>OX403603.1:11297877-12595754 GCA_948107665.1 Lomographa bimaculata | reverse complement strand
CAGAACTGGAAACACATTTTCTTGGTGAGAAACTTTGTGTTTCCGCCAGGTATCGAACCCGATACCCCTGCTTAGAAGGCGGATGCGCTACCAACTAAGCAAACGGGCAGTTCAGTAATGATTTATTATCTTGATATTTTTTAATTGCAAGGCCCCGTGACTTTGTCTGCTTTGCCTAAAATACTACCTTTGTCATTTCCCAAGATCTACGTGTCAACGTGTCTATCTATGTGTCTACATTACTAACTACAAAATCATTGATGTTGATAGTTTAAACTATCGCAAAGGTAATAAATTAATGTTTTTACAAGTAAAAAGGTCGAGGAATTAAATATAACGAAAATGATTTGGGAGCGTAGTTAGGGAAAATTTTTTGCTTCTCCTTTTTAGGGAGAATCAGGCACATAATACGCTGTGACGTGCATCCAGTGTCATTGGCGCGAGTAACTTGTCGATTAAAACTTGTTTTTTTATGTTAAGCGATAAACATAATTTTTTTTTAAATTTATGTTATTCTCACTCACATCCCCACACTAAGTTCAAATATTTGTATCGTGGATGCCGGAATCACATCACAAACACAATCACACCCAGAACCAGAAGCACAAAAGTCCTTTGGGAAGAACGTTTTGCACTTGCCGGAAGTCAAACTCCCGTTGCAGAAGGCAGAGACTTGTCCACTGCGCCAACGGGGTGATTCTGATAAAAACTTGTATGAATACGAATTAAGATAAAGTCAACGTTAGTTGCAGTTTCTAAGCCTATGCTGCCAATGCGGGGTAAAATTCCCCCTAGATGTGAACTGCAATTGACAGCGGACTTTACACGCTCTAGCTCTCTGTCTAGTTAATAACTATCTATATTTGACCTTCCTATAATACGATATATCATTTTAAACTTACCAAATGAACGGTCTTTTTATGGCGTATAATTAAAACAAACATTTATTAAATACATAAAAGCTTTCATTTTCCCAGCCTCTCACTTAGTTCGATGACTTGTTTCACAGGTTCCGGAAACAACATCACACACACAATCACACCCAGAACCAGACACATAAATTTCCATTGGGAAACAAATGTGTAACCGGGAATTGAACCCGATGACCTGCTGCTTAGAAGGCGGATGAGAACGCAACTGTACCAACGGATAGTTCGTATTTTAATGAATTAAAATAATTAACTAGCAAATTATTTTATATTTTAAAATATAAGAAAAATTTTACAAAATTTTCACAAACGCAACTGAAGAATCTTACTTACAATAATGAATGTTACTTTAATAACTAGATCCTTTAAATTATGATACCAAAGTAAAGACAAGCTTTAAGCTGAGTCCAAGCTGTCTGGGGCTTGAACAATCGTAATTATAAAATATTCATAAAATTGAACCTTATGGTGATAAAAATAAAGCAGAAGTACATTGTTTTATTCTGGTTGGCAGCAGGTATGCTTAAGGCATTTTCTTAGCGGGCCCTTTTTGGATATTTTTCGGATTTTGCTGTGGCTTGTACATATTATTTTATATGCATATTGAGGATATTATTGTGCGCTTACTAATATACTATACAGGCCCTCATTTTTGTATGATTTGTTATTATTTAGCTAAAAATAAACGGTACCCTGAACGGTACATCATCCTACTTCCTACTAATATTATAAATCCGAAAGTTCGTGTGTAAGTATGCAAGTGTGTAAGTTTGTATGTTCCCTCTTCACGCTTTAAAGGCTGAACGGATTTGGATGAAATTTGGAATGTACATAGCTTAAACCTAGGATTAACACATATATAGCGGGTGAAGCCGCGGGGCACGGCTAGTTATTTATAATGAAGAAATGCATCACTATTTACAAAGACGAAGTCACGATTGAGTTTTGATTATTTGCGATGCAAAGATGACCTAATCAAAACAAAAGCAAAGTTTTAATGTTTTCGCTAAACATATTTTAAGTTATGGAATTCAGACTGAAAAACATGATCAATAAATTCAGCCTTGTCTTAAAACTATGTTCGCTTAGTTCTGCTTTATCTGCATGCATCTTATTATCATTACTATAATAAGTTAAATGCAGAATATTCATAGAAATAAGTGAAATATGTGACATTTTACCTTAAGGTCAGGAGTTTAAGTCGCGCTAGAAGCGATAATTTTCCCTCGTTTTACAATACTCTACTCTTAAAGATGCAAAATTGATATGCAAGCCCTGTGTTAACCATGGCTGGTTCAAAAAGTATGTTTGTTTTATCCTGAGGTTTTATCAAAGCAGATGCAAGATTTGCCAGGCTTTAGCAGCGCAGGGAAGACTAAGAGGATTAGACGATTTATGCACGTTTTGTAATGAAAACATGCTGGTAAGTGGTATTACATATATTCATTGCATAGATTTTTATAACTTTTCAGCATAGCCTGCAGTTTAATATTTTTCTCATATCAATTTAATGATAATCTTGAATGAATTAAGAATGAACTTACCTTTTTTAATGCTAGATAGACAAGCTTTGGCCACAATCGTACGGCGGATAGAAATGTTACATGCTTGCCAAGAAGATACATATTCATTCTAGACTTGATGACACCCAGATCTTCACCATTCGGGAATCAAAAACACAATGCAATTTTAACCGACTTCAAAAAAAGAAGGAGGTTCTCAATTCGTCGAAATCTTTTTTTATGTTTTATACCTCACTACTCCGTCATTTATTGAAAGATTTGGAAAATTACTGCTTAGTTTGAAAGAATATACGTTCTAGCGTTCTAGTTAGTCACATTATAATATTGATCAAGATTTGATGTACAGTTTAGAAGATATTTGAGATTGAAATCGGTTATTATTTCTTTTAACTTGTATAATATATTATAAGTTAGAGTTTGATCACTGTCTCGCCTACTGGTAGGTGATGGTAGTGGTTGAGATGGTAAAATTGGATGTCAATACCTAGGACATATATTTATACATGAAATTCAAGCTCCGATGTAGTGGAATATTGGTTGCAAATATAGTGTTTAACCAATTACAATGATAAAGTAATATAAAAAACATTTTATAAAATATGAATTATAAAAATTTTGATGAAATCTAATAAGAAAGTAACACCCAGGAGTAGCAGAGATTACTTTTTATCCCGAAATTCCCGAGTTTTCAAGACTTACGCGGGTAAAACCGCGGGCACATTACATTATATTATATTAAAATATTAACTACTAGTAGTTAATATTTTAGATAGGTTCATATTAAAAAAATCAATCCATTATGTGAAAATCCTAGCAAAACTACATACGCCAATCTAAATTCCAATCGGCTCTATTTAAACTTAGACCGACTACATTAGCCGTCTGCCAGCCTCCATCTATGAATAATTTCATAAGATTCATATCCTGAAAATAGAAGCCTGGATCTGACGAAGCAGAATTATGCGATCCATGCGCTTTTGCCGCCACAGATGATTTAATAATTGATAAGACTGGAGTGGTAAGTCCGAATCTAAATTGAGAGTCTATGATTGATGTTCTGGTCGATGTTCGATAATTTTCAGTAGGAATATTATATAATCCTAGAATACTACAGTGGATATGAAAACGTGGGATTTTTTACTCAGGCGGTTTTGTGAGACAGAAGGTATGCAGGTAATTTAGTTTTGATGATCTATTTGTTGCTTGACTGTGTAATCTATTGTGTGGAGCTTAGATCTATTACACTTAACAACACGATATTGTTATTGTAATATAGGTGCCACACTAGGATCAATTCCGTGTTGTTGGATACAGTCGCTTTTCAACCGACAAAAAAAAGAGGTTTCGACTGTATGTTTTTTTTTGTATGTATGTTACGCGATATCTTCGCCAATTATAAATCGATTTTAATGGTTTTTTTTTTGGAAGAGTATATTTCAGAGTTGTCCCATATAAATTTTTCGAAATCTGTCAAGCCGAAACCGAAATATAATCGATGAAATCGGTTTTTTTAAGCTTTGCTCGCGTTTCAATTATGTTCCACAGTTTATGACTTAACAAGAATGCATGACCAATAATTGAAGAATAATAATAGAAAAATATATATAAAATAATATATATATTAGATTTATATGATTGTAAAGTTTAATTAAAATTCATCAGTAGTTTTTGCGTGAAAGAATAACAAACATCATCACTATATATATATATATATATATATATATATATATATATATATATATATATATATATTCATAATCACTAGCTTCGCATTTTGATAGTAGGATTTCCGTCTCAAAGTTTAGCTGCAGCACCGTAGCAATTCAAATCAATACTACTAGTATACAATATACATAAGACCACAAAACAGTGGCAAGACGTATTTCCGTGTAATAAATAGCCGTCTATTTGTCGGGTTCCAATTAAATCCACCCTCATTTAGTCTAGCTGCTAGCCAGCTGCGTCCCAGCAAGACAGACGTGCAAAAAGAACAGCGTTTCTCGCTACAGACTACCAGTACATTAATAATATTATGAATGCGAATCTACACACATGGTAAACACTACATGGCTTTATAAGGTTTGTTTTGCTGACCTCACATAAAGTGGGATATTGGTAGGGAAATTATAGGTTATGTCACTGATATTGTACTGTATGAAAGTTGTCCTACATCTACGTAAGTAGTATTGATACATCAATTTCATATAACATTCGTCAATAGTATCAGTTATTTTTAATCACCGACGCAAAAATAGAGGTGTTATAAGTTTAACGTATATTTGCGTATCTGTTTATGACATAGCCCACACGGTTGAACCGATTATGATTAATATTTTTGTTCTAGATGTCTTGCTTTCAGCGATTAGTTGAGAGTTCCACGATCCAGTTAGCGAAGTGGGCAAGTCACTCTGCACCGTTGTTCCTGGGTTCGATTCACGGTAGGAGCTCAGAGAATCAGGAGAGAAAAATGCGGCACCGAGTTTCTTGCCAGGTTCTTCTCGAGATGGCAGTATTTGGCGAATATGGATAAAGAATCGTTAATTTTCATGAGTGCCTCTTTAGGGCCCATGTGAATAAATGATTTTGTGCACAATTTTCCTTCCCAAGAGACATTTGGGCTTCTGTTTTAGGTTTGATGCAAAATGTTTTTGGCACCCTTGATACAAATCTTTGAATATTGTGAGATTGCGTAGTAAAAAAAAAAACAAAAACAACGAAAAAAATTAAAAACTGAATCTGAATTTTTGAATTATGATACCATCTATAAAGATATGATGGATCACTATGACATATAGACATTTAGATCTAAGAAGACGTAACTTTTCCTTCGGCAAGCGGTTTACAAAATTTTTGAGTACTATTTATTTTAATCCCCTTTTGTAATCTTATCTGACATTGTTATATAGTAGACGCAACTAGTTATTAATTCCAGTAAATGTGTGAAGCAAATTTTCGAAACGCTTGAAAACGTACTAAAAAGGAAAAATCACTATTGTAGGTATACACACAAACAATCTGTTCAGACGATTCTAATGAGTGCAGACGAGGCTTTCAATTTGTCCACTGCCTGCAGCATACAAGAGGGTTCCTGCGGTGACAAATCCATACAAATTTTCCTTTACCCATTCAAAGTCCATAATAATCATGGAAGTGGCACCCTGATATCTTTTGTTCCAGGACTGTGTAATTTATTTCGTAATTACTAGGGGGTGTTTTTCGCTAGCTGCGATTTTAACAAGTAGCAATGTAGAGTTAGTCCGTTTGCGGATTTAAATGTTATTCGTGTAATTAGATAAAACGATTAAGAGATCGCTGATAGTGATAAGGCCACCTTTCGTGACACTTTACGTATGTTTGTTACCTTTTACTTCCGACTTCACAAAAAAGAAGGAGGTACTCCAGTCGACTGTATATATATTTTTATTTTTTTTATTTGTGTTACCTCCATAACTTTGTTCCTCGTGAACTGATTTTAAATTTTTTTTTTGTTTGATAGATGTTGCTTTCCAATTGGTCCCATTTAAATTTGATCAAGCTTAGATCGGTAGTTCTTGAAATATCGTCGATAATGCGTGTTTAGTACATCTAATCTGATCAAAGTTCCGAAGATAAAGCGGTGAAGTCGGTTTTTTTAAGCTTTGCTTGCGTTTAATTATTTGAATTATCTATCTATCTATCTGTAGTGGTAGGACTCTGCAGAGTCCGCCTGGCCACACCATTGCCAGACATTCAACCGCCATTTTTGTATTTTTTACCGACTTCCTAAAAAAGGAGGAGGTACTCAAGACGACTGTTTTTTTATGTTTGTTACCTCTCCACGAGAGCCGATTTCGAAAAAAAATTTTTAGTTTGAAAGATGCTGCTTTCTAATTGGTTCCATTTATATTTGATCAAGATCTGATCGTTCTTGAAATATCGTCAATAATGCATATTTTTTGGCTTACTTTGACGATGTTCTCGTTTACCCGACTTCAAAAGTTACCTCAAAACTTCTTTCTTTGTGAGCCGATTTTAATGTTTTATTTTATTTGAAAGCTGGTGCTTTTAATGTGGTCCCACTGAAATTTAATCAAGATCTGATCTCTAGTTTTTATAATAACAACATAATTTAAGTAGCAATTGTACATTACATTAACTAAAAACTAAATTAAAATTAAACAAAAAAAAAAAAAAAAAAAAAACTATAATTAGATCTAAATATGTAGGTACAAAACTTAATCTAATAAACCGCTACCAGTAGGCAAAGTACCCAAAATGCTGGCAGCATTGCCACGTTGAATGGCAATACTCAATCTCTGTCCAAAATATTTGCCAGCATTTTGGTCACGAGTTGCTTCGACCAAACGCTTTGTTAATTCATTGTAGAATGTATGTGCTCCCGGTCCCCACGGTCCCAACGTCTCAACCCCAAAAGGCACAAATATATAACCACTATCAAGATTACAAGATTACTATTTGCGCCTTTTGAGAGTCTCTGCTGATTCAGCCGCAACACCAGCCTTATTTTTAGTTCCAGAAAGATGAGACGGTGCTAGGGTGTCTACGCAAGTTGCATCCCAAACCAAAGGCCGTCCCATCTTCCATGGAATCAGGGTCATTCCGTCAGGCCTTTTACCGTCATCACGCGCTAGACCATTTGGTTCCAAAATAGCCGCACAGTTGGCGGTGGTAAGAGCCCGACGTATGATATCATTAAGACTCGCGTGGCGGGGAATACGTCCTGCACTCCTAGAGCAAGACAGACCGTGATGACCGAGCCAGTCAACAGCAGTACCGCACTGACAGCGGTGTGGAGCACAACACGATGCGCCTAATCGAAGTGATGCTGCGATACGGAAAGCCGAAGAATCCAGCAGCGTTCCCGTATTTGGCGATGGGAGAGCCTGTAGCCACAGACCTGATTCCCACTCCGAACTTGCAAGAAGACGGGCACGATCTGCGGAACTTAAGCACGTTTGAAATAAATGATTCCGTACTTTGTCGCAGAGCGGCCCGTCCCAAAGCTTCTGAGAAGACAGATTTTCTGGGAAATCAGTGCCTGAACAGGCTACCAACCACGCTTTCTTGGCCTCGTCTATAAATGATATTTTTGTATTAAATGGTAGAGCTACTTGTAAAATTTTATTAGTCAATTTTTGAGTACTGTGTACTGATGACAAGAAAGCGGGAAGGGCGACTCCCGAAATTGATCGAATGCCAAGGCCTCCCAAACGCACTGGCAGTGAAGCTTGCAACCACGCCCTCTCGTCTAAATTCATATTCAAAATAGATGCCAATGTGTTTTTGACAATGTTATCTAAATTTTGAATAATATGTTCATGTTTCCATAGCTGGCAACACCGTAAAGTATATGTAAATTTTGGGACAAAAAGACAGTATTTGAGTATTGTGAAGGCCATATGAGTATTAATTTTTAGTAGACGATCTGAACTCTGTTTAAAATTTTGAATTTTTTCATCAAAAAATGAAGGGAATGATTCGTTAAGAATAGGGGAGCCCAATAACCGAAGGGATTGTTTGTTAATAATTTGAATATTTGGAGCTAACGAGTTAAATTTTTGAATTACTTGGTCTCTTTCTGTATATTTTTCGGAAACATAAAGTTCACATTTTGAAAAATTTAGTTCTAAGCCAATTTTTTGGAATTCGTCTATGAGAAGACGAAGATCTTCAAAAACAGTATTTACATCGCCACCTAAAGTCCCATCGTCCAAATACCAAACATTAAGTTTGGAGCGAAGTTGTTGGATAATGGGATGTACAGAGAGACCAAAGACTGCTGGACCCAATGGGTCTCCTTGCTGACAGCCTACTGCTGATTTAATTTGGTTGCCATGATATGTTAATTTTGTGTAAGAACCATAACACTGCCAAAGAAAATTGTACAAATTTGGAATTTTATCCTTTACTTGCGTCAAAAGGGCTCCTCTATCCACCGAATTGAAAGCATTTTTCACATCCACCTTCAATAAAACCTCTCCACAATCCTCGTTCAAAAAAGTTCTAACTGAATGGACGGCGGCTTCACAACCCCCTCGCGAGCCAAACCCTAACTGCAAAGGCTGAAATAGGTCAGCTAGATGCGTAGCTGTTTTTCTGCAGCAAATTTTTGCCGCAAGGCGTCGGTAAGTCATACCAACCGCTATTGGTCTGATTCCGCCATCCTTTTTTTTTAAAGCGCAGAGATTAGCACCGTAAAGAATATCAATAATGTCACTGTTTACTCGCCCAGACATCATCAGATTAACCAAAGCCGTCAGGTCCCTCAATAAGACTTCGCCAGTTTCGCCGTTTCCGCCACACAGCAAATCTTTCAAATGTTGTGGCGTAAGCGCGTCTAAACCACCAGCGGAACCGCTTTGGAAAGACATGACGGCTGCGAAAACATCCAGGGCGGTAGCTTCTAAAGTGACATTTGACTCTTCTGGTGCTTCAGGAAGCTGGAGGTCTGTTCTTGGAGGTGGATGTTTCCCTTCTAAAACAGAGAGTGTTTCAGGGGTTGCAGGCGCAATTGTGTCACTTGAAAATAGTATTCGGGCAGCTCCTTTTATATCGCCGTCACCCAGTTTGCTTTCCACGAGTTTGTAGGTAGCAGACTCAGTGTACGGTTTAACAGTAATATTTGAATTTTGAATTGTCGCCAAGGTATTTTCCAAACAAGAAAACTGTCCTTTTTGGGCACTGTACTCTACGCAGTTTTCCTTAACCCTATTGGTCAAAGATTTGTTGTTGAAAGGATCACGACTGACATAAAGTACGGAATATGGAAAGGACAATAAATGTTCCCAACTACATTTTGAATTTTGTGTAACTACATTTCGAATGGCTTGTGCCAAAGCAGAGGCAACAGAAAGGCGTGCACCTCGAGGAATTCTTTTTAGTATTGGTTTAGAATGTTTGAATTTCGTTAATGTTTGCCAAAATGGTTCTGGGTTATAAATTTCATTGTTAGACTCAAAATTCAAGTTCGAATTTGGGGCCGAAAGTGACAAAATATTATTGCTTTTGTGGCATTTACCTTGGTGTATTTTCAAGCCTTTCTGTCCCTTAAAATATCGTACCTGGGAACATTGTGAGCACTGAACCAGATTTTCTTGTGACACAAATTGATTGTCCGACTGAGCGCATCGTGACATATCCACCGTGGCAGTTTGTATTTTATATACACTTAAAACGTAACATAATAATAAAACTATACATATTAAAAATAAAACACAAAAACACATACAAAAAATATAAAATAAAAGTCACTATTTGTTATGTCAAAAATTAGAATAGCGCCCATAGAACATGTAAGCACCGCGTCTGGGGGCTATTATTATACTAGAGTATTTTAAGTTGTTGAGTAATCACAATATCGATGTTTTCCAAGTTTATTGCTTTGAGTCACGTGTACACGCTTTGCATCGGGGACAAGCATTTTTATGACATTCATCCATGATTGGTATCCTCAATTATTAGAAGGTCACCATCAACTTCGATCCCGAAGTATAAAACGTATAGCATATAATATTGGGAATCCCTTCCAGCCCCACTTGCACTTCGTCACATACGCAAAATCCGTTTCAGAATCAATTTATATAATATTTTATATTTTTACTGTTTTTACTTTTTTTACTTCTCTAGTTTTTGAGTTATAGGTAGTCAATAATGCGTGTTTAATACATTAAATCTGATCAAGGTTCCGAAGATAAAGCGGTGAAGTCGGATTTTTAAGCTTTGCTTGCGTTTAATTATGTATTTTAATGTTTTCAGTGAAATTACAGGTCTTAAAGAGAGTTAACATCTAAAATCTCAGGCGGGCCACTTACTCCTCTCGTCTCTCAATGACATAAAAAAACTTGTTGTCGATATATATATCGATATTATCATATTTCTATGTACACAACAACCTATTCGCTCTTATAAATTATATCCTACTTAAAGGGTTTGCTAGAAGAAAACTCTGTGAAGGATTAAGCTCACCTTTGTACGTCTTTTTTATGGCCTTATTGCAAAAAAATTTTATAATGTGTGTATAATAAAGAATACTAAAAATATGTGAAATTTATATCATTAACAATAAAAATAACCAAAATATTTTGTCATTGTTCCTTTTTTAGTTTATTTTGGATTTTTATTTGAATTAGTTTTATTAGCCTAATGCTGTAAATAAATACAAACAGTTAGAAAACCAAGTTTATTATTAGTTAGCTTAAAATAAGATTTATATCTTAGTTTTCGAGATATTAAAGTAAATCTTAAAAATCTAAAAATAGTGCAACCTTGCGTAACCACCACATTTTTTCTTCGCCAAACGCGCCTCTGTGTGCTACATCAATACTAGCCGTGTCCCGCGGCTTCGCTCGCGTCAATTAAGTAAAAAAGTAGCCTATGTATTGATCCTGAGTATAAGCTATGTGCACTGGAAATTTCAACCAAATCAGTTAGCAGTTACAGCGTAAATATAAAACAAACATAAAAAGAAACAATATTTATAATATTAGTGTGGTTTTAATAGAATTAACTACGCGTTAGAGTAATTATTTCTAAATTTACTGCGTGTTTTGTACTTATTAATAACATTATCTTTCATTTTACTACTTACATACAATTTACATCACTTTCACTTCATAAATAATAAACTTTCCACATGGACTTCCATCCCCCATTGCACCTTAATGCAACCCTGGCAATTGTTTTTTATATGAAATAAACTAGCAAACCCGACGAACTCCGTTTCGCCACTATAAACCTCACGGAGCCCGAGACCTTTCCAACGAATGCAAAACCGTGGAAATCGGTTCGTGCGTTCTGGAGTTATAGCGTCAGGAAGGAAAACCCGACTTATTTTTATATAATAGATGTATATAGATAGGTATCTAAATAAGTTGTATTTATGTCTATTATTATGTTTTTACACCACCGACCAAATTATATAAAATGGTGTACAATAAAAAAAAAATTATTCTAAAGTTCAAAAACAAAGAATTTTCACACAAAAGTTTTCACTCCCTTTAACCCTTTCAGGGGTAAAATTCCCAAAAATCCTTTCTTAGTACACCTCTACATACTAAGACAAAAGTACCCTCCAAATTTTAAGTCTCTACGACCAGCGGCTAAGGCTGTGTTGTCTCTAAGTCAGTCAGTCAGTGAATCAGTATGTCACGACAAAGATTCTTATTGTATTAGATAATCGCATCTGATGACGATCGTTCTCAGATCGAAGCGCTTCCTGCAAGTCCACTGAGCTCTCCAAGCCACTCTTCAAGCGACGAAATTGATTATCAATTTCAAGACACAGGTCATGAGGTTTTACTAACTTTACGGAAAATTGATTAACTGCCTTGTATTGAAAGAAACTTTTACTAAAAGAACACCAAGATAATTTTCTGTATGAAAGAGAAAGAAATAATACAATCGAAGCTAACAAGGTCCATAGGACGTCAGCGTTTCCTTCGAACAATGGACTCATTGTACTGCAATTAGACTATTGTGAGACTTTCCTGCTTTGAGTTTTATCAGATTAATGTGGGCGGAGTCCTAAAACCAATAACAGTTAGGCCTTCCACCGTCGCGGATATAGGCTCAGAGGAGAGAAGAAGGCAACTGGGGGTATATGACTAGCATTTTTCGTAGAATCGATCACATTCTCTACCAAATTCACAAAAAAGGAGGTACTCAAGTCGACTGTTATTTTTTGTTTGTTACCTCATTACTTCTTTCCACGTGAACCGATTAAGTTTTTTTTTTGTTTGAATGAGGTTGCTTTCCAATTGCTCCCATTTAAATTTGATAAAGATCTGATCAGTAGTTCTTGAAATATCGTCAATAATGCGTGTTTAGTACATCTAATCTGATCAAAGTGCCGAAGATAAAGCGGTGAAGGCGGTTTTTTTTAAAGCTTTGCTTGCGTTTAATTATTCTTATGCTCTATAAGCAAGTAATTAACAACTCTCTTAAGTGATGGAAAGCGATGATGCGGCTGAAGATGCTTGTCTAGAAGATAAAAATAATTACTCTTGACTTGAATACTCCAAGATTGCATCGACCGCGCAAAATTTTGAAGTTTAAACCCTGAATGGACTGAAGTACAAAGATGTGCTTAACGTCAGGCAAGCGGTTTGCTCGTCATATCTATCTGATGCATAAACAATGGTTAAGTATAAGTTAATATAAGCATCGTTTAATCATCAATGTTTGACGATCATCCAAATCGATTAACATACGTCGCTAGATGTAACAATTTGTACAACTATATATAAACGCAAACGCATTCACACTCATAAACCCACAATAAATTTAAAGACTTGTATCGTGCTGGAAACATTTACAGAATAAACAAACACAAATACTTCTTGGGAAGGAAAATTTTTCCGATTCGAAACCAGGACCAAGTTCCTCTATGCCCAGGACCCACTGCGCCGGGTCGCTAAAATCATATTTTTTCTCCAACTCTTCCTCCAGAAAGAGTTAATGTTGTGGCAACTCCACTGAGTGCTAAATGGGAAAGAGATTATGATGAAATGTGGTGATGGTAAAAATTGATATACGGACGAAACAAGTCGCAGCTTAGTTATATGGAAATGTACAGCTCCGAAGCTTCCAACCCTTGTTTTACACGGTACTTGTTTATAATTCCTTTTGTCCCATCACAAAGGCGTTGAACAGGGATGTATTAGAATGCTTACTATTACTTTTTTATATAAGTTATAATTTAAAAAAAGGTTTTATAGTTCAAAGTTTGAATATTAACAGGATCTTATCAGAAGGTGGTGATAAAGGTTCTTTATAGTTTTATCACGTTTATTTGACTGACTCATCATTGCGAGTTTGAGTATCCTGATACCAGAGAAACATTACTATTAGGTACTACATATACCTGATATCAGCTTTCATTTTTGTTCCTTTTCAAGCTCTGAAAATGGTATTTGTAAAACCTTATACGAGTTTTTTTCCTGTATTTTGTTGTGTGTAAGTGAATTAATTTGATTTGTTGATTTGCCTTGTCTTTTTGGTGTAAATATTGCAACTGTCACCGTCAACGTTGTACGCCACGAGAAGATTACGTACGGTAAGTGCACAAGCAATCGTAAAAATAATGTATTATGCAGTTTGGTTTTTATTTGCTTATTATCCAGATCACCCCAAAGCATCTGAACAGATTCTAAGGAAATTTCCAAAGATATAGTGTAATGTCATGTAAAATTACATAGGCTGCTTAGTGTTTGGAATAACGCATTCAAAGCCACAAGGAGTACATGGATAAATATACCGTTTAAGTGCCTCCGCTTACCTGAAAAAAGCCTTGAACACCTTGCCATGAGTAAAACCATTTTTATGTTTAAATGTTCAAGAAATCAATTTATTTTACATTCGTTAGCAATATAAGCTGTAAAAATAACATAAATGTACAGTCACCAACAAAAGCAGTTGAACGTGACCCAAGTTTCCACCCAAAGCAGTTCAATGTGACCAAGTGTTCAACCAAAGCAGTTGAACGTGACCAAGTCCCATCCAAAGCATTTGAATATGACCAAGGTTCCAACAAAAGCAGTTGAACATGACCAAATTTTTGAAAAAGCTGTTTAAGTTATCTTGGCATTATCAGCGCCTATATTAAAACCACTTTTAACCACTCATTGGAATATGGTTACCACTTTAAAAAAACGAGCAATGTTCACCTACTTTTATTGCTGGCTGTACTTAACTACGGGCCAATTGCCTATATTTCCTAAAAACAAAACTAAAACTATATACAGCAAAGACCTAATTTTATAAATTTCAACTTTGTTAAGGTAAACAATTTTAATAACACCCCCTCAACCTGATTACGTCCACATCGGCAAGGCTCGGTAAATTCATATCAATTCATCCCTTTTCACCGTTCTCATTATAAATTCTTTCATAAGATATTTTTCGGGGTTTACGTCAGCCAGGATGAAATTGTGATGACGTGACGGGGTACATTGCAATGAGAGGTTTTGGAGAATATTTTGAAAATATCTTACATAGATGAATTTAGGAGAAAATTATAAAAATGGGTTGATTAGAAGTTTTATGTTGGAAAAGGAAGGCTAGTTGAATGTACAACAATTGAAACGCAAACAAAGCTTAAAAAAACCGACTTCAGTTTATATTTCGGTTTTGGCTTAACCGATTTCGATAAAATTTATATAGGACTTCTAAAGTATACCCTACCAAACAAAAAAAACCATCAAAATCTATTTATAATTGGAGGAGATATACATACAAAAAAAAAATACAGTCGAATTTTACTCGTTCTGTAGAACAGGTAAGAACCTGTTCTACAGAACGGGTTAAATTCGATAATTAGAGAAACTGTAATTTTCTCTCCTAAAAAATTAAGGATATTCTTCGTTAAAATCGACTAAAATTAATAGTGCAAGTTGTATAGTTGATTTATGAATAGAAATAACATCTGAATAATAATGGTTTGTAATGTGGTATAGACAAAGTCAAGGCATTTTACGTGACAAAACTCACGCTTCTATAGTCAGAGCTTATGCAGAAGTGACATAATGTAAAAAAAAATATATTTAAAGTTTTTTATTTTATTTTTACCTACAACTTGCCAAACCAATATAACTAACTCATAAAGCTTAGCCTATCTGCACCTTTACATATATTTTAATTCACCAAAACATAGACTTTAATAACTTAAATTTGTACAATTGGCGGTGGTTAAAATAATTTCTAACATTATGGCCAAACATTACACTTTGCAAACATGTAAACATGCATACCCCAGTAAGCAGAGACCACATCTCTCCATCCGCTACGATCCTGACAAATCTTTCGCTTCTTCTACATTTATGAGTCTTTTATACGCACTCGTTGGTTGTGGGTTCATCTGACCTGGATCATTTTCGACCTGGTCGAGATACGTCCACGTAGATCGACCCTTACCAACTTACCCATGCACATTCGTCTCATAAATCTGCTTCGTCAATCCTCTCTACATATACAAACCTTGTATGTTATAAGTATATGTACCTATGTAGGTTGAGGCGACGCGTGATCAAAATGCTGGGAGTTATTTGGCTCAACGTATTAGCAATGCAATTCAGAGAGACAATGCCGCCAGCATGATGGGATCGCTACTCACTAGTAGTGGGCTTGAGCACTTGAGTTAACTATAAGCTCGATGTCTTGTAGCTAACTTAGGTCTTTGCTGTATATAGTTTTAGGAAATATAGGCAATTGGCCCGTAGATGTGTATGTTATAATTATTTTTATTGTAATGTAAAACTTTTTATCCATGTGCTCCCAAACAGATTGCAATGTAACCGGTTACATAAAATACGGAATTCTCAGAACTTTTTTCATTTAGCTGTCACTCTTTGACACGCTTGCTCAATATTTTACGAGCCAAAAAGGCCCGCGGCAAAGTAGTAAGTGCATGCTACAGTGCGTGCGGATCGCACCGAATGCGCGTTTACACATTGAGTGTTTTATACGCCTATTTTTTTGTTCTTTGAAGGTGCTGAATACGCGCGAATATTTAACGCTCAATTCCTGACTAACGTTATAAATAACTTCTACTTTAAGTGGTGACGCAATGCTGTCGCACTATAATTCCGACAATAATATCACGTAACGTTAAAAATAACAAGTTTCATATATAAAGGAACATAAAATTGTATATAAAGGAATTGGAAGTCGTCGCAGCGCGCGACCTTTATTCTTAATATAGTTTCTCGTTTTTCAGTTTCGAAAACGAGGAGCTTGTGTTATGAGATTTTTTTTTTCTATATTTGTAGAGCCAAGTCGCGAAATAATCTTGAGATTAATATACAAAAGCGGAAATTGAAGTCAGTTTTAATTTTTATATTAGTATTTTGTAATAGCTCATTTGTAGTGAGAGAATCTGTAGATCGAAAGATTTTGAAGCCAACAACGGGCTTGCAAATTTATTAAAGGTAAAATTGTAATGGAATCCATTGCTGTAGGTCGTTTTCTCATAGTCGCTTGGCCAGCTACCCTGCACCGATATATAGCAGTTTACCACCCTCGAGTAGAATTCCGCCAATCACCCAATTTTCTTCTGGCAGCTATCCTTGAGAGCCATTGACATTTTAGTTACGAGTTATTTACTAGCCTCGATCACATACTAATCAAACCGAAAGGCAGTGGTCATGCGCACCACACCACATGCGCAAGCGTATCAGAGATAAAATAATGTATACGAGTTAAAAAAATAAGAACCGACTTCAATCGCAAATATCTCCGAAATTCTTCATTAAATCTTGATCAAATTATATTGGGACCGACTAGAACGGTCCAAATTGTTTTATAAACGACGGAGTTCCGATGTAACAAATATACATAAAAAATGATTCCGTCAAATTGAGAAGTCTTCCATTTTTTTAAGTCGTTTAATAAAAGAATAAATAATTGAACGCTCCATGTCGGTGTGAAGAGTATAATTCTCAGTTATTAGAATAAAAATACTAATATTTCTATTCACCATGATGTACGAGTAAGTGCACATATATCATGGTGAACATGTAAATGACAGTTCGAGAAGGTTCACGAATACGCTCATGCGTAGAAAAAACGCCCAAAGTGTAAAAACACTAAATAGTAACTATGACATGTAAACCATTGGACGCACAGTAGAGTAGGTACAGTTAAGTATGTACGGTAAAGTAAGTACGGTAAATATATCGTAGGTACGGTAATACGTAAGCACCGTGTCGGTTTAATGAGGAATTGTGTGCGACATCACGCTGCGTTGTATGGTACAAATTGTAAGAGATGGGAGTGACGTGAAATATTATCAGCGATGGTTATAAACAAAAAGTAAAATCTGTAATGTTGATAGGTTTACGAAGGATATATATTCTTTGTTTGTAAACCTACCGACTAAGTTTGTTCTTTATAACAATAAACAACATTAACATAAATAAATGTATCTTGTATGCGCGGATGTGCTAGTCCCAATCCTAGGGGATATGGGTTAAATTGTCATGGGCAGATTAAACTATGACATGCTGCAGACAAAATATTTATCTAACCCCGACGCCATATCTGAAAAACACCACCTACCGACGACCTTCCAAAGGAACAACATAACAGCTTTTGTTAAACATACACGTTGAAATCTGTCCCTTCGTTTGGGCTACAATGCCACAGACTAACAAAGATACAGACAAATGCTATCTAATAATATTTTTATTTTATATATAGTCGGGAAAGCTAGTAGAAATAAAATAATGGGATATTTTATACACCCCACGTAAATATTAACAGTATCGAAAAATCAAATTGAAATGTATAAAAATATATTTGTGTATCAATTATTTCTGACGTCTATAACTCTCGAGTTACAACCGCTTTCGCTTATAACCTTCACCGCACATTTCACGCTGTGAAGTGTTCGCACTCTACAACCCCGAGCTACAAATAGCTATGTCTGTTTTTCACAGATTACTGTCCGCGAATATGAATAAATTCCACTTCAAACACTTTGGGGCTTGCGTAAGGGAAAAACGGGCTTAGGTGGCCCTTAGTTATATGAAGAGACGCCTAAATAAACGTAGGTGTGCTGAATATAATATTATTATAAGGTGACATGTATACAGTTTTATGAAGCTGAGTTGTTCTTTTTATGCTAAATAGACAAACATTTGACCACCATCTCACAAAAGTGAAGATACGGCTGGATATATGGCATTTTTGCGTAGGAGATATCTGCTCACTCCGTAGAAGACTCCCAGATTATGCCGTTCTGTAAAACAAATACGCGGACAAGGAGTTCCACTTTTTCGCCGTACGAATGATAAAAGTAGAAAAGAATTCATCAAAGCGAACTGGAGGTATCCAGTTCGCTAACAGCGATGAAGCAATCATAATGTATCGTTTGGACGTTTGTCTTCTTGTTAGATGGTAAAACGGGCATGGGGGAATTAGCTCATGGAATGCATGCGCATTTCCAAAATGTAAATAATACCGATAGATTTTATAAATAACTAGCGATCCGCCCCGGCTTCGCCCGGGTGTGATAAATGAAGAACCGCTCGACCGATTTTGTGCAAACTTCACATAAACCATCTACTAAATAGTCCGAACAAAGCCTTAACATTTGGTTTGGATAGTTGGTTTACCCGTTCTTGAGTTATAAAATTACACGAAAAGTGGCATTGATTTTTTTTTTTTTATAAAGATTGTATGTATAAATTAAAAATAAGAGTAAATAACAATACGACCGCATTAATATCGACTGTAGGTTTAAATGGTTTCTTATTTCGGACGGTACCTTAAAAGGACTCTACATTTATTATAATATAATACCTGGATAACGGTTATCCAGGTACTACATTATTATGTATGTCTAAGTATATAATCTGAATCTCGGAAACGGCTCCAATGATTTTCATGAAATTTTGTATGCAGGGTCGGTTTTGGAGGCGATAATTCGATCTAGCTAGGTTAAATTTTTAGAAAACGTCTTTTTAACGAGAAAAGCTACCGAGCATTACTCTTATACAAGAATTGCTCGTTTAAAGGTATTAGATATCAGAAAGTGAGTGAATGTAAGTGTGTGCGTAAGTTGAACATGACATACATGTCTCTGATGGATTTGGTTGAAATTTGGTGGTCATACATAATCATCGTATACTTTTTAATTTGATTAACGTGAGCAAGTGCAGCTAGTGGGTACGGAAATATATTGATAAATACGTCATTTATCAGTTATATACATTGAATCAGCTGGTTTATTATTGACACATATAATGCGTTTTGATATATATAAAAATTAAATTATTTACAACAACGACAACATTGCTTTATTCAATGGTTGTCACGAAGGAATCTCTGCCAGCCGTAAGACCTATTGCAAAATTTATGAAAACTCTTTTCCTTTTGATGTCACTGAGAGCTCAGTATACATTTAATATACATAATACCTACTGTATCATGCCATCAAATAAATCGTTCTAAAAAGTAATAGCCCCGAGCGCCAATCAAATATACAACATTTTATTCCTACAAAGACAAAATAAATAACTTATCCCAAACAAAAACGACCCATCCAAACCGCACACCACTACCAACCGACCTATTTCACATGAGGGCTTTAAAACCCTTATTTTAAGTCTTTCCCGGGATTTATATTCGGCGGCCACTTCACCGTACCCGAGAGGGTCATAAATAACCACCGCAGAGGTCTGGACCCCCAACTTTTACCCGGGGCTCCCAACTTTTCCCGGACTCCCAACTTTGCGCGGCCCCCAAGTTTAACAGTGCCTACCGACCCCTTTAGGGTACTCCCGCCCGCTCAAGCGTCCACAAACGACTAAGGTTGCTTTGGTGGGCTATTACATATTTTGCAATGTACAATTAGCAATTTTGTAGTCGTACTTCACCATTCTCAAGACGAAAAATCGCTAAATCACTTAAAAATATGTTTCTGTATCTATTCTTAAGAGCCAGTTATTTTAGGCCAGTTATTCTAGCTTAATAAAGATCCTTGACCACATCGTCAATATTAGATGAGATAGTGGTTAAACATTAGCCTAACAGAGATAAAGCCACTGTTGTATCTGTAATAATCAATAATTCCTGTAAATTTCACAAACAGATCTTTATAAAGATACAGTAACAAGAGTAGTCTGGAAAAAATATATACCTATTTTGAAACATACTCTAATAATTTCATCCATCATTTCATTAGGAATCAGTATAATTTATAATTCGTATTTTCTCTAAAAAAGGAGGATGTCATTCGATTCAAAATAGTTTTTTTCTTTTTGAATATTGCATGAATAGTTTGTATCTATATACAATTCTCTACGCAAACCACCTTGCAAGTATTAGAGCTAAAATTATTTTAATCTTAAGTCTCTAAACGGATGATGAAAAGTTTGTTAGATACCTAACAGATGAGGACCAATAAAATTGAAAGGTTTCATACCTACACAAATTAAATATTTAATATAATTTAAACTTACCATCCCTTATATAGGAAAGCAAGTACGTAGTTTAAAATTTTCCTTACAATCACGATTGCAATCGCAAGTTGCTTTACGTAATAACTCCGTCTAGGTCGACAAGATGAAAGAACACCCTCATATATCTTTTTCAAAGTGCGGATTGCTGGAGAATTTTAATTTTGCGCGGGAAAAGGTCGAACGAATGGTGTTCGACCGCGGTTTCTGTTGGAGGGAGTTTTAAAATAAATAGGTTTATATAAAATAAAACATAGATGTATTCGACAAATTATTATTTGTTGATGTTTTTTAATACAGGGTAATTTGTAAAATACCAAATACCTCTTGGGACATAATTTCAACCATTGAGACCAACGTCTTTCGTGGTACGGCTGCTGCAAATTGTGGTTTGTGATTTTTGAGAAAAGAATTCATGTATATGTATTGTATATAATCTCTGTTTAGTCTAAAGTGTCAAGTGGCAACTGACGTTGGCGTGTTTATAGCAAGGCGCGGCGATGCCATTCTTTGCGGGACAGTGTAGTTTAAACAACTATTCATTATCATTATAGGTTTTATAGAATACATTATCTTAATATTAACAAATGAAATAGAAAGAAAGAACATACATTTATTCGAGACAACACGCGACGTTACATTATTTACATAACACAAAAAAAAAGAATTAGGTCTCTATCAGTTAAAAAAAAATGAAGATTCTAGGTCTGGAGAGCCAACTGGGTCAACAAGGACTTTATTTCAGCAAACATAAAATAGCATTCAGAGGAAACTTTCATTGTTCTAGTCTACTGTCTGATTGTAACTTAATGCTTGTCTACCTAACATAAAAAATCCTATATATTCTAAAAATGAATTTAAAGATGCATTAATTAATTAAAAAAAACAACAGCTAATCAAAAGCTCAATACGTCAAGCCAATATAAAGCATTCATGATATCTGCCCCCAACGAATGTCTCGACCATCACCTCGGCAACAGATCTTAGTCTTCATTACCAAGGTATAAAATTGCTTACTGCAAATAATTTGGACATATACCTTAAGTAATTTTGATAAGGTTCGGAATTGCTTATCTCTGTGAGACGAAGATAGAGAAGGAAAAAAGGGGCTGATGAGCTTGCCGAAAAATTACAAACTGTTTAATTTATGGAAAAATTTCCAATATATTTTGATGCTGAAATAAAGTCCTAGTCGACAAAGAAGGCTCTCTAGACCCAGACTCTTAACTTTTTAAACCGATGGTGACCAGATAGTTTGTTTTTTTTTTGTACTTACTAAGACTTTTGTTTCGATCGCCTTGGGTGAAATGAGATGATATGTCAAGAGAGTTTGCCGCGAACATGAATAAATGACGTTGTCGAATTTAACGTTAATAGTTTGCTGCATGACTATATGTAAATTAGACGAAGTTTAGAAACTTGTTTTCCATTTTCGCTACAAAGCTCCAAAAGAAAAAGTTTTTGTGAATTTCTTCTGCTTGATTAGTACATGACTGGACAATGACTGTCAATGATTTTTATAGTTGTCTTTGTCTATGTATGGACTTTTTATGTGCTGATCTGAACGATAAATGCAAATAGTTTTCAGGAGTAAAAAAAATATGTAACAGGCTAGGTTAGATTAATAATTTATTTACTTACATCGCGGTTTGGAAGTATAGCGGTAAATTTTTTAGAGTATTTTTCTGACTATACGAGGTGAAAAATAATTTCCTAACAGACCGACAGTAACTAGCTTGTTGTAGTAATTGGATGATTGCCTATAAATACTTACCTATATCTTTACCATCCCTTATAGAGGGTAGCAAGTACGTAGAACAGGGTCGTTAATTTCAGATGGTTTCATTACCCTCGTCGAGGCGTCGAAAATCGTAACTTTTCTTTAATAAATGACGCCAAACGCCCATCGGTGCCTGAAATCTCATTACCGGCCCTTACAAATTGCTATCGCCAATCAGGGGTGTGCTGTATCATTAGTATTTTTACCCGATTGCGCGACGTGCGCGACTAAATGCTTCATTATGATGATTTCTATGTCATTCGATTTGTCTCAATCATGCGAGTGTGTCAAGATATGACAGCATCGAGATAGGAGACAAAGCTTAGGTTAGTAGCTGCAAATTCCTTGCATGATAGCTATCAAAATTCAATATGAAAGTTTGGATATAATAATATAAATTAATACACAAATAAATATTTTTATTTTTTTTTATTCATTAAAATTCGATTCATTAAATGTTTTTGAATAAAGTAAAAACATTACATTATGAAATATGCAATCTTACTGATCTGAGATCGACTGCCGCAGTTTAAACAAAATCCACGGTTTTCTTATGGCCGCTACACATAGGTTGCATTTGGTTCGAACGGTTCGGTGTCCAGCGTGTAGCAGCTATTACAGCATCCGGTGTAGGTAATTTGATAAAATCCATTACTTATATACTTTCTAAAGCTTACCTGATACTTATGGCTTATATGGGTACTGACTCTCTATCGCCAAGCACTAAGCGGTTCTTGAAGCCGTTCAGGTTCAAATAGCGTGCTTACCACCCTTAACCCAATCTTTCACTAGATAACATATGATGAAGTGGTCAATCTCTACCCTATAAGCCTTAGCGTACCTATATGTACCTACATATGTTGTATATACAGAATCTAAAATAATCTCTAAATTACAAAATATAAAAGTAAATTAATGAATAGTCAAAATAGAGCTCTGTCTGTTCAAACTTTTAAAGACTTATCGTAAATAATTTGAATTCAAAAATGGAAACTCTATTTTATTTTTAATTAATTTCAAACTAGACACTATATTCTCTTTTAAAATTGACTCCTCATTTCGTTGGTAGCGACACGGGATATAAAAACAGGACATTACCATTTTCCATCTAGAGATTGTGTTAACGAAGTTCCTTTTATGGCCCTACAGGGGGCGTTAAAGTCGCCGCTACTGCGGACTCCGCTGAGTGGACACAGGGCTACCTTTATACTTATTTTAATGTACTTGTTATGCGCTGCGGCTTTGCCCACGTTAGGGGTAAAAAGTAACCTATGTTTCAGGGTATCATATTTACATAACTAATGAAAAAAAGAGTCATATCAGTTCAGCCGTTACATAGATACCTCTTTTCTAACATTGTAACGACCCAATAAGACAAAAGTTAGTATTTCCGGCACCAACTATACAAGTGTTACTTAATGTTTTTACGACATTCACACACAGTCATAAACTTTCTGATTGTGTGAAGTGTGGTAGAGTGTGTCATTTTAAACATTACATCAATCACAGCTGGCACCCACGACACAAGTCATTGGATTTGTATCGTGGGTGCCGGAAACATTCATATCATACACACAATCACACACAGAACCAGAAATACAAATTGTGGGGAGAAAACATGTCTTCCCGCCGGGAATCGAACCCGATACCTCTATGCTTAGAAGGTGGACGTACACCAGGACTTAAGTGTAGTATTTTTAGAGGTTCTATAAAAATAAAATAAACGTACAACATATCTTTTAGCAGCAGCCCTACCGCACAGTGGAAGTTAGGCAAGCGGTGGGCTGGGCGGGTCTTGTGGCAGGGCGGGCGGGTAATGAGCGGGCCGAGGAGTTATACCAGATGGGCGAGCCACGAACTTTTCAAATGGCTCTCCGGCGAAGTTCGCTAACTACGCAGGTTCGCTCGGAGTACATAGTGCAGTTTACTTTAGCTCGAACGGGTTAAATTATTGAAGTTTGAAATAGGGTTGAATTGTTTTGGGAGGTTGATAAGTTGTGGGCGGTAGTGTACCTGACTTTGTTTTGATTTCCGTTTACAATATTATATCAAACTATCGTGGTTCTTTCAGGCAGTCTTTGATTTCGAAATGATTGTGATAGATGTAATTTAAAATATAAGTAGAATAAATATCATCTTAAAGACTCCTCATCTGCGTTGTCTTTGGAGATTCTAGAACTTGTTTTAGTAAAAACAGAGATTCAACTCTGATGATTTCATTACTAGAGAATAAGAACCCATCTGCATGGACGCGTGAGAAAATGTGGATACAAAACGTTATATATAGTACCTTAATGAAGTAGGTAATCTAATAGCATTATATTTGATGTCTAGGAATATGATATGCACGCTAATGATAATCATAAACTCAGGTCTTGTATCGTAACTTGTTTAAAATTTGCTTCAAACAAACGCTTATTGAAAAATGATGTGTTGGATGTGGGGTGTACTCACCACGATAAGTCTTGGACATTGGATCTCAACAATAGCTTCCAGAAACCGTTTGATGCTTCGGGACAAATATTTATAATTCTGGAATAATAACAAAACTACACTACGGTAGAGTGGCAGTTAGCTATCAGGCGAGCAATATAAATACCATACCATTTTCTACTGACTTCACAAAAAAGGGGGAGGTACTCAAGTCGAATGTATTTTTTTTTATATGTCTTCGTTCCACGTGAATCGATTTTGATTTTTTTTTTGTTTGAATGATGTTGCTTTCCAATTGGTCTCATTTAAATTTGATTAAGATCTGATCAGTAGTTCTTGAAATATCTTTAATAATGCGTGTTTAGTACATCTAATCTGGTCAAAGATCCGAAGATAAAGCGGTGAAGTCGGGTTTTTATAAGCTTTGCTTGCGTTTAATTATTTATTTAATGTTTCATACAGAAATTGACAGATCATTTGAGAACGTAGCAGGATTTAAATCTGCGATCGATAGCCTGACTGTAAAATAATTATATTTACTGAAAATGCGCAAATCTTAATGGAGAATGTTTTTTTATTTATTTAACATAGTCAAACATATTTTGGCCAATATCTCACCTGATATAAAGCGACGACAGAGAACGTTTGCCTAGAACCCTAGAACTAAATTCTTCAAACACAGAATCAGGAAAGGAATTCAATATTTTTTTTTACTTTCACTTTCACAGCCCCACACGAAGTTGGATGACTTGTGTCATTAACATTCACATCACACACACAATCACAACCAGAACCAGAAACAGATTTTCCTTGGAGATAAAACTTCCTTATTCCTTTACGGTTAGCATAATGAATGTGGAGGAATTCCTAGATAAATCATGTGAAGTGTCCTTTCTGCGCATTCCTTCCTACTCTCTGGCAAAAAGTTGAAATTCGGGTCCGCTCTCGAGACTACCAGATATTTATCTGGCGGCGGCCGGACTTTTTTAATATAAATGTTCTTTGTTCCTGACGGGAGAAAGTTTTAATGAAAATTCAAATAAGGACAACTTTTAACCTTTTGTTTTTCCCCCATTTTTTTTGTGCACGAATTGTTTTTGTTGTTTCAAGTGTCGGCGATAAGGACCGTTTTGTTTCGCAGCTTCTGTTTAATTTAGTCGTAAAAACGACTTCATTTTGTTGTCACATTCCCGAGGTCGCTGGAATTGAATAAAGAAATTGGAGGAAAACAGCACGTTTTTTGTTCAGTCGGAAAATGTGTATACCGCAGTCTCAGTTTTATTATTCAATGCATACAATTATTTCTTTGCAATATTTCGACGCATTGGTCTTTCCTTTTGTGTCAAATAAAAATGATCACTCAGACTCATTTCATGAACTGATTATATCAAAAGAAAATGCCAAAATATGCTTTGAAAACATTTTTCAGGTGTGGGTAAATAAGAATGTAAACTGTCTAAAAATAAACTTATAAAAAAAAACATAAAATTCTCAAAAGTACCCTTCTTAAGCAAACACCTTTCCCAATTTAGGGTCCGCATACACCGTTATTCATTACCCTCAATCATCGTCCGTTTGCCAACTCCTCTCATATTTCGTCAACCCTCTGTTACCTGTGAGTATTCTTGTAAATGAGTCCCAGCCTTATTAATACATTTTATTTGCCCAGGCTTGGGAAAATATAGCCCTCATCATTTGGTCCGTTTGGTGCGCCTTAAACATGTGAGGTTACGTTCGGACTTTAAAGTTTTTCTTTAGTTGCTTAGCTGATATTTATAATTAAAATTTTATCAATAACTGTAATAGAAGACTAAAATTAATCTAAGTAAATCATATTTTTGTTAATCCTAATAATTAAATGTGGCTCTACTTTTACCATAATAATATAGAAAATGTTATTAATAGTTAAAGCAAATGCCATAACTTTGTGTTCAACCGCGGGAGAGCCCTGGTGACCTGTAGTACTGGTTCTTTTTGAACTTACCACAGGCACCAGTCTCTTTTGTCGGTGAAATAATTGTGGCGTCATTGTTCAATTAAGAGAAAAATAAACATTTTGATTGATTTTTAAATAACCGTTGGTTGTTTTGGGTGCGCGTTCGCCTTCTAAGCAGGCTTTCGGATTCGTTTTCCGCCAAGAACTCAAGTTTTGTCCCCCAAGGAAAATTTGTGTTTGTGTTTTTGATTGTGTGTTTAATTATTACCACCGATGAAGTTTACTACATTATGTACGATCGTACATCATTTTATTATTTAAACAATTCCAACTACTAAAATGCGTTGTTTTGCGATTTACATTATGTGCTTTTGATATTTGAAAACGTGCAATAAACGAACGAAAACACGCTTTGTTTTTGTGAGAGCTAATTTTGCGCAGTAATTATGTGAGGCTCATCACAAAATGCTGTTGATGGATAAATGAACGAATATCAAACATTTTTGTGATGAAACAAGAGTAATGACGGTTCAGTAAATGGTCATTCTACTCTTGATATGTATGCAGTTTTGTGATAAGCGACATATTGTTTGTCTCGATGAAAAGGCCCATTGCCTATTATACTAATATTATAAATCCGAAAGTTTGTTTGTGTTTGTATTTGAGTGTGTAAGTATGTTTGTCTCTTCACGCTTGAACGGCTGAACGGATTTGGGTGAAATTTGGAATGTACCTCTGTACATTCCAAATTTCATCCAAATCCGTTATACTTAGGGTAACATACAGGCTACTTTTTAACTTGATAATAGCGGGCGAAGCCGCAGGGCGAGGCTGGTATTTTATAAAATTATAAACTAAATAAGTAACTTCACAAAGGTATTGTAATTGTTTTGAGTAATACTTCTATTTCTACTTTAATTATTTTTTTCAGCTTTTTGAGTACTTTTGGCAATAGATAGGCACGCGAATATATTGTCATGCATATCAGAAAATGCCCTAATTGTAATATTATTGAATAACGGTTATCACTCACGTCATTTGATCGATATTGTCGACCTAGGTTTCAAGCATGTACGATGCTCTTCTTCGGGATGAGTTTACGCCGCGAAGACAGTCTTCGTCGCGATCTCGAAACCTAGGTCGACAATATCGATCAAATGACGTGAGTGATAGCCGTAATTCAATAATATTATAATGTTTAGCCCTAATTGTAATTTAATTAATTTTATTTTTTACTTTAATACGTATGATGTGGCAGTGCTACATTAAATAAATAAATACATATAAATAGCAAAGACTTACCTAACTTATAGGTAACTCAAGTCGTACAAAAATGATGAAAGTGACACTAAAAAAATATTATATTCTTTTACGCTAAATAGACAAGCATTCTTCCATCATTTCATTTGGTGGAGAAGATGCGAAGAAGTGAAGATGCGGCCGAAGATGCAGCATAACTACCTAGAAAATACCTAAACTATGTATTTTATACGCTCTAGAGTAGATGACACCTAGATTACACCGGTTCGGAAACATAAGCGCGGGCACGGAATTCCATTACTTCTTCGGATGATTAACGTAGAAGCGAATAGCTTCGAGCGAATTGAAGGAACGTCAACCGTAAATGGATGTCGTTTGAGGGGTTATTAGATGATAATCCTTTAATTAAAGATCTCTATCTCTTATGATTGGACAACGGTTGACAAATTTTTGATCGTTCTTACCACTCCTGTGATGTTAAATTGCGATGCGATTCAACTATCGGTATTTTTTATATACAAGTACTTCTAATTTTTACCATAATCTCACCTGATGTCAAGTGACAATGCCGTCGACGATGGAGCAGGTATGCCTTAAAGCTCCCTATTCACTCATACTTATGCCTCTTATTCAAAATACACTGCATTTTTCATAGTTCACACGTCCTCTACTTTTATTTAAAACGTAAAAACGCAGCGTTTGCCCCGCTCGTGTAACCCATATTGCAGAGTAAGGAAGCGCGAACAAATTCACCGTAGCAGAGCTGAGGATGGTAACTTTTGTACAATTACCGCAACCCGCCCGCCTAGCGCCATGTGGACCGTCTGCAAAAAAATATAGCAATATTGTTCGTTTTCTTGCGGAGCTAAAGCCATTACCGGAAGGAAACTGGATGCACCTTGCAATATATAATGCCCAGCTAGATATTCTGGAGTAGCACCTATCGGGTATCTATCAATATAAGTGTATTAGCATAACATAAACATGAACGCTTTAACACTTACCACCCCACACCAAGTTCTATGACTTGTGTCGTACTGGAAACATTCACATCACATATACAATCCCAACCAAAACCAGAAACACAAAATTTCCTTAGGGAGAAAACTTGTGTTCCAGCCTGGAATCAAACCCAATACCCCTGATTGTAAGTCGAACGCACACCAAACTTAAGTTACGAGTATTTCTTGATAAAGTTAATAATTTAAACCGAAGCCACCGCTTTATGTTCAGAACCCTTGATCAGATTAAATGAATTATATATGCATTATTGAAGATAACTCAAAAACCAACTATCAGATCCTGATGAAATTTAAATGGGACCATATGGGAACTACCAGCTTTCGAACAATAAAAACGGTACATTCAGAAAGAAGTTATGAGGTTATTACACATAAAAAAACAGTCAAATTGAAGAACCTCCTTATTTTTTGTGAAATCTGTTAGAAATGAGGTGTGGAATACTCGGTTCGAAAGAAGTTGTCTTTGTTATATACTATGTGAATAAATAATTACAGGCACAATGAAATAAATTAACAACTTTTGAGAGTGTCAATCTCACCTTCTCTTTTATTTCTAGAAATATCGACAAAAACGCAATTTATCAAAAATACTTTTCTAGGGCCTGGGTTCGAACCAGCATCCCTCGGCGTTAAGGCTTAGCGTTCTCCGATTAGATCAGATTTGCAAATACCAAACCACTAAATTCTTGCTACACAAGATAATAAATATATCAAAAGCGTCGTGACGGGTTTTTTGGTCTAGTTCACATTCGCCAAGAGTCCGAAGCATAACCAGAACCAGAAACACAAATTTTCTTCGGGGAGAAAGCTTGTGTTCCCGCCGGGAAACGAACCCGATACCCCTGTTTAGAAGGCGAACCCGTTTTCAACTAAACTATTATTATATATAGGCATTAAATATTTTGTTAGGATTTTTTTTCTGTCCATACGTCAAGAAGTTTCTCACATACGAGTAAATTATAGCCACCAAAGGATAGCACTGTCTAACTCTGCACTTTGCCCGTATTTTATACCAAATGGATATATATGAGCGGTCACAACTTTCTGCCGCCAGAACTTACTAATTGAGAGTGCGTTACGGGAAGTTCTATCTAAAGCTAGTCATAGTTTTGTACTAACATTAGTGCAATGTTGAGTGGAGTCAAGTGCTTTTGTTATGGTCAAATAAGCAAGCATTTGACCGCAATATCACCTGATGACGACAGTTGGGCCACTGGTAATAAACCGTATTAATTATATGCAAAATACTAGATGTACCTAGCATGCGTTGTAATGCCAAGTTTTAAAAAAGTGTTTACCTCTTTCACGTTTTTGGTCGCCTAGTACTTTACCATACGACAAACTTTTTGGATATTGTTCATACAAAAATACTACTAAAATTACGGTAAGAAATGGGGTGTGGGTAGGAGGGTGAAATACTTTACGACCTAATCGCATACCTACCAAATTGCCAAAAAAAATACAATCGGTCGAGCCGTTTCGGAGGAGATCGGCAGCAAGAACCGTGACACGAAATTTTTATATATATAGAATAAGGATATCGCTTGAGGCGAGGATTGAACCCGGAGTCATAGGCTCTCATACCCTAATACTCTAACCGCTGAGCTACTCAAGCCCTGCCTGAAACAACGAAATTATGCTTTCCTTCTTATGTGAACGCGTCACTTTCTAAATTGTCTACTAAAGTAGACAATTTAGATGTGTGTGTGTGTATAGCTAGGCAGAGCTAAAGCTCTGCCTAGCTATACACACCAATCAATGATATGGTCTAAGGTACTGATGTAAATTTAAATGTCTACATTTGAATATTACGCTGTTAGTGAAATTTCAGCCACTAAACCCTTGTTTGAGTGAAGCTCGGTAAACTAAAATATCTGCTTTGTTTCCCTTTGTTTACTTCCCGAAATTTCTATATTCGGTGTAAAATCATCTCTGCTTCAAAATCCGAAAACTAATAATATACTACTCATTTATTCAAACCTACCACAATATAAATGCAAACAGTAACTGTGTATTTTAAATTGCTTTTAAAATATTTGGAGTTTTTGATTCACAGAGGTGATTCTATTTTGGTAAAATGCGATCAAAATTATTAGATATTCAATTTGTTTATGCTTTAGGAAAAATGCCATCAAAATTATTAGATATTCAATTTGTTTATGTATATATGAGACAATAATAGATACATTTAAATTACATCATCAATAAATGTTGGGTATATGGATTAAAGGTATCATTTTCCTTAAAAGTATATAAAAAAATGGAAATTGGGCGCCAGGTAGGTATGTCCTATTCGATTTTAAAGTTCTTTTTTCCAAATTATGTATATTAAAAACATTTTCATAAACAAATATATCGATACCTCAAAATATGTTTTTCCTATTTCATACAACTGACATTAAATATCAATGTTTACGTTGTATTTTTATATCAATGCTCGATGGCTTAGTTGGCTAGCGTTCGCCTTCTTAGCAGGGGTATTGGGATCGATTCCCGACTGAGTCACAAGTTTCATTATTTTCTAACATTTTATATTAACCATTTTACGAGTCATAAAATTCTGAATCTGTCAAAGTTTCTTTTTGTTAAATTTTTTTTCATATCATTTGACAGAACCAAAGTGTATAGGTTATTAACAGGTGGAAAAATCAACATTTTGAAATCCCCCTACCCTCTATCTAGAAAACAGCTGTACCAAATTTCACCCAACATAGACAAGAACAGATCACTATTCAAACAAAAACAAAACATAATGAAAATCGGGCAAGCTGTTTGGGAGCTACGAGTACGATGCCACAGTCAAATACAGCCTATAAAATTATAACACCCCTATTTTTACGTCGTGAGTTAATCTCATTAAATTGCCCACTGCTTTCTCATTCCACCTCAACTGAGTTACTGTAGTTATCGTATACAGCCACTATGTTAACACATTGTGAGCACGGCAGCTTTAGTTTCAAAATGTTCAGTTAAATATTTCGTTGTAAGCAAGTTTTGCTACAGCCAGCTGCGGGCTTTAGCCGTCTTTAATTAAGAGGTTTTAAACGTTGTTCTGAATAATTTGAATTTAGAACTTACTCTTCTAAAATTAAATAGAGATATAAATTATTATTTATTTATAGGTACTTATTTAGAATTTAGTGTGATTTTATAGAATTTGTATTTTAATAAGAGTTGTATGTTAATGTATAATTCACATAGTTAGTTCTACATTCAAACACACCTTTAAGCTTATCAAACAGTTTAAAATACATCTTGATTTGGAAATATGTATTACGTTGTTATCGTGGGTTGGATACAGCATTGTAATAGTTTCACCCCTTCTAATTCTTTGGGTGCCGTCACGACAAGCAGTAGCAGAACGTCAATAGACGTTCAGCTTCTTGTATTCCTTCGCGCACCTCATTCGACTTGTATTATTTTGTGCATCAAAAAAAATTCTTATGTTACTACAGCTGCCACCTGTCGGCGTAATCGCGAAGCTGTCTAGAAGGGTGCCGCCGACTGGGCTATTAATTTCCTAAGGGATTTCTACACCCCACAACCCGTACCACGATATTTGAAACGATAGAGTTCCGTGGAGAAATGTCGGGACAGGAGAGGGTACAATTGTTGAAACTTACGTACTATAACATTTGTTGTATCCTGTACTTGAACAACAAATACAGAAATCGAACAAATAATAAATAGAAGAAAAGTTATAAGCAAATAACCTAAAAAAAATCTATGGGGCAAAATGTAGGCGCGAGATCTCAGTTCGGCGCGAACGACTAGTATACGGCTAAGAGTATATTTTTGTTATTAGGAGCAACGAAACTCCTGATGTAGACTGCTGCAGTGGCATCTTCAGATCTTCAAACGCCAACTTTTCCAATGACCTGAAAGTTTAGAAATAACGTAATATCAGTGTCCGTCCATCGAAGGAGTGGAACACATATATATATATATATACATGTATATACATAAATCTGTGAATCTCCAAATCAAGCGTGAATAAGTATCTTCTAGGCAAGCATCATCACTTACCACAAGGTGAGACTTGATCAGATTCTTGCCTGTTTGGCACTAATAAAAAAATAATTTCAAAATGGAAACCAGGGTTTATCAACCTTCTTGGGTTTAGCATAGATTAATGTCAGCGCGATTTTTATTATTATTAGATATTTTACTACATTATCTATAATCTGGGATTGTCCAAGTCTAGAGTGAATCGGTATCTTCTAGGCAAGCATGCTATATCTTCGACAGAATCATCTTTACGAGTAAAATGATTATTTTGGATCAAATATTTTTTTTATTATGTTTTGATAACTACGTAGAGATAGTCTTGACCTTGTAACCTTCTTTGAGTCACGAGTGAACAGCTATCTTCTAGGCAAACATGCTCCATCGTCGATGCATCACTACTTACCATCATCTTCGGCCAAATCATCGCTTTCCATCAGGTGAGATAGTGGTCAAATGCTAGCCTATCAAACATAAAAAAAGGAGAGATAGTGTTCAAATGCATGCCAATCCAGAATTTAAAGAAAATTGTTATAGGAGACATACCCTGCTTTATATTCTGAATAACACGTATGAATCTACGCAGCTCAGTTTTTTTTTTGGCTTCAAAATCTTGTGCATTTAACCAGTGTCAAGCAATAATACATTTCAAGTGTATTTCATATTAATAGTCCTAGTCACAGTCAAAAGTAAAAGAGTCAAGGTCCGATCATAGTCAAGTCATGCCCTAGTAAAGCGGTAGTCTTTACTAGAACTTCTATTGGAGTTTTGGAGCGAAAGCGAAAATCACGTTTTTAACTTAATATCATTTGCCTAGAGTCTACACTTATGCACGTTCACTAAGTATTAACGGTTGATAGTCCACCATTACTACACATTAACACTCGAAGAAACACAGGTTTAGAAAATTATACAAAATCAACAACGCCATTTTTTCACTTTCGCAGGAAAACCCCGCACCTCAGTTAGTTATTTAAAAAAGCAAAATATATATTTTCTTTTCTCGTATCATATAAAATTTTATCGTGACTTGGTACAGGGGAGGGTCGCGCTTTATCTTCACGCGCACACGAGCATCCCATGGTAATGTGATGAAAAATTACGCCATCTGATGCCGACTGTACTCCATCTTTTTGTTCTTGGCAACTTTACCGTGTTAGCACACTATGAAAAGATGCATATACGAGCATAAAAGGCTACGTGCAAACATAAATCGTATAGCAAGCGTAGGTAGGTGGAAATTTGTTTCTGCGCGGAATAGAGATGATTGAAGGCTTATATATTATTATAGTATATATATAGTTCCGATTTTAGAAACTTAGGTACTTCAAACTGAGAAGAGTTAGAAGTGAGAAGACTTAAAAGAACTAAATCATTTAAACTTGTGTAATGTTAGTATATATCAGTGTAATATATAGTGAGAGTACTACAAAATAACACATGAAAAAAGTGTCTCACCCTTAAATAGAGACAATAAGAAAAGTGTTAATGGACACATTCTTAGTTTAGCAATGTAGCAGTTTAAGTTAAATGACTGATTAGCCATAGTTTGGATAGATTGTAATTATAATAGGGCACATCGCAAGAGGTACTCTAGAAGTAAAAAAAAAGGAGTGGGTATTAATTTGAACTGCCCGTTGGTTTAGTTGAGAGCATGTCCGCCTTCTATCGGGTTCGATTACTGACGGAAACACAAATGTTTCGCCTTGTTCTGCTGGTTGTGAATGTGATGTGAATGTTTCCATCGCCCACGATACAAGTCTTTGAAGTTAGTGTATGGCATTGAGATTTAATGCAAAATAAAAAAAAAATATTTTCAGTATAATAGCGAAGACGGTAGGTAATGTTTTGGATTAAAATGTTTTGGTTTATCTATGTACACAACAAATATCTGATCAGCATAGTTTATTTATGGACCACCTGTATAAGCTAAGTTATAATATAAGATGCTGTGTTGACACACAAAAGTGTTCCTACTATTACTATAGCTAGTTATAAGTACATGGAGTGTTACAAATTAGTTAAGTTTTGTCCAAATAAAAAGATTTTTCATTTTCATTTTCATTAAAAGTATTTTTTTAATTCAAGACGTTTGACCACTTTCTCACCTGATGGTAAGCGACGATGTGGTCGACTATGGAGCAAGCCTAAAAGATGCCTATTCACTCAAGACTTTCTTGAGCATGAATTTATCAAGAAACATCGATTTAGACCGATTTGAACTCCTTGTTCCAATCTTTTTCGCACAACAAATGTAGAAGCAAAACGCTTCGTGCGCATTTTGTGAAAAGTCTCGCTTAGAAGTTTGTCTGTTTGTCCGATGATAGAGCGGGGATGGGGGAACTAGGTCGTGTAGTTCCCTGGCACACTCTCCGAATGTATCCGATATATACATGTCAGGCCCTAGCAAAGTGCTAAAAACATTAGGTACCCTATTTTATTATTGCCCTATTTTAGAATATGACCCCATGTATGCACATGAATTTTGAAAATGTTTTCTTCTTTGTGTTTCTTCTTCTTTTTTTATTGTTTTTGTACTTATGGGCAATAAATATATTTTTGATTTGATTTGATTACTAGAATTCAAGTTTTAGAGAGAAAACGAAAATCGGGTTATCAACTTTGTATTTTTTGCCTACACTTATGCACGTTCACGAACTATCAACGGTTAATAATCCACTATTATTACACATTAACGCTCGAAGAATCAGTTTTGGAAAATAATACAAAATCGACAACCCCATTTTTTTACCCTCGTAGCAAAATATAATATAAATGGGTACTTCCCAACGGATCATAGTATCGGATTTTCACATTAACCGATCATAACAGTTGTTCCCATCTGATCATAAGATCAGTTGCAACTTATACCTAAATTAATTAAATGTAACATGAATAAATCAGTAGGTATTTCAAAAAATAGCATCTTAAAGAATGGAGGCTGTTTTAAAGTAGTGCATTTAATATTGTCTTTTAGTCTTTTGGGGTATTTGATTATTTTATTAATATATCATTAATTTAGGATTCTAATTGAGGTTAGTGTATAAAATTATATAACACTGAGAAAAATGTCTCGTTGCTTTTACATTCTAATATTATTTTGTAATTATTGAAACGCAAGTCATGCTTAAAAAAACCGACATCATCGCTTATATTTCGGTTTTGGCTTGACCGATTTCGATAAAATTTATATGGGACCACCTCTGAAGTATACTCTACCAAACAAAAAAAATCAAAATCGATTCATAATAGGCGGAGATATCGCGTAACATACATACAAAAAAAAACATACAGTCGAATTGAGAACCTCCTTTTTTGAAGTCGGTTGAAAAGAACGTAGTATAACTATAATTTTGACTTGGAAATATGTTTCTGAGAACTTTAGTAGTGTAGCTGTCCCAAATTTATTTCTTCGTGTATAATTTAAAAACAAATCATGTCATGGGTAGTATGTATATTATTATTATTATAGTATGTATGTCTACTCATTCATATTTTAAACTAGCCGTGCCCCGCGGCTTTGCCCGCTATTATCAAGTTAAAGCCTATGTGTTAATCCTAGGTATAATCTATGTACATTCCAAATTTCATCCAAATCCGTTCAGCTGTTAAAGCGTAAAGAGGGAACAAACATACCTACACACTTACACATTTACGCACACACTTACACACAAACTTTCGGATTTATAATATTAGTAGGATTAGCCGTATCGTTTTAAATTTTCCCTAATAAAAAATCTGGTAAAACTTTGTTAATACTTTTTTATAACAATATTTATGTTATGAAGTAACATAGGAAACCTCCCAGGAACCCTCTCCACTACTGGTAGAGACTTGTGGTGGCACACAGACTTGGGGAAATAAATGAAACAATTGTAGCCGATGCCAACGCCTTTAAAATTGTATGTTTCTCAATATGTGATACCTATAACAAACAAATTAACATATTTCCTTTGACTCAAGTTGGATGCGCGTTCGCCTTATAAGCACCGGGTATAGAGTTCGATTCCCGGTGGGAACACAAGTTTTCTCTCAAAAGTCTTTGAACTTAGTATGGGGCTGTGAATCTGAAAGCGTTAATGTTTATATTATTCACACACATATATATTGTATGTTGGTAAGTAAAATAGCATACTTATTATTATAAGAGGACGGCCTGGAGCAAGATGGCCAACGCCCAGCTCGGGTCAGTCCCTGCAAGAAACCGGACCACACCAGAGCGCGACGGCCACCGCTGACGCGCTCGACACACTCCCTGGGAGTAGCTGCTCCCAGCGCCCAGCCCAGGCAGACTGGACAATCCAGAAGGCTAGATACCCACCACGGCAACAGAGGACTACTACTATTATTATAATAGGCGTATGATAACTGAAATGGTAAGTGAAGATGTGGCCATTTTATCCTAGGTCTAAATGAGACTGATCATTTTGCGAAGGAAACGTCTTGCTTTTACCATAGCAACCCCAGCAATGTGTCTCACGGACCCTCGCATGTGGACTACATCTATCCCTACCTTTTTCACCCCTCACCCTCTTGTAAGCCCCAAGCGATGGGTGGTGTTTTTATCGCCCACCTCCTTTGCATAAGTATTATGCGCGGTTTACACGGAGCCAGTTGGTAACCGTATCTTTAGATAAGCCAGTATTTTTTTTTTAATTTTGCTGAATAATTAGACAAGCGTGACGTCCATATGTTTTAACCATGCTTGCTCAATGCCCAATATAGTTTAGTTTTTTTATGCTAAATAGGCAAGCATTTGAACACTATCTCTCCTTAAGGAAAGTGATGATGCGGTCGAAGATGTGACATGCTTCCTCAGTGCTTCAACAGATAAAAATCCTGGTCGACAAATGCACAACACTCTTCACCCTGGGGTACTAAGATGCTAAATCTCTGTATGCCTTGCAATTTGACTGAAAACTTTGCTTAAACGTTATAATAAAACAACATGAATTTAGTTCGCCAAAATTTAAAAAGTTCTATGTTTCACGCTTTTTTCAATCCTACTAATATTATAAATCACAAAGTTTGTGTGTAAGTGTGTAAGTATGTTTGTTCCCTCTTCACGCTTTAACGGCTAAACGGATTTGGATGAAATTTAGAATGTACATAGCTCATACCTAGGATTAACACATAGGCTACTTTTTAACTTGATAATAGCGGGCGAAGCCGCGGGGCACGGCTAGTAATATTATCAATCCGAAAGTTTGTACGTAAGTATGTTTATTCCCTCTTCACGCTTTAACGGCCGAACGGATTTGGATGAAATTTGGAATGTACATAGCTTATACCTAGGATTAACACATAGGCTACTTTTTAACTTTATAATAGCGGGCGAAGCCGCGGCGCACAGCTAGTTTATAATAAGTCTTTTATAACGATACCTGCTGGTAAGTGAGATATTATTTACCAATATTAATAAAATTATATATGTGAGTGTGTACGTCTGTTTTAACGGATTTTAAATAAATTTAGATGTAGATAGTCTAGACTATAAAATAAGACACTAGCCTGTTATATAATTCTGAACAGCGCGGACAAATCCGCGGTACTAAGTAGTTTAGACCTTTTAAAAACCGAAACGAAAATCTTCTGAATATGTTTACTATTTTAAAAAAAAATGCTTTCAATTTGCTTAACTATTTGACCAAAAACAAAAAAATATCGAATGTATTATATTATTGAAGCTACGGGCCAATTGCCTATATTTCCTAAAACTAAACTAAAACTATATACAGCAAAGAACCAAGTTACTTACAAGACATCGAGCCTATAGGTAACTCAAGTGCTCAATTCCACTACCAGTGGGTAGCGTTCCCATTATGCAAAATCTACTTCTTATTTTAAAAATTATACTAAAGTCCATAATGATGACTCAACTACTATTGGTTAACCAAATTTTTGTTCGTCTGATGCTTATAGGTTCAACGAATACAGTACCCAAACTGCAACAAAAAAACATTAGTAATACATTTGTATTTGATTGCACAACATTGGAATTGTTTAATCATTCGTGTTTCCAATTAAATTCATGTAAATGGATTTTAAATGAGCAACCGTCGTGTTTGAGACATATTTGCATTAAAATATAATTAAACGAATTAAACTTTGGATAATTAGGATTAAACTCAATCACTAGATGTTAATAAATCTCATTAAAATGCGTGGAATTTTGGTCACAACCCTAACGCCTAAATGTTCTATCTATAAACGCATAAACGCTTTCACACTCACAGCGCCCTAAGTTCGATGATTTGTGTCGTATAATACAAATACAATTAACTTTATTGACATAATTAGTAAGTACATCGTTAATGTTGAATCCATAATCTCCTGAATTAGTTAAAACTGTGTTTCTGGAGCCAGTGGCTTCTCCCATAATTATGTTTCAAATTAGATTATGCCTAAAATATATTTTTTACTATATTTAACATATTAATTTAATAGCAAATATAATTATTAATCTTTAATGTAAATTGTACGTGTGTGTTAAATGAATACTTGTGTGGGAAGTGTCCAATGCGTAAAATACAAATGTTGCTTGGGGAGAAAACTTGTGTTCTCGCCGAGAATCGAACCCGATACCCTTACTTGTAAGGTGAACATGCAGCTAGTCAAGATCGGCGTACTATACATATAAAAAAGTAATTTTTTTGGGGTTGGTAGTGTCTTTCAGCTTTATAATATTAGTGGCATAGTGAGATAATATTAGTCAATTGCAAATAATTACTAATAAAAAGGTTAAATAAATAATAAAATAACGGGAAAAAAATAACATAACTATAACATTGATCTTGATATATTTTTTGGGATAAATTAAATGCCTAACGCAAATGGTAAAAAAAAATATGACTGATGAATGATGAATTGGTAATATGACTTATGCATAACAAAATGAAAAATCTATGAAAAACAATATTTATTTAAAAATAGAATATCGATCAGTTTAAAAAAAAATACTTTTAAAACGGAGACGTTTCCAGGGCTTCTAAGCGAGTAGAAATTCTAACGCTTTGCAACTGGTCCCGTGTGGACGACCCATTTCTCAACCACCCTTCTTACGAGACGAATTTTATAAAAAATAATCATACGATAATCTACTCACGTAAATGGAAATAGAGTTGAAATTTGCGTGTGAAAATGGGAGTAACGGTTTGTGTCACTTCAACTGACCATCTGAATATACGTTCTTTAGAGAATGCGTTCTTACATTTGCAGATTTTATACAATTTTGGCCCTTAGTTTTATTAAAATAGAGCAGGTTTCGTTTTGTGTGAATTTGTCACAAATATAGCCAATTCTCTAGAGTAGCAGAATGTATTTAAAACAGTATTGTAGTTTTGTACAAAGTGGTGTATTCAGTCCTGTACGTGCGATAACTATTTTTTTTGGCTATGTTGGCTGTGCAATATGATAGGATTTTTTTCATATCTATCACACACCTATATTACTTTTTATAGCAACTTAGAATCTGGTGATTTGTACAAAGATTCTTATATACATTATGCAACACAAACTCGCTTTGGTCACTCAGCTCGCTTGTTGTTTGGTCAGCCCAGATGATTGTTATAACTATCTAAACAATATCCCAAAAAAAAAAAAGTATAATACAATGTGTTCGTAAAGGTGTAGTAATAACTATGGTACAATGTGTACGTAAAGGTGTAGTAATAAGGTGTAGTAATACTCTAGCCACGCATCTAGCTACATGTATAGAGTCTAACAGGAACTTCTGAATTCGCGACAGCAGCATGAACATTAAGTTATGATGAATAAGTTTCTATTACATTTTGTAATTTCAACCCTGTTTCATCAGCTACCGTTTTACACCACATAGTCTTGGACCTAGACGTCGACAGTGGTGCCCATAACAAAGGTCAAGGTCACGAGCCACAAAAGTAGCAGTAGGGTTGACAAAAATATTAAAAAATATAATGGTAATTTTTGTATGGAAAATATTATCTCCGATTTCGACTTTCGTTCTCTGGCAGACGATTCTTGGCACGATACACATACACCCCACCAAGTATTAGGTACTACACTTTTCTGTCACAGGTTGTATATTCTATTAGAAGTTAGACATAACTTCAGAGGCATCTCATCTCAATATAATGTTCTCGACCGCATCATCATTTACAGGTGAGATGTCCGAACGCTTGCTTATTACAGGTAGAAACATTGTGAAAGCTCAGTCACTGTCTTCCGCGACACAAGTAGAGGCGCAATAATTTAAGCAAAGGGAGGAAAGCGACGGCACGTTCTTTTTGTATTTGTGCGAGTGAGACGTGCGTAGAGGTCGTGAGGGTGCCGGCGGGTTAAACGCGTCGCAGGGGTGGAGTGAGGGCGGGGGTGGGATTAGGTAGATAATTTACGCAAAAAAGTTATTTGTTGACACTTTGGCAATTGGGAAAGATATTGGTGTACATATTTATTAGAAACGACTTATCATAACTAGTCGTTCACGCCGACATTTTGCGTAATAGAGAATAACTTTTGAACTTCATTGCTTATAACTTTTTTCTTTAAAATAATTGTTTGATTTCTATATTTGTGGTTAATGCAGAGGATATAACGGATATTATACGTGAGTTTCAGCTTTAAGTGTGAAGCCGTTTTTGAGATAGACCCTGGGGACAAAAAAGGTCTAAAAACAGTGACTTTAGTGGCCTACCAAATGTTTATTTTACAACATAGTTTTTTTTTAACCGGTTTCTACTTGCAGAGTTCTTTTCAACGATACCCCAAAAGGGTAGACAAATGTGAAAATATTTAATATTTATAAGACAAAAAGTAAAAAATATTTTGCTCCCCGCGAAATTTATCGATATCGATAAGAAATTGTTGGAAGAAATATAAAGATAAAAGTGTTTAGCTTCCTTTTGTGATAGTTTCACAATAACAGTAATTGTATGAGTTTCCATACAGAATGGTAAAAAGGATGTTATGTTGGAATTGGATTTACCTATTATGTACTCATAGGTTCCGGTGGAGTCTCATCAGATTTCACAAGCAGGTTGTTTGTTTCAAAAATTGCAGGATCCTCCAATTGCTTATTGATGACTACTGAAACAGATGACAGGATAAGTTTAAAGTTATCCTACAGAAAATAATAATAATGATTTAGAAAAAAACAAAACTGTTACATTCACGCCTACAACCAGGACCCGAGCCTTGAACGATTAAGCTATCACCATCTGTCATTCACCCCCTCTAGTCCGGCCCTGGCGCCCATCAACACCCCAAATAGGCCGACGCTGCGAACGCTAAAAACGCACCCCTCACCCCTTACCCTGATTTTTAAGCCTACTCCTACCACCCCCTAACTCCCGGGTTAGCCAGAGGTACATTTATGCGCAATAAATTTTGACCGCCACCGTCCATTCAAAATGGCGTCAATGCGCCGCCATTTGCCATCCAAATTCAAACTCTAGCTGTTAGACGGAGTACCCACACTCCCGTGCTTTACATTCGGGAACATAGCCTATGTAAAAGAAAATGCCTCGGAGTTTTGAATCCTCCTTTAGTTCGATTCAAAAATTCGCCTTATTTCTTTAGCAGTAAGGTCAAGTTTTGGTCGTTTTGTTTTGTATAAAAGAAGGTGGCATTTTGCGGGTAGGAGAGAGACAAAGCTAGGTTATTTACCTAGGTATAGATGTAGTATGTATCTCATTTGTCTTGGTGATAGTGCGGTAATAAAATCTATTGTTCTGCCGTCTATTGCTCGTGAAAGGTCCACAAGGACATGTGGTTTCAACAAAGGGATCATACAAAAGGCTTTGATTAAGTCCGGAATTATCTTTGTAAGCGTATTTGGGACTGCAGGTGGTTTCGATTATATAAAGATAATTAATTGAAGAATATATCTTCTTGAAAGCTCACGTTTTAGATTGAATGGATTACTATGTTTTGGGGGAAACTCGATCCCATAGAACTTGGATCTAGTTTGCCTCTTTTTATGTATTATTGTGGTCAAGTCATTAACTTTAATGGGACTATACCTATAGGATATAGCCACATCAAGATATTTATACTGGAAAGAAAACATGTCTAAAAATCTACCAGCGGAACCGTTAATTAAATAAATTAATATAAAAAACATAGTTTCCGTTGCCGCCCGAACTGCCCGTTGGCTAAGTTAGGAGCGCGTCCAGCTTCTAAGCAGCGGGTACAGGGTTCATTTCCCGGTGGAAACACAATTTTTCTCCCCAAGGGCAATTTGTGTTTCTGCAGGTTCCACCATGCCCTTTTTATCATCTAACAACTTATTGTCAAACTATAAAACGTCATCCATTTATGGTCGACATACCTCCAGTTTGCTCAAAGCGTTTCGTTTCTACGTTCATCATCCGTACAGCGAAGGAAAGGATCTTTTAAGCAAGATGTCCCATCTTTGGCCGCATCATCACTTTCCATCAGGTGAGATAGTGGTCAAATGCTTGCCCATTCAGCATATAAAAAAAAACAGGGTTTGATTGTGTGCGTGTGTAAATGTTTCTGGCACCCACGACACAAGTCATCGAACTTAGTGTGGGACTGGGAGTGTGAGAGTGTTTATGTTTATAAAACTTGGATCCAGTTTACCCCTTTTTATGTATTGTTGTGGACAAATGGTCATTAATTTTAGTGGGACTAGGATGTTTAAAGGGAATTTTGCCATTAACCCGGAAAATACATATAAATTATAGCCACATCTAGTAGATATATAAAAGTTACTAGCCGTGCCCCACGGCTTCGCCCGCTATTATCATGATAAAAAGTAGCCTATGTGTTAATCCTAGGTATAATCTATGTACATTCCAAATTTCATCCAAATCCGTTCAGCCGTTAATGCGTGAAGAGGGAACAAACATACTTACATACTTACACACTTACACACAAACTTTCGGATTTATAATATTAGTAGGATACTACGCTGTTATGTTATGATATATTATACTGCGAGGAAAACATACCTAAAAAACATAAAAAATTGATAGGTACTAAAATTTTTGGGATTTTTTGAGATTATGCTAACCCGTTAATGAAAAAAATTAATTAAAAAAACATTATTTATTGGATCGAATTGTAAATTTAAATCATTCTTGAATCCAACTTAACACACACACAAAAAAACATCAAAACCGGTCCATCTATATATATATTTATATAATTATATATAAAGATATGCAGTATAAGCTGATACAAAAACTGTCTAGCTTTTACACTCACAACCCCACACTTAGTTAAAATACTTGTTGCTGGCGTTCACACCACACTCAAAATCACAAATGAAACCAATTTATGTTCGTGAGGAAAATTGTACTTCTACGGGATATTTTTTTACAATGATAGTCTAGCGTTTGTCCATTACCTCACCTGATAGTAAATGGCCTAATAGTATGATTGTGTATGATATGAATGGTCTCTCCAGTCCTCTTGAAGCGTTTCGCTTCTACGTTCATCATCCGTACAGCGAGGGAGTGGAACTCATTAGCTGCGTCTTAGTTCTTCGAACTGGTTTACTGGTGAATAGGTATCTTCTAGGCAAGTATTTCACATCTTCGGCCGCATCATCACTTTCCATCAGGTGTGATAGTGGTCAAATGCTTGCCTATTCTGCATAAAAAAAATGTTCAGGTATTACCTCAATTGTTAGGCGATTGTTCGAACTTTGTGTGGGGCTACGAGTGAGAAGCGTTAAAAATTTAGAAGATTATATATATTATTCTATCATTAATTGTTGATAAACTTTCCTAGTGGTTATTCAGTTGTACATTTATGTTTAAAGCATATTAATTGGCTTAAGAAATTATACAATTTTAATGTAAACTATAATCCCATTTGATATTATAAATTCTAAATGCACGTACCGCTATTTTAACTGGTATTAACATTGTGCGTGTCGCTTTTTATAAATATATTTTTTTAGGTAGGTAAGTAGATAGTATAATTTTTAAATAGATAGTCATATATTTTTGCGAACATGCATTCTATTTTCAAAGAATTAAAGCTAAGATATGGTAAGTATGCCCTTAAATCCAAAGTTACACCAAGGTTAGAACGTCTTGCGAATCAATGCCTAGCAATAGTGTGGTCATGTGTCCACCAACCCGTCCTTGGCCTGCTTGGCAGATTATGGTCTGGACTCTTTCTTTGTGAGAGAAGACTCGAGTCCCAGCAGAGGCAACGTAATAGGCTGATAATAATCATGATACTACCCCCGGCTTACTCTGCCGAAGAGCTCCACCACTTTACAATTGTTTGACGTGATAACGTCTTATCAATCGATGAACACCGGCTGCACGCATGAAAAAGTGTCACGTTCCGCCTGAGCCTGAGCGTGCAAGCGAGAGCGCGGAAGAAGCGTGACTCTCTATAGGCACGATCGAACTAAATCAAATCAAATCAAATCGTTTATTTGCTAGAATACATGTACATAAGAAGCGTTGTATTATGACATTATCACGTCAAGTTATCGTCCGTAAACCGACTTTACAGACAACCATTTTTTTGTGTCATTGAGAGACTGTATGAACAAGTATCTGGCCTGATGGTAAGCGTCACTCTTGCTCATAACAGTTCAGTGCCAGTTTTAAACTTATATAATTCGAACTCCTGCACAGCAAATCACTGCGATGGTCACCCTGAGATATTAGAATTGCTTAAGAAAAAAAAAACGCATTCTCACTCACAGCCCCGCACTAAGTTCAAAGACTTGTATCGTGAGTGCCGGAAACATTGACATCACACACACAAATACACTCAGAACCAGAAGCACAACATCCCTTGGGAAGACCTGTAATTTTACTGGAAACATTGCCTTTCAATCCGCAATACAGTAGTACTTGCACAATACTGCTTGGCGGTTAAATGTTTGGCAATGGTGTGGAAGTTGTGGTACTGGCCCAGGTGGAATATGAAAAAGACTCCTATCACTACAGAATATAGATATAGTCCAGTCTAAAACCATTTTAGACCGGACTATCTCTAATCGTTCAAGTTGTACCGCGTGTGTAAGGATCCAGTGCCAATGTATGAATATTTTTAGACAGGGGTTTGTATTTTTACCGACTTCACAAAAAAGGAGGAGGTACTCAAGTCAACTGTATTTTTTTTTTTGGTGTTACCTCTTAGGTTTTTTCCACGTGAACCGATTTTGAATTTTTTTTGTTTAATGGATGTCGCTTTTTGATTCCATTTAAATTTGATAAAGATCTGATCAGTATTTCTTGAAATATCTTCAATAATGCGTACTTAGTACATCTAATCTGATCAAAGTTCTGAAGATAAAGCGGTGAAGTCGGTTTTTTTTAAGCTTTGCTTTCGTTTAGTTATACTGAAAACATAGCCCTTCGAAATACAGTAATATTTGCACACTACTCCTTGGCGGTTGATTGTCTGGCAATGGTGTGGTACTGCCCCTGGCGGACTCTGTAAAAGAGTCCTACCACTAAAGAATATACGGTAAACTTGTTTAGTGAGCTTACTGTACAATTAGATATAGTCCAGTCTAAATATATTTAAGACCGGACTATCTCTAATCGTTCAAGTTGTACCGCCAAATTTGCCAACGATCCAGTGCCAATGTATGAACATTTTTTACAGACTTCGAAAAGGAGGAGGTACTCAAGTCGCCTGTATTTTTTTTATACCTGTTACCTCATAACTTCGTTACACGTGAACCGATTGTGATTTTCTTTTTGTTTGGTAGAGGTTGCTTTCCATGTGGTTCCATTTAAATTTGATCAAGATCTGACTAGCAGTTTTTGAGTTATCGTCAATAATGCGTAATCTGTGGACTATATAATGCGTTTTTAATACGTTATGGATATAATGCTTTTTTAATACGCTAAATCCTAGTATATAAAACTTATATAGCTCCGATGCACTTGACGCACTCAATTAAAAAATATACTATTTGATAAACTGTGGTAAATGTTGTTGGTGACACATTTATTAAGTCTGTGGATGTCTATTATTTAAAATGTACTGTATTGTGCCATTGTTTATTTACCTAAATAAATAGAAGAAAACAAAAAATGTTCCGGTTCCGAAGACAAAGCGGTGAAGTCGGTTTTTTACCGATTTCCCAAAAAAGGAGGACGTATTTAAGTCAACTGTATTTTTTTTTGTTTGTTACCTCATAAATTCTCTCCACGTGAGCCGATTTCGAAATTATTTTTTTTTAGTTTGAAAGATGTTGCTTTCTAATTGGTCCCATTAAAATTTGATCAAGATCTGATCAGTAGTTCTTGAAATATGGTCAATAATGCATATTTGTGGACTACTTTGACGATGTTCTCGTTTACCCGACTTCAAAAATTAAGTCATAACTTCTTTCGTTGTGAGCCGATTTTGATGTTTTATTTTTATTTGAAAACTGGTGCTTTTCATGTGGTAACATTGAAATTCAATCAAGATCTGATCTCTAGTTTTAGAGTTATAATCAATAATGCGCGTTAAATACATTAAATCTGATCCAGGTTCCGATGATAAAGCGGTGAAGTTGGGTTTTTTAAGCTTTCTTGCGTTTAATTATATACTCATAGATAGATCTCTACCTACCGACATTCTTGTGTAATCTAAGTACAACACAGGCCATAGACCCCTTCTCAACCATCATAAACAGTAAAAAACAACCCATTACCATCGGAAGTACGAAGCTCATCAAGATAAATAGAATTGTCACCATGATGGATTACCACCCCGGGCGTTTACCACCATCCAACATCCATCATACCATACCTCGCTCTACCTTATTTTCAGCTACATAGAGTTGAATTTATGTGTATGTTTAGTTTAATAATTTCTTATTCATCGTGGTATCTGAAGTCTGCGTTTGTCGTTATCTACGGTAAGTAAATAGGTGTCCATGTATGAGGAAGGAAAATAAAGGGATGGAATTGACTTGGGAATAGAAAGGTTGGTTTTGTTATGACTTTCCAAGTTTATAGGACACAAGCTTGTGTACTCAAATAACACTTAGTTGATACAATATTTAAGAAACTATATAGATAGACTACTTGACAGCCTAGTTGGCGCTGTGGGCTCTGGCCTCTGTGCCGTAGGTCTGTTCGATTCCCGGCAGGAGCACAGTTTTCCTTCCCAAGGGATACCTGTATTTCTGATTGTGGTATGATTTGTAAATATTTCCGGTACCCACGATACAAATCCTTGAACTAAGTTAAAAACTTTTATCTGTGGACTAAAAGCTTTAAAAAAATGGCTAGTTTGTATCAACTAGTAGTAGTCCGACCAACATTTTTTTAATTTACTAAGTTCCTGCTATGTCTACAAACTGGAGCATATTGCAGCTATCGAATTACTCTTACAGGAAACATTATTCAGCTTTAAAAAATGAGGTAAAACATAAAAAAAAAACGAACAGTCCTACGTGGCACTATGTTATTTAACATGTATATAGGCAGATGAAGCTTAACATCAGGCGAACGCACTCCTTGCCTGTTTTCCTAGTATAAGTGGCAGAAACTGTACTAAGCCGATTTTTTTATATAGTTGAGATACGAGACGAGCAGTCGCTCGCCAGATGGTAAGCGCCACGCTTGCCAATACAGTTCAGTGCGAAAACATTGCGTCACCCTGAGATATTAGGTGTTAAATCTCTTTAAGCCGCGTAAAGAAAAAAGAAATAAAGGAGTGTATCTCAAGTGTTGAGATACACTCCTTTATTTCTAATACTTAATTTCTTTTTTTTACTGGAATCATTGCCCTTCAATTCGGAATACTGTTTAATAATAATGTTTGCATACTATTGCTTGGCGGTTGAATGTCTGGCAATGGTATTGTACTGCCCCTGGCGGACTCTGCAAAAGAGTCCAACCACCACAAAAAAAAACGATAATTCCATTTACAAAATAGATACCGCGAATTTGTATACGTGATTTGCTGATAGTATCGGACCTTGGAATTTTGGAATGCATTACTGCATGTTTACTTTGCATACACCAAATAAAATTTGTATAGACAGGACAGTTTGGTGCCAGTGACGATTCCAGGAAAAACCCGGAAAAATCGCGGGTTGAAAAAAGAATTTGAGTTTTTTTTAGATTGATTCCGGGAAAAAATACATTTAAAAACAGTGACTTTAATATCCTAGCAAATTGTTATTTTTAAACATTTTTTTTAAACGGTTTCGTACTGCAATGTTATTTTTAACGATACCTCATACAGTATCATATAAAAAATATTTTTGCTTTCTACTTTTTTGCACGTGTACGGGTAGAAAATATATAAAAAATATTTTTGCTTTCTACTTTTTTGCACGTGTACGGGTAGAAAATATATAAAAAATATTTTTGCTTTCTACTTTTTTGCACGTGTACGGGTAGAAAATATATAAAAAATATTTTTTCTTTCTACTTTTTTGCACGTGTACGGGTAGAAAATATATAAAAAATATTTTTGCTTTCTACTTTTTTGCACGTGTACGGGTAGAAAATATATAAAAAATATTTTTGCTTTCTACTTTTTTGCATGTGTACGGGTAGAAAATATATAAAAAATATTTTTGCTTTCTACTTTTTTGCACGTGTACGGGTAGAAAATATATAAAAAATATTTTTGCTTTCTACTTTTTTGCATGTGTACGGGCCCTCTTAATTTATTGAAATTAAGAGGGCCCGTACACATGCAAAAAAGTTGTTATATATTTTTAATTACCATTTTTGGCAGCTTCACAGCTTTACATATTATATGAAAATTTGAAGTTATTAGTTTGTATGGTGTATACGCTATATGCTTAAAATACAGACAGATTAATTGCCCAACCACCCAAATCAACTTAGATACCTCGTTTCGCTTGATCAATCAAATTTATTCGACAGTGATGGGCTTAGACAATGACATGTGTAACAAGTGTACATCTAAGCAAAGTTATACGATACGAGCTGTGTACTTTGTTCATTGCCAACGGTTTTCGGATCAGAGTTTTAGGCTACTTCTTCTTAACGTGTCGATGGCAACACTTAATTTTTATATCCCGATAATCGGCGACGCAAACAGCAATCGGCCTAGCTTCGTTCTTCTAGTACAGAATCTTCTAGAACTTTGGCTAGCTGAGCAAGATAATAAATGGGATATAGTTTGAGGTGTCATCAGTTTGTGTCGATGTAGCGCTACCTGAATAGATTGTCTTTTGATATACTAACCTGGCTAAGCAGCGCTTTCCATAAAGAGGCTACAAAAGGATGGATGATAGAAATTCTAACATGATGCGGAAATGTGAATATTGAGATGGCTATGTGGTGAGATAAAAATGCAAATAATAATAGGAATGAGTACCTCAAAGGAAGTTTAAAAGTTGCTCCAATGACTGAAAAGTTGAAGAGTGAACGCTTATATGCTGTAGGTATGGAAGAGGTATTTTTAACATGACATTGTAACACGGAGAGTGCTTGGTAGGAACACAGAGCAGACGAGCGAGTGTCTTGCTCTGGGGGTAGGTATATAGGTGGATGTAGAAGCAGAGGCAGTCTAAAGAAAAGAAGCATTGATAGTGTTAAATAAGTCACGAGTTCTAAATGAATGATCGTAGCCATTTAGTATATTGATTTAACAAAAGTGATTGCACCCATATAGAAGGAGATTCTGGTACAAAAAGTATAATAAGTATTTCTGTTTTCAAAAATATATCAGAGCGCATGGTTAAGGCGACGCATGATCAAAATGCTGGTATTTATTTGGCTCAACGTATTAGCGTTGCAATTGAGAGAGGAAATTCCGCCAGCATGATGGGAACGCTACCTACTGGTAGTGGGCTCAACACTTGAGATACGCTCCTTTAGTTTCTGTGATCTGTGTATAAGCTCGATGCCTTGTAGGTGAGTTAGGTGTTTGCTTTATTGGTCGTTTTAGGAAATGTAGGCAATTTGCGCGTTTAGGAAATGTAGGCAATTTGCGCGTTTTAGGAATATCGTTTTAGGAAATGTAGGCAATTTGCGCGTTTTAGGAATATCGTTTTAGGAAATGTAGGCAATTTGCGCGTAGAAATAGCTAACTAAAAATAAAAAATGAGGAATAAAATAAGGTTGATTATTTTGTTTAATTATTGTTGTATTTTTTTTTGGATGTAGGTTTATACCTATAACATACAGCAAACTTGCGCCTGATAGAAAGCAGTCGCCTATAGCCTTTTTTGTTGGTCTGTAATCAAATCTTGCAAGCTATATTCGGCCCACCGATTGGACTAAAATTTGGTGTATTTGTGTATCTTCACAACACAATCATATGGTACCACGGAGCTAGTCTGATGATGGAGACGGAAGATAGCCATAGGCACTTCTGAACTAAACAAGATAAGCCCATCGATTTTAGGCTCGTTTAATTCGTCTTGAGAAGTTCTCTGGTTATACAACTTTTTAGTCCTTTTTTATTTTACAACTGATAAAAGTTTGATTTTAAAAAACTTTACACGCAGACCATTGTACCTACCATTCTTGTATTTTATTTTAATGATAGATATTATATTCGTTATAATAGAAATTCTACACATTTTACTTTATTTTACGAGCAAATAAATTTCAAAAATCTGCGGACAATTGGTATTTTTGTAGGACGTCTTTGGTTCTGAAAAAGATGGATCGATTTCAACAAATGTTTATGTTGTTATCGCGATGTTTTTTTAACGTAGAAGGAGAAACGATAATTTTTCTTCTACGTTATTTAGTTATGTTTCGTGAAAATGGAGTAGGACCGCTAGTGGGTACTAGCGGTTCTACTCCATTTTCAATTGGTTTGGTGATTTCTCAGACATGACATCATATTTACAAAGTTTTGATAGTGTTAACTAATTCGTGCCAAACATAAACCACCTACAATCCTAACAGACTCTATACCTATCAAATACAATAACGTAAACCTATAATAAGCAATTGTTCTAAAATAGTCCACGTAAAATACGTGAAAAAGCATAAAACCACGCAAAAACAAAATGGAAGTCCGTTTAGGTGTAGCGGGGTGGCTAGCACGCATGTGCGTGGGGGTGTAGGCAGATTCATCCCCTTGCGGATTGTGGGTGGCCTTTTTCACCATAATTTTTTTAGACAATCTTCCTTGAGTATTTCCCTTTGAATAATTTTCGTTTAAACAGGGGAGTCACGGTTTGTAGAATTAATTAGAGGGTGCTTTCTATGCTGGTTGTGTAGTTTTTTTCAACATGGCTTTTGTAGCGGTCGCGGAGGGAATTTTTATTAGGGGAGGCGGTATTCTATTACATAAGTGTGTATGCGTATTGTGCGCTAGATCGTACATATATGTATCTATTTTCAGCCTTATAAGCCTTATAGCCTTTCAACCTGAGTTCAAATGGGATTTATGCCAGTATCTGCATCGATTCCATAGAGATTTCTAGAGCAATTTCCTTTTTTTTTATTCGGAGGAAAGTTATGTAAATTGTCAATTTATTTTTGTGCGACCATCTGAAGTGAAGAAGGAATTACATTTGGTTTTTAATTTAGAATAAATATTATATTTTATTTATATAACCAGCATTTTGCCTAATAGAGAAAAACTCTGATAAGTTTTTTCTTAATATAATAGTTTGATATTTGTATCTGTTGTTTAAGTACATGATATACTCGTATAACGTATATTATACGTAAGTTTCAGCTTTAAATCTGTTATATAGCCTTATTTGAAATAGACCCCAGGACAAAAAACTACAAACTAAATGCCTATAACAGACGGATGGATGGACGGACGGACAAAGTGTTGAACCACCCAAGTTAACATAGAGACCTAGCTTTGCTCGATCAACTATACAAAAAGAAAAAAAAATACGATGGACTAAAAATGCACAGTCTTACTTATAAACCCCTCTTAATTTTTAATCAATTGCTTAGCTACAGTTTAACAAAAATTTCATTCATAAACGCGATTTAGCGTTAAGTAATGCTTAAATAGTTGTCAAAACAACACCGCCATTGCCTAGTTTAAACCTAGCTAAAAGACAAGATGGGGGGACTTATATCTTTCAATAATAAATATGTCAACACTTTTTACGTAAGGCGCCAAAGTGTAAATTTCTATTCTCTGTGCGTTTCTCAGCTAAGCAGCGCCTATTTAATGTTTATGAGTGTAAAAACGGTAATCATTGATTATGGGATTAAGAGCTGCTTAACTAAAAGGTGGCTAAGCATTGCTTAGCGAAATTTTTATAAGTAAGACTGGCAATATGTAACAAATTCACTAGTATTAACAATTATACACCATCGCAAACAAAAGATAGCTACAAATCAAATGGTCACGGTTTCAAATTGTGCTGCGGGTTTTTGTGAAGGTAATAGTGAAATCTATTAATGGAACTGAATTATTTATGCTAGCCTAGTTAACTACCAATGTAAAAAAAAATACAGGAGATTTACGATACTATGTAGTGGTAGTATTATACTAAAACTTACTTTGTTAATAATTATTGTTTCTGTGTTCCTATTATTATAAATTTTTTTTATAATCAAGATAGGCAAACTTTTGATCACAATCTCACCTGATGGTAAGCGACGATGTGGTCGACGATGGAGCAAGCTTGCCTAGAAGATACCTATTCACTCGCGACTTGAAGACTACCATATTGTATTCATCAGGAAACACCGACTCAGCCAAGGAGTTCCATTCCTTTGCAGTTCGCACAATGAATGTGGAAGCAAAACGCTTCGTGCGCATTTGTGAAATGTCTACCATATATCCTATAGCTAAACAGTGATTTAAACAGCCCAATAATTGTTTCAGTGGTGCAACGTTCCAAATAATTGCCGCCAAATAACCGTTACACGTCAAAACTTGCTCGATAGCCTCACAGTTTAATTAGACAAATAACTAAACTTCCGAAACCCCATTCAAAAGTTCAATTATTCACTTTGACGTCGGCCGTAGATAATCATCTATCATGCGATACCGAAACGCGCCAGTGTATACAGACCCCTCACTTTTGTGAAACTACCCTCAGTTGCGTACAGTTCTGTAGATATTTGACTAGGTTGAGGGTCGAGTTGTGGTGGTGTTGGAAAATGGTAAAGCAAAGTGTGGGCGGGATTTGAGTAGGCCTGTGTGTAAAGATTGTGAATGACGTTTTTGGGAAGCTGTCCGGCTGGTCTGGGCAGATAATAAATTATTGTCAATGTTTGGACGTTTTATTTCCCCTCTTTGTGTATTAGAGATGATAAAATGTATATAAATTCTGTTTTATAGTATTGGCCATGCTAGGAAAAACTAATGTTGTGAAAGATTATCACTTGAGGCGGGGTTTAAACCCGAAGCCATAGGGCTATTTATTCTAATTGCTGAGCTACTCAAGCCTGGCTGACGCGACGAAATTATCCTTTCCTTATGAAAATTAAAACTATCGTGAGTATTACACATAATTGATGTTGTGTACGGCTTGAAACACGTCTAAATTTCGACTTACTTTGTAGTCGACTAGTTTCGGACAAATTTGTTGTCCTTCATCAGAATGAGTCAGACGCGCGATACGCAGAGGCGAGCGGCTCGAGCCTCGGCGCAGGACAACAAATTTGTCCGAAACTAGTCGACTACAAAGTAAGTCGAAATTTAGACGTGTTTCAAGCCGTACACAACATCAATTATATCCTTTCCTTATTAAGGAAGGTGTGAAATTCTCAAATACGTACCTCGACAGAGACAAACAAAAGATGAGCTAAATTGGGCGCATGAACTTTAAGTTTTTGCGAGACTGACGTACGGCAGTGATTTTTACAAGCTCTTATTATTATTAATTAGTTTCACCTGTCCCGATGTTTGTCATCAAATCTTGTAAATTAAATTTGATCCACTTCCCGGTTACCGATTGAGCTGAAATTTTGCATACATGTGTAAATCGCGTAACAATGCTATATTATGATGACATGGAGCTGATCTGATGATTGAACTGGAAGGTGTCCAAAGGAACTTCGCAATTAAACGACACAAACTCATCGAGTTGGGCTCATTTGAATCGTCTTGACGAGTAGTTTGTCTTTCAATGGTAACCAGGGTCTGATGATGGAGCTGGAAAGTGGTCCTAGGAACTCTGTAATGAAACAACATAGCCCCATCGAGTTTCGGCTCGTTTGATTCGTCTTGACAAGTTTTCTGGTTATATAACTTTTATTACTCTTTATTTACAACTTGTAAAAGCTTGATTTTAAAAAACGTTTTAAAGTATGACTTGTTATATTATATAATTACATAGGGATTGTTCCCTTGGATCCAGTATATGCATAGTCCTTGTGTTTTTAATCTTATTTTTTTTTAAATAATTAATTCTTTATGTTCTGACGTGGCCTTGATTCCTGCGCCATCATGCACGGCACGTGGCATTGGCTCTCTTTCGGCAAATAAGAAGTTTCATAATTTGTTTCAAATGAAAAAAAATATAATAAATGAATACATTATCTTCCACACTGTGCTCACCTATAACATAAATCGCCCAAAAAAACAATAAATCCGTATATACTACCGGAACTGTTAAAAAAATAAATCCAAATCCATTTCACATTTAAACAAAAACCTCTCTAGATATTTAAAAACATACGAGTACATCCCTAAATCGAATCAAATAATGGACAAAAAAATCGTAAAAGATAAAAGGAACGCCGAACACCTACTCTTTATGTAATCCGGATAGGCTGGATAAAATTTTAGCACGTAGCATCCAGAAAAATTGGAGACCCGAACCCTTTCATTGTAAAAAATGGAATATTTCTTTTTGATTACAACAATATAAATTTGGACCTTCAGTTGTGACTCAAGGGAGAGGACATAGCGGGCTACGTAGCAAGTATCATAACTGTGTTTTTCTCAAATTTAAATTATTATTTCTGATACGCACCTTTTTGTGTGACGAAAAGTAGTGGGGGAAACACTGTGATGAATAATTTAAATGTTTCCCTGTAATACAAAAGTTTCACTCCTGTCGTGTGTCTTTACGATACACTTTGGTTTTGTAGTTTAAATAGGCAAGCATTTAAACACTTTATCACGTGATGGTAAGCAACGATGTAGCAAACTCATTCATGCTTACCTAGAAAAAACCTATATATTTGAGACTTGAAGTATCCCAAATCATGCTGTTTGGGGAACAAAGACGCGGGTAACTCGAGTTTCACAGTTCGACGCCTTTCCTGTACGGATGATGAACGTAGAAACTTAACGATTCGAGGGAACTAAATGATGTTGATAGTTTGTCTTGTTATAAGATGGTAAAAAGGGCACGGAGGATTAACTCACTTAATTCCTAAGCACAGTCGTCGAAACGTAAGCGATATAATACCGATAGGTTTGTGTATATAAATATTTGTGATTGAAAAAAGAAGTAAATTAGCTTTCTGTAGGTTATGTCAACAGAACTTACTTGAAATAAGTTTATAAAAACTTTTATTGTACGCTCGTAATAGGCAAACTGTCTTATACTGAACATTTTTATTTACATCTTGTTTACACAGTTTACACAATAAATATTTTCTGATTTCTGATTTCTGATAGGCTTACTACATTACGTCGGTGACCGAGACTGCATGTAAAAAATATATTTCACAAAAAGTTATCAGGAATTTAGTAAGTTTACTATAACGCTTTGAAATTGTCTGACTTTAGTGACAGTTTTCTCAATTCTTGTACGAATTTTATTGAGGTGCATTAAATCAATAGTTACTAGGATTACGCACATGGCATCCGAAAACTCCGTTTGATGTGAACGCTACGTTCGCAATACGCGTGTTCACCGGCCGCGAATCCTTTGACGCGGACACCAAAAGTCGTGAAAAGGCGCGAAAACGTTCACGATTCTTCATTCGTGGTGTGAATCTGGAGGTCGATTAGCGAACATCCCACTTATAATCGTTTTTAATTTCACAAACTGCAATCATGTTTTTATGAGCAAACAGGGCAAGAAAACATCTTGAAGCGCTTTTGTTTTCAAAATTATATTATTTTGGCCATCCTCAAAGTTTCGTCGTAGTTGCATTGGTCGTGGTCACTAGTTATCCGCTTATATCTAGATATACTACACCTTTTTCTCTAACTTCTTTATTTATTTATTTATTCTTTTACACAATATAAAAAGTACAAGGAGGACTTAATGCTAATACAGCATTTTCTGCTAGTCAACCGAGAAGGTGCAGAAAAAAAATTCGTGGTAGTGCAGTATAAAGGCTATTAACTATTATTTATGATTTAAATATACCTACATATATACATAGCATAACATATAACGAATATACCTAAATATAAATATATAATCTTATCATACATAAATATAATATAAGATAAAAGGTACAATACACATACATAAATAATAAAAAAAATAGACTTAGTAAGTATCTATGACGACAACATAGTAAACGAACTAAACAATAAAAGAAAAAAAAAATGTTATTATTATGATGATGAAACCATTACGAGTGGAGATTTTTAAAGAAATGGGCTTGAGTTTGCCGCTTAAATGTAACTTTGGTGGTAACTTTTTTTATGTCAGCTGGCAATTCATTCCAGAGTCTGAGAGCAACAACAGGAATTGTCCAGAAAAGAACTGAAATGTTGGAGAACAGCAAGAAGTAAGTTAGAGGCACTTTACCTCAGGCTTGCAGGTAAAAGTTACTATCTTCCGCTATTTCTTTCTTCATAGACCATTCCCCAGCACAACCCTTTTCCGAGTGTGCCAAATTAAGCAGGCCAGCCCTTTGCGGCTCCAGGCAAAAATTCAATTACAAACTTTGGGCCCATCCCAAGAGGAGGCCTAAAGGGTGTACGTTTTTTACCTCTAAATTTTTATGTGGCCCTTTGCAAGGTCGTAAAGGGTGGTTTTATGAATATTCCATTTACGGAACTCTGGAGGATTATGTATCGGAAGGTCGAGGGGAAGCAGATGGTATATAGGTAGGTAATTAGAAGCTGGTGATTTATAATGTTTTGGTTTCAGGATGGTTTTTAACTTCCGATCCAAAAAGGGGACTGTTATTTTTATTATAAAGGTTTTTGTGAGTTTTATTAACACACTGCGCCCCGCGGTCTTACCCGCGTAAGTCCCAGACCCACGGGCATTCCGGGGGAAAATAGCCATATTAATAAATAGCGTTAATCCAGGGTGTCAGCTAACTCCAATGGAGTTACTCCATATCAAAATTCTCTATTAAGGCGAAGAAATTTGGTTCATGTGTTCTTTTTGAGCAGCACTTATAAAACACTACATTACACTAACACTAAACAAGTTCAAACGGTTTATTTCTCTTGAGTCGTCTCGTCGTCGTCTCTCAACGTGGAAACGACACCAGTATTCTGGGCAATTTCCCATCGGCAAGCGGTTTACAAAAATGTTGAGTGCTTTTTGTTTTATTCTCTTTTTAGTTTTAAATTTATATATAATTGGTTAACATTCTAGATAATTGAAACTAACTAATATAAGTTCGAGTAAAGTTTTACACCTTTACTAGAGCATGACTTGATTTTGACTGGTGACACTGGTTTTATTAAATACTTAACTAACTTGAAAAATATTTAGGTATTTAAATTGACTTAGCCAGTGTCAATTTAAATACCTAAATATTTTGCACTGCATGCACATAGGTTGCGGAGCCAAATCAAAAAAATACGTTACTAAAAAACAAATATAAAAATTAGCTAAGATCGCTACGTCAAGACTGCTCGAATAAAATGTTTTTTTGTGTCCATTGTTGTATTTCCATTGTACATTTTATTTTTACGGCAACAAAAAGCCAAAATAAAAATGGTGTCCCAGTTCCAAACAGTAAAATAAAGTCATTATGTAAATATGCTGTAATTCTGGCGCAAGTTTAGGTAATTTGGTAGAAACGGGGCCCCAAATGCAAATTCTACAATGCAGATTTTACATTAGCTAGTATTAGTACAAGCCTTTAGAAGTGGACAAAAATATAAGACCAAGAGACTCATTGACAGCGAACAGTTGACTGGTGTTAAGCTATAGAGCTTAGATCATCGTCTCAAAATAGCTAGTATCTTAGTCTATCTACCAATCTACAACTTCAATTTGACTGCTTTTTTAATTTTTGTTACCTCAGAATTTTATTCTAGATTAGCCTATTTTGATGATTCTTTTTATATTTGAAAGCTGGTGCTTTTCCATGTCGTTCTACCTAAATTTAATCAAGATCTGTAGTTTTTGAGCTATCCTCAGTAATGCGTAGTTAATTCACTGCATCTGATCAAGGGTTCCGAAGATAAAGCGGTGAAGTCGGGTTTTTCAAGCTTTTCTTGCGTTAAAATTATGGTAAATCTGAAAGGGGTAAAAATATAAGTCTTATGACCATTCTATCAACGGAAAAGCAAACTGCTAAGCGATACCGGTATATGTTAGATATTCCACAATCACTAACAAAACGTTTTGCTTCCACATTTATTGTGCGAACATCAAAAGAATGCCTGCATGAGTCGATATTTCCTGGTAAGTACAATATGGGAGTCTTCAAGTCACGACTGAATATTTATTATCTAATATAATGTACACTTAGAAATTTAGCCATATAGTAGGTAATAATTATTTTACGGACCAATTTCCTGAACAGCAAAAGAACTACAATCAAGAATGATATATCTTAATATTTATATTTCTTCTGTACGTGTGTATATGTATGTGACCGCGGGGAACAACTGGTGGGATATACACTACGAAACTATTCAAAAGTTTGCCAAACGTTACAACGATTCTTCATAAAGAATATAATTATTTTTCCAAATGCAACTTTTGACTTTAAATAAGGGTTGCCAAATAGGATGATTGCCAAAAAGTTTTTAGTTATAAACGTCATTGTAAATTGGTACCTATAATCTAACACATACGTTCTATTTAAATTACTTACCGCATTACCATGGCCCATGGCAGATCCCAAACCACATAGCCTACCTAAGCACCTACACCTCACTAAATCCTCCGTAAGGCGGGAACAAAATTTACATGGACTTAGCAAAGGCCATGCTAATCTATGTCTCATCCACTTTGTCACGCCTCTTATCAAAGAGAAAAGCTTCACTCAAAAATAGACCTTAGCACCTCTGTTTTAGGTGGTAAAGATTTAGATCAGGGCATAAACAAGGCTTTCGCGGTAAACTGTTACGTAATTGAAATTACTGTAATCTAGTGTGTTGATTAAATTTTGTAACAACGAACTTGATGTGAGGAGACTTGTGAGTATATCGACATGAGCATAAGTGTACGCAACTGTGGGCTCAGTATACGCAACGAACAATGCCCTCAGGGTGCATCCTATCCTATCCTATCCTATCCTACTAATATTATAAGTTTTTGTGTTATTAGTTTGTGTGTGTGTATGTTTGTTACCACGTATCTCCGTAACTACTAAGCCGATTTCAATGAAATTTGGAATGTAGGTGGCTTATATTCTGGATTAAATCATAGGCTACTATAATCATCATCATCAGCGGGCGAAGCCGCGAGGCTCAACTAGTATAACAATACTTTTAGTGCATTGTTCGGACTAAGGCCAAGGCGTTGCAGTGCATCTGAAATGTTTACGGAGGCGCAGGTGAATTAGCTGTCATGCAAAATAATGTCGCATTAATGTTTCGCCGTCTTAGCACGTAGACGACAGTGTTCTGAAATTGCTTGCATCTCGCTTTGATTGTCCTATCCAAAAATATTGGATAGGTATTGTTACAATTGGCGTGCCTCAAGGTTCAATATTGGAACCCTTCCTATTTTTAGTGTATATTAATCATTTACCTTATATGACAACTACGCTAAAATTTGATATTGTCTTATTTGCTGATGATACGTCACTTATTTACTACTTAAAACTGATAGGAAAGACGTAGAATTAAATACAGTAAATTATGAATTAGATCTAGTCTCGAAATGTTTTGCTGCTAATAACTTATTGTAATATTGATATTATTACATTCAACTAAAAACTACATTAAAATTAAACAATAAAACTATAATTAGATATAAATATGTACAAAACTTAATCTAATAGACCGAATATACTATATATATATATATATCTATCTATCTATATATATATCTAATATATAAAATTCTCGTGTCACAGTTTTCGTTGCCATACTCCTCCGAAACGGCTTGACCGATTTTGATGAAATTTTTTGTGCTTATCCGGTATCTATGAGAATCGGCCAACATCTATTTTTCATCATCATCATCATCATCACTTTTCATCATTATCAACGCGGGTGAAACTGCGGGGCGCAGCTAGTATATATATATATATATCTATACTTATTGTTAAATGCTAGCAAAACCAAATGTATCAAGTTTTCCCTTCCAATTCTAGTCAAGCATGCTACATCATCTCGTATCTTCACTATCCATCAGATGAGATAGTGGTCAAATGCTTGCCTATCTAGCATTAAAAAAAAGCTATTGCTTTACTATTGGTCCCATTTCCAAATTTGGTCAGGATCAGATCAGTAGTTTTTTGAGTTACCGTCAATAATGAGGTGTTTAAAATACATTTAATCTAATGAAGTTCCGAAGATAAAGCGGTGCAGTCGGTTTATTTTAAGATTTGCTTGCCTTTATTATTTTCATGATAATGTCAATAATATCCACATTTGTATAGGTGAATTGGTCGTGAAGTTTGTGCTAGACCCGAGATCTATTGTTAGTAGGTCGATGAATTTTTACACATATACGTATACTGTAGCTTTGCAATATAACTACGAATAAATTATTATTTATGTGATATATCTAATTAAGGTTTTTAACATTTTAACTACCCGCTGGCGTAATTGGTTGCGCGTCTGCTTTCTAGGCGGGTATCTGGTTCGATTCCCAGCGTGAACACAAGTTTGTATTTCTGTTTCTGAGTGTGGAGCATATGTGTTTTCGGCACTTAATGTGGAGCCGTGAGTGTGGATGCGCTTATGTCATTCATGTTTATTCTGTGAATCAGGCCTTCTGCCTCCCAGCATGAGATAAATATAGGTTAAGTTTTTTTTTTACTTTATAGCAAAATAATGACATCTAAAATATTATTTTCTTATTTAAATGCTTTTTAATTAGAAATTTCAATAAATAAAAACTGTTAAAAATGCACCCGAAATTCAAAAAGCAAAACGCACGCTATTGGCTAGACTGATGCGTGACGTCAGTTCATATATTTTTAATGTCAATGATAGAGCAACTTGCCTTGACGGCTGTAGTGATTGGATTGTGGATGTCATAGAATGAAAGTCAGAAGTTTCGAAATTTAAAATGCTCAAACGTGCTCGCATTTTCAAACTTAAAAATCGATTCAAAGCATAAATAAACATATCAATATTTCCTTCCTATTGTATAAAGATCTTTATCTTCGTCTAGTCTATTTTTTACTCAATCTATTTCTATAAGGAACATTTAATATAATAACAGAATACATAATTTCACAGCTTCAAGTATTGCTATCATGATTTATATATTAACTTATTTTGTAAAAAGGGTTGTTTAGCTACTTCTATATTTAATTCTAATGTAATCAATTATTAATGTATTTACTTAACTGTAAAATTTGCATGAACAATATTGAAAGAGACTGAATCCCACGACACAGGACTCATCCTCATTCAGGGCTCACCAGACATTATAAGTAATTGTAATGTCCTTGTGTTATAAGTTTTAAGTGTCAATGAATAAATTATTATTATTTATACAATATTAGGAAAATTTTTATATATACCCACCACACGTCGAGTAGGTATATGAAAAATCTCGGATTATTTCTATTCATTTCACCGACGCCCTTCAATTATCTCCAGAACTTTCCTACCCTCATATAAAAACATAAAATATGTAGGGATAAACAGACAAGGGTAAATCCGAGAGATTTACGCCGCGTCGTTACTCATTACGCATTCCCGCGAAGGCTTTGAAGGCAAAATTACTGGCCCTTGAGGGGGGTGGATAATAAATGACGCTCCCCCCTTAGGGGCAAAGTTGCCAACTTTTTGTGACAAATTACCCCAAAAGTGCGTGTGCCTAAATTGGTGCTTTTACCACGTTGGGTTATGTTTATATGTGTGTGTTGTATGTAATGTTGAAATATGAGGGTAGATGATAATTTTACGTCTGTAGTTTGGTGTTTATGTGCAGAATTGTGCAGTAGGTATTTACTGTAGTTAAATTAACTCGTGATTTTTACCTTCACCGTCATAGGAGAGCGATCTATAAAGAAACAAAAGCATTCACGCTAACACAAACTCCACAATAAATTCAAAGGGTTATGTCATGAGTGCGTAATTAACCACACCAGAAGCACAAATGGACCTTGGGAAGGAAACTTGTTCTCCTGCAATCGAACCTACGACGCAGAAAGCAAAGACTTGCCCACTGCGCCAACTGGCGACTGATGACCCAGTTGGCGCAGTGGACAGGTGTACGCTCGCTGCGCCGTGGGTCCTGGGTTCGATTTCTGGTAGGAGCACAAATTCCTTCCCTAGGGATATTTGTGCTTCTGGTTCTGGGTGTAATGTGTGTGAGATGTGAATGTATCCGGCACCCATGATACAAGTCTTTGAACTTAGTGTGGGGCTGTGAGTGTCAATGCGTTTGTTTGTGTTGTTGTGGTGTTACATATTAGTGTCATAAAATAAATAATAAGCCCGTATTCTAATCAAATATTCAAATTCAAATTCAAAATGTATTTATTTAAGACAACTAAGGTCCACAAGACAAGTAAACACTACAAACTAAATTAAAATAACTAAAGCTTAAAATAAAATACCTTAAAAATTAAAAGTTTAAATTCAATGCGTCATGTACTTTCGAGGCATTTCATGCGGGTACATGAACCGCATGAAATGTCTCAAAATAGGCGCATTTGGATCATCTGCCACTACTTTCAGGATGATATTGTTACTGTCCCTGAGCCTCCTTGTTATCGATGCTGACTTTTTACGGATTACTGCATGAAATCCGTCTGTATGAGCTAATGCAAACATTCCGGAGGCACTGCAGAAACGGGGAAGTCCCAACATCATCCTGAAAATATTATTGTATTGTATACGTAGGGCATTAAGCGATCTTTGTGAATAGTGGATCCACAGACTGCCGGTGTACAGGCCTTGACAATACGCCTTGAAGAGCGTTATTTTGACCTGGTCTGAACACCGAGCAAATCTACGACCCAGCATATTCCCGCGAACCGCCAAAGCCCTACGCTCCCTTTCAACATCAGCATCATCTTTAAGGTCGTCGGTAAGTATGTGCCCTAGGTATTTAAATTGAAATACCCGGTTTAGAGTGACGCCATTTAGAGTAATAGGAGGTGTGAACTGATGACACTTACCGGCGGCCTTAAAAACCATGAATTCGCTTTTCTTAGTATTATAAACCAGACCATGTTCCCGAGCATAGGTCTCACACACTCTTAATAGCTCTCCGATGGCTCTCGCCGTCGGACCCAGCAACGCCATGTCATCTTCTTAGCTAATGTTATTGATATTAACACCACCCACCCGGCATCCGACAGGCATGCTGCTGAGTTCGACAATTAAGTCATTGACATACAGATTGAAAAGGTTTGGAGAAGACAACCCACCTTGTCTTACCCCACATTCCAATCTGTACGGCTCGGAGAAACTATTAGACCATTTAACGTAGTTGATCTGGTTTGCATACCAATATTTAAATATATTCAGTACTTCCACCGGTATACCCCTGCCTGCCATTTTCTTCCAAAGCACATCATAAGAAACAAGATCGAAGGCTTTGGAGAGGTCCAGAAAATATATTAACAACATAAAAATAAGCCTATTAATCGAGGAGTATGTCATAACCCGTACTTGCTCGTGGTGGATTAAGGCCTGGGAACCCGAAGTGGGGTCTCGATGTTGACTGATGATCATGACGAATCAAACACCTAAATATTAAATCCTTAAATATTTTTGAGAGAAATAAAACATCTTAAAGCAGATTTTTCCTTGGTCCAAAAAAGCAGTTAAAAATATCCTTGGGTATCCTCTTCGTCACCAAGATAACCATCCTGTCAGAACGAGAAACGAGTGATTAAAGTTTCTTTTGACTTGCAAACATAGTTATGTTTGCAAGGCAAATAAAAACATCAAATTTTATGCAACTTCGTGTGTGTGTAGATTTTCGCTACTCAACATTTTTGGAAAGAATTTCAGCGGCTAATTACCTACAATGCTAATTAGGCATTTTAATGAATTTTTCTTTGGTATGCTGATAAAAGTTTATTGAAAAATGACGTGCATTGGGAGATAGATTCCTATGTCCAGCAGCGGACCAATAGAGTATGATGATGATGATGATGATATTAGAATTATATTTTTATACTAATGTTCGCGCGGTGTTAATCAGACCTTGCGAAACTGCCATATTTTTACTCCATTAAATGCGCTCCTATGTGTATCAGCATACGGTCGATAATCTCCTCGTCTTTCTAAAACATCTATCGTGCTCGGGTCAAAGCGCATACACTAAATAAATACCAATTTTATTCGTTCCTTATTTTGTAGTCTTATATACAAAACTCGCTGCACCCATCAGTTTTATTTCCCCAACAAAACATATACTCGTAAAATCAACGGGACGCGCCTGCCTAATAGGAAATGAGAAAATTAATTAACCGGGACAAACAGACCGACTTGTTTATTTAGGCCGGGATCGACAGTGTTTTTGTAAGATTCCCTTTGTTTGCTATGGATAATTTAATCAAAAGAATGGATGGAAATATATACATACGTACAATGTATATAATTCCATGCATAAAAAAAAAGAAAAAAATTTGCCACAGTGATTGTTTTTGAAGAGTTTGTCTGACAGAACTTCATAGTAATCAAGCCAGCAGAATTACATGCTTTTTTATCGTTTTCGGAAGTAGAATCAATTGACATACTTTTATTTCATACTAGTTGAGCCCCGCAGCTTCGTCTGCTGATGATGATGATGATGATTTTAGTAGCCTATGTTTTAATCCAGAGTATAAGCCACCTATATTCTAAATTTCATTGAAATCAGCTTAGTAGTTACGGAGATACGTGGTAACAAACATTCACACACACAAGCTTTCGGATTTGTAATATTAGTAGGATTTTAATTACTACTTCTCACCTGATAGCTAACGATGATGCGGTCAAAGATATACCTAACTTGCTTGCTTAGAGGAGGCATACTCTCTAAACTTGAATCCCAGAAAAGACTGTTCAGAAAATTTGTTCACGTGTTCACCCTATGACGGAATATATATATATATATATATATATATATATATATATCCCTATTTTACTTGTTTACACCATAAATTGAAAACGACTTTACCGATTTTACTAGTTTTTTCAGTTTTAAATTATCTATTACTTTGTAGACGGTTCATAAGAAAAGAAAAATTAAGAAAATTGCGCAGAATATTTGAAAATTTCAGTAAATTTAACGACGATTTTCGACGAACGAACTTCGCGCGTTTGATAAATGTAAATTTACCAAACAGCAGTTTATACATAATAGTTAGAAAATAGAAAAAAAATAGTAGCAAAATAAATATTAAAACATCGTAACAAAATGTACAAAAAAACAAATTTGTGAAAATACATATCACATGGACAGGAATACCAATATTTGGCAAAGTACTAGGCAAACATAAACGTGAAAGCTGAGCGTGAAAGAGGTAAAATACTTATTTTCTTATAATGCATACCGGGTATAGCTGGTTTTTTTTATATTATGTTGAATGTTCAAATTAAGAACGTTAAATATTATTTGGAAGCCGGTTTAAAACAGGCAGAGCCTAAAAACAGAAAAGCTCCAATTAAAGCGGTCACCTTCACACCCATTGCGTCACACATAAGCAAAGGGTTGAAATTACCCTCCCCACGGTACCGACCGCAACATAACTCTTCGTAAGCTCAGAACAAAACGCGCGCAGACAACGCTCCAATTACAAAAGGCACACCCGAAAGCCCTCGGCTTGAAAAAAAAACAAAATTGCCCAAAAAGTTATTTAAATAAAACCCCGCGCCAGCGTTCTGTGTCGCATAAATTGCCTTCATTAATTTCCGGCCCTGGAAAATATTGTCTTGAAAGGATAATCAAATACAAAAACGGGGAAATGGCGGTGCGTCATTTCCATACCCCCCCTTTTCGCCCCTTTTTCCGGTCCCTCCGTCCCCTTTACGAGGCTTCCAATTACATTCCGTGAGAGCTTAAGGCCAACATTAGAGAGAACGGTAATGGGTACAATTATGCACGAGTCGACCATTAAAATTTATATAAAGGCAATTATGTTTTTAAGTGGACCCGGGCACTTTCTGAGAGAAAGGAATGGGCGGTACTATTTTTTAATCCTTAGTAAAAATTTCTAGGCTAGGTTTTTAACTGGACTACTGAATTGTTCATACCATGCGGAGGGGAGAGCTACTTGTGAATGGGAGTATGAAAAAGGATGTGTACTATAAATTATTTGACAGTGTGTTAAAAGAGGTTCGATATTATGCTCTTTACTATAAGAAAATCAAACTTCCGCGACATCGTCGCTTACCATCAGGTGAGATAGTGATCAAAAGTTTGCCTATCTCGAATAATAAATAATTAAACGCAAGCAAAGCTTAAAAAACCGACTTCACCGCTTTATCATCGAAACCTTGATCCAACAGCTTTCAAATAAAAAAAGAAGAAGTTATGAGGTAACTTTTAAAGTCGTGTAAACCAGAACATCGTCAAAGTAAGCATTATTCGTCACAAAGTAGACATTATTGACGATATTTCAAGAACTACTGATCAGATCTTGATCAAATTTAAATGGGACCAATTAGAAAACATCATATTTCAAACTAAAAAAAAATTTTCGAAATCGACTCACGTGGAGCGAAGTTATGAGGTAGAACACATAAAAAAAAATACAGTCGACTTGAGTACCTCCTCCTTTTTTGGGAAGTCGGTAAAAAAAGCATACGAATATATCTTAGAACTTGAGTGGTTCTGGGTGTGATTGTGTTGCCAGCACCTACGATACATGTCTTTGAACATAATGTGGGGTTGTAAGTGTAAATACATTTGTGCGTTTGTGAAAGCGTATGTACTTCATTCTTTTTTGCTTGTTTTTTTGAAGTGAAAACTTCTTTAGCGGCGTTGTGCACTTCTTTGGGATGGGTAAAAATGTTAAACTCGCGTCGACACGTGACCTGATCGAAAATTCGTAAGACGAAGGAGAAGCAGTGATATCCCCCTCTCTTTCTATCACGCGGCGAGTTTTCACTTCTCCCGGCAAACCCGGAGTGCAACCCGTTGTGTTTTTTTATAAAATAATTAAATTTAAAAAGGAATTACTTTATGTGTCTAGTGACCTTAGGATACCGTATTATATGAGATAAATTTATCTATCCTTAAAACGAGCAATTCTTACATATATTTATTATATATGTGTGTGTAATCAGGATCTCGGAAACGTCTCCAGCGTTTTCATGAAATTTTGTATGCTGGGGTTTAGGGGGCGATAAATCGATCTAGCTAAGTTTAAATTTTATAAAACGTCGTTTTATCCGTGTTTTGAGCCCAGCAAAGCTCGGTCATCCAGGTACTGTATATTAATACTACCATCTAATGAAATACAAAACTACTAGAGTTTAAGAAGCTAATTATAGCAGCCTAGCCATTGCAACAAAAGCCTGTTGATTGAAAACGGTATAGATTAAATATTCGATATTATTAGTATTTAATAAAAAAAGTTTTTATATGCAATATCGAGAGATTTCATGATGACTTATCAAGCAATTCACGTTGTTTACGCCTTTCTTTGCAATTTCTTTATATTTTCATACCTATAACACCTTCCTAGGACTTCTAGAAATATTTTAAAACCAAAATTAGGCAAATCAGTTCAGCCGTTCTTGAGTTTTTGAGACTAACAAGCGTCAATTCATTTTTATGTATCTATACTCGTAGATGTCCCATTTTCCTAAAATTTTTATGCATAGTTGTAAACAAGGACAATATTGATTTACTCTAAACTCTACTTGATGCAACCAGTGGCTTAGCTTATACCGGGGTAATTTTATCGATACTTCAAATCTGTTAAAACACAAAATCGAGAGAGGTTACTAGGCTTATCGATACTTTACATAAGTAATATTAGAAGAAACAGCTTGGCGTAAAACTTGGTATACCAAATCCATTTCATCGATATATCACATGGCACAATTTAATTCTAATTATTATTCTTTATTTTATTTTCCTCCACGCCAGCCTCAAAGATATCATCCGCCGGGCTTTTACCAGCGCCAATTTTCCAGCAATTTTCGAACCGAACGGTCTGATGATATATACGTGTTTAAAAATCTTACTAATAATCGACTTCAATCCCAAATAGTTATTTCTTAAACTCTGCATCAGGTCTTGATCAAATTATAACAGGACCATATTAGAAGTAACAGTTTTGAACAAAAAAAATATTTCTCGAATCGATCCAGGCGTCGTCGTCGAGAAATCGGGGAACATACATAAAAAAAAAATTCTGACGACACAGGTTCTACCCAAAGAAAATTTGTGTTCGTAGTATTAATTCAATATAGGCAAACGTTTGACCGCCATCTCACCTTATGGTAAGTAACGATGCGGTCGACGTTGGAGCACGTTTGCACAGAAAATGCCTATACACTCGCGTTGAAAGACTCTCATATTGTATTTATCAGGGACAAAGACTCGGGTAAGGAGTTCCGAGTATAAAATCTATCCAATTATTGCAACGTATTGATGGCGTATTCTATTTCCAATATTTTATAGTTATAAGCTCTACATATAACGTATTTAAAGTTAAACAAATGCAAAGTTAGGCAAATTTACATTTGCAAAGTAGGATTTACGTTACTTGCTAGATAAAGGTAGGTATAAAAGGTAATTGTAAGGCAGCGAAAGCTACCGCACGGCCGGCGGCGGCTAAATCCCTCTGCTTAACATTTTGCACCATACCTTTTTATATACAAACCTTGCCTTCACCCCCTTACAACGCATACAAAAACAAACCTTAAAAGTTTCCACCGTAAGTTCAATTTGGTCAAACGTAAACAAACCTATAGTACCTCAAAAAATGTAAGCGAATTTGAACGAAAATTATCAAAGAATATGGTTGATTTTTCTATGACCGTTCTTCAAATAAGACTGAGAAAATGCGCATTATGTAATAAAAACATTTATTTTGTCCGTTTCCGAGTAAATAGGACTCCTCTTCCCCTTATATACAGTGATTTAGTGCGCGAGAGATCGTTTTGATAACTCCTTTCATATTTCGCTCGGCGGAGCGTTATCTTGTAGGAAATGTGAATATTACGTTTTTAAAAATGTTGTCTATGGACTTTTTGCTTTTAATTTTTCCCATTCCCTTTTCTTGGCAGTTGGAGCTTTTTAAACAACGCAGGCGTTTCATCTAGATTTCAAAAGTAAAACGTTCCATTATGGTTCCATGTTTTATATTCTAATTTTAAAAATGGAACTCTGAATTTGAAAATTTCGAATTTTTTATTTTTCATTGTGAAGTATGACACAATTGCCAGATCTTAATAAGAATCATAAAATTATAGGTAATCCTAATATTATAAATCAATAAGTTTGTAAGTGTGCAAGTGTGTAAGTATGTTTGTTCCCTCTGCACGCTTTAACGGCTGAACGGATTTGGATGAAATTTAGAATGTACATAGCTTATATCTAGGATTAACACATAGGCTACTTTTTAACTATATAATAGCGGGCAAAGCCGAATGGCACGACTAGTTTTGGATATATTATCTTTGCAAAATCAGTAATGTGAAAGAACCTACGGAGAATGGCCGCGTAAGTGTACAAGAAACGAAAGTTAAAAACTAAAACCCAACTAGCCCTAAATGGATACCTACTATTGAAAAAAAAAATGTTTCATGACTTTGACGTCATAAATCTCGCAAACGGTAGCTTGACAAAAATATGACGTACTAAACTCTACTTTCATTTTAAAATCCTTGTTCAATGATACCACACAATGAGAATATATATATATATATATATATATATATATACATATTTTAATGACTTCTTGCTCTCTAAGTAGCACCATATTCAATTTAATGTGTCGTCACATAGTCTATAATTCCTCATAAAATTTTGACAAATTGTGATAATTAGCTTAGAAGTTAAGTTAGAGAGAAGAGATAGGTATATCTGTATGTCTGTATGAACACACATACCGGTCAAGATCATAACCATCCATTTTGCTTCGCCGTAGTCAGGTAAAAATGAGAGTGCTTAAAAAAGATTTACGTTTTCGCCCCCATAACTCCATATTTTTTTAAGAATTACTTTATTTGCTCTAATGAAAGTACATACAATAGGACCGTCATATTGTTAAATAAAGGTCATTAAAATAAAAATGATAAAAATAAACTATATAATCTTCTAGTAACGTTTTCAATACTTTGCTAGAGTATGACGTGACTATGACTGAACCACTTTAACTGTGATTTTTTTTTATGAAACGACTTAAAACAACTTACTTGACACTGGCTACAGGCACTTAGTTTGCAAAGCCAAGCAGGAGCTTTTTAGGAGCTATTTCACGAAAGTGAAAAATTGGAAATTTGCCGTGAAAGCGAGAAAATGGCGTTGTAGTTTTTGTATTATTTTCCAAAACTGTGATTCTTTGAGTTATAATGGTGGATTATTTTCCGTTAATAATTTGTAAACGTGCATGAGTGTAGGCAAATCATACAAAGTAGAAAAACGTGATTTTGGTTTTCGCTACAATAAATAACAGGAGGTCTATTAAAGTTTCTACCACTTTATTCAGGCATAACTGGATCATAACTTATTTAATTGACTGACTATAGTTTTATGAACTAATTAAATATTTATTACCAATGTGACACTAGTTAAACGCACAACACTTTCGGAGCCAAAAAAAACAAGAAGTATAAATGAGTCTTTGTTCTCCGAACAGTATAATCTGAGCACCTTCAAGTCTAGAGAAATTATTTTCTAGACAAGCATGTTAAATCTTCGGTCGCTTCGTCACTTCCATCAGGCAGATGGCGGTCAAATGCTTGCCTAAAAACGTCTATCGAATTCGTTTACTTTCAGGAACCCAAAACCTGTTTTGCGATTTGCAGCGCGACGTCGGCATTCCGCATACCTGCACCGTGCTAAACTTGTGCAAAACCCCTCTTGTAAACTTGTTTTATTGAATGCTATTGAAATGATTAAACAGGTTTTGGAGATATTGCAGCTATTGCGTTTTGCGCAGAGCTCGAATCAGCAACATTAATTAAAATAGGGTTACGAGTCAGTTCCACAATAGAAACGTTAACGGGCAAAAAGAATCACGGATTGTAAGATCAGGCCATTGTTTTTTTCTTTACCATTCTGTTATAGTACTATTATTTAATCCGTAACATTATTCCGATAAAGAACTAAACGAGAAAATAAATAAAAATTCTGACAGCGTAAAAAGTAAACTTCTTTCATTTTAGAATTTTTCGTTAATACCTATTAGGACATTATATAAGAAATAAGCGTTTTGCTTCTACGGTCATCATCCGTACAGCGAGGGACTACTCATTGCCTGCGTCTTTGTTTCTCGAACAGTACAATCTGGGTGTCTTCAAGTCAAGAGTGAATAGGTATCTTCTAGGCTCGCATGTCACATCTTCCGCCGCATCTTTACTTTTCATCAGGTAAGATAGTGGTCAAATTCTTGCCTCTCTATCATACAATAAATTAACCTTAATATATATTTCCAGCCGTTTCAGAGACGTATGCACAACAAACACACATACGTAGCCATCAAACTAATAATATTCCTCTTTTTGCTTCGGGGTTTATAAATGGACGCAAGCAGATGCGTTAGTGCAAAAAGAAGAGCACCAATGAGGTTCAGTTTAGTCCAGTAATACGAAAGCGTCATTTGCATTTAGATTAGCAATTTCCGTTGGGTTTTCTTGTTCATAAATACAATTATGTTCGTCTGTTCTCGGTCATTCAATTATTTCTTAGTTTGTTATACTGTTTATTGCTTTTTGTATCCGATATAAAAAGGAAGTTATGTATTCGCAGAGTATGTTTTTGTACGTTTTGTCTTTAGCTTCACCGAATCGATCAGAGTCGATTTTTCTTGTTGTCGTGTCCATTTAAAACTTTACATGTTTAGGGATAGGATTTAATACACTATGTTATTAATATTAATAATTATAATGATTATTTGGTTTTATCAAGCTAATCTGATGAAGGACCTCAGATTTGGATAGTGGAACTTTTCAATGGCTAGCTACTAACCATTGTTTTTTTTTTATTTTGACACCACACGCGTTGTTCATTGAGCCATGAGTGTCATAATAATAATTTTTCAAGAATAAACTTGTAAATATGTATTATAAATTTTTTGAACTACGGATAAACGTAGCGTACGTAACTAGTCCCTAGTCAAAGTTAATGTCACTAGTCAAATTTTAAGTTAAAGTCAAGTAAAAGAGCCATGGTCCAGTCACAGTCAGGTAATGCCCTAGTAAAGTAATTGAAAATAAAAAAGTTTAAGTTTAACTAGAACATTTATTGGAGTTTTGGAGCGGAGAAGACAATCACGTTATTTAACTTTTTACATATGATTTTCCGGCATATAAGCGTTGACAAGCCATTTTATCTATCATTATCACACAACAATGCTCGAAGATTCACAACTTTTGAAGAATAATACAAACTATACGCGATTATTTTCACTTTCGCGGCAAAACTCGATTTGACTTGAGTTTAAGAATATTATCGATATGCCATCAAACTGATTTGATGAAGCTTGGAGTCGATTTCTATACTTCAAAAATATGAAAATTACATATCTTATTTTACATATCATAATCCTTAGTTGGCTCACTTTTAACAACTTTATTGAAACATGTAGATTCTTATCTAAAACTGAACGGTCTCCATTAAATGACTGACGACCCAGTTGGCGCAGCGGACAGGTGTCCGCCCTCTGCGCCGTGGGTCCTGGGTTCGATTCCTGGCAGGAGCACAAATTCCTTCCCAAGGGACATTTGTGCTTCTGGTCTGGGTGTAATGTGTGTGTGTTGTGAATGTTTCCGGCACCCACGATACAAGTCTTTGAACTTAGTGTGGGGCTGTGAGTGTGACTGCGTTTGTTTGTAAATTTGTTACAAGATATATATGTATACCTATACCCGGCCAGTGCCAATTGCCTAATAAAAATATATAAATCTATACCTACAACAAAGGAGCTCACTACAAGCCAAGCTTATGGGTAACTTAAGTGCTTAAGCAGACCAGTGGGTAGCCCATCATTCTAGCAGCATCAAAAGATTGGGTGACGAAATGAAACATTTAGAAAACATTATAGAAGGACGTCCAATTTAAGATAATTCGGTCCCAATTATTACGAACGGTACTCAGGTTCAGTATTTTTTGCCCAATTAATTAAGTTTTGAGATAGTAATTGTAATACAAACCGACTGTAAGTGTATATGTATGTGTATATACACTAATGTGTAGTGTGGATGTGTGTGTATGTATATTTGACAAGAGATTTGTTTATACATATTATAGGAGGCTGTATGGATTTGGATGAAGTGGTGTAGCGCAGGACCTTGAACTGGATACGTTTATCCTAAAAAATCCGGGAAAAGCCTTAAGAGAGATAAAATAATTAAACGCAAGCAAAGCTTAAAAAAACCGACTTCACCGCTCAATCTTCGGAACCTTGATCAGATTCAACGTATTAAACACGGATTATTGACAATAACTCAAAAACTAGTGATCAGATCTAGACCAAATTTAAATGGGACCACATGAAAAGCACCAGCTTTCAATTGAAAAATTATCATCAAAATCGGCGCACAAAGGAAGAAGTTTTGAGGTAACTTTTGAAGTCGGGTTTACGAGAACATCGTCAAGTCCACAGAATACGCATTATTGAGCATAACTCAAAAACTACTAGTCAGATCTTGATCAAATTTTAATGGGACCAATTGGAAAGCAACATCTATCAAACAAAAAAAAACAGAATCGGTTCACGTGGAACGAAGTTATGAGGACATAAAAAGAATAAAAAAATACAGTCGACTTGAGTACCTCCTCCTTTTTTTGGAAATCGGTAAAAAAAATACAAATGACATTGTATCTACTGTGTAAATAGGTCGACGTATATAAAGGTCCTTTTAATATATAAATAGTATTTTTTCTCAAGACCTAAAACACACAACTGTGAAGGAATTGAGAGGATTTTCTTACCAATAATATTCCGTAATGCCTCCAATCGAACTTAACCAACCAAACTACAGAAACAAACTAGTTATATATCCCGAACTCCCCAAAGATCCATCAATAAATGTATAATACAACTACGTACTTACATACACGTTTGAAAGGGGTTGCACCCTTCGCGCCGAGCTCAAATCTGCAGCCACGTCTGCAGATATTTACCTAAACTTATGTAAACGCTTGCATTTTTGCAAAACCTGTTCCTACAAAGAGTTTTTGAACAAAAGTTTTTAATAACGTTCTCTTCTTTCCCGACCAAAAATCATCCTTATACCTAACAACGTGAGTTTAAAATCGAAGATATGGAAATTGCTCTTTAGTTTGCGCGGGTAAATGTTTTCATAATTTTAAATTCTTTTTTTATAATGTGGTCGATTTTCGCGAAGGTTAGCCGATAGTCAGTGTTAAGCTCCTTACCGGGAGTTTTGCCGCGAAAGTGAAAAAATGGCGTCGTTGATTTTGTATTATTTTTCAAAACCTGTGATTCTTCTAGTGCTAATGTGTAATAGTGGATTATTAACCGTTAATACTTAGTAAACGTGCATAAGTAAATAATAGGCAAATCATACAAAGTTGAAAAACATGATTTTCGCCTTCACTTCAAAGCTTCGATAGAAGTTCTAGTAAAGTTTCTACCACTTTATTAGGGCATGACTTGACTATGACTGGACCTTGACTGTTTTATTTGACTTTGATCAGAATTTCAAAACCCTCCCTTAAGAAGTTTCACCTTGTGAAATTTCTGGAGTGAATAGATATCTTCACAAGCATATTACATCTTCGGCCGCATCATCACTTTCCATCACGTGAGATAGTAGTCATTAGTCATAGTAGGCTTGCCTATTTAGCATTACAAAAAATACTTGACATTGGCTAAATGCACAAGACTTCGAAGCCAAAATTAACGCTTAAAACTACCGGTTAGAGTCAGAATAGAACTATGTCGTAGTATAGATTGGACTACTTAAAGTCCTTACACTACAACTAGTAATCATTGTATGCCACATTAGTAAGTAACTAGGTCTGGCTCCCAAATCGGTACAAACAAGGAAGCCGCAGAACAAAAATGTTTTTATTTGCTCCCTAGCAGACGCACGGCATATGGCGGATACGAGACGTACGCAAAATGACAACAATCATTGGACAATTGTTGGTATTTTTTGTCTTGTTGATGTTTTTTGTGCAGACAATTGTTGTGCACTCAAGCCGGGTTATTTTTTGCGTTTTTCGAGTTATACGGCCTGTGACGCAGCGCTCGGTTATATTATTTATGGATTTGTTGATGTGTGTTTGTTTTGACTATAGTGACGTTTGGAGAACCGGTCCCAAAGGAGTTGGAGGTTTTATTAGTCAACTATAGAGTATAGGAGTTTTGCCGCGAAAGTGAAAAAATGGCGTTGTATATATGTAGAGATCTTTCATTTTAAATAGGCACGCCTTTCCATAAACATTTTTATACATTTGACACTCGATAATTTGACAAATTTGGTGGAGGGGCGAGCACATTTAGAATGAAAGATCTCTACATTATTGCAAAACTTGTAATTCTTCAAGTGATTATGTGTAGTAATGGTGTATTAATAACCGTTAACAGTTTCGTAAACGTGCATGAGTGTAGGCAAATAAAACAAAGTTGAAAAACTTAACTTTCGTTTTCATTCCAACACTGTAATAAGTTAGTAAGTTTCTATCACCTTACTAGGTCTCACAACACTACCTAAGTATACTACTAATACTGTAGGTACCTATCTACCTCCGTCTCGCCGCGGCTTGAATGATTGTTTATGTCGAGTTTTTTAACATTAGTAGTACTTTTTAACCTAAAATAAAAAAAACATAAAATGTAACCAGATAATTTTAACAGAAAAAGTTCTTGGCCAAATATTTCTGTCAAAATTATCTGATTACTTTTATGTTATTTTATTTTTTATTTTAAGTTAAAAAGTACTACTAATTTTCAAAATCTAGTATACTAGTCATTGCCAAACTGTGCGAATCGGCTCGAATGGCTGTACCAACACAAACCTCTTTTAGTTTGATTGTACTGTACCTACTAAAAACTGTATTTAAATTTTAATAAAATACTTAATTTAAAAAAAGTTAGAGAAAGAGAAAGACATTGATCCTATTATAATATTATAAATGGCAAATTTGTATGTGTGTGAATGTTTGTTACCACGTACCTCCGTAAAGATAAAACCGATTTTGATGAAATTAGGATGTAGATAGCTTAGGTTCCGGAATAACACATAGGCTACTTTTTTAATTAATTAATGCGGGCAAAGCCGCGGGGCATAACTAGTATTTTATAATGCCGGAATATGTACCACCTATGTAAGTACAGCTGTCTACCAGATCGCCAGACTGTCCGAGTGCCCGGTAAGTCAACAAAGCGACTTTATTGATTTTGTATCGATTCTTTCCGTAATCGATATTGGACAATCGATACTATTAAATATAACTATCCCACAGGAATGTAATTACAATAGACAAATATTTGGTTTGTTCGTTTGTCATCGATGTTGATTGTAGAAACAGCTTTGTACTTATTAAATATAGTGTGTAGCTAATTGAATATCGATGAACATGATTTATTTCTTTCCGTTCCCATTAATTTTAATTGCTCTATAAACGAATCCTTTTTTTAAACGCTTTCAAACTCTCTAAGATCGACTTGTATCGTGGGTGCCGAAACATTCTCATCACACACACAGAACCAGAAACACAAATTTTGCTTAGGGAGAAAACTTTTGTTCCCACCGGGAATCGAACCCGATACTTGCTGCTTAGAAGGCGGACATGTGAATAACTTTCGTATTAATTTCATGACTTTGTAATAAAATTCACCGCTATTATAGACTGTTGCGCAAAACTTCGAATTTATCATAAAGCTAGCTTAAAAACTCAATAGGTATCTGAAGGAGGAGTAGTAGAGTATCTGAAGGAGGAAAACTAATATAACAGAATATATAACAGAAATATCACTAGTTAAATAAACTATAAGAAACTTCAGACCAATAACAACATATATACTCAATAACAAAATCATATCTCGCTGCAAAAGAAATAAAAAGAAAAATAATAGCTAGTATGTATGTTCAAAAAAAGTTCGTCAAACGTCGACAATATCTCGATTATTCGATATCTGGCATCGATAAAAGGATTTCGAGTGAAGTGTCGGCCCGATCGAGAGTAAATATTGGTCCTACTCTTTTTTCGGATCGGCGTCCGTGGCCGAGTTAGAGGTGACTGTTCCATTTTTGAAATTCGCGCCAACACTGTTTTTATCTTTTTAATCGTGTAATGCCTGCGTGTTGTTTTGACACTCTGTTGGTGGCGCCAAGTGGAAAATCGATATTCAAAATATTGTTTTTATTTAATGCTACCTGTATGTGCTCTGTAGCACCGCGCGTAATATTTATTCTGCCAATCTTTTTACATTTACAGGTGCAATCACGTCTTACTAATCCATATGAGTTATATCATCACATATTGGTATGTAATTATGGATATTAAGAGTTCTGAGAAAATTTATATGAAACGCACATACAAAACAAATAACACGATTATATAAAAAATACAATTCATTATTGTTATTATTTGCAGGTACTGCGAGTCATCGAAATTAGTCAATTTTTTGTATTGAATATTTCGACAACTAGAAAAGATCGGTATAATAATAATTTGTAAACTGTTTTATTATTCATGAAATGTGATATCCGGCACTGTATTTGCCGTCACAAAAGAAAAGTTATCGAAATTAAATGGTAAAAGTCAACAAATCAATTACGAAACCCACGCCGATATTGTCCAAGACCTCTCAGCTCACCTCGATTTTATTTCAACATCCAGAACGAACTTTTGTTAAATAACACCTTTATTTTACCTTATTTTAATCATTCCACCGACGAGTATGTTTCATTCGCGATAAAATTACAAACTCTCATTAAAGAGAAAATTGAAATAAAAAAATAATTTTCCCATTTTCTGACTCGTTCCCCTTCAATCCAACATCAAAGCACGCTGAAAAACAATCACGCTCTAATTCCACATGATTTCATCCCCACAACACATAACAATCTATTTAAACCTTTCAAAAGCAAATAATTACTCGAAAAAAATACGTTGAGAGCAAAGCACGCCGCCATCTTGGTTTCCGAAGCGTCACATACAGTTGTTTTGCAAAAAAGGCCTAAGTACCGCCATATCTAAGCATACATATTATGTTGGAGACAGTGGTGATTAAGTACTGATAACGTCTCGTGTGAATTCCAACTTTAATTCTAACGAAATAGATTCGAGATTGGTCTGGCTAGTATTTTTTTTTGTTTTAGCGCGTAGGGTCCGAGGCACATTTAGCCACCCTCCCTCGCCCTGTATGCGAGATTTCTTACAGGGTGATATATTATTAATATCCCCGGGGTAGAATGGAGAAAAATGGCGAGCTTTGGAAGGGAAAGCGTGTAGCGTAACAGTGAGATTAGGTATGGCGGGGAAATAAGAGGGTACTTCTGAATTATTGCTGAGGGATCGGGATCGGGATGTTCATTACAAAATGTGGATGATTTTTGTTACAGGACTTGGAGCTGATGATTTTTAGACAATTAGATGATTTAGAGTGTAGATTAATATTATTATTTTATTTATTATTATTTGTATAGTCTGTCGAAGACTGATGGAAGTGTCTTTGTCGAATTCGATAATTGGCGAAAATTCCATGGTTGAAAGGCATTTTCATGCTCCCCTTGCTTGTTACACTATACATCGCATAAATTTTGGAGAATGTGCGCATATATTTTTATTTATCTATATATTACATGAGTTAATTCCCCCATCTTTTACTATCTAATAACAAGACAAACCCTGAAACGTCATCCATTTATGGTTGAAGTACTTACCTCTAGTTCGCTCGAAGTGATTCGCTCCCACATTTTTTATACTTACAGCGAAGGAATGGAAGTCGGACATTTTCACCACATCACCACTTACAATCAGGTGAGATGCAGTGGGTAAGACGCACCAAATAAATAAAAACAAAAATCTGATAAATATAAGTACTACTATTCGTACTTCGATTAAACACAAAATTTTATCCAAATCAGTCTAGTAGCTGCATTACCTAGTTCCAAACATACTCTCACACACAAGCTTTCGTATATATAATATAAGTGTACTATGTATGAAAAACTTGCATGTAAATAAAATATTATATATATCTAAAACAACCAATCACGAAATATATTAAGGAATACATTATGCAACAAACAGTTTATTTGCATATTATTTTGTTCCCCTATTACATAAGTACATGACCCTACTTTGTCTATGAATAGACGAGGGTGTCTATGTTCGGTAAGCTATATGATTTTGAAACTTATTTACATGCTATTATAATTGATTTTTAATCAAATGGAAATACAAACCTTTTAATAAAAAATAATGTATATAATATAATAAACATAAACACATTTACACTATCAGCCCCACATTGCTATTAGTGATAAGGCCGCCTGTCGTGATACTTTACGTATAAGCTTGTTTGTTACCTTTGTTTTATCTCATCTTATAAAGTGAATCAATAAAGTATTATCTATCTATCTATCTATCTAAGTTCGATAACATGTGTCGTGGGTGCCGGAAACATTCACAACCAGAACCGGAAACACAAATTTTACCTTGGTGAGAAAACTTGTGTTCGCGCCGGGAATCGAACTCGATACCCCTGCTTAAAAGGCGAACGTCCAACTAAGTCAATGGGCAGTAATAGTTTTAAAATGATTTAATAATCTTAAATTGTATATCAAGTATATTTGCTATCTATTTTAATGCATATAATGATACTTTTTCATTGACACAATGAAAATAGAAAATAAAAACATTACAAATTCCGACTACGTGCCAAAGTGAATACAAAGCGAACTTTAAATAAAAAAAACAACAATTGAACGTAGGCAAAGCTTTAAAAAACCGACTTCATCGCATACAATTTGTTTTTTTTGTAAATTTTCTCAAAAAGTGCTGAATCGTATTTGATAAAATTTATATGGGACCACCTCCTAGAAGCATGATTTAACAAATAAAAAACTTCAAAATAGATACATAACTGGCGGAATTATCGCGTAACTACATACAAAAAAGAAACATATTGTGGAATTGAGAACCTACTTTTTGACGTCGGTTTAAAAACCAAATTGCATACAAAATTAATCAAAACTGAAAAGAAAAAAGCAATTCCAGTAGTCTAGAATTCTTCTAAGTCATATTGAATAACAGGAACCATTGAAATAGATTGATGACCAATAAATTTGAAAAAAATGTAATCTGAAATATTGCCATCTAATAATCAGAACCTAATTAATGAAAAGATTTGAGCCGATCTTAATGTATTTATTTATTCAGTCGAGAAAAACTACCTAAGTCGACATTTAATTTCCATGTTTTAAGCCGTGTATAACTTTGAAACATTATGTGCAATAACCACAATAGTTTAAGATTTAAAATTATATTACTATTCCTACTTGAGTAAGTACCCCCTCCTTTTATGTAAAGTCGGTAAAAAAAATATTATCAATTATTTACCGAATAGTAATATTATTTTAAATCTAAAACTATTGTGGTTATTGCATATAATGTTTCAATGTTATACACGGCTTAAAACATGGAAATTAAATGTCGGCTTAGGTAGTTTTTCTCGACTAAATAAATAAATACATTAAGATCGGCTCAAATCTTTTGATTAATTAGGACCTACTTAAACGTGGACCGATTTAAAAAAAAAAATTTAGTTAGAAAGATATTGCTTTCCAATTGGTCCCATTTAAATTTGATCAAGATCTGACTAGTAGTTCATGAATATCGTCAATAATGCGTATTCTGTGGACTACATTGACGATGTTCTCGTTTTTAATCGACTTCAAAAGTTACCTCATAACTTCTTTCATTATGAGCCGATTTCGATGATATTTTTTTTATTTGAAAGCTGGTGCTTTTTATGTGGTCAAGATCCGGATCTGATCAGTAGTTCTTGATATATCTTCAATAATGCGTGTTTAGTACATCTAATCTGATCAAAGTTCCGATGATAAAGCAGTGAAGTCGGTGTTTTTTAAACTGCTTGCGTTTAATTAATATTTTAACTTTTTTTCTACGATAATTTGAAGTTATTCGCATGTATGTTTTAAGCGCTAGATGCCTCTGACGAACAGACGAACAAAGTACTGCAACATATAAATAAACTAAGAGATCTCGTTTCGCTCGATCAAGTAGTTTCATGATCGATCGATACATACATAAAACATTGCTATCTAACAATCGGAACGCTTTCACACTCAGATCCCCACACTAAGTACGATGACTTGCGTCGTGGATGCCGAAAACACTCACTTCACAAAAATTCACAACCAAATCCAGAAACACAAATTTTCCTTGGAGAGGAAACTTGTATTTTCGCCGGGAATCGAACCCGAAACTCTAGATGGCGAACGCGCACTCTACTAAGCCAACAAGCAGTTCTAAATTTATATTTCTTTTACACAAACTAGCGCTATGTGCTAAGGATGTAGATTTGTATAATTGTAGTTGTTGGATACATTCTCATATCTACACCATTAGAAGCAGAATTAAAAATATCCCATAGGAAGAACTTTATTTTCCGTGGAGCGATGTCGACTAAAAATACAATTTTAAATTTTTCTTGGAGCCCAGTGGATTCAAAGTTCAAGAAAATTCATTCATTCGAGAACAATAGCCGATGAGCGAAGTAGCATAACCCAAAAAAAAACCTGCTGGGAATCAAACCCGGGACCGCGGCGTAAAAAGCAAATACTCACGCACTGCGCCATCAAGATTGAAAAAGCATGGGGTTCTCAATTCGACTTTTTTTTATGTTTTTTCTTATCTTTTTTTGTGAGCTGATTTAGATGATTATTTTTTTATTTGAAAGTTAATGCTTTTCATGTGGTCCCATTTCAATTTGATCAAGATCTGACAAGCAGTTTTTGAGTTTAGACTACATTGATGATGATCTCGTTTTTAACCGACTTCAAAAGTTTCCTCATAACTTCTTTCATTGTGAGCCGATTTTGATGATTATTTTTTTATTTAAAAGCTGATGCTTTCCAAGTGGTCAAATTTGATCAAGATCTGATCCCTAGTTTTTGAGTTCTCGTCAATTATGCGTGTTTAATACATTAAACCCGAAGATAAAGCAGTGAAGTCGGTTATTTTTAAGTTTTGCTTGTGTTAAATTATCAGCAAACGTCATTAACCAAAAAAAAACCGAGCAAAGTTGGGTTATATATAGTTATTGGTATTAATAAAACCGTTACCTTATCTTTAATTCTTCATAATCTTACCTTGATTGAAATAAAACCTAAAACTAGTGAGCAGTCACTATCGCACGCGTGATACATCCAGCTTAGTAACTGAGCCTCTGGGCCCTTAAGATACAACCCTTGCCTAGTTTGGGGCCCGCAGTAACCTAAATGGCTGTAACTATGTCTATACCGAATGTATGAAAAATTCTTATTTAATATTTATGTACTAGCCCTGTCCCCTGGCTTTGCCCGCATTAATTAAGTAAAGAAGTAGCCCATCTGTTAATCCTGAGTATAAGCTATATACATTGGAAATTTCAGCCAAATCAGATTAGCCGTTACAGCATAAAGATAAAACAAACATATTTACACACAAATTTTCGGATTTATAATATAAGTTTGATTATAATAGAGTTAACTACGAATTAGAATAGTTTTTAATAATTTACTGCAATCACTTATTAATAAAATAAACTTTCAATTTACTTCTCAGATACAATTTTATCCCCCATGGGATCACCTTAATGCACCCTGGATCAATTTTTTTTTATATATTAAATCAACTAGGTACTCAAATCGGTCTAGCTGGTTGTAGTCCAAAAACTTTCATAAAAACGTATACGGGGTGTATACGTTTTTGTGAAAGTTTATATGTATTTAACTCTCTTAGGGATAAAATTTTCAAAAATCCTTTCATAGATAGATAGATATACTCTTTATTGAACACCTTAAATAATAAAAAACACAAATAGTAAAATTTTAACAGTACATTTTTAGAAAAGTATAACAATAGGCGGTCTAATCGCTGAAAGCGATCTCTTCCAGAAAACCTTGGATGGATAGGAATAACGCAAAGTAATATGACGTCGTTCATAAAAAGGTTATTCAGGACGGTTCATAGTATTATTTATAGATTACATAGTACACTTCTACGTACTAAGACAAATGTCTTTGTTAACACAGTAACACACTTTGTTTACCCTTTTGTTAACACAGTTACATGCAATAAAATTGTTTCTGATTCTGATTCTGTACCCTCTACATTTCAAGTCTCTACGACCAGCGGCTTAGTCTGTGCGCTGTCTCTAAGTAAGTCAGTCATTGAATCCGTATGTCAGGGCAAAGATTCTTATAGTATTAGATAATGTAAACAGACAATTATGCTGTTTAACACCTTTTTATTAGCTTCACTTGTATGTTTGTAACCGACTCCTTTGGATTTGATTTTGACCCACTTCAAACCGTCAGATTTCATTTAAACTTCGTAGACTTATCGAGGACCGATGACAATACAAAAATATGTATTTTTTTTTAGTTTTATTTGTAACGCTTGTTTTTTAGTTATTTTAAACGATTATATTTATTTATCTCTAATAGTATATAATAACTACGACTGTATTTAGGTACAGGTACCTACTGTTTTTTAAGTAGTCCGGCGAGCAAGAGAAAATTACCTACCATCATGAATTTCATCACGATGTTACCTTCACCAAAAGCTTAAGCCCGTCGTAGGATTCGAAACCGCGACCCCCAAATAGAAGGCGGATTTGCGACAACGGCGCAAATTTTTTTTGTATATTGTATCACATGGTTTTTTTATATAGATAGACAAGCATTTGACCACCATCTGACCCAATGGAAAGTGAAGATGCAGTCGAAGATGTAGCGAGGTTGCTTAGAAGATACCTATTGACTCTAGACTTGAAGACTCCCAGATTACACCGTTTAGAAAACAATGACGCGGGCAATGAATTAGTTCCACAATAAGTTCCACTCATTCGCCGTACGGATGATAAACATAGAAGCGCATCGCTTCGAGCAAACTGGAGGTATGTCAACCATAAATAGATGAGGTTTGACAGTTTTTTTTTAATGCACACTCTACTGACATATTATATTACAGTCATAGGATAACTCTCGTGTAGTTGCTACGCTGCAAACAGTGTTCCAACAGCTATCCTTTACAGCCGGTATCTGTTTTAAGCCTAGCTTGAACCACCTTTAATCACATCTAAGCAAGCATGCAACATCTTCGGCCACATCTTCGCGTGAGATTGTCGTCAATTGCTTGCCTATCGAGCATAAAAAAAGACATCGACACTTAGATAGTCTATCACTTGGTTATCTGATATATAAGTGCAATGCTAGAATGTTTCATGACTTCTCGTAAACAAAATGTAAGCTAAAAACTTATAGTAGGGTTATAGTTAAAGTGATTTCTTTTTTCTTTATCCGTAATTTTGACGTCAATTATATTTTTACAATACTGAAAAAAATAAACTATAATATTTAATACTGTATGTATTCATTACACATTTACAAATCAAAATTCGTATTGGTATAACACTCTCTGAAAAATAACAATCCTAAGTCTAAATGAATCCTTACCAAAAAATATTGCACAAGCCGCAATTGATATGTGAAGTATTTTTTTGTATTTTTAGAAGTATATAAATGTCACGAAATTTTCTTCTATTATTTTACAGTTTGCTAAAATTTTTTACGAAATACTTCACCTCAGAAATCTAAGTGATTACGCTACTCGTGTATAGATGGCGCTTTTGTCAATCTTTTTCTGTAATTATTTAATATGTTTATTTTATCATTAATTATATGTTATAATTTTAAAATGATGTAAATTAATTAATAATAAATAAAGTTAAATTATTATTATGATTTTAAATCGTAATAATATATCTTAAAATTATAGTCAACTGCTGATGGTTCTTTAATAAGTTGGTAGATGGCGCTGTGACTAAGACACGCACATAAAGTGCTACGCGATATATCTACGACGCGTAGAGTTAAGAACTGTAGAGCTACGAATAAATGTAGAGCTTCTACCTATATACCCTCAGTTTACACTCGTAGCACTCTACACTACACCATTTAATAATTATGTTAGTAAGAAATTGTGTAGTGTAGACACAGGTAGAAGAATACAATATCTTATAATACTTTCTCAGCCCCACACTAAAGTTGTAGAATGCGTAGTAAATGCCAGAAACCGACGAATGTAAATTGTAAATTTTTCTTACAATAAATATTTGATATACCTAATGTCCGGAAAATAGCAGCTTGATCTGTCCGTTTAAAACAATATATTGATATGCTTAACTTTTTATCATGTCTTCAAGCAAACTTTGTTTTTTGTGCCCGCGTCTTTATTCCCCGAACTTTCCATCAGGTGAGGGTGATCAAATGCTTGCCTATAGATATTTAAAAAAATACTAAAATTTTGTACACTGACTTAACAAAGGAAAAGCTTAGCATTTTGGTTGATTTGGTTTTTCTATGTATTGCAGACAAAAAGAAAGAACGCATTCACACTCACACTCACGCACGTTTATTTTTTTATATAGGATATTTTTTGTTTTGAGAATACGAGAAAAGTTACGTGGCAATGCCAGTAATTTCTTGGAGCAACAGTCTTCTGTTGCTCCATAATCACAATGGTATAATAACATAAACACAAACGCGTTCACATTCACAGCCCCACACTAAGTTCGATGAGTTGTGTCGTGGATGCCGGAAACATTACACACACACATACAATCACAACCAGAATCAAAAACACAATTTTTCCTTGGGGAGAAAACTTGTGTTCCCGCCGAGAATCTAACCCGATATCCCTGCTTAGAAGGCGAACGCCACCCTACTAAGCCAACGGGCAGTTCACTAAGCCAACGGGCATAGTATAAACTTTTTTACCAGAAATATTACTGAACCCTCAATGTAATAAACTATCGTTAATATTTTTTTCTAATTATGTCACTAATTAAATTAAATACCGTAATAGAAGTTGTAACTTTTGAACTTTCGCGATTCGAACATAGTCTAAGTAAAGTCTCGGGACTTAGTCGCGCTAAAAACTTATTTTATTTCGTTCAGCCTTCTCAAGACCATGGTTAATGCAACTTGGCCGAAACGTCGAGGTAAATGATAACAGTTTTTAGTACGATTAAGTCTCGAGATATTACTCAAACTGTAATATAAGTAGTTTATTTAATTAAATTATGAATAATCAATAATAATCTAAATATATATAACTCAAAGGTGACTGACTGACATAGTGATCTATCAACGCACAGCCCAAACCACTGGACGGATCGGGCTGAAATTTGGCATGCAGGTAGATGTTATGACGTAGGCATTCGCTAAGAAAGGATTTTGATTAATTCTTACCCCCAAGGGGATAAAATAGGGGATGAAAGTTTGTTGTACTTCTTAACGCGAGCGAAGCCGCGGGCAAAAGCTAGTAATCAATATAATTGTAAATGTAAGTTTGTTTATTACGCTTTCACGCGAATACTACACCGATCATCAAGAAATGTACACATATTCTAGGAAGTATTACAAGTAACTTATAATAATAGGATACCTATTATTATAAAACAAATTTTCATTGCGTGCGTAACCGCGGATAAAAGATAGTTAATTAATAAATAAGATTTATAAATTAAACACCTTTGATTTTGACAGTTTGCCGCAACGTTGACAGGTGACAACTAATCTAACGGCCCTCACTCATTAAACGTTAAATTATTTTACGACGACCCAGTTGGCGCAGTGGACAGGTCACCGCCCTCTGCGCCGTGGGTCCTGGGTTCGATTCCCGGCAGGAGCACGCATTCCTTCCCAAGGGTTATTTGTGCTTCTGGTTCTGGGTGTAATGTGTGTGATGTGAATGTTTCCGGCACACACGATTCAAGTCTTTGAACTTAGTGTGGGGCTGTGAGTGTGAATGCGTTTGTTTTTTTTTTTCTTACATAGATTCATCCACGTCCTAAATAGCCTTTGAATTACATACATTATTATAATTATCTATCTACGGTCCGATTGCCTATATTTCCTAAAACTAAACTAAACCTATATACAGCAAAGAACCAAGTTACCTACAAGACATCGGGCCTATAGGTAACTCAAGTGCTCAAGCCCACCAGTGGGTAGCTTATTTATTATAACTGACACTGAAATATATTTTCGCCTGACGATATCAATGAGGCGCTCGCCTGATGGCGCCTATTAATACCACCCACAACAGTCCAAAAGCCTGTGGAGCAAGACAAATGCTAAAATACCACACAGCGGGATATGAACCCATGTTTTCGGAGATACCGGCTCGACCATAGCTATAAGTTAAAATTATTAATCGGTCTTATGTGTTTTTTTGCTTTTTTTATAACCAAGGCATTGGATTACATTTAGTAGCTAATTTGACCTAATTACAAAAATTAAGAAGCAACATTTTCACACGGCGCGGAGCTTGAACCCACGTCTAGGGGACGCCGGCTCGACCACTATGTACTCCTTTCGGCTGAACCACTCGGTCATCTGCGTCCTATCCTTTCTATGCCGCTTGGGACATCTATACAATAATAGATACGCTTTACGACATAGTACAATAATATACAATGTAATAACGCATGTAAATATGGAAACTAGCAATTTTTTTCCAACAAATCTTAATTACCATTAGTCATCTCGTAGGTTGCATGAAGCATTGATGACGAAAAATATTGGGTGGATACGGTCGATATTCACCTTTTTTATAATCAATAGACAAGCATTGACGTAATCTCACATGATGGACAGCGACGATGCGGTCGACGGTGGGACAAGCTTGCCTAGAAGATAGTTCACTCTTGACTTGAAGAGTGAACAATTGGTCTAGTTGACTCAAAATGATCATTCTGTGAGAAAACGTTTGACTGGTGGTAATAATAATTCATACTGGATTTGATTCAAAAGATCGGTTCACGTATAATTGAAGAAAATATTTTTATCTCTTTCTCTCCTTCTAAGAAGAGTACATCTTGTACCGCCAAAGGAAAAAATGGAAAAGATAATGAAGCAGCCCACATATCAGTAAATTCCATTTCATACCAAATTTTTCTTTCCTTTTTTCTGGACATAAAATCTTTAGTACCAAAATGATATCTTAAGCTTAAGCAGAAGTTAAATAAAACATTTATAAGTAGGTTATTTTTGCAGCTGTTAACTTCATACAATATTGTAAATCTAATTCAAATGTTTCCTCTACAAGCCAAATCCACAAAATCCGTAAACAGGCTAACAACTAAATACGTTTTCCATCTAGTTAAAAGTTATAACAGTAGGCTGTTGGCCAGCGGAATTATGAAAGACCCATGATTAATCAGCGTCAACACACATACATAAGCTTTGTCCCAGCTCTATGTACCGGCACATAGCTGTGACATCTCATTATATACCGCGTACATACATACGCGATCAACTATCTAGGAACTTGCACGCAAAAATCTAGCGCTAGGTGTTTGCCCCCGGCGGGCACGCACACATATATAAAACCCCCTGTCCGCACACGAGTTGCTAAGGAGCGAGAACGCGTGCTAGAAAAAGACAGGCATAAAAAACACCCGCTGGTGTGAGGCGATGCCCCCAAAAAAAGCACCAAAAACGCAATCTGCGCAACTTTCCGGCGCAGAATCGTTAACGACTCCCGCTCTCTTTATCGTACACGCCGTGCCTCCTATATTTCTATTTTTTCTCCGTCCGCCATTAGACGTAAGACTATTCGGAGCGCATTCGAAAATAGTTCTAGTTTCAAATGCAATAAAACTGAGATTAGAGTAGCAAAACCGTGGCGTATATCTTACGCGTAGGCCGCTAGACGCACACAGCTGCACCGGAACAGAAATAACGATCGCATTTTTGACCGAAAAGGACGGACAGATGGCTGAAAAGAGAAGAAAAAAATGACGACCATTTTGCTTGGCGCACCTACGACGCTGCGAGGTGAGCCGGTATGTATGGGATCTTTTTTCAGAAAAAAACCAACCAAAACAAATGCACGTGGCCGAGTGTTATGACCGGAGGTTGGAAAAATTCTGGCGGCGGCTACGAGATGACGTTACTAGCGCGATTTTTTTCCGCGCGCGTTTTAGTTTCGGAAAAAGTAACTCGGTGGCGCTCCGGTCACTGATTCTGTGACTAGAGCTTTCAAAGTGGATGCCGAATAATAATGAGATTAATTACAACGAATGGCACAGTTTGAGTTATAATGAGAACTCGTGGGATTTATTAAATTTGTTTTCAGAACAGTCTGTTTCAGTAGGTAGACAATTATCGTTTTATTAATTGCGTACCAATTTTTAACATTAAAACTGCTTTATAAAGTAACTATTCATGAAAAAATATCTACTATTATTCTTTATACATAATGAAGCATCTTGTCTTACTATTTTATTATCAAAGTAGTCACAACTAAAACTAAAATGGTATTATATAAACATATTCCATTGTAAACTTAGACAATTTGAGAGTTTAATGCTTACGATAAAAGTAGGTACATATTTTTTCATCATTAGTGTTTGTAACTAAAATAATTATTGTTTTTTTCCCCAAATATCCAAAAATGAAAGCTCAAAGCACAAGCTAGCAAATAGCATGTTAAAAATCTTATATTAATATTTGTGTTTCTGGTTCTGGTTGTTATTATATTGTGATGTGAATCTTTCCGGCACCCACGCCACAAGTCATCGAACTTAATGTGGGCTGTGAGTGTGAAAAAGTTTTTTATTTATTAAGAGGGGCAGAAATAAAAGAATGGGTAATGCGGTGGTAATTGTTTTATTATGTCTCTATGAATTAATTGTAAAATCACATTGTAAGAAAGTACTCTGATACAGATATAATTAAATGTAAAAACAAAATAACTAATTCACGTACTGATCATAAAATTAAAAAATATCTATTTATATTATAACTTCATAGAAAATCATTCATTACCATAGTGATATCGCGGTAGAATTTTAAAAAGTAATTTCAAAGTTACACATCTTTTGTTTAAGCAATATAAGTTTATTTTTAATTTAAATCGGTTTTAAGGCAATGCCCCAGTATGATAGGAACGCTACCCACTGGTAGTGGGCTTGAGCTCTTCAGTTACTTATAAGCTCGATTTAGTTTAGTTTTAGAAAATATAGGTATTGGCCCATAGATATTAGTATCAGCGGATAATTGATGAAAAAAATATTTGTGGCAAGATACTTGACAGCAGTTTTGTCCCGGGGATGGATAGAGTAAGTTTTCATTTAATGCGCGTATTTAATTGATTAATGTCATTGAAGGTAGTAATTTTTTTTGAACAGATATTCGGTTAAATAACCGAAAAAATATAATAAGTAAATATTATAGAAGATAAATTAAGTTATTCAGGCTAAGCGAAGCTGTTTTCTAAATGCCATGTTTAAAATTTCACTTCAGCAAAGCCTCTGATCCGAGGAACTCGAGGAAACCTGACAGATTGGTCTATGATCGTAATACAATGCTGAAAACGGCGCTTTATCAAAAACAATGCCACGCCATGTGTATTAACATTTTCAATACTCTACCTAAATAAACAATTGCAGATTCTGGATGTGAAACGATTTAAAACTGAATTATTATGGTGGCTAAGGACAATTTTTTTGTATACTTTGAATGAATTTCCTAATCAATACAATAACGCATGAATCAAGACAAATGTAAATATTCATCATTAATATTGAATTTAACTGGAATTGACTTTTACATGTAATTTAATAGGTATTGTAATTTAATATTTAGTTTGTAATTTACATTGCCAACAAACATTGACATAATTAATTCTTAATGTAATAATTATGTGTAATACATTCCACTATATTTCATATGTCATGATATGACAGAATAGACGGACGCTCTAAACCTTAACAACTAATATTGTAAACTCTATTTTGTATGAAATAAATTGAACTGATTTGAATGCCCTTTTTTACTAGGTAAGGAGTTATGTGTTCTGATGACATTACCTAGTCTGTGTTTGAATCGCGAAATTTAAAAAGTTACTAATATCTCATTAGTAAGTAATGATGCGGTCGAGAGTAACCGAAAAGGCCTAGTTTAGTACTCTGCTGTCATCATTACTTAATATTATAAATGCGAAAGTAACTCTGTCAGTCTGTCTGTTACGCTTTCACGCTAAAACTACTGAACCGATTTAAACGAAATTTGGTACATAGATAGTCTAGAGCCTGAGAAAGGACATAGGCTACTTTTTAACCCCGAATTCTGGCTGGTCCGGGACTTACGCGGGCAAAGTCGCGGGGCGCAGCTAGTAATAAATAAACAGTAACTGCATTTTTGACAATATTGAGTTATACATATACATTATCGGAATCAGGAAAAGTAGACGCATCTACTATTAATGTTATAAATGAAAACTTCTTTAGCGGCGTTGTGCACTTTTTTGGAATGGGAAAAAAATTTTAAACTCGCGTCAGGACACATGACCTGATCGAAAATTCGTAAGACGAAGGAGAGGAAGTAATATCCCCCTCTCTTTCTACCTCGCGGCGAGTTTTCACTTCTGCCAGCACTCGTTGTTTTTTTTATTTTAAAATATTCAAACGCAACCTACTTACTCTTACTTGTAATTTAGACGCATCTGATACATGTCATAACATATACTAAATAGCAAAGACATTTCTGATGTATATAACTCAATTTTGACAAAATATCAGTTACGTCTTTCTTGACGGCAGTACTAGTATTTGGGTTTTTGTTTTTATCTTTAGTCATGTTAAGAATATTTGAGGTGCAAGCAAAAGCGATGCGAAGCGATGGTGAAGCGATCAGCTGAAGATGCTTACACGTTTGCTGATGATGCACTGCCGACGTGGCAGCTTTGGAGACATCCTGGAAATGAGAGGTTTATTTTGTGAGTTTTATGTGCAAAGTATATAACTTCAATGTTACATGTGACCTATATGTAACACATAGTTTGCAAAAAAAGTATGAGTATGTCGCGATATAAGCACGAACCAAGAGAATATACAACTTATTTACAGGCAGGGCTTGAGTAGCTCAGCGGTTAGAGCAATAGGGCATGACACCCTATGGCCGCGGGTTCAAACCCCGCCTCAAGCGATAATTTTTCCTATGCAGCTAGCATGGTTAATGCTATATAAACAAAATCAATTATTTACAAAATACAAGAAAAAAAAAAATTATCACTAATATACAAAAACATTTCACGCTAAGCTCAAAGACTTGGAGTGGGTGCCGGAAATATATAAAACACACAATAACACACAGAAACAGAAGCAAAAATGTCCCTTGGGAAAAAAAAAAGGTTGCTCCTGCTGGGAATCGAACCCACGACCCTCGGTGCAGCCAGAGACTTGCCCACCGCACCAACTGGTTCGTCAGTAAATTCTTCAAAGGAAGAAAATTATATTTATACTTTTGACCACTATCTCACTTAATCGGATGTGACCATGTGGCCGAAAGAGTAACATGCTTCCCTAGAAAATACTTATTCACTCTAGACTTGAAGATTATACCGTTGGAATAACAAAGACACGGGCAATGAGTTCTACACCGTCACTGTACGGATGATAAAGGTAGCAGCGAAACGCATCGAGCGCGCTGGTGGTGTGTCAACTATAAATGGACGATGTTTGACAGTTTTTTTTGTTGTTGGATAGTATAAACGATATGGAGGAATCGATTCATGTAATTCCTGCATACACTCTTTAAAATGTAAGTGATAGAATACCGATAGGTAGGCTTGATATCTTACGTCTGTGACCAAGATTTTGCAATTTGGATTCTACATAGCTTCATCATCTCAGCCGCAAGAAGTCCACTGCTGGATATAGGCCTTCCCCAAAGATCTCCAAAAAGAACGGTTGTTAGCGGCCTGCATCCAGCGTCTTCCTGCGACCTTTACTATGTCGTCCGTCCACCTTGTGGGCGGTCTTCCGACACTGCGCTTGCCAGTCCGTGGCCTCCATTCTAGAACCTTTCGGCCATCCGTTCTACGTACTATGTGCCTGCCCATTGCCACTTCAACTTGCTAATCCGCCGGGCTATGTCGGTGACTTTTGTTCATCTACGGATCTCCTCATTCCTGATACGATCTCGTAGATAAACCCCGAGCATAGCCTTCTCCATAGCTCGTTGTGTTCTACTAGCTTACCTTTTACCAAATATTCTTGGCTCGACGGTCAAATTACTTTATACATATAATTCTTCTGTTTGTGTGTGTGTGTAGCTAAACTCCTCTTAAACGGCCTTGACCAAATCTGATGATTTTTTTGGATGAATTCAGGTGGATTCAAGAATTGTTAGGATTCACAATTAGATCCGATCCATAATGTTTTATTAATTCTTTTATTTAACGGGTCCACTAGTAGCTTGTATAAGTATCCATTTATTTATTGCTACGTTCAAACATATTTTTGAAATAATTTTCTGAACAGTCTCTTCTGGGATTCAAGTTTAGAGAATAAGCAACTTCTAAGCAAGCAAGTTTTATCTTCGACCGCATCATCGCTTGCTATCAGGTTAGTTAGCGTAGTCAAATTACGTAGTACTTGAAACATGGAAATAAAATTAATATTTGAACACTGATGGATTCAATAACGGTATAGATTCACAATTCGACCCGATATTTTTTTTTATTTACGCGGGCGAAGCCGCGGGGATCAACTAGTATTATTATAAAACTTTCAGTTATCTCACCTTCAATACAATTTTGTCCGTCGAGGAAAATTCCCTACTTTCATCCTTGAGTCTCCAGCAGACCTCTGGAAAAAACGACAAATATACAAGTTAATAATAATAAATAAAATTTAATTATTTATAACTTGACACTGGCTAAATGCACATAGTTTGCGGAGTCAATAAAAAAAAAGAAATATATAAATAAAATTACATGAGTAAAAGACAATTACCGCATGTATGAGATCTTTACATGATGTGAGAACGGCTCGACCGATTTGATTATTTTTTTGTGTCCGTACAATACTTATAAAAATGTACACATACACTCCTTTTTTGTGATCAATGGGCAAGTATTTGACCACGATATCACCTGATGGAAAGCGACGATACGGTCGACTGTGGGATATGCTTGCCTAGAAAATACCTGTTCACTCTTGACTTGAAGAGGAGTAATTATACCTATCGGAAAAAAAAGAACGAAGGCATGGAACCATTTCTTTGCAGTTCGTATATTAAAAATTTAAAGAGATTTTAATGTTTTCGATATCCATGATAATTTTCTTTAGACTTATTAAAGGTTGTGAGTGTAAAAGCGTTTGTTTGTTCAGCCTGGGTCTTGTTGTTGGCAGTTAGCAGTACACATGTGGTATATAATTTTTACGTAAAATATATAATTTCTTGTAGGTAACTTAGTTCTTTGCTGTACTTATTTTTAGTTTAGTTTTAGGAAATATAGGTAATTGGCCCGTAGATAGAAAACAATATAAAAAAATGTTTACGGAAATATTGAACTATTTAGAAAGCTTATACTCAGTATCTTACCTTTTCAGTATATAGTATAGTTGTAGAGGCAAACATTGATGAACACGACGAAGTTTAACTGTTGTTCAGCGAGGTCTTCCTGTTTGGTCGATATCCTGAAATGTAAAAAAAGTGTCTTTTTATTAAACTGTTTTAGGGAAATTGTTGTCTACAAGCTAAATCGTTCAAAGAGTTTGAAGGATTACGTACTAAAATATATATATTATATAGTATTTATTGAGTACTCAGTACATAGATAGCTTTTTTTTTATGGGTACTTGTGTACCCCGCAACAGCACAAACGTTAATCGTGGTTCGATCCAAAGTTTTTCACTGACCTATATAATTTTTAACATTTGTGATTGCCATTTTTGGCTCTAAGCCACAGCTTTACATATTTCAAGTAATTCACGTTATTTTATTTTATTTTTGCAGGTAAACTAACAACTATCGAAACATAATATAGCAATTTATTGATTAATACAACAATGAGTTAATAACAATGCTCTTAAATGCTTCTGACAGACGTACTGACGGACGGATGGAAACAGTGCTAAACCACTCAAGTCAACTTATTGACTGAGCTAATACCACTTTATAATACAAATACTCTTTATTGAAAAAGCAATACAAAAATCTTAAAAATTAACTAAATAAATAAATCTTAAAGAGGTTTCAAAATAGGCGGCCTTATCGCTTAAAGCATTTCAGACAACCTTAGCATGGATATACATTTTATATAGAACTGCATCTGGCGGAGGTGTACACTGAAAAGTGGGTAATAAATAGAGAAAAGAACTATTAATAATTTACATATGTTCATCCAAAGTGCATAGGTGACAATGTTAATAATAAACTACATATATAATTTAAAATATATATACATACATACATTAATACACATATACATATTACAACACATTTAATAAATAACTATAAATAGCAATGTGCAGAAATTTTAAGTTTTGGAATAGGTATAATTTTTTTGTGGACTCAAAGATTTTCTAAGACTTAGAACGCCTGATGTCCACCGGCAATGAATTCGATAAACAAACTGCTTGTACCGTAAAAGATTTTTTGTAGAACCGTGTAGCGTGCACTGGGATCTGTAACTCAAGAGTTTCTGAGGACCGTAACGATAAAAAATAAGAGGAGTATAGGAAAACGAAGCGCTCCTTGATGTAGGAAGGAGTAGAAGGATGAAACAGGATAGTGTAGAGGAGAGATAAAACGTGAGTATTCCGGCGGAGTCGCATTGGTAGCCATTTTAGCTCATTTCTAAATTAGGACACATGGATCATTTACTTTACAATACAATACAAATACTCTTTATTGCACACCAAGAAAAATATTAATTAACAATAGAAAAAAATAACAATATAGCAGTACAATCGACGGCCTTATCGCTAAGCAGCGATCTCTTCCAGACAACCTTAGGATGGAGAGGATAAAAAAGTTTAACAAAAAGTGATCGGTGGTGCGGCAATAATCATTATACATACATGCAATATTTTAAACATACATATAATTATTAATGTAATTAAACAAATCATATACATATAGTTTACTGCTTTGTTGTCACGAGTTGACTATCCATGACTAGTGCTATCGCTCTTGACTTTGATTATAACTTGGACCTGTTTTATAAAACTATTATACCTACTTGACATATTAATAACTTAACGCTGGCTTAATGCTCACAGATTGCGGAGCCAACATAGCTAAGTTTAAGCAAACCATAGAGATTTTTTACTCGATGATTTGCTTAAAATTACCAACACAGACAAAATCAGACTAGATTATAATAACTCTACAATTTCAAACAAAACTATAAACGCAGTCAATTAAGAACTTCTAAACACTAATTAGTGAGCTCATAAAGCCAAAACACACTAAAACATTAGTCATAAAGCAAGTTTTGGCGATAACTTTGACTATCCGATAAACACGTTAATTGCTCTCTCGTGGATTTTAATTGCACCAACTTTTAGAATATTATACGTTTTATTTGTTGAACATAGCTATAAGGGAAATGAAATGTATTCACTAAAATAGGATATTACACTGATCTTAGTATTTTATATGTTGAGTTCTTCTATTTTGCCGTGACTCGGCTGAGTTTGGTCAAATGTTAATAATATAGGCAAGTAAGTGCAATTCAACGTTTAGTAGAAAAAAATAAATATTTGGCGTAATTGTGGTGGCATTACCATAGAAATTCACAAAATAAGAAGAAAAGTTACGGTTGTACAGTACATAATATGTCCAAGTATATACAGGATATGGACGCCTAAACAGGATTATTTGTAAAGTCTCCAGAAAGCTCTGATATTTTACTTTTAATTGCACCAACTTTTAAAATTGTATAAGTTCTCTTTGTTGAACATAGCTATATATAAGAAAACAAGTAAGACGCTTGCCTAGTAAGCAATATGGATGCATATACAGGATTATTTGTAAAACCCCAGTTAACTCGGCTATCTTACTTCGAATTGCACCAACTTTTAGAATATTATACATTTTATTTGTTGAACATACGTATAAGGGGTATATGTATATATAAATATACTACATATGTGTATTCTTCAATCTAGCATGAAAAAATATAATTGTAAGCGACATGGCCGCAAAAAGGTTATTTGTAATACACTAGCAAGCTCTGGTATTTTTACCGACTTCCCAAAAAAGGAGGAGGTACTCAAGTCGACTGTATTTTTTTTAGTTTTAAATCTTTGTGAAAGCTATATTTTCCGGTACAATTAAAATGGTGTATTCTATTCCATTATATAATTAATAGTTGTTTAAATTACACCCCCAAAAAAGGTAATGCCGCAACGGTATCATCATATGCACGCTAACGAAACGCAAGTAGTTCTCCTCATGGTGAGCGTCACTCTTGTCTGTAATAGTTCAGTGCCGCCCAGAACTTTGAACTTAGGTCAAAATCCTGCTCGGCAAAGCACTGCGCTCATTACCCTAAGATATTAAATCTCCTTAAGCCCTGTCGTTTCTCTTAAGTATATCTATAAATACCTACTGTTTATGTTTATCAATATATACAGTTACAATTTATTAATCCTACTTCTTACTTTTTATCTTACTAATAATGTAAATCCGAAAGTTTGTGTGTGTGTGTGAATGTTTGTTACCACGTATCTCTGTAACGAATAAACCGATTTTGATGAAATTTAGAATGTAGGTAGTTTAGGTTCCAGAATAATCGAATCAAAATATATTTATTTCGGACAACATGATCCATTTGTTAGTAACACAAAACTTAAAAATATGTTAGATTATATACAATACAATAAAATTAGAAATTTTGCTTACATTAATTAATTCTGGAATAACACATAGGCTACTTTTTAACTTAGTTAACGCGGGCGAAGCCGCGGGGCACTGCTAGTGAAGAATATAAAACTTACCGATCATTTCGACAGGCGCATTTTCACCGCATCATTACTTTCCATCAAGCTGAATGCATAGCTGTAAAACATAAAAAACAGTCTCAATTTTATTACTGAACAACTCACATTGTTATTTTTATCTAATATTAGTTGTGACCTTTTTGCACCAATATATAAAATTTATTCTGATTAAACTTAGATTATTCTGATTTAACTTAGGCTGTGACCAAATTTCACTGAATGTATGAATCTAAAAATGTGTGACCTAATTTCACTATGACCAAAATGCCCTAACTCGTTATTTCATAGAATATATTTTAAGCTCCTGTTAAAAGATGATAAATAAAAATAATATATTCGTGTTGATATTCATCGAAAATAATTAATAAAAAGTCCAAAGATGTTCGTACTATGATTTTATTGATTATTGATTAAATGATAATAAATAATTAGTAAACGTGACGTGGACTTAATAGAGTCCTAAATATACCTGCTATAATAATATGCGACTATATCCTTTTTGTAGAAGATAAATAGTGTGTCCAGTTTTTTACATCAAACTGTGATATATTTTACATTTCACCATTTGGACACGCTCAATAATCTTAGTTTGTCCCACGAATTTCTAGTTTCACCGAGTGAACAAAAAAATAATAAAAAAAAACAGAGTTGTGTCGCGAAGATGAAAATTTGTGATGTTGATTTTTTATGAGTTTCAAAAATTCTTCGACTGTAAATGTGTAATAATGGTGGATTTGATTTCTTTTGGGGTTGAGAGTTGGGACCGTGGAGACCGGGAGCACATAAAGTTTTCAAAAAACTATCAAGGCGTTTGGTCGAAGCAACTCGTGACCAAAATGCTGGCAAATATTTTAGAGATTGAGCATTGCCATTCAACATGGCAATGCTGCCAGCACTTTGGGTACTTTGCCAACAGGCAGCGGTCTATTAGATTGAGTTTTGTTCATATTTATATCTAGTTATAGTTATTTTTGGTTAGTTTTAATTTAGTTTTAAGTTTAATGTAAAGTAATTATATGATTAAATGAATTCTTATATATTATGCATCCGGGGTGTGGAGGCCTGGTGACCAGTAATACAGGTTTTTGAAAAAACTTACATCAGGCACCAGGCTCTCACAACACGGGTATAACCATTGTATACCTACTTACTATATTATACTTGTGTATTAGTTTAGTTATACTTGTTGAAAATAATATAAACTATTTTGTTATTTATTATTATAAAAAAAATATAAACTATTTTGTTATTTATTATTATTAAAAACAACATGTATATGACCCACATTAGATCGTTATAATTGATTATTAACGGCTTGTGTTTAAACACCGCCCAAAAAAGTACCTACTTTACTACCAAAAAAATTCTAAACGGTTACCAAAATGGATAAATGGTCACCAAATTACGTGGGATAAATGGTCACCAAATTACGTTTCCTAAAATATTATGAAATAAATCCATTTTTTCGTATCATAAATATTATTGTATTAAATATAGAAAAAAAAAATACCTTAACCTACTGTTATCCGATTCGGTTCTGTCACAGGATATTTTATTTTAGGAAATGTAATTTTGTGACCATTTATCCATTTTGGTAGCCGTTTAGAATTTTTGGTGGCCGTCTAAATTATACCCATTATTAACCGTTGATAGTTTATGAACGTGCATGAGAGAATTATAAAAAGTTTCAATACTTGATTTTCGCTTTTGCTCCAAAGCTCTTACAAAAGTTCTAGTAAAGCTTCTACTACTTTACTAGGGCATGACTTTACTGTCACTGGCCATGACTCTTTTAAGTACCAATTTTTTTTACTTTGACTGTGACTGTTGTCTAGAACTAGCTTTGAACAAAATAACTTGACATATAAGCATTATTATTTAACACTGGCTAAATGCACATAGATTGCAAAGCTTTATAAAGATGAAAAAACTAGCTGACCCGCCCGGTGTCGCCCGTGTAAACAAAAGCAATAAACGCTTCACACTCACAGACCCACATTAAAAGTACTATGACTTATGTTGTGGAGCCGTAACATTAACACCACACACATAACATTCACGTCATAACCAGAACCAGAAACACAAACTTCTCGTCGAGAGGAAGCTTGTGTTCCCACCGAGATTCGAACCCGCTGTTTTGAAGACGAACGCACACTCATCAACGTCAGCGTATTCAAAGTTCAAATAAGACCTGCCCGGCGTCGGTCGCCCGGTTAAAGAATACGCACACAAACACTTCCACATTCACAGCCCCACACTTAGTTCAATGATTTGTGTCGTGGGGCCGTAAAAAAACACTGTAAGTGCCGTTTGTTTTTTTCGTTTAAGTGTCGTGGTAAGCGCTACAAATTCCACACGTCATCGTCTAGACGAGGGTAGGTAATAAAATTAGGTACCCTTACATCATCACACCAAACCGATACCTACCCTAAATTAATAGGCGTCACTTATTATTAGTCCCCAAAAATCTGGTTAAGGCACCCCTAGACAATCAGATTACGTAGTGTTGAGCACAATGTCGAAAATTACTAATTTGGACATTTGGTATCAGAGATTTTTTTATTTAAATAAAGGTATATTTTTATACATTTAAAATAATTGTAAATGTATATAGATTTTTACTTCTTGATAGAGATTAAATATGGTTCATAGTTTGTGCCACACATTTTATGAAGACAAGGTATATATGTACAAATATGATATACTTACTAAAAATGTTATCAACATAATTGCCTCTATGTATAAGTTATATAATATATTATGTTGTAATCTGTCCCATTAAATCCAATCTTTATTCACGACATTGGTATTTATATATATGTACTTATATTATGTAGTTTACGTATTATATTATTATGCATAATTGTACATGGGTATATATAATGATGTTTTTTTTTATTGTTATTTATCATTATTTAATTATTTATAATTAAGTAGGTATATTATAATTAATATTTTTTAAAATCTTGCACCTTTCTAAATTTTTGTTATATAAATTAAAACACCGACGTCCAACTTTGTTGCGTTATTCCTCTCCATCCAAAGGTTGTTTGGAAGAGATCGCTTTTAGCGATAAGACCGCCTATTGTTACACTTATTTTGTAAGTCATTATTTTCTATTCTGTTTTTATCACAAATATGGTGTTCAATAAAGAGTTTATCTATCTATCTATCTATTATTGACAGAGCGAACGCGAAGCGCGAGCAAAGCGTCAAAAGCTTAGTCAAAATTGCTATGTCGTATTTCTCAACCGATTCTCGTGAAACTTTGTAAGCAGGTTCAGTAATTGTATAGAATTTTTGTCGATTCAGTTTTTCAAAACATATTTCCATTTCGAAAAATACGCTAGGATTCAGCTCACAGTGCCAATAGTTTGACATGAATTGTAAACTTGTTATTATATTAAGTTACCCATTTTTTTATTTTCTATTATTATTAATATATAAACTCTACCTTGTAAAAGCAAAGTTTTACTGTATTAGATTCTATTACTGTAGTAGCTTTACCACAATGTCTTGTAATGTTTATGACAGTTTTTTTACATACAACTTACAGACAGTTTTTTATTTCAACACTATTATATTGTTAGTGAGTCTGACACTGGCATATTGAAATAAATACTATATTGTGTATTATTTGGGCTGATGTGTATATATCAGTAGTAGTTAAGATACTGTGTTATTTCTTGGCTTTTTTGGCTTCACCCGAGTGTGATATATTTATCACACTCGGGTGAAGCCAAAAAAGTTTGCACAAAATCGGTCGAGCGGTTCTTTATTAAGAACCGCTCGACCGATTTTGTGCAAACTTAACATAAACCATCTACTAAATAGTCCAAACAAAGCCTAAGCATTTGGTTTGGATAGGTGAGCCCGTTCTTGAGTTATAAAATTACAACGAAAAGTGGCATTGACTTTTATATATTATATAGATAGATAGATTTAATGTCTACGTAAAATGTATTTACAAAAAGTATATGTGACCTGTGGTCACCATTATTGTATATTTTTTGGATGCTTCAATGGCAGAATATGTAGCATTATTGACATCAATCCACCTACCCATATTCAAGCAAATATATACAGGTTATATACATTTCCTCTATACATATCGCATTTCTCAAACGATTCTTGTGAAATGTTGTGAGCAGGTTCGGTAATTATATAGAATTACTAGCCGTACCCGGCATGCGGATGAATAATACTTTACGAACTATTCTCATACCTAACAAATATACAAAAAGAAACATTAAAATCGATCGAGCCGTTACGGAGGAGTTCGACAACAAACACCGTGACACGTGATTTTTAAATGGAATTATTTGTCGATTCAGTTTTTGGTAATTTTCAAAATGGCGGGAGGGTTTAGTCAGTGGTCAGTCTAATGTATCAGTTTAATGTAGCTCAGTTTAATGTATTCACATTAAAAAAATACGTGAGGTCTTTAGCTCACAGCGCCACTAGTAAATTTATTAAATTTACTAACTTATTACAAAAGTTCGCCAAAATGTCCAATAATGCCTATGTCAGCGCGACGCGCGGACATCTTATATAGAGGGTGTTGCGAGGGGTAGAAAACCGGCGCTAGCAGGGCGACAAGTTGGATAAAGCGTAAATATCGGGGGGTGTCACTACGGCCGAATTCGCTCGAGAATGTGGGCGGGGGTGCAGTATATGCAACGTTTTAGATGGTTTATAATAATTATGTTGAGGATAGAATAATAATTAGGAACATTTACCTAATACTTAACCTTTGTTTTTTCACAGTGCACGTATTACTAGGTAGGTAATTAGAAATTAAAATTAATAAAAAAATATTTTATTTTATCAAATTTTACTCAAATCGGTTCAGTTGTTACTGTAATACCTCCTGTCAAACTTAGATAATTTATAAGTATAAATGATTGTTAATTATTATTTGTTAGTAAGTGGGAGTGGGCTTTAGCACATCAATTACCAAAAAGCTCGGTGCCTTGTAGGTGTTTGTTGTATTTAGTTTTTGGAAATAAGTAAAGGTAGATATCGTTACATTACTTAAGGAGAAACTTATCTATATATTTATAAATTAATTGTTCTGCGTTAAACTCACAGATACTCCAGAACGGCTCAAGCGATTTGGCTTATTAATTTTTTTGTTGTGTTTATAATTGTCGGGGCAAGGTTTGTATGTAATTTTTTTTAATCCACCGCACATAAGCGAAATCGCGAACACACAAAACATCTAATTATGGAAAACTTAAATATTAAAAATAATCGATTATTATATATTAGTACAATGTATGTTTTAGAAATGCAAATGTTGTTAATGAGCTCATTATAATAGCTATTTAAACTGGGATGCGGCACTTTCTAAGCAGTGGGTATCGAATTCGATTCCGTGGAAACACGAGTTTTCTCCCCAAGGGAAATTGGTGTTTCTTGTTTTTGTTGTGATTGTGTGTGTGTGAATTCCGTCACCCGCGACACAAGTCAATTATCTTATGTGGGACTGAAGTGAACAGAGCGTGAGTCTGAAAGCGTATAAAAAAAAGCATAAATGAACTAAGATGAAACTTACATTTTAGTTTTTAAAATCACTTATTATCACAAAAAATCACATTGTTTCAAATTACAACAAATAATTCCGCAAACAATATAGGTATCCATTCACATACAAAACTCTGTCACTTAGACACATATATAAAATAGTTCTGTTAATTAAACATTTAATAACTAATTAAATAGAAAACGATTATGCCAATCCCACTGCTCCTGAGCAACTGATGATAAGTCCAAAATAAAAGTAACCCCTAACCTTACATCGTGAGAAAACCAAGTCTCTCAGCATCATATAATCTCAACATCGAAATCAACAAAGAAACTCCGTTAAATTTCACATATTTAACTAAAAATTTCAATAAAAAAAGAATAATTTAATCCAACATCTGAACTATAACCGGTCATCGTGAGATGGTCAGAGATCATGATTGTAATAGGGTTCCCACAATTACGCATGCGCGACCTTGGGTCACCGGGGGCAACCCTAGCTTGACCGTTGATCTTGTAAGTAAACTAGTTCTGATAAAAGAACTTTGATTGAAATCTTTAGAATTGTAATATTATAACGTTTGGTTTCCAAATTATATGAAATATTTTGTTTCTAGGTTCTTTTTTTTGTGACAGGCTAGTGTTTGACCACTATCTCACCTGATGGTAAGTGACGATGTGATCGAAGCTGGTAAACACACTAGGTTTTTGATTTTCAATGTAATAATATTATAGAAATAAATGAATAAACAAATCACACTAATATAATATAACCAACCGTGCCCTACGGCTTCGCCCGCTATTATCAAGTTAAAAAGTAGCCTATCTGTTAATCCTAGGTATAATCTATGTATATCACAAATTTCATCCAAATCCGTTCAGCCGTTAAAGCGTGAAGAGGGACAAACATAATTACACACTTGACCACCGTCTCACCTGATGGTAAGCGACGATGTGGTCGACGATGGAGCAAGCTTACCTAGAAGATACCTATTCACTCGCGACTTGAAGACTACCATATTGTACTCATCAGGAAACACCGACCAGGAAAGGAGTTCCATTCCTTTATGTTTCGCACAATAAATGTGGAAGCAAAACGCTTTAAATTTGGGCGAAGCCGCGGGGCACAGCTATTAATTGAATATAATCTGTCTACATATTGTGAAGTCGTTATTGTATGTATCATTCACCCATTTAATTCCCACTGATAGAAATCAGGTCCTCAAAAGAAATGTGAATAAATAAACTATATACCTAAAAAAACGTTCACACTCATAGAGTATCTCTCTTTTTCTGCAAAGATAGAGAGAGAAACTTGTACACTAGAAGTCAACTAATTATTTATAAGTCAAATAAAAATAACAGTACCTAATCAAATAGTATTTTTAATGATACTTTTGTAAATTTTGCGTGTACTGCAAAACATTGCTTGAATTCACATCATGGAGGCAGTGAAGGCGGACCACTTGAGGACGCCACGTATGTGTGCGTTACACACACATGCAGAGATTAGATTGTAATAATTTATATAAAAAAACTGAAGTACTAAAGAACAAAGCGGAAAATCTATTTTATTATTTTTTTGTTCTCATTTTAGTAGAGAGAAAGTAAATTTACGATAATATGAATTTTCCTCCAATGGTAAAAATACCGACCATTCGCACGAAGCGTTTCGCTTCCACTTTCATTATGAGAACTACCTGAGGATTGGAACGCCCTGCCGTCTACTGTTTCCCGAAAAGTATAATATGGGGTTGTTCAGAAGAGAGTGAATAGGTATTTACTGAGAGAGCGTGCTCCATCTTCGACCGCATCGTCGCTTTCCATCACGTGAGATTGTGGTCAAACGCTGTAATAGTCTCAAATAAAAAAAACCTACATAAAACTGCATAAAATTTTATTTGTAAGAATGTTGATTTTAGCCCTATAATTAAAGCATTTTGGATGAATTAAATTAAATCTGTAAACATTAACCGTATTTTTTTTTCGATGATCTGTCAATGTATGTTCCAGCAGCTTGAGAGCAAGTTATAATACGTATTGTAGACCTTACACTTACGATTAGGTGAGATAATCAAACGTTAGCCTATCATCAGCTAAAGATTTGAAAAATTGTTAAAATTGTGAGATAATCTCTCTGACATCGTCCACTTCTTCGTCTAGTCTCTAGTCTTCCGACACTGCGCTTGCCAGTTTGTTTAGTCGGAGATATCGATTAATTGCAAATAACAAAAAAAGTATTTGTGGCACATTTTCCATCTCACAAATATAGAAATTGTATTTCTACTAAGTGTAGATATTTCATCTGTGTATTCTCCTCCGAGATATAGTTATCGCGATTTCCATAGAATTTGAAACATAACAGTGCTTCTATTTCAAATAGTCTTCTCATTTGTTAAATTAACCAAACATCAGAACAAAGAACTATTCCAACAGCGAATAGCTAGCTTTCACGCTTTAGACAAGGATTCAAATTAGCATAGGTAACCATATTAATGCACCTAACTAAATACCTTTATAACAAAATACTCTGCAGAGACCGAATTTATCTAGAACTACAAACTAATACCGAAAATATCTGCACTCGCCGCAACTACAGTATAGTTCGACACGGTGTCGCTGTGTGCTGAAAATTGTGCTGAAAATTGGTAGGAATGTTCGATGTTCGAGACACGGTGTGTTAGATGGAATACAGTGAGGCAACTTAACGAATCTAATCCCGTGTGAGGGCGATGTAGCGCCCGCGGCGTCATGCGGACGTTACATTATGTATGTGTGGATGTGTGCGTTTGTTTGTGTGTGTGAAGGCGAAGTTAGATCGTCCACACTTTACCGCGGACCTCGATAGGCGAAGTAAAGACGCAGGGTAAATTGGCAGATGAGGAATAAGGATATGGGGATATAATTGGAAATCTTTAGTGCTTACGAACGTTTTTTGCGTTGACCCAGTTTGGCGCGATAGGTCTCTGCCCTCTGCGCCGGGTTCGATTCCCGGCAGGAGTACAATTTTCTACTAAGAGATATTTGTGCTTCTGGTTTTAAGTTTTGATTGCGTGGGTGATATAAATGTTTCCGGCACCCACGATACAAACTTTTAACTTAGTGTGAGGTTGTGAGAGTGGTTGCTGCGCCCCGCGACTTTACCCGCGTAAGTTCCGGAGCCGCGGGAATTTCGAAATAAAGTTTGACCTGACAATAATTAACACAACAAAAAAAGAATTAGCGAAATAATAATTGTTCCATTTGTTCACGCGTGATGCGATGAGCAAGAGAGATTCATCTATATATATATACATTATATCTAATATATAAAATTCTCGTGTCGCGGTGTTTGTTACCAAACTCTTCCTAAACGATTCGACCGATTTTATGAAATTTTGTGGGCATATCGGATTCGTCTGAGAATAGGTTAACATCTATTTTTCATACCCCTAAATGTTAAGGGTGGTCCAACCCGAATTATTTTTTTTGGACAATATTTTTTTTATGATTTAGCATTGAAAAATACATGCAACCCTAATATGGCAAACGTTTACCGGGTCAGCTAGTAGATATATATAGATTAATGAAAATTATACATTTATTTATTTAATTATTTTTATTCGAATGCTTTCGCCAAGTTTCTTCACTTATATCATGCCTAGCCATATTAGATGTCATATTTGGAAAACATTTTTTTTTTAAATATTATTACTATATACTCAAGTACAAGTGTTCAAAATCCACCCCCGCCTGTATGTGTACTCTGGCCAGCTTCTAACATCATTAATCTAACTTTCGTTCTACCCTTTATAATAGTTCGGCCACCCCCTGGGTGCAAGACCGGTTGGGGTGGCGGGGGCGAATTAACATACGAATTCGGACCCGTCCTCGCCGAGTTTCTTGGGGGGATGAAATTTAAGTTTCGTACCATATATTGATCCAACGTTTTTGGATGATGCGTTGATATTTTGGGCTTTCGTTTTTGGCTTAGTGGTGATTTAATACAAGCTTGTGGCCTGAAACTTTGCCCGCGATATCGTCATCATCTTTCTCTTATCTATCTAAGTGGGTTCGGTACAGTAAAATTATATAAACAATAATAATAATATCAACGTATTAGCATTGCAATTCAGAGAGGCAATACCGCCAGCATGATGGGAACGCTACCCACTGGTAGTGGGCTTGAGCACTTGAGTTACCTATAAGCTTGATGTCTTGTAACTTGTTTTTTTGCTATACATAGTTTTAGTTTAGTTTTAGGAAAAATAGCCAATTGGCCCGTAGATAGTATTCTTCTTTCAAAAAAAAAACTCTAAATTCCATTTTCTGCAATAGAAAACTCTTTTGTCGTCAATCCTTCTCAGTAATACTTGTTTTGCGTCACTGGAATCTCATTAGGTGATAAAAAGGAGCACCGCATTTAGTTCAGAACAAAAAGCACCTTATGCTCTTTTTCCTAAAATATTATAAACTAGCCCCGCGATTTTACCTGCGTAAGTGCCGGACCTGCGGGAATTCTAGAATAAAAAGTAGCCTATGTGTTAATCCAAGGTGTCAGCTACCTCCATATCAAATTTCATCGAAATTGGTCTAGCCGTTTGAGCGTGAAGAAATAACAAACATACAAACACACTTACAAATTTTTGCCTTTATAATATAAGTGTGATATCTATTAGTTACGCCATTTTGGCGTGATTGAGAAACAGACCAAATTTTCGGATATAGGTACTATCCTTAGAGTACTACCGTCATAACTAAAAGACGTAACTGCATTTTAGGCAAAATTTAGTTATATACATTATAGGAATCAGGAATAATAGATGCATCTACTATTATTTTTTTATTTTATAATATTTAATTGCAACCTACTAAATCGTACTTTTAATTTAGACGCATCTGCTACAAGTTATAACATATACTAAATAGTAAAGACATTTCTGATGTATATAACTCAATTTTGACAAAAATATACTTACGTCTTTTTTCCTTATGACGGCAGAGTACATAACAAGCTACAAGCTACAACAAGCTACAAAACTGCGAGATATTAAATAAGTTTTTTTTTATCATATATTTAAGTTTTAATAGGGCATTTAATGAATTTACCATAAAAATCCGAAACATAGTTTTCATTGGGAGCTTCTTAATAATACCACATACTTTTAAGTTGTACCATCAACAATGCCTATAACATTCTTGAGACTGACAAGGGTTCCCCAAACCATTCAACGAAGCACATGAATATATGAATATTTATGGTATATGGGACCCTAGGAAGCGCATATTAGATAAAACTGATTGGATCTCAGCGAAGAGGAAATGATGCAAAAGGACAGAAGCAATATGGATTCAATTAGTACTGTAGAGGCTCGGATCGTAGGTTCTAGTTATGTGAAACCTGCTCCACTTATATGTACCCTAAAGCTTTACTACATACGAATACTATACTATACATGACATTTCAAGAATAGAAATAGATTACTCTGAAGCATCCTACTAATATTATAAATGCGAATGATTGTGTGTGTATGAATGCTTGTTACTACGTATCGAATTTAGGTTAACGAATAAAGCGATTGTGATGAAATTTAGAATGTCGATAGTTTAGGTTCCGGAATAATACATAGGCTACTTTTTAACTTAATTAACGCGGGCAAAGCCGCGGGGCACGGCTAGTTGTTAATATATTCAATATATTTCATCGCAAATATATATATTTTCTTTTTGTTATAGCGAAAGGAAATTTTAATTAGGCAGCTGTCCCGTCTTTTACAACTCACTAACAATAATTCTATTAACCTCTGAAATAGGGAGTATAGCTATATACTTCCCATTTCAGAATTATATTATACATAGGATAAGTCTAGAGTAGAATAGACTCTATAAATTACTTCTATATTCATCCCAATATTGATTTTGGGATCAAATACTTAAAAACAACCAACAATCAAATACATTCACTCTCACAGCTTTATCTAAGTTCTGAAAATTGTGTTGTGTGTGCCGGAAAGATTTATCGACATCACACCCAGAACCAGAAGCACAAATGTCCCTTGAGGAGGACAATTGTGCTTTTACCGGGAATCGAAGTCAAGGCCCACGGTGCAGGATGCAAAGACTGGCCTACTGCGAAAAATCGGGTTGTCGATTTATCTAGTTATCACTAAAAATCATACTCATAAAGGCATAATATAGCATTTATTATATAAATTATTGCATTTATACACAATCACAATAAAACATACGATAAAATGGATAGAAACAACACTCTTTCGTGCTCACAATGTTTCATTTGAGTTGAAGGTGCCTCAAACAATGAAAACAAAGCACGATCTCAACGCTCAGCACATTTGCCGGCTAAAAATAAACCAGTGTTGACCACGACACGTAGACATTGGATCAGCGGATCAATGGATCGGAGCATCGGTCCAATGCAGACGGATCATTGAACCGCGACGATCTGAGATCAAAAGATGTACTGTTTGGCCTGCAATTTTGCCATGGATGGACAGGTTTCCTTGTTATGTTGGATGCGATTATTTTGTGATCATCGTCAGCTCTCTTTCCTTTTCTCACGTGGGGAACAACGTGTACTCTTTTTGAAGTTAGAGTTAAGAATAGATTCTTTAATGAGGCCAGTGTTTATCAACACTAGTTAACGCTCTGTTACTTAACTGTTCAGTTAAGACTATTTATTTATTTATTTATGAATACCAAAATAACATACACGATTACAATCAATCATACATATGAAATAAATTGATTATAACAACATATTAATTAATTAAAATTACAAAAAGGCAAACATTTATATAATGAAAAATAATATAAACGATCGATTACAAAAAAATATAATATTAGAACAAGTTATACATATAAAATTTACACGATGATGATTATATCATATTCATGAACTCATTAACATTAACAATACAAATATTAATATGATACATTCTACTATATCGATCCTTGCTCATTATTAGTATCACAGACGCTCATTTTTAACCTAAGGTTGAATTATATTTTTTTAATTTGATTTTATTTTTAAAGTTCTGCTTTAGTAGCTACTTTAGTGCCTGGCTTGGCTAATAATAATAAGTTAATAATAGCAATAATTGTTTATTTACCATAAACACATATCACAACATAATATAAATAAATATAACATAAGAATTAGTCATACATTCGGTATAAACATAGTAACAGCCATTTAGTAAAATAATATTGTAAAAACAAAATTGATTTGGGTGGACGTTATTAACACAACGTGTTGCTAACTGCAATGTTAGAATCGTTGGCCGCAGTAGTTTCAAATTATTGCGGTAGATGGCGTCATACGTTTCCATAAAACGTTAATAATAAGGAAACGATACACAATTTCGTCGCTTGAGTCAGGACTTGAGTAGCTTAGCGGTTAGACAAATAGGGCATCGATTCCAAAAGGCCGCGGGTTGAAACCCCAAGCTAAAGAGATATTTTTCCTTTCTAAATTTACTAATACAACATTTTTATAAGCTGATAAACACATACAGCGTACTATAAGCAGTCGAATAAAAAGTAGCATAAAGCATTAAGTGTCTTTTCCTATGAATTTCAATATAATTAGTACAAATTTACTTAAAATCAGATTAGATGTTCCTACACCAGTGATTACAACAATCTAACAAACATCCGAAATATCTGTTTTTTAAATTATATCTCATTTATTTCTTAACGCCTTATTTTCGCTCAGAATACCTACCATTTCAACACAACAACATTTCGCCTTAGAGCCCCGATACCCAAAATCCTCAGAAAGGGATGGAACCACCCTTTCAAACGGCGGAATTAATTCGCGAAAACAAGACAAGGGGCAGCAACCCTCCTTGAAAATGCCGGGCCATTCAAGAAATTGCCATCCTGCGGGGTGGTATACGCTTTATCTACGGCCCTGGCAACCCTTCGACGTTCACCCGCCAGTGGGCGCTGCTTACACATTTTGATTACTTTTGTTTTGTAAATAAAATCTTTTGTTTCTCTTTGAAACTTGTGCTTCAATGATTTATGCTGCCCCGCGGTTATACCCGCGCAAGCCTTTTTAGCCCAGAATTTCCTGTATCTCGGGATAAAAAGTAGCATATGCGTTTATACAAGGTATCAGCTACCATTTACACCAAATTTCATAAAAATTGGTCCAGCCGTTTGAGGGTGAAGAAGTAAAAAACATACAAACACACTCACCAACTTTCGCTTTTATAATATTAGTATGACGTGTGATAGCTCTTATTACTGTAATCCTCGACTTTGCATCCAGCTAAGCTGCCTTGGTCCTATCCAATATTGTCCAATTTTGTTAATGACAAGGATGCATGGAGGCAACTGCACAAGCGCTTTCTGGCGATTGCAACACATAGGCTAAGGAAAATATTGTAAGTATTAGATATACCTAAAATATCAGGTTTCTGAGAGAGTATAGTCTACTTAGTATGTCTACTTTCTACGGGTCAATCGCCTATATATTGCCTTAAACTATACTACAATTTATCCATATATACAGCAAATACCCAAGTTATCTACAAGTTATCGAGCTTATAGGTATCTCAAGTGCTCAAGCGCAAACCAGTGGGTACCAAAACCCATACCAACAAATAAGTATAGCTATTTAACGTGGAAATGCATCCAGTATCCTGGACACTTTTCCTTCGGCAAATGGTATTCATAAATTATATTCCCTATCTTTTTTTGCAAACATTCTTAAGATTTAAATTTGTTACTAGTACTTTAAAAATAAAAAAGGACTAACAAGTTATATAACCACATAACTTTTTAAGACGAATCAAACGAGCTCAAACTCGATGGGTTTATCTTATTTAGTTCAGAAGTTCCTATGGCCATCTTCCGTCTCCACCATCAGACCAGCTCCATGGTACTTGTCATAGTACCTACATGGCATTGTATGTACAATTGTACACCAAATTTGAGTCGAATCGGACATCGGGAAGTGGGTCTAATTTAGTTTGCAGATAGTAGATAGTGATTTAGTTTGCGGTAGTAGATATGATTACAGACCGACAGATAAAGGGGGGTACTTCCCAACGGATCATAGTATCAGATTGTCACATTAACCGACTATAACTGTTATTCCCATCTGATCTCAAGATCAGTTGCAACTAAATTAAACTATATATTTTTGTTCAGAACTGATCATAAGATCAGTTTGTACCAAAATAAATTATCTATCATTGTTCTCAACTGATGTTAAGATCCGTTGGTACGGTACGGCAGGTAAAAATGAATAGTCAAGAGTCTCCAAGTCGCAAGTGAATATGTAACTTCTAGGCAAGGATACTCCGTCGTCGACCACATCGTCACTTACCATCATGTGAGAAGGTGGTGAAAAAGTTGTCTATCTTGAATAAAAAATAATCTTGTAAAAACATTTTTAATTTACACTAATTTCGTTACTATTATTTGCTATGTTCTCGCATGATAAGTTGTGTATGTGTGTACAATCACCGTCCCTCCACAAGGTTCCAAGATCATTCCCGCTATAATTGTGACTCCTCTCATTATGTAGGATCCTTTCGCGACCCGCTCCCAGCTTATCTTTGCGCGCTATATCTTTTATGTCGGTAAAGGTTATATCTTTGTTAGGTTCATGTTATCTGGTACTGTTAGGTGGTTTAGAAATTAAGTTGTTTCTATATTATTTCCTTTCGTATTGTCGTCCGTTCGTATGTCAACCATACCATATACGGATGACGTTTGACAGTTTGTCTTGTTGTTACATGGTAAAACGGGCATGGGGGAATTAACTCGTGTGATTCCTGCGCACACTCCAAAATGTAAACGGTAGAACTGTTTTAAGTTTTACCAAAACATGGTTGCTGCTCTTAGGGTTGGGTCCTGACTAGGGAATTCCTAAATGGTTAGGAAAACAGATATGTTATGTTGTATAATATGTTTATTCAACAGCATTTCAATTATGAGAACCCAGTATAAGTGTCACCATAAAAACTTGTTTTTAAAAATATTTCTTTCTAATGATTTCTTCTTTTTTTGTTTTTGTCGAAGCTTATTATTTACGCGCGTTACGTGGATATTTTTTCTTATATCTATGAGGTAGCTACACGTTATACGGTATAGAAATGAGTTTTGCCTTCTCATTGTGATATAACAGAATAAGTGGAATAATGTTGCCGTATTTAAAGTTTTTATGGAACTTTATAAAGTCTTTAAGCAATGATGTTGTTTCAACATATATTTATTTCGGCTTTGTTTGGTTGTATAACTGAATAATTGGATTAAAAATACTTTGTCACTTTTGTACTTCTATAGATATGAAGATATTTGATCGATTTTGCTAATTTAAAATTACTAACAGTCAAGAGAAGACAAAAACGAATCGTTCCTATATGACGATAAATTATAGTAAAATCGAAAAATCAGAACTAAGAAGCTTTCGCTCTCATTGCACTAAACGTATTATATATAGATAAACGTATTGAAGGGAAACCAGAGTGTATTATATATAGATATGGAATATAAAATAATAATAATTTAATGTAAAATTTCTAGTTGTAAAGAACTTTTATTCGTATTTTATTCTGTTAAGTCGGCTACGACGATACTTAATAGCGTATTTTTCAGAATTGCGTATGAAATTAATGATATACACATTTATTTTGTGCGTAAGTCTGTAGTAAGTCTACATAGGTATGAACATACATTTACACATATGTGCACAAATATGGTACACAACAATCAAGCAAACGATTTTTAGGAATCATTTTTTTTAAACATAAACGCTTTCACTCTCATTGCCCCCACTAAGTTCGATAACTTGTGTCGTGAGTGCCGGAAAGATTAACATCACACACACAATCACAACCAGAACCAGAAACACATTTTTTTTTCTTGGGGAGAAAACTTGTGTTGCCGCGGGGAATTGAACCCGATACCCCTGCTTAGAAGGCGAACGCTCAATCAACTAAGCCAACGCCAAATTAATACGTTTTTGGAAATTTTCTACAAATAACTTGTTGTACTTTTGTATCGAAACTCATAAGAATAATGCAATTTAATTAAATCTTCGTAATAGAAAATACGAAGGGGTGGAAACTTAACCACTACTCGGCCATTTCCGAAATTAACAAATTCCCTTTATAATGCTGAATACGAAACAATGTGGCGAAATACTTGCCCCGGCTATGTCAAATCGACCTAATATTATTATTTTCTAGCAACTTAAAACCAACCTTAATACAGATAAAGTTAGGGTATATTTTTGGGGATGTGGTGGTGTTTTTTGGGAGAAGATTAGGACAAAGTAACACGTATTAGGGAGCTAATGAATACCACAAGTCAGCGTCGTTCGGATGGAATAGAAATGAGGGTCGTATGATGTATTACGTAGAACGGACGTGCAAGGAATGGTTCTGGAGTTTGATATATGAAGACAAAAGACTCATTTTTCAACCACCTGGGTTAGTTTGGTGAGCGTTCGCCTTCTCAGCAGGGGTATCAGGTTCAATTCCCGGCGGGAACACAAGTTTTCTCCCCAAGGAAAATTTGTATTTCTTATTCTGGTTGTGATTGTGTGTGTGATGTGTAATGTTTCCGGCACACGACACAAGTCATCGAACTTAGTGTGGGGCTGTGAATGTGAAAGCGTTTGTGTTTATGTTATTATACCATTGTGACATTTTTATGATAGGTAAGCATTTGGCCGCTATCTCACCTGATGGAAAGTGACGATGCGGCCTAATATGAAGCATGCTTACCTAGAAGAAACCTATTTACTCTAGACTTGAAGACTCCTAGATTATACTGTTCGGGGAACAAGGATGCGGGAAGTTAATGTTCCCGGCACTCACGATACAAGTCATTGAACAGTGTGGAGCTGTGAGTGTGAAAGCGTTTATGTTTTATGTTTTTCAAATACAAGTAGTTAGCCACTAGTGTTTGCAACGTGTTTGCAACACTGAGTAAATTGTTACAAGCGTCTAACGTCCGAAACATTAGGTAAGGGCCATTAAAACTGCCGCACTCGCTATGTTTTCAATTACAGGAGGCCCGCGAGATATTTGCAGTCGCCAGGGTTGCCATCAAGGTGAAAAATAAATAAAAATAGGAGGATAAATCTCACCATTGTCACATTTTTCATTTTAAACTGCCCGTTGGCTTAGTTGAGAGAGCATTCGCCTTTGAAGCAGGGGTATAAAGAAAGAAAGAAAATACATTTATTATTAATGACACACACAACATGACCACAAAAAACAGCAAAACAAATAAAATACACAGAAATATACATACAAAATAATCAAAAATAAAAGAAAGAGAAGTGAGAAAAGTTGTGAGTGTCATTAATATATCTAAGGTATCGGGTTCGATTCCCGATGGGAAGTTTTCTCCCCAAGGAAAATTTGTGTTTCTGGTTCTGGTTGCGATTGTGTGCGTAAAGTGAAAGTTTCAGGCACCCACAACACAAGTCTTCGAACTTAGTGTGGGGTTGTGAGTGCGAAAGAGTTTATTTTTTTAAAATGTTATTTCATAGTCAAGTATAGCTAAATGTAGTTTTGTTTAGTTTAGTATTAAGTTATAACTTCTTATTTAATATCAATAATTGTACATAGTTAAAAAAAACCAAGGAAACTTGGTGTGGAGAGTATAATGATTTTTAGTTTTAAAGAAATATAGAACATTTGTTGCATGAAACTGTAACCTCTTGTCACCTTCATTTATTTATTTATTATATTAGTGTTTATCAACGATTTTTGAAGAATTTTTTAAACTTTTGCGAACTTCAATCATGTTTATATGAGAAAACCGGGCCTTTTCACGCTTTTATTTTCAAAATAGCATTATTTCGACTAACCTCTAGCCTAACCTCGACATTCCGGCAGGGTTGCACCGGCCGTGGTCACGAGAAATTCCGTCTCTCGTGCAACATGATTAGTGCTAAAGAAAAATTATAACACCTAAGTAGAAACATACAGCATTTGCCGCAGTACGTCGAATGTATGGTGTAAGGCGGTCGCCATTTTGTATTTTAATTACTGTCATGTCTTTAATGGCACTCCCACAATTAAGACCAATCAATCGACGTAAAATATTTAAAATCAGCTCACGCGTTCGGTCTCTAGAATACCACAAAAAAACAAACATACATACATACCCTCCTTAGCGTCGAGCAGTCGGGTTAAAAGCACCAATTTTATTGATTATTTATGATTATTACCGACTTCACAAAAAAGGAGAGTACTCAAGTCGACTGTATTCTTTTTTATTTGAAAGTTGGTGCTTTTCTTGTGGTCCCATTTAAATTTGATCAAGATCTGATGACTAGTTTTTGAGTTATTGTCAATAATGCGTGTTCAATACGTTAAATCTGATCAAGGTTCCGAAGATAAGGCGATGAAGTCGGTTTTTTTAAGCTTTGCTTGCGTTTAATTATATTGTTATTCTGTAATAGTACTACGTGCTAACCCTGCGGCTCGAATGCCTGGCCCGCCATTCCAGCATTACCCGTTCGCGCCATTCGCCACCGTTCGTGTCGCATATCCCACCTTTCGCATCTACACAAGATGACCAATAGATCGCTTCTGCTTTCATTTCAACAAGTTTATGTGAATACCTATACAAGTAATATACAGGGTTTATTACAGGTACGAAATTGTTCTGTATTTGACCTTCAACTAAACATTGCCTATGTCTGTTGAAAAGTTTAAGCATGTTTAAATTTTCTCCCCAAGAGAAATGTGTGTTTTTGGTTTTGGGTGTGATTGCGTGTTAGATGTGAATGGTTTCAGCACCCACGATACAAGTCTTTGCACTTAGTTTGAGGCTGAGTGTGAAAGCATTTATGATTTTTTGTGCTACATGTATTTAAACAGCAAGCGTTTATACAAAACCTGATAACGAACATGACGTATCAAAGTTTAACCCATTCCCAACAATTACAGCTGCAAACTAATTCTGAACTACTAGTTCAACTAGTTCTAGATATAAAACATAATGCAAACAACGAGCTGAAGCGTTCGAAAGTTTGCGCTGCTTAGGTAATTGTTCAACCTACCGTGAGCGCTTTTTCCCACAACATTACGCCAACTTTAAAGTTGCCAGTTTATTTGAAAGTTGTTGAAAGTTGCCAGAGCAGAGCTGGCAGCAGGCGGATGCAACTGCGGAACCGTGGCGGAACTTTCTAGACTACATAGACCCACAAAGGTAGCGTATCAGCGAATCAACACTATCTACTTTGAATGCAAATGAGTTGGAAAACTCGGGTGGTGTAAGAAAAGTCGTGGTTGCTGCAGCGAGGCGGTAAAATGCTGCAGCACTGGGGAAATCAAGCAATGGACCTGTCCATTTCATATTGGCCTGGCATTCGTTCCTAGTTTTGATAATAAGCGTCGCGTTACGCTGCTAAGCTGATTGCTGGATAGCGATAAGCTTGCGCATTTTTGGCTCAGTAGAGGAACTGGTGGTTTCGGGATTCAACTCTAAGAAATTCATTTCAATCAAATTACCATTTCGAGGGTTATTTATCTATTTATTTAAACCTATTTTACTGGCTATATTAATAATACCATAGTAGAGATATATTTCTACTATGATAATACGTAAGTATTTATTTATTTATTTTATGTACGTAGTAATTAAACATATATATGTATAATACGCGTAATCATGTATGTATGATATATTGTATACATTTTTTTAGTAATAATCCTCACTTTAGTTATTTATATTTGTTTATTCTATACACTGCTTTATATTTATTTTTATTAATTTTTTTAAGTATTATTGGTTAAGGTTGGCAAAAAACCTGAGTAAAAACTTTTTGGCATACAAATACTCACATTAATGATTTATAAAACTTATTTTTAATGTTAGATTTTAAGTTAATCGTTATTTATTTTTTATAGTGCCAAATAAATGTGTTTTCTTACTTTCTTTCTTTCCATTGCTACAATCTACAGTCGGTGTAGAACTCATTAATAGGTGGTCATCTACCTTTTTTTTTAATGTGATTTTTTGCCCTACAAAGTCAACCCTAAGCGTAACAAATCTAGGTAACCAGTCAGGACCTTGATTTGGCATAGAATGAGTTCACTACCTCTTAAGTCGTTTTATTTCGTTTCTGATACACTTGTACTAGCGTCTAACCACTATCTCACCTCAGGTAAGTGATGTTGTGGTTAACCCGCTAGGCATTGAAGGACTCGCTCTCAAGGATATCTACCGGAACATATTTTTTTTACTTATTTTCCAATTAAAGGTTGTGAACTTCGACTGTATTGCTCTGCAGGGTAGCAAGCCAGGCGAGCATGAGAAAATTATTTACCACCATGGTTCTTTACCACCATGGTTATTTATCACCATGGTTCTTTACCACCACGATGTAAGCTTTAATGGAAACTCAAGAGAGTCGCAAGATCCGTAATCACGACCTCCGATTAGATAGCGCCATCAACACTTCACGTTTCGTATAGGAGGTATATCTGAGAATAGGCTACTTGACCCTGATTGGGGCAAAATTGCGAGTAACCTACACAGATATGATTCTACAGTTTCGAATGCATAATTCAGTGTTTATTCTGCTAAAATATATTTTTATGTTAATACTTAATTTTGTGAAAATGCAACAAAAATAACACAAATAATTGAGTTTGTCTGAAAAAAATTTTGCTTGTTGCATTTATCATTATTAAGTTCCTTATCTCCTGTCCCTACTGGTGAGTTGCATGTTAAAGTAATTAACCTCAAACGACAACTACTGGTTTTACAATCTTTGGTGCTTAGCTGTTATACTGTTTGGTAGGTATGTCTAAGATGCTATACCAGCTGGGCGGAGTCCAAGAGAGCCCAAGAGAGTTCAAGATTATCAAGACCTAAATTGCAAAAATTGTGTGAAAATGCAAAAAGAAAAACATTTTACAGTAAATATAAAAGCATGAAAAAATTTACAAACAAACCTTAATCACGTACTACATTATCTAGAGCTTATAACAATTATAGAAAACATTTGAGTTATATAATATATCTATTTTAATGCCCATTAAAAACTAAGAAGCAATACAATACCGCGCTACCTAGGGCGGGCGGTAACACTGGGCGGAGAAAGTTCCCGCGATAGTTGCCGACTTTACCTTTGTGGTGCCTCCCACGCGTGAGCACTCTACAATAGCTCCAGTTTTAGTAGGTATAATAAGGTAATAAGAATCACTCATATTAGATAGATAGATAACGCTTTATTGTCACACCTTACATAAATCACTTACAAAACATTTTAAACCTTAACTTAAAGTGTACAATCGGCGGTCTTACCTCTAAAGCGATCTCTTCCAGACAACTTTTGGATTGAGAAGATTTTGTTAATTCGGTGAAACGGGGGTGTAAATACAAGTTATGAGACAATAAAATATGCATTAAGGTATATATATACATACTTAAACAAAATAAATTAATATTAGAATTATAACCGTTTTTTATAAGGATTAGGCTAAGGCCTAATCCTTATCTATCTCTAGATGAGGTTTTCGAAATCATCTATACCACTGCTGCATCTATATATCCTGGTTTTACCCTAACGAATAAAACTTACGCTTTTTTATTATGATGGACGCGCTTAGGCTTCACATCTAATGTTTTTAACCGACTTCAAAAGAGGAGGTTCTCAATTCGACTATATGTTTTTTTTTGTATCTATGTTACGCTATATCTCCGCCAATTATGAATCGATTTTGATGTTTTTATGTTTGGTAAGAGATACTTTAGATGTGGTCCCATATATATAGAAATATAAGCGATGAAGTTGGTTTTTTTAAGCTTTGCTTGCGTTTCAAATATACTGATTTTTTTTGTATAAGATGAAATTGCACATAATGTGAAAGAACCCGTACATATGCATACGTACGTTCATAAGTACGTTGGTGACATAATTAAAAACATAATATTTTTTAATGTGTAATCTATATTACTTAATTTCCGACCATTGTAGAACAACATAGGCTATCTCAGAAAGTAATTTATAAAGTTGGATGGCAGGCGATAGCAGCGTGCATTATTTATCTTGTGTGCTACATTTAGACTTACACCTACTGTTTTATATATTTTTAGTTTTATATTTTTAACTAGCTTTTGCCCGCGGCTTAGCTCGCGTTAAGAAGTATTATTATTAATCTATATATATAAAAGAAAGTCGTGTTAGTTACTCCACTTATAACTCAAGAACGGCTGAACCGATTTAGCTGAAAATTGGCAGGGAGGTAGTTTATAGCCAGGAGAAAGACATAGGATACTTTTTAAGAACGTACATTTCTTTAAATTTTTTTTTTACATTTCGACATGCTTTCCATTTTCTCATACGTCACTCGGATTTGGTAAAGTACTAGGCAAACATAAACATGAAGGTTGTAATAATATAGTCACGTGGCATTGTAACGCATGCCGGGTATGGCTTCCTAAATATGCACATTCATTGACTGTTAGGCGGAACGAAGGTCTCCGGGGCAGCTAGTTAGGTATAGATCCCCTATTTTATCCCCTTGGGGGTAGAATTAATCAAAATCCTTTCTTAGCGGATGCCTACGTCATAACATCTACCTGCATGCCTAATTTCAGCCCGATCCGTCCAGTGGTTTGGGCTGTGCGTTGATAGATCACTATGTCAGTCAGTCAGTCAGTCACCTTTAGTAGTTCAAAAGGTGGCGAATGATGATTTAATAATATCAGAACTATCTTGAGACTTAGATAGGTTTAGGTATATCAGATGAAATAGACGTCAAATAGTGGATACAGGTGGATTTAATAAATCATTGGAAGAATAGATTGTTGTGATGATAAATTATACTTTAATTCGGGACGAATGTGGCATAAATCGGTTTTTTTAATGAAAACGAGCTAGAGTTATAAAAATTAAATATTTTCAGTTGATAAAGACAAAATTACAAGCACAATGGAAGTACATAAAAACATAAACATAAATGCTTTCACACTCACAGCCCCACACTTAGTTCGATGAGTTGCGTCGTGAATGCCGGAGACATTCACATCACATACTTACACAACCACAACCAGAACCACAATACGATAGTATTTAAAATATAATACAGTTATTTACCAAATAATCCGCTGCTCCAAAATATATTTCGATTATTTTTTACACTTTAATCGACTTCGCCGCCCATAATTCCGTTTTCTGTTCATAAGTCTTCATTACACTTATACAATGTGTAACAGATAGGTGTATTAATACTAAAGTCGCACATCTACCTAAATGTATGGAGTCTAACGGGAACTTCTGCATTCGCGGCAAAAAAATATTTTTTAATTTTTGTACGGAACAAATATCTCCGATTGCCGCACTTGCAACTGTGGTTGTCAAAAGTATTTGAAAAATATAATTTTTAATTTTTGTACGGAAATAATTATGTCCGATTTCGACTTTCGTTCTCTGGCAGACGATTCCTGGCACGATACACATACACACCACCAAGTATTACTACACCTTTTTGTTACAGGTTGTATAGTGAGAAGACTCAAGAAAACTAAACCGTTAGAACTTATAATGTAGGTAGTTTTATAGGTGCTGTTATAAAGTACTCGTGAACAATGCCTCTTTACATTCTTTGATATTTTGGAATGTATTAAGTTTTAGTTACGTACTATTCGTTCCCCGCGGCTTCACCAGCGAAAATTAAAGCAATAATCCGTTCTAGTAATATTATCAAAAAACTCCATTGAGTAATAAATACGACTTTTTCCAATGGTTTAATAGTTATTCTGCTATTCGGGGCAGAGACAAATCTAAAAAACCAAAGATCTAAAATAAAAATCTGTTTACCCGTTCTTGAGTTGTAAATAGTGTAACTAACCCGAATTTGTTTTATTTATATAGATAATCATAATCTTAACTAAGTAATAATAGAATGAGGAGCACGCTATTGTGTCATTAAAAGCAAAAAAAATGTAGTAAAAAGTGTATTATATTTATCTTTTACAAACTTAGCATAGAAACCCAATATAGACAGACGCAAACCGTACAAAATCTTCTCGTTTTATTCAACCTTCAGGAAACTCGTGGCAAAGATCGCCTATGACCTCTTCCCATCTTAATTCGGTGTCAGTGACCCCGGGCCCTCAGATAAATGTCCAAGGGGTCTCCAACGGCGAAATTAAGACGACCCCTTGCTGCCATCTGTGACCCCCTCAATATGGGGTGGTATTTTGCAAATGGTCGAAAGTTTGCCTATTGTTATTTTTATTAGGGTGGTATATAAAGTTCATTTTAGACATTCAAGTCGATTTATTGTTTGAAAGTCGTGTTATCCTGGAATCACGAATCTTAATGTGTTTCAGGGTTGATTATATGAGTGAAAATTCAGTCAGATATATCTAGTAACTTTTTAGGTACAGTCAATTATCCCGCTTACGCTGTAGCACGTAAAGGTGCATATTGCATATCTTAAATGATGGCTGTTACGAAAGGTCACGCGTGCTTTTATTTTGCTCGCCTAAATTAAACTAGTTGTTTAGAGATCTTGCGCCTGTATTTGCCTGATAGAGAAAATCTTTTAAGGTCAATTGCTTACATTTCTCTTTCTTTAAAGTAATTGTTTGATTTCTGTATTTGTTGTTCAAGTACAGTATATAACACATATCATACGTAAATAATATAATATTATACGTAAGTAAGCTTATATGTGAAGCCGTTTTTGAGATAGACACCGGGATGAAATTGGTTTAAAAACGGTGAATTTGGTGGCCTACCAAAGTGTTGTTCTCCAACATAGTTTTTTTTTTTAATCGGTTTCGTCCTCTACTTGCAGAGCTATTTTAAACAGTACCCCACAAGGGTAGATAAAAAAAATTTGCTCCCCACTTACGTCCTTAAAATTTTAATTTATATAATTATAATTGCTACTGGCTTTGGGACTAAGCTTTACTTATTCTCTAAGAATTTAAAGTTATTCACTTGAATGCCTCTGATAGACGGACGGACGGTACATAGAGATCGCGCTTCACTCGATCGTTAAATGACAAAAACACAATGTAACAATATAGAGAGAAAAAGATAGTTCTAAAAGGCCCACCCTCAAAACCTCAAAGATCTAACAAAGCACGTCATTCAAACGACACGAGCAACCTTTATCACCGCCGCTGCCCGTCCGCAGGGAAAGTTTTCCAATTATGCTGAGTCAAGTGACCCCCCCATAACCGCTCCCCCCGGGGAACCCCACAAAGAAGTTTTAATTGCTTGCCTTGGAGTTAGTAATCAACTGCACTATTTGAAGTTATTCGAATAGTGCCGTCAAATGTTCGTTTGCATTTGGGATTATGTAGAGTATGTATTCGCTTCGAAGCTTGCGTGGTATATAGAAATTTATCGTTGTGTAAATGACAGCTTTGTGGCAGCTTTTCTTTAATACTTCTGATAACTGTTATTTGTAAGACATGTCAGATGCCTTGAGGCGGCAAGCATGAATAGTTAGTCCATTTTTTTATCTTCTTAAGATATGAAATACAAAAATGTTTCTACCTATGTTAAGTCCTTTGTAGACTCTAGACAAAATGGCGGACAAGTTATTTTTAATGCACTCCTACAATATGACTATCAAATTAAAGGGCTTTCTGAGAATAACTCGAAATATAAAGTGACATAAAGTGACACTCTAAATTCAATATGGCAGACTTCTAAAAGCTTGTTTTAAAAAAAAAAATTACCAGAAGATTATCCAAACAAAAATTTACCCGAATTTTGACAGCTCGTCTGTCGGACTTGTTAAAGAACATAAACATGAAAGAGGTAAAACATTGTAACTGTTTATTACTGATCCAAAGTAAATACAAAATATACTCATAAGATTAAAATTAATAAGTCAGTAATTCAACACCTAATTAATAACAACTTTACGACTCTAAAATGCAAGTTTTTAATATAATAGACCCTTAACAAACAATCCCACATGGGCACCTAGGGACGCCTAATTGCATTGCAGGGGTCACAAACCAATTTTAGTTACGGAGTCAAACAACCGAATAGTGAGGTTTTCCTACCGTCTAGAAAACAAAGTGAAGCCTTGTCACATTAAAGCTAAATGAACCTTCACTGAAAACTAAAGAATTATTTGAGAGAGGTGAATGTGACAGGGAACCAAATGATTTTAATGCTTACTGAAACTACAATGTCTGAGCAAGAGTCTGTGAAAGGGACTGATACTGTTAGTTATGTTTGAAGGTAATGTAATTAAAAACTTAGTCTCGGCCCCGAATAAATTAAACCAATCCAGTTGGCGCAGTAGACAGATATCTTCTTTCTGCGCTGTGGATCCTGGGATCAATTCCCGGCAGGATCACAATTTTCCTTCCCAAGCCTTTTCAATGATACCCCACGAGGGTGGACAATAAAATAAACAATATTTTGCTTCCCACTTAGATGTACATAATAAAGATATTAAGGAGGCCCTTAATATCTTTTTTTATTCATATAATTTTGAATGTCATTTCTGGTTTGGGCTGTAGTTTTACATATTCTATGAGAATTCGAAGTCATTCGCTTATATGGTTTAGACGCTAGATGACCTCTCTGACGAACGGACGGACGAACGGTCGGACGGACAAAGTGCTGAACGACCCAAGTCTACCTAAGAGATCTCGCTTCGTTCGATCAATTATGGTAGTTTACAGAAATTGGTTCGTTCGAGGTGTTTTTTACACAAGCTTTTATTTGAATTACTTTGTTTAGGTCTAGCTAAATTAGAACCACTACGATGTTGAATTTTGTCGCGTGCGTGCAGTTTCTATAACAATGTATTTTTATAGTAAGCATGACCTAAATCGACATCCAGGATAAGCTCTAGATGAAAGAGGCGAGGATTCTAAAAGAGGGAGCTTATCATGGCTTAAGCAGATCAACTTACCAAAGTTTCATCACAATCGGATGAATGGTTTAAGAACGTTTAGACGTCGAGCATACGAATAAATATTCATTTACATTTAAATACAGCCGTGCCGGGTATGCAATTGCACGTAGAAAAAAAGTTTTACCTCTTTCACGTTTATGGATGCCTAGTACTTTACTAAGCCTGAATGACGTATAATTCCTGTCCATTAGAAAATGATTTTTTTGCACAATTTTTTTTCTTATTTATTTATTTAATCATTTTGCACAAATCAGAGTACAGGGAATGGCCTAATGCCAAATAGCATTATCTACCAGCCATCCTGGCCGTGAAAGAAAAACGGTGGGTGTGCGGCAGAAACAAAATAACCGAATGTATTATAAATATTTTAGGATATATATATATTACATATTTAAACAAATAATATATGTACATAGATACATTTTTTAATAATATGAAGAATATGAAAAAGAAAAATGGTAATAATAATACTATTGGATCTACTAGGAAATTAAGAATTGAGAACTGGATAGATCTCTCTTGGGTAGTGTCTATGGACAAGTCGTTTGAATATATTTCTTCGAATTATTTCAGCATTTCAAATGAAACCAGTTTGGGGCACATCGGTGGGATAGTTTCGAAATCTATAAAGGACATAGGTACAAATATTTTTTGTACTTTGTATATATAGATAGAATATATAATGAATGAATGAATAAAATGTATTTATTTGGTACTAAAAACAAAATAAAAATATCATAAATAGACAACAAAAATAGCTTACAAAGAAAATTAAGAAAGATAATTAAACAACACAAACAGTGCCAAAAGGGTTAACTCAGCATTTTTGTCAAGTGTAACACTAGGTGCTGAATTTCAGTCACAACCCAGAGATGGCGGGTCTAAAACAGCGTAATAGATACATAGGAAGTAAAAATATATAAAAACTATAGATAATAATATTATAGATGTTCCACAAGCGCCTATCTTGAATATTATGTAAAGTAGTTCTCATTGTAAAAGATAACATTGTAGCCCACCACCAACCACTATATCCATGAATCAACAATAGATAACTAACTTAAGTTACCTTCCTCAAGTACCTGCCCCATATCTCACAATAGGTACCTAAAGATAACGTTCCCGCCTAACAATAACCATTGTTTATCTAATGTACACAATGCCTTACAGATAGTGGGAGTGGCATTCATACATTAAAAGCAAACTTTAGAATGTCTCGAACTAAAACCGGATGTGAGAACGAGGGCGCTCTCTTCCCTACACTTCTTTGCCCAGCATTTCTGGCTACTTTTGGCTACCGTACCAAGTAAACGTGGGGGCTGAGTCACTCACGTCCGTAGGAGGATACCCCTTAAGTCTGACTCCCTACACGTGGTCCCCGGGTGGTGCTAATCAGGTGACATTTGAGAGGTGGTAGAGCATTTTGTGAGTTGCTCGCCTGGCTTGCTACCAAAGTAGCTTACCACCATCAAGTTGGAAGTCTGCCGCCAAGCCAAATACGGTGTTCCGGCAGTTATCCTTGAGAGCCTGCGTATTCCAGGTCTAGTGTGTTTACCAGCTTCGATCACATCGTCACTTACCATCAGGTGAGATAGTGGTCAAACACTAGCCTGTCACAAATAAATAAATAAATAAACTCAACATAAAAAAAACATTAATATATGATATAAAACAGCTGAAAAATAATAAACCAATGGAATACCATGCCTGAGTCGGTGTTTCCTAATAGGTACAATATGAGAGTCTTCAAGTCGCGAGTGGATAGGTTTCTCTATGCAAGCGTGCTCCATCATCATCGCTTAGCATTAGGTGAGATAGTGGTCAAACGCTTGTCTATAATGAGTATATAAAAAAACTAGAAACAGTGACAAAAAAAATGGTACCTACTAGTAATTTATTTTTATTGGGAAGTTTTTGATTATAACAATTTTACCAAGTTCCTAAGCTTCCTTATAAGCTCACATTCATATACAAACGTTTCGATTCTTGGGTTTTTGGTTGCAACAGTCTAAATTTTACCTGCCTTGTATTTAAATTTTGTAGAATTTGTTCAACTAGTGAAGATATTTATTATTAGCTGCTGATTAAAGGTACTAAAGACGCGGTTACAGCACATTTTTTAAATAATACATCAAAGGAACATTGTGCTTCTGGATCTGAGTGTGATTGTGCGTGTGATGTGAATGTTTTCGCCATCCGCGACACAAGCTTGAACTTAGTGCGAGTTATACTATTAAAGTTTTGAGTTTGACACATTATACTTTATATAAATGAAACGGCTTGACTCACAATTTAATGTCGACTCTTGCGACCTAGGTTTCGGGGATTTACGATCCCCATCATCAGGCGAGTTCACGACGGAAGGTCACGGCGCTCACTGTGCGAGTTTGTGACTGTAAAAGCCTTTGAATCAAAATCTACTTCAGCTCTTTGGTTTGGTTCGTGAACCAGCCGCACCGCTTCTCATTTGATACAAGCTAGTTCTCTTAAGACAATGGTGGTCCAATAGCAGCACGTTACAGACAAAGGCCTAGAAATGAATGGTCGCCGTAATTAAAACGGGCTTGCAGGTTATACTGTCCCTTTCTTTTGACTCTCTAACTAGCATTGTGAGATATGGTACGTTTATACCATTCAAGAGGGGAATAAAAGTATTTGATGCTTGAAATAGATAGAGCAATTAGAAAATAGATCGTTTAGTTAAAAGCCTTATGACGCTTTATTAATTAATGGAATGATACCTTAAAACGGCTGAAAATTTGTGGATATCCACAAATTATCGGTTACAATATTTTAATCGTTTTTCTCTGAAACCGTTAAAAAAAGTATGTTATTCTTCATCACGTAAAGCATGATGCCTTCTTCTCAAAATTAAAGAAAACTTTTATTAAATTTTAAATAAAAAATATCAAAGTCTCTTCGAGGACGCATATTCATTTGCTAATGGCAACAGAGAAGCTTCAGGGATACAAAAAGTTAGCTTTCTGACAAGCACTATTTGTCAACCAAATCGTCGCTTACTATGAGGTGAGATAGAGGTCAATCTTTGCCTACACTGAATAACGAAAATAGAGGTTTTTTTAAATTAGTTGATTGAGCGTTCGCATTGTAAGCATCGGGTATCGGGTTCGATTTCCGACGGGAACACAAGTTTTCTCCCCAAGGAAAACTTGTGTTTCTGGTTCTGATTGTGATTGTGTTTATGATGTGAATGTTTTCGACACCCACGACACAAGTCAACCCACGTCATCAAACTTAGTGCGGGGCTGTGAGTGTGAAAGCGTTTATGTTATGTTAATAATTAAAGAATGAATGACGTTCCATAACATTGTTTTATAAAAATGATTAATGACTAATCAATGACTGAGCATAGTCGGTTCGCAAATATTTGCAACATGATTATTAAAATGTGTTACTAATAAACTTAGTTTCGGATTGAAGGGCAATGTTTCCAGTGAAAAAATAATAATTTTGTATCTTTTCTAAACTTGTATATTAAGTATTATAGTACATAAGTATAACTTTTTACTTTGTTATTAGCGATTGTCGTATTTATTTTGCAAATTAATAATCTACAAAATGTAAATCCGTTATTGGCTTTTAGTTTTGCCATATGTTTTAAAGTATTAATTTTAAGAGCTGTGGATTTTGTTTAAATAAATAAATAAATAGTGAAATTGCGGGGCTCAATTTAACATCTAATATCTCAGTGACGAGCACAGCAGTGCTTTGCCGAGCAGGATTTTGATTTTTTACCGACTTCAAAAAAGGAGGAGGTACTACGTTCGACTGTATATATTTTTGTTTATGTATGTTCACCATTAGTGGACCGATTTTCATAATTCTTTTTTTATGTTTAGTAGATTATGCTTCAGAGGTGGTCCCATATAAATAAGCTTTATGATCTTCTCGTATAGGTATAAGTATAAGTTTTACCAAGTTCGATAATTATATATAGTGTTTTTTTGTCGATTCTGTTTTTGTAAATTCGAACATTTTTTCAAAATGGCATCGATATAGGTATTGAAAGCGTATAAAAACACAATTCAGCCAATTCGGCAATTTTAAGTAATTTTTCATAAATACGAGAAGTCTTCAGCTTACCTAGTTTTCAACCGACTTCAAAAAAGGAGGTTCTCAATTTGACTGTATGTTTTTTTTATGTATTTTACGCTATATCTTCGGCAATTATAAATCGATTTTGATGTTTTTTTTTGTTTGGTAGATTTTACTTTATAGGTGGTCCCATATAAATGTTATCGAAATCGATCAAACCAAAATCAAAATATAAGCTGTGACGTCGGTTTTTTAAGCTTTGCTTGCGTTTAATTATTGACATAGGGATTGAAAGCGATGGATTTTTCAAAAAAACGTGAGATCTTCGGCTCTCAAAGCCACTAGTTTTTACTAAAGTTATTCATTAACTTGGATTTCTCGCTAAGTTAAATACATAATTGTCGTTGAAATACGTGGACCGCGAAACCACATAGAAATGTAGAACATTAAATTATTCCTGGACAAACAGAAGCTGAGGCAAACAACTTATTAACACATTATTTACACAAACCCTGGCTTTAATTTCAACTTGTTTACTGTAAACTGTTATATTTTGGAATATTTAAACTCAGTTAATTCACAATGAATATAGGTACTTGGCAGGTTTTCTTAGCCACAGATTAGCTAATTTAAAAAGTTATGTTTGCTTATAACTTAAGTATTATTCGATATTTATTATATTTACTAGCTGCGCCTCGCGGTTTTACCCGCGTAAGTTCCGGACCCGCGGGAATTCCGGAACAAAAAGAAGCCTATGTTCTTTCCCAAGCTCTAGACAATCTGTGTACCAAATTTCATTTAAATCAGTTCAGTAGTTTTAGCGTGAAAGCACGACAGACAAACAGACAGAGTTACTTTCGCATTTATAATATTAGTTAGGTTAGGTTAGTTATCTTTGGTCGAAGCAACTCGTGACCAAAATGCTGGCAAATATTTTGGACAGAGATTGAGCATTGCCATTCAACGTGACAAATCTGGTTTTGGGTACTTTGTCAACTGGCAGCGGTCTATTAGATTAATTTTTATACATATTTTCAACCGACTTCAAAAAGGAGTTTCTCAATTCGACTGTATGTATTTTATTTTTGTATGTATGTTACGCTGGTCGACGCCAGTCAGACATACTAGACGTAGAATGCTGGAACATTGTTTTCGTGATTGTTGCAACATCCCTACAAATATTATAAATCCGAAAGTTTGTGTGTGAGTGTGTGTAGGTACCCTAAACTGAAATAAACCACGTGATATATAGTCGTCTCGATCTTTTAAGTAACAAAATTTGACGCTTCTACCCTCTATTTCCCCCGAAATAACATAAACACGAACCTTCCGAAATTAATTCCACCTACCCTCGTTAAACTACGGTTTGAAACTAGCAAATTAATTATAAAACACGTCAAAACAACGCCTGAAGTTCGGGCGACCCATCTGAGAAGCACAAAGGGCCTCTAATTCGGGTTTACCCTTCCACCCTTATCGCAAAGTCTAATCTGCACCCCCACCATCGATCTTAAGCAGGGTGACTTGACCCATCCGAGGGTGGGATGAAAGAAAATCGCGAGGGTGGTGAGGGATAATATAAGGGATAATGTAAGGGCCTAAAGGGTTAGTTTTGTCGCGTCACGCTTTCGGCCCTTTTGGGGCGGATCGAATTTATTCGAAGGTACCTACTTGATTAAAACAATCGGCGTTTTAAATTCTTTAATTATACTGTAAGTACTTTAAAAATAAGATATGAGCACATTATATTTTTTACTTATTAAACAAACATTTTCATTTCAGCGTTACTTCAAATGAGTTGCTTCAGTTTACAGAAAAGAACAAGTAACCAAAACTAAAATATTTATTTCCAGAATATTCTCAAGCAATACTGAATTAATATCAAATTATTTTATTAATATCCCATCAAATTCTCAGACTGGACATGCGATTGTTATTTTAATTTCTACCAAGAGTCCGTGAGAACCAAGAGGGTCATCTTGTCAATAAAAATGCTAGTATTATATATTCATTTATTCCTAACCGTTTTATTCTGGATACCAGAGAATCCTACTAATATTATAAAACCGAAAGTTTGTATGTAATTGTGCAAGTGTGTAAGTATGTTTGTTCCCTCTTCACGCTTTAACGGCTGAACGGATTTGGATGAAGTTTGGAGTGAACATAGCTTATAGTTACTTATAGTGCTTTTTATACTCGCATTAATATTATAAATGTGAAAGTTACGTATAACTGAAAAAAATTATGTATCCGTAAGGGCAGTTATGAACTGATTTGAACACAATTTTGTGTGTATCTAGTCAAGATCCTGGTATAATAGAAAGACTTTCATATTGCTTAGCATATTATTAATTATCAGAGATAAAAAAAGTTCTAATGTTTCATACGCCCTGCATTAACTATCTCAAATATTCAAGTAGATAACTTTTTTTTTTATTAGATACTAGCCGTGCCCCGCGGCTTCGCCCGCTATTATCTAGTTAAAAAGTAGCCTATGTGTTAATCCGTTAATCCTAGGTATAATCTATGTACATTCCAAATTTCATCCAAATCCGTTCAGCCGTTAAAGCGTGAAGAGGGAACAAACATACTTACACACTTACACACAAACTTTCGGATTTATAATATTAGTAGGATTAGTAAGATATACAGGGTGATTTGTTTATACCAGAAACCTCTTGGTACATCATATCAACCATTGAGACCAACGTCTTACTCGGTATGGCAATTGAAAATTCTAGTTAATGATTTTTCAAATAAATTTTAAAATATATTATTTATCTTATGTGTGACTGTTTTCCGTTACTGCGAATAACAGACTGCGTGTCAAGTTTCAACTGGCGATGGCGTTGGCGTGGATATTACGAGGCGCGGCACGTCGATGCTTTGCGGGGCAGTGTACTTTAAACAACTTTTAATTATAGATTGTATAGAATACATGAAAAGTCAAACCATTTAATGACATAAATTTAGAGGATACAATATAGATCCTGAAGCCTCTGGTTCCCGATGTAGTTTACACTGTGCTTCGAAAACTAGCGTCTTCTTATATTTATGAAACTATTTAATTATGCCGAGGGTTAGTTTACAGTTATTTACAATATATGTTACATCATCTTAATTATCATGGAAAATACAGCATCCAGAACAAATTCGTAGCACTAAATGAACTTAGGGTAAGAATAAGATTTAGTCTGTAAGCTTTCTGGTATTTTTCTAATAACCCTGTATAAGTTATTTTGTTTTTAGTTTTATAACTCTTTTTTTTACCGAGCGAGCAGAGTGAGCGAAGTGTCTCTGTTTCAGGTTGGGCAAAATTGCTTTCGTATGTCCGACGGATTTCCGGTTGTTCTCCTTTACAGGTCGCATTTCTCAACCGATTTTTTTGTTGATTCAGTTTTTGGGAATTTCTCAAAATGGCGGAGATATGGGGGTTGGAAACATAGAAAAAACATATTACAGCCATTTCGAAAAATACGCGAGTTCTTCAGTTCACAAAGCCACTATAGTCTTATAAATTATAATAATATTAATTGGCTATATAAGCCACATCAGAACATGTCATCTTAGTTCTACATAAAAAAAAACAGTAGAAGGTCGCCGCCCTTTGTTTATATTTTTTTCTTAGGTTTTATTATTAATATTCTCTACATTTATTATTTTTTCTTAAGCAGAACATTTTTTTTACAACATTTTTATAAAGGTAATAAACAAAACAATATTACAAAATAAAGATTACTGGAAAAAACCCAAACCTACTATGTCACCAGCAGCGGGGCAGGACCCAAGATACCGGTATGTCAGTGCTGCAGATTGAGGAACCTCCTGACAATGCGTGCCGTGTCCCTCCTGGCCACGGCACGCATTGTCAGGAGGCTACTGCCTTCTGAATCTGACTCATCCAACCATTTAGCGAAAGCCTCTTGAGGTGTTGATCGAGGCTTTACGCTATTAGTCCATTCGCCGAGACCACTATCGGGACAATGCTCGTCGAATCTACATCCCACATGGCGGTTACCTCGAAGGCCAAGTCAAGATACTTGCTCAGCTTGTCCTTCTCAGCCCTCACAAGGTTTTCACCATTTATAATTATTATTATAATTATTATATTTATAGTCATATATTTGTCGACAATTGACTATACACACACTGATCTCATCAGATTAAACAGCATCCGAGTGTGTATTAGATATTCAATGCTAATAACAAAATCGGTAAGCAAGTCACGATCCTCCCTCCATACGAGAATTTGTTCAATACACTCTCGTCATCTTAGTGTGGGTGGGTCCAGGGTGGGTTTTATTATAGGGTGGGGGCTTCTTACGGCATTGGCGACAGGGTTGCCATGTTGGGGAGATTTTGTTGCTAACATTTGCTTGGAAAAGTTCGAAGTAAGGTTTATTTATTTATTCAGAAGACTAAAAAGTTCTATAGGTATAATTATAAAACCTGCTTACAAAATTTCACGAGAATCTTAAAATTAAAACTATCGTGAGTATTTCACATAATTGATGTTGTGTACGGCGAGTCACGCGCCGAGGCTCGAGCCGCTCGCCTCTGCGTGCATCTGACTCATCCTGATGAAAGACAAAAAATTAGTCGACTACAAAGTAAGTCGAAATTTAGACGTGTTTCAAGCCGTACACAACATCAATTCACGAGAATCGGTTGAGAAATGCGACCTGCAGAGGAAAACAACTGGATATCCGGACATATACGAAAGCAATTTTGCCCAAGCTGAATCGGAGACACTTCGCTCACGCTTGGCGTTCGCTCGGTCTATTATTACTAGTGACCGTCCGAAATTTCGGTTTTAGTTTCGATTTCGGCCAGTTTCGGCCAAAAAATCTAGTTTCGGCTATAGTTTCGGTTTCGGCCACAATATAGCCGAAACTTTCGGCCACGCCAAAACTCGAGTGTTCGGGAATTTTAGTGCGTCGTTCGGTAAACTTCACAGCCATAAGTATTAGATTTATCTTTAAAATATTGTGAACACAACGTATTATTAGTTAGATATGTAGTATAAATTTCTTTTTTTAAGTTTACTTCCAAGAGTCTTGTATATTTATGACGATACTCATGACATAAAAAAAAATATTTGTTAGGACTTTAATGATTGTTTCTTTTCATTTTATTTAACACTATTTAACTGTCTAATAAATGTTTAAAAAACAGTAAATTTCAGTAATTAATTGTAATTTTTAATAAATTTTGTTTTTGGTTTCGGTTTCGGCCGAAACAGAGAGCAAGGCCGAAAGTTCGGTTTCGGTTTCGGCTGAAAAACCAGTTTCGGTCGGACACTAAGTTAATCTTTGTAAAATATATCTTAGCTTAACCAATATTTTAACCAATTACTTCAGAATATTTGCCGAAACAAAACCATTTTCGCGCAACCCTATCGCTTCCACGCCATAAAACTCGTCTGTATTCGGGACACAAGAAATTACATACTTTTGCCTTATCGCTGGAATAAAATAGAATATTAAATTGTCCGTCCGACGAGAGGCGACCGTACTAAACAACGACTTTATGGCAAGCGCATTGGTATAGACGTAGGTTAAAAATGACGTATTATATTAACCAAATTAACAACAAACAAACAAACGCTTTCACACTTACATCTCTTCACTAAGTTCGAAGGCTTAGTGCAGGGATGTGAGCGAGATGATGTCGGAAACTTTCACATCATACAAAATAGGAAATATGTATTAGATTTTATATAAATATAGATTAAGTATTATTTTATTCTGGACACTGATAGTCATAGATTTATTTAAAAAAAAAAATTTTTACTTAAAAAAAATAATCAATAAAAAGTTATAACAACGTGACAAAATTAAAATTCTGATAATACCCTCTCTATCTCCCTCTAGACCCTCTATCTGGAACACGGCTTCACCGATTTTCATCAAACATAGCTGAGAACACTCCCGACTAATTCACCATTCAAACAAATAAAACTAAATCAAAATCGGTTCATCCGTTCGGGAGCTACGACACGTCTAACTTATCCCCGTCGTTTTTGCATCGAGGGTTAAAAATGTATGAAAAAATCAAAGTACCAAAATGCACGCTATTGGCTTCACTGATTCGTGACGTCACTGGCCGCAAAAAACTTCACGCCAAAGTTTTAATTTCGACATCAATAATATATTATATTATATTTAATCACGACGATAGTATGTAAACAGTTATTAAATCGCCTTGAAATCCTACTCGACGTGTTTTCACAACTGTTACAAAATTAGGTCGAACGGCAAAAAAATTGTCTTTTAATATTTCATATTCAATCTTTTATTGCATCATAATTATATCATCATTGTTATATAATTTACATTATAGTGAGTATCATACATAATGTTTCAATGTTATATACGGTCTAATATAAAAAATGTCGACGTACTTTGTGGTCGACTAGTTTCGGACAAATTAGTTGTCCTTCATCAGGATTTGACGTCAAATGAAACCGAAATTTTTTATGTATTTTATGATATATACGAGATCGAGAATCAGGAATAAGGTCCGTAGATGAACGAAAGTCACCGACATAGCCCGGCAGATTAGCAAGTTGAAATGGCAATGGGCACTGGGCAGGGCACATAATAGGTAGGTACGCAGAACTGATGGCAACTTTTTGTATTGTCTCAATACAAAGACTGAATGGTTATATAATCTTTGTCTCAATAATATATTCACCCAGAAAGAGCATAGCAATATGGGTAGCACCTGGATATTTTATTATAAGTACCTACATGTTATATTTATAGATTATTAGTTTTCATTACAAGTAATTGGATCCCAAAAAAATTCGTCAAAATATTTATAACATTATAACACAAATGCATTGAAGGGGAATTGTTTGATTTTTTTATGATTCCGGCAACAACATTACGTAATTTGACCGATAAATCTCAATATGTATGATTTATTCTGGCTTTTTACTTAAGCGGTCGATCCCGGTTGTTAGTCGTAAGACAATAATCGTTTAGCCATGTCGGATGCCTTAATGCGGCTTGAAAAATCTGACTGCGACAAACAAGCAAGACGCAAGCAACTAGTCTTTAAAAAAATAAATATAAAATCACTATTTTAACATATACCTACCTTCACATTACATTTTTTTTACTATAAATAACCTATCTTCCAAGCCTTAAAATCTCATCTCGAACTGACCAAATTAACTAACAACATTAATTAATTACCAAATAAATTGCACCCAAACTCGAAATAACGTTATCTTAACAAATTGACGCCGCCCGGTCGGAGCGAGACAAAACCGAACAACTTCGAATTAGAGCGAGACAACGTGTAACTCCGAATTTTACAATTTTGCGCGGCAGTGTTTAGCGCTGTTTATGAGGAGGAGAGGGACCGGACCGCAGGGAAGGGGGGCAGGGGGCTTATAGTGCCGAAAGGGGGATAGGATAAGGAGAAACTGACCGAAACCCCCGACACTTAGATATATTTGCGCGACGGGGCCCACAAGATCAATGCGTATGTGTGCGAAAGGAGAATTCTCTAGTGACGACGCTGTACTATTAAATATTCTGTGACGACGCTTAGAAAGCTTTGTAAAATAATATGGGATGCTTAGTTTGGGTAGTTGGGGTGGCGAGGGTGAATTCTAATTGGGCAGCCAAATTAATGCATATATCTTTAGCTTAGAATGTTATCTAACGAAAGGAAATTTGAGTTGGAATGAGGTACTTTGTTTATGTCGTGCAGTTAAATGAAATACTGGGGGTAATTTAATGCTAAATTGTATGTTGTAGGTTTCCTTTGTAAATATTATTTAATATCTTTACAATATGTATGAGTGGGAAACTGTTGTGGACCAGGAGTGAATAGATATTTTCTAGGTAATCATGCTACATCTTCGACTGCATCATCACTTTGCATCTGGTGAGATCAAGGTGAGATAATGGTCAAATGTTATCCTATAAAGCATAATTTTTAAATGATCTGCGGCAAATATACGTCGCGGGTACTGGGTTCAACTATCGGTAGGTAAAATTAAAATATTATATCTAAACAATAATTGCTTATTATTATAATGCTTTTAATTCTGTTGATAGAGGCACCCTTCTGACCCAGGTGAAAGATAAAATTCCAGAGTTATATAATTTTATTTGGCAATGCTATGGTAAACCATCAAAATTAATTTACAAAAACGATGTTCTTTTGTCTTCCGTTGGATGTCAGCAGGGTGACCCGTGCGGCCCAGCAATTTTTTCTTTAGCTGTCAATCCGATAATTCAACGTCTCCAATCCAAACTAAATGTTTGGTATTTGGATGACGGAACTCTGGGAGGTGATGTGAATACTGTCTTAAGTGATCTAAAATTACTAATAGATGAATTTAAAATGATTGGGCTTGAACTAAATTTTTCAAAATGCGAACTTTTTGTTTGCGATAACTGTTCAGACAAATTATCGGTTTTACAAAAATTTAACTCATTGGCTTACAATATAAAACTAGTCGACAAGTGTTCACTTCGCCTTTTAGGTTCGCCGATATTAGATGAATCAATTTCACCTTTTGTAGAAGAAAAAATTCAAAATTTTAAAAATTCTTCCGACCGATTGCTCAAAATTAACACTCATATGGCTTTTACAATTATTAGATTTTGCCTTTTTGTCCCAAAATTTACGTATTCTTTAAGATGTTGTCCGCTATGGAAACATGGCGCGCTCCTCGAGAGCATGGACAATATCGTAAAGAATACTCTTGTATCGGTTTTGAATATTGACATAGATGATAGGGCTTGGTCGCAAGCTTCTTTACCTGTAAGACTAGGAGGCTTAGGTATTCGTAAAATTTCTAGTGTTGCGTTACCGGCTTTCTTGTCCTCAGTTCATGGTACTTCTAAATTAGTCGAAAAAATACTTTCACATAGTTTGGGTTCTTTAGAAATTTCAAACCAGACTGAGGCCACAAGCGCCTGGGAGATGGCATGCCCAAATACCGGGCTCCCAGTGAGGCTATCCTCACAGAGACTGTGGGATCGGCCGCTCTGTGAACTAGCACGGAAACATCTTTTAGATACGTGTCCTAGCGTCACAGAGCGTGCTAGACTTCTAGCAGTTTCTGTATGGGAGTCAGGGCTTTGGTTGCAGGCCATTCCCTCGCTTAATACTGGTACTCTTATGGATCCATCTGCTTTCCGTCTCGCTATATGCTTACGTTTGGGTGCAAGGTGCTATGTTGCCCATAGCTGTCAGTGTGGTACTGCTGTTGACCAGCTCGGTCACCACGGCCTCTCGTGCCAGAAAAGTGCTGGCCGAATTTCCCGCCACGCCAGCCTCAACGATATCATCCGCCGGGCTTTTACCAGTGCCAACGTTCCAGCCATTCTCGAACCGAATGGTCTGATGCGTGACGATGGTAAAAGACCTGACGGAATGACTTTAATTCCATGGAAGATGGGACGGCCTTTAGTGTGGGATGCAACTTGTGTCGATACTTTAGCTCCGTCACATCTTCCTGAATCACAGAATGGGGTTGGCGTCGCGGCAACTTCGGCAGAGCAGCGCAAACGGCGAAAATATGGAAACCTCGGCAGTGGTTACATATTTGAGCCGTTTGGTGTTGAGACACTGGGTCCGTGGGGACCGGGAGCTCATTCTATTTTCAAAATTCTATCAGAGCGCCTGGTTGAGGCGACGCGTGACCAAAATGCTGGCACTTATTTGGCTCAACGTATTAGCATTGCAATTCAGAGAGGCAATGCAGCCAGCATGATGGGAACGCTACCCACTGGTAGTGGGCTTGAGCACTTGAGTTACCTATAGGCTCGATGGCTTGTAGGTAACTTGGCTCTTTGCTGTATATAGTTTTAGTTTAGTTTTAGGAAATATAGGCAATTGGCCCGTAGATTGTACTATTATAATTCTAAGGTATTACAAAAAAAAAAAAAAAAAAAAAAAAAACAATAATTTGCGTTTCTGGTTCTGGTTGTGATTGTGTGTGTGATGTGAATGTTTCCGGCACCCACGATACAAGTCATCGTGTGGGGCTGTGAGTGTGAAAGCGTTTATTTTATTTTAATAATTAGTGAAACATGATTTCTAACACTTAGAGATTTCGCTATGCTCGATCAATTATTTAACTATTTCTGATATAAGACAATACATATAGCTATTTTAATTTTATTTTATTTAGTACTAGCTGACCCGCCCGGCGTTGCCCGGGTAAACAAAAGCTTACATATAAACGCTTTCTCACTCACAGCCTCACTGTAAAAGTACTATAAGTTGTGTCGTGGGGCCGTAAACAATTAACCCCACACACACAACATTCATGTCATACCCAGAACCAGAAATATAAACTGCCCGTGGGGAATAAACTTTTGTTATTGTGTTCCCACCGAGATTCGAACCCGCTGCTTTAAAGACGAATGCGCACTCATCTACGCCAGTGGGTAGTTCAAAGTTCAAAGATTCCCCACTCTGCGTCGCCCGGTTAAAAAATCTACACATAAACACTTCCACATTCACAGCCCCACACTAAGTTCAGTGTCTTGTAACGTGGGGCCGTAAACATCCAAGATTCACAACATATTAAAAACCAGGAACACAAATTTCCCGTAGGGAGAAAACTTCTGTTACCACCGCGAATCGATCCCGCTGCTTTGAAGGCAAACGCGTACCCATTTACGCGAGTAGACAGTTCAAAAGATGACCCGCCCGGCGTCGCCCGGTTAAAAAATATGCAAAGAAACACACTTCCACATTCACAGTCCCACCCTAAGTTCAATGACTTGTATCGGGGGCCGTAAACATCCAAGATTAACAAAGTATTCACAACATACTCAAAACCAGGAACACAAATTTCTCGTGGAGAGAAATTTTCTAGGTAAATTACCACCGGTAATCGAACCCGCTGCTTTGAAGGCGAACGCGCACCCATCTACGCCAGCGAGCAATTCAAAGTTCAGGAACAACCCGCCCGGCGTCGGCCGGGTAGTAAATATTAAAAAACATACCCATAAACGCTTTCACATTCACAACCCCACACTTAGTTCAATGACTTGTATCAAGGGGCAGTAAACATCCAAGATTCACACAACATTCACAACATACTCAAAACCAGAAACACAAATTCCCGTGGGAAAACACCTGTGTTCCCACCGGGCATCAAACCCGGTGCTTTAAAGGCAAACGCCCACCTAACTACGCTAGCGGGCAGTTCAAAGTTTAATGATAAGACTAAACAAAAAAAAACAGTCGAATTTATATCCTCCTTCTTATGTTAGTCGGTTCAAAACATAGACGTATGCCGGATTACGCAGTAACTGTTTCATTCTGTGATCCACCGTTTTCACCCTCAAATAAACTTAACGATTTCTCCTAGACTATAGGTCCAAATTATGTGCAGTAAAGAGCAAATTACATCTACCTGAACTACGTAAGCCGATGAAATAGGTTTTTTTGATAAGGATTAATATTAAATACTTAAAAAAAGCCAACGAAATAGAAACCGCTATTTTTTAATGTGCAGGAATTCGTAGTACGTGGCGGTACATTTCTGACCCGTCCCGTTCACGGGCGGGCTCCCGTGAAACTAATTTCACGATTTCTCATAGACTATTTATCCAAATCATATGCAGTAAAAAGCAAAATGTATCTACATGAACTACGTAAAACGATGAAATAGTTTATTTTGATAAGGATTAATACTGAATGTCTCAAAAAGCCAACTAAACATAGGCCGCTTTTTTTTCAGATTTTTAACAAAGAAAAGTATTTTTTCTGAGCTATACATACATGTTAGATATATGCTGTCGCGGACTTTTTTGTAAAACTCATGAAGGCCAACATTTTTGCCATACATTGTATTTACCTATGTCTTACCGTTTAGTCAGCGTACGCCGATAAAGCGGAAAGTTTGCAAATTTTTCTCCGACTTGTCTTACGAATATTATTATTTCGAACTGATAACTAACTTCTATCCCGACAAAACATAGCCTATGACACTCAGTGATAGTGTAGCTATCTATTGGTGAAACAATTTTCAGAATCGGATCAGTAGTTTCAGAGATTACCTTTTACATACAAACAAACAAACAAACAAACTTTACCTCTTTATAATATTATATTATATTATTATATATTATATTATATATTATTATATATTATATATTATATTATATTATATATATAGTAATAGTATATATAGTACTAGCTGACCCGCCCGGCGTTGCCCGGGATAACAAAAGCTTACGAATAAAAGCTTTCACACTCACAGCCCCACTCTAAAAGTACTATAAGTTGTGTCGTGGGGCCTTAAACAATTAATACCACACACACAATATTCACGTCATACCCAGAACCAGAAACAAACTTCCCGCGGGGAAAAAACTTTTGTTAGTGTGTTCCTAGATTTGAGCCCGCTGCTTTGAAGACGAACGCACACTCGTCTACGCCAGTGGGTAGTTCAAAATTCAAAGATGACCCACCGTCTGTCGCCCGTTTAAAAAATCTACACATAAACACTTCCACATTCACAGCCCCACATATCAGTGCCTTGTAGCGTGGGGCCGTAAACATCCAAGATTTACAACATATTAAAAACCAGGAACACAAATTTCCGGTAGGGAGAAAACTTCTGTTAACACCGCGAATCGATCCCGCTGCTTTAAAGGCAAACACGCACCTATTTACGCGAGTAGATAGTTCAAAGTTCAAAAAATGACCCGCCCGGCGTCGCCCGGTTAAAAATATACAAATAAACACTTCCACATTCACAGCCCCACACTAAATCCAAAGACTTGTATCGGGGGGCCGTAAACATCCAAGATTCACAAAGCATTCACAACATACTCAAAACCAGGAACACTAATTTCCCGTGGAGAGAAATCTTTTAGGTAAATTACTACCGGGAACCGAACCCGCTGCTTTGAAGGTGAACGCGCACCCATCTACGCCAGCGAGCAGTTCAAAGTTCAGGAACAATCCGCCCTGCATCGGCCGGGTAGTAAATATTAAAAAACATACCTACCCATAAACGCTTTCACATTCACAACCCCACACCAAGTTCAATTACTTATATCGTGGGGCTATAAACATCCAAGATTCACACAACATTCACAACATACTCAAAACCAGAAACGGGAGTTTGTACTCCCGTGGGAAAACACCTGTGTTCCCACCGGGAATCAAACCCGCTGCTTTAAAGGCAAACTAACTAACTAACTACGCCAGCGGGCAGTTCAAAGTTTAATGATGAGCTATAACCGACTAAACAAAAAAAAACAGTCGAATTTATATAAAACTCCTTCTTATGTAAGTCGGTTCAAAACATAGAAGTATGCCGGATTACGCAGTAACTGTTACATTCTGCGATCCACCGTTTTCACCCTCAAATAAACTTGACGATTTCTCTTAGACTATAGGTCCATATTATATGGAGTAAAGAGCAAATTGCATCTACGTGAACTACGTAAGCCGATGAAATAGGATTTTTTGATAAGGATTAATATTAAATACTTAAAAAAAGCCAACGAAATAGAAGCCGCTATTTTTTAATGTGCAGGGATTCGTAGTACGTGTCGATAAATTTCTGACCCGTCCCGTTCACGGGAGGGCTCCCGTGAAACTAATTTCACGATTTCTCATAGACTATTTATCCAAATCATATGCAGTAAAAAGCAAATTGTATCTACATGAACTACGTAAGACGATGAAATAGTTTATTTTGATAAGGATTAATACTGAATGTCTCAAAAAGCCAACTAAACACGGGCCGCTTTTTTTTCACATTTTTAACAAAGAAAAGTATTTTTTCTGAGCTATACATACATGTTAGATATATGCTGTCGCGGACTTTTTTGTAAAACTCATGAAGGCCAACATTTTTGCCATACATTGTATTCACCTATGTCTTACCGTTTAGTCAGCGTACGCCGATAAAGCGGAAAGTTAGCAAATTTTTCTCCGACTTGTCTTACGAATATTATTATTTCGAACTGATAACTAAGTTCTATCCCGACAAAACATAGCCTATGACACTCAGTGATAGTGTAGCTATCTATTAGTGAAAGAATTTTCAGATTCGGATCAGTAGTTTTAGAGATTACCTTTTACATACAAACAAACAAACAAACAAACAAACAAACAAACTTTACCTCTTTATAATATTATATAGTATATATAGTATATAGTATAGTATATAGTATAGATAGATTCCAATTGGAACTCAGGCGAGCAACTAGCTTGTCTCTTTTCTTATTAGCCTAAACATTGTCTAGGTCAAAGCATGTCTAATAAGATAAGAAAAACATTTCGGAACGAAATTAAAACGAAATAATTAGTACATCTACGGAACTCTCAATATATATTTACCAACTTCACAAAAAATTAAGAGGTACTCAAGTCGACTGTATGTTTTTTATTATTTTTTTTTATTTGTGTTACCTCATTACTTCTTTCCAAATGAACCGATTAGAAAAATTTTTTTTTAGTTTGAAAGGTGTTGCTTTCCAATTGATCCCATTTAAATTTGATTAAGATCTGATTAGTAGTTCTTGAAATATCGTCAATAATGCGTATTCTGTGGACTACATTGACGATGTTGTCGTTTTTAAACGACTTCAAGAGTTATCTCAACTTCTTTTGTTGTTAACCGATTTTAATGATTATTTTTTATCTGAAAGCTGGTGCTTTTTATATAGTCCCATTGAAATTTGATCAAGGTCTGATCTCTAGTTTTTGAGTTATAGTCAATAATGCGTGTTTATACATTAAATCTGATCAAGGTTCCGATGATAAAGCGGTGAAGTCGGTTTTTTAAGCTTTGTTTGCGTTTAATTATCCAAAACTTGATTCTTCGAGTGTCAATATGTATTATTGATATTCATAGTTCGTGAACGTGCAAAACTGCAGGCAAATCATGCCTCCAATTAAAGTTCTGGTAAAGTTGTAACAACTTTCTTTCTTCCTAATAGAAAGTAGTCATGCCCTAGAAACTTGACCAAGATTGGATCTTGACTTTTTTTTGTGCGACTGGTGACTGGGGCTTCTTAAAAGAAATATGTTAAACTAGCCGTGCCCCGCGGCTTCGCCCGCTATTATCAATTTAAAAAGTAGCCTACGTGTTAATCCTAGGTATAATCTATGTACATTCCAAATTTCATCCAAATCCGTTCAGCCGTTATAGCGTGAAGAGGGAACAAACATACTTACACACTTACACACTTCCACACAAACTTCCGGATTTATAATATTAGTAGGAGTAGGATAGTAGGATAGTAGGATAGTAGCTGCGCCCCACGGTTTTATCCGCGTAAGTCCCGGACCCGCAGGAATTGAGGGATAAAAAGTAACCTAGGTGTTAATCCAGGTTGTCAGCTTCCTCCATGTCATGAAAATTAGTCCAGCCGTTTGAGCGTGAAGGAGTAACAAGTATACTCACAAACTTTCGCTTTTGTAATATTAGAGTGAAGTTCGATTTTACAGCTAAGCATGTGCTAAATGCACAAATAATAATTACTAATTAAACAAATCATATACATATTATGTAACTATATGTATATGATTTGTTTAATTACATTAGTAATTACATGTATGTTTAAAACATTGCATGTATGTATAATGATCATTGCCGCACCACCGATCACTTTTTGTTAAACTTTTTTATCCTCTCCATCCTAAGGTTGCCTGGAAGAGATCGCTGCTCAGCGATATGGCCGCCGATTGTACTGCTACAATAGAAAAAATATTTTTATTTATTTATTATTTTTAATTAATATTTTTCTTGGTGTGCAATAAAGAGTATTTGTATTGTAATAATTGTCGACAGGTAGACGGATGATCTTTAAAGCATTTAGTAGAACAACTTCTAATACTATAAGAAGCTTTTTCCTGACATACTGATTCACTGACTGACTGACTGACTGACTGACTGACTTACAGACAACGCACAGTTTAAACTGGTCATTACTGTCTGGTACATTTTTGGAGGGTCATAATATGTAGAGGTGTAGTAGTTCATTAATTATAAAAAATTTTTTTTTTGCAAGGAGGCGTGTATTAATTTGGTGCAATGGGGGATGAAAGTTCAAGCCAAAAGTTCTTTATTTATCAAGTTAGACAGATGAAAATTGGTATTTGAGTAATTCATAAAAAAAACACAACGACATTATCAGTTTTTTTTTTGCCAGGGGTGCATTAGGTCTGTGCAATGGGGAATGAAAGTTTATATGTAAAGTTTTAGTGATGAAGTTAAAGTGATGCAAATTATGTCAGAGTATGATAAGGAAAGAAAATTTTAAAGTAAATTAGAAATAACTACTTGCTTAGTCTATTATAATCACACTAATATAATAAATTCGAAAGTTTGTGTGTGTATGTTTGTTTTCTCTTCACGCTGTAGCTGAAATTTGCAATGTAGCTAGCAAAAATTAAAATAACTAAGAATTTACGTCGTTTTTTTTTTTTTACAATGAACACGGAGATAATTATTTTATAAAATAACATGTATAGCATTTTATTTAAATCTATTTTTGTTAAGCCATCTGATTGGAAAAAATTTAAATAATCTAACCTACATAGCTTACCATCACATGGGCTACTACTTAACTAAATGAACGATATGTTATTTACAACTGACTTCATATAGTTTCAACCTGTCGTTACGAGAATGCAATAAATATAATATCGTCAAACAAAAAAAAATAAAAATCGATAAGTCAAAAATATTCAATTAAGTACAAACATTAATATTCTAGCGTCGCGGTCGTCAAGAGCCGCCCGGGGGATAGTTCAACCCTCCACCCCCACCCCTATAAAAAGGGGTGAAACGGGGGAGGTGTGGCTGAAATCCACGTTTTTAGGCCTAACCAAGCTTTTTAGTATTCACATAAGCTTTTGTGGTAGTTTTAATGGATATTTTATTAAACAATGTCGATATATAGATTGTTAATTCGCCAATGGTGCATAAAATGAACACGGAGATAATTATTTTATAAAATAACATGTATAGCATTTTATTTAAATCTATTTTTGTTAAGCCATCTGATTGGAAAAAATTTAACTACTATCTTTTTTGATACTAATACAAGTAACAGAGAAATAATCCTTACTTTTTAGGTTTACTAGTGTTTAAAAAAATACGAATCAATTAAAATTTGATAAATGACATAGTTTATTTTCCGCCATTTTGTTTTTTAAGTCAACTTATTTCTTTATTTTTACATACAAGTATATGATGTTTGAGTGCTGAGCTTACAATGAGAATGGTTGATAAAAATAGCTGCTACCATTTTTAGGTTGATGTCAGAATTTTCTTCATGAATGCAGTAAATAATCGATAGTACGAGCTAACCAGTCGAATATTAGTAGAAGTCCTACTTTCATAGATTTTATAACGCAACTTTCCCATCACCAAAAGCGCGTGCTAGGATACGAAAGTGTGACCCTCAGATTGGGGCTGCCTTTACTATCAATGCGCTCTCATTTGAATAATTCGAAGCAATCGATACTGTAAAATGTTAGTCTAGCACACATACTATAGTCCTGGAGCTATACACCAGTCGGCACTATTAATCATAGAAAATGACGGGCGCATTGTACAACCGGGCTCAAAATTGTGAAAACCTATCCTGGCCGCGCCGAACTAATAACGCCACCCGCTCACACCGAGAAAATGCTCGATGGGTGGTACAAGCCGCAGAAAAAAAAACGAAAACGTAAAAAAAGTCATTTTTTTATGATAGGTAGGCAAGCAAGTATTTGACCACTATCTCACCTGATGGAAAGTGAAGATGCGGTCGAAAATGTGACATGCTTGCCTAGAAGATACCTATTCACTGTAGACTTAAAGACGCCATATATAAAACGCTTTCACACTCTCAATCCCATACTAAGTTCAATGACATATGTCGTTGGTGCCGCAAACATTCACATATAACACAATCATACCCAGAACTAGAAACACAAATTTCCCAACTTGAATGGCAGGCAATGTTCAATTAATCATTGGAAAAGTGTTGACCAACATTTTAACGTCAAAAAAACGCTCTGATAACTGTTGATAAATAAAAAGTGCCAATCTTACAGTCATCTTACGTACAACCCCTTATGAAATTAGATAATTTCTATTAGGAGACTTTTATATGGACACCTTTTTATCTAATATTATCTCATCTGATGGTAAGTGATGAGCAAGGCCTAACATGAAAGGTTCAAGTTAATAGTAGGTGTAGGCTGATGATAGGAATTTTAAAAAACACTAAAAACCCTAAAAATTTTAAACGCATATCTACTAGAAAAATTATCCTTACGTATATACTCGTTGTATAATACTTTTTTTCAAACGATTTTTCTAAATTCATATCATACATACCTCTAGTTTGCTTAAAGTGCTTCTACAATTATCATTCGTATAGCGAAGGAGTGGAACTCATTGCCCTCGTTTTTGTTTTCTGAACGGTATTATCTAGGAGTCCTAACGTCTACAGTAAATAAATATGTATCTTCTAGACAAGCATGTCTAGGCAAGAAGACGACATTTTCGGCCGCTTCTTCACTTTTCATCAGGTCAGATGGTGGTAAACTGCTTGTCTCTTTAACATAAAAATAAATAAAAATAGAGCAAAAGTGCATTTTTTTTTCCAACGCTACCCCCATCGGCTATACAAAGCTGACGATGACGACGTGCACGTGTGTGCGTGTTGATTCAGACCAATGTGTGCGTGCAGCGACACTGCAGCGGGCATGATATATTGAGAACCAAAAATCGGTAGGTGGATTCTGAAAAATCAGTACTACGGGTATATATATCGATACGAGGTGTATACGATATAGGTGTAGGCCTCGGCAAGCTTAAGAGTTTTGGAAATATCGTTGTCGATTTTGTATATTTTTCCAAAATGTGTTATTCTTCGAGTTCTTGAACGTGCATGAGTTTAGGCTAATTATACAGCATCAGATTATTGCTACGGTATCTCCTGCCTGTCGTAAGAGGCGAGTAAAGGGGTCCTTTGGGTACTTGGGGTTGGAGTTGTAGCTCGAACCACTACTCAACGTGCCCGAGGAGGACTGCAGTGGGATGTGGTCCACTACTGTAGTGGCGCCGCGGGGATGTTGACGATGGCCTAAGCCTTCAACAGCATTCTCGCGGTTGTGACGGAACGGAGGCACAAATGTCAGTGGCTCCTGGAAGAGCTTAAAAGCAAGGTGGATAGAAGAGTTCCAGTGGAGTTCAGCGAGATCCTGGAGCCCTTCAATATCTACTGAGGCTGGCCACCGAGAGAGATTTTGTGAGTGGAAATCACACATAACCCAGTTGCTCCCCAAAAGTAGCCGGATATCAAAGACCGGGATAAAAGACAAGTCATACAGAGTAGAAACACGTGATTTTCGTTGTAATTCCAAATTTTCAATAGAAGTTCTACTAAAGTTTTTACCACTTTACTAGCGTCAGTAGGGCATGACTTGACTGTGACTGGACTATGACTTTCTTACTTGACTTGGACTGTGACTGGTGACTAGGACTGGTTTTATAAAATATATAATATAATAATATCTAACTTGAAATATATTTATTATTTGCACTTTATTATAATATGCTCATAGATTGCAGATTCAAAATTAAGAAATAGTTTAAGTAAGTTGTCAGTGTGAGCCTGAGAATTAACACTTTATAAATCTCCTTAGGTTTTAGGCGTCAATAATTTGACTATGTTATTGTTAATAATTAATGATTGTTTATTAAGTTTTTACCTATTAAAAGTAATTTTAAGCGCAGCTTAGTTGGATCAGCTTTCGCTTTCTAAGCAGCGGGTAACTGATTTGACACGACGCGACCCCTTCGGCCGTCTACGAAACCGTAATTTAGTAACTGGTTTCGGTGGAGGAGACGGATACAACTTGACACAAGTTTCCAAGCCCTTAATACTTCAGTTAGGTCTCAGTGTAAGGAGCGCATTACAGTACTACGTGTCAGGTGTATTGATTGTCGGTACTAAAACGTATTGATTGTCTTATTAGAAAAAAAGTATAACTTACTAGGTACCTTTTTATATGAGTATCTAACTGGATACTCAATAACCTGTTATGTTAAACATATAATTCATCGTTTTATACTAGACTAGCCGTGCCCCGCGGCTTCGCCCGCTATTATCAAGTTAAAAAGTACCATATGTGTTAATCCTAGGTATAATCTATGTACACTCCAAATTTCATCCAAATCCGTTCAGTTGTCAAAGCGAGAAGAGGGAACAAACATACTTACGCACTTACATACAAACTTTCGGATTTATAATATTAGTAGGATGGCTTTGAACGTAAAAAAAAGTATAAGGAGTTGAATGGTCTGACATTATAAGGTAAAGGCTCCTATTACAGAGGTACTCAAAATCGACTCCCATTACGGAGGCATTTTTATTTTCGTGTATTATTCACGTTTAAGTAAATTTAGATACACCAAAATGGAGTCTATCCATTCATAGTCTTTTAATTCATCACATACCGGACGTCCGGAAATGTAATACAGAGGCAAGTCACAAAAATCAAACGGTTACTGTCACGGCGGCGATACGGCCGGGTGTTTCATACAAACGCGGAGCGACGTACGTAAGTGCATTGATATTTAATATCTAAGTTTTCTATATCAATATGCAGTTCAAGTGTGTGAATATGTCATTTGTAGCTTTTGTCTATCATTTTACTAACTATATGTTTCGGTTTCATCCTGTTTGCAACTGCTTTAATACCACGCCGTAATAGGATAAGAATTTTAAAGGTTAGTCCCAATACGGATGTATCATCCGTATTAGGAGAAATACTGTATTACATTTATTTGCTTATAACTTTCAATATAATAATGTATTTACTTAGTTCTAAGTTGACTTGAAATAATGTTCAATACCACAAACTAAAAACCAATTTCTGCGGTATGATTTATCCTCTAGAAACCCTATTTAAATATGAAAACTGTTGAGTGTAAAATGAAGGTTTATTAGAAAGGTAAAAAAAAAAAGGTGTATTTTAGTCCATCAAAAAGCAGTCATCTGTATAGTCGTTGACTTGAGTCTTACATACCTAAACTAAAATACTATTGTCGATCGACTAAGTTACCTTCATTGTTTATGTATCGAAATTTTGATGGGTCAGAATAAGGATTATTAAAACACAAACAGGTCTCCTATTACGGAGGTAGGAATTTGAGGTACCTCCGTGATAGGCTCTATCAGCTCCTAAGGCGGTGGGCATGCCTCCGTAACAGGAATTTCATAGTACCTATTATGGAGTAACAAAATGTATTTTTTAGGGTTCCATAAAAACAACATATAACGATTCGTTCTCTGTTTAATGGGAATTTGGCACCAAATTCCCTTTGGCACCAAATTCGGGAAATTATAGCCAGTTATTTTCCGAATTTGTATAAAAAAAGTAATACTTCAGAATTTAGAAATGTTATTTTTATGCTGTTAATTTTGATAATCAGAACCATCTCACGAGAGGTTTATGGTATTAAACACATAACCCTGTACATATAAAAGTGTTGTTTTTATAAAAAACATTAAGTTCCTATTAGTTATAGGGAGTTAATTCAGTTAATTTTGATATCGTTGTATTTTTTATTGGTTTTTAATGCTATAAGCATAAATTTTTGTATAAAATAATGGCTAAAAGTGTTGTTTTTGTACCCGACATTGTTTATTAAGTAATAAAGTTGATTCTTCATAAAACTTAACACATGCTTTTTTATACCATAAAACTAGCAAGCACCAGGCGTAGTGCGTATTCCAGGTCTAGTGTGTTTACCAGCTTCGATCACATCGTCACTTACCATCAGATGAGATAGTGGTCAAACACTAGCCTGTCACAAAAAAAAAATAGCACCCAGCGGTTTCACTCTCGTTATTCCCGACCCCGTGGGAATATTACGAAAAACAATTTTACTATGTTCACACACAAGTCATATATAAGCTAGTCATCTATTTACCAAAGTTTCATTCAAATCAGTTAGACACTTATAGCCTGAAAACATTAAGAACATATCAACATAGTCCAATTCGCATTTATAATTGGTTAGAAAAGATATTAATTATTTTACGGAACCACAATACATTTAACTACCTTATCATCCGAATTAGGAGCCGATTACCGCCGTAATTGGCTTGAACCTTAATCAAACCTCCGTAATAGGGAAATTCGACTTGAGAACTAAAATATTTTTTATAAATTATAAACAACTTAATAACAGACAAAGTGTTACAAGAAATATACAATTTAATCTCCATTATTGCCGAAATTTATTTTTTATACCTATCTTGATGCTTACAAATGTTTTTCTTTGTTACTTTCAAATGTTGCCATTTACCTCCGTAATAGGAGCCTTTACCTTATAACATATTTTTTTATTTGCGAGTCTGGCAACTTTTTTTACAAGCACTCTCAACATATTTCCGCACTAAGTTCGAAGACTTGTATTGGGAATGCTGAAATTCATTTTTCAAACACATTACAACCTATAAACGTATAAACCTATAGTCTTTTACTTCCGTGTATGCTTCGGGCCCAATAAATATTTTTGAATAGCTATGCCCCGCGGTTTTACCTGCTGTGTCGGGATAAAAAGAAGCCTATGTGTGCCAGGGTGTCAGCCACCTCCATACTAAAATTCATCAAGATTGGTCCAGCACTTTAAGCGTGAAGAAGTAACAAACATAATCACAAACTTTTGCCTTTATAATATGAGAAAGATAATAGAATTATGATTTTGAACTGCCCATTGGCTTAGTTAATTGAGCGTTCGCCGTCTAAACAACGGTATCGGGTTCGATTCCTGTCAGGAACACAAGTTTTTCACCTTAGGAAAATGGGTGTTTCTGGTTCTGGGTGTGATTACGTATGTGATGTGAATTTTTCCAGCACCCACAACACAAGTCATCGAACTTATTGTGGAGCTGTGGGTGTAAAAGCGTTTATAGATAGATAGATCGATAGAAAATTCTTTATTACACAAACAGTATTGTAGGTACATAGGCGAACTTAATGCTACAAAGCATTTTCTTCCCGTTAACCTGGGTGTATCGAGGATATTTTTTCTTTATGATTTAGAACATCATCGTACCCATACAAAGTGAACTCAAACGAAATCATACATTCATTCCACTCCAAGTGCTATCTCATTTGCGGCATACAGTAAAGAACTACGTACGTATATTTTCGAATTTTATGCCTACCACGTACATGCGGCTGTGCGAGTGTAGTTTTTGCTACTCGTATGTTTATATCCAGTTATGAAAGAACCGTCAGCTTACGCTGAGTCACCCCTTGATTGTCGATTCCATATCGCTCGACAGGGGGGCGGGGTGCCATTTTATACTGGTTTTTAGCATGTGTGGGTAGTAGTTGAACGATAGTGAAGGGGATGTACCGCCCCCATGTCGTCATCGCGCTGACTGCGTCTGTGTTAGAGGAACATTTAAAATGCCCACCCCTTGACGATCACCGCGCGGCCATTTTCTTTTTTTGCATATTTTTGCGAAATTAGAGTTTTTTTTACTATATTCTATTTTTTTCTTTGAAATGCTCATTTGCTTAGTTGGGTGCGCCTTCTGATCAGGGATACCCGGCGGAAACACAAGTTTTCTCAAGGAAAACTTGTGTTTCTGGTTCTGGTTGTGATTGTGTGTGTGATATGGGTGTTTTCGGGACCCATAGGACACAAGTCATGGAGCTTAGTGTGGAGCAGTAAGTGTGAAAGTGTAAGAAAAAAAATATAAATACTGGTTGATAGAAATATACTTGAAAGATACACTACGCACACGTTTCGATGTTAATTGAATACCTAGGTATTAACAACAACATACTACCTAGGTATCTAACAATAATTCTAATAGTAATTCATAGTTGTTTTCTATTAGGTGAGATTGTGCTCAAATGCTGGCTTACTTATAATTATAGTCACAAATTAAAGAAGTAAGAAAAATGCATAATTTGTATTTAAAAGTTAAAATTGTATTTCTATTTATTTTTTACTAGCTGCGCCCCGCGGTTTCACCCGCGTAAGTTCCGGACCCGCGGGAAATCCGGGATAAAAAGAAGCCTATGTTCTTTCCCAAGCTCTGGACTATCTGTGTACCAAATTTCATTTAAATCGGTTCAGTAGTTTTGGCGTGAAAGCGCAACAGACAGACAGACAGAGTTACTTTCGCATTTATAATATTAATATTAGTAAGGATAACAAAAAAATCATATTGGTGAATGAATTATACAAGGTTTTTTTAATAATAAGAAGTCGGCCATATTGGATTTAGAGATTTTTTTTCATTTAATTTTGGCTTCGCAATCTTGTGCATTTAGCCAGTGTCAAGTAATAATATATTTCAATTGTATTTCATATTAAGAGTCCTATTCACAAGTCACAGTGAAAGTTAAGTACTAGAGCTTGACTCTTTGTCAAGCAATTTTTGATTTGCCTACACTTATGCACGTTTACTAATTATTAACGGTTAATAATCTACCATTATAACACACTCGAAAAGTAACAGTTTTGGAAAATTCTAAAAAATCTGCTACGTAATTTTTTCACTTTTGCGGCAAAACTCCCTTCGAGTTATTCTCAGCAAGCCCTTTCATTTGATACCCTATTTGAATGAGTGCAATTAAAATACTTGTACGCTATGTTGTATTTAGAATGACGTCACACAGCTAACCATGCATTGTCATCTAAACAACGTGTATACAAAATTTCAGCTCAATCGATTGAAGTGATCTACTTCAAAATTGAGTTGCAAGATTCCACCCGAACAAACATAGTAACATGCATTGCAAGTTAAATAAAAGCTTGTAAAATGGTCAAGTTTTACTCACCACAATTTTTTGGAAACATTATAAACAATTTAAGTCACTTTATCATTGCACTATCTATGTACCAAAACTTTGCCGAACATTAAAGATCGTCTAAACCATATTGAACCTTTTTTTTATAACTTGAATATTTATACTGTAAAACTAGGTCTTGGAATAAATATATATATATAAATATATTTATATAAGTAAAAAAGAAAAAATTACAAGACTGTAACAATATATATATTCAATATAATTATATATATTCTTCTTTTTTTTATACTAGTTGTTCCCCGCGGCTTTACCGGCGGCGTAAATTAAAACATTTTTTGCAGTTCGAATTGTTAATCTAAACTTTTTTTAATCCAACAGAACACACAAAAATCATCAAAATCGGTCCAGCCGTTTAGGGGTTCAGTGACATAAACATGTACAAAAGAATTATATATATAAAGAAGAAGATATCAGAGACGTTCTCAAATCACCGGTTATATTTGTTATGAAGCCTCAAGTCGACCCTAGTGGTCAAGTTAGCTTCTCACATAAATTAAAATCTGTTTACAGGCATTTGAGACATAACAGTAACTCGAATACATCCCCTTGTATCTGCAGTCTCATAAATATTACACTTAGTATTCGGTCCTTGATAATCGACGTAAGGTATCAAGCGTATTGGTATTCTATCGCTTATATTTTGCAGTGTGCTCAGGAGTTATACCTACACACAAGACAAACTATTAAAGGTCATCCATTTATGATTGACACATCTCCAGTTCGATCGAAGCGTTTCGCTTCTACTTTTATCATCCGTACGACGAAGGAACGTCTTTGTTTCCTGAACGGTACAATTGGGTGTCTTCAAGTGAATAGGTACCTTCTATGCAAGCATCTTCGGTCGCAAACATTTACATATCATAATTGAATTTGTAGTTTTCATTCCCTGTCAACTGAAGCTTTTCTTTCTAGTTTGTGAATAAAAATCAATAAAAGTTTAACAACTGAGCTATGACAAGCTCTGTTTGAAGTTTATAAGTCGCCAAGCCAGTTTATGGGAGAATCAGAAGCGAGCCCAAGCTAAGATAGGCAAGGAGCTCCCGCTAAGATTTCCTGAGGGTAATTGCCCTCGGCGCCCAGCCTGGGCAAAAGTGAGCATCACTGAGGCCTATACCTGACGCCAATGAAGTGATGACACCGCGCAACACTTCGCCAGAGCAGCGTAAGAGGCGAAAATATGGAAACCTCAGCTGTGGCTACGATATATATACCGTTTGGTGTTGAGACACTGAACCCGAGGGGACCGGAAGCTTATTCTATTTTATTAATGACAAGTTTTTAGAAGTCCGCCATATTGGATTTATAATGACGTCACTTTGTTTTTCCAGTTATTCTCAGCAAGTCCTAACATTTGATACCCATATTGTAGGAGTGCATTAAAAATTACTTGTCCGCCATTTTGTGTGTTCCGCCATGTTGGACTTAGAATGACGTCACACAGCTAACCATGCATTGTCATCTAAACTAAACGTGAATACAAAATTTCAGCTCAATCAGTTGAAGATAACTGCTTCAAAATTGAGTTGCAAGATTCCACCCGAACAAACATACATATATACAGTGCAAGCTATATAAAAGCTTATAAAATTTATCAGATTGTCTGGTTGAGGCTATCCGTGATCAAACTACTGGAAGTGGTATTTGGCTTTTTTTTTAATACTAGATAGGCAAGCATTTGACCGCTATCTCACCTGATGGAAAGTGACTATGCGGCCAAAGATGGAACATGCTTGCCTAGAAGGTACCTATTCACTCTAGACTTGAAGATATCCAGATTATACCGTTCAGGGAACAAAGACGCAGGCAATGAGTTCCACTCCTTCGCTGTACGGATGATGAACGTAGAAGCAAAACGCTTCGAGCGAACTGGAGGTGTGTCAACCATAAATGGATGACGTTTGACAGTTTGTCTTGTTGTTTGATGGCTCAACATATTTCCAATTCAGAGAGACAAAGCCGCCAGTATGATGGGCTTGGCTTCAGCACTTGAGTTACGTATACCTAAGCCTCGTAGGTAACTTAAGTGTATGCTGGATAAGATTTAGGAAAAATTGAAGAAAAGGCTTGGCCTTTAAATATAATAGTACATTACTTAGATATATTTAACTTTTAAAAATACGTTTTTATTAACTTATAATGTTTGTATGTAACTTGAACTGCCCGTTGCATTGGCTTGATTGGGTGAACGTTTGCCTTCTATTATATTGATTCCCGGCGGGAATATATAGTTTTCTCTCCAAGGAAAATTTGTGTTCCTGGTTCTGGTTATATGCGTGATGTGAATGTTTCCGGCACCCACGACACAAGTCAACGAACTTAGTGTGGGGCTGTGAGTAAAAGCGTTACAAAGCGTTTATGTTGATTTCTTTAGATTTCATCTTCAAGTCTGATTTAGAACTACTTTTTTGTATCTTACAGAGTTCACTTTTTACATGTTGATATAGTTCCAATGACAATGCATTTTGGTGGTAAGCATGACCTGAATCGACATCCATCATCAGCTCCATATAAAGGAACTCTTTAACGTTCAACAACACAGGTACGAAATTTGAACCTATGCGTTTATTAATATAAGTCGGTTTTAAGTTTTACTATGAAATGGTTTAGCCCTCAGGGTTATTCTTTTTCAGGTGTCTGATTAGGGAACTCCTCAATGGTTAGCAGCAGAGACATGAAATGTTGTAAACAAATACAATTGTGATAAACCATTTTCTAAGAGTCATCACGACATGGCTACTACATTCATATCTGTCAGGGGACTGCTTTTAGGAAAAAGCTTGTTTGAAAAAATGTTTTATAATAATAATTATTTTTAATGAAAATATTCAATACTGTCAGTTCGTTGCATTAAATCTACACTATAAGCCCTAAGAAGCATCACATTGCAGGAATTATAGATTCCCTAAAAATTCCCTACCTAGGCTAAGACTGAACAATATTTTTTTTATTCTATTATCTTTCCAAAATAAACAGACACTATCCATATGAGCATACATTATGATAATCTAAATGCTAGTAGTGTATGTAAAGCAAAAGGGCTTCATGAAATAAAAATAAATATATTATGCCAGAATTTATTATGTATAACAAAGATGTATCCTGTATTAAACGTAAATTATAATTAGGAGATGAACTATATTTAGCAACTAGCGCAGATGTCCTTAAGTTCAACAAGCAAATTGCCGCGGATTCCGCAAATCTTTGGTCGTCTGCCACGTCCTACAACAGCTCCAGATGCATAGTTGGAGCTCGAAGACGACGAACTAGAACTAGATGTAGAAGCATAGTTGGTCGTTGGAGCAGCGGTCTCAATTATGATCAGTGTTGCATCTGATCCATCATAACCTGACGAACTTGAGCTTGATGAGGACGATGAACTGCCAGAAGAAGCTGAGCCATACCCACCAAATCCACCAGCACTGCCGAATCCACCAGCTCCTGAACTAGAGCTTGAGCTAGATGAAGAACTAGATGAGCTGCCTGCACCGGCATTGTCTCCGTATAAGTCATCAATGATAATTATATCTCCAACGCCACCTGACAAGCCTGCGTTTGACGATGAGCTACTTGAGGAAGATGAGCTTGACGAGGATCCACTAGCACCACCGCCATAGCCTAATCCTGCTAAGCCAGCGCCTGAGCCGTAACCGCCTGCTGCTCCGTATCCACTTCCAAGACCGTATGCACCTCCAACTCCTCCTGCGCCTGCGCCAGCGGCTGCTGCTGCTGCTGCTGCTGCTGAGCTAGAGCCTGACGCTCCACCTAGTCCATCGAGACCATAAGGACCAAGTCCGTCTAATCCATATCCACCAGAGCCTCCTGCAGCTGAACTTGCTGATGCACTCGATGCCGACGATGAACCACCATATCCACTGCCTACTCCACCAGGGCCGTATAAACCTCCGGGTCCGTATGTGCCGTCTGGTCCCAATACTCCTCCGACTCCCAATCCGTAACCGGGACCGCCTGATGAAGATGAGCTTGATGTTGTTGAAGATGAGCTACTTGTGCTTGATCCACCTCCGGCACCACCACCGAGAATGAGGATAGCTCCTGGGCCACCAGAGCCGCCAGTAGACGATGACGAAGAACTGCTTGATGATGATGAGCTCGATGAGGCTCCGCTACCACCAAGGCCGTCGGGTCCATAACCAACTCCACCTACACCTGATCCATAACCACCGGCAGAACCGTATGCACCTCCCACTCCGTATGCACCTCCTGCACCATCATAGCCGGAGCCAAGTCCGTTGATACCACCAACACCAGCGGCGGCTGCAGCGGCTGCTGCTGCTGCTGAGCTAGAGCCAGCTAATCCACCTAAGCCATAAAGACCTCCGTCTAATCCATATCCTCCAGCGCCTCCTGCAGCTGAACTTGCTGATGCACTTGATGCTGACGCTGAGCTACCGCCTAGTCCACCGGGGCCGTATAAGCCTCCTGGTCCGTATGTGCCGTCTGGTCCCAACACTCCTCCGACACCATCATAGCCGTATCCGCTTCCTCCGGATAAAGATGAGCTACTTGACGATGATGAGCTCGACGAGGATCCGCTTGCGCCACTTCCATAGCCTAATCCTGCTAAGCCAGCGCCTGCGCCGTAACCACCTGCTGCTCCGTATCCACTTCCAAGACCGTATGCACCTCCAACTCCTCCTGCGCCTGCACCAGCGGCTGCTGCTGCTGCTGCTGCTGCTGAGCTAGAGCCTGAAGCTCCACCTAGACCATCGAGACCATAAGGACCAAATCCGTCTAATCCATATCCACCAGGGCCTCCTGCAGCTGAACTTGCTGATGCACTCGATGCCGACGATGAACCACCATATCCACTGCCTACTCCACCAGGGCCGTATAAACCTCCGGGTCCGTATGTGCCGTCTGGTCCCAATACTCCTCCGACTCCCAATCCGTAACCGGGACCGCCTGATGAAGATGAGCTTGATGTTGTTGAGGATGAGCTGCTTGTGCTTGATCCACCTCCGACGCCACCACCGAGAATGAGGATAGCTCCTGGGCCACCAGAGCCGCCAGTAGACGATGACGAAGAACTGCTTGATGATGATGAGCTCGATGAGGCTCCGCTACCACCAAGGCCGTCGGGTCCATAACCAACTCCACCTACACCTGATCCATAACCACCGGCAGAACCGTATGCACCTCCCACTCCGTATGCACCTCCTGCACCATCATAGCCGGAGCCAAGTCCGTTGATACCACCAACACCAGCGGCGGCTGCAGCGGCTGCTGCTGCTGCTGAGCTAGAGCCAGCTAATCCACCTAAGCCATAAAGACCTCCGTCTAATCCATATCCTCCGGCGCCACCTGCAGCTGAACTTGCTGATGCACTTGATGCTGACGCTGAGCTACCGCCTAGTCCACCGGGGCCGTATAAGCCTCCTGGTCCGTATGTGCCGTCTGGTCCCAACACTCCTCCGACACCATCATAGCCGTATCCGCTTCCTCCGGATGAAGATGAGCTACTTGACGATGATGAGCTCGACGAGGATCCGCTTGCGCCACTTCCATAGCCTAATCCTGCTAAGCCAGCACCTGCGCCGTAACCGCCTGCTGCTCCGTATCCACTTCCAAGACCGTATGCACCTCCAACTCCTCCTGCGCCTGCGCCAGCGGCTGCTGCTGCTGCTGCTGCTGAGCTAGAGCCTGACGCTCCTCCTAGTCCATCGAGACCATAAGGACCAAATCCGTCTAATCCATATCCACCAGAGCCTCCTGCAGCTGAACTTGCTGATGCACTCGATGCCGACGATGAACCACCATATCCACTGCCTACTCCACCAGGGCCGTATAAACCTCCGGGTCCGTATGTGCCGTCTGGTCCCAATACTCCTCCGACTCCCAATCCGTAACCGGGACCGCCTGATGAAGATGAGCTTGATGTTGTTGAAGATGAGCTACTTGTGCTTGATCCACCTCCGGCACCACCACCGAGAATGAGGATAGCTCCTGGGCCACCAGAGCCGCCAGTAGACGATGACGAAGAACTGCTTGATGATGATGAGCTCGATGAGGCTCCGCTACCACCAAGGCCGTCGGGTCCATAACCAACTCCACCTACACCTGATCCATAACCACCGGCAGAACCGTATGCACCTCCCACTCCGTATGCACCTCCTGCACCATCATAGCCGGAGCCAAGTCCGTTGATACCACCAACACCAGCGGCGGCTGCAGCGGCTGCTGCAGCTGCTGAGCTAGAGCCAGCTAATCCACCTAAGCCATAAAGACCTCCGTCTAATCCATATCCTCCAGCGCCTCCTGCAGCTGAACTTGCTGATGCACTTGATGCTGACGCTGAGCTACCGCCTAGTCCACCGGGGCCGTATAAGCCTCCTGGTCCGTATGTGCCGTCTGGTCCCAACACTCCTCCGACACCATCATAGCCGTATCCGCTTCCTCCGGATGAAGATGAGCTACTTGACGATGATGAGCTCGACGAGGATCCGCTTGCGCCACTTCCATAGCCTAATCCTGCTAAGCCAGCGCCTGCGCCGTAACCACCTGCTGCTCCGTATCCACTTCCAAGACCGTATGCACCTCCAACTCCTCCTGCGCCTGCACCAGCGGCTGCTGCTGCTGCTGCTGCTGCTGAGCTAGAGCCTGAAGCTCCACCTAGACCATCGAGACCATAAGGACCAAATCCGTCTAATCCATATCCACCAGGGCCTCCTGCAGCTGAACTTGCTGATGCACTCGATGCCGACGATGAACCACCATATCCACTGCCTACTCCACCAGGGCCGTATAAACCTCCGGGTCCGTATGTGCCGTCTGGTCCCAATACTCCTCCGACTCCCAGTCCGTAACCGGGACCGCCTGATGAAGATGAGCTTGATGTTGTTGAGGATGAGCTGCTTGTGCTTGATCCACCTCCGACGCCACCACCGAGAATGAGGATAGCTCCTGGGCCACCAGAGCCGCCAGTAGACGATGACGAAGAACTGCTTGATGATGATGAGCTCGATGAGGCTCCGCTACCACCAAGGCCGTCGGGTCCATAACCAACTCCACCTACACCTGATCCATAACCACCGGCAGAACCGTATGCACCTCCCACTCCGTATGCACCTCCTGCACCATCATAGCCGGAGCCAAGTCCGTTGATACCACCAACACCAGCGGCGGCTGCAGCGGCTGCTGCTGCTGCTGAGCTAGAGCCAGCTAATCCACCTAAGCCATATAGACCTCCGTCTAATCCATATCCTCCAGCGCCTCCTGCAGCTGAACTTGCTGATGCACTTGATGCTGACGCTGAGCTACCGCCTAGTCCACCGGGGCCGTATAAGCCTCCTGGTCCGTATGTGCCGTCTGGTCCCAACACTCCTCCGACACCATCATAGCCGTATCCGCTTCCTCCGGATGAAGATGAGCTACTTGACGATGATGAGCTCGACGAGGATCCGCTTGCGCCACTTCCATAGCCTAATCCTGCTAAGCCAGCGCCTGCGCCGTAACCGCCTGCTGCTCCGTATCCACTTCCAAGACCGTATGCACCTCCAACTCCTCCTGCGCCTGCGCCAGCGGCTGCTGCTGCTGCTGCTGCTGCTGCTGAGCTAGAGCCTGACGCTCCACCTAGTCCATCGAGACCATAAGGACCAAATCCGTCTAATCCATATCCACCAGAGCCTCCTGCAGCTGAACTTGCTGATGCACTCGATGCCGACGATGAACCACCATATCCACTGCCTACTCCACCAGGGCCGTATAAACCTCCGGGTCCGTATGTGCCGTCTGGTCCCAATACTCCTCCGACTCCCAATCCGTAACCGGGACCGCCTGATGAAGATGAGCTTGATGTTGTTGAAGATGAGCTACTTGTGCTTGATCCACCTCCGACACCACCACCGAGAATGAGGATAGCTCCTGGGCCACCAGAGCCGCCAGTAGACGATGACGAAGAACTGCTTGATGATGATGAGCTCGATGAGGCTCCGCTACCACCAAGGCCGTCGGGTCCATAACCAACTCCACCTACACCTGATCCATAACCACCGGCAGAACCGTATGCACCTCCCACTCCGTATGCACCTCCTGCACCATCATAGCTGGAGCCAAGTCCGTTGATACCACCAACACCAGCGGCGGCTGCAGCGGCTGCTGCTGCTGCTGAGCTAGAGCCAGCTAATCCACCTAAGCCATAAAGACCTCCGTCTAATCCATATCCTCCAGCGCCTCCTGCAGCTGAACTTGCTGATGCACTTGATGCTGACGCTGAGCTACCGCCTAGTCCACCGGGGCCGTATAAGCCTCCTGGTCCGTATGTGCCGTCTGGTCCCAACACTCCTCCGACACCATCATAGCCGTATCCGCTTCCTCCGGATGAAGATGAGCTACTTGACGATGATGAGCTCGACGAGGATCCGCTTGCGCCACTTCCATAGCCTAATCCTGCTAAGCCAGCGCCTGCGCCGTAACCACCTGCTGCTCCGTATCCACTTCCAAGACCGTATGCACCTCCAACTCCTCCTGCGCCTGCACCAGCGGCTGCTGCTGCTGCTGCTGCTGCTGAGCTAGAGCCTGAAGCTCCACCTAGACCATCGAGACCATAAGGACCAAATCCGTCTAATCCATATCCACCAGGGCCTCCTGCAGCTGAACTTGCTGATGCACTCGATGCCGACGATGAACCACCATATCCACTGCCTACTCCACCAGGGCCGTATAAACCTCCGGGTCCGTATGTGCCGTCTGGTCCCAATACTCCTCCGACTCCCAGTCCGTAACCGGGACCGCCTGATGAAGATGAGCTTGATGTTGTTGAGGATGAGCTGCTTGTGCTTGATCCACCTCCGACGCCACCACCGAGAATGAGGATAGCTCCTGGGCCACCAGAGCCGCCAGTAGACGATGACGAAGAACTGCTTGATGATGATGAGCTCGATGAGGCTCCGCTACCACCAAGGCCGTCGGGTCCATAACCAACTCCACCTACACCTGATCCATAACCACCGGCAGAACCGTATGCACCTCCCACTCCGTATGCACCTCCTGCACCATCATAGCCGGAGCCAAGTCCGTTGATACCACCAACACCAGCGGCGGCTGCAGCGGCTGCTGCTGCTGCTGAGCTAGAGCCAGCTAATCCACCTAAGCCATAAAGACCTCCGTCTAATCCATATCCTCCAGCGCCTCCTGCAGCTGAACTTGCTGATGCACTTGATGCTGACGCTGAGCTACCGCCTAGTCCACCGGGGCCGTATAAGCCTCCTGGTCCGTATGTGCCGTCTGGTCCCAACACTCCTCCGACACCATCATAGCCGTATCCGCTTCCTCCGGATGAAGATGAGCTACTTGACGATGATGAGCTCGACGAGGATCCGCTTGCGCCACTTCCATAGCCTAATCCTGCTAAGCCAGCGCCTGCGCCGTAACCGCCTGCTGCTCCGTATCCACTTCCAAGACCGTATGCACCTCCAACTCCTCCTGCGCCTGCGCCAGCGGCTGCTGCTGCTGCTGCTGCTGCTGAGCTAGAGCCTGACGCTCCACCTAGTCCATCGAGACCATAAGGACCAAGTCCGTCTAATCCATATCCACCAGAGCCTCCTGCAGCTGAACTTGCTGATGCACTCGATGCCGACGATGAACCACCATATCCACTGCCTACTCCACCAGGGCCGTATAAACCTCCGGGTCCGTATGTGCCGTCTGGTCCCAATACTCCTCCGACTCCCAATCCGTAACCGGGACCGCCTGATGAAGATGAGCTTGATGTTGTTGAAGATGAGCTACTTGTGCTTGATCCACCTCCGGCACCACCACCGAGAATGAGGATAGCTCCTGGGCCACCAGAGCCGCCAGTAGACGATGACGAAGAACTGCTTGATGATGATGAGCTCGATGAGGCTCCGCTACCACCAAGGCCGTCGGGTCCATAACCAACTCCACCTACACCTGATCCATAACCACCGGCAGAACCGTATGCACCTCCCACTCCGTATGCACCTCCTGCACCATCATAGCCGGAGCCAAGTCCGTTGATACCACCAACACCAGCGGCGGCTGCAGCGGCTGCTGCTGCTGCTGAGCTAGAGCCAGCTAATCCACCTAAGCCATAAAGACCTCCGTCTAATCCATATCCTCCAGCGCCTCCTGCAGCTGAACTTGCTGATGCACTTGATGCTGACGCTGAGCTACCGCCTAGTCCACCGGGGCCGTATAAGCCTCCTGGTCCGTATGTGCCGTCTGGTCCCAACACTCCTCCGACACCATCATAGCCGTATCCGCTTCCTCCGGATGAAGATGAGCTACTTGACGATGATGAGCTCGACGAGGATCCGCTTGCGCCACTTCCATAGCCTAATCCTGCTAAGCCAGCGCCTGCGCCGTAACCACCTGCTGCTCCGTATCCACTTCCAAGACCGTATGCACCTCCAACTCCTCCTGCGCCTGCACCAGCGGCTGCTGCTGCTGCTGCTGCTGCTGAGCTAGAGCCTGAAGCTCCACCTAGACCATCGAGACCATAAGGACCAAATCCGTCTAATCCATATCCACCAGGGCCTCCTGCAGCTGAACTTGCTGATGCACTCGATGCCGACGATGAACCACCATATCCACTGCCTACTCCACCAGGGCCGTATAAACCTCCGGGTCCGTATGTGCCGTCTGGTCCCAATACTCCTCCGACTCCCAATCCGTAACCGGGACCGCCTGATGAAGATGAGCTTGATGTTGTTGAGGATGAGCTGCTTGTGCTTGATCCACCTCCGACGCCACCACCGAGAATGAGGATAGCTCCTGGGCCACCAGAGCCGCCAGTAGACGATGACGAAGAACTGCTTGATGATGATGAGCTCGATGAGGCTCCGCTACCACCAAGGCCGTCGGGTCCATAACCAACTCCACCTACACCTGATCCATAACCACCGGCAGAACCGTATGCACCTCCCACTCCGTATGCACCTCCTGCACCATCATAGCCGGAGCCAAGTCCGTTGATACCACCAACACCAGCGGCGGCTGCAGCGGCTGCTGCTGCTGCTGAGCTAGAGCCAGCTAATCCACCTAAGCCATATAGACCTCCGTCTAATCCATATCCTCCAGCGCCTCCTGCAGCTGAACTTGCTGATGCACTTGATGCTGACGCTGAGCTACCGCCTAGTCCACCGGGGCCGTATAAGCCTCCTGGTCCGTATGTGCCGTCTGGTCCCAACACTCCTCCGACACCATCATAGCCGTATCCGCTTCCTCCGGATGAAGATAAGCTACTTGACGATGATGAGCTCGACGAGGATCCGCTTGCGCCACTTCCATAGCCTAATCCTGCTAAGCCAGCGCCTGCGCCGTAACCGCCTGCTGCTCCGTATCCACTTCCAAGACCGTATGCACCTCCAACTTCTCCTGCGCCTGCGCCAGCGGCTGCTGCTGCTGCTGCTGCTGCTGAGCTAGAGTCTGACGCTCCACCTAGTCCATCGAGACCATAAGGACCAAATCCGTCTAATCCATATCCACCAGAGCCTCCTGCAGCTGAACTTGCTGATGCACTCGATGCCGACGATGAACCACCATATCCACTGCCTACTCCACCAGGGCCGTATAAACCTCCGGGTCCGTATGTGCCGTCTGGTCCCAATACTCCTCCGACTCCCAATCCGTAACCGGGACCGCCTGATGAAGATGAGCTTGATGTTGTTGAAGATGAGCTACTTGTGCTTGATCCACCTCCGACACCACCACCGAGAATGAGGATAGCTCCTGGGCCACCAGAGCCGCCAGTAGACGATGACGAAGAACTGCTTGATGATGATGAGCTCGATGAGGCTCCGCTACCACCAAGGCCGTCGGGTCCATAACCAACTCCACCTACACCTGATCCATAACCACCGGCAGAACCGTATGCACCTCCCACTCCGTATGCACCTCCTGCACCATCATAGCCGGAGCCAAGTCCGTTGATACCACCAACACCAGCGGCGGCTGCAGCGGCTGCTGCTGCTGCTGAGCTAGAGCCAGCTAACCCACCTAAGCCATAAAGACCTCCGTCTAATCCATATCCTCCGGCGCCTCCTGCAGCTGAACTTGCTGATGCACTTGATGCTGACGCTGAGCTACCGCCTAGTCCACCGGGGCCGTATAAGCCTCCTGGTCCGTATGTGCCGTCTGGTCCCAACACTCCTCCGACACCATCATAGCCGTATCCGCTTCCTCCGGATGAAGATGAGCTACTTGACGATGATGAGCTCGACGAGGATCCGCTTGCGCCACTTCCATAGCCTAATCCTGCTAAGCCAGCACCTGCGCCGTAACCGCCTGCTGCTCCGTATCCACTTCCAAGACCGTATGCACCTCCAACTCCTCCTGCGCCTGCGCCAGCGGCTGCTGCTGCTGCTGCTGCTGCTGAGCTCGAGCCTGACGCTCCTCCTAATCCATCAAGACCATAAGAACCATATCCGTCTAATCCATATCCACCAGAGCCTCCTGCAGCTGAACTTGCTGATGCACTCGATGCTGACGATGAACCACCATATCCACCGCCTATTCCACCAGGGCCGTATAAGCCTCCTGGTCCGTATGTGCCGTCTGGTCCCAATACTCCTCCGACTCCCAATCCGTAACCGGGACCGCCTGATGAAGATGCGCTTGATGTTGTTGAGGATGAGCTGCTTGTGCTTGATCCACCTCCGACGCCACCACCGAGAATTAGGATAGCTCCTGGGCCACCAGAGCCGCCAGTAGACGATGACGAAGAACTGCTTGATGATGATGAGCTCGATGAGGCTCCGCTACCACCAAGGCCGTTGGGTCCATAACCAACTCCACCTACACCTGATCCATAACCACCGGCAGAACCGTATGCACCTCCCACTCCGTATGCACCTCCTGCACCATCATAGCCGGAGCCAAGTCCGTTGATACCACCAACACCAGCGGCGGCTGCAGCGGCTGCTGCTGCTGCTGAGCTAGAGCCAGCTAACCCACCTAAGCCATAAAGACCTCCGTCTAATCCATATCCTCCGGCGCCTCCTGCAGCTGAACTTGCTGATGCACTTGATGCCGACGATGAACCACCATATCCACCGCCTAATCCCCCAGCACCACCGTATGCCCCCGAGCCTGCAGCGATACCACCGTAAGGTCCGACACCACCGTATGGTCCGACACCACCGTATGGTCCGACACCACCGTATGGTCCGACACCACCGGTTCCTGCGCTTGAGCCCGAGCTTGCTGAGCTGGATGCGGCACCTGAACTGCCTCCATAGCCGCCCCCTCCAATAATAACGATTCCTCCAACTCCTCCACCTCCTGTGCCGGACGTGGTTGTTGTGGTCGTTGTTGTAGATGATGCACCACCTGTTCCGCTAGAATATTGCCCATATCCTGGTCCGCCAACTCCTCCGTAACCGAAACCAGTAGCTCCTGGACCACTTGGGCCAAGTGGGCCAGCACCGTAACCTGCTGATCCTGCGGCTGAGGCTGATGATGCCGAACTTGATGACGCAGATGAGGCTGAACTGGCACTTGACGATGACGATGAGGGTTGCGCAAGCTCGGAAATAACGACTTCCTTCTCGACTATTTGTTCGTCGCCATTCTCATCAACTTCGATGGTAATAGTTTTGATAATTTTTTCACCATGATGAGCCTTTGATTTTAAGTTCTTGCCGTGTTTCTTCGTTATCGTTTCGTGTTCATTAAATAGATTGCCATCCTTCCCCTTAATGATTGTGTCTAATGTCTTATTAGAGTCTACTTGAGCGATTTGATTAAAAAACTCAAGATCACTGTAGAAATCTGCAGCGGCATACTGAAAAATAAAAAGATTTTATGTACGGAAGACTCATAATATACCCGGTACAACTTTTAGTGCCGTTTGACATTCACTCATCGCAATATTTTAAATGATAAAATAGGTCTCAATCAACTTTTGGTGCTGTCCTCATGAGCTTCCTTCTTCAAAAGAAAAAACAATCATATTAAATATATTCGTGATTCAGTTACACTATCTGGTTTATTTTTTATGTTTTTAAGTAACTAGACTGGCAAGTCGCTCGACTGATGGTAAGTGAAGTTCAGTGCTCAGAGTTATAAACATGTATAGGTCAAAATCCTGGCAAAGAACTGTGCTCGTCACCATGAGATATTAGATGTAAGATCTCTTTAAGACCTGCCATTTCTCTGGTGGTTACTAATAATAGAAGCGAAAACCGTCTGCAAAGTCGGTTAGGTTAGGTTAAGAACGCTTAGGCTGATCGTGCCTCTCTATCGCTTGTTCTGCGCTCTCGCTTGCACGCTCAGGCTCAGGCGGAGCGTGACACTTTTTCGTGCGTGCAGCCGGTGTTCATCGATTTATAAGACGTTATCACGTTAAAAGTTTAAGTTTGCAAAAAACAGTAACATTGAATAATGAAGCACAGTATGTACCAACTTAGACAGAGGATCAGGACTAATATACTACACACAGGGTAACCTTGTTAGGAGTTAGGGCTTATCCATGTACCCGATAAATTGCCTACTTACTGAGCTACTGATTATTATATATTAAATCTACTTCTACTGACTGAGTGAAGTAATAAAACAATTCGAATGTAAGTATTTGGGTTATCTTGTAAATATCAAAATCTATTTAGTATACTTACAGGATGCATATAAACTATTTGTTTAATAAGTATGAGTACATGGAGTGTTTATAAGCTATGATTTTCGATATCAATAAAGAATATAATTATTAGTTCTCACAGATTTATGATCGAGTTACCTCCGATTTTAGTAGTTGGGTATAATTGAACAGAATGTATGCACTTAGTTTATTTTGAATGTCTCTATATGTCTAGAAAGTTGGCATTTTATTGCTATGGACTATCTACCCGTTGTTAGATAAAATATACAGCTGCGGCAAGTAGCTGGATATCTTTCGATATATTTTGTGCCAAATACAAGGCAGCATTCAAGTTACTTATCAATCTTATCATTGTTCATTTATTTGAAATGAGTAAAGCAATTTAGAACTAATGCTGAAGATTTTAAGGTTGTATACCGCGAGGACAGAGAACGCTTCGCTTGCAACTAGAAGACAGAGTGGAAAGTACATAAGGTAAAATAAGTGTATAAGGTAAAACTTACCTGCAGAGCACATAAGAGGATCACGCACGCTGTGACTCTCATTTTGAGAGTTGGATCGAACTGATAACAACACCTTCATCACCTGTCTTTTTATACTGCTATGTCCACCTGTTCGCGTACGCAAAATGCGCAATTTAACAATAGAGATCCAAATTATAACAATATTGAGAAGAAATTACTTCTTTTCAATGAAAACAATGTCACAATTATATAGAAACGAACAATACAATGTAATTATGAAGCCCTCGTTAAATGTTAATAATGTAGATAGTCGACTCAAAGCATTACTTTTACTTCATCGCTATGTTCTAACACAAAATATCTAGATTTTTTTTAGATACATATGCAGTTAGATTTAATTCAGAAACACATTAATCAAAATAAAAAAAAACGTTTTTACACTCACACCCCCACACAAAGTTTGATTACTTGTGTCGCAGGTGCCAGAAATATTCACATCACACACAAACACACCCCGAGCCAGAAGCATATATTTCCCTTGGTGAAGAAATTGTATTCCTGCCAGGATTTTTTTTTATGCTAAACAGTCAAGCATTTGAGCATTATCTCACCTGATGGAAAGTGATGATGCGGTCGAAGATGTGACATACTTGCCTAGAAGATAGCTATTCACTCTTGATTTGAAGACTCCCAGATTATACCCCTCAGGGAACAATGACGCAGGCAGGTTCCACTCCTTCGCTGTACGTATGATAAACGTAGAAGCAAACCGCTTCGAGGGAACTGGAGGTATGTCAACCATAAATGGATGACGTTTGATAGTTTGTCTGGTTGTTAGATGGTAAAATGGGCATGGTGGAATTCATCATCATCATCATCTCAGTCTCCTCCTCCCCCAAAGATCTCCAAAAAGAACGGTTGTTAGCGGCTTGCATCCAGCGTCTTTCTGCGACCTTCACTATGTCGTCCGTCCACCTTGTGGGCGGTCTTCCGACACTGCGTTTGCCAGTCCGTAGCCTCCATTCTAGAAGTTTTCGGCCCCATCGGCCATCCGTTCTACGTACTATGTGCCCTGCCCATTGCCACTTCAACTTGCTAACCCGCCGGGCTATGTCGGTGACTTTCGTTCGTCTACGGATCTCCTCATTCCTGATTCGATCTCGTAGAGACCATTCTCTATTCTCTATGATGGTGGAATTAACTCTCCAAAATGCAAACGATAGAATACCGATAGACTTGCGACCTTACGCCTGTGACCGAGGTTCTGCAATCTGGACTCAAACAGCTTACTATCGCCAATAAGTCGTTATATACAAGAATTGAACTCGGAGACAGATTTTAATTCCAAACCTCTTTTCAGTTTATGTTTGTGACAAGGTGGAAAAGTGCACTGCTTTCTGGTGACTACTTAATACCTAGTTAAATATAATTCCTGTATAAGTAATTGATCGAAGAAAGCGAGATCACCAAGTTAACATGGGTGGTTCAGCACTTTGTCCATCCGTCCGTCCGTCCATCTGTCTGTCAGAGGCATTTAGCGTCTAAACCATACAAGCTTCAAATTATCAGAATTATTTATAGCCTAAAGCCAGAAATGGCAATTATAATTATTATAAAAATGATATTAAGGGGACACCCTTCACATCCGTGGCGAGCACAATTTTTTTTTCTTCCCCTTTAGGTTATCATTTAAAAGAGCTTGATAAGTAGACAACAAACCAAAAATTATGTTGAAAAATAACAATTTGTTGGGCCACCAAAGTATTTAGACCAATTTTTATCGATCGAACGAGCGAGATCTCTAAATTGACTTGGGTGATTCGGCACTTTGTACGTCCGTCCGTCTGTCAGAGGCATCTAACGTCTAAATAACTTCAAATTCTCAAATAATATGTAAAAATATGGCCCAAAGCCAGGAATGGCAATTTAAATGAATTAAATAAAAATAATAGGGGGTAGAAATACACGTTAGCGAGGAGCATTATATAAGGGGGTATTGTAAATATATTATAAATATATATATAGATACAGTGTATAACACATTTTTGGGGGCTGAGTCACCCACGTCCGTAGGAGGATACCCCTTAAGTCTGACTCCCTACACGTGATCCCCGGGTGGTGCTAATCAGGTGACATTTGAGAGGTGGTAGAGCATTTTGTGAGTTGCTCGCCTGGCTTGCTACCAAAGTAGCTTACCACCATCAAGTTGAAAGTCTGCCGCCAAGCCAAATACGGTGTTCCGGTAGTTATCCTTGAGAGCCTGCGTATTCCAGGTCTATTGTGTTTACCAGCTTCGATCACATCGTCACTTACCATCAGGTGAGATAGTGGTCAAACACTATAGCCTGTCACAAATAAAAAAATAAAAAATAAAATTAATTTTATTTGCGTGGTAGGGACTTCGAAAATCTTCGCTACTACGAATTAATAGTTAAACGCAAGCAAAGTTTAAAAAAACCAACTTCACCGCTTTATCTTTGGAACCTTGATCAAATTCAATGTATTAAATAATGATAGAGAAGATTATATAAAGGGTAATGAAACAAATAGCACACTATATTATAGCACAAAATGTTGTAAGCCACTTGCCGAAGGAAAAGTGCCCAGAATACTGGCTACATATCCACGATGAATAGCGATGCAAATTTACTATGCTAAATAAGAGCCAGCATTCTGGTCTCTTGTCGCCTCGACTAAACGTTTGGATAAATATTCAAAAATTTCGTGTGCACCCGGTCCCCACGAACCCAAAGTTTCTACCCCAAACGGTACAAACATATAATCTCTATCAAGGTTGGAATATTTACGCCGCTTGAGGTTTTCTTTGTTTGCAGCCCCGCCAGCTTGAACACTAGTCTCTGGAAGATGAGACGGCGCCAGTGTATCGACACAAGTTGCATCCCACACTAATGGACGTCCCATCTTCCAAGGAATTAGCGTCATTCCATCAGGCCTCTTGGCAAACGTCATCCGTTTATGGTTGACATACCTCCGGTTTGCTGGAAGCGTTTTGCTACTACGTTTGTCACCCGTACTGCGAAGAAGTGGAATTCATTGCCCGCGTCTTTGTTCCCCGAACGATATAATCTAGGAGTCTTCAAGTTAAGAGTGAATAGGTATCTTCTAGGCAAGCATGCTACATCTTCGGCCGCATCATCACAAGTGGTCAAATGCTTGCCTATCGAGAATAAAAATAATTTACAACACGTTCAATTTATCACAGATAATAATCAACCTAACTGATATTCTTAGGTATCTTAATCGAACGGCTTGTTGGTTAACTAACGCTTTAACACTCACAGCTCCACACTAAGTTCGATGACTTGTGTTGTGAGTGCCGGAAACATTCACATCTCACACACAATCTCAACTAGAACCAACATTAATTTTCCTTGGAGAGAAAACTTGTGTTACCGCTGAGAATTGAACCCCATGCTTAGAAGGGGAACGCGCACTCAACTAAGCCAAGAGTCAGTTTAAACTACAAACTACAATATCACTTACTTTTATCAACCGACTTCAAAAAAGGAGGTTCTCAATTCGACGGTATGTTTTTTTTTATTATTATTATCTTTATTTATTATTTTTTCTTAAGTAAAGGTTTTTTTTACAATATTTTATAAGAGTAGTAAACAATACAATATTACAAAATAAAGAAAACTGTAAAAAAAACCTAAACCTAGTATGCCTCCAGCAGCGGGGCAGGGCCCAAGCTACCGATAGGTCAGTGCTGCAGAGTGAGGAACCTCCTGACAATACATACCGTGTCCAGGAGTACTGCCTTCTGAATCTAACCCTTGATCCAACCATTTAGCGAAAGCCTCTTGAGGTGTTGATCGAGACTTTTCGCTATTAGCCCATTCGCCGAGACAACTATCGGGACAATGATCGTCGAATCTACATCGCACATGGCGGTTACCTCGAAGGCCAAGTCAAGATACTTGCTTAGCTTATCCTGCTCAGCCTTCACGGGGCTTTCATCATGCGGGATAGAGACGTCAATGAGCACTGCCCGCCCTTGCTTTTTTTATTTTTTGTTTTGTTTGGTAGAGTATACTTCAGAGATGGTCCTATATAAATTTTATCGAAATCGGTCAAGTCAAAGCCGAAATTTAAGCGATGAAGTCCGTTTTTTTAAGCTTTACTTGCGTTTTAATTATAAATATTTTGGTAGTGTCAGTCTTGTATAAGACGTTAAAAACAATTAAATACTGACACATGTTATACTATAGCAGGTTGCTAATAGCTCACTAATTGAAACTTAGCTTCTTTATGAGTCTTTGTAGAGGCTGAAGGTTGGTACTATCTTGAACTTTAAGCGCATTGCATAAGATCTAGTATCACTTTAATGTTTTAAAGTTTCTTAGACGGCTTATTATACCTCCTTGAGTGTTCCTGATTAGTACAGTAATCGATTGGTTATACTTATGATTGAGTTGTCATGGACCCTACAAAAAAGCTGCTATTCTTGTTAGGGTTCCGTACCTTTAAATGATAAAGGAACCCTTATAGCCTCACTTTGTCGTCTTTATATCTTTCAGGCAAGACACCTTTTTCTAAGGAACGGAAGGAGGTATCAAGTTTTTTATTGTAGTGTAAGAACTCTTTTTTTTATTTGGAATAGGCAAGCATTTGACCACTATCTCACCTAATGGAAAGTGATGATGCGGCCGAAGATGTGACATGCTTGCTATTCACTCGAAACCTGAAGACTCCCAGCAGAGTCCGTCTGGGGCAGCACCACACCCGTCAAGCTTAGTGTGCATTACTGTATTGAATTTTGGATCGAAGGGCAATGTTTCTAGTGAAAAAACAGGGCTTAAGGCGACTTGGAATCGAGTTGGCGGACTGGAGCCAAACTGTAGCCTTGTAGAATTGCCTGCATAGGCAGCGTGCGCGCTTTCATATATTTTTTAAAATTAATCTTACCCTTTTACAAAAAACTTGAGTTCATAACAAGGTTTGAATGTTTGTTGGGATTGCACCCAATATTTTTGTTCCTACCTAAATGCAATGTTTGCTCCAGGTATCCTATATATTGAACAATTTTGAAAGCAACTCTGTTAATAGCAGTCTATCCTAGTTTGAGTTATGCTCATCGAAATGACAATAAGTACTCTAGCTTAAGTCTGCTCTTAAATAACTTAAATGTCTCTTTTTAATTATCATTATAATTATAATTTCATTCTAATTATAGAATCTTAAATACATTAATATGCAAATTTAAAACTAAAAAGGGAAATAGCACTCAAAAATATTGTAGACCGCTTGCCGAAGGAAAGGTGCTCAGAATACTGGTTGCGCTTCCACGTTGAATAACGATACATTTGTTTGTGTTTAATAAGAGCCACCATTCTGGTTAGTTGTCGCCTCGACCAAACATATGGATAAATCTTTGATTTATTATAGGTTTTTTTTCTTTTTATCTTTTTATTTCCTAAAGTTATTACTAAAGCCTAGCGTTTCTAAGATGTATTTTTATACCTCTTACAAACGCTCGCCAAGGTTCTAAGTAAATATATTAAAAATACGGCAATTTATCTATCTAATCTAATACCTTTAAACGAGCAATTCTTGTATACATATATGTCGCATCCGGTTATTTTGAATCGAAACGGAAGGCGCGTCGAGCGGTGCTAACTTCACTTCGCCGCGTCTTGGCAGAGTCGTATAGTCAGCCGACGGTGGCGCGACGGACTTCACTTCGTTCACGTCACTCTAGGCGACAACACGGAACTGTCACTCCGTTTCTTTTTATAAACTACCTACCGTTTAATAAGTGTCAGTTGATTTTGTTGATTAAGACCGTTGTAATTATTAAAATCAAGTGAGTGAATCTCAAGGATTGTTATTTTGCACGATACCCACATGCGCCCACACCATGTCTGAAGAAAATGACGACAGAAATATTCCATACCCGACATATATATATATATATATATAATCTAAATCTCGGAAACGGCTCCAAAAATTTTTATGAAATTTAGCATGCAGGGGGTTTTAGGGGCGATAAATTGATCTAGCCAGGTTTCATTTTTAGAAAACTTCGTTTAAAATTTAAAATAACCGTCCAAAGCTCGGTCATCCAGGTACTACTGAAGAAAAAAATGTCATTGACACATGCAACTAAATTAAAACCTACCTACTTACCATTAAATTTGCCAAAAAACAAGGCCTTACGGTACGAGTACGGTGAACAACTGAAAAACAGTATTTTTTTGTAAAATAAAGAAAAATATCACAAAAAAAAATTGGCAAAGCTTTAGACCTACGATAATTTATATTCTGGGTGCCGAGAACTTGACGTGACGCTTACCACCAGGCGAGTGACACGCTCCTCTCGTCTCTCAATAACTTAAAAAAATGATTATCATCATCAGCCTGTATTTTTTATATCATATTCAATGGACGAACGAAAAGTGAAAAAATAAATATCATAGAAACACGTTGTACGGAACCTTCGGTGCTCTAATCAGACCCGCACTTGCCGGTTTTTTTATATTATTATTATAAAAACGAAATGATGACAGGTTGGTTATTAATATATAATAACATTGTAAACATTAACAAACCTATATCTCAATGGTTGTAAACTCATTTTAGGAGTACCTACCTTATGACATGGAATCAGCTGTTATTTTTGACGTTTCCTTTTTGTGCTATTTATTAAATTGTCTATTATTATTTTGTAACAGCAATAAAACAACAGGGTGTGTCGTCAAGACACACGATAGAAGTGAATTTTGTATTACAGAGGAAACATTTTCTAACGACTTATCAAAAAAGGAGGAGGTACTTAATTCGACTGTATTTAATTTTTTATGTGCGTTCCCTCATAACTTCTTTCGACAGGAACCGATTTTATTCTGAGTTTGAAAATTGTTGCTTTCCCATTTGGTCCCATTTAAATTTGATCAAGATCTGTAGTTTTTGAGCTATTGTCAATCATGCATGTTTAATGCATTAAATCTGGTTCCGAAGACAAAGCGGTTATTTACACAGATAAAACAGTTACTTCACACACGCAATCACAACCAAAACCAGAAACACAAATTTTCCTTGGAGAGAAAACTTGTGTTCCCGCCGCTCCGCTTAGAAGGCGAATGTTCATTCAACTAAGCCAATGGGCAGTTCAATAATTGTACTCACTAGTGAACATATTTTGACTTAGGTATATCAAATGTAAAGTTGTTCACTAGTGTGTAAGGAAGCTTTTGCATTTTGTGGCTCTTAATTGTTTTTAAAACTATTGTTTGTTTGTTTAGTTTAAGGACAAATATAATTTTAACCTTACTGTACTTAATATGTCACTATAATCTTAAGCTTACTATACAAACAAACAAACGCATTCACACTCACAGCCCCACACTTAGTTCAAAGACTTGTATCATGGATGCCGAAAACATTCACATCTCACACACACATTACACCCAGAACCAGAAGCACAAATATACCTTGGGAAGGAATTTGTGGTCCTGCCGGGAATCGAACCCAGGACCCACGGCGCAGAGTGCGGGCACCTGTCCACTGCGCCAACTGGGTCGTCAACTATACTTATGAACTTAATATGTGAAGCCGTTTTTGTGATATACCCCGTAGAAAATTGGTGTATGATTCTTTCTACTACACATTTCTTTCTAATTAGATTGTTAGTTTAAATTATTATGTATTTTTTATAACATACGTCACATAATAAAAATAACTTGTTTTTGCAATACAGCGTCGAATTATTTTCAAATATTTGAATTTGCCACATGACATGTGTCGTGGGTGTCGGAAACATTCACATCACACAATCACACCTTGATTGAAAATCATAAATTTTCCTTGGGAAAAAAATTTAAGTTTCCATTGGGAATTGAACCCTATACTTACTGCTTAGAAGGCTATGCCAACTAGCAGTTCATTGATTTAGTTATTTGCAATAAATCTAAAATCTATCAATGTCCTTATCTTGAAACCCAGTTGGCGCAGTGGGCAGATCTCTGTCTTCACCACCGTTGGGTTCTGGGTTCGATTCCCGGCAGAAGCACAACGTTCCTTCCCAAGGGACATTGTGCTTCTGGATCTGGGTTTGATTCTGTGCACGATACAACAAGCCTTTGAACTAAGTGTGGGGCCGTGAGTGTGAACAGGTTTTTTTTACTGACATAAAAAAGGAGGAGGTTCTCAATTCAACTATATTTTTTTATGTCTGTTACCTCATGACTTTTTTCTAGGTAAACCGATTTTAATAATTCTTTGATTTGAAAGCTATAGAGCTTTCCATGTGGTCCCATTTAAATTTGATCGAGATTTGACCAGTAGTTTTTGAGTTATCCTCAATTAAGACTTCAAAAGTTACCTCATTTCTTCTTTCTTTGTGCGCCGATTTTGATAATTATTTTTTATTTGAAATCTAATGCTTTCCATGTGATCCTATTTAAATTTGGTCAAGATCTGATCACTAGTTTTTGAGTTATTGTCAATAATGCGTGTTTAATACGTTAAATCTGATCAAGGTTCCGAAGACAAAGCGGTGAAGTCGGTTTTTTTTAAGCTTTGATTGCGTTTTTATTTATTGAAACGTTCTACTTTATTAGTTTTTTGTTCTCCGCAGCTAATAAATCTTTCCTAGATTAATGAAAGTTGTCCAAGGAGACAGTCCACAGAGGGTCCAGTTTACGATCGAAGAACGGCGTTACGATGTTTGCGGGTCTCTTCAAACAATTGTCGGAGAACTCTTTTAGCCCCAGATAAATGTTTGATCAGGTTTATTGCGAACGGAAAACACGCGCAAAATTACCGGACGAGACAATAAGCAAGTCTCAAGTAACTAAGACTAAACTAAACAGCAACGCGCCACTACGAGTTTCTCCGAAATCGATCAACCTTCTTACCTATGTTTACCGTATGTTGCTATAACTAGAGGCTCTATGAGCTGAACACCTCGTTACCATTTTCGAATCAGATGATATATGTAAATTTTTACATTTTAAATCGCCATTTAAAAAAAAACAAATATTATCGAACCTACTCACAAAATTTCGCGGGAATCTTTAAATCTTTCTGGAGAAATGCGACCTGTACAGGAAAATCACCGGAAATCCGGACACACGAAAGCAATTTTGCCCAAGCTAAAACGTTGAAACTTCGCTCGCGCTTCGCGCTTGCCCGGCCAATTACATCATCCAAATAGTATACGCACTTTGAACTCCATCTTCTAGCAGATTAAATGCACATAGAAGCTTTTACACTCACAACCCCAGATAACAATGTGTTCATTGAAGTGATCAACAATATTTGTATCGTGGGAGCAGGAAAAAGACACAGTGATTAGCGGTTCTTATTGCTCTATACGCAGCCTCAAAAAATACCAACCTCAGGAAGAACAAAAATACTTTCACCGGGATCTCAGTGGTGTTCCGGCAGCTATATTTATATGCCTAGTGTGTTTACCATCACTTACCATCAGGTAAGACATATAGTGTTCAAAAGCTAGCAACAGAAAACAGAGATAAAAACATTATGCTGCCCTTTACTTTTTTATTAAAAGATATACCAAGTTTGAAAAAAAAAACGTTATCTAGTTTTATCTACGGAACTTCGGATAACGATTTTTTTTCAAATTGCGATCGTTACCGTTGGCCATCTGGCACGCGACCAACGTCTTAAGAAATAGGGTTGTCACCCTTGAGCTCCTACACATCCTGTTAGTTTCTTGAAGCAAACTCTGTGACGACACGTGCCTGAACAGAGCATGCTATACAGAAATATACTCAAAAAATTAGTGCATAAAATTCAATTTTTTATGGTAAAGTTTTACTTTTGATAGGGTTGCCGCGTATGGAAATTAGAGACATCCGTTCTCGTGCCGCGCGTTCGTGTTGTGTTTTATGAAGCGCGGATGCATATGCATTGGCCAGGTGTAAGTTTGACCCTGATAAATGATAATGGATTTCAAATCAAAAATCAACTGGTTTCAACTGGGCACTTTTATAAGATTGTGTTAATACTTTTTTAAGTGTTGAGAAAGCTTAGAGTAACCAAAGAATATTAACCACATATTTGACGGTCAAAAAGGTAAAGAACGTTTGATGTCCGGTGTCCCGTCTCACACGGCTGCCCAATTTCGAACGAAGACGCATAACGTTCAAATAAAGTGCTGTCAAATATGGGGTCGCATTTAAAATAATCTTTCATTTGCGTTATTAGTCAATTGTGCCACCAAAAATGTAGTGGTAACCTAATTTATTGAAGTTAAGAACATTAATGTTTAGTTACACTATTTGACGTCATTAAAGCGTTTATATGCTTACATTAAAATATAAATATTAAAGTTATTATACGAATTTTCACAAAAAAACTAAAGCAATGAACGTAATAATTATAAACGTGGCTGAAAAAATCTGCGAATAATACGGTACTGATACATAGTTATTTATCATTTAAATTAATGTATGATTTCAAAAGCTTACAAATACTACACTTTATTGTTTCATTATGTATATGGCATTATTAGTAATGGCCTGTCATCATTAATTTACACATGAAATAAATAAGATTGATGTAAGATATTCAATATAAAAAAAACTGTTATTAAGATTGCAATTTACTTACTAAGTAGAACTAACAAGCATCGAATTATAGATACATTTGAATTTGGCCATGTTGCTATAAAGCAATTATTCGAAATAGTAATTATTTTATAATTACCAGTAGTAATTATTATAATTACGAATAATATATATTATTATAATTCAAAGTATTACATTATGTAAAGTAAAATAAAGACTTTTGTAAGATATAAAAAAATAATATAATGTGTTGTTGTAAAGAAACACGCCAAAATATAACGATATTATTATCTAGTACCTGGGTGACCGAGCTTTGCTCGGTTTTATTTTAGGTAAAAAAAATAATCTGAAAAAAATAATTATCTGAACTCGAATCGGGGTCTTCTGATCTCGGGACCGCCCGATCCCACCTGAGCTCTTATAACCTTGTAGATAGTGGTGAAATTTGAATTTTGAACCTTCGTATTCTAATGATATTGCAGCAGTTTTTTACTGTCTCAAAACACGTAAAAAACGACGTTTTCTAAATATGGGATCTAGCTAGATCGATTTATCACCCCCGAAACTCCCTGCATACAAAATTTCACGAAAATCGTTCGAGCCGTTTCCGAGATTCAGATTATATATATACATTTATACAAGAATTGCTCGTTTAAAGGTATTAGATAAAGACAATTACTGAGACAATTTAGAGCAAAAAATAAATCTTCGAAATCAAAATATACGTAACGTCTCGACAAACACGGAAAGTTTACACACTCGTTAATTTTGTATTGTCTGTAAGAATGTTCACGTATGGTGTTTGTCACGTCAATAAGTGAGCACCTGAATAAATATGAGCATATCTATAACTACTGTGAATTGTTTATTTATGGTTTAAGTTTAAAGTATTAAAATTAGGCTTTGAATTGTAATGTTATGCAACCTGACATGATAATTTAACCTTAGAAAGCATTTTCTTCAAGGAAAAATTGCCGCTGCTTTAAGGAATTTTTTTTAAGCGATTTCAAGAGTAATGGATACTCAATTTGACTAGTTTTTTTTACCTTATATCTGTCGCACGTCATTTTGATTATTTTTGTTTGAAAGAGTTTATGTTCGAGTTAGTACCAGAAGAAAAATAAAAAATATTTAGAGAGAGAGAGAGAGGAATTGCTCATTTAAAGGATTTATTGATAAGTTATATATATATTTTTATATAAGTGATGACACTTAAATATTTACGTAAAAAATGTATAAGCAAAAATTATAGACTAAATTATATTGTAGCGGCCCTTGGTTGGTTTTACTATGTTAATAAGGGCCCGCGACGATATGACCGTTAAAAATAAGCCACCGTGCAATACTTCCTAAGAAGGGGACGGACTCAGGGAAAATTAAAAAAAGAATACGTTTATTATCCAATGTTTTTATTGAAAACATTTAAAAATTTACATTCTATAAATTACTATTTTATTAATGGTAATCTATTTAGATTACCAGTTCATCAATTTTATAGGTAGGTGCATTACCTAACATTAAATTACAAAAAAAAGGAATAAATGTGACAAAAATTACAAATTATATAAAATACAGTAGAAGTGAATATAAAATGCATTTAAGTTTGACATTAAGTTCAAAAAATACAAGTACAATTCAAGATGTGTTAAAAGTATATTAATTATATAATTAATAATTATACAAAACTTAAAGTAAGAAAGCAATATTAATACAATAAAAAAATATAATGAACTAAAAATCTAATTGATATGCAAAACTATTTAACAACTTCTTGAATAATAAAAAAGGAACGCATTCACACTCACAATCCCACACTAAGTTCTAATACTAGTATCGTTGATGCCGGAAACATCTTCGTTTCATACACATTCACACTCAGAACCAGAAGCAATAATGTCCCCTAGGACGGAAAATTTTGCTCATGCCGGGAATCTAACCCAGAACTCACGGCGCAGGGGACTTGCCCAATTGGGTTGTAATTTTTCTACTATACATAGAAATCATAATTTGTACTTGGGTTCGTATCACTTTGCTTGCAGACTGACTATATTTTTTCACGCCTTACATTAAGATATATATTTTCATGAAATCTAGCAAATAAATTGTTACATATTTTAATTTGATTGATTCATATTCATTTTATTTATCTTTTGACATAATTATACACAATGTTCTTAGACAAGTCAAGTATTACAATTTAGGAAACATATAATAACACTAGCCGTGCCCCGCGGCTTCGCCCGCTATTATCAAGTTAAAAAGTAACCTATGTGTTAATCCTAGGTATAATCTATGTACATTCCAAATTTCATCCAAATCAGTTCAGCCGTTAAAGCGTGAAGAGGGAACAAACATACTTACACACAAACTTTCGGATTTATAATATTAGTAGGATTATTATAACTTAAATAAGAATGTCAACATCGGCAAAAGCTTCGTCAAGTCTAAGTAACTTTTACATATAAAATTATTTTTAATAATTGTTTTTACATTTAATCATGACATAATTTATTAAAAGCATTCGTAATTTTTTGCGACTTTTGATATATTGAATTGATTTTTGTTGGAATCCCTGATATTTTCCCGCCGTTAGAAACGCTTCAAAAAGTCTAAGATGTATTAGAAAAAATCCTGCTTGTAACCATCGACCTACAAACAACCAAACAAACAAACAAACGACCTTGGGTCTAATGTGTACCGCTTAACCTACATAAACATGGATATAAATATGATAATAAACAAACAAAAACAATTTTATTTATGTTTAATCTCCATTACTACACAGTTTAGTTTTGCTTCCAACTTTATAATTCCTACGTTTTTTTACTGACTTCCCAAAAAGTTGGAGGTACTCAAGTCGACTGTATTTTTTTTTATGTGTGTTATCTCATAACTTCTTTCCACGTTAACCGATTTCGAATATTCTTTTTGAAAGGTATTGCTTTCCAATTGGTCCCATTTAAATTTGATCAAGATCTGATCAGTAGTTCTTGAAATATCGTCAATAATGCGTATTCTGTGGACTACATTAACGATGTTCTCATAACTTCTGTACCTCATAACTTCTTTCGTTGCGAGCCGATTTTAATGACTATTTTATTATTTAAAAGCTGGTGCTTTTCATGTGGTCCCATTGAAATTTGATCAAGATCTGATCAGTTGTTCTTGAAATATCGTATATAATGCGTGTTTAGTACATCTAATCTGATCAAAGTTCCAAGATTAACGGTGAAGTCGGTTTTTTTATGCTTTGCTTGCGTTTAATTATACTGACGACGGTCGCACTATTTTTACCTTCCGAAAATTTTAGCGAGGCGGGAATTGTCGCATATATTATCATCTCGTTTTGTCGCCTATATTCCGTGGATACTTTTGAGCGCGGTCCCGAAATCCATGTATTGGTAGATCGACGTTTGTAACAAATAATTGTAAATGCTAGTTCAATTAATATCTGGACATTATTTTCTTAAAACACTAGGCAACGTTTGTGTTACTCTCTTCAACTTGTTCTAGCATGAAGATGGAATCGCCTCACTTCTGCAGCTAAATAGAGAAACTGACGCTGTTTCTCTAACCACTTGGAACAGACTCATGACTAGTTTCTTTTCCCCGGAATCACCTGAAAGATAAAAGAGATAGAGTTAAATCACAACGTCCACAAATATTGTAAATAGTTCGCCCCTAACGGAGACCTCGTGTCTATATTTTGCCTTGTGATATCACATACTCAATCACACCCAGAACCAGAAACTCAAATGAATCTTGGGGAGAAAACTTGAATACCCGTTGGGAATAGAACCCGATACCAGAGGTAAACGCGTACAACAAATAATAATACTAATAATAAAGACTTAAAATTATACGCACCTCGCACTAACTATGGGAAGAAAAGTATTAAATTTGAAGTATCAAAATTGTATATTTAACTATCAATAGATATAAAGGAATCAAAATCAATGACTAGTTTTAAAAAGTTACTTAAGCACCACATGATGAACCTTTAACATAGTAGTACAAGACACTTCCAGCTACGCTTGATCTGTGTATCTCGTTTACCGGATTTGTGTCCGAGCACGAGTATCGAACGAACATGACTATTTGAAACTACCCTACCAAATAACATTAAAATAGTTCTGCTTCAAATAATTCCCCCCAACAAATATATGTTACTAAATTATAATAATTTCTCATGTAAGTGAATAATGTATTCTTTTGAAAAACTAGCCGTGCTCCGCGACTTCGCCCGCTATGATCAAGTTAAAAAGTAGCCTATGTGTTAATCGTAGGTATAATCTATGTACATTCCAAATTTCATCCAAATCCGTTCAGCTGTTAAAGCGTGAAGAGGGAACAAACATACTTACACACAAACTTTCGGATGTATAATATTAGTAGGATAAAGAATCTCGAAACCAGTTGGCGCAGTGGACAGGTCTCCGCCCTCTGCGCCACGGCGCAGAGGGCGGAGACCTGTCCACTGTCCCACGGGTCCTGGGTTCAATTTCAGGCAGGAGCAAAAATTCCTTCCCTAGGCATATTTGTGCTTCTGTTTCTGTGTGTGATATAAATGTTTCCGGCACCCACGATACAAGTCTTTGAACTTAGTGTGGGGCTGTGAGTGTGAATGCGTTTGTTTGTTTGTTTGTTTTATTAATAACGGTAGCAAACATAGCCGCTGCTACGCCCCTTCCAGGGTACATGAAAATATTTATAAATTAGTGTTTTTATTATTTTACATGGTGCAATTAATAATAATTAACTTATTATCTATATACTATATAAATAAAAGAAAGTCGTGTTAGTTACACTATTTATAACTCAAGAACGGCTTAACCGATTTTGCTGAAAATTTGTGGAGAGGTAGCTTAGAACCAGGAGACGACTTTTTAGGAACGTACATTGTTTTTTTTTTCATTTCGACATGCTTTCCATTTTCCCATACGTCACTCGGATTTGGTAAAGTACTAGGCAAACATAAACATGAAGGAGGTGATAATATAGTCACGTGGCATTGTAACGCGTGCCGAGTATGGCTTCCTAAACATGCACATTCATTGACTGTTAGGCGGAACGAAGGTCGCCGGGACAGCTAGTAAACTATAAAACAAAATTAAACAAAAAAATAGGATGAGTCGTAAAGACACACGATTAAAAGATATTACAGGGAGACATTCTAATTATTCATCACAGTTTCTCTACCACTTTTCGGCACATAAAAAGGTTTCGGATCATTTCAAAGCCATCCCAAAAAAGTTTCACTTCAAAAGTATAAAAAAATTGTTCTTTTGCGACAGTATGAACAATCTCTCAAACTCACAAAAATATAAATAAAAACAACGAAATCCGCCCCTGGTTGTTGACGTCTTTTATGCTCTTACAAACAAGAGAAATAATCGTCAAGAAAGCACCCCTCAAAAAAAACCTTTAGTACTTACCTGCGACCAAACTAATACACCCTATTTCACTTACAATAAAAACCATTTTGGATTAACCAAACGAAACATTTGGCCGGAACATAAGTGTGACTAAAAACGTAGAGTCGCCAAAAATATTACTTTGTGTTTAAAGAAAATCTTACAGAATAATTTTTACATAACACAATAATATTAGTCTGAAAGTTAGCGTATTAAAAGTAAAGGATAGGGATGATCTCACCTCAACGTGGTGCCCCTGCCGGTCAACAATCGCAGTTCCAATGTCAATCAGAAACACATTTCCGACGAGGGTTGTCCGTCAGGCAGGCCGGTCATAAAAATCTGTAAATACTTTTGCATATCTATTAACAAAATGGTATCTTATGAATCACTAAATTACTAAACTCGCAGTATCAATCAAAGCAGAAAAAAAAACAAAAAGATGCTGGTAATGATAAAAAAAACAGAATTATATATGTATTTTTTTTATCTACAACTCGAACAGATTTGGATGAAATTTGAAATGTACACAGCTTATATCCAGGATAAACAAATAAGCTACTTTTTTATTAATTTTACGCGAACAACGGGGTTACAGCTAGTAGATAAAAACATATTATGATCTAATATCAAAAATTATATATAATGTTATAGGATTTTTTCCACAAGGAAATAAAAGCGCGAGGTCTCTGTTCGCGGTGAACTATGAATTTAAAACCGTTCAGGCGTTTCGGCGTTAAAAACAAAAAAAACGTCAGGAATATGCATGAGATTTAATATAGGTTAGCGAAATGCTTTTTAGTCAGGAATTTCAATTCAAAATAGCGAAACGCACGCTATTGGTTGGCTAGATTGATTCGTGACGTCAGTTTCCATATTGTCGATAGCAATGCTTCGACAACTTTCCTGTACAGCAACAATGATTGGATATCGGATGTCACGGAAAATACGTCTAAATGGCCGCGTTTAAAATTACTCGCATTTCCAAATATTTAATTTGATGTAAAAAGTTATTTATGGATGACATTTTAATTTCAGCAATGAACCAACGTTAACAATCAATCGAAAAAACAACTAAAATGTATACTCCATATTACAGAATCATTCAAACTTTCTCATTTAATGTCAGAAGAATAGTGGATTCAATTAACGCTTATTATTCTTAAAAAACAACAGCTGTTCATAAAAATAATTTAATTCTAATGGCGACTCCACTGCCGAACAGAGCAAAACAAACGAAGGGTGTCAAGGGTTCGAGAACATAACGTCTTTTCGCCCTTTTCAAGACGCTTTGAGTTCCTTGTAGACCACGGCACGAGCCGGGCCTTGCACAGGCGTTCCCGCCAAAAACATTTGACAGCTTAGACTAAAGAGTTTTTATTTACAATTTAAATGACACCTGCTTTTTACACAAATTCGTCACTAGTGTTTCCCGCCTAATTGCAATATTGGAAGATCGTTTTTTTTTTGTTGTCAGCTGGTTTAAGAGTGCTAATAATAATTCTGCCAGTGCCTTTTATTTTTTTAGTTTTTTAATTTGTTTTTGTGCAATAAATCGTGATAGGTATATAATTAATAATAGGAGGTTATATGGTCTGAAACGGTGCTACAAGTGTTGTTACTCTAAGGATTTTATGTATCGGCCTTCTTGTTCCAGTACATGGTAAGTTTTATTTTATCTAATTGACCACTTACACACTTGATACAAGGTGTTGCATCAAAAGTGTAAGGTTAAGAACTTCTAAAATTTTATTTACGCTCGCTGGCGTAATTGGTTACTTGTGTGTCTTTTACGCTGCTGATGCCGGGTTCGATTCCCGGTGGGTTTCTCAACAATGAATTTTTGTGTTTAGAATCTAAGCAGGGTATCGCATTCGATTCCCGGCGGGAAAACAAATTTTCTCTCCAGGGAAAAAAATGCGTTTCTAGTTCTGGTTGTCATTGTGTGTGATGTGAATGTTTCCGGCACTAACGACACAAGTCATTGCTCTTCATTCAAAGAAGGCATGAAAGTCATCCACCTGGTGGTAAACGTCACATGTCCAAAGAAAACATAACAACCAAAAAAAAATCACACTTATTGCACAGCACCGCACTTATTTCGAAGATTTCTTTAGCAGGTGCTGGAAACAATCACACACTCAATTTTCAGGAAGCGTGCTCTTGACACGTGACTACTCAGGAAACACCGACACAGGCGAGGAGTTCCATTCCTTTGCGATTCGCACAATGAATGTGGAAGCAAAACGCTTCGTCGGCATTTGTCGAAATACTACCATATAGCGCTGTCGCTTATCAGTATGTCACCATGCTTAGCAAATAATTATTTTCATTTTCAAGTCAATATATAAATTTATCCAGGTAAGGGGTAAACTCGTCCTTGAAGACTTTTGCACAGTTCATACATTATGGTATATTATACACACTCTTTGACTTTGTACCTCTGTGGAAAAATTGCAATCAACGTCATTTCCCGCCAAACAAACTTTTAAAAAAGGAACACCAACACAACGGTACGTAAACAAAGCCGTCCTTGACACGCAACTTTATCGCGAAGGTCAGAACAATGACCCCGTCGAATCAATAACTCATTACTTTTTTATTTCGTTTTAAACGGTTAAAAATATCGTGTTTTTTGCGCGTACCAATTACGGGCGGGCGAAAGTTGGGTGACGCTCAACATATTATGACGTCACGCGTGGGACGGGGTGTATTATTGGTGTTAATTTTTGTGAATCGAACTTTTTAATTCATTACGGTCACTCATTGATAGTACATGTAAGGGGTACGTTGGAACGTGACAGCTGTTTTAGTAGTGTTGCCATTTTGTTTTATTATTAACTAGCCGTGCCCCGAGGCTTTACCCGCATGTATCAAGTTAAAAAGTATCCTATGTGCTAATCCTAGGTATAAGCTATGTCCATTCCAAATTTCATCCAAATCCGTTCAGCCGTTACGGCGTCAAGAGAAAGCAGCACAAAAACTTTCGGATTTATAATATTAGTGTAATGCAATATCACTGATCACAACTTGCAATATAAATAAAATAAACCATTTTTATAATTTTGAAAAACAATGAAAGTATCATAAGTTCTTGCTCTATCTATTAAGTCAAAAAGCCTATGTGTTATTCCCGAACCTAAATGATGTACATTCAAAATTTCATCAAAATTGGTTTATTCGTTACGGAAATACGTGGTAACAAACATTCACACACACAAACTTTCGCATTTATAATATTAGAAGGATAGGATAGGATAGGATTTGTTCAAGCCTTTGTGTTAACAATGTCATGTCTAAAGCCCTTATTAAATAATATTATGAAAATAACTTTTTTTTTTCTACTTATATACACGTATGTATGTATATAATGCATCAATCTAGTAAAAAAAACAATGGGTTGCACTCCGGGAGTGCCGGCAGAAGTGAAAACTTGAACATTTACGTTGTAAACAGAAGGAACAGGCATACATTTTCGCCGCGCGGTAGAAAGAGAGGGGGATATTACTTCCTCTCCTACGCCGCGCCGCCGGCAGCGGTCTACTCTCCCTTCGTCTTACGAATTTTCGATCAGGTCACGTGTCCTGTCATCCCAAAAAGTGCACAACGCCGCTAAAGAAATTTTCACTTCAAAATTTAGATACAACGCTAAGTATATGACAGTGTATCAAAGGAATAATTAAAAAGCATAAAATAATATCTAAGATGGTTTTTCATGCATACTTTCCTCAAAATATCCAACCATAACAATATATTAGAAATGTTCTTATCCCAGAAGTGAATAAAATTCGACTTTATGTTAAGGGTATAAAGCCCACATTTAGAGAAACTGTGGTGGTTGTAACTTTGCTATAAAAACGAAAGAAAATCAGGGTTATTTAACAGAGTTTTTAAACGGCTTCGCAATCTCATTTAGCCAGTGTCAAAGTATCGGTAAGTTATAAAGTGACTTCTATTTTAGTTTTAAAGCGTTCAAATCAGGTTTTTTAACTTTATATGATTTGCCTACACTCATGCACGTTCACAAACTATTAACTGTTAATAATACACCACTATTACACATTAACACTAGAAGAATCACAAGGTTTACAAAAAATTAAACGCAAGCAAAGCTTAAAAAAAACCGACTTCACCGCTTTATATTCGGAATTTTGATCAGATTAGATGTACTAAATATTGACTATAACTCAAAAACTAGAGATCAGACCTTGATCAAATTTCAATGGGACTACATAAAAAGTACCAGCTTTCAAATAAAAAAATAATCATCAAAATCGGCTCACAACGAAAGAAGTTATGAAGTAACTTTTGAATTCGGGTAAACGAGAACATCGTCAAGGTACGCATTATTCGTCACAAAATAGACATTATTGACGATATTTCAAGAACTACTGATCAGATCTTGATCACATATAAATGGGACCAATTAGAAAGCAACATATATGAAACTAAAAAAAAAATTTCGGAATCGGCTCTCGTGGAGAGAAGTTATGAGGTAACACACATAAAAAAAAACATTCACTTGAGTACCTCCTCCTTTTTTTGGAAGTCGGTAAAAAATACAAAATCGTAATTTTTTCACTTTCGCGCCAAAAAAACCAACGCCATTTTTTCACTTACGCGGCAAAACTCCAATTTGATACATTTAAATATCTTTAACGATATATCCTAGACTAATAAGAGCTCAATTTACGCATTCCAAATTCAAACAATCCATGTGTCCAGGGGTGACCAACCGCAGGCCCGCAAGAAGCGGTTTAAATGTCGTCGAGATTTACGGGCCGGGGCCGTGTTCGCCAAATTGAAAGTTGACTATAAATTAACTAGCCCGCCAGACAATGACTGCTAATGTAAATTGCCTGATTTAGGAGCGTCTTTGGGGAGGGGGATGTCTTTAATAGTAAATTTATTAAACCTACACTTATAGTATCGTAATTGATTGACAAGGTTTAGTCAGATCAACGCTAGGATTGGTGACTGTTTACTAGGATTTTCAACTGAGTGTCACCGTGCTTTGGAGATCAGGCTAAGTTGGCGGTCCCGGTTGTTAGTCGTAAGACAACAGTCGTTAAACTATGTCGGATGCATTCAGGTGGCCTGAAAAATCCTATCACTATAGGACTGCTCTCTAGTCTATCTAGTCTGATGGTTTTCTATCTTTTACATTTCGTGTGAGCGCAAGAATTACCCGAGTTAATTGTCTTGCTGCTCGAAATTCTGCCATTCACACAAAATAACATGAAAAGCAATTAAAAAGTTACCCCAATTTCTTTACACAAACAATTCTTTGTTTTATTAGTTTCAATACAAAAGCTTTGTTAAGACACAATAACGTTTTTACAAAACAAAAATTTCAACGCTTCATAACAAAAGCATAGTCCATAACCAAAACCCACTCTTCTTTGACACAAACAATCTTTGTTAAAAGTTCCGATGCCATAAAAATGTTACGATATCAGGGTAATTCTTGTTAACGACATCAGAATCTTATTACGCCACCTTTTTATGCGAGAATTTAAAAACAAAGCTCGCTAATAAAAACTTCGATTCGTTTTAATGTAAACAGAGGTCTCATAGGAAAGTCATAAACGGACTTTAGGTTCATCCCGAAACGTAAGAGCACAATGTCACAACTCGTCACCATCAAAAAAGGTTGACAATATTCTGAAACAAAATGTGAGACTTGTAAACCTATGCCCGTTTATTTCATCACAAGTCTCACCATTCCATAATCAAAATCAAACTCAAACTGTTAATAAATAAGAATCATTTTAGAAAACCTGGCTGCTAGACACTTAGTACTATTTCTGGAAAAGGTCGAAAAGTTTTTATTCCTTCTGGACGCTGCTATTTCATCGTCGCGACACTAGAAAATGAACCGTAATGTGTTATGTTTACGTTTAATTTTGGATGAAATTGTTCGGTTATAATAAAACGTTCGGATTTCAAAGTTATTCGAAATGCGAAAGCTTTAAAGGTGTGATAATAAAAAAGAAGTTAGCTTCTTACGTGCCATTACAAGGTGAGAAGACCTGAGGTGACATTTGTTTGAAGACGTGTTTATGTTATTGGGAATTGATCTAACTATAAAATTGGACACGCGTTTTATTTCAAAGGGTAAAAAGATATTATGGTAATTTGATTGTTTCGCAGTTTACTACAATATTGATTCTACCAATGGATATGTCGTACTCCTTCCTTAAAAACGTACAGAACATGTCGAAAATGTTACATAAGTAGGTACTTATAAATGTTACTTAACTTTTAAACATATTATTGTATATAACGTTACATAAGTAAGTCTTTGCAAATGTTACTCTTAAGGATAGATATTATAAAACGTTAATTGCGACTCTCATGTCGCAGTGAGCAGGTATCTGCCCTCTGTGCCATGGGTTCCGGGTTCAATTCCTAGCAGGACCACATTTTTTCTTTCCAAGGGATATTTGTGTTTCTGCTTCTGGATGTTTCCAGCACCCACGAACAAGTTTGCACCTAAGTGCACGTCAACTCATAGTCCCATACTAATATGTAAATAAATAATGACCGTTATATCACTTTACATATAAAACAGCCTTTTAGAAATTTATAATGACAAAGAAATCTTACCTAAAAACGAGGACTTACACTCATTTAACCTCAGAAACAATAATAAGTTATACCAGCCAAGAACAAGACTTGTTAAAGCTCAAAAACAAAGAAGATATATAAAAATAAAAATATTCAATAAACTGCCTCAAAAAGTGATAGATTTACCTAAACAAGAACGTATTTAAAGCTTCAATAAAAATGTTTTTTGAACATAATCCTTTTTATAATATCAATGAGTTCATGGTTTTAAAATTGCATAAATCTTCATTTTTATCATAAGAATAATATTAAGTTGTATTTTTATTGTATAATTAGTTAATTAATGTATTTTATTATAATTACATGATTAATGTTATTGCATATATATGATTAATGATTTACTGTACCTATATTATTTGACAATTATTATTATGATGAATGTAAATTGACGTACCTAGTATACGCACATTGTTATAATGGTGAATAAATGATTTGATTTGATTTGATATGGGACTATGAGTTGACAGCAATATCTAGACTCCAAGATACGCTTTCTTGACAACGGTCTTCTCCCATTCTTTGTGAGTGACCATGAGGTTTTTCATACATGCTCGTTGGTTGAGGGTTGCTTTTGATCTGGCCTTTCTTTAAAACATTTTCGACCTGGTGATACGTTCGCCTAGATCGACCCTAACCAATTTGCCCATTCACACTCCCCTTAAATTGCATAGGCAATGTGTTCTTTTTTTTAACAACTAATAAAATCTTGTTACTGACTTCAGAAAAAAGGAGGAGGTACTCAATGACTATATATTTTTTTATATGTTACCTCAAAACTTCTGTCCACGTGAACCGATTTTGATGTTTTCTTTGTTTGAATGCTGGTGCTTTCCCATTGGTCCCATTTAAATTTGATCAAGATCTGATCAGTAGTTTTTGAGTTGTCGTCAATAATGCGAGTTTAATACATTAAATCTAGTCAAGGTTCCGAAGATAAAGCGGTGAAGTCGGTTTTTTTAAGCTTTGCTTACGTTTAATTATTAAAAAACCGTGTTATAGGGTTCCCAACGAGTCACACCCTGTATACAATGTGGCTCATTGGAGAAGTTCTATAGCTTTTTAGTTATATTTTATTAATAACTAATGTAAGATTGTTTAAAAAAAAAAAAAAATCAAGGTAGGCAAACTTTTGACCACTATCTCACCTGATGGTAAGCGACGATGTAGTCGACGATGGAGCAAGCTTGCCTAGAATTTAAATATTATTTTTCATAGGGTTCCCAACGAGTCACACCCTGTATACAGTGTGATTAATTGGATATAAAATTTCCAAAAAATCACACTGTAACTTAAATCGGTGTGACACGTTGGGAACTTTTACTGACTGCTAACCTCGATTTAGAAGTCGGTTACAACAACCCTCTTCAAAAGCTGATTACGCTTGCTTTACGTCGCCAAGTCAATCTCGAACGCGTAAGGAGTCTACATCAGGTTTACGAGGCACTTTGTGATTCTCTATTAGCCGTACAATTTTATTACAGGGGTGACTGTTTATGATCACCCTGTATCGCCTGCGATGTATCCAGTTTATGCCAGTGCAGAAAACTTAAAAAAACCAGATTTTGTTTACATTTGAAACAAAAAACACTTCACAGTCACAGCCCCGCACTAAGTTCGATGACTTGTGTCGTGGGTGCCGGGAACATTCACATAGCACACAAAGTCAAGTTAAGAGTGTACCTATGGGTATCTTCTAGGCAAGTATGCCACATCTTCGGCCGCATCATCGCTTTCCATCAGGTGTGATAGTGGTCAATTGTGTGTGCTTGCCTATTGAGCAAATAAAAAATTACATTCGCATCAAACCCAGAACGAGAGCCAGAAGCACAAATATTCCTTGGGAAGAAAAATTGTGGTCGTGCCGGAAAACGAACTCGGGATCCACGGCGCAGAAAGCAAAGACTTACCCACTACGCCAACTGCGTCGTAGTCGGGAAAACTCGCGTTTCTTCAAGTGTTAATTGATCGAGCGAAGCGAGATCCCTAAGTTGACTTGGGTCGTTCAGCACTTTGTCCGTCCGTCCGTCTGTCAGAGGCATCTAGCGTGTAAACCATATAAGCGAATGACTTAAAATTCTCACAGAATATGTAAAAAAAAATAGCCCTAAACCAAAAATCACATTTAAAATTATCTAAATGAAAATATTAAGGGAGCTCCCATACACGTAAGTGGGGAGCTAATTATTTTGTATTTTTTATCAACCCTTGTGGGGTATCGTTGAAAAGGGCTTGACGAGTAGAGTACGAAACTGGTTTAAAAAAATCTAAGTTGAAAAATAACGATTTGGTAGGCCACCAAAGTCTTTGTTTTTAGACCTATTTTGTCCCGGGGTCTATCTCAAAAACGGCTTCACACTTAGCGATGAAACTTATATAAAATATTCGTTATATCCTGTACTTGAACAACAAATACAGATGTTATTCAATTATTTTAAAGAAAAAAAGTTAGAAGCAATTAACCTCAAAAACTTTTCTCTATGAAGCAAAATGTAGGCGCGAGATCTCAGTTTGGCGCGAACGACTAGTTGTCAAGTAATAAATATTTTTTGAATAGTTTGGCATTTTCTAAAACCAGTCCTAGTCACCAGTCACAATCAAAGTCAAGTACGAGAGTCATGGTCTAGTCACAGTCAAGTCTTACTTTAGTATTTACTAATTTTAGTAGAAACTTTACTAGAACTTCTACTAGAGTTTTGGAAAACTAGATTGAGTACCTAAGTGATTTCAACATGCATAAAATATACACGACAATAAAAAAATGCTGTTATTCTATTACTCGTTTCACAATTATTTTTAAAACACATTCACACTCACAGCCCAACACTAAGTTCAAAGACTTGTATCCTGGTGCTGGAAACATTTGCTTAACACACAAACAATCACACCCGGAACCGGAAGTAGAAATGTCCTTTAGGAAGAAAATCCTGTGAGACATTCAAAACAAATTTAATTAAAAGCACATTCTGTAATCTTTCGGTTTCATCTCAATCCAAAATTCATTATTCACATGGGCTCCAATAAGGCACTCACGTTAGGTATCAACTGATTGCAGATTCGCAAAATTCCAGCCATCTCGAGACAAGAATCTCCGTGTCACATTAAGCGTCTGCTTGCAGTCTTTTTTTAAACAATATTTATAAATAATTAAAAGCAAGCAAAGCTTAAAAAACCCGACTTCACCGCTTTATCTTCGGAACTTTGATCAGATTAGATGTACTAAACACGCACTATTGACGATATCTCAAGAACTCCTGATCAAATCTTGATCAAATTTAAATGAGACCAATTGGAAAGCAAATTAATTCTAACAAAAAAAAATCGAAATCGGTTCACGTGGAACGAAGATATGAAGTAACACACATAAATTAAAAAAAAAAACAATTGACTTGAGTACCTCCTCCTTTTTTGTGAAGTTGATAGAAAAAAGTATTTATTCAGTACACATTTTGTGGCGGTACAATGAAATTACAAAATTCTGACCTGAGTTGCTTAAACTACATCCAATTGTACCTTATGTCCCCATCACTAGGTCTCGTGAGAGCCTGTATTGTTAGGTTACAGTAACCTATCTGGTCTTTTTTCTTAACTATAATGTATTCTATACTTATAGTGCCTACTGTGCATGTTTGTCATACTGTAAGCATATATATGTTTGTGTTTATGTGTGTGTGTTACTTATATCACTATTAAATATCAACATAAATTATGTTAACATAGGTTTTGCAGTCGCCAGAAAGCACTTGTGCAGTTTGCCTCCATGCATCCTTATCAGTAATGTAGTAATTAGTTTTATTATTATACAAATAAAGGTTTCTTAATTCGTTTTCATAATTAACACTCGTTTTATTACTTTCCCAGTGGCTATAACGATTTTAGGAGTGATACTGCAAATATCAAACGTCATTTACGATAAAATTATAACATAGTTTCTGAAATTATTTCCTGATACTGCTTCTCCCAGCCCAAATAATCACAAGAAAAAGATAATAATTGATTGGACAAAATAAATTAACAATTTCTAATTCAATCACATATTTCTAACTTTACAAATAGCAAATATCTTATTAGAAATTATGACTTTTAGGACTAGTAGCGCCATCTATTGTAATTAGTACAAAAACTAATAATTATATATAATAATTACGCAAAAAAAGTATATTCACATAATTTTAGACTACAATTATAGTAAAAAATAAATGTGAAATAAGCTTGGTTAAAATATCTTGTTTTATATCGAATAAATCTATATGAAAACCCAACTTATACATTTGTGGCGACGCGATACCGACGACATCAAAACGTTTGCATAAAACCCAATCGAAAACTAAAAAGATACTGCAAACGAAAATGGCCGTTGAATGGCTGGCGAAGTGAACGTTGCACTTTCACAATTAAAAAATAAAAAAAATAGAAAATAAACGTTCAGAAATGAACCATCGGATAGTTCTCATTAACGCCACGGAGGGTTGCAGCTTTGAGCGCTGAAGTCAATTCCCCGCGCGCGGGAGATATTAGTTCCGCTACTCGACACCACGTTCTAATGGCAGCACTATTTTCTTATTAGAATTAATTTTCACCAATTGGGTTCACGTTTTATTTTTTAATCTTGTAGATATTAAAGCACTTCATAATAAAGCGATTTTTTTTATTACTAATATGTGGAAATAAATCGACGGAAATTTAAATACATCTCCATTCTATCAATCGCAGGGTGACAACGCGGTTTAGTTATTTTTTTACTTATGGTTGTAAAAAGTTTTAACATTCCATGTTTCAACAAATACACGAAACGCAACGAATTTTTTTATTGACACCTCGACCCGCATCCAGACTTGAAAAATAATCACAAAAGTATCGAAATACGTCGATCACATGATCGGCAGATCGAACCGGGTCAAGCACAACAGGTGAGTTGCGGGCGCATCAACTAAAAAATAAAATATCGAAATGCGAAAAAATAATAAAAATCAGCAAATATAGTAAATTGAAAAAAGTGTAGTGGCATCTCCCTCTGTTTTATGGTAGTGGGGTGCGTGCATCTCTTTCACGAGTCCGCGCACGTGGTTCTCGGTAGTGGATGGCGGGAGGCGAGCCGGCCACATCCCGTCGCGGCCCGCGCCGACCGGCTGCATTACCCGTAACCTCCGGATGACCTCATTTTTTTTTTCTCCAATGTAAATATTCGGCTGCTCTGCCGCATAGTCTATAAGTGGTATTAAGTTCCTCTCGCGTTCTTTTTTTTTCTTTCCGTTACTAGCCGGTTAATTAGTGTTAGCGTAATAGACTTCACAGTGAAGAGTACTTTTTATTAGTGAAATAACTTCGGGATGTTGTTTTTTATTTGTAAAAAATTGTATACTGTAAGACGATAAGTTAAGGAATTTTTAAACTGTTGTCATTGTTGTATGTGCGGGATAATTGAACATTTACTAAACTGTGACGTTACTTTGTAAGTCTGTGAGTTCTCCAAATTTCTTCACGTTCAGGTAAAATGTGTATATATAAATTGTGAAGCTTTTATTATTTTCGTTATTTTTGCTTATTTTATCGTTTTGTGCTAAGTGAATGAAAAAATATTTTCAGTAACGAAAAACTTTAATTTTTATATTTATTTTAATTTTTTCTAATTGATTATGTAGGAAATACAATGTATGAAAATGAATATTTATGAAATAAAAATACAAGTATAGTTTCAAAAAGCAGCAGAAACAATAGTAAAAATAGCAATTTAGCGAATCAGAAAAAAAAACGAATGATAATTTAATATTTTTTGTTGGTAAAAAAATTTACTTCATCATTTAAATTTGACACCCGAAAGACATTTTTTACTATATTTTATTAGCTTTCTCTAAATATATTTTATTTATCTATTTCAGTAATCCAGATTTACTTCAAAAATTGTGTATTTTTTTTTGTATACCTCAAAAATCCTTTCTTCCGGGACATTGTTAACGGTTGCGTCTTGTGACATCGTCTAATAATGCATTCTCTGTGTTGTTATTTCTTGTTACTTTAAAAACAGTTTTAAAATCGTATATTGTAAAAGTATTATCAATAAAAAAAGCATATTTAAATTGTAACCAATAACTTTCCATTTTGCTTCCCGTTTTACTTTTAATTTTTAAAATATCATTAATAAAATCAGTGTCGATAAAAGTTCATTGTCAATAAAATCGGCGCTTCGGAAAAATCAACGGGTGGTTAAAAATCGTTGCGGGTTCGTTGACCTCGGCGGTCGAGCTTCTGATAAAAGAATCATATTAAATTATGCCGGAAATTTACGAAATAAATTTAACTGAGATGAGTTATTTTACAAGCTTTTTTTCGAACCCGGTGTCGGGTTGTTCCGTAAATGTTTGACTTTCACACCTTTTCGTGGAGTGTTCGCGCATTTCCTTGTTTTTTTTTTTAGGAAGAAAAACTGTTTTTATTTAATATAAAATTGAATATCTATTTGCTGTCAACTGATATATGTAAAAAGCTACATATAACATCAATTGGACCTATATAATTATGGCTTTATTAAAGACTTTTAATCATCGTTTTAATATTTTTGTGAGCTTCTAATGTTTTTTTTAAATATAATAACTAAATATAAATGAAAAAAAAACAAAAACCAATTTTTCTTTCCAACTTTAGAGCCTTTTAATAGTAAAAGTAAATCTTTTCGCTCAATTTTTTTTTGTTATTTTTTATTCACGTTTGGGGTTATTCCAGCAGTACACTTTTCTTTTTAAAGAAAATATTCATTTTTAAGAAATATAATTATGGCGAGAGATTCACTACTTTATTCCCTAAAGACAGCTTCATCCACCATTTTGATATCAACTAGATGTCATCGGTACCTTTGGTCCATACCTACTCTATAAATGTATTGTGAAAAATGGGTTCAAACAACTTTAAATTTTTTTAAAATATCTCTTGCTTACATCCATAAAACTCATTTTAAATCTAAATAATAAATACATATTTTTCTTATGTAAAACTGATGTTATTTTGTATTGATTTTTTACCTATATACCTATGTCACACTTTGGGGCAACGAGCTCTTTAAACATAATGTTCGTTTAGCATAATGTTTTGTAATAAAATTATGCGTTAAGTCATAACGCCGCCTTTTCAGCGGCTCATACTTTTTCTCAATGCTGGGTATCCAATCTACTTATAAATAAAGTAATTCAGGCCTTATAACCCTTCGCGGGCTGCACTTTGCAGATGATACATGACTACAACAAGTTTTAAAATAAAAAAACATTGTAAAAATTCAAATCCTTTTATATTCCTTGTCTTAGGAAACATACGAGTTATACCACAAAAAGTACGAAAACGTGTAAAAATTACTACAAAAACATCAACTGAAAACCCGCGTGACGTCACTTCCCATTAATAAATTAATATCCGAGTTATACAATGAAACATATCTCTCATTGATACTGTCCAGTGGCCGATTACGGGATTTTTTTGCGAATGATTGGATTTTATTTACAATTAACCCCGGCTCGGTATCGGCGAAATCGAGAGTGACGATTAAATGCCATTTTAAAATAAACCAGCTCGCCCCGCCATACCAGCGAAACGTTCATATTATTTATATTCGAAATTACGAAGTCCAATTCCGACAATCGCAATTACTATCGAGCGTTTACAATATTCCTACGCGTACAGAAAAGCTAAAGTCAATCTCGACTTAAAAACGCGCTTTGTTCACGGATTCGCTGAAAGAAAAATCCCCAAGGCGTGCTCGAATCGTCTTAGAAAGAAGCCGCCCAAACGTAAGACCGAGACGGGACGCGGGCGGGCGGGCCGCTAATTTGTCTTAGGCGGAAAAATCGCGCGGCGATTACAAGTGGCTCGTAACGAAGTCGGGCGGGGGTGAGGGTGGGGGGAGCGAGGGGCGCGGGGGAGGGGGCAGCACAGGGTGGTGGCGCGCCGAGCCGCGGATACGTCTCGTCTCAGTCGTCCGTCTGGAGTCGCGCCGGCCGGCCGGGCCGCGCGGCGTACAACACGTTCCTCGTGCTCTTGTGATTGTAAATTTTAAATACAAAATTTTAACAAAAAAAATATTAAATCTAACCGCGTATCGAAAATATTTTTAGGCTACAAATATCACCCTTTTCGATCTATACTGTTGGCAGTGAAAAGTTTTTTGCAAAATTTTTAATATATACGTCGGTTAAATTTGTAAAGAGATTAACGTTTTGGCCGTTAGTGAAAATATTTTTATTTTATTTTTATTTTTGTCGTAGAGCGTGAACAATAATATAAATGTAAAATATATTCATATAAATTGAATAAGCGTTGGATTATTGTTAATAATTTATATGTAAGCTGATGGACATTGACTGCCTCAAGTAGAATAGGACCTAAGTTTAGTGACTGGACATAGTGACTTTACCGGACTTAATCAGTTTTTTTGTGCTCCGTACACGAGAAACTCCAACTGGACTAAGGTTGTAATAAATAAAAGTAATAATTGATTATTTGAAGCTAGTTATTATTTTTTCGCTGTAGTTTTTTTTTCTTACTTTGTAATTTTTCTTTTTTTGTAAACTATACGGATTTAATTTTTCATTTTGAACTATTGGTTACTATGTTATTACGACAACAGATAACATCACATTTTGACTTTTTTAGTGAAAATTAATGACATATATTTTATATTTTTTTAATTTTGCCGTCGGTCGTACGCCTCGCACGGCAACATTTGAAAGATTAAATTCGTTAAGAACGTTTTAATTTTGTTTTTAGTCTATGCCAATGTTTGTTTTTTACAGTATCTTTATGTTTTATTAGTTATAAGTTTCCTTTTGTTATTTTAATTTGAATAAAAAAACGATTGATTGTGTTTTATTTTATTTCTTTTGTTTAGCCTTTTTTGCAATGGTTATAAAACCACAAATAAATAAGGTTGCTGCTCAGTTTTTATTGTTTAAAAAAAGAATTTGCCGTCAATTTTTTGTTAAGTCTTAATTTTAAGTTACCATTAGTTATATTTATTTTAATAAAACGATTTGCTTGTGTTTTGTTTTATTTCTTTTATTATGCTTGTTTCTTTGTTGTGTGTTATGAAATATGAAAAAAATATTTTTTTTATAGCTTGCACCAGTAACCTTTTTAGTAGTTCACATAGAAGAGTGTTGTGTGTGGCATATTAATTAGTATATTTCTCAAAATGTTTAAATAAGTTTTAAAATATTTAAGTTCTGAAAAAAATTAAAATAATGTGTGTTAAAATTTTAATAAAATTTTAAATTTATTTTATCTCCATTCAGCAACAAAATGCATCAGTAGTGAATTTATGATAAGTTATATATCCCCTCGGTAGCAGCCCATTATAATATTTTCATCATTAAAATATACAGTTAATTGTGAAAGCAATTTCTGCAAATAAGCATATTTTTATTCTAATCTAGATTTCCGTATTCTAAAAAACATTTTAAATTCCTTATATTTGTAGTAGTTTAGCTTTTATTGGTCTTATACTTTTAATTTACTTAGTCATTTCAATCAACGCATATCTTCATTATATTCATTTATTTCCCTAAAATGCTAAACCATGGTCGTCGTAATCTAAACTTAACGCACATATATTATGATTACAAAGCCACCTATTTTTCATTTACTTGATTAATTTTAGATTAGACGATCTTTAGGCATTTTGATATGCAGAATATCTCACCTGATGTTAAGTGATGCTGCGGCCAAAGATGCGACATGGTGTAAGAAAAAATCGTACATACACGTAACATTTTCTCGCATGTTCAATATATCGTTTTTAAGGCATCTATATCCATTTAACTAAACTAATATAAAAAATATACTTCCTAAATGTAGTAGGTTAGTTTTATTTTTAATAGACAACAACAAGTAAAGAAATATTCATTTTCTTTATTATATAAGACTAGCCGTGCCCCGCGGCTTCGCCCGCTATTATCAAGCTAAAAAGTAGCCTATGTGTTAATCCTAGGTATAATCTATGTACGTTCCAAATTTCATCCAAATCCGTTCAGCCGTTAAAGTGGGAAGAGGGAACAAACATACTTACACACAAACTTTCGGATTTATAATATTAGTAGGATTTTTTTAATTAAAAAAGAGATACAAATGCATGGTGAATTAAGAAAACAAAGCGCTCTCTATTGGCTAGACTGATGACATTCATGACGTCAGTTTACATATGTTTAGTGTCTATGATTGGTCAACTTTTGTAGAGTAGTTGTGGTTGGTTCGTAGATATCTAAGAATTAAGAAAGAACGCCAAAATGGCCGCGTGTAAAAACGCTGGATCATATTTGCATTTTCAAATATTTAATTTAGTGTGAAATGTAATGTTTTAAATAATTAAATTTTGTTTACTACAATGTATTAACTTATATTATTTAGTAGCATAAAGAATGCATATTTACTATTGGGTAAAATAAGAAAATAGTAGCGTCTGAGACATGTTACACTAATCTAGTAGTCTAGTAGTACCTACTAGATAAAGCGGTTTATTATTATTAAGTTTAGAACACTTTGAGGGCTGAGTCACCCACGTCCGTAGGAGGATACCCCTTAAGTCTGACTCCCTACACGTGGTCCCCGGGTGGTGCTAATCAGGTGACATTCGAGAGGTGGTAAAGCATTTTGTGAGTTGCTCGCCTGGCTTGTTACCAAAGTAGCTTACCACCATCAAATTGAAATTCTGCCGCCAAGCCAAATACGGTGTTCCGGCAGTTATCCTTGAGAGCCTGCGTATTCCAGGTCTAGTGTTTACCAGCTTCGATCACATCGTCACTTACCATCAGGTGAGATAGTGGTCAAACACTAGCCAGTCACAAATAAAAAAAAAAAAAAAACACTTAAACATTTTGCTTGATATGCGCGTAAAGTTTAAATTACATTTTGTAATTTATCGATAATAAGCCGTGGAATACGTTTATTTTTCTAAAATTGAAGCTGTTGTTGCATAGATAGGCTTATCCGTATCCTACTTATATTATAAATCCGAAAGTTTGTATGCAAGTGAGTAAGTATGTTTGTTCCCTCTTCACGCTTTAACGGCTGAACGGATTTGGATGAAATTTGGAATGTACATAGCTTATACCTAGGATTAACACATACGCTACTTTTTAACTTAGTAATAGCGGAAAAGTGAAGCTAAATAATGGTTTCCACTGGGAATTGAACCCGATATCTGCTGCTTAGCACGCGAAAGCGCACCCAACCAAGCAAGAGCGGGTAGATCAAATATTAGATACCTACATAGTTATATAATAGGTATATAGTTTAACTAATAAAAGAAGATATACTTTTTTGTCTTTGATAAGTTTTTTTAATTTCATTGTATTTATTCCTTTTACTAGTAATTGATGTAGCTCATGCAAATAAATTTATATTCTATTCTATTCTATATCCCACTTGTCGGTAGGAGATGTGGACGAACACACTCAAGGCCTATAATTATAATAACTTTTATTGCCATAAAGTAGCTCTACACTATAGCTCTCACAAAGTAGTTCCAATATCTTACACAACTGAAACATGCCTAGTTTTACTATTTGTACCTTTGAGAAGAGAAATAAACTGATATTGATGATTTTTTTTAAGCCTCACATATATTTTTTTATTAGGACCAAATTAAATTAAAAATATATAATGTTATATATAATATATATATTATAAAACTAAAAACTAAATTAAAATTTACCAAAAAACAAAACTATAACTAGATATAAATATGTACAAAACTTAATCTAATAGACCGCTACCAGTAGGCAAAGTATCCAAAATGCTGGCAGCATTGCCACGTTGATGATTTTTGATATTCTGTTCCATTTGAACCTCGCGCGGGACATGAAAAGATTTTTTTTTTTTTTATATATATATATATATACTAGCTTTTGCCGGCGGCTTCACTCGCGTTAAGAAGTATCATTTTAAAATTGACAAAGTTTCATACAAACTTTCATCCCCTATTTTTTCCCCTTGGGGGTAGAATTAATCAAAATCCTTTCTTAGCGGATGCCTACGTCATAACATCTACCTGCTTGCCAAATTTCAGCCCGATCCGTCCAGTGGTTTGGGCTGTGCGTTGATAGATCACTATGTCAGTCAGTCAGTCACCTTTGAGTTACATATATTTAGAAGATAGATATAGTAAAGTTGTTTTTTAAATCAACGTAAGATCGGGACTCTACAGACAAGCAGGTGTGCTTAATAATAGGGGTAAAACCAGTTCAACCACAATGGGAGTCCCCCGTGTCTTCTCTTACTCTAAGTACGTCTTATAAAAGAATCCATAGACCGTATATTAATTTGTTAATCTGGTTTTACTAACAATTAGTTAAGATTGGTTTTTATAAATGACAGGGAATGCGCGGGAATCCCGACCATAGCCCTGGCCGACAAATTTCAATGGAATTTTAATCATTTAGAATTATGCCAGGACAAAATGGAGGGCCTTGATCTCTTGTGGGCCTTATCAGACATAAAGGAAATTATCCTACTAATATTATAAATCCGAACGTTTGTGTGTAAGTATGTTTGTTCCCTTTTCACGCTTTAACGGCTTTGGATGAAATTTGGAATGTACATAGCTTATACCTAGGAGTAACAGATAAGCTACTTTTTAGCTTGATAATAGCGGTCGAAGCCGCGGGGCACGGCTAGTCTTCATATAAAACAAAGTCGGGTTAGTTACACCATTTATAACTCAAGAACGGCTGTATAGATTTTTATGATCTTTGATTTGTTGACATCAGAATAACTTTTGAAATACCTATCGAAAAATATCGGTATAGGTTAATACCTACAAACAAACGGACCTCGGGTATAACACAAACTCCACGAAATAAGTTTAACGATTACTCTACGATATTACTCACATATATGATTATAAACAAAGTAAAACAATTGAATATATGTCTAATTATCATTATTACACAGTTTACTTTTGCTACCAATTTATCAGCGTGCGCAGCATCGACTTATGACGGCGCTGCTCTTAGACGGGCGCATTATTATAATTTTTTCCTTTAATTTTGCCAGCCAGTGTCAAGTGACAATATATTTAAAGTGTATTTTAAATTACAGGTCCCAGTCACAAGTCACAATCAAAGTCAAGTAAAAGAGTCAAGGTCCAATCATAGTCAAGTCATGCCCTAGTAAAGTGGTAGAAACGTTACTAGAACTTCTATTGGAGTTTTGGAGCGAAGGCGAAAATCACGTTTTCAACTTGGTATCATTTGCCTACACTTATGCACGTTTACTAAGTATTAACAGTTCATTATTACACATGAACACTCAAAGATTCACAGGTTTTGGAAAATATACAAAATCAACAACGCCATTTTTCACTTTCGCGGCAAAACTCCCTCGCATAATTTTTACTCATCGAACACCAATTTACCAATGTTTTGTAGTACTGGCAGATGGGGTTTAGTGATCATATATTTCTGTGTCATAATGCTAAAAAGAGACTAAGATTAGATGTATTATTTGTAAGCAGAATTAAATGTCTTAAATCGTCGTTAGCCCACAGACGTTCATAATGGAAACCTTGTCTTTTGCTTACACAATGTTCTCGAACTGCCACTAAACTAATATAAGATATGTCAAATACTTAATAATCTCTGTTTCTGTGTCATTAACCACGTATCACGTCCTTTATTAATCTATTTATTAAGCTCAACGTTCCTGTAAATAACAATATATATATCTGATTAATCATATTCTCTGTTAAGAATAAATTATCGCAATCGCAATCTGTGCTTGGTTCTGGATAAGTACAACTTGATATTATATTACTATCATATATATTGTAGCAGTATAAAATCAAAGAATTCATTTTTGACAAAATAAAACCTAAATTTCATAAATAAATACATTTTAACACAGTCAATAGATTGATTATACGTTGTTCAAACTCACGCCATCTAGCGATAAATAGACGAAGCTCAACATTATGGGGATTACAAAATTAAACATGGGGCCTATGTAACGGAGAATACACAAAGGGATCCTTAGAAGTTCACTTGGATTTGCATAGGTGGCGCTGCTTTAATGAGTCGCAGGCGCAACATAGAGAAAATAATATTAGAAGATTTACACAGATGTCGCTATTAGACCTATTTTTATTACTATAAACTACCTATCAATTTAATAACCTTTGTTCTACTAACTTTCAGTATTATATTAGTGCGCTAATTTTATAACGTTATTGTAAGTGTATTACTGAAAAATAACATAGCATAAACGCTTTCACACTCACATGCACATTCACACTGATGCGAATGTTTCCGGCACCATGTTTCTGATCCTGTGTTCATACACACAATCACAACCAGAACCAGAAACAAAAATGTTACTTGGGAAGAATACTTAAGTCGAGCCGCTTTGAAGGCGAACGCTCACCCCTTTTACAGCGCCCTCTGTGACTGAATTGTAAACTACCAATAGTAAACGCTTTACAAGAAATTATCTAGATGGCATAACAACCGATATCATAACAATAAAACTCTACATTAATATGTAGAGTTAATTCAGTCTGTTTTATTCTATAAGATGATTAATATTTTTAGTTTGTGATATAACAATTACTATTCATGCATCGAATTTTCGACCAAAGGTACAAATTTAAAAGGTTTATTTTTAGTTAGCCTTTTCCGACGGTGAGTCGAAATAATCGAAGAGGAATAGGCGTAGTGGGGGGCGATGACTTAGAAACTCCTAAGAAAGTGGGAGTGGTAAGACGTAGGCGTTCTGTTCTCTGATTGGCTGTGATAACTTAGCGTGACTTAAGTTATTATCAAGTAGATGTAGTTTATTGGTAGACTACATCGGTGGCATCGGTATTGGATGTTTTTGATACGATGTTATTATAAAATGTAGGTTATTTTCTGCTATAGAATCATTAGACGAGTGTTCTATGTGATTTATATTTGTAGTTTTAACTGTTTATGAAGCCCCAAAGTTGTAAGTATATCCCTCAAAGTTGTAATTATCATTTTGCTGAGTTTATTAATTACGTAATTAATAATATGAAACGAACTTAGCAATCCTTACTAATATTATAAACGCGAAAGTTACTCTGTCTGTCTGTCGCGCTTTCACGCCAAAACTACTGAATCGATTTAAATTAAATTTGGTACACAGATAGCCTAGAGCTTGGAAAAGAGCATAGGCTTCTTTTTATACCGGCATTCCCGCGGATCTGGAACTTACGAGGGTAAAACCGCGGGGCGCAAGTAGTTGTATATACATGCGAAAGTTTGGACGTGTGTTTGTGTGTATGAGTGTGCCATGTAAGTATGACGTGTATGTGTATTATCTAAACGGATTAAGGTTTTGCCGCACAGGACGCGCCTGGCTTAAATGGATTGCGTGAGGGGGAGGCACCTTTCTTAAAACGATGCCCGCGGTCCCCGCATGCCATTCTGTTCGAACCAAATACGTCTTGTGTGTGGAAGCCTTTAGAATGAAATTTGAGCGCATTGGGCAGGTATGCCCACTGCGCCATGGGTCCTGGGTTCGATTCCCGGCAGGAGTACAATTTTCTCCAAGTGACATGTAAATGATTCCGGCACCCACGATACAAGTCTTTGAATTTAGTGTGGGGATGTGAATGTGAATGCGTTTGTTTTATTTTTATTAATATATTTTACTCTTCTATTATCTTTTGTTAGCCTAGTTAGACGACTACACTTGCTTTTATCTTACTTATGGCTAAGTATTTCGTTCGATCATACTAATATTATAAAACCGAAAGTTTGTGTGTAAGTGTGCAACTATGTTTGTTCCCTCTTCACGCTGTAACGGCTAAACGGATGAAATTTGAAATAAACGGAGCTTATACATAGGATTAATATATACGCTACTTTTTAAATTAACGCGGGGTATCTTCTAAATATATATAACTCAAAGGTGACTGACTGACATAGTGATCTATCAACGCACAGCCTAAGCCACTGGACGGATCGGGCTGAAATTTGGCATGCAGGTAGATGTTATGACGTAGACATCCGCTAAGAAAGGATTTTGATTAATTCTACCCCCAAGGGGATGAAATAGGGGATGAAAGTTTGTATGAAACTTTGTCAATTTTAAAATAATACTTCTTAACGCGAGCGAAGCTGCGGGCAAAAGCTAGTATACTTATAAAAAACAAGGGCTAGTAATTATAAAAATCAAAACCGGTAATATTTTAATAATATATACCTATATACCTATAGGAACAGCTCAAGTTTGTTCGCGGTAAGAGGATACCACATAATATATTCTAATTGAATGGTCGAATAACGTGACATTTTAGTTTAGGTACCGACGTTTCAAAACTCCAATAAAGTTTCTTCAACTTTACTAGGGCATAACTTGACTATGACTGCACCGTGACTCGATTAAATGACTTTGACTGTGACTGGTGAGTATGACTGGTTTTATGAGGGAGCACGAAACGACTACGTATCAGCTTGGGCAAAATTTCATTCGTATGCCCGGATTTCCGGTCGCATTTCTCAACCGATTCTGTTGATTCAGTATTTGGAAATTTTTCAAAATGGCGGAGATAATATGGGGGTAGAAAAAGTAAAAAACATATTTTAGTCATTTCAAAAAATACGCGCGATCTTCTGCTCTCAGCACAGCCACTGTCATGATAATAAACTAAGATAAACATAACTTTATTCTGGCTGAATAAACAAAGCCAAGCCAAAACATAAAAGCTTTTCATTTCTACAGAAGAAGGTCACTATATCATGTTCTTCTATTCCCTGGCGCATATCGTCTTGCGTCAAGTTACAAGATAGTGGGCGTGTCTAAGACGCCGCATCGATAAGGCGCTGGGCGGGCGGGCGGTGCGCACAAGACGGTGGGCGGTGAGGAATGTATGCGCAAGAAGGTAGGCGGGGCGTAAGTTTAGGACAAGTTTTGGACACGTGTTTATTTGAAAACCTTACTTTTTTATTATCTTTAGGTGAAAGACTTTTATATCTCAAACTTAAACTTAAAGAACACAGTTGGTTTTGCTGCGTTAGTGAAAAACTTCGAATTTGTATTATTTTCCAATACAACTTACCTAATACTTGAGTTTGACGATGTGTAATAATGGTGGATGATTAACCGCGTGCATAAGTGTAGGTACTGAAATCATACAAAGTTTTTATTATGGTCGATAGGCAAGCATTTGACCACTATCTCACCTGTTTTTTTTCAACGTGATTTTCGTTTTCGCTTCAAAACTGCGATAAAAGTTCTTGTAAAGGCTCTACCACTTTACAAGGCCATGACTTGAATAGGACTGGACTCTTTTACTTGACTTTGACTGTGACTGTGACTAGAATTGCTGTTGTGAAGTATGTAATACACTTGAAATATTTTATCACTTGACACTAGCTACATGCACAAAGAAAGCAGAGCCAAAATATAAAATTAAAAAACTTAGTCGAAGATGTAGTGGAGTATTTATTATCGTCTAACTCTTTCAAATTGAAATTTAAACCCAGAACCAGAGACACAAACTACCCTTGGGGAGAAAACTTGTATTGTAAAATCAAACCCGTTATCCTGAAGAAGGCGTACGCGCTCCGCTTGGGCCCTCTAGTTAATATCTAAAAAGTCATTTAGTTGATAGTAAGTTAGTTTTAGTTCTCAGATTTTTTTTAGAGATAACTTTTATCTTCTAAAGGTTTTTTTCATTATTTTCAGAAAAACTTCCGATGTCGAAGTAGTAAGCCGCCAATCCATTGGTGACCTTACTACCCGTTGTTAGGAACTTAAGGTAATGTAATGTAATTATATATAATAAACTTAAATTAATAATACTTGTAAAGTTTTACAATAATTCACAGCAGTAGCACGTAGTTTTCACTTCTCAATATTTATTACTAAACCGACTTGAAATAATTTAAATGCAAGCAAAGTTTATAAAAACCGATTTCACCGCTTTATCTTAGGAACCGTTCAATGAATTAAATAGATAGATAGATAGATAATATTTTATTGATCCACTTTATAAGATGAGATAAAATAAAGGTAACAAACAAGCTTATACGATAAAGTATCACAATAGGCGGCCTTATCACTAATAGCGATCTCTACCAGGCATTATCAAGGATAACTCAAAGGCTACTTGGCCAGATCTTGATCAAATTGAGTTTGGACCACATCGGAAGCACCAGCTTATTTAAATAAAATAAAAAGAGTTCTGAGGTAACACATAAAAAACAGTTGAATTGAGTACGTCCTCTTTTTTTAAGTCGGTTATAAAATGACGAGGTTTTCAAATCAACGTGTTTTTTATGTTTGTTATCTCAGTTCTCCGTTATTTATAAACCGATTTGGAAAACTTTTTATTTGAAAGGAGATCGGTCCCATACAAATTTCATCACGATTTTGATAAATATTCTATAGTTCAGTAATTTAAGTTTTTCACAAACATCCATTATCCTTTGTAACCTCGATTTCTATACATTAAAAATAATAAAAAAATATAACCAAATACCACAAAGCAACAAAATAAGTCAACTTTAAGTCCGCAGAGATAAAATAGACGCAGTATGAGCATATCGTCTGGACTTCCTGCTGATACGGGCTTCCTGCGATAGCGCGACCTCTAGCTCTTATGAGACAAAGTGCCCATACTGCCCACGCGTTTTATATTGTAGCGAGATATAATGTAATCAATTCTATTATTATTTTGTATGAATATTTCGATGTTTGTATTGCATAAAGTGGGAAATAAGCTGACGATATTGACTTATAATCACACTCACATCCCTACACTACGTTCGATGACTTGTGCCGTGGATGTTGTAAACATTCAAATCGTAGTTACAATCACACCCAGAAACAGAAACACAAATTTCCCTTGTGCAGGAAACTTGTGTTCCCACCGGGAATCGAACCCGTTACCTGCTGGTTAGAATGCGGATGCGCATAGTTGGGTAATTAAGCTTAAGGGCAGTTCATATGTAACATCATATATAACATCGGTTCTGTTTTTCTTGATATATAAGAATTATGACTTCATGATCCACAGCCTTCAATTATTTGATGACCCAGTTGGCGCAGTGAACCAGTCCATGCCCTCTGCGCCGTAGGTCCTGGGTTCGATTCCCAGCAGGAGCACAATTTTCTATCCCAACGGACATTTGTGATTGTGATTCTGGGTGTGATGTAAATGTTTCCAGCACCCACAATACAAGTATCTTTCACACTCACACTTACACACTATCTGAACTGAATGTGGGGCTGTGAGTGTGAGTGTGTTTATTTTGTTAGTTTTCCAGGAAGTAGGGGTAGCATAGGCATGGGAAGTAGATTGGCATGGTTAGAGGCTTAGTTACTACTAGGTACTACTGCCACAAACGGTATTATCTGGGAGGGAATGAATAGGTATCTTCTAGGCAAGCATGTCCCATCTTTCCATCAGGTGAGATAGGGTTCAAATGTTTGCCTATTCTGCATAAAAAAAAACAAGTGACATACAACCATCATACAACAACCAAGCAGCCAAAAAATGTCTACCAGCAACTCAGCTAGGTAGGTAGGTACCTATACCTATCTTTACAATTTATCCCACACATGGAAATGTTTTTCAAAAACATGTCTTCGAATCTCCACTCGTGTTTTATTCACGTCAACATTTCATTTCAAAGAAAAACTACCAGCATCTAAAACATGAATAGTCCGCCGTTCCACGTAATGATCGCTAAGACTCCGCTCCATCGAGCCCTGTTCTTAATTCGAACGTTCTCTAATGAGATCCACCTTCGTGTCTCCGTACAATGGAACGCGATGCGTGAGTTTTCTTTTTTCTTTTTTTCTAAAACGCTTCAAGAGTCGCGCCTATTCAGCCACGTGGTAAACGTTTAAAAAGATGCGGCTTAAGTAATGATGCCGGGGTTTTTAATTTTGTTAGTGTTTTGTTGTTTATAGGTTAGTTCTTGAATTTTAGGTGTTTTTTTTATTTTAAATTTAGGTTTAAGTTGCTTTAACAATCAACATAATAACACGTTTATACGGATTCAGCGCGTTGTATTTACCTACACGCAGGAGTTGGTTAAAGAAAAAGAAAACTTTTGTTTAGGTATGTTCCTTCATATCTCAGGACGTTAACTTTTTATGGGTCTAGTTAGTCGCATTCAAATTCAAGTGCAATGTCGGTTTTTTTTTCTCATCTGACATACCGTTTTCAATATCATAAAAAAATAAATTAAGTATGCCTATGTCACAACAGTAATATTTTTTGCTTCTTTATTACTCGATTTGACTTGTTTACCAGCCTTAAATGCATCTTCACTTACTGAATGTTAAATACAAAAAAAAAAATTTCAAAATAACAATCAAAAGTTTCACCAAATTTCTACTACATCCAAACCGTTCTAAACTTATACTAAAGATTAGAGATATCACGAAAAAATAAACGATACCACTTAAAAATAATTCACCAACATTCATAATGTAGCACTTCCCAACAGTATAGCCTAGCAACATTTCCATATTTTCTTATATCCAGAGATCTTAAAAGCTGTATAAACTCGGTAAAGCCATCTCTCTCAAAGACGGGCTCTCCATTAGCGGCATACTGGAGAGACGATTAAGGACTTCGCTGTAGCATGGCACAGTCTTTCAAGTGCCACAAACTGAGGAAACACTGTTATTTTTTTAAGACTAGCTGTGTTCCGTGGCTTAAGCCGTTCAAGCACAAAACTGCTGTTTAATAGATGAATAATAGATCTCGTTTACTCTTAAGGCTGTAGGTTAATTGTATAAGCGTTTCTTATGATGCTTATTTGGGCCCTTTAAATAGCCTTTAGTTATAGAACGTGTTTTTTTTTAATTTTAATAGTTCAAAATCATGCGTGGCCATGCATTGCGCTCGTTTGAACACGCCTCTTTGGTAGTGGAATAAATTACAACAATCAGCATTTCTAACTTCCCTAGGTAGACTTAGCAAGATAACCCTACACTTACTAATTAAGAATTACTAGTGCCGATTTTATTCAGCCAAGTTCTCTTAAAAAATCACACTTCACACTAATGTTATAAATCCGTAAGTTTGTGTTCCGTTTTCTCTTCACGCTGTAATACTGAACTGATTTGGATGACATTTGAAATGTACATACGAGTAGATTATACCTAGGATTAACGCATAGACTACTTTTTAACTTGATAAACACAAGCAAAGCCCGAGGGCACGGCTAGTACAAAAAATATATGTAATAAAAAAGAAAATATATCATATTATATTTTTTATTAAAAACTTAAGTAGTACAAAATAAAAAAATCAAGCTTACAAAATCATTAACCAAACTAACAAAGTTCTTTCGCAGTGCGTCAAAAAACACGCTGACTTGCGCTTTCCCACAAAGGAGCGTTCACAATGAGCTAAGTTCTCGCAAGGCGTAAATTGCTTGCGAGACGCCTCGCAAATTGAATGCCCGAGGTGTGACGGTGAAAACATACGCGGTATTAATGCAGACGGCCTGTCACATGTAGACGCTGTACTTTGGGACGAGTAACTGACTAGTTCCAGGCTGTGTTTATTGATCAAGCTAGTATTGATTTAAATAATTACAATAGAGTGAATGCGAAGATCATAATTATATTGTGCCGTCGGAGTCGGTTGCGGTTGTTTGTCATCAAACATTTTCATACATGTCTGTAACTTGCTAAGTAAGCAATTATATTAAAAAACACAATCAAAGATTTACTGTCAAAAAAACACTGTCTTCCTTCATAGCGCATTGTAACATTACTCTATTTCCTCCAGAAAAAAACCAAGAAACCGGTTTTTAGTCTCTATTTTAAAATCTGGTGCCGCAATAACGCACACAAAACTATCCCGTGTATCCCCACGTTACACGGCAACTTGGGCACTAGCACCTCACGCGTCGTCACTCGCGAATGTGACGTGAAGAATTTTAAAGTTTTCACATTATACGAAAGTATGGCTAAAGTGATTACGCCGTCTTTGGCTAACAACGCTCTTATTATAACGACTTGCATGTCATAATGTGAAAGGGGATTTTTTATAGTAAAATTCGTACGTCATGGACATTTTTGCATGTTAGAAATACACCAAAATGTCTTAGCATGAGTATTACTAGATTAGCCTGGTAGAGATCGCTATTAGTGATAAGGCTGCCTGTTGTGATACTTTACGTATAAGCTTGTTTGTTACCTTTGTTTTATCTCATCTTATAAAGTGGATCAATAAAGTATTATCTATCTATCTATCTATCTATTTATCTATCTATTACTGATGAGGCCTGACATGCTTACATTTCTCGACCAAATCCTAGCTTGCCAATATTGTCATGTGAGAGGTCAATCGCTAGCCTGTCAGATAATAAAAAAAAATAGGCAAGCATTTAACCACTATCTCACCAGAGGAAGAGAAAATACTAAATATTTACTTGAAAATTGTCACAATAAAACATTTGTGAAACACCAATCGCGACTATAAGTAAGTACATCACTTTTAATTGTTGTACTTTTCCGAAAGTGGTAATTATGAGTGCTATTTTGAGGCCCATGCGAATATTTCTTCAAAATCCCATTGTGCCATTCATTTGAATGCTTTTCTTTCAATACTTTATCATACAAAACAAATGCAACAAACTGATCATACAATTATCTAATTCCCCTCTTATTTACATCCTGTTTCACCGGAATCTCATCTTGTGCACACACACATTCATTGTGCATGTGTGCAGTCGCCATGACGGCCAGCCATTGGCCAGCACACTTCCGTTTCCTGAAGTCACGGCAATTACATCGTTAAGGTTGGTACACCTGTACATAAACCTGAATAGATTTCAAAAGTTAATTATAATGCTTGGTAATGCGATTGTGTGCGTAACAACACAATACCTATGTAGGTATAGTATGTGTAATGTGCTTTCGTTTTAAATAAACTAGACTCTAACAGTTATCTGATAAGTGTTTTTGTACTATACTTCGCGAAGCACTTAGTCTGCTCAATTTACTGATATATTTCTATATGGACAGCTATTCTGCCGTCATAAGGAAACAAGACGTATCTGCATATTTGTCAAAATTGAGTTATACATCATCGGAATCAAGAAAAATCAACGAATCTACTATTATTTATTTTAAAATATAAAAACGGAACCTACTTAATTTTACTTTTGATTTAGACGCATCTGCTAAAAGCCATAACAGATACTAAATAGTAAAGACATATTATCTGATGTATGTAAATCAATTTTGTCAAAAAAAATCAGTTACGTCTTTTTTCCTTATGACGGCAGTATTGACATGGTACTGAATGTCATAATGAAGTCATTTGGTTTTCGCCATTTTGCCGCTGATAGCAGTATAGTGATAGTGGCAAAAAGCTTGCCTATCTATTATAAAACGCAAGCAAATCTTTAAAAAAAACAATTGCACCGCTTTATCTTCGGAACCTTGATCAAATTCAATGTATTAAACACGCATTATTGACGATAACTCAAAAACTACCGATTAGATCTTGTCCAAATTTAAATGGGAAATCACCAGCTCAAACAAAAAAATCTTCAAAGTCGGTTTACGTGGATAGAAGATATGAGGTAACACACATAAAAAAAATACAGTCGAATTGAGTTGGTACCTCCTCCTTTTTCGTAAAGTCGGTAGAAAAGTGAGCTTCCACGGGACTAATTAATAATAAGTAAATTATGATAGAATCATAGAAAAAGTTTTTTTTCCTATAATGCAAACATTTAACTAATAATAAAACATTGTAGACTAAGTATTCCAGTCTTGTCATATAACTTACCCCTTTATCTCAGTTATCTAACCACCAATATGATAAAAAGATAAATATTATATACATATTATAAACCCCAAACCCCGCCATCTGGTGCAGTAGATTGATTCAATCAGATGTTAGGAAATTAGGTGTCTTTTACTATTTCATTTTAATTGTATTTTCTGATTGAATTCTTACTATAAACTTATTGTAAATAAGTCTGTAGGTATGTGACAATAGAAATTTTTAGACACTAGGACACTATTTTTAGACTTTTTTAATTAAGGTGTTTTGACACTACACATACTATTTTGTAAAGATAAAGATGTAATTTTCTGCCTGATTATAGGCATACAATATAACGGCAGATACACTGGCAATTTATGTTTAAATACACTATTAAAATGTCCAAATACAGTATCATAAAATAATTCAATTTAAAATAAGTAAATACAATATACATTGTAATTACAATAATCAAACAAAGTGTAATGGGTTCTTTTTTTTTCATTTGATAACTCTAAGTAAATAAAGCTTTTAAAAACCTGCATTATTTTAGAATCCTTGATCAGATCTTAACAATTTTAATATGGGACCAACTTGACACTATACCCTTTCAAACAATGAATTTTCCAAATTTTACTGGATTACTCGGAGACGGCTACATAAAAAAACTGTTTCGAATTGAGAACCTCCTCCTTTTTTCGAAGTCGATAAAAAATACAAGATTATTACATGATATCTTTTATTATCAATTTGTATATTTATAAATTGAAGAACTAGTTAAACTTTAAAATGTCACGTAAATGATATTACATGACATATTACAGGTACCTACATATCAATAATATCAATCGCCTGTTGTATTAAGATTCATGAGTAGCATTTTTAAAATATCTTTGACCACAATCTACTTCAAGTCAATAACCCTAAGCCGAAGCTCACTAGGGTGACTAACTTGACCAGGTGCAAGGTAGAGACAGATGGCGGTGCCTTACTCTATTGTGATGGAGAAGGGTGCAGTACAAGAACGATGGTTAAATACGTCTAATTTATACTTTACATGCATATGAATATTGTCTAATTCGAGTTTGTCAGTTATCAATTGTTTTATTATAACGACATTAAAGAGCACTGGGATAAGAAGATCACCCTGACGTATACCCTAAAAGGTAACTTAGGGGAACTAAAACTATTTTCGAAGTGCTAATTGGTTTCATTCATTATTAATAACTTATAAGTTCTATAACAGATATAAACCAACTATTAAATCATCATAATCTTCTTTGCTTATATTGCATGCGTAGCTTAATGTATTCGTTGGAGATCACCACCAACCAAAAAATATATCTCTTTTTATTAGTCTCTCCATCCAAAGGTTGCCTTTAAGAAATTGCCTAATGGGCAAACATTTCAATTGAGCAATTTCTTAAAGGCAACCTTTGTAAGGCAATATTATTTTAAGTTTTTTATTACTTTCAATTACTTAGTTATTTTTCAATAACTTAGTTTACATTTTATTAGTGTCAAATAAAGAAATATTGTATTGTAAACAATTACCTACAGATCAGACAATCGAAAATAATTGAAACGCGAGCAAAGCTTAAAAACCGACTTCACCGCTTTATCTTTGGAACCCTTGATCACATAAAATTTATTCAATTATATTGAGGATAACTGAAATACTACTGCTCAGACCTTGATCAAATTTAAATGGGACCACATGACAATCATCTAAATCAGTTCACCTAAAAAGAACTAAGAAGTAATATCAATAAAAATCCTCCTCCTTTTTTTTTGAAGTCGGTAAAAAATAGTAGATAAAATATAGAATTAACATGCATTGCCAATATGTACCTAAATCTAATCAACCCATACAAGGTATCCAATTAAAAACCGCGTTCCGAATCAGCCTCGCCTTGTCCAAAAAAGCAAAAGAAATTAATAATCGGCAGAAGCGAAAGGGGCGCGCTTGGCCCACGCCAGGTGTGAGTGGAGTCCCCCTGTCATCTCACATAATAATACTTATTATTACAACTCCTTATTATTTCTTGTTTTAATTGTGCCCCTTACTTGCCTTTTACTCCTTTTGTTCGCATTTAATGGCTGTTATTGTTTTGAATACTTTTTAATGCGAGACGCGTGCCGGCTGCGTCTGCAAGATTTTATTTTTTTAATGGTTAATTCTTTTGTCTTTTTTGTAGTCAGTACTTCTTTGCTGTATTCAGAAATTTAAAAATGTTGCTAATAAATTGCAAACTAATTATTTTTAACCGACTTCAAAAGAGGAGGTTCTCGCGATATCTCCGCCAATTATGAATCGATTTTGATGATTTTTCTTTGTTTGGTAGATTATACTTCAGAGGTGGTCCCATATAAATTTTATCGAAATCGATCCAGCAAAAACGAAAATATAAACGATGAAGTCGGTTTTTTTGTATTTAATTATATTTAATTTAATGAAGTACCATTTACTTTTGGTACATCATTAGAATTACAATCTAGCCTTAAAACTTATTTAGTATTGTCCCAAACTGCTCTCGTTAGTAGATTAGTGTACCAAGAATGTGTCCAATAACTTTGTCTCGCTGTCTCTATAAAAGAAAATACACTTTGTTATTCTTTCATAATGAAGTAAAGTATGTTATTTGTATGCAATAATTAAACGCAAGCAAAGCTTTAAAAAATCGACTTCACCGCTTTGTCTTCGGAACTATGATCAGATTAGATGTACTAAACACGCAATAATTGAAGATATTTCAAGAATTACTGATCTTGATCAAATTTAAATGGGACCAAATGGAAAGCCACATCTTTCAAACAATAAAAAAATTCAAAATTGGTTCTCGTGGAACAAGTTATGAGGTAACACACATGTGAAACTCCATTTTTGAAGTCGGTGAAAAGAAAAATGAATACAAATTTTTCAAAATTCATGTGCATACATGGAGCAAAATTCTAAAATTGGACAATAGAGGTAGATTCAGCATATGCTGTGCGTACATTTTCATGTGCTCAAATCTTTAAGTACCACTTTACCCTGTTTGACAAAAACCATAACAAACTTTGAAATTTTCTAATTACCGAACGTATAGAAGATGTAGAAGTTAAATTAGCAAATTCCTCAACGACCGCGTGTGTGGTTGCTCACCCAAGTTTTCTGCAAGACCGTCTTGATTGAGAATGAGGTCACCACTGTGGTCTTGCCTGATTGATTTTGTTTGTGTATGTTACTGGGACATTTTGGCGCGGAGGAACTTGGTTGTTTTGTCGAGAGTTTAATTATTTTACTACATCTTATTCAATTCTATTTATTTATTTTACACTTTGGTACAATTAGGGAGTTTTTTTTTTAGTTACTTCTACGGTACTTCTTACAAAGTGCCCTATTATAATTACAATCTAGCCAAACTATGGCTAATCAGTAATTTAACTTTAACTTAAACTGCTACATTGCTAAACTAAGAATGTGTCCATTAACACTTTTCTTATTGTCTCTATTTAAGGGTAATACACTTTGTTCATGTGTTCTTTTGCAGCACTCTCACTATATATTACACTGATATATACTAACGTTACACAAGTTAATTAGGGAGTGGCAACAATATTCTGAAAGTTGTTGCCGATGATCCGAAAGCGCCTGTACTGAGGCATCTCGTGTGTACAATGATACCTCACGGGATGCCTTGTAAGTACATGACGCATTAATTTTAACTTTATTTTATACTAGCCGTGCCCAGCGGCTTCGCCCGTTATTATCAAGTTAAAAAGTAGCCTATGTGTTAATCCTAGGTATAATCTGTACATTCCAAATTTCACCCAGCCGTTAAAGTGTGAAGAGACACACACACTTACACACAAATTTTCGGATTTATAATATTAGTAGGATAGGAAGTAGGATTTGTTTATTCTTGTGTACTAACTAATAGCTTGTAGGCCTTATTTTATAATTTTTTTACTAACAATATTTTATGGATCCTTTGTTGGTCTGAATGAAACATTTTGAATTTGTATTTGAATAATTAGGTTTTTAAGGAATTTGAGTGTTTCTTAATTTTCTCTATAATGTTTTAGGCAAACAAAAAAATGGTTAAATCGATCGAGCCATTTTCGAAATCAAATATGGCTCAACCGTTCTAGGTCATGGCCAAAAAAAATCAACTTTAACTGCAATGTTAAGTTAACGGTAAGTGACTTATAGAATTGCCCGTTGGCTTAGTTGGGTGCGCGTTCGCCTTCTAAGCAGGGGTATCGGGTTCGATTCCCGGCGGGAAAACAAGTTTTCTCCCCAGGGACAATTTGCGTTTCTGGTTCTGGTTGTCATTGTGTGTGATGTGAATGTTTCCGGCACCCACGACACAAGACATCGAACTTAGTGTGGGGCTGTGAGTGTGAAAGCGTTTATGTATAAAACGGCCTTAGTTTAAAATTAAATAGGGTGAGAATACGACTGACTGATCGTCCTTTGATACCAGTCTTTAAGAGTAATGTTGAGACAAATAACCTCGTCTTTAATAGGGTTGACAATTAATTACTGAAAGAAAATATTGCCTCATTTTCTGTTTTTGTTTCAGTTTGAAATATCTCAATTAATAAATTTATTAAACTATCTGCGCCCCGCGGGTTTACCCGCGTAAGTCCCGGACTCGCGGGAATTCCAGGACAAAAAGTAGTCAACGTGTTAATCCAGGGTGTCAGCTACCTAAATACCAAATTTCATCAAAATTGGTCCAGCCGTTTGAGCGTTAAGAAGTAATAAACATACAAACACACTCACAAACTTTCGCGTTTATAATATTAGAGTGATATACATACATAACTAGATCGGTAATGCAATTAAACAATAAGCCCTAAACTAGGCGGAGTCTGTATTTTTATTTATATTTTGAGAGTCCATAAGGCTATTAAAATAGGTACCCAAGTAAGTAGACTAATCACACTAATCCTACTAATATTATAGATCCGAAAGTTTGTGTGTACACTTACACACAAACATGTAAGTATGTTTGTTCCCTCTTCACGCTTTAACGGCTGAACGGATTTGGATGAAATTTGGAATGTACATAGATTATACATAGGATTAACACATAGGCTACTTTTTAACTTGATTATAGCGGGCGAAGCTGCGCGGCATGGCTAGTTAAATATTTTTTTATGTACCTACCAAAAATATAATGATTAATTTAATTTTATGATATTTTAAACTTTATTATTTTGTTTTTAGTTGAATAGTAAATTATTATTATATATAATAAATGCATATATATAATGTGAATTTCGGAAACAGCTCCAACGATTTTCATGAAATTTTGTAGGTTTCGGGGGCGATAGATCGATCTAGCTAAAGTTTAATTTATAGACAACGTCATTTACCAAAAAAAAAACCTCATTCAGGTACTAGGTACTTTATTATAAAAACAATGATACTCTCGGATATAATATATATTTATGACCTAGCGTGTTTACCACCCTCGACCACGTTATCACTTACAGACAATTTAGATAGTGGTCAAAGGCTAACCTATCAAAGATTGAAAATGATCCAGCATCATTTTATATCTCTGAAATAAATACTGCAATAATTTGTGTCATGAACAATATTTTATAACGATGAAGGAAATAGTGTTTACCACCCTCGACCACGTTATCACTTACAGACAATTTAGATAGTGGACAAACGCAAACCAATCAGAGATTTGAAATGATACAGCATCATTTTATATCTCTGAAATAAATACTGCAATAATTTGTGTCATGAACAATATTTTATCGCGAAGAAGGAAATTATTAAAAATAATTCATTTAATTAAAAAGTCTAACTTATAAATCGCGTTATATTTGTCCATTTATAAATACGTGATAACACGCTACCACGAGATAATAAAATTAACTAGGTATTTGAAACAGGTAAGTAAATAGCTCATTATTTTCAAAACAACGGATTTTCCAGGATTACATAAAAACAACCTACTTCCCCTAAAAAGGTAGCAACAGGTTCATTACAAATCATTTGTTACAATTATATAACATATTTCCTTTTATTTATTTATTTCATATAGCGTTAAATAACTAATGCCTGCTTTCCTTAAAAACTAAAGGTAGCAACGTACTAATTAAAACTTTATTTTTCATATATAAATCATATTTATTTCCTGGCATAATCTATTTAGTTACGCAACAGCAAAAACACATAGGTACTCGTAAATAAAAGCTAATTATTACATAATATCGATTTTGTTTCTAAATTATCCTTGCAATTATTTTTACCTTACTAGTTTGTTTTGCGTGGCCAATTAATTTTTACAATGTGTATATACAAATATTTAATTATAAAAAAGTTTTATCTGCAATCAGAACCATTATTTCTATTATTTTTTAATCTGATTAACTAGCTGTATTTTTAACGGCCTGAAAAAACGCAATTTGTGTTAATTTGCAAAAACATTTTTTTCAAATATTATTCTTGAAAATTGTGTAATAAATTATTATTCAACAAATTAAGAAATATATATTATCTACGCCGTTTTATATTAACAAAAATTAAATATATTAGATTTTTTTGTTTGAGGTGAGGGAGTGAGGATATCAAAGATGGTAATCGGAAAGCTTAAAATTACGAGGCGGACGAAAATCTAGCATAAAATATTTATTTGCTCTAGATTTAAAAATAAAACATTGATGTAGTTTAATTTTTTAATTATTTTTATGACATTAATGACGCGTGTCACGTAAAAATAAGATATAGCAGTGAAATGCGCGAGTAAACTGCATAATCATTAAACCGTTCAAGAAATTACCTTAAAATACACAGCTCCTACCTCCCTAATCAACTAACAACCCTACTGAACAGACCACATAGCGTGCACAGGAAATAATTCGTGTAAAACACGCCGATACGAAGGTGTTAACAAAACGAATGTACCGCGATTGCGTGGCAGCCCTACCGTCTTTACCCTTGTTCCTTGCAAGACGGTAAGCACCAAGTAAACACCATGCTTACACTGAGGTAAGGGTTGAGTGTGAGCGGAGAGCGGAGAGGGCAGTGATTTTACTTTAAAAAAAATCTCTAAATACAGAGATGCCATTTGGTTGATTTTTTTTCGATTGGATTTTCGATTAATATTTGTAGCACCAAATATTTTGATTCGATTAGTTTGGGTGTGTTTAAAATAAAGCTTAATCCATGTTAAAAGCATCATTCATAAAGTTTGATTCAAAGTTTTGTAAGTATTACACATATTCCGAAACTAGTCTCGCAACAATGCGAGAAAACAACCGTGAGTTCGTAAATTGAACGATTTTCATCTTTAAATCCTAAGTAATTTATAGTATGTATATTGTGCCTTTGTTAATTATTCAATAACGTTGAAACGGCTTAACATATAAAAATATAACACTATTGTGCTTTGTCTAGTTCTGGGTGTATGTGTGTGTTTTTTTATGCTCGATAGGGAAGCATTAGACTATTATCTTAACTGATGGAAAGCGATAACGCGGCCGAAAGTGTAGCATGCTTGTTGCATGACTTGAAGACTGCCATATTATACCGAACTTAAACGCGTGATTTGAATGTTGCCGGCACCCATGATACAAGTCTTTGAACTTAGTCCACACTAAGTCAAATTCAAATAACATAAAACAGCCCCACGGCTGTGATTGTGCAAGTGTTTTTTTTTAATAATATTCCGCAAGGCACTGCGTGGTGAACCGCTTGTCTTCCTCCATAATAGAATAAAAATAATGTTCATCCTACTAATATTATAAATCCGAAAGTTTCTGTGTTAGTATGTTTGTTCCTTCTTCACGATTTAACGGCTGAACCGCTTTGGATGAAATTTGGAATGTACATAGCTTACACCTAGGATTAGCACATAGGCTACTTTTTAACATAATAATAGCCTGCGAAGCCGCGGGAAAGGGTTGGTTCAGATTGTGTGTCGAGTTTCTTCAACGTATGTCTATCTTAAAAGGAGCCGTATATCGCTAAGCCGCTGTCAGTCGCACCAAACTCCATCACTTTAGCGGATGTTTTCCGCTCTGTAGAGCGCAACATCTGCGTCTTAAGAAGTTGTGGGGTGTCTTCTTCACGGTTTGATTTGTTTTTAATTAACCCTATGTCGCGCTTTTGAATGTAACATATACAAACATAAACGCTTCCACACTCACAGCCCCGCTCTAATTCCGAAGACTTGTGTCGTTGTGAACGAATGTTCGAAGTTTCTGGTTGTGATTGTGTGTGTGATATGAATATATCACACACACAATCACAACCTGAAACTTAAATTCTCCTTGGGGAGAATACTTGTGTTCGCGCCAGGAATCGAACCTGATACCCTTGCGTAAAAGGCGAATGCTCACCCAATTAAGCCAACTTGCAATGGGCAGTTCAATTATTGTCATGGTATATTTTAGCATGGACTAAATGCTATAGTTTAGATATAGTTTTTTTTACCGTTTATTTTGAATCATACAAATTAAGTTTTAATATTAATCGAAAATACAAAAAAAAAAATTCTATAGTGATAATAAAATTATGAAAAAGTTTGTTAACACACACCTACAAATATAATGATTTATCTAGAGTACATACTTGTTTTTTTTGCAATATTTTTAATTTATTCCACATATTTTGGGGTTTCCTTCAAATATGGCAATTAATAATTCTATTTTTGTTTTGTTTTTTTTTCTATTTTTATATCATTAAGTAATAAAAGTTACATATATTTGAAAAACCTTTAAAATATATGTAACTTTTTGAATTATTTAATTAATCATAAAAAAAACAAAACGTTCTTTTATGCATTAAACATTAAAAAACATTGTTTTTTTAAATCTTTAGATGCCAGGTTACCGAATACTATAATGAAGCTGCTTAGTGACCCAAATAAAAAAAAACGGTGTGTCGTTAAGACACACGATAGAAGTGAAACTTTCGTATTACAGGGAAACAATTTAATTATTCATCAATGTTTAACTCCAATACTTTTCGTCACACAAAGAGGTTGCATGGCCATAAAAGTTTAACACAAAAAACCAGATCATCTTGCCTATAATTTCTCTAATAGCTAAAGGCTTAAATAAAAAAAACAAATCGGAAGCCATCAAACCTACCAACCGCAAAAAAATCACGAAAAGCTATTTAGTGCACCGCAAAAAGCCAAACAACAGATAAAACACCTTGTCAATAAAAAAGACCCAGTTTTTGCAAATGTTTATATCAATACTGGCAACTTATGGCCACAAAGAAAAAAATAAACATATGGCAAAACGCGTGCGCTCGATTGGATTCGAACACCTTTGCCGACATTTGCGAAGATGAATGAGCAGGCGGATGAATGAAGTATTTAGTATAGTCATGGGTATTATAGTAAAAAAAAATTTCGTGTTGGTCCTCGATTGGTAATTATATTTTTGTTTTTTCCTTGTTATATATTCCTTATCTAGGGATACCTATTATAAACATAAAACATAAACACTTTCACACTCACAGCCCCACACTAAGTTCGAAGACTTGTGTCGTGGGTGCCGGAAACATTCACATCACAACCAGAACCAGAAACACAAATTTTCCTTGGGGAGAAAATAAGCTGACTTATACATGTTTGTTTCTTAATTATCATAATGCTGTTGGTCTTCTTAATAAATAAATAATTATTAAACGCAAGTAAAGCTTAAGAAACCGACTTCACTTTTCACCGACTTTTATCTTCGGAACCTTGATCAAATTCAATGTATTAAACACGCATTATTGACGATAACTCAAAAACTACTGATCAGATCTTGACCAGATATAGAAGGGACCAATGGGAAAGAAACAGCTTGAAAGCTGTTGCTATTCCATTGGTCACAAAAAAATCATAAAAATCGGTTCACGTGAAAAGATGATAGAGGTAACACACATAAAAAATTACAAAGGTACAGTCAATTGATTACCTGTTGGAAGAAAAGATATAAAGTTTAATAAACCTTGTTAAATAATAATATTTTGTCTTATTTGACGCGAGACATTATACATATTTTTTTACACATTCACACTCACAGCCCCATACTAAATTCAATAACTTGTGTCGTGAGTGCCGGAAACATTCACATCACACACGCAATCACAACCGAAGCCAGAAACATATTTATTCTTCGGTAGAAGATTTGTGTTCCTGCCGGGAACCGAAATCGGTACCCCTGTTTAGAAGGCAACCGCTCACTCTTCTAAGCCAACGGGCAGTTCAAAAATAATATATATAATCTAATCTCAGAATACAGAAAGAAAATTCTGAGAATCGAATATAAGTATAAAAGGATTATCGAATGTATTTATCTTTATAAAAAAAGTAAGTATTTTTTTTAAATGATGTTGTTTTTTTAAAACTTTGATATTTTTATTTTGTCACAAAGCTAGTAGCAACATTGATGGGTTTACTTGTTTAATAAAGAAGTTCCTATGTCCATCTTCCGTCTCCATCCTGAGACCAGCTCCATGGTACCATATCATTGTATTGTCACCGAAGATACGTACACCAAGTTATAGTCCAATCGGATATCGGAAAGTAGGTCTAATTTAGCTTGCAAGATTTGAATACAGACCGATATATAGACAACGGGGTAGGTGAAAATAGATAAAAGCTTATAAAAACACACTGATTAACAATAAGTTCGGCTGTGGCATGTATAGCCAACAGTCGCTAAATCACGACTATATTTCAATAAAGTGGCGAGTAACTTGAAAAAAATCTTGAAAAAAACTTGAAAAAAACTTTTTTACTGACTTCCCAAAAAAGAAGGAGGAACTCAAGTCAACTGTATTTTTTTTTTTATGTTTGTTACCTCATAACTTTTTTCCACGTGAGCCGATTTCGAATTTTTTTTTAGCTTGAAAGATGTTGCTTTCTAATTGGTCCCATTTAAATTTGATCAAGACCTGATCAGTAGTTCTTGAAATATCGTCAATAATGTCTATTTTGTGACTAAAAATGCGTACTTTGACGATGTTTTGGTTTACCCGACTTCAAAAGTTACCTCACAACTTCTTTAGTTGTGAGCCGATTTTGATGATTCTTTTTTTATTTGAAAGCTGGTGGATCAAGGTTCCGATGATAAAGCGGTGAAGTCGGTTTTTTTAAGCTTTGCTTGCGTTTAATTATTTTACCTAAAGTCAAGACGAGGCGCCCCAATTCATAAAAAACCAACCTGAAACCAAATCCTGTCCCTTGGAAAGTAATATTTGTTGACTTATCAAACAGGAACACATTGCGTTGGACAGAAGGCACTTGAAAGGGCGATGAACCTTGTTTTTTAAGTACTTAGACGGTTAGTAAAATATTATTAGGATGTACATTATCATTATTACATTATCACACTAATATGTTTCCAAAAAAATGTGTGTGTGAGCGTATAAGCATGTCTGGACAGAAGATCTCCAGAACTGCTGCAGAAGGCATGAGTATTGAAAAATATGTGTGTTGAAAAACGTTTAAAAAATTGCGTTTTATACGAAACCATTTTTTACATATGTAACGTCTGCCTGCAGGCTGAATATTTTGTACAATAATTTGACATTTTAGACCATTTTCACACCATGTTCCCGTAAATAAACGTACCTACTCTTTCTACTGCCCTTCTAAATGTTGTCTGGAAGAGGTCGCTCTAAGCGATAAGACCGCCCATTTTTCTACGACAATTAGTTCAATACTTTATTTATCATTAGTTTTTTTGATATATTTAAAATGAAGCGTTTTGTATTGTATTGTATTACCATACAGTATAAACCTTTGATTTTTTTTTATCCATATGCATTTGAATGAAATTTGGTATGTAGATAGCCTAAACTTTGGAATAATAGGTACGACATAATAATAATAATATTGTCTTCTTATGATCATACACAAAGTAAATCAAAATCAATAGAAATGGTTTTAGTAACAATAAGATAATGTTTAGATAAGATAAGAAATAGGTTTAGTAACAATAGTTACTTTCTTCCTGTTATATATTAATTGATATAAATCTTCCTCTTCCGGTGAAAGCTAATCGTAATCTATTCATAACATTAATTTATTTCCTCTGAACTTTCTCTTCCCTCTGAGAGGGTGAGTCCTCCTGACAATATTAATTCTGACAAACAAGTAATTATAACTATAGAAGTATAAATAGAGTTCAAAAATGGCACATAACGTCCCGCGTCTCAGTTTTTTGTAGTGCTTGTTCTTAGGACAATTGGGCTGTAAATTATTTATACGCATGAAAAATAAGTGAGTTTTCGAGTAGGTATTAGAAACTACGCTGCTTAACACATTTTTAAATAAGGGGACAGTGTAGTGAAACTGAAAGAAACTGCGTCACAAGTAACTACCCTACATAGTGACAATCTGCTAAGGACATGCTTTTAATATAACTAGCACAGTACATTATTATTTCTAATATACGTATCTCTGATTAAAACTAGAAACTATGCTGCTCTACACATTTCTAAATAATTAAATACATTATTAGTCACTTTAAGCTCGATGTGTTCTGCTTCTACGTTTATTATTCGTACAGCGAAGAAGTGTAACTCATTTCTTGCGTCTTTGTTCCCTGAACGGTACAATCTGGGTGTCTTCAAGTCTAGAGTGAATAGGTGCCTTCTAGGCAAGTCTCATCTTCGGCCGCATCGTCACTTTTCAACAGGTGAGATAGCGGTTATATGCTTGCCTAGTCAGCATAAATATAAATATCTTATTTTTTTACTAAAGTAGATTAAATTATAAATTCCAAATACTTGATGAAGTAAGTGAGTCCAATAGTAGATAATATTCTATTGAGTACATTTCTAAATAACGGGATAGTGAAGTGAAACTGAAAGAAACTGCGTCACAAGCGTAACTACCCTACATAGTGGCAATCCGCTAAAGACACGCTTTTAATATCGTAGGCACGACGGAGACAATCCTCTTAATCAGCGAGCAGACATTGTTCGAAACGAGGCCATGTACGCACATACGGAATGATTAGTCTCTTTGTATGAACACGACCACCGCACTTTTGTTCAACGTACCAACTTTCGACGATTGTTCTGTTATGAACAATTTTGCTGCCGTTTTTTTACAGGGGCTTTTTGGTATAAATTTTAGTGTGCATTTAAACGGCTGTCGCCGATTTGAATTTGGGTGTTGGCGGTTTATAAAACGATTCCAAATTTGAAATTTTATTGGCTGAAATTAGTTTTACTGAGTCCATATAAAGGAGGTTTTTGATTTGGTGTGTTTTTTAATGTAGAACTGTCATTTATAAACAGTTTTTGTTATTTATTTGGCTCAACGTATTGCAATTAAGAGGTAGTCAATTAGCCCGTAGATATAGCACGATATATATACGATACGTTTGAAATAATTAAACGCAAGAAAAGCTTAAAAACCCGACATCACCGCTTATATTTTGGATTTGGCTTGACCGATTGCGAAAAAAAATATAAATGGGACCACCTCTGAATCTACCAAACAAAAAAAAAACATCAAAATTAATTCATAATTCGCGGAAATATAGCATAACATACATACAAAAAAAAATGCAGTTAATACTTTTTTTAGGTTCGACTGTATGTATTTTTTTTGTTTGTTCACCGATTTCTCCATTGTGGCCGATTCTCAAAATTATTTTTGTGTTTTGTAGATTATACTTTAGAGGTAGTCTTCATATAAATTTAATCGAAATCGATCAAGCCAAAACTAAAATATGAGCGCTAAAGTCTGTTTTTTAAGCTTTGCTTACGTTTAAATTATTAATACATACATTTATTTGCAATAAGTAAATGTGCAGGCATGAGAAGTACCGCTACATACATAACCAATCTCTAAAGTAACAGAACACAATATAGAAACACAAATAATAAGTAAGCAAACCACAACATAAGATAACCTAATTAAGTCTTCATAAGCACCACAACCATCTGATACAAAAGCAAATCTTTAAAGAGACAAAGGCAAACGCGAGATTCGGTCTTATTGCGGGACACGAGCGGCAAAAAAATCATTACGTCACATAGGAAAGAAAGAGCCGAGCAAAAAACACAATAAAGTCACAATGTAAACAAGTTACGGAGTACTTGAGAGGCTCATTATGCCGTAGATGCGGCAGTATTAGCCGCTTGGTTCGTTTGAGCCGCAGCCGCTTCAGCCGCTTGAGCCATGCCTGGCTGGGCCAAGCGCGGCTGAGCCCAGCCCGGCTGGCTCGACTTTTAAACAGACAGTGGAGCCTTTGTTTAACCTATTTCGGTTTAGATTACGCTTTTACCGTGATGAGAGCTTAATTAATTAGATGTGTTTGCAAATTTATACGTTTTATTTTAATAAGGCGTGGTCTAGTTTTGTTGGAATTTTGAAACTTCTAATAATAAACTTAATCTTTAACTTTTTTCGTTTTTGCCTAATATTCACAATCCAATAGGTCTCCATGACGCTTTGATAACTACCGATTTAGCACCCCGGGCTCCCCTACTATAGGCGAATGTTGAATCTATGTTAAATGTTTTTGCTTAAAAATGATATATTTATTTTAATGTTAAAAATATCGTGAGTATTACACATTATGTTTCAACGTTAAATCCGGCTTAAGTCGAGGCCCGAGCCGCACGCCTCCGCGTATCGCGCGTCTGACTCATCCTGATGAAGGACAACTAATTTGTCCGAAACTAGTCGACTACAAAGTAAGTCGAAACTCGATATACTTATTTTAGCTTTGCCTCGTAATCATCAACATCTGATGGAAATTATTTATCATGGGTGCCTCTATAGAGGCATAAGAGGTGAAAGTTAATTACTCTAATGCCAGATTCGCAAATTTACAGCCATCTCGAGAAAAACCTGGCAATTCTGGCATATTGCCCGTGGACCAACTCACTTTTATACAATTGAGCGAAAACAAATAAAGATTGAAACAACATTTTCCTGATTCCAGTATCTACAGATAAAAGAATAATCTTTAAAATATTCCGCCTACAAAATTAAAGTTTCATTTCAAGGCAATAAAATTATATAAAATCACGTCAACCCTTTCAATTAAAGAGCATACATTCCATTAGTTGTGGAACAAGTCATAAGTAAAACGCGAGAATTATATTTACACTGAGGTGTTATAATTGAATAGCAATAATAATTTTATTTTACCATCGATCTGTTTTAAGTAGATCATAATTATATTATTATTTTTTTATTTTTTTTACCATCAGGTGAGATAGTGGTCAAACACTAGCTTGTCACAAATAAAAAAAATAAAAAATATTACCTATACGACATTGATACACAGAAATCATTAGTTTTAAGTATATAAAATAATAAAAAAGCAAACAAGTTTTAAAAATACAGAAAACCAATTTTAAAATATAAATATCGGCAAAAATTAATAGGTCGGAAAGGATGGATCAAAAACGAAATTATATGAACTCCAGATATAATATCAGTGATATATAACGTGATAACAGGTAAATAAATAAGTTAAACAAGACGTATAAAAAAAATCTCTTTAAAATAACAACAACATATTGTCACTAGAATTAAAATTCGGACGTACTCGATTACCAATTTTATCTTGATTTGAATTAATCTCAGAACAGTTTCAGTTATAACAATGAATTAGCAACGCGGGTCGCCATGTGATATAGAATGAGGGGCGTTATCCTACATCGAGGGTTGGTATTCAAGGTTAGGTGGTATTGCTGGAAGGCATTGAAGAAGAGATATATTGATGGATAGGTGTTTATTACGTGAAGCCTACATAATGAGTTTCTTTGGTGACTAGGTACTTATGCTACGTTGGTGGTCTTATTAGCAGGATCAAATGTTTACACACTACAATAGTCGAAACCCAGTTGGCGCGGTAGGCAAGTGTCTGCTTTCTGCGCCGAGAGTTGTAGGTTCGATTCCTGACAGGAGCTCAATTTTCCTTCTCAAGGGCATCTGTGCTTTTGTTTCTGGGTGTGATTATGTGTGTGAAATGTAAACGTTTCCGGCACCCACGATACAAGTCTTAGAACTTAGTGCGGGGCTGTGAGTTTGAATAAGTCATTGTATTTTTTGTTATTTTTTTACCCTAACTAAAACCTATATGAGTAAAAAAGCATTCGATTCTTTTCACTTATCCCATATCCCCACTAGCGAAGACAGGAAGCCACGCGCGCTCACAAAAGAGATGTGCGGAAACATATAATTACGATATCACGTAACGGAACGAAGAAATACAAGTGTATCACTTGTTGTTTCCTCGCGAAATGAATAGAAATACCGGTATGCAGGTATCAGATACGTATCAGGTAAATCCTGGTATAGTATTTCAGGACCTGTTCTGATATCCGTGGTATTGTGCTGGTAATTTTATGGTTTTGAAGAGGCAATGGGCGTGATTTGGTGTTTTATTAATCTATTAAAGGGGTGTTACAGGTTAACGTGTATAATTGTCTGTCTGTTTGTAGCATTGTAGCTGGCTTTTTTGTTGTCAAGGTAACTTGGTCCAGAGTGTTCTTAGCTTTGAATGATAACAATTGTCGCAGCCATTTTCCCTATTATATCAGCCGTCGTAGGTATTTAAATATTTGATTTAGCTACTTTTTGCGGTTTTACCTCCTAGTGAATGGAATAGATATCTCCAAAATAATATATTAAAATTTTTATGGGTTTAAACGTCCCAAAAAAGGGTATTAAGGCTTTTGACAGAACTGACTTAATATAAGGGATAAACTAAAATGTTTTTTTTTAAACTTACCGTTAAATGGGGAGATTCTTCATTTTACTAAATTGTCTTTTGTTTCGAGTGTGTGCATATAATAACGTTTTTTACATGCTTTTATTTGGTTTCACCTGTTCTGTGTCCATTTGTCGGTCTGTAATCAATTGCAAGCTAAATTAGACCCACTTCCCGATGGACTCAAATTTTGTGTACTTATATATATATCTTCTATATATATCTTCGGTGACAATACAATGATATGATACCATGGAGCTGGTTTGATGATGGAGACGGAAAATGGCCATAGGAACATCTGAACTAAAGAAGATAAACCCATAGAGTTTGGGTTTGATTCGTCTTGTCAAGTGCTCTGGTTAAATAACTATTTAATCTTTTTTATTTACTGGTAAAAACTATTTTATGTATTACTTGTTTTTAAAATTAATCGAATAAGTTCCTGAGATATCGTCAGTGAAATCGATAATATCAATATATCGAGTAAAACTTGCCTATGTTCACATATCGTGATTAATGTAAAGGAATGTGTTACTAAAATAAAGGGCGTGTATTAGTGTACTTTATAGTGACGGATTGGTTTCCGGCGCTCCCCCTTACAGTAATTTCCCACATTTCCCCCGTACGATAATTTCATTACACCTGTTGTTGGTACAGATAGGAAAACAAAAGTAATTTACTACAAACTAAATTACTGTAAAGATCTACGTATAATATAATTAAAGATTTCAAACATTAATAATATATCATCTGATCACATAATATAATCATAGCTCACTTTAATCTGGAAATCGGTATGTTTGAATCTCTGTTCTGGTTTTTCTGAATGCATTGGATGACATTTGGAATGTACATAGCTTATACCTAAGATTAACACATACCTACTACTTTTAACTTGATAAACGTGGACAAAGCCGCAGGGCACGGTTTGAATTAATTTATATTTTAAAACTAGGGCTAGTACCTACTTACCGAATACAAAAAGTCATTGGTCGGCAGTGTGCCTAAATGCTGCGTTACCTCGTTGTACAGCGAGACTTAATTGCTGAACAAAATATTATAGAATCCAGCATTTTGGTCACGTGTCGACTCTTTTTTTCTTATTAGTTTTGTTTGTTGTTGTTTTCTTATTAGTTGTCTTTAGTTAAAAAAATACTTACCATAGGTAATATAGTGGTCAAACGATATAGCCTATTAGAAATTTCAATAACAATGCTCTTCATTTTTAATAATAATCTCGAAACCCTAAAAATCGTAATCAAAATTTTAGAAACTGTTAAGTTTGTATTTCTGAGAATGATTAATTTGATTTTTCTTTCAAATGTATAATTTAAATGTAGTTAAAAGTGTTGATTGTGCGGTCAGTACGAGCTCCTCAATGCGTGACTCCGGGCGGAAGCTGCCGGTTCCGTGCTTTATGCGCTTCCGTTTACTATCGCGATCTTGTAGACACGTGTTATTTGCTATTAACGAGCTAATTGTATTGTGCAATTGTATTATTTGTATTATTTTATTAAACAAATATTTTTTAAGTATATTGGTAAGTAATACTGACAAATTCAATGTCTATCTATTATTTGTGCAAATGAATTATTTGTATTATTTTATTAGACGAATATTTTTTAAGTATATTGGTAAGTAATACTGACAAATTCAATGTCTATCTATTATTTGTGCAAATGAATTATTTGTATTATTTTATTAGACGAATATTTTTAAGTATATTGGTAAGTAATACTGACAAATTCAATGTATATCTCTTATTTACTAGAGGCTTGAAGACCTGAAGAACTAGCGTATTTTTCAAAATGGCTGAAATGATTTTTTACGTTTTCAACCCTAAGATTACCACCATTCCGTCAGTAAAAATCTATATAAGTAACTATTTATTTAACTCTTTATTGCCCAAAAAAGGTACAAAGGGTGGACTTAACGCTAAAAGCATTTTCTACCAGTCAACCACTCATGGTTGAAAAACGAAGGCTGTAGGCAACTATCGAACTTGTTCACAAAATTTCACGAGAATCGGTTAAGAAGTGCGACCTGAAGGAGAACGACTGGAAATCCGCCGGACATACGAACGAATTGGCCCACGCTGAAACCGCTATTCGCTCGCTCGGTCAACTAGTCGCTAGCCCCGAACTGAGATCTCGAGTAAATTTTGCCTAATAGAGAAAAATAATTGAAGTATTACGTATTAAAAAAAGTAATAAAAAGCTTATTACTTTTTTTAATACGTAATAAATTCGTTATTTTTGTGTGTAACTTGCTATCAATGAGATAAGTAGTGTACAAAAATAGATAGATAGATAAACTCTTTATTGAACACCTTAATTAAGACAAGAAACAAAACAACATAATTATTTACAAAAAAAAAGTGTAACAATAGGCGGTCTTATCGCTAAAAGCGATCTCTTCCAGACAACCTTTGGATGGAGCGTATTATTATGGATAAGCGCGTTATACAAAAAATAATTACCTATTTGTATAACGTTATTCTGATTCAAATCATCTAATGGTAAGCGCCACCTATCTAAGTGCCACTGGCATTTCGAATAACATTCGAAATACTGATGTACCTACTGTGATTCCCTACACACTTTATAAATTATTTAATTCATTCTGCAAATAAATTAACGCATCTAAGCGATATTATCTATTAATAATGATAACAAAGCACTATCAAAAAACCGTTCAACGAGCGTTTAAGGGTTAACGTTATAGAACATTTAAGGGTAAGCACCAAATGTCACGCTCTTCCCAACCACCCTCGAGGCAGATGGTTTATAGCTAGAAAAAAAAAACCATAAGTGGTTAGAGATCGTTTACTCTTAAAATAAAAGCTATACTATAACAATGAACGACTTCTATCTTTCAAATCTACGAAATTTTTGACGTATCTGAAAAATTTGGCGATGAATTTTTTTTTAGAATTGTGAAAAATTTCGATGGGAAACGTTTATTGTTAGAGTATACGGTCTCTATGTATTTATTTTAAAACTCATTTATAAAGGGTTACTTTATAATCCAGATATAAAAAAAAGCTACCGGAACACGTTTGGTACTGAATGACAGAAAAAAAATTTAGGTAATGGAAAACTAGATACATAAATAGAATAATCGTCTATTAAACTAAGGTTAATTAAAAGTATTCACTAATAATAATTAATAAAATTATATTGCAGTCTTTAGGTCACGAGTGAACTTGTTTTCATAACATATTCAAGGCAAACGTGCTCCATCGTTGACCGCATCTTCACTTTCCACCAGATAAGATAGTGATCTAACGTTTGCCTATCATGAAATAAAAAAAGTAAGTAATGTTGATAGTAGTAATTTTATTTAAGAAAGGGAAAGTTTAGAGCTTATTTTAACCCACGGGCAAAAGGTTTCCTGCTGTAACAGCTAAGATACCCAAGCTTCAGCAAAAGCCTTATGGTCATGGGTTCAAATCCTGCTCTAAGCGATATTTTTTGTTTCAAAAAATTTACTTTTAATTTTTGTATATATCTATGGCTAAGGCTATAGTCACAAAAATGCAAATGATCAATCCAGTGATCTAATAATTTATTCATAGCAGCAACACCACGGAATTGATTTACGGCACTCCATTCAAGGTCGCCAGACTGCAGTATATGTTAGTGTGTCAAACTGCATAATTTATAGATCGATAGAACAGACACGCCAACATTCTTGACACCCCTATTTTTGGTTCAAATCATAAATGGTGCGAAAACATCATTGAATGGAATTTGTTAAAATTGTATCGATAACGAAAAAATAGCTTTAATAAAATTTTTAATTTTTGATAGTGAAAAAATAGTAAATAGTAAAGTAATAAAACCAAATTGCATATAACTAGGTACAATACATAAAATTATACAAAAACATACATTATTTAATTATTAGTAGGTAATATTACCTATTAATAATTATATTATGTGTTAAATTGCATTTAACACATAATATAATTACATACATAAAATTATCCAAAACAAAAGCCGATAAGGGTGTTAGCTGAAATATGTTGTTAATCAGGTTATTTATACCAACTTATTCTTGTGTTTACAACATTTTACCTTTTTTTTTATTTATACCCTGGTTATATAAAACAAACTGCATATAACTAGGTACAATATATAAAATTATAGAAAAATGACATATGATACATATAATTGTTAATGGTAATAATGCATCCATATTTATATTAGAATAGCTTATATTCTTTAGGGGTAACATGTTTTTAATGTAATATAATTTTAAATATTGTACCTAGTTATATGCAATTTGACACATAATATAATTATTAGTAGGTAATATTACCTATTAATAATTATATGATGTGTTAATTTGCATATACAGTGAAACTTGGTTAAGTGGGACCTGGATAAGTGAGAAACCTCCATAACTGGAACTCATGCTGAGGTCCCAACACTTTGGCACTGAATTACCTCTGTTAGTGGGACGAGGTAAACCTCTATATCTGGGATTTTTTCTTTCGATAGTTACCTCTATAACTGAGACAGCGAGTAAATTTTATATGCATAAACCTCTGTAACTGAGATAACATTGTTTGTTTACTCATTCTTATTCTACCCACAAATTCCACACGTAATTCCAAGTACGTAAGTACAAATTTAATTTAAGCTTCAATTACCTTCAGTTTTAGTTTCGCTTTACTATCATACAGATGTTTATTTGAAAAATGTCAAAACGAAAGCTACAATCGTTATCATTACGTGAAAAACTGAAGTTAACATCCGTTTATGAAAGTGGGAAGACACGCGAAGAAGTTTGTGCCGAATTTAATGTGCCAAAATCTACTCTTTGTAGAATAATTCAGAGTAAACATAAAATTGAATCACAATGTTCTGAAGGACAAGGAAAACTAAAACGTGTACGTTTATCAGAATATCCTGAACTTGAACAGTGTTTGCTAACATGGGTTAAGCAACTTCGTAACAAAAACGTTCCGGTATGTGGACCGTTGATTAAAGAAAAGGCACAAGATTTCGCGCGAAGGCTCGATATTCATAATTTTTGTAGCAGCAATGGTTGGATGGAAGGGTTTAAGAAAAGAAACGGTATAGTTTTCAAAGCAATTTGTGGAGAAAGTAACGCTGTTGATGATTGAATGGATTGAAGACCTACCAGTTCTATTACGCAATTATTCTGCTGATGATATTTTTAACGCAGACGAAGCGGGTTTATTTTATAAGTGTCTACCCGATAAAACTTTTACCTTAAAAGGTGAGTCTTGTCATGGCGGGAAACTTAGTAAAGAGCGCATTACAATACTTCTAGGTGCTAACATGTCAGGAACTGAAAAGTTGCCTATCCTATTAATCGGAAAATCTAAGTCTCCACGATGTTTCAAAGGTGTTAAAACTTTGCCTGTGAATTACCAAAATAATAAAAAGGCATGGATGACATGCACTATTTTTTCTGATTGGTTGAAGAATTTAAACCAAGAAATGAAAGCCCAGAAGCGAAAAATTTTAATGTTTGTGGACAATTGTACTGCTCACAATAATATGCCCGAGCTAAGCCACATTAAACTCGTGTATCTGCCTCCGAATACGACAAGTAAATTGCAGCCAATGGATCAAGGCATCATCAACAATTTCAAAATTTATTACAGAAAAGAGGTGGTTCGACATGTTATTAAATCTATAGAAGACAATCAGTGCCCACAAATCGATGTTCTTCAGGCGATGAGGTTTGCTAGGAAAGCTTGGTTTTCTGTGACCAAAACTACTATAGCAAACTGCTTTAAAAAATCTGGATTTACATCTGGAAGCTTACAAGAGGAGGACGAAAATTTAGAAACTGATCCTGAAGATTGGAACTTAGCCATCAGCAACGACAATAATCAACAACCAACATTCGAAGATTTTATAAACGTCGATGACGGTTTAATAGTTTCAGGAGAACTTAATGAAAGCGACATTGTTCATGCCTTCTCGTCTTCTTCATTGGAAAATGAAGAAGAAGACGATGAAATGAGCGCGGAAGTAAATTTAGTAAAAATTTCTAAACGCGAAGCAGTAAAAGCACTAGAAACTTTGCACAGTTATTTTGAAATGTCATCAATTGGTGACGACTCAGTTGGCGCAGTGGACAGGTGTCCGCCCTCTGCGCCGTGGGTCCTGGGTTCGATTCCCGGCAGGAGCACCAATTCCTTCCCAAGGGATATTTGTGCTTCTGGTTCTGGGTGTAATGTGTGTGTGATGTGAATGTTTCCGGCACCCAAGTCTTTGAACTTAGTGTGGGGCTGTGAGTGTGTAAAAAAAAAAGAAAAAAAAAAGCATATTTGATGAAATTTATAATATCGAAAAACATCTGATGGCTGATACTTCCAAACGACAAACTAAAATGACAGATTTTTATAATTGATACATTCTGTTTCCATATTCGTACATATTACGTGTAAAAACGAGCTTGAATATTTTTGTTGATTACATTGGTATGATTACCTTTAAGTACATACTATATTTTTTTTATTAAAACTCATTTACATACATAACACGTTATTTTATTTAATTATCGCACCTGTATAACCTGTATTCTCACCTCTATTAATGGAACCCTCTGTAAATGAGACAGATATTTATTTATACCTGTATATCTGAGACACTGGGTAAGTGGAATACCTATATAAGTGAAATGACATTGCAGGTCCCTTGATGTCTCACTTAACCAGGTTTCACTGTAACTAGGTACCTACATAAAATTGTACAAAAACACACAATTTAATTATGAGTAGGTAATATGACCTATTTGAAAGATTTTATTTTCCAATAAGCTATCTACGGGCCAATTGCCTATATTTCCTAAAACTAAACTAAAACTATATACAGCAAAGAACCAAGTTACCTACACGACATCAAGCCTATAGGTAACTCAAGTGCTCAAGCCCACTACCAGTGGGTAGCGTTCCCATCATGCTGGCTGCATTGCCTCTCTGAATTGCAATGCTAATACGTAATAATATTATTACCTATTAATATTTATATTATGTGTCAAATTGCAAATAACTAGGTACAATAATTAAAATTATATTACATTAAAAACATGTTACCCCTAAAGAATATAAGCTATTCTCATATAAATATGGATACATTATTACCATTAACAATTATTATATGTATCATGTGTGATTTTTCTGTAATTTTATATATTGTACCTAGTTATATGCAGTTTGTTTTATATAACCAGGGTTTAAATTAAAAAAAAAAGGTAAAATGTTGTAAAAACTAGAATTGGTTGGTATAAATGACCTGATTAACAAAATATTTCAGCTAACACCCTTATCGGCTTTATATGAAAAACATTAAAATAAACGTAAAAATATTTTTGTTTTATCATCAAAGATTTATCTGAACTTTAAATGACAATTTTTTATCTAAATATTTTATCAACAGAAAAACTCCTTTACAACATTTTTTTTCAATGAATTTGTACTTTTAACCCTACTACTCATACCCGCCAAGCACACGTGTTCAAGCAGGTAAGAAAAAAAAATAAAGATGACCTACTTCAAAATTTGCACCTTTCGGAAGAGTTCCATTGTGAAACCGCACCTTGCTAACATGTGTCGGCCCGCATGTCTTGAGATCAAATAAGAATTAGATTTTTTGCAACGTTAGAAATTGAAATTAGAAATGGATCATGTGGGACAGGAATTCAGTGGCGAATGTCTTAAGCATGAACATAAACGGTTTCATACTCACAGCCCCACAATAAGTTCGACGACTTGTGTCGAGGTTGCCGTAAACAACCACATCACACACTCAATTAAACCAGAAACACAAATTTCCCTTGGAGAGAAATTTATGTTTCCACCGAATCGGGGGGAATCGAAATCGGGAATCGAACCCGATACCCCTGCTTAGAAGGTGGACGTACACACAATTATGCCAACGGGCAGTTTGACATACGTACCATTGCCAATCATAGAGTTAACATCACAAATTATAAACCTTTAACGTTAACGCTTTCACACTTACAGCCCCACTCTAAGTCCGATGACGTGTGTCATGGGTGCCGGAAATGATTCACATCACACACAAAATCATACCTAGAACCGGAAACACAAATTTCCCTTGGGGAGAAAATTTGTGTTTCCACTGGGAATCGAACCCGATACAACGGGCTGTTCAGCTTTTCTCTCTACAATTATGAAAATAGTTTCTGCTCCATTTTCTATTTTCAAAATATTCACGACACATCAAAAATTGCATTCCTCTAAAAAAGATAGCCCAATACAAATCGAAAGTCGATTACTGAGGCAGGAACAAAACAAGCGTTTTCGGAACGAGACGTCCTTTGTTGTCCGCCCTTTGATTACATGCAGACGTGCAAGACAATGTGTGGGCCTTCACCGGACTGATTAAAATGTTTGTAACCTCTGATAGTTGCCTTTCAGTGGTCTTCTTGTCTAAGTATACCTTTTTTTTACAGTAGAGAGGATATTGTTTTCTCGCTTATTTCATGTTTTTGACGTGATAACGTCTTATAAATCGATGAACACCGGCTGCACGCACGGAAAAGTGTCACGTTCCTCCTGAGCCTGAGCGTGCAAGCGAGAGCGCGGAACAAGCGATAGAGTGGCACGATCGACCTAAGCGTTCGTCTATTGACGTTATCACGTTAAATTATCGTCCGTAAATCAACTTTACAGACAACCATTTTTTTTTATTATAAACTAGCTGCGCCCGCGGTATTACCCGCGTAAGTCCCAAACTCGCCGGAAATCCGGGATAAATAGTAACCTATATGTTAATCTAGAGTGTCAGCTACCTCCATACCAAATTTCATCAAACTTGGTGCAGCTGTTTGAGCGTGAAGAAGTAACAAACATACAAACACACTCACAAACTTTCGCCTTTATAATATTAGTGTGATAACGCAACACAGTTTGGTTTAGGTAAAAAAGTTAAAACCTAGTATACTTATATTATAACTTTTTTTTTGTGTTACAAAAACACAGCTTTTCAACTAACATTTAGACGTGTAAGACGACGTCTGGGCCTTCACCGGACTGATTAAAATGTTTGTAACCTCTTATAGTTGGCTTTCAGTGGTCTCCTTGTCAAAGTAGACATTTATTTATTCAGAAGGGAGGTTATTGTTTTGTCGCTTGTTTATATTTTTTATCATAAATAACGCAACATAGTTCGTTTTAGGTAAATAAATATATAATATATTTACATTATAACTATAAAAAAAAAAATATTACAAAAACGCAGCTTTTCCTCCAACATTTACACGTGTAACATGTACACGTGTAAGATAATGTGTGGACCTTCACCGGACTGGTTAAAATGTTTATAACCTCTGATAGTCTTTCTGTGATATTATTAACAAAGAAGAGATATTGCTACATATTTTTTTTTTTTGCTATCTATCTATTTTTTAATTGACGATTACGTATATACGTAATTATTTTTACAAAACAAAGAAAAGGCAGCTATTATTCGGAATTACAATATATTGAATTATGTAAAGAATAATTATCAGGTCCACAAAGTTTTATGTACGTTTCATGAGAACAACATTATTCAAAAATTTTACTCAGAAGGAACTTAGAACTTACAATACAATTAATTACCTATAGTGCTATAACAAATGAATTAACTGCTTACGTCATATTGTTAACGAAGCATCTAAGTTCGAAACTCAAAATAATTCGCAATCCAAAGACACCATTCCAAATTCAAACGTAACCGCCAAAACAGACGCGTGTCGCGGCGTCATATCGCTCACAACCCCCGCTAAAGGTGCGCATACGCATTGGGGTCCACCACCCCTATTATCTTTAACATTTCAAAGTCTGTTTGCAAGATAAAGGCCAGGGGGAGATTTCTTTATTCTTCACCCGATTTATTATTATTTTTTACGTTATTATTACTATGATTGCGAGCGGCGCGTGCGCACATGTCTGTAAGAGTCACCCCAATGTAAGAGGAATGTAATGCTCTTACTCGTTTTGTATTTTTTTCTTTATTGTTCGAGGATTATAGGTTAGCATTAGTGGCCTTTTTGGTATTATTATTCCTGTTAATAACAATCTTTATTCATTTTGGCTTGGCAAATAATGTGCATTACGCCAGATCCAAGTAATAAATAAATCAAGTCTTTACAAAATCATAATTATTGCAAAACCTTGCGTGTTTACTACTTACTGCAAATTTAAAAGAATTGATCATCGTAGCTATCAGGTAATCGACCTTTCCAGACTAACTTTCATTTGCGTCCCGCAAAATACTAACAAGGATGAACCTTCTTACAAACTCAAGAATCCCACACGCAAATCCCATATTGTCTGTGCAGTATTCCTTAATAAATATCTTGCTTCTCTAACCACCTTAAAACTGGACTACTAAAGATCATATTCGTCTATCAATTTTATTTCTTAAGATTGTAAAACATGACTGGAACAGCTGATCTTACGTCCGGCACCTTACCATTACTACGTTGTAGTAAAAAGCTCGCAAACGAATATAGATCTTATTTAATGGTAAATAAAACTGTACATTACTTGAGACATTTTTAAGACGTTCACGTCTTGAGCTGTGAAAATCACTTGAATGAATTCGAGCATGGTGTAACTTACCTAGAGCTTTGACACGAAGATATAAAGTATATTTTGGAATGACTTTAAGAAAAGCACGTGTTCTGAAGTTAAGGTCGGTGTGCATTCTTTGATACAGTTTATTATAATGGAGTTTTGAAGGCGTATCAAATGTCTATGTTTGCTGATGTGGCGCCAAAGACAATGGCCAGATGGTCTTCTGTTAAAGTGGATGTAGACATAATACATTTGGGTGAAGTTTTGAAAAGTATTCTTCATGTTTAGCTCTGGTTACCTATAATTTAAAAATTTGGTTACAAATGGACTGAAAATCAATTATATCTAAGAACGTGCGTTTTTTAGTTTCACTTTATGATCAGAAGAAATACATACCATCTTTTACCCTTAATATCTTCGACATTGAAATCGTTTACAACCTTTTTCGTACGCCTTCGTTACAATTAACAAAAAGAAAACTTGGATGTGTTCGATTTACAAATAGCATAATCATCCATTTCAATTGGAATCTATAGGACAAGATATTCACAGAAGTTTGTTTATTAATTCTTAAATCTTTAGTCAAGCTTAATTTTAAAAATGAAGAAATAGTTAGGGTAAATTTGTGGTAAAATAAAAAGAAAATTATATTAATTATCTACTTCAAAGTAGTAATTTTCTGTCGACACGTTTTGATCTTGTTTTGTCGCATAATAACCTCAAACTTCGGAATCCAAAATGGCGGCCGTAATCCCGCACTCGACAATGTACTTGGTACTTACCCCACGCCACCTTTGACCCTGCGCGTGAGCAGCTGCAAGATGGCAGGGGTGCATCGCGATCGATACCCGACCGGAATTTGAATTTGGAATGGGTTTCCAATCGTCTTTAGTTCGGTTTTAATCGGAATTTGGTGGTTTGCGCTTTTTTTTCTTAGGTATTTTTTTTAGAATCGATATTTAAAACAAGTAGGTAATATAAAATAATAATAATAATATTTTTACACTAACAAAATAGATACTTGATTAACGACCTAATTATGAGTATTTTGTGTATTTTTATATAAGTACTAGTAGTTCCCCGCGGCTTCGCCCGCGTAAAAATAAAACATTATTTATGGAATTGTGAATCTTAATAATTCTTGAATCCATCTGAACACAAATAAAACGTCATTAAAATCGGTCCAGCCGTTTAGTAGGAGTTCAGTCACATGAACACGTATAAAAGAATTATATATATAAAGATGGGATTTTATGTTTGCACACCGGAAACGATATGAGTATGTGAAACCTTTCTTGTTCTTCTATACCTTGTTGTTCTTCTATAACTTATAATTAAACTTTGACAAATATAGTATAAAAAAAAACGCTAATATACGTCAGGAATAAAAATATGTATATATAATATACGCATGAAAGACAGAACAGTAGTTTTCTGCTTACAATATTATAAACTCTATATATATCAAACATGTACGAAAAGGTAGAAATTAAAAAAAAAATGAATGAAAGCTTATTTTCAGATTAAACTCAATATTGAAGAATACAACTTTTTTTACCAATCACTTCAAAATATATTCAAAAACCGAATGAGCATCATTAATTGTAAATTGAAAAAATACGAAAACCTACATTTCAAAATAAAGACACCAATCCATCATACCATGCGATCTTTCGCATCTTTTGGCAACCGCACGCGCTGCAGATGCGTTTCGCAGCTTACCAGAACTTATGCATCTTCACCGGATTATATTTTGCACCCTCATCTAAATTTTATGTATTGATATTGGTAAGTTCAATGTAAATTTATGCGGATATCGATTACCCATCTGCTTATCGTTTGAGAGTGTCAGTAACTTTTGAAAGCAAGTAAATTTTCATTTGATAGAAAATAGTGTTATCAAAATATTTGAGGCCACAAGTTCAATGTTTCAAGTTTTAGTTTTTGATGTATAACTTTTTTATGGGAGCGTTTTGAACTTCTGATCCGCAAGCTTTTTGTGTGACGAACTGTGGTGGGTAAATATTGTGATGAATAATTAAAATGGTTCCCTGTAATTAGTTATACAGTTATAGTTATAAAGTTTTTTTTGTGTCATTAAGACACAATAAAGCGGCAACCTTTTTGTGACGACACTACTTTTCGTCACACAAAAAGATTGCCGATCAGAATTTCAAAGCCCTCCCAATTCTGAATTTTCACTTCAAAAACTTATAAATAAATAAACGCTTTCACATTCACAGCCCCACACTAAGATTTATTGAGTCGTGGGCGCCGAAAACTTTCACATCACACACACAAACACACCCAGAATCAGAAACACAGATTTTCCTTGGGGAGAAAACTTGTGTTCCCGCCGGGAATCGAACCCGATACCCCTTCTTAGAAGGCGAACGCTCAACCAACTAAGCCAACGAGCACATATAAATAAACAATGTGTATTCAAATATGGCCTCTAAAGTGTTCTTGTTCTTACGCATGATTTGTCTGTAGTAACCCATAATTTCAAAGAGTTATTACGACCCACTGTTCTGACAAGGTGGCATGATGAATAAGCGCACGCGACATTCATCCCATAGCTAAAGGTAATAATATATTCTATGCCAAAGGTGCAGTGAAGTTCGGCGAACCCCTTTCAGTATATTACAGCTATTATTATAGTAGCATATCGCTCGGTAAGTGTGCTGGGGTCTTAACAATCAAACAATTGAATTTCTAATTTGAAGTTTTGTGTCGGCGTCGGTAGAAATAGGGTCTTAATTTATTTTATTGTTACAGAAATAAATAATAATAATATTATCTTCTATCAAACTTATATTAAAAATGATAAAGCTTGTGTATTAGTGTGTAAGTATGCATAGATTATACCCAATATCAATACAAATATTTTTTAATCCCGACGACTTCCCAAAAAAGGCTCCTCCTTACTCAAGTCGACTGTATTTTTTTTTAATGTTTTTACCTCATCATTTCATTTCATGTGAACCGATATTGAATTTTTTAAAGATGTTGCTTTCCAATTGGTCCCATTTAAATTTGATCAAGACCTGATCAGTAGTTCTTGAAATATCTTCAATAATGCGTGTTTAGTACATCTAATCTGATCAAAGTTGCAAAGATACAGCGGTGAAGTCAGTTTTAAGCTTTCATCATCATCATCATCATCATCATCATCATCTCAGCCGCAAGAAGTCCACTGCTGGATATAGGCCTCCCCCAAAGATCTCCAAAATGAACGGTTGTTAGCGGCCTGCATCCAGCGTCTTCCTGCGACCTTCTCTATGTCGTCCGTCCACCTTGTGGGCGGTCTTCCGACACTGCGCTTGCCAGTCCGTGGCCTCCATTCTAGAACTTTTCGGCCCCATCGGCCATCCGTTCTACGTACTATGTGCCCTGCCCATTGCCACTTCAACTTGCTAACCCGCCGGGCTATGTCGGTGACTTTCGTTTTTAAGCTTTGCTTATGTTTAATTATTACTATGCCAAGGAAAATACGACCTTAAAAGTTTTCTTCCGAATTTGTTGTATTTATAAGTTCAGACAATTTTTATTGGTGGTACGAGGTTGGTCGGGTCAGGTAGTTAATTAATAGATTCTTGACACAGGGCTTGTGACATAGCAAACATGGTAACATAAACGTGTATCACAATGACGTGCCAACAATGACCGCTGTTTCCGCAAAAAAAGTAATAATAGACATCGGGTCATCGGCATTTCCGGTTTTCTTTTTCACACGTAACTGTACATGTGTTGCTTTTACTGTACGGAGAGTTTAATGTGGACATTTATAGACCTACTAGCCGTGCCCCGCAGCTTCGCCCGCTATTATCAAGTTAAAAAGTAGCCTATGTGTTAATCCTAGGTATAATCTATGTACATTCCAAATTTCATCCAAATCCGTTCAGCCGTTAAAGCGTGAAGAGGGAACAAACATACTTACACACTTACACACAAACTTTCGGATTTATAATATTAGTAGGATATTGATAAGTCTCTATGTTGACTTCGGTGGTTCAGCACTTTGTCTGTCCGTCTGTCTTTCAGGCATTTAACGTCTAAGCCATACAAGCCGATAACTTCAAGTTTTTAGAGAATATGTAAATCATGGCCCAAAACTAAAAAAGCCAATTAAAATGATTTAGCTAAATGTAAATATTTACAAAAATGCTATTAAAAATTATATAAATGAAAATATTAAGGGGTTTATTAATTACCCATACACGTAAGTGGAAGGGCAAAAAAAGTTTCGCGCCTACATTTTGCTTAAAAAAAAAAGCTTTTGCGTTTACTTGCTAAAAACTTTTTTGTAAAAGCATCGACAATGTATGTCTCAATTACAGCGAAGCACAATGTTATTTAAACAGTGCATGTTAAATACCGACTTAACTACCGACTATAATAAGAGCTTCACCAAACAAGATATACACTACAAAGTCGCAGTGCAATCGAATGCGGCACCAATCAAGCCCTAACCATTAATTAGAGCAACCGTAATCAAGCATAAAATTAAAACTTGGCACACGCCGTGGCTAGGGGCTGTCCACACGAACCGTATGGCACGCCAATTTGTTCAAGACATCTGGCGTCAGACGTCACGTCACACCTGCCCGCGCACCCCGCGCATTCCCGAAAAAACGCCCGTACCTTATCGCGATAAGGTCGAATTTGTCACAATTTTCGTCACCGTCACTCATCGTTACATTTTCGCTTAGTCGGAAGTGACTAACAGTTTTTGGACGGAATTGTCCTAAACGCGGTCGAGTGCTTATTTATTACACAGCGACGCAAACTGAACTAGATGCGTCTATTTTTTCCTTTTAATTTTGGCTTCGCAATCTTGTGCCTTTAGCCAGTGTAATATAAGTAATAATATATTTTAAGTAGTTCATATTAAAAGTCCTAGTCACAAGTCACAGTCTAAGTCAGGTAAAACAGTCAAGGTCCAGTCATGCCCTAGTAAAGTGATAGAAACTTTACTAAATCTTCTATTGAAGTTTTGGAGCGAAGGCGAAAATCACGTTTTTCAACTTTGTATGATTTGCCTACACTAATGCACTTGTACTACTTAGTGTATTAACGGTTAATAATCCACCATTATTACACGTTAACACTCGAAGAATCACAGGTTTTGTAAAATTATACAAATTCAACAACGGCATTTTTTCACTTTAGCGGCTAAAACTCTTAGATCCGTCTTTCAATTAACAATCTGCAGTGTTGTCCGGCTCGAGCCGTCAATTTCAATAGTCTGGTACGATACGATACGTTCATTCATACTAACACACGCAAGGCGCTCGTGTGCGTTTCATTCAAGACATCGTCCTTGCGACGTCACGTCACTTCCGTAGAGGTCGACAGCGACACGTCATGATCTTACAAGTGGGCGTGTGAACTCGCCCTAATGATACGTCTCCAGTTTAGTCGTTTGATGGTTTCCTTAACCAGTTTATAAAGGGTTGAATTCGAATGAGTTATTTACGTTTATTATTATTGTTTACTACCTATACCCTGCATGCACTGCAATGCCACGCAATAAAAGCATTTTACCTCTTTCAGGTTTATGTTTGCCTAGTACCTACTTTAACACCTTACTAAAAACTATTGACGAAATTATTACCTCCTTCATGTTTATATTTGCCTAGTACTTTACCATATCCGAATGAGTTATTCCTGTCCATGAATGAGAAAATGTTTATATCCTACAAATTTTTTTTCGTTCATTTTAATTTATATTTAGTTTGCTCCTTGTTTTCTTATTTTTTATAAGTGCTGCCTAGTAAATTCACATTCATAAAACGCGCGAACTATCAAACATGCGAATTAAAAATCGTCGGTAAATTTTCTGAAATTTTCCAGTTTTCGGTACAATTTTCTGATTTTTTTTTCCGTAAGTATCTTCTGCAAAGTATTAGAAAACTTAAAAAAAGACGAATGAAATCGGTAAATATGGATTCAGTTTTACCCGACTGCCAGGGAAGGGTTATGTTTTTCGCGCGTATCTTGTATGTATGTATGTATATTTGTAAATTTCTGCTGCCGGTAACATTCACATCACACACACAATCAAAACCAGAACCATAAACACAAATTTTCCTTGCGGAGAAAACTTGTGTTTCCGCCGGGAATTGAACCCGATACCCCCCGCTTAGAAGGCGAACGCTCTTCCAACTAAACCAACGGGCAGTTCACATTGACTTGTTTATTCATGGGAGTGTCAGTGGTTTAAAGATTTCCGGCGTGTCTTCGCAAAAAATACAGTTAATTTGTTAGTTCACAGCAGGGGTCCGAGGATGCGGGATGAAATACTGGTAATTTGGGTGAGTAGACCAATTTTAGTGGTCTATTGTGTCAAGGGGCTCAAGAATAGTTCCTTCAAATGGGCCCGCATGAGTGCGAATATATTAATATTGTATGAGAGCTTCCTTGTAACTGTTGAGTGTAAAATAGATTGGTTTCCTTCCTTTGAAAGTTGACGATGTACGAGTTAGAATAACGAGCATATTTTTTTTTTATTATTACTGACTAAGCAATCGTTTGACTACAATTACACCTGATGGAAAGTGGCGATGTAGTCTAAGGTGGAGCACGCTTGCTCAGTAAATACCTATTCACTTTACTTTTGAACACACCCAAATTGTATTCGGGAAATACAGATGACGGCAAAGCGTTCTATTCTTTTGCTGTTCTATAAATGAACGAAGACGCGTAACGCTTCGGGCAAATAAACGGTATTTCAACCATAATTGGTTACGCGCTCCGTCCTTCTGGATGTAAGGTGGAAAAAAAGGTGAAGCGGGAACAAGGATGTATAGTTCCTGAGCTCATTCACCGTAATGTATTTTATAGAATACCGACAGGCTTGCAACTTTACGCCGATGTTCAAGACGTTGCAATCTGGCTTCAACTAAAGCGTCATTGTTAATTAGCCTCTTTGCGCGTCGCTCTATCGAATCCAAAGCCTGCAGCTGATTACTTGGCGAAACCATTCCACAGGTTTTTTCTACATTAAAAACCAATTGCAATAGCCACTAAATTGTGTAGACGTGGCTCTACCAAATAAGAAAATAATTACACTTCAGTCTAGAAATCTCTATAAATGAAAAAATATACGATACAAATACATTATTTCAGGTCACTATTTACCTACATTTGAAATTACAGCTAAATCCATTCAGTTAAAACGGCGTAAAGAAAAAAAAAACATACACACTCTCGCAGTTTATATTGGTATATATTTTTTCTACATTAAAAACCAACTACAATAGCCACTAAATGTGCAGACTACCAAATAAGAAAAGAATTACACTTCAGTCTAGAAATCTCTATCAATAAAAAATATACGATACAAATACACAACCTCAACCTTTTACGAAGTCACTTAAAAAATTAAGCACCTTTTAGTGAAAATATTTAAATTGAAATTTTTTACATAATATACATATAGAAAAATAAACTTAAAATCTTTAGAATTTAAAGTTTATTTATATAAAAAAGTATATTATTCTAAGTAATATGTGTTTTTATGGTTATTTACTTAGATATTTAGGTATTAATGTAATGTTGTAATGAGAGCCTGCGTATTCCAGGTCTAGTGTGTTTACCAGCTTCGATCACATCGGCACTTACCATCAGGTGAGATAGTGGTCAAACACTAGCCTGTCACAAATGAAAAAAATAAAAAATGTTGGTAAATAATTATGTAGTTAAAATTACGCTCACAATCACATCTGGGCCTAGAATATGACTCAAGGATAGTTGCTGGAACACCTTTTAGAGCTCGGCGAGAAGCTAGGATACACGAGGAAATGCTCTACTATCATGAATTTTATGATGCTACCTTTACTAAATCTCAAACCCTATATACGTAGGATTAGAAACTGCGATCACCCGATCAGGGCACGTCTCAACCAATCACACTTATTTACACTAATATTATAAACTAGTATCTTTGTTTTCTCTTAAAGCTGTAACGGCTAAACGGATTTGGATGAAATTTAAAGATAAAAGCTGATACCTAGGATTGACAGTCTAAGTGGCGGGGCACAGCTAGTTTGTCATAAAACCCACCCAAATTGCGATAAAAGTCATATTTTTATTTAAAAAAAAACATATTAAAATCCACACCTTGCGTTACCCGCATCAAATCTATCCGATCAAAAAATCAATCACAAAGATCCAGAAGTCACATCGACAGAAAGCGAAACCAAATATCTATAGCAAAAACTTTAGTTTACCTATTATTTATTCTATGGTTTTGTTCCGTTTTTTTATAAGTTGTGCAAATCTGCAAAGGAGGTAATGGGGGCACGTTCGCTATTGTTGAAGTAAAGTGGCAATAAAATAGGCAAAGGTGTTTATTCAATTAGAAAATAATAAGGAAACATCTGTTAAGTCATTTGTTAGATTTACTCACGGAATTGAAAGAAATTCGGACGAAGCCTCTTATTCTGGGGGCGATAAGGACTGCACAGAGTTTTGCCGCGAAAGTAAAAAAATTGCGTTGTTGATTTTGTATAATTTTCCAAAATTTGTGATTCTTCGAGTGTTAATGTGTAATAATGGTGGATTATTAACCGTTAAATAAATACTTAGTAAACGTGCAAAAGCGTAGCCAAGTCATATAAAATTGAAAAAGGTGATTTTCGCCTTCACTCTTAAACTCCAATAGAAGTTTCAGTAAAGTTTCTACCACTTTACTAGGGCAAGACTTGACTGGACCTTGACTCTTTTACTTGACTTTGACTGTGACTTGTGACTATAGTATACTTAATAAGTACTTTTAATATGAAATACACTCAAAATATATTATTACTTGACAATGGCTAAATGCACAAGATTGCGAAACCAAAATTAAAACAAAATTTACGTCTGTATTATTTTAACGTTAGTTGATGCTGAAAAACATGACAATTACCAGAACAGAAGCACAAATACACCCTAGGTAGTAAATTCGTGCTCCTGTCAGGAATCGAACCCTGGACCCGTATCGGATAATTTAAAAACTACTGCGCCAACGGAAGCCCCGTTTCAATCAAAGACGCAAGATGCGCTGGGCCCCATCAACATATTGCCACAGATTAATCAATTGGCTGTTCAGTACAAATTGCTTCCTGTACTCGAGGACTTCCTTTGTACTTTACCTGACAATTAGCTCTTGAGAATGTTGCCATAACCCATAGCCCATAAATACCATAAAAAAATCAATGCTCGCCCACACCTGGTCTTAGTTAAAGTAACATTACCAGCTTTTGTGAGAAAACTAGCCGTGCCCAGCGGCTTTGCCTGCGTTTATCAATTTAATAAGTAGACTATGTGTTAATCCTAGGAATAAGCTAAGTACATTCCAAATGTTATCCTAATCCGTTCAGCTGTTACAGTGTAAAGAGAAATCAAACACACTTAGACACAAACATTCGGATTTATAATATGAGTGTGTAGTGAGGTAGACTATTTTCGCGCCTTTTACATGACTTACCCACTGCGCCCACTGGGGTGGTTAAGCGTCTCACTTAAGAAGCGGGTATCGGGTTCGATTACCGGTGCGAACACAAGATTAAGATAAAATTTGTGTTGCTGGTTCTAGGTACGATTGTGTGTGTGAAGTAAATGGTTCCGGATATAACTAAGACTGGAATTACTTGACTGTGCCTGCATGACTAACTTATATATTGACAAAGTTAAAATATTTAAATTACTGGCTGAATGCACATAGTTTGCGAAGCCAAGCAAAAAAATTACGAGGAGATCAGAACCTCCTTTTTGTAGTGAAACTTTTTTAAAAGGCTTTGAAGGCTTTGGTGTGACGAAAAGTGGTGGGGGGTAAACACTGTGAATAATTCAAATGTTTCCCTGTAATACAAAAGTTTCACTTGTATCGTGTGTCTTTAAAACTCACCCTGTTTTATTTTTTAGTTTCAGTTTTCAACAAACAGTCAAAGTCAGTTAAAAGAGTCATGGTCAAGTCATGTGCTAAGTGGTAGAAGCTATATTACCCATGAATACTCGAAGAATCACAACTTATAGAAAACAATACAAAACGACGACGCCATTTTATTCACTTTCGCGGCAAAACGCCTCGTTAACATTTTTATTTCCATTTTGGCTTCGTAGTATTAGTGCATTTAGTCAGTGTCAAGTAATATAATGTTTGTCGCCAGTGTCAAGTCATGTAAAACGACACACGCTGTTTTTAAGTTAAAAATCTAAAGAACGAAAGAGGTCGAACGCCGGGTGGTCGGAAGCGCACGTGCCAGCCCGTATTGATCAAAATCGATAGTGTTGTCGATTGTGCCTTCCGATTAGAGGTATCGATTCTTTCGTAGGCAAATAAAAGGGGTTGAGATTATCAGGAAAACTTATCGAGTAGACAATGTGGCGTTTTTGGAAGTAGCCATTATTGTTAGACGCCTCATATTATAAATAGCGTCACTTAAATGATTTTATATAACTACCAAGTGAAAAAATGGCGTTGGCGATTTTGTATCTAATTCCAAAACTTGTGTTTCTATTCAGATTAAGTTCGAGTGTTCATGTTAAAAATGGCGGATTATTAGCCGTTAGTACTTGTAATAGTGAACGTGCATGAGTGTAGGCAAATCATAGATAAATTAAAACATACACACACTTCAAAAATCCAATACACGTTTTAGTAAAGTCTCCAAAAATTTGCCAGGGTATGACTGGACCAGGATTCTGTTATGTTAAATTTAAATTCTATTATATGTTACCCAATAAAGAGTTCCACTACAATGATATAATTATTATGATTGAACTCTCCTACTAGTATCAGAATCAGAATCAGAATATTGTTTATTGTCAGACTGTTGTTACAAAAGATCTTATATAAAATATATACAGTTTCAACAGCTTGCCCATTTCGAGCAAGCTGTTGAAACTGTCGAGTAAATTAGATATTTAATTTGATGCATGAGTTCTTACTGTTAAATATTATAATATAAGATTTTAAGCCTGTGTATTTCTGGAGTATATATTAAATTTTTATTCTGTTTTTTTATCTGTTGCAGACCCATCGGAGGCCACGGCCATTTTTCACACGGGATAGGATCTAAAAACAACATTAATGGTAAGTATGTTTAGCTTAAGATACTAATTAACGTTACCATTAAAATAATCGATATTTCTAGCAACTTTCCAAATTAATATTTATCAACTTCGGATATGTAAGCTTACAATGTGTCGACCAGACCACAGATAAACATAGCAAACAGAATGCCATCAACTGTTATAACAATCCACACAGTTGAAAAAAATAAATGTTTTTATTTTATTTTGCAAAGGTTATTGGTGAATGTTTATAAACTATTTAGGTAATTAATTTATGCACAATAATTATAAATTTTGCCTATCATTTATTATCAATGATAGGCTAACAGATTCGAGGATATATCTATGGCCTTCACACTAGGCAAGCCTGTATCGTGAAGTCCAATACGAATCCTTCCTACTAATATTATAAATCCGAAAGTTTGTGTGTAAGTGTGTAAGTATGTTTGTTCCCTCTTCACGCTTTAACGGCTGAACGGATTTGCATGAAATTCGGAATGTACATAGATTATACCTAGGATTAACACATAGGCTACTTTTCAACATGATAATAGCGGGCGACGCCGCGGGGCACGGCTAGTATTAAATACTTGTCTTACGAATATTATTATTTCGAACTGTTTAACTTTTATCCCAACAAAACTTAGCCTATGACACTCAGGGATAGTATATAGCTATCTATTAGTAAAAAATTCAAAATCGGATCAGGAGTTTCAGAGATTACCTATTACAAACAAACAAACTAATTTTACCTCTTTATAATATTATTAGTATATTACACAAATTAGTCAAGAACTCGTTTCTACAGGTTATAATAATTGATCGAGTGAAGCGGGATCTTTAAGTTGACTTGGACAATTCAGCACTTTGTCCGTCCGTCTGTCAGAGGCATCTATAGCGTAGTTAAAAGAGAATGACTACAAATTTTAATAGAATATGTAAAACTAAGGCCCAAAGCCAGAAATTCCAAATAAAATGATATAAACGAACCTACATTTTGCCTAATAAGGGACAACCACTAACTAAGCAATAACCTCAAAAGTTTTGCTCTTCTACACAATATGTAGGCGCGAGATCTCAGTTCGGCGAGAACAACTAGTATAGCGTTAATTATTAACTGTAAGTTACAACTAAAGATAACTATAATAATTGAAATCGGTGAAACATAAGGAACACGACAAATATAACAAAGATAATAAATTCATGCTATGTTAAAAAAAATTAAGGACATAAAATATTATAGAAAACATATATACATAAAATATTATAGAAAATCTAATATATAAAATTCTCGTGTCACAGTTTTCGTTGCCATACTCCTCCGAAACGGCTTGACCGATTTTGATGAAATTTTTTGTGCTTATCCGGTATCTATGAGAATCGGCCAACATCTATTTTTCATCATCATCATCATCATCATCACTTTTCATCATTATCAACGCGGGTGAAACCGCGGGGCGCAGCTAGTGTATATATAAAATTATTACTACCTGAAAAATTATTTAATTAATTTTCCAGGTATTATGTCAGTACAGTTATTAAATATAAATGACCTCACCAAATTTTATTTTAAAAGCAATATTTTTTACCAGGAAATAATAACGCTGCCTACATACTGAATACTCAGGTGTTGGGTTTATCCAATTGCGTAAAACTTTAGCATTATTTATAAATTACTTAAAAACACAATAGTTAGAGCATAAATAATTTATTTACACATATATATTGGAGGTATTTTGCCGCAACTAAAACACCTTGAACATTATCTAAATCTAAATAACGTACTAGCGATCCGCCCCGGCTTCGCCCGGGTGTGATAAATGATGAACCGCTCGACCGATTTTGTGAGAACTTCACATAAACCATCTACTAAGTAGTCCGAACAAAGCCTAAACATTTGGTTTGGATAAGTGAGCCCGTTCTTGAGTTATAAAATTACAACGAAAAGTGGCATTGATTTTTATATATATAAGATAACTTAAAAACTTAATTATGTATAATTATCATCTACCTATCTGAAACCTAAATATATTTTATGGATAGGATATGGAAGAGCGGGGTCTTCTGACACAGGTATTTTTATACTTAACTAGTGATCCGCCCTGGCTTCGCCCGGGTGTGATAAATGAAGAACCGCTCGACCGATTTTGTGCAAACTTCACATAAACCATCTACTAAATAGTCCGAACAAAGCCTAAACATTTGGTGGCCTTAACGAAAAGTGGCACTGATTTTTATATATATACTTAATTAATACTTAATTAATAGAAGGTCCAACCTACCTTAAGTTAAGCAAAACTTGGTTACAGAAATAAATCATTTTTCATTTTCATTTTTCATTATGTGACAACCAACAAGGAATAAGTAGCTAAAGGTTTAATCGATTATTATGTGATATAAATAAAATGGTATTAGTATCGATTACATCATCGAATAGTCAGTACTCTGTTTGTATAATCGATTGCGTACAATCGAATCGAATAGGTATGGTTATGCATCGAGTTAATTATTAGGTAAATTGTCTACGATAAACAGTAATATTCTATTTAAATATTTCGGTATTACCTTATGTATAATAGATTGCGTACAATCGAATCGAATTGGTATGGCTATTCATCGAGTAAATTATTTGGTCAATTGTCTAAGGTAATCAGTAATATTTTAATTTTTCGGTATTTCCTTGTGTAAGTAGTTGTGTAAGGCCATCTATAAACTGCCTATACGCATACTTACTTACAAGAAATAAATAAATAAACATAAACCATAAACGCTAAATTCACAGCCCCAGACTGAATTCAAAGAATTGTATAGTTGGTGCCGGAAACATTCACATCACACAATCACACTTGCTGAGCTGGTTCTAGGTGTTTAGGATTGTTAATTAATAGTTTTAGCAAAATTTGTGATTCTTGGAGATTTATTGTGTAATAAATGTGTTTTTATTATTATTAACCTTTAATACTTAGTAAACGTGCATGAGTGTAAAAAAATCATACAAAGTTGAATGAGTGTAAAAAATCATACGAGATTTTCGCTATCGTTCCAATACTCCAATAGAAGTTCTAGTAAAGTGTCTACCACTCTATACGACATGACTTAACTATGACTGGACCTTGACTCTTTTACTTGACTGTGACTTGTGACTAAGACTTTATATTATGTAATGCGTAAATACACTTGAATTATTTTATAACTTGACACTGGCTAAATGCACAAAAATGCGAAGCCAAATTAAAAAACCAAATTTTAACTTGACAATACTTGTCAAAAAGCAGGATATAAAGACCTCACCACATAGCACATAATCACCGCTATATAAAGCGGGGGGACACATCAGACCGGCGGGCGGCGACCGGACGGCATAAAACCTTACATAGCGTACTTTGCCGGACTGACGGACGGTCTGCATGAATTTTCAAATAATCAGACGAACGTATACATGTGGCATTATGTAGTGCTTTTGCGTGGTACTGACCATGCCAATGGTATCCATAATAGATATTTCTACCGAGATTTTCGGTGGTTCATTAGTTCTTATTTTCAGGAGGGAGCGTGTAGTTTTTAACATTTTTCTGTAAAGCCCAAAGTAAGTTTTGAAATTTCTTTGTGAAAATGCCTTTTTATTACAAACTAGCCGTGCCCGCGGCTTCGCCCGCTATTATCAAGTTAAAAAGTAGCCTATGTGTTAATCCTAGGTATAATCTATGTACATTCCAAAGTTCATCCAAATCTGTTCAGCCGTTAAAGCGTGAAGAGGGAAAAAACATACTTACACACACACTTACACACAAACTTTCAGATTTATAATATTAGTAGGGTAGGATAAACATTATTATGGCTGACAATGAGTATAATGTGGGCACAGTTGCATCAGCAACTTGATGAAAGTATCTAAAATTTATTAAGAAAAGTTGACCTATACATAAAGTTATAAAAAATTACTAGCTCAAAACAAGGCAAAACATTTTTCTATATTACCTATCTACCAAAAATTTTTAAGTGAGATTATAATGAAAAATTTTTATTTTCAATTTTTCTTTGAAATTCAACAATTTAAATAAAACCTCGCATGAATTTCACAAGAGGCTTATCTTTAAAAACTCTACAAATAGAACTCATTACATTAAAAGCATTATAAAGGTGCGTGTACACTAATCATATCGCCCAGTGAGTTAAGTCATTTTGTGTAACCAAATTCTGTTGGTTTCACGACTACCCCCAGTTTGCAAAAAGTTTTGCATATTTCAATAGGGGAAATTTTCCGGTGCGACAGACGGACTCGACGTTTGTAGCGATCTATGTGTCTAATGGGAATGTATAGCTTGTATGAAGTTGTATGTATGTGTGAAGGAAAACCTAGGTTCGTTTGAAAATAATTCGAGTAATGTTGACGCAATCTTATTACAACATTAGCTGCGTAGTGTATGTTTAACAATATGAAAAAACAGGGTGTGTCGTGAACACACGATATAGAAGTGAAATTTTTGTATTACAAGGAAACATTAAAATTATTCATCACAGTATTTACCCCTATCACTTTCCGTCACATCAAAAAGGTAACGGATCAGAATTCCCTGTCATAAGAAGGTTTACTTCAATTTATTTTAGGAACTTACATTATTTCAATATTCAGTACCCAAAGGGCACAAACGGTTTTTGCCAAGTCCTATTATTGCAAGTCTTCGCGGTTTGTCTATCCTAACCTTTTAATAAACCGTGCGCATATCATAACAAATTCTAAATTTAAAAAGTGAAAACAAAACAAGAGCGTTTTTCTTCTCTTATTTTAAAAGATTGCTTTTACATTTTGCATTGATCGAGCCAGCGATAGGTTCTAAATTCAAATACGAATTCGTGCACGGTTTCGTAGTCTATGGGCGTTACCAACAAGGTTGTGATCAGAAACTCATAACGGGCACGTCATGTCTTATCGGAGGCGAGCGGACGGGCCATGAAATAATAATAATTTTGATGGCTGTGTTTTTTATTTCAGAGAATAAAGAATTTTGTTTAATTTTTACTTTTTAGATTTTTTACAACTTTTTATTATCAAATAAGCTGAAACTGTTTTGCTGACTATATCATTTCTGATTATGTGCAAAATATTCTTGACATCTTGATTAGGCTTGACTAGATTAGACGAATGACTAAGTACTTTATTCTCTAGTAAAAACTCAAGGCCCACTAATTGATTAAGACTTAAGCAATCCACATAAATACCATAAAATAAACGACACAGCTGCTAATAATTTCATAACATAGTCAAAAAAACTCTATCCCGAGGTAGCATATGTATAACCAGGTAAAAAGTTAAAAAAATGCCAAAACATAAGTTATTAACATCGATACAAACTGACCGACGCACACATCTATAATGAGTAAATCACAAAGCGCAATCACGGACCAATTGTCATTTATCGCACACACAACCAACAAAACCAAAACTATAAAGAGCGTTATCGTCGAACTAATGGCCCCACATCGCACCTCGAATTTGTGCAGCGCTAGAGTTCGATATTCAAAACTGCGTTCTTGATTAATGCGCGTTATCGGTCGGCTGCTCGATTGTGTGTGTCTTGCCTTAATTCAGGTTGGTACTGTGAAACGGTTACCAATTAATATCGAAAAATAAAAAAGATATTTGTTTTAAAATATTATTTTAACTTGTATTTTTTTTTATTTGTTGCATAACATTTAGATAATGTTAAGTCCGCTTTGATTTATTAAATTGCATGATGCTTTTGTTTGAGGTAAATTTTGAATCATTTTCCTTCTTTTTCATAAAAATGTGATGGTTTATATATATGTAATATATGTCAATTATTTTTCTAATACAAAAAAAAATCATATTCTTTAAAATATATGGACCACGTAAAAATATACCACATATATAATACGTAACTATAATTATATAGTCGTACCTACATAACAGATACCATACAAAAATTGAGGGAAAAATCATTTAGGAACCTTATGATATATTTTACTGGGAAATAGTAATATTGTTAGGGAAAATTCTCTGCATAAAATATTTATGCTTAAATTATGTCTAGGCACACGTTTCAATTTTTTTTCTACAAACAGGTAAATAAATATATAAAACGAGAATAAACAAAGGTTACAAAAACATACAAATTAAAACTGTTCTTCTCGAAGTTCGCAATCAATTCGCATTTAGCCCGAGGCCTAATCAATGTAAGTATGCACTATTCATTCAGACGCCATAATTCCGTTAATAAAAATACAGCGAGGTAGGCTCTAAGGGGGAAAGAGCGGCAAAAGGGAGATGGTCGGAAGCGCAATGGGCTTCGGAAAATTCACCCGGTGAATGGGAAAGCGCGGCGATAGACAAACACGACTGACCCGCCTGCCCCCACTCTCCCCAACCTAACCGGGCATTTTGAAATAATACCCGAGCCTGCCCATTCCATTTTCAATTTTTTAATTTTAAACAATCATCCTGTTGTAGAAATAAAAAATAAAGCGATGTTTTATATTGACTTAGATAAGTTTGCTTTTTTTAATTTATTAATTATCTTTATTGCAATAAGCTGCTATTAGCAGTTACAAGCATGGATGTAGAATCGGAGAATTTTGTTCCTTGTATTGAGCTTGATTTGAAACTGCACTGTATGTTCGAAATTTGAAATTGACAGCGGAGTTTCATTCGCCATTCCTTCATTATCCTTGAAATTATTACCAGCTGCAAAATTAATAAAGCCTTAACAGCTCTACCAACCGTCAGAAACAAACGTATCTTACTGAAGCGCGGGAACGCACAGAGAGGTTATAAATCTCGTCGACACGAAATGGCTGACCAGTGCCGCCAACCCCCCTCGCAGATCTATGTTGCTATAGTCTGTGCAAAAGTGTGCACCATAAATTTTATACAAGCACGAGTGTGCGGTAAAACTGGACTAGGGGTGTGCATGTGTGCGAAAATTCGTGTTTCGTGAGGACAGTCCAGTATCGCTTTGTGTACACGTATTTGTCGTGTACGAAACCTGGCTTCGTAATAGTTCGTATCGTAGGCAAAATGTTACGGATTAATCAAATAAATTTTACAGTGGTCCAAGCGGTCAATTTAACCTGAGGTTAGTTAACAGGGAATATAATTGAAGGGGTTGTGGTTGCAATCTCATTCAAACAACATTTTGTTTTAAATTAAATATAAATTTGCCAAAAAGAATGAAAGTTTATAAGCCATGATAGCACTTACCACAAAACGCCGTCTTAGGGTAAGACCAAACGAGCGTAATTTTTTTAAGTTGTAAGTCGCGTTTTATGTGACATTTAATTTAGTTTCAACTAAATCAGACAACCTTTTTTACGTCGTCGTGTAGTAAAAACCGAAGTTTTATAATATGAATCCGAAAGTAGCATAAATTACGCAACTAAAAAAATGCGACAAATAAATACGCTCGTTTGGCCTCACCCTTATACGTGACCAAGCGGCATATCATTATTAATAATTGACAGAGTAAACAGATGTTTGAACATGTTTGGTTATTCCAAATTCAAAAATTCCTACTTTTAATACCTAAATTCAAAGCGACTATTTTTGAAATAAGAATTATTCCATTACGCGATCCAAAGATATCGAGTGCATGAATACAACTCAGAAAAACAATTGAAGCAAGCGTACAGTCATCTGCAAAAGTCGATAAGCGAAAACGCTCACTTACATCACACACCATCACCCGAATTGGCGCCGAACGTTTTCGCGCGGCCTTGTTATTTTTTTTCCTTCGTAACAAAGTAAAGCCTTTCATGTAGGTTTCCGACCGGCCGGCTTGGTAACTGGTTGGAAGAAGTGTGAATCGGCCCGAGAGAATCGTCAGTCAGGTGTAGCGGGCCTGCGGGACTTGGTACTTCCCTGGCCACTTAGTCTGCCCCTGTCACCGAGAATACGAATTATGTGAAACGCAAAATGTTGTCTGTTTCTGCATTTTGGAATTTTCAGATGCCATGCTGTAAAATGTCATCACCGATTTTGATTTCTACGTCAGACCAAATGATTAAATATATTGTTTTTAGGTACATACAAGTAGAAATAACTGTAGTACAAATAAATACTCGATTCAAATCTCAATAATAAAAAAAACTACTATAGTTTTCATTTGATTCGGTATTTTAAGAGAATGGGCTTTAAATGTATCTATCGGGGCTTTTTTTATTGTTTTTTTTTATCAGTAGCTGTAACGTCAAAAAATCTATTGAGAGCATCTATAGAATATGGACATTATAATGTGAAATCGATTTCAGTCAATAATAACATTCAAAGACTCAGAGTTTACAATTCAAATATCACTAAATCACACTAATATTATAAATCTGAAAGTTTCTGTTGCTCTGTATAAGTATGTTTGTTTTGTCTTCACACTGTAACGTCTGAACGGATTTGGATGGAATTTGGAATGTACATAGCTTAAACCTAAGATTAACACAAAGACTAAACTTTTTAACCTTATAAAAACGAGTGAAGCTGCGGGGTACGGCTAGTAATAAACAAAAAGCGAAATTAGTCTTAGAAAGTGCAAATATTTAGGTTAGAAAGTACTTACAAAATATAAAAACGTCGTCACAATGTGTGAAGAACTAGTTAGTACATTTTATTGTGTTAATAGCGCTTCTAGAAAATATTTATTTCAATTATACGAGTAGATTTACTCTCGGGAAAGCAGAAACCTATATACATATAGTTAAAATACCGGACAAAGGAACTCAATGTCTAGTTTATTTATATTTAACCTGCATTAGCCAAATTTACCATTCGTATAGACGGAAGCAAATTCGCCATTCGTACAGACGGAGGCAAAACGGTTGCGGTCCAATGAATTAAAAATTACTTACGTTCGACTGTTAGGTTTATGGCATATGTCATTGTTAGCTCTTTGTTAATCAGCGCTAAGCTGTAAGCAGGGCATTTGAAATTGGAATGTGCATTATAAATTATTTTATCTGATAGTTTATTTGTGACTTTGTTAAATTAGTTTGTATCTTTATTAAATTAGTTTTCAAATTTTTTACTGATCATTCTGATTGAGATGTGGTTATTTATTAAGTTCGTTTAGAGAAATACTATATCCTGTCATGCAACCGTTAACACATGATGAGCGAGCTTTGCTCGGTTTTTTTTACATTTTAAACGACATTTTCTATAAATGAAACCTAGCTAGATCGATTTATCACCCCGAAACCTCCAGCATACTAAATTTCATGAAAATCTTTGGAGCCGTTTCCGAGATTCAGATTGTACAACATACATATAATATATATAAGAATTGCTCGTTTAAAGGTAATACAAATATTATTTATTACATATAATGAAGAATAATTACGTGTAACAGGGCATTGTAACAATAACGGTACAATCGGCGACGTTATCGCTGAGATGTCTTCACATTAATTATGTTCCAGATTGAAAGGCAGTGCTTCACGTGAAATTACAAGGCTTAAGGATATTTAAGATATAATACCTGATGATGATCAGCACAGGGCAGCGTCGTAACAGATTTTTAACAGTAATGGTCACGTGACATTTAATATCAGGCGAGCTCTCATACAAACATTGTAACTAGTCACACGGTTCCAATATATATATATATATATATATATATATATAAACATATTTAGGTATTGTTTCCCAGATGGTTTTCCAGTTTTAATTTGGTTCATTATTTGAGATTTTTTATATGTAGGTTTTAAATAATACGTACAGGATAACATCAAAACCTTCCGTAAAATCCACCAGGAAACTAGTAGCATACCTATGCGAATATCTATATTGAAACATACTTTGGCATCCTGCGTTGTCAATTTTCGTGTACAACATCCTCTCAACCCCAATGGGGCATGTTTTTCGAATTCAGCTCAACTACGTATCTATCCGAAACTTATTTAGCGGAGGGGTAACGTGCACTGACATGTCTATTGTAAAGAAACTCGGGATGTCGCATACACAGACAGTAATAATTGAGTCCAAAACTAGGGGCAAGGGGGGCGAGGCCGGTCGTATTAAGGACGTTATCAGTTACGCACTTATATTTACTCATGAGCCAGAGCCGTGCACAAAAACGCATCTTTTACCCCCTACCCGCCACCTCCCCATTCCCAAAGGCCGGCGGGCGAACATTCGACTAGCCCATTTGCAATATAGCATTGTGTGCGTGAATGTACATCGCCTGTGTGCACACACACAGTTTGCTTAGCCGGTGCGTAGTTTTACAGTGCCTACCTCTATGTATACACTGTATTGGTTTTCTGTACCGAGGCTTCAACAAATTTCAAATTCACAAATTCGTGATTGGTTGGTATTTTGTTTGCACACGCGGGCGAGCTTAAATTTTGCAGTTAATTCGTTTAGAATAAAATGATGAGTTTTATCCAATTTTGCTAACGTCACTGATGTATATAGATCGCGGATGTTTCGACTATTTAATTGTTTTTCTGATGATTGTTTGCCCGGACTTTGGCTTACTTGAGTGGGAGTTCGCCTTCTGAGCAGGGATACCGGGTTCGATTCGCGGCGGGAACACAATTTTTCTTCCCAAGAAAATTTGTATTACTGGTTCTAATTGTGATTGTCTGTCGTCTGATGACACAGATCATCGAACTTAGTGTGGGACTGTGAGTGTGAAAGCGTTTATGCTATGCATGTTTATGTTTGTTTGTTCATTAGCCTGGACTGCTCTACAATTTGCTCTACAACCCATAAATTTAAGTAGTTCTTAGTACAGTCGTTGGAGCAGAACGTTAGAAAAAACAAAATTGATGACACGTCGTTCTAATGAAGCAATTAAGGGCACGCGCCCATAACACAACCGGAAGTCAGTCGGTCTAATAACCGTCTAAGATTCTAAATATCAATTTCAATTGATCGTTCGAGCGCGTCATTTCAAACATCGAACGACAAAGCCGGAAACACACCACTTTTTCTAAACCAATCAACCTAAGACTTCCGAAATCGTCAATTTGAAACTTTTTCTTTGTCTTTTTTTAATTTCTTCACTCATTCATAGTTCCTTTCGGCCAGCATGACGTGTACAAATTGAAACTTGTAGGTTCACAGTTCATCGAGTTTTCTAGGGTGCCGCTTAAAACTATTCGTGGCTTTCTTCAAGACTGTATTGTTTAATTAGAAGGGGTGATAGAAAACGTAATTGCAATATGTTTCGGAGACAAAGGAATAAAGTCTCTACGGCTGTAGAAATATAATCTAGAAGGGATTAAAGGACAAAGGAGATAGTAAGAAAATTGCATAGTCACCCCACACATGGCATCGTTGTATGTTGTTCTAAAGAAATAACATTAGAAAAGCTAATCTAAAAGTTCTCTTACTAGAAAATTTACTCACAATGAGTAGAGATTTGTTATTAACGTTAGATGACTCAGCAAATGTATTGCAGTTACTGGCTAAAATATTTATAAGGTATATTACACACTAGCTATATCCGGCAGCTTCGCCTACGTTAGTCACATTAAAAAGTAGCCTATGTGGTAATCCTAGCTATAAACTATGTGCATTTAAAATTTTATCCAAATCCGTACCATTAAAGCGTGAAGAGAAAACAAACATATGTAAATACACATTTACACACTTCGACACAAACTTGCATTTATAATATTAATGTGTACAATTTTTTTTAACTCTTAATATTCATAGATGCACACATTGTTAGAACCTACATTATCATCGAAACCTAAAAAAGGGTAGACTGACGTCTATATTCCTAGAGTCTGTGTTCCCTGATAGATACAATATGGGAGTCTTTAAATCACGAGTGAATAGGCATCTTCTGGGCAAACGTGCTCCATCGTCGACCGCATTATCACTTACCATTAGGAGAGATGGCGGTCAAACGTTTGCCTATCTTGAATAAAAAATATATACATAAATAATTTTTTCAGCGTTAGTCTCACTGAAACTCAAGAACGGCTCGACCGATTCGGCTGATTATTTTTTTTGTTGTGTTCTTAATTGTCAGGGCAAGGTTTGTATGTATTTTTTAATCCACTGGAAATTGCACCCGGGCGAAGCCGGGGCGGATCGCTAGTATATAATAACAGGAGAATTACACTATATCGTTTAGTTTCTATTTCTTCAATATTTACAATTTCATTTTAAATTACACAAAATTATATAAACCTCGTGCGATAAGAACAAAAAAAATAAATTTAGAGCCATAATGCACTGTCCAATAATAAAAAAAACAGTAAAACAAAGCGTCTCATAAGGGCGAGTGCAGACGTGCACGACAGATGCGCCGCGCCCGGTACGGTTCAAGTGCGACAGGCCGGCGGACCGTTGGGTTCACGTCATTAATGCTAAAACTGAAGGTGAGAAGGGCAGAAAGGTGAAGTCTTAGAAGTGACGTTAACTTCAAATTTAAAATTGGAATTTGTTTAGCAGGTTGTATATAACAGAATTAAAACGAGGGATATAATTTCGTTCGATAATTCCGTAAGAATTAGAGGACGGTGTTGATATTATCATATAAAAGACGTCGTGGAGTAATTTAAAATAGGCGTAAACAGTTTCTGACCATTATTTTTGATCTCTTTAAGTGTAGACACATAAAAAGATCAAAAATAATGGTCAGAAACTGTAGATTAGGTAATAGTAGACTAGGTATTTGACTTGAGATAACTATTAGATGGTTTAAAACGATTAACTATATAATTATTATTTTTCATTGTAAAACCTCTTAGCCTCTTAGTCTCTTTGAAACCAATGATTGATTTTGATTTTAATAACAAAACAATAATTACCGAATTTTTAAAGTTTGATTTAATTAAATAGAATTAAAAAAAGTTGATTTTGCACCTATAATGTGTGTTGATTGTGATACACAGATACGTTTTTTTATGCCTACATCTATTTTTACTTATTATAATAAATTAGAGATATGATTAACTCTATATTATGACATGATTTTGGAAGTAAATCATATAATTATATTTGTCGCTACAAATCTATAAGCATTATATTCCAAGAGTCGTTCCCTGCGACTTCGGCCAACTTTACAAAGTTAAAAAGTAGCCTAATGTGTTAATCCTATACGTATAAGCTATGTGCATTCCAAATTCCTCTCGTTTATTCGTACTCCCGTTACAGCATGAAAAGACCACAAACACACATACTTTCAAATTCTACTATTATACTTACTTACTATCCTACTTCCTACTAATGTTATAAATGCGTAAGTTTGTGTGTGTGTATGTGAATGTTTATTACCACGTAACGAATAAATCGATTTTGATGAAATTTTGAATGTAGATAATTTAGGTTAGGCTACTTTTTAACTTAAATTAATGTGGGTGAAACTGGGGGGCACGGCTAGTTTAAAATATTAGTGTGATTTTAAACCTTTCAGCGTATCTAGACATTACCTAACTCTGCCCCAAGTTCCGAGTTCCGTGCAATATGGCCGGTGTGGACGCGCCCTAATGACATACTATCACGCGAACAGTTATCTTCGAGATCTGTTATGTTCGCTTCCTTGTAATAACTTTTTGAAATTATCGTTTAAATAAAAAAATATATAATGATGGGTGGAATGGGACAAAAAGTTATATGCGAAGTAATATCTATAGGTTGACTTGGGTGGATCAGCACTTTGTTTGTCCGTCTGTCAGAGGCATTTAGCGTCTAAGCCATACAAGCGAATTAGTTCAAATTCTCAGAAAATATGTAAAGCTGTGGCCCAAAGCTCAAATGGCAATTAATATTATGTTCATGAAAATATTAAGAGGGTACCTAAATACACGTTAATGGGAGCAAAATTTTTTTCTGCTCTAGCGTGGTAATATTGAATAAAACTTTGGAAGAAGACCTCCAATTCGCTCGAAGTGTTTCGCTTCTACGTTTATCATCCGTACTGCGAAGGAGTGGAACTCATTGCCCTCGTCTTTGTTCCCCGAATGGTATAATCTGGGAGTCTTCAAGTCAAGAGTGAATAGGTACCTTCTAGGCAAGCATGCAGCTACATCTTCGGCCGCATCATCACTTCCCATCAGGTGAGATTGCTGTTAAATGCTTGCCTATCAGGCATAAAAAAAAACTACGAAACCGTATTAAAAAAATCTACGCAAAAAAATAACAAATGATAAAGGAGAAATTTATAAGATACATATTCAATCACGTAAAACAAGACAAACTATCAAACGTCATCCATTTACGCTTGACATACCTCCAGTTCGCTCGAAGCGTTTCGCTCCTGCGTTTATCATCCGTACAGCGAAGGAGTGGAACTCATTGCCTGCGACATTGTTCCCTGAACGGTACAATCTGGGTGTGTTCAAGTCTTGAGTGAATAGGTACTTTCTTCATGTTCCATCTTCGGCTGCATCGTAACTTTCCATTAGGTGAGATAGCGATCAAATGCTTGCCATCTAGCATAATAAAAAACAATGATAAAATTTTAACCTATTTATGAAAAATAAAAATTGTTAGGGAGAAATAATCTTCACCAAACTGCAGTGTGTAGTCTGCTTAACTTAATTTACCTACAATAAACCTTCGTTAAAAACCCTTGCCTTAGACATTATACTGTTTCAAGAACCATTGTTCCGTGGTCCCACGGCTCTCGTCTCGACAAACAAGCTTCTTTTGTCCCAACGTGTTTGCTGGACCATTCTCATGAGAAGAGTGACTGGTGACACGATTTGACTAAGTCTAACAAGACAAACCCCCAAACGTCATCTATTTATGGTCGACATACCCCTGGTTCGCTCGAAGCGATTCGCTTTACGTTTATGTAGGAGTCTGTTGTCCGACTAATTTGTGACAGATTTTTTTTAAACGGTTTCGTATTCTACTTGCAAAGCTCTTTTCAACGATACCCCAAACGGACAGATTAACAAAAATATTTTTTTTCCAATAAGGTGTATGGGTGCCTCCTTAATATTTTAACTTAAAAATTTAAATTGTCATTTCTAACTTTGGGTCATAACTTCACATATTCTCTAGTCATCACGACTATGTTAAAAACACATTAAAAAAGTCGACTTAAATCCTATTAGATACCTGTTTTAGTTATTAACTGACAAAAAAAGTGCAATTACACTCAAAGCCCCACACTAAATTCAAAGTCTTGTATCATGGTGCCGGATTTATATCACACACATAATCACACCCAGAACCAGAAGCACAAATATCCCTCCCTTTTCCTTAAACTGTCTGACGCGAATTGAACTCAGACCACAGCGCAGCGGCCGAAGATGGTACATGTATTCCTAGAAGGTGAGGTAGAGGTCAAATGATTGCCTATCTAACATAAAAAAAAGAGAAAAGATCAATTGGTGCAGCGGGTAAGTCTCTGCCTTCTACGCCGTGGTCTGAGTTCAATTCGCGTCCGGCAATTATTCTTCCATCTAGATTCACTCTAGACTTGAAGACACCCAGATTGTACCGATTGATAAGATCTCTGATTGACGATTGAACATTGACCGTCTCGTGGCCACAAAGTGTCTATATCCTTTTTTCCTTGAAGGGCCATCCTGTGAGAACTTTGTCAGTTCTTTCCGGCCACAAAGGGCCAGAGGAAGTGTCATTGTTAGACAATTAGGTGCTCGTTCCACGGAAGTTCTGAAGGGTAAGTTGGTGCTTAAACTTGCGGATGATTACGCTTAAGTAGACGATGCTACAAATACTTGTTGTTATAGTGTAAATGTGCTTGTTGAATATTTTTGAAGTGATTCAGCAAAAAGTGGTTCGAGTCCATTGGTTTTAAGATCGCAGTCGGTGGCCTGGTTTGAAATACTTTACGTTTTTAGTACCTAACAAGGTACTAAAAGAGGTTCGTTCTAATTAACCTAAAAATAAACGCTTTCACACTAACAGCCCCAGTCTAAGTTCGATGACTTGTGTCGTGGGTGCCGGAAACATTCACAACACACACACAATCACAACCAGAACCAGAAACACAAATTTTCCTTGGGGAGAAAACTTGTGTTCGTGCCGGGAATCGAACCCAATACCCTTGCTTCGAAGGCGAACGCCCCAACTTATCTAACGGGCAATTCCAAATTTAAATGCACTGGCCAACTTGTTTCCGTAAATATGTAACTGTTCTAAACTAAAAACCGATTTTAATGCCACAGCTCAACTCTATATAATAAGTAGTGCTTTAAAAAGTGTTTAAAATCAAGCTTTTAAACCAGTTCTAAATAAACAAGGACTACAACAATACAATACAATAACTCTTTATTGACACCAATAATAAAAAAGTACATAAAAGAAATTGCTAATAAATAGGTACAATGAGCGGTCTTATCGCTAAGAGCGATCTCTTCCACGAGGACTAATTAGTTATATAAACAGAGAACTTGTCAAGACTAATTGAACAAACCCAAACTCGATGGGTTAGTCTTGTTTAGTTCAGAAGATTCTCTGACTATCTTCCGTCTCCATCATCAGATAAGCTCCATAGTACCATATCATTGTACTGTCACCGAAGATACATAAGTACTCCAAATTTGAGTGCAATCGGACATCGGGAAGTGGGTCTAATTAAGCTTGCAAGATTTGATTACAGACCGGCAAATAGACTACGGGACACGTGGACAAATAGACTACGGGACACGTGAAACGAAATTAAAGCTTGCAAAGAATACGTAAATCAGCTCATAATCCATTAAGAGTCAAATAAAAATTATTCTAGATAAATCGAGAAGTTGGATTATATATAGCAATTTTGGTCCGAAAAAATCGAATCACAAAATACCTTATGAGCAGCAAATATTAGTATATTTATTTATTTATTTATTTATTTTGTAGGAAGACTAACAACTATTGTAATACAATATGGCAATTTTAGTATATAACAAAGAGTTAATTAAAAGTCTCCACTCATAGATATTATATCACATTCCAATTAAAATAACATATTAGAACCTCTCACATCTTCGGCAAAAAAAACACTAACCAATCGCCCTTGACCACAGATTACTCAATATTTACTACTTAACCCTAACTTAAGAGCCGGAAAGACTTCCTAAAGGCGCGTTCACACAATCAAAAAAAGATTTGTCACCGACCGACCGAATGACCGGAAGACGGAGTTCCCAGGCGATCGGCCGGCTAACGATTATGGTATCGCTTGCAAGCTGCGGTCAAGTGGTTGCGGTCGTACGATATCTTATCTTGTAGAACGGGTTAAAAAGACAAACATATCAATTGTTTAGGGCCCTTGCTGTGGTAGACGTAATAAGTATTAAACAACAGACTGAGGTCCGTACCACAATGTTTTGATATGCTCTATTTAACTTGAAAATTATCTGCCAGATAAATTAACAGGTATTTATTAAGTTGAGGTGAAACGGACCCTCGGGCATTTTATAATTTTACTTATATGTTTTACATTAATTTACCGGATAAAAATACATACAGGCCTAAACAGTTTTCTACTATTATTTGATAAAAGTGTAAAATAAAAAATAAACAATTCTTTGTTTTTATATTTTTACTATATTTTTTTTACTTTTAGTAGATAAATTAGTACATTTTTTTTCTAAATTATGATCTACGCATACCATCAAATTGATAAACATTAAAGGTACACCTTAGATAATACTTCCAAAAACTCAAATAAAAAATATTTTGATTATTCCGCCCATCACCGCCCATCGTATCACATGACATAAGCGCCGACGTCCATACAGGAAGGAAGCGTAAGGCGACCGCGTGAGAAGCTCGCCCTGCCCGTGAGAACCGGGCTTTGGCTTTACAGGTGCGCTACTGTGACCGTAGCTATTGTGCACCAGCCTTTGTTTTAGTGGGAAATTATGTTAAATAGTTCAAAAGTTTCATTCTTTTTATTTTTTTTCAAAATCTATCAGAGTGCCTAGTTGAGGCGACGCGCGATCAAAATGCTGGTACTTATTCGGCTCAACGAATTAGCATTGATATTCAAAGAAGCACTGCCGCAAGCATGATGGGAACGCTACCCACCGGTACTGGGATTGAGCACTTGAGTTACCTATAAGCTCGCCGCCTCGTAACTTAGGTCTTTGTTCTATAGATATACAATTACATTTACATATGTATATAGTTTTAGTTTAGGCCCGTAGATAGAGGATTCAATGATAGTTCAAATACTCAGGAAGATACACTAATTAGTAGGTTTAAAAATCGAACTCGTTATTACCTCGCCTTACATTAGAAAGAGATGAATATATACATCTGAGCCACGTCTCATTATCTCAGTTAATAGAATACTTATATTCACTTTCCACACTACGTCTAGAACATTTTATCATACAATTCGCAAACAAAAAACACGGTCATCTTAATCAGCCTTTTCCCAAAGAGATCATCTCGTTTACAAACGTTCAATCATCCTAAGTAGTGACTCACGTCTTTCAATCAAATATGAACCTTTTCCCCTTACAATAAGCATCAAGGGTGACTAGTACGTGTGGTCTGTTCTGATATGAAGCTAATAAAAAAGATCAACGCCAATCGTTCCGTGCTAAAGATCTGGGAGCGACGACCTTAAATCAGGGTGTGAGCGATAAGCGGACGCGATTCGTAGAAGTAGAGCGGGAGATATAATATATCACCTTCTCAACATAAAATTAAAAATAATAGTTATATTTTAATTTTTGTGGCACAAAATCAGTTTATCCCTCAATAGACGGTACGATGTTAACGTTTGGGACTATTTAACATCAGCTATATCTTAGTTAGTAAAATTTGGACGCATTCTATATTTGGCTGTGCCATGAGGCTTTCCTTTGCCGAAGTTTATTGGAGTAACAAGTAGTATAAGCCGCGGAACATAGGTCTTAGGTAAATTACACCAGTTTTAATATTATATAAAAAAAATGTTACAAACATTCATATGACTATTAGTGTATATTGTATTACTGAATTGCTTGTATAAAGAAATAATTATTAAAAAATATAGATAACAAAATACATTAATCATATTATTTTTTTAATTTAAATATTATGGATTTAACTTTTAATAAAATATTTATTATAGTAACTATGCTATCGTGTACGCAAAAAATATGATTTTTCTGACTTTAATTTACAAGATAAGTCAAGTAAACATAACTTAAAGTGACAGTCCAATAAAAAAGCACAGCGTCTTACCCGAAATCTCCATCCGCCTCATCTCTTAACTCGCGCCTCCCACCGGAAGGAATCAGGGCTGGTCCCCACAATCTCGGCGTCCGCTTCCGCTCCGCTCATGGCGTGACGACGCACCGTGACCTGCGCACGCGTCGCCATTGTCCTTAATAACTTTAATTAGATAGGTGCAGGCTTTTTACTTTTGAAAGGGCGTTTTGTGTCTTCCGCTATATCCGGTGGATGTGCTATATGGTACGGGAACATGGTATTATGATCCTGTATTGGACGGATAATACAATGTACATTTTACCTGTTAGTCTGTAACTGGTATTTTATAAGTGGTATTGTTGGTTTGTTTATGTTGGATATCCTTGATAAGGATCTCAAAAAAAAATTATATAAATTATAATTTCACATACAAAATTTGCATGAATTTGGTTTGAGTGGTCGGCTCCCAGGACCCGTTCCGCGCGACCCAAATGCGTATCGCATGTGGCAGCTATAATAAACTACTGCCACTGCCAATATAAACATAAACATAAACGCTTCCACACTCACATCCCCACATTAAGTTCGATGACTTGTCTTGGATTCACGATTCTATCCGATAAATAATGTAAGAAATTATACCCGACCGAAGCCAGGGCGGTTCGCTAGTATATATTATAAATATAAGTAGAGATCATCTACATAATTATCTATTGTGTAATTAATTTACTAGAATCTCAAAACTTCTCAATTCTATTACTGAGACTTCGCTGTCCGTCCGTCCGTCCGTCTGTCACCAGGCTGTATCTCAAAAACGGTGATACCTAGACAGTTTAAAATTTTCACAGATGATGTATTTCTTTTGCCGCTATAACAACAAATACTAAAAATAAAATAAAATAAATATTTAAGTGGGGCACAATAAACATATATTTAAGTAGCATACAATAAACTTGATTTTTTATAGATAATGGTACGGAACCCTTCGTGCGCGAGTCCGACTCGCACTTGGCCGGTTTTATAATTATTATTTTTTTTCACTTACCTTCCACCAGCGTATATAATTATATTATTGATCTAATTATCACTTGACGAAAGTTATGAATTTACTTTTAACGTTAAAATTTACTTAATAATATATTTTTTATTTAACACAAGATTCAAATACATTTAGTTTTCTACTTTGACAAAAGCTCAAAGACCAAAAAAGGAGTCAAATTTAGATAATAACTTTTATCAAAACAATAACTTCAGTGTTAAGCAATGACTGCACTGAAAACTGAAGTTCAAATAAAGGGTTAACACGTTCGCAGCCCTTTATAGCGTCTGCGGTGGGATATTTTTATGACGCTTCTCCCGCTTAGTTCCGATATGGCGATCCGCGGGAGAATTATGGAAATAGACCAAAACAAAGGAATTATTCAAGTTCATTGTTGTATGTAAGCCATCATCATAATAATATCCGTTATAACCTGTAACTGAACAAAAATATATAAAATAATAAAATGCAAGCAAAGCTAAAGAAAACCGACTTCACCGCTATATCTTCGGAACATTGATCAAATTCAATGTATTGAACACGCATTATTGACGATAACTCAAAAACTACTGATCAGATCTTGACCAAATTTAAATGGGACCAATGGGAAAGCACCAGCTTTCGAACAAAATAAATCTTCAAAATCGGATCACGTGGAAAGAAAACATGAGGCAACACACATAAAAAAAACAGTCTAATTTAGTCCTCCTTCTTTTTTGTGAAGTCGGTAGACAAACATTTATTATTAAGAAAAGGTTATATTCTTTTGATTTTAAAAGTTTTTCTGCATAAGGCAAAATGTAGACGTAACCAGTAGTACGTTTTGTTTGGTATTATCATATAACAAAATGACTTGCCCAGTGTATCTCACTAATTATTATAAACATAATTATAATTGCGAAAGTTTCTGTGTAAGTGTGTTAGTATATTTGTTTTCTCTTAACGCTTTAACAGCTGAATGGATTTGGATGAAATTTTGAATGTACATAGCTTATATCCGGGATTAGAACAATAAATTTAACTAACGTGGGCAAAGCCGCGGGACACGGCTACTCACACTAATATTATAAGCCGAAAGTTTGTGAGTGTGTTTGTATGTTTGTTACTTCTTTACGCTCAAACGGCAATGCCACCACAAGGCAAAATAGAAGGACGATTCAACCATGAAGACCAATATGTATACTCCATTTTGTGTCAAATATACTCATTTTATTTCACCAATTTGAATGAAATTTGATCCGGAGGAAGCTAACACCCTGAATTAACACATAGGCTTATTTATCCCGGAATTCCTGCGGGAACTGGGTTCGATTCCCGACAGGAGCAAAAATTCCTACTCTAGGGATATTTGTGCTTCTGGTTCCGGGTGTAAGGACGCGAGTAATACCGCGGGGCGCAGCTCGTAACTTATAAGGCGAAAAAATAATTCTATGCTAACGCATACCATTAAGGCATAAGACCTAACTAAACAGAATGCTGAACTCCTACCCCTAATTGCTTCTCATAATTATAATTGGCGTGTACAACGTACATTAATTATTCATTAGGTAGGCGCATTAGCGATCGACTTGAGAAATGCTAGTTGACGCTGAGAGGGGCACTGTTTACCTTGCGGCTGATTTTTTAATTGCATACCTATTGCATAGCTTTTATAGGTATAGGTTTGTTCGATATTGAGATATGCTTTTAATTGTATGAGTAAATTTATAAGCAAACATTTCTCTTTGCATCTTATCTATTTATGTTCATTGGTTTTCTCGCAGCGTCAAAAGGGATAGAAACAATTGTAACGTATAAGGTATCGTTGAATTCGTCACAATTCCACGGGTGTCATAAGCTACGCTTTTTTTACTAAAAATCATAATTGCATAGTATTATTATACCTACCATAACATTTTTTGTAGATATATCTGGAATTAAACCTGCGTATCCAAACTGTTCGACTATCTAATAACAAATTGGAACAATTACGTCCGCACAGTTAAATCATCGGACTACTGGTAGGAGTAGATGGAATAAACCCTCTATCTAGTACAAAAAGCAAATATAGACAAATATCATCTTGATTGTTATCACACTTACAGCCCCATACTACGTTCGATGATATGTCGTGAGTGCCGGAAATATTTACACCACTCAGTAAAAACCAAAACGAGAAACATTTACCCTTGGGGAAGCCTTGTGTTCTCATCGGGAATCGAACCTTGTACCCGCTGCTTAGATGGCGAACGCGCACCTAATTATGTCAGCAGGCAGTTCAGAAGTCATAAAAGCCTCAATCCTTCATATGAATTACAATATTTACTAGGTATCTTATTCCAAAACCACACAACTAAACATTCCAAACCAACACCCGAAACCAAACAAACTATTTGGGAAACATTCACCCTTAAATTTCCAACCCACTATCTCGTTTGCATTTTAAAACTCTCTCAACTTCGCGAGACGGTATTTATAATACCGATGTTGTTCTTGAGGCGATGAAGGGTTGCTTGGGGTGGTCAAGTACCACCCCCCACCCCTTGCGTACAGAAAATGTTAAATTACAGGGAAAATAAAAGAAGACAAACTCGACTTTGAAAGCTCCAACTTCAGCGGCAAAGTTGGCAAGTGTGAGTCGACTACTGCGTGGCTTAATGGTTCTGTATATAAGACTTGATTACATAGACAGATTAGCTTGATCTAATATTATAAATTAGGAAATTTACCAGTGTATTTTTTTATGTTGACTTCGCAAACTATGTCAGGTAATAAATATGTTCAAGATGAAAGAAAGAAAACATATATTTCATAAACCCTAGTCATTACCCACATAAATCTAAGAGAGTATGATTTGCCCACACTCATGCACGGTGAAGAACTAGGAACAGTTAATAATCCACGATTATTACACATTAACACTCGAATAATAGTTTTGGGAAAATACTACTAAACAGGCAACGACTATTTTTCGCTTTCGCGCCAAAACTCCGTCTATATATTTTAAACGAAGAGTGCCTCGTTTTTTCGCGAGTGAGAGAAGAAGGCCGTGGTCTCAAGAAACTGATTCTCGGAGTCGTGGTCACAGTGTATCTCATGACCACTGTATCTCATGGCCAGCACAACCCTGCCGAAACGTCGAAGTTAGTAATAAAGTTATTTTAAAAATAAAAGCGCGAGTCCCGGTTTTTTCATAAAAATTAAAAGTAAGTAGGTAATTGAATCATCTTTTCAGTTGACGGACAAACATGCAAGGGCTTTCTTTTATATAATTCTTTGTTGCTCTTAATATGCGGAACCCTAAAAACACAAAGATACTTCTCCAAAGATATTTTCTACACAGATTGTTGTATTAGTACAACACAGAAAAGGGATCTAATGATGCGGTTGAAAGAATAGAAAGTTCGTACTTAAAAAGTGTTTGAGAAGCTTAAAAAGACGAGTGAAGACGCGTTTGAACAGAGCTTTTGTGGTCGAACTTTGGCGAAAGTTTGTTGGTTTTTGTTTTAATATTCTTGATGAAAAATTTAGCCTTAAATTCATTGAAAGATTATAATTGATTCTAGAAATTTGATTCAAGAAGGTTTCTAATAAAAACGCTAGCCAACCATTTTTTTATGCGTGTTACATAAAAAAACACATCCTCTTAACTGCGTCACAGTATCCTGCAAAACACACTTTTTGTTATTTATTATTTGTTGTATTATACCATATTGTTAAAAAAGATTTAATAAACATGTGCAAAACTGATGCTCAGTACAGAAGTGAAGGTATTTTTGCACCTTTCAATAAATTTGTTTTCAGTATATGAATAAGGTTGAGTTAGTTACTTCTAATAGGTTATTTCTAAGCATCACCATAACAAATTAACTTTTTAATAATTAACTATTGAATTTTATAAGATTTTATTAAACTGACATGGCCACTCACATAAGGATAATTGTCAGTAAGTTTTCGTGATCATAGTGCTTGTAACGGTGCCGAAATATTAAATCCTTAATAAAAAAAACAAAAATATATAGATGAGATAGTGGTCAAATGCTTGCATATTCAACATAAAAAAAAAAAAAAAATACAGATCCCGTTTTAAACAATAATTCTTGAGAGCTTAATAAGTAATAACTGAGCTCCGTATTAGAATATTCCAACGAATTTAGTTCTCTAACTTAAGAAACTTCTCATACATCTCTACAAAGCACTTCGCATAATTGGAACCAATCGCATCCACCTCTATTTATGCAACAACAAACATTTTCTTAAAAACCGCCACGTCACATCGCAAACTGTCACAACCGCCTTCAGAACGTTCACATTTACGCACGCGGAACGTCTCCATTTTCCTGAAACAAAGGAGCAAGAAAGCTTTCTACACAAAAGACGGCAAGGTGCGTAAAGGGCAGACAATGTCATGTATCAAGTTCACAGGGCTGGGTTAACCAAGCGACGAGGTACAGGCGGGTGCAGAGGCATGATTGCAGTAATTTTTTTGCATTTTTATTTTGAGAAAATACTTTTTTATTTAATAAATGTTTATTGCAATCTCTAATAGTCAGCATAATTGGTGTTATAAGTTTACATTTGAGACCCAGATTAGAGGCATAACAGTATTAGGGCGAAAGAAGTGTTGTTTTATAAATATATTTTAATGACCGTGCCACGAGGCTTCGCTCGCGTTGATCAAGTTAAAAAGTAGCCTATGTGTTATCCAAGGTACGAATATTAGCTATGTAAATACATTTTAAATTTCATCCAAATCAGTTCTGTTGTTACAGCGTCAAGAGGGAACTAACATACTTACCCACAAACCTTCCGATTTATAACACCTATTAATATAGTATGATGTATTGCAAAAATTAAAATGATAAAATAACGAGCCATGCCCCGCGGCTTTGCCCGCTATTATCAAGTTAAAAAGTAGCCTGTATGTTAATCCTAGGTATAAGCTATGTATTATCCTAATTTCATCCAAATCCGTTCAGCCGATAAAGCGTGAAGAGGGAACAAACATATTAACACACCGATACACTTACACACAAACTTTAGTAGGATTAGACGCATAGTAGGATTACGTTTCTATTTGATTAAATAATAATATAAATCAATATTTGTAGTCAAGTTTTTCAATAAGTCATATTTTTTTCTGAAATAGACAAGTTAAATTATAAAAGATATTTAACACTTTATTGTACATCATAAATAAAGAAAGCACTAAATGTGTATTCTTGAAAAAAATCTTAGACTGGGTGGTTTTATCGCTTAAAGCGATCTCTTACAGACAACCTGTGTACGAAGAAGAGATAGCATAATTTTTTTTAAAGATAATAATAGGTAGCTAGTTTTGATTTATGGTATTTGACATATTTTTATGTGCTACAATATTTTTGCAGTGTATTCAAAGTTTGTTTATTAAGTGAATAACATGCTGTGAGCTCAAAACATCAACATCGTTATTAAAATATGCATCCGAGTGTACGTGAAAGTGATTCCTTCACAGCCAAGATTTAGAAACACCGCAATGACTGACAAACAATGCGTAATTCTATATTAGCAGAACTGTGGACAACTAGAGCACCGCCGTTTCTCAGACTATTTGAGCCGAGAGCTGAGTTGACCAGAGACAATACACCTCTTTGTCTTTTCATTTTTTTCGTTTTTTTACATTGGGGCTTAGCACAAAGGTTCTAATTATGCCTATTGTAAAGGAGGTAAACGTAATTATTCAGTGGTCAAAAAGGTTTCTTATTTAAACCTTAGCATTAAATAAAAGATTTGCAATTTATTATTTGGTGCTGTGACCAGGATACTTAGGCTGCATTAACAATGTACCTTTAATTATTAATTACGAATAGTTTTTTTTAAGTTTTATTGTGATGCAATCTATGGTATAACAGCATGCACTAAGACTTGTTAGCTGCTTCAGTGCTGTAGTGTAGTGCAAACGTAATTTACTCATGTAAAATATTATAATTTGTAAAAATCTATTAATGCAACATTCACCGAGTCCCCTTTGGCTTAAAACAACCTACTTGTACTGGGTATAAATCACCTCTCTCTTTCACGCATTATTTTTTCTTCTACTAGGTCTAGACTTGGGGGCCCGTCTTACCCCTTTTGGGGGGTACTTGGGACCCCTTATCTGTAAGTTTGTACAGTGTAGTGGATCGTAGGGGAACCCCTTTAGTGATTCTTGAGTTTTATGCCACGGTGAATGACGGAAAATGGAGCGTAAAATTATTACGGGTTTTTTATAAGATACGTATATGTTTCCTTATTAATGAGAAAACATTTACAGGCAATACCTGTTCCTGACATGATTTTTAACAAGCATTTGAAAAAGATAATTATTTACTGTGTAATCAAACTATCATTCTATAAATACTATTGTTTTTATTTTTTGAGCTATGCTCATTCGCTTTGCTCGCGTTTTTTTTCGTTTTCAGTTTGTAAAGCCTATGTTTTTACATGGTTTACACATAGAATAAGAGTTCTAAGTTTACACATAGAGAAACTTCGTTTCAAACAAACGCACAAACTTTCAAATGTATAACAGTTATGTGTTCATTTGAATACTTTCCTACAATCTGTTATCTAATAGGAAGTAAGTAGTATTTTACTACTATATCAATGGAGAGCGACGATGTGGCCGAAGATATAATATTCTTTATTAAGCTGTTAATTCGCTTACCTAGTACATACTTACCTACAACAACCATTTTAGACACGATAAGATTTTTTTATATTTTTAGCTCTACCAGCAGCACAAACTTTGCGTCTGCATGTATGCAAGTTAAGAGTAGGTGTAGATATAGATTTTTTATTATTTTCTTTACCCCTTCCGAACGTCGCCCTTCACTTCAGGCCGAGGGAGATCTCAAACGCTTACAATAGAAATAAGCCTTCTTGATATGTGCAAAACTGACTGGAAAATTCTCGTCTCTACCGAAAAGCATCTTAATCAATGTCGTTTTTGCTAACATGTAACATATGAATGTGAAATTCTTTACTATTATATTATTTTAATATTTTTTAATCTATCTTTGACCCAATGGCCGACAATTTTAAAAACTATATACCTACATCTAATTAAGGAAAGACCTAGGTTACCTACAAGCAATGATCTTATAAGAAACTCAAGTGCTCAAGCCCACTACCAGTGGGTACCGTTCCCATCATGCTTGCAGCATTGCCTCTCTGAATTGCAATGCTTAGACGTTGAAAAACCAGTTGGCGCAGTGGACAGGTCTCCGGCCCTGGGTTCGGTTCGCGGTAGGAGCACAAATTCCTTCCCAAGGAATATTTGTGCTTCTGGTTCTGGGTGTAATGTGTATGTGTGTGATGTAAATGTTTCCGGCACCCACGATACAAGTCTTTGAACTTAGTGTGGGGCTGTGAGAGTGAATGCGTTTGTTTGTTGTTAACCCAATAAAAACCATAATACTTCATCGCGCATGTCTCAAACGGTTCTTTTAAACTCATAATTTATTGAATGCATTGCATTGAATAGGCTTCTCTATTCCTCAAATGCTGCTATTCCCGTAAGCACAATCTACGATTATTTAGATCACCAATTTACGGGTAATTTAAACGTCATTTTCCCATGCATGGTTTTAGTGCGGTCCGATGTATCATAATTTAAATATTTACATGTGTAGTGAGCTAAAAAATCTGATAAAAACTCTCACATTTTGAACTTTAAATCAAAATTAAAACGGTCGATTCAGACATCGACAGCGCGAAGTCACGCTTATTCCTGTTTTAATTTTGATTTAATTGCTAAAATATCATACCTACAAAAATGTACCTTGAAATAATTTTCTTCCTTTTGAAACAAATCTTAAGTTATAAATGTTTGTATCAATAACACGATATTTACCATGTATTATATTGTTTTATCTTAAGTTCGACACTCTCTTTCTACAAGAACATCATCGAAAATAACGAACCAAAAAAAGCGGCAACAATTTCAGATCGCCAAAGCCCTTATAATTACGGACCGAACTTAAAAACTATCCGAGATCCTCTCGAATCATCGATTCTCAGGAAATATGCGCCTATTAAAACGAACGATTAGGGATGGGACTACTGGAAAAGAATCGGAAAGAAATGGTTGGTAAACTTGATTGTTTTCTTGGATATTTTATATTCGAATTCGATTAAGGAGTTAATAGTTCAAAAAAATATGTTCTCAACAAATTAACTTACCTTCTTAAGACTTTCTAAACAGTAAGGATGCGGTACACAAATCATCTGAAGAATGCTTTTCTTTCTCGGAATATAACGTAAACTTTATAATATAAATTATGTAATCTTGTCCATTATAATATAAATATATAACATTGAACCGAAATCAGGCAACTGTTTTTTGTAAAATATTAGTTTTTTTTCGTAAAGAAAGATCTTTTACCTAAAATTTTGTAACAACCAATTTTTATATAATATTATCATGCTTTTTTCATTATATTTTTACATCCCTACGAACGATGGAAAATAAAAATCCGCAGGCCTGCCCTAAGATTGACAGACGGGGAGGGGGTGGATAGGGGGTTGAATTGAAAGAGAGTGGAAAAAATTATACGTGGCGGACTGACGCATCTTAACTTCCGAGGCATTCGGTGATGCGTTTGGACTGGAGAGTGCAATGGAGTTCGAACATCGATTTCTGCAATGTGTGTTCTTTTTATATAGCTTATGTATAAAAAAATTTGTTAGTTTGTAATTACTTTACACTTACAAATCATTAATTATCCTATAATTGTTAAGATACACATATAATTGATAAAAAATATGTGTTGCTTTGTATACAGATTGTATGGAGATACCATATTATTCTGACAGTACGTCATTAAAATAATAATGTGAATATGTCAATAAAGTTTTAGAATAAATTGTTACATGTAAGTATGTAATACACTTTGTAAATGTTATAAGTAAATTTGAGACTAAACATGTCATAAGACAGCACGATAGCCCCCTGTATAACAATGCGCGCGCATAAAACTATTAAGTTAGTTCTATGTGGGTTATCTATGGTACACACGTAATTACTAAAATTCGTATAAATGTAGCCCTAACTTACGTCATTGGACCAGTTACATTTAAGATTGATTTATTCAAAGGTAAGTCAATATCATGAATTTAATAGTAGCAAGTAACTAGCCCAACACAAGCGAGGCTTTCAGCTAGTTTCAGGAACCTAGTGTAATTAATTGTTGTCTGGAAGAGTCAGTTCCACTGAAAGGAATCATTGCATCTAGTCTTTGGAAAGAATGGAGTAGAATTGTTTAAAAATATTTTTATCATCATTTTTTGCATAACGATATCAATGCCATGCTGGGCCAATAACAAACGCCTATGGTTAATCAATGCTGCATATCAATGTTTATTAATTCTTAGGATACAATCTATTCGAATCAAAATCGATACTGATATTAGAGCATTACATTTCAAAAAAGATATTGAATGATCTGACTCATTCAATTTAAGTCATTTTGCGATATTTTTAATTTTTTCGAATAAGCTTAATAATAGAAATCATAAAAGAAGGAAAATATTCAAAGCCTCTAAACTCAATGACATTTAATTTTGATACCCCTCTCGATAGGTTTGTTTTTTAACGTTTAACTATTTCGCACCAAAATTCCGCCATTTTGTTTTTTTCCCCAAACACCTATATCTAAGGACACTTGGGTTTATAAATTACGGTAGGTTAAATATTACGAGAATAAAAAAAAACGAAACCTGGACAGTCGAAATCCATCGAGCCGTTTAGAGGATACGAGGAAATAAATAAATATATATATAAATATACAAGCACACATACATAATACGTGTGAAAAACATAACCCTTCCTTGGCAGTCGGGTAAAAAGTCCATGTCAACTCCTTGCAGTTTCCTAAGTATGAATTATGCCGGTCGGTGTATTCGTTAAGGGGCGGATCTATTCATTCTTTTTGTCCGCTGCCAGCAGTTAAGGAGGTCCGTACTCTACTTCGTAGGGTGGTAAGGGGGTTCTCCCACCTCGAGAATATTTTTTTCTAGACCCTCGACGACGGTGAAATCGACACACTTGCTGCAGTTTGTTCCGCTTCGCGATGATAGTTCGAGTGAGTTCGGGTTGTCGAGTTTTTTTAATGTTTCGAATTTTACTTTTAGTTTTCAAGCATATTTGTACTACAAGGCAAAAAATTTGGATAGTAGTCAAAATATTTTGCACGTTTTATGAAGAAGCTTTAATACAAATTTTCCTTTTTTTCATACACAGCTATTTAAGACATTCTAGTGGCTGTTTTTCAGGTTCTCAAATGGTTTATTTTAGTGCGTATATATTTACAAAAATGTATGACATTTTGATTATTGATGGTAATTAATACATGACGTATGCAAATCGTCCGTTTATTTGATAATTTACATTTTGTTTTAACCGATCGAGCAAAAACAAAAGTCGACTGCATTTCAGCTTGGACAAGAATGTTTTCGTAGATCCAGCTAGGATGTCTGGCTGTTCTACTCTACAGGTCACATTTCTCAACCGATTTTCGTGAAATTTGAGCAGGTTCGATAATTATGAAAATATTTTTTTGTCTATTCAGTTTTTGTAAATTTTTCAAAATGGCGGATATACGGAGTTCAAAACATATTTCAACCATTTCGAGAAATACGCAAGTTCTTTAACTCACAAGCCACTTGTTTTATTTTAAATCGATAAAATGTATCAATACCTTTATATTCTTACATTCCCTGACTTAATCCGTTCGCTGATGATGTATGAAGTGAATCAGCTGTTGCATCATAAGAGGTCAAACATCGATAAAAGATATCGTTACTTTACCCACACATCCCCTCACTACTAACTAAGGAACTCGCAAGACGGTAATGAAGTGAATTCACTCTTTGACTTGCACTCTCGAGAATTCTCGTGGCTCCGAGGTGCCAAGAAACGAGGTCTTCGCCTTTAGAGGTTCAATTGAGAAGAAACGAGGTATTCTCCTTTAAATGTTAAATTTAAAAGGGGAACGAGATTTGTTTAACCTCGATAGGTGAGCATGACCACTAACTGAAGGAAAGTGATTATACAGAATATGTTCTAACAGTTTTGTTTATATCGAACATACAATAATTTCAAGAAGAATCAAGAATAATTCAACAATAACAAACGCATTCACACTCACTGTCCCACACTAAGTTCAAAGACTTGTATCGTGGGTGCCGGAAACAATCACATCACACACACATTACACCCAGAACCAGAAGCACAAATATCCCTTGGGAAGGAATTTGTGCTTGCCGGGAATCGAACCCAGGACCCGCGGCGCAGAGGGCGTACACCTGTCCACTGCGCCAACTGGATTGTTGAATTTGTTGGAGAACTGACAAATTAGGTGTTAGTTTTAATGTTAGTACAACGTTTACCTACATCGGGCATTCGATGTTTAGAAACAGCAATGGGTAAATTTAGTTTAAACAATTTTATATTGACATTGTAGGAGATAATACACTAAAAAATAAATTTGAATAAATAAATTAATTCATATGATGTCAAGTATATATTTTTTTTATTTTAATATGTGCAATACAAGCTTATGAGTAACTAGCCGTGCCCCGCGGCTTCGCTCGCTATTATCAAGTTAAAAAGTAGCCTATGTGTTAATCCTATGTATAATCTATGTACTTTCCAAATCCGTTCAGCCGTTAAAGCGTGAAGAGGGAAAATACATACTTACAAACACACTTACACATAAACTTTCAGATTTATAATATTATAGTGAGATTAGTAGGATAAGCTAAACAGTAACTTGACTAAGATATATTTGTTGTTATATAATAATGATGATGAAATCGAATATTCATCATCATTTCGAGAAATAATTTTAATATACACCTAAATATGGTCTCTTGGGTTTCCATGTTTTTAATAAAATGTTATATTATTGTAAGTCAATGTAATAAATATTAGAACTGATCATATTTTCCTCCTTATAAAATATTTTATCAAATGTATGACTTCAAAATACTTAAACTATTTTACCTTATCAAAAATCCTTATATGTCAAACAAATGTTTAAAATAAAATAAATACCAATAATATGAACAAAATGCACGTTAAAAACGGAAAAATTAACTGTTTATTTATACCTACTTACTTTTTTTTTTTATTGTATATAGGAAAACTTTTGACCACCATCTCACCTGATGGTAAGCGACGATGTGGTCGACGATGGAGCAAGCATGCCTAGAAGATACCTATACTATACCCTCGTAATAACGCTAAATATGTATACAGCTAAAATTACAAACACCTACATCAAATCAACTTAAAACTTAGTCCTCTACACCAATAAAACCGACATTAAGCAAGATAACTTGAACTTAGTTCCCGACAAGATCTCCCGTCTTAATCTCGACAGTAACTTAACTATAACTTAACCTGACTTCCTACAGTTAATTGCTAACTTGACTGGACAACTCGAGTTAAGATAAGCCGTTGCTTAGTTCGAACTTATGTTGTAAAGGAGTTTGTGTCTTGGATGACAAGGTACTAGTAAGAGTTTTAGATTTACAGAACATCATATAAATGTATATTTTAATCTATACTATATATTATATATTTATATATAATATATAATAATATTATAAAGCTGAAGAGTTTGTTTGTTTGTTTAAATGCGCTAATCTCAGGAACCGCTGCACTGGCTATAAGCTATATTATATTTTCAAAAAAAATTGGGATCCTCACTAAATGTCCAATAATCACGCGAACGAAGTCGCGGGCACTGCTAGTCTTATATGTAATCAGCATATTACTCACTTTGGGTTGCTGCGTCGAATTAAGTATGACGCAGGCGAAGCCGCGAGGCGCAGCTACAATACTAAGTACCATGGAAGTTATAATTTATTTTTGCATAGCATAGTGCATTGTCATGACACCAAATTTAGTAGTAAACATGCATTGTCATCTGACCCAATTTAAATGTATTAATGCATATTGTAAATTTAGCGGAATTGGTATATGAACAACATGGTATGATTAAGTTTAATCAGACTAATATTATAAATCCAAAAGTTTGTGTGTAAGTATGTTTTCCCTCTTCACGCTGTAACGGCTAAACGGATTTTAGGATTAACACATAGGCTACTTTTTAACTTGATCAACGAAAGCGAAGCGAAGCTAGTTTTAAATAACATTTCAAATTAAAAAACCAAAACCACCAACTATAAAATAGGCAACTTATAAGCAATGCACTGAATTTAATCATTTGAATGCAGTGATTGTCAATGAAAAAAAATATTCCTAATTAAATTTGTACATATTCCTCATATATATTATTGTAATCTTCTTTTAATTTCCTTCATTGTGATACACTACTCAACAGGTTTCGTAAAACAAAATTATTAACGACTTACAATTAAGCGCCAAAAATCCGATAATGACACTTGAGTTTTTGAGACAAATCTCGTAGTTATCGTTACCTTACCTGTCGAAACTCATCCAGCCTTTAGGAAAAAACATGGTAATGTACAAATTTGCAAACATACATACAATATACACCAAAAATCCGTAATTGACACTTGAGTTTTTAAGACAAATATTATAGGTATCGTTATACCTTAATTGTCGACACCCATCCAGCCATTTGGAACATACAAGGTAATTTACAAATTTACAAACATACATGTATACAAGATGCACCAAAAATCCGTTATGATACTTGAGTTTTTAAGACAAAACTCGTAGGTATAGTTATACCTTAATTGTCGACACCCATCCAGCCATTTGGAACAAACAAGGTAATGTAGCTATTTGCATACATACAAGATACGCGCAAAAGTATTGTCCCTTGGCAGTCGGGTGAGAATAATACGACCTTGTTAATCATGTTGTTTTTAACCACATAGGTGATATATAATGTACCTATTGTGAGGCTGGTCCTGAGAAATAATAGTGTTGGAGTTCCCTAAGTAACTCATTAAAGTGAGCTAATGTCATCCTCAAATGTAATTTGCATTGACGTCAAAGTAACTTAACTAACACGTTATATGAGTTATTCTTGGAACAGGAATTTATGTATGAATTTTAGTTATTTAATTATAATAAATACCAAGGATTAACTTTTCCTAAGTAAGAAAAATCTGTCAAATATTTCAATGCGTAATTTTTATAGAACTTCTTGTTGGCTTTGTTGGGTACGTTCGCTTTCTAAACAACAGGCATCGGGTTTGATTCCCAGTGGGGACACAATTTTCTCCAAAAGGGAAATATGTGTTTCTGGATCTAGATGTCATTGTAAATTTTTTTTTTTATTGTACATTATGTGCAATGTGAATGTTGCAGGCACCCGCGACTTAAGTCACCGAACTTAGAGTGGGGCTGTGAGTGTGAAAGCGTTTATGTTAAGTTTCTTACATCAAAGTAAGTGTTATTTTTTTGATTAAATATAGGCAAAAATTTGACTACTAACTCACCTGATGGTAAGTGATGATGCTATGGACGATGGAGCACGTTTACTGAGTTGTTGAGATACTTTTTCACTTGTTAGTTAAGTGGTGATGTGGTCGAGTACGACGCTGTCGAAGTCAGAGTCAGAGATCAGTAGTCAGAGTAAAAAATAGCGTATTTTTTTCTCCTAAAATTGTAATATATTTTTCCTTCGTAAGCTCGCTATAGGATTTGAAACTGCGACCGCATGATCAAGGCCGGTATTGCCACTGCGCTATCATTGCTTCAATCTAGTTCTAGACGCACAAGTGAAACAAGTTCGGTCGTAAACGTTATCAGCCATCAACACTTTGCGATCTGAAGCACTACGATCGAAGATAGCAATCCTACGAAACACGCGAAATAATTAGGTGTACTGTAGGTACATTACATTATTTTCACACGAAATACGTATTTTGCAAAATCGTATTTGGAACAAATGCTTTTTCGGGATAAAACGTTACAACACTGTATGTTAAATCATTAATTGGTTTGACCTTCTTCAGTTTCATGATCTCCTGGAACATTTCAGGAAAATTTTGAACCTATGTTTTACGTGCGTATCTTGTAAATTTAATATTACCTCGTATGTTCCAAACGGCTGGATGGATATCGACAGTTAAGGTATCGTAAAGAATCGTTATATTCGTCATAAAGTGTCCTTCGATATTTGAAATTAAAAATAACAAATTGGCGAATTTTTGGCGTGAAATAATAATACATTACAAGGTATCAAAATAAAGGAAATTAATAAGATAAAAAGTTGGCCACATTTTGTTAAGTCGGGTTTTTTTGAATTTTATTAATTACATTGACTTGTTAAAATGTATTGTTTTAAACAAAGCAGATTATACCAAATATTCAAATCTATTTACCATTTTGCAGAGAAATCTCGTTAAAAAATATATTCTCTCACACATTTAATTCTATGTGTGCTTACTAAAATGTATGTTATTTAGAGAAATACATGAATTTAGTCCATCAAGATAAAAGACGAACCTTTGTTTTTAAGGTGGTACTTTAGAGAATGGTTTCCATACAAAAATCAATAGATCATGTCTACGAAGAGTAGAAATGCCTGAATACGTGATTACGTGCCATACATGAAGTGTCAGAGTAAATACGAGATACTAAACATATAAAAAAAATATGTGAATTTTTAAATTTAAAAACAATAAAAAAAACTAAAACACTATTGTAAGTAAAAATATGTTGGTAATTTTTATGTATTGCTGATATGAATATAATACATATTGTATGTTTTGCCCACAATCTACCCCAAAACTAGATACTTGTAAAGTATGTAAATTTGTACTCTTCGTAGAGCTATGAATTCATCCTTAGACTTTTGTATGGGAAGGGTAATCCAACAGACTAGCATAAGCTGCAAAATCTTTGCATTAATCATATTTTTTTCAATTCACTCATCTGTGATCACAGCGCTTGCTGCCCATACAACCGAATAATAGACAAGACCGCCAAAAATTAAAAACTGTAACAAGTGACAAGCGTATCACACCGCCTAACCAATTGTGCAACATAAAGACAATTACACAGCACGCGCAAATTGAACACACGCTAATTAACACTCCACTTTAAGCAGGAAGCGCCACGGATGCTCATATGGATTTAACCTTTGCCACATCCGATGTCTTAGTTTTGACGCAATGCCATAAACAAGGATGCGTTGACGCATCTTCTTAATTGTTTGGTCTGTGGCGCTTGCCGCGCTTTTTTGACAGTGACTCATCTTGAAATCTAGACGTAAATAAAATAATCTAAATTGTTGGATGAGTAACATTTCTGTCTGGGATGTTAGGTATGACTAATCCACTTAATCTATATTCATAATTAATTCAGGATTTACTGATCAACGGTTCTGCACTTTTGTCATATATACCTACATTAAAAGTTTAATAAGTACTTTAAAAAATGGTAGAGTCTATCAGAGTGTAAATCTCAGTAAACAAGTACTACTTGAAAAAGATTTTTGAAATCAAGCTTTCACCAGTTTTAATTAAAAAAGGACTAAAAACTTATACAGCCAGACATTTTGTCAAGACTAAACAATCGAGCCTAAACTCTATAGGTTTATCTTGTTTAGTTCAGAAGTTCTTATGGACATCTTCCGTTTTCATCATCAGACCAGCTCCACGGTATTATATAGTTCTTATATTCTTATTCTTATATTCTTTATTGTACACACATTGATATTTTTTTTACAATAAGGCCATAACAAAGGATGTACAAATTCAGATGTTCTATTGTCAGCGAAAATACATAAGTAAACCAAAGGAGATCGGACACATTTGAATGGACTTTGGTCTAAGTGGCGTCGGATGATTAAAGCTGCTTTATTTATTTGTACTTTATGTTATTATTATTTTTGACATAGTATTTTTAATTCTTTTATTGACATTTAACTACATACTTACTTTATTATATTGTTTATATTTATCTCTTATAAAAAGAAACGTTAAAGATGGTTTAGACGATCTTTAATGTTCGGCAAAGTTCCCAAAATGCTTGCTGCATTACCACGCCCTATAGCAAGGCTTATCCTCTGCCCCAAATACAAACCAGCATTTTGGTCACTATATACTTAATTTAATATTAATAACTATATTATATATTAATTTTACATGTAATTTCACATGCCACCACATGGCAAAATAGAAGTACGATTCAACCATGAAGACCAATATGTACACTCTATTTTGTGTGAAATAGGTATACTCATTTCATTACATTTCATTATTTGATAATTTAATACTGTAACATTAACTATGCCCGCAAATAAATCGAGACAGGCAAAAAAAAATTTTTGGCTCTAGTATTGACCATATTATTATAAGCAAGCTTTGTGCATTTTTATTAACGATTTAAATACCTAACGTCACAAAGGTTTGAAATAAAAGACACATGGACATATATATTTATGATGATTATACCTGTTGAGGTATAATGTATGCCTATAATTATAAAACCTGCTCACAAAATTTGACGAGAATCGGTTGAGAGATGCGACCTGTAGAGGAGAACAACGGGAAATCCGTCGGACATACGAAAGCAATTCTACCCAAGCTGAAACGGAGACGCTTCGCTTGCTCTGCTCGGTCGGTCAATAAAGATATCTATTATTATATTAAATATCTAATAGATGAATAAGGCCACTGGATCAGCTAATTGGTACAAAGTCGACTTCCGTCGCCGAGGTGGATATTAACATGTTTTTCAGTTTCATGAAAGACGAGCTCAATTACGCCAATTGAAGTAATTTACACGGATGACGTGAATAAGTTTCTTTTGAAAATTATGATTCTTTGTAAACATTTTAGTATAAGAAATTTTGCCAATTGTACATAATAGTACCTACTAGTTTTATAGTTAGGAGGTACTATAGCATATTATTATTTACCGTCATTGGTAATTAGTGCACATAAGTGCACAATCCTGCAGGAAGTGGTTTAGAATCGACAACTGGGCAGAGAAAAAAAACTGTACAACAAACAAACGCATTCACACTCACAGCCCTACACTAAATTCAAAGACATGTATTGTGGGTGCAGGAAACATTCACATCATACACACATTACACCCAGAATCAGAAGCACAAATATCCCTTGGGAAGGAATTTGTGCTCTTTCCGGGAATCGAACCCAGGACCCACGGCGCAATTATAATTATTTTGCTTACTGGTAAGTAAAATTGTGGTGCAGACAGATACTAACTGTTAAGTTCTTTTTTTGATATCTATATGATGAAGAAAATAATTACTTAATAAAGGCACTTATTTACTTGTAAGTGTTACTGAGAAATCTGTTTATTAAGTACGTGCTTAAGTAGGCACACAGGAAAACTAACCATAGAACATTAGGAATTAATGTGTATCAGTAGGTATTTCCATCACTTCACATAATGAATGTCTTTCGCATAACTTCGACTGGGTAACACCGGCAATAATTTCAACGAACTTTCCACCGCAGCCCGAGCATTTGAGCCCCAGTTATTACCCGATATTACACTTAGGAACAAACGCTATAACTGCAAGGCGAACTTAGCCCGTTACATATGCATGCAGTTTCTAGTTCGCGACGCAGTATAAGTGGATAGAGTATGTTAACAATGCACAAACTTGACAATGAATTTTTTTTTTATTATTAACTAGCTTCGGCCCGCGGTTATAGCCGTTTTTGTCCTTGGACCCGCGAGAATCCCGGTATAAAAGTACCCTATGTGTTAATCCAGGTTGACAGCTACCACCAAACCAAATTTTATCAAAAATAGTCTAGCTGTTTGAGCGTGAAGAAGTCATAAACTTACAAACATACTCACAAACTTTTATAATATTAGTGTGAAGTCTGATGATATATTTTGTGGAATTTTGAGAGCAAGACCATTACTAATCATCAATCAACAAAAAACTAAATTATTTTTTTGTATGTATTCGAGTACCTTTAAAAACGTGCATAAATTGATTGTTATTCTCTATAGCTCTTTATAAAAGCAAATTGTTTCCATTTACATACAAGTTGTTGAAATAAAAAAACACGAAAAATCATGAACATTATATCGAAAAAATACTGTCTCATTTTAACAAATAGTTATTAATACCATGACAAGATAAAGAAAGTTGTCATACTGTTCGATGTTATATTGCGACCGGTCATTCGTAAAGTACTTACGAACACACGGACAGATGTGACAGTTAACAGACAACGGAGCTTATACTTGTAAGTTTGCGTGAAGGCAATTACAAGTTGCTGCGGAGTTGATTAGACTGCACTGAAGTTAGGAAGAGATACTGGAACATACGAAGTTAGCGATGCGACTGCATGGACATCAGTGCTCGTGTGAGCAGTATAGTTACTATAACATATGTCTTCCTTATTTAAAATTAACTTGTAATCGATTAAAAATATATTCTGGTGTAATTTCTCATCTGAAGAACATAAACATAAAACATAACATAATGTACATGAAATATTATTCTTAAATGCGTTATTAGTTACCTCAGTATATAACGTTTTTCATTCCACTCATATCAATCTTTTATTGACTTTAATGTTTTCTATGTTTTTATTATGTATGTTTTTTTTATTTATATTTATTTATTTAAGCATAATACGCCACACCAATCCAAATCATCTTGCTCATTTTCTGTCCCTCCAAAGGTTGTATGGAAGAAATTGCTTAAACCGATAAGACCGCCTATTGTAGTATCTCATGTAGCTCACTGTATTATTTCATGTTTTTGAATTTTACTTTTGGTACTGGTACTGGTGTGCAATAAAGAATTATTGTATTGTATTGTAAATAGGAAATATTCAAGTAAACCTAAATCACGAAACGAACAGATAAAATGGAGTAACACATTAATAGTAACAATAAATTAAACTTGATTTTCAATAAAGTACCAATGCACATGAATACGATTAAAATATAATATGATAAATTTTCCTTAAATGCAACAAACACTACAACAACCAACAAGCTTGCAAACTTGCTGTACATCATTCCTACCCGTGTGTCCCGTCCATAGGTACGATCACATTGAGACTTCAGTATACTTTGGCCGGAAGCCAGCAGTCTTTTTGGCTTCAAGATGTCGTTTGCACCAACTTCGCGGCATTACAAAGATATTTCTATTTGTTGGATAATCGTTTTGGCTGTGTGTACGCAGTTTTGGAGAATGGGGGTAGTTACAACTTGGAATTACATTGCAGTAGTAGTTTAACGAAGGCGTCGTAATCTTTTATTTGAAAGATCATGAGTATCTATATATTTTTTGTAGTATTTAACATCGCAAATGCATGACGTGGAGCGATGTTCGGGCTTATTTCATCCGTCTGTCCGTCTGTCAAGAAAAAGAAAGAAAGAAAGAATCAAATTTAAATTAAATAAAAATTCAGTAGTATAAAATGTAAAATTTTTGCCTATCATAAACAAAAAAATATGAGAAATAAAGAGTACTCCACATAAATTAATGATAATCATAACACAGCATAATATCACACTAATGTAATAAATGCGAAAGTTTGTGTGTAAGTATGTTTGTTTTCTCTTCACGCAGACACAGCTGAACGGATTTGAATCAAAATTTGGATTGTATATACCAACTTATTAATTTTATCTCCGCGGGCGAAGCCGCAGGAAACAACTAGTGAATAAATAAACAGCTATAACAGACATTTGAATATGGTATAGTTTGTAAAGTGAAAGACTTATCTATTGGACTTAGAAGTGAAAGGGTTACGCACTCAATTGGTTTAATAGAGACATCCTAGCGCGGACGGGCCGTCACAACACTCATTACCTTGTAACCACTTGTACTTGTGCTTCCACTGAACTGCACACAAATTGTCTCTTCCTTTTACAAATGTTTAAGGGTGTGTGCACATGCACTAATAGGAATATGCATATTTTTATGTTTAATCAATTGTTTGTGTTAATACATTGCCGAAAATAAAATTTAATTTTTAAATACTATTTTATTTTTTCATCCCATAACACTAATATTGTAAATCCGAAAGTTTGTACGTAAATAGCTTAGTATGTTCGTTTTCTTTTCACGCTGTAACGGCTTAACGGATTTGGACGAAATTTTGAATGTACATATAGAGGTACATGTTAATCATAGGTTTAAGTACCTAGGATTAACACATAGGCTACTTTTAACTTGATAAACGTGGGTGAAGGCTATAACTTGGCTGCTACATGCTGTATTAATAATAGTAAATATTTGAAAATACGAGCAGGTCGAGCAATTTAAAACCAGTTTTTTATACGGTCTTTCCGTGACGTCCACGAACCAATCATGGTTCTGGACACTTTAGTAAAGTAAAGTAAAAAAATCGTCTATTTATCTTATATTATTATCTTTTAGGGAAATAAAACATTCCTATTTCAAGCGTCTGTATCAAAGATTCGTATAGCCGAACTCCGGTAGGATATGGCACGAGAAGAAGAAGAAGGTAACAAAATCAAAGTTTTTTTGTTAGTAAATAATATATCTGCTATACTTAAAAATATCAAAATTAAAATTGGTGACAAACAAGATATATTATAAACTTTTATTAACTAAACTTTCATAATCATATAGATCGATACCTATAATAACATGTCCCACTCCTTACCGCCACAGTATATGTAAGAGTACAACCGGAGCCGAGATTGATCCACAGTTTATATACAAGTTAGTTCCCCAGGGTTCCGTCCCAAACGGTACGCGTACAAGATTGTTTCCTCTTTAGTGAGAGCAATTTGACGTTCCGTTCTTGTGCGGAACCCTAACAGGATGGGTTGCTCAAGTGGCACAGATTAAGTGGCAGTTACTATTTGGGCTTGACAGATACATGTATTTACATATTTTTACCCGACTGCCAAGGAAGGGTTATTTTTTCGCGCGTATCTTGTATGTTGTACCTTTGTAAATTTCTTTATTGCCTCGTATCTTCCAAACGGCTGCGGAACGGTAATTGATACCCCTGCTTAGAAGGCGAACGCCTCCCAACTGAGCCAACAGGCAGATCAAATATTATTACAGTTTACAAGGAATAACCTTAATGCTATGAAGCATTATCTACCAGCTTTCCTGGGCGTGTAAGAAAAGCGTTTGGGCGTGCAGCTAAAAGATACGCGTGTATAAAAACGAAATAGATTTTAGAATTAAATCAAACGAATAATTTGAAAAATAAATAAAGAATAAAAAATTATACATGTTTGTTATTCTTAAACTAAGCCTCCCTAAATTCGATAATAACTGGTCAAAAATAAACAAACCATTAAGCCTAACAAAAACTACGACGACCGGGGAATGGTCAAAACAAAGCTTCTGTCCTTTAACAAAAAATCTCTTCACACTATTTACGTCAAATGAGTTACCCTTGATTAGTTTTATGTTATCGGTGTTACCAGAAACACATGTTTTGCAAACAGCTAACGACTCGGTAACGTGAATTATATGCGTGCCTCCCGGGGGTATGTCCCTAAGGACCGAAAAAACAAGACTGTTCTTAAAGCCTTTATCAACAGTATAATTTACTCGTACTTTGAATACTGCTAAATGGTTTGCAAGGCGAGAATCTATATCTATCTATACTAATAATATTATAAAGAGGAAAGATTTGGATTTTTGTATGTAACGAATAAACTTAAAAAGTACTTAAAAGCCTGATGTCGAAAATTCTTTCGCCGTTAGATAGGTACCTACATTATCACTGAGTAACATAGGCTATATTTGTTATTAGAAAAAAATTGAGATCCTTAGAAATCCTTACTAATCCTTACTATATAATATTATAAATGCGAAAGTAACTCTGTCTATCTGTCTGTTACGCTTTCACGCTAAAACTACTGAACCGATTTAAACGAAATTTGGTACACAGATAGTCTAGAGCCTGAGAAAGGACATAGGCTACTTTTTAACCCCGAATTCTGGCTGGTCCGGGACTTACGCGGGCAAAGCCGCGGGGCGCAGCTAGTAACTAATAAAACCAACCCAAGGTGTAAAAAAAAATGCCATAAAATGTCTTTCATCACTGCGGAAAGTATTGACGATAGAATAAGAAAATGTTTTACAATATAGTAGAACATATCAATATCTACAAAAAACTTCGCGAGACTATTCGATTATTTCCGGCACCCACGACACAAGTCATCGAACTTAGTGTGGGGCTGTGAGTGCGAAAGCGTTTTTAATTTATGTTATGTATCTACTATATATTGAAATTGAAATCGACTTTCAGTTTTTTGTAAATAAAACACGTCGCACGCCCAAATACATTAAATGTTATAACATCCTTCCTTCTCTGACCATTATATGACATTTAAGTAATATAATTTATCTCAAAACACTAAACTAAAACTCAAGAACGGATGTGTGACAATATGGCACGCGATAATTCTGTTTTCCTTCACTGTGTAATAACTACGGGACTGTGGTTGATAAGAATTCTACCAGATGTGGTCAAGGTGGTACAAGGGTGACGTTGACAGCGGGTATAAGAGTTCCCGTCTAATTCAAAAGTTTAGTCAGTAAATATGAACTAATTGATTAGAAAATAGCACATAACAAAATATAAACGCTTTCACACTCAAAGCAAAAACTAATGTTTGGTGACTTGTGTCGTAGAGGGATTTTGATGAAATTTTGTTAAGATAAGCCCTGGACTTAGATATAGGCTAAGTTTTATTATTACTAACGAGGGAAAAGCTAGGCACATAAATGTTATTAAGAAAAAGAGTTTAAGCGTTGTTTTTTTTTTCAAACGACTTCAAAAAGGAGATTCTCAATTCAACTGCATTATATGTTACGCGTTAGTTCCCCAATTATGAATCTATTTGGATGTTTTTTTTTCTTTGGTAGATTATACTTCAGAGGTGGTCCTATAATTTTTTTATCGAAATCGATTAAGTCAAACCCAAAACATAAGCAGTGAAGTCGGTTTTTTAAACTTGGCTTGCGTTTGAATTATTTCTATTATAAGCTTAGATATTTAATATTTTGAAAAACTTGCTACTTTCGTCACCCACTGCTTACCAACTCTATTCTTATAACTTGGGCCTGAAATTATAAAACTGTAACCAGATATATTTTATCGTTTTTCTGTTCAGGACAGACGGACGGTCCGATAAAGCCGAGTGTTTGGACGTGGAACGTTTCGCAATGTGTAACGTATAAATTATTCATTAGTATATTGGGCGGAACCCTTATCTACACTTGATTAAAGTGCCAAGTGATGATTTCATGCACTTGTGCTTTGGCTCACTTATTATTGGAATCACTTTGAAACAGATGTAGAGTTTTTTATTAATTTTAGACTTATTTCAGCACGTTTCTTTTTGTAGCTTGTACGTGATTATCTTTGATAGGCTAGCGTTTGACCATCTAACCTGTTGGCTATTGGTTCTAGTACCTAAGGGTTCTACCACTTTAATAGGACATGACTCTTTAACTTGACTTTGACAGTGAATGGTGATTAGAACTGTTTATATATATATATATATATTTTAATTCAAGATAGGCAAACTTTTGACCACTATCTCACCTGATGGTAAAATTAAATAACAACAGGGAAACATTTTAATAATTATACATCGCAGTGTTTACCCCCACCACTTTTCGTCTTACAAAAAAGTTCATAATCATAATAATTTATTTGCTTTTAACATGGTATAAGGATGTTACATTTGAGATGAGCCACATGTTAAGCTGTTTAATATCTAGCATGCATCAGAATGCAATCATGCGGATCAGAATTTTAAAAGTCACTTAAAAAGATACACTTTAAAAACTTGAATGTGCAAACTATGTGCGTTTGCAAAGCCAAAATTAAAGAAAGAAAAAAACCAACACTCTAGTTTCAAAAGAGGCGCCAAGCCGTGAAAGTAGCGCATTGAAAAAGAGACAAAAAGAAGCAAAGACAAGAAAACGTCTTGCGCACTTCTTTCACAATTTCACCGTAATTGAGCAGCACATTTGTAGAGTCTTAGCTGGAAAAAGGAATGCTGGAAGTGTGGCTTTTAGAAAAAAGCAGCGATTTAATTAAAACATTTTAAATGTTTGTAATCAAATGCCTGTAGGTAGGTATTTATTTTCAGAAAATCTCTCTCTACTATATAAAAATAAGTCGGGTTTTCCTTCCTGACGCTATAACTCCAGAACGCACGAACCGATTTCCACGGTTTTGCATTCGTTGGAAAGGTCTCGGGCTCCGTGAGGTTTATATGAAGTTTGCACAAAATTGGTCGAGCGGTTCTTCATTTATCACACCCGGGCGAAGCCGGGGCGGATCGCTAGTCAATGTATATTTTTATATTAGGAGTGGAACTCATTGCCTGTCTTTGTTCCCCAAATGGTACAGTCTGGGTATCTTCATGTCTAAAGAGAATAGGTATCTTTTAGGCAATCATGTTACATCTTCACTTTCCTTCAGATGAAATAATGATCATATGATTGCCTATTTAGCTTGAAAAATCAAAATGTCAAATGTCGCTCATCAATAGAGAGAGCGAAAAAAGGTTTTCATAACTCATTCTGTCTTTATGTACCAAAACTTATTGACCACGTCTCAAGAAAAAGTAATTGTCAAAAAAAATCTTTACATTCCACATTAATATACCTATTGTTATGCCGTTATAGCGCTAAAAGCTCAAGAATTACCTTATTAAAACTTTAATAGAACTATGCCATGCGGATGTTTCATACCACATAGAGTAATTAAAGTGACACGAAGGCATGGCGTGGCTGTGTCTTGCATGTCCGTGCAGATATGACAATATTGGCCATATGTCACTGCGATACTGCGGTAGATAATGACGGCTAATAAGTGCCTGTCTTCCAACACGCTGGGTAGAGATGGCCTTCGAAGAAAAAAAAATCGATAAAAATATTAAGTACACTGTATACACCAATCTCTCCATAACAAGCAGCGTGAACTGCAGTTTGAACTACGTGACACGTACTTTATGTGACACAAGTAATGCTTCAAATTAATAAACCTTTAGATCAAAATAAACAAATTGTTCCGAGAGATTGATAAAATCTAAAGCGCACGTGAATTCTTATTTCTTCATTTATGTATTCAACTAAAATAATCATATTATTTTAATAATAATATAATAAAATATATTGTATTACTACATATTTTTTAAAATATACTATAAAAAAATATATTATGACATATTATTTGGAAAAATATTATAGCTATTTAACGTGGAAACGCAGCCAGTATTGGGACTGTTCCTTCGCAAGCGGCTTACAAAATTTTTAGTGCTATTTTATTTACCTTTTTTACTCTTATCTAAATAATATCTAAATTTGTATATAATTGTACAATATTGCATTATTTAGAAATCAGAAATTATACGATACAAACTTGAATATATTTTATATATTTAGAATGAATAACTATATTTTTCTATCAATACATCACAAGCAATATATCACTAGCAAACAGTCGTTATAATTTTATCGATATCGATATAAACATATATTGCTAGAAAATAGTTGTCACAATTTCATCGATATCGATACTTCACTGTCCAACACTGTCCCGCCCAACGCGATCTTATCGCCAGTTTTTATTCTCGTGATATCCGCCGATAAGGGTGAAATGTCCTTTTTCATAGAAGTTCAGTAATGGTTCTGGAAGCACGCCATAAGCTTCATAAGTTATGTATGGGACTAGCCGACTTCACCCTTTACTGGCCTACGTCTGTAATTTAACTACTATGTATGTATGATATTGATGTCACATAATGAAGATTATGATTACAATTGAACTGCCCATCGGCTTAGTTGGGTGAATGTTCGCCTTCTAAGCAAAGGTGGGTACACAAGTTTTCTCCTCAAGGAAAATTTGTGTTTCTGGTTCTGGTTGTGATTGTGTGTGTGATATGAATGTCCGGCACCCACAACACAAGTCATCGAGCTTAGTGTAAGACTGTGAGTGTGAAAGCGTTTATGTTATGTTAATTGGAATGACTTAGATATACAGAGTTGCCGGGGCAAGATAGTGACTGCTAGCGCGACCCTATCTTGCCTCACCTCGGCGAGAGACTGCTCACGGGGGGGTTTTTAGTGGGTTCGAGCCCCACATACCCCTTTCCTTCATCCCTGGGAAGGAAAGGAAATGCCAGGCATTTTCCCCCAACAAAAAAAAAAAAAGATATACAGGGTTATTTCTAAAGTACTAGAAAGCTCTCACACCCTGATTCTTGTTCTAAATCTTAGCTCATTTAGTTTTAGGACTTCTAAATGCTGTAATAAATTAGCTGATGTATTCTGTACAATCTATAATTTAATAATAATAATAAGTCTTTATTATGTACAATAAACACATTAAAACTAGAAAAATACAGAGTACGATGCCACCTGCAGAAGTATAAAACTGTGTCGCAGATGGCAACGCCCACCTCCGGAAACATCATTAACATATAAAAGTAATAAGATACAAAAACAAGTTTTTTTTTTTTTTTTTTTAAGAATACATTAAATTTAAGTTACATTTCCTTTTTATAGAATGCGTATATATATGGTATGCGTGAGTGTGTGTGTAGTGGTGAGGGTGTAGTGTATGTGTGTGTGTGAGAGTGTGTGAGTGTGAGGGTGTGTATGCTATTCTGAAACTCTTATAAGATCTTCTGTATCTTGGTAAGTCAGGGATTGCAACCATTTGACGCATTTCATTTTGAATTTATAAGTTGGCAAGGAATAGATGTCTAATTGTTTATTAAGGCTGTTATAAAGTTTTGAACTAATATAATAATAGTGACGACTCGCTATTGCCGTGCGTCTACGTTCGATTTTACATATTTTATCAGATCTACGTTTAGTAATTGAAAAGTTAGGATCATAATGAACTTGTGAATGTTTCCTTAAGACTGTTTGTAAAATAAAAAGTTGTCTCACTGAAAGGACCTGGCAGAGCGAGAACAATTCTGTCGTAGGAAAGCGACGAGATTTTTTAGAGAGAACTTTAAGTACGCATCTCTGAGCTCTTTCCACCCTGATCATATGTGTTTTCGGAGTGCCGCCCCAAACAGTAATGCAATAGGAGATTACTGATTGAGCTAAAGCATAGTATACATTTTTCAGGCATTTGAAATCGAGAACAGATCTTAAGCTTTTAAATACAAACGTCAATTTTCTAACACGAGAGACCGTTGATTCTATATGCTGCTTCCATGACATAGTGCTATCAACTATGACTCCCAAATATTTAACAGAAGTAGTTCGGCTTATTGTCATACAGCTGCAGGTGTCGGAAGAATCTACTGAACAAGCATGAGCACGGATAGAGAAAGAAGATGATGGTTGTGTGGACACTTTGGGAGCGAAAGTAATGCATTGTGTTTTGTTTAGGTTAAGAGTAAGTAGATTACTTCGTAGCCAAATCATTACAGTTCGTAAGGCTTTCTCTGATAGTTCGCGGGCCTCTTGCCAGTTTCGCCCGTGTACAAGTAAGGCCGTATCATCAGCATAGGCAATAATCTTGCAACTTGGTAGGGAAAGCTTACATAAATCATTCACGTATATTAAGAAGAGGGTAGGTCCAAGAACACTACCCTGTGGCACACCGTAACAAAGGCTTTCTTCAGCACTTATGTAGCCATCTATCGAAACTTGTTGCGTACGATTTAAAAGGTAGCTTCGAAATAAGTCGTGAACTACACCTCTTATACCGATGCTCTCGAGTTTGCCTAAGAGGATGGGGATGGAGACAGTATCAAAAGCTTTGGATAGGTCCAAGAAAATGCCGATAGTCTTATTTCTATTATCAATGTTTTTAATAACAGTATTAGTGAGTTCTAAAACGGCATCCTCTGTAGACCTACCACTTCTAAAACCGTATTGATTGTCAGACAAAATATCATTTTCATTTAAAAAGCTTAATAATCTTTTATTTAGTATTTTTTCCAGAATTTTTGATATTACTGACAGAACTGAAATTGGTCTATAGTTTGTAATACTATCCCCATCTCCACCCTTGAAAATAGGGTGAACAATTGCCCTTTTAAAGACATTAGGAAAAATACCAATAGTAAAGCACAAGTTAAATATATAACTTAAGACGGGTATAAGAACGTGTCTGGCAGCTTTGACGACATTAGTGGAGATGCCATCCCAACCAAGTGCACATTTTTCTTTAAGATTTAAAATTACGCATTCAATTTCTTCATTATCTACACTAAAAACTGCCATAGAGTTTAATGTATTTTTGCTTGAATCGTAACTCAATTGGTTGAGGGATATGTTTTGGGGAGAGTATGAATCGATATTGTATGGGGAAGAAATTTTGGAAGCTAGATTTTGTCCAATATTTGCAAAAAACGAATTTACTTTATCAACAGAGGCAGACGGACTTATTGACAGATTTAACAAAGAACTTGCAGTAGTTTTATTCTTCTTTAGATTTGCAATTTGGTTAATAATATTCCAAGCAGCTTTAGGATTATTTCGAACTTTTTGAAATTCACGCTGCTCATGTTCACGTTTTACTTTTTTTAAAAGATTGTTACAAAATGTACGATAACGAGTATATATTAATTTTTTTATTAGATCGTCAGGGTCTCTTTTAAATTTACGGTAAAGCCCGTCCCGATGGCGAATACACCTAAGAAGGCCAGAAGTAATCCACGGCTTGATTACACGCTTTCTACTAGGGATGCAAATAGTACGCGTGTGTTTATTTACGGAAGTAGAAATAATGTTGACAAGGATTTCGGAAGCTAGTTCGGGATCATTACAGGTAAGGATTGCGGAAAAATCAGAGATATTCAATTCCTTGACAACCTCGGGAATGTTAGTACGTTTGGTAATATGACACGGTTTTGAATGTTTCTGGCCATGAACTCCACAACTAAATAGAACAGGTGCGTGATCGGTAAATAAGGTGTCAAGTACAATTGTTTTAGCAATAGAAGAAGTCCGAATTATCACATGGTCAAGGCAATTCCTTTCCCTAGTTGGGTAAAAGTGCGCAGGCAGTAATGCGTGTGATGCTACCAGATCTAAGTATTCATCGGTAGATGAGTCTGTATTATTACTTGGAGCGATATTTATATTAACATCTCCTATAATTGCTACAGACTTAAAAGATTTTAATGAATTTAAAGTTTTATCTAGACTATCAAAAAATGGGGCCAAATTCTTGTAAGAGGGAGATCGGTAGAGAGCAACCACAGCAAGTACATTAGACAATTTGATAACTAAACAATTTGCATCATTGAAAATTGGTACATTAACATTACAGTCTATATCACTTCTGACATACACCACGACACCTTCATTTTGATTGTTATACCCAGTTTTATAAGAAACAAATCCGGGAAGGGATGGCGTATAGGGAGATTTGCTTAACCAACATTCCGATAGGACACATGCATGCAGTTCAACTTTAATCCTACTTATTAGGGTCAAAAATTTATCAAAGTTGCAGTTTATGCTTCTGATATTAACGTGAAGAATATTATAGGTATCATTTATGTTGTGAATATGATGAATGACATCCTCAGGTGAACAAACAATTGAATCTGATACCGAAATTAGTTATTTAAACTACACTGTTCCGCAAATAACAGTATCGCTGTCCCGCTTCTTAATATGTTTGCCAACGCCACCACTTGACATTTGACACCTTAACAGATAAATAATATAATTTAAAATTCATTTGAAAAAACTTTAAATAGAATTTGTAATAGCCGGACCTACCACGAAAGATGGTGGTCTTAGTGGTTGGTGATGTCCCAAGAGGTTTCTGTTGTTATACAAATTACCCTGTCAAATACAGGGTTTTTTTTTGTTGGACCCCTGTATGGAGATATTTGAAACCATACGAGATACATGGAAATTAGACATTCATTCTTTTTGTGTGAAAACAATTGTCAATTTTTTTTTACAAAAAAAAACTTGATGTTTGGTAAGACAGTTTTGTTGTGTTTTATTTAGATATTTTTTTATTACCAATTGTACCTATTCTTTTACTCTACAAATATATAATAAAACTACAAAAATAGGCTTTATATTTAATTGGGTGTAAACACCCAAATATTAACATTGAAATATAAAGCCTGTCCTCTAGGACACAAACATAAATATAATAATACTTAGTCATGGCATCACATGTCTGTACACAAAATAAACAAAGCTTCACGCGATAAGTAACTTAATTGAACAAGATAATGTTCGTAAATATTTAACCTTGAAAATTTAAATCGGTATGAGGATAAGGTTGAGGCAAGGAGTAAAATAACAAGTCACATATAAACAGTTCCTTTTTAAACAAGCTTTTATTATTTGTGAATAAAAAAACGAAAAAAATTGTCAAGACGAATCAAAAGAGCCAAATCTCAATGGAACAACATTTAGCGTCATTTTATTACAGAACTCCCATTACCGCCTTCCTTTGGCTCCATCGTCAGATTACCTTTTAAAACAAACTCACAAACAAACAAAGGTACAAACAAACTATCCCTCTTTATAATCCTTTCTTATCCTACTAATATTTTGAATACGAATTTTTTTGTGTGAATGTTTGTTACCTCGTTTATCCGTAACGAATAAATTGATTTTGATTAAATTTAGAATGTAGATGGTATAGGTTTCGGAATAACAAATAGGCTAATTTTTAACTTAAATAACGCGGGCGAAGCCGTAGGGCAAGGGTAGTATTATTATAGATAGACAACTATTTTCACTTTCGCGGCAAAAAAACTAAAGGCTATTATTATCATTATAATTTTCTTAACACGTTGCGCACCTAACCGTATCGTGGTCATTCGCCGACCATATGGTCCCGTGACCATAAGTCACCATAAGTAGAACAATGCAGATAAACAAAATGCAACAATGATTGTAGGGTAGAGGGTGAACGTTCCCACGCATAGCTATGCACTTTCCCTTACGAGGGTGGAATGGTGGTCAAGATAGTCGAGGGTAACAATATTGTGTTCCGTATACAATACATTAACAACTTGGTAGATATTTTTGACTCGTGACCACGACTGGTCCAATTTAGTCGAAAATCACACTAATTTTATAAATCCGAAAGTTTGTGTGTAAATGTGTAAGTATGTTTGTATTCTCTTCACGCTGTAACGGTTGAACGGATTTGGATGACATTCGGAATGAACATAGCCAATACCTACGATTAACATATTATTATAGATTACTTGTTTACTTGATAAAAGCGGGCGAAGCCGTGGGGCACGGCTAGTTATAAATAAAAGTTTTTCCGAGCGTTTAAGTCACATTATACCTTAAATTACGTACCTCCTAAAAACATAAAGTAACCTCTTACATATATTTTGTTTTTATTTTATTTTCGGGTTAACCCAAGATCTAGTTAATTTTATTCTCTATTCAAACTGTCTTCCTGCCAGAATTCATCAGCAACAGTCCAGCAGCTTAGCCATGAATACAAACAGATTTCCTATGTATTTTTTATATATTTGAGCAACTTTTCACCAGACTCAGCTACAAAGGTCCACTAACATAATTGATTATTATTTTTACCATTCGCGTTTCCTGTCAAGTTAACCCTAAAATGCCGAAGACCGTCTCGGTGCCGATGCCATATGGCCCGATGGTAATGACTTCTTATTATTACGATCAAACTTAATCGTTTTTAGTTCAATGACAGTAACGGTCAAATAATTTTAGTAAATTTAATGCAGAAAATGTTTAGAAGGGTTTTTTAATTGTGTGACCATTTCGGGTGCATTGCGCCAAGTAGGTTTAAGACATTTTAACTAAAATTAATATCTAACTGATAGTCGATATAAGCATCTATAAATTCTATACCTTCTAATCCTACTAATATTATAAATCCGAAAGATTGTTTGTAAGTGTGTAAGTATGTTTGTTCCCTCTTCACGCTTTAACGGCTGAACGGATTTGGATGAAATTTGGAATGTACATAGATTATACCTAGGATTAACATATAGGCTACTTTTTAACTTGATAATAGCGGACGAAGCCGCGGGGCACGGCTAGTAAGTACATAAATATCTCGTGTCACGTGTTTGTGGTCGCACTCCTCCGAAACGGCTCGACCGATTTTAATGTATTTTTTTGTAAGGATTGTAACGTGCCGAGCTACGATTAAAACCAATTATCCAACACGTAAACTCTATAAATATTATTATAAATTTAGGTATGGTTAAACCAATTACACACCAGCATTCCATCAAACTGATGGCGTCATAGAATCTCAATCGCGTAGGATTCGGTCGATCACACATTTTGACGTCACATTACTTATTCATAGCCCGGAAATAACCGAAACATAATTATTACAAATTACATCTTATGACCGCTTGGGTTGCGAAAGGGTGATATAGTCACTGACCGTTGGCTTTGTTTGGTTCGCCTTCTAAACAGTGGGTTCGATTCTTTGTGGAAACACAATTTTTCTCCCCAAGGGAAATTTGTGTTTCCGGTTCTGGGTGTGATTGTGTGTAATGTGAATGTTTCCACGACACAAGTCATTGAACTTAGTAGGGCTGTGAGCGTGAAAGCGTTTAAGCGTTTAGAACCTCTTGGGAAGTAATTCCAACGATTGCGTGCCAAATATATTATGCTTGCTAAAAGGTTATTTTAGAAAATCCCACAGATTCGGCTGTTATTTTGCGAATGGCTGTAGAGTATTCTACTAAGAGTATACTTTCATGAGTGCCTCTTTGGGGCCCATGTGAATAAACGATTTAGAATCATGAATTTTGAAACGAACTTGAAGTTTTAACATCCGTTACTAATAATAAAAAGCTGTAAACGCCAAAATGAGTCAAAAAGCTCAACTAACCACTGATATAAACGAGATATAATCTATAAATCTACATACACGTAAACGTCAAAAAGTACATACAGTTTCACCATACAGTCATACAAAATTGAGCTGTAATAAAGAAGCGGAAGCGCCGGAACAGTTTTGAGACGGTCCAGCTAACATTTCATACAATGCTAAAAACATATCACCAAAATCTGAAAAATTAAAACCTATTTTCAACCCTATCCTCTTAGCCTTAAGGTAGAGACGTTTCTACAACTCGCAGACTCTATTTTATTGGGTGTACTTCGATGTCATGAAAGTCATCAAATAAATGACCAAAGGGTACATGCAAGGCAAGTAACAATAGTATGTTAATACAGGGTGTTCACTGTATTGCAATTTTTTTTTAATAATTAATAAACTAAAAAAAGCTTTCATACTCACAGCCCTACACTAAGTTCGATGACTTGTGTCGTGTGTGCCAGAAAAAATCACATCACATACTCAATCACAACTAGAACCAGAAACTCAATTTTTTCACGGGGAGAAAACTAGTGCTTCAGCCGGGAATCGAACCCGATACCCCTGTTTTTTAAAAGAAACTTTAAAGAAAAATGATTCCTTCTATCAGTCTAAGGATGTGCTCAGTGCTTCTGAATATGAAATACAAAAAAGATCACGAATAATTTTAGCAATAAATAAGAACCAACCACTAAATAAGGAGGAAAAATCTTAACGATTACTTCGTAATATTTACTTAAAAAAATATATTTTTTGGTGCTATTCTAAACTACAGTTAAACTTACAAACCTACCTCAGATTGAAAATATTTGCAAAACAATTATAAATTAATTACTAAAAAATTTAGAACATAATTTTGATTTCCTGGCTAATGATGTAATTAAATTTAAAATATCAATCAAAAACTTATTAATAAAATTACATATATTTTGGGCTCTATTCTAAACTACAGCTAAACTCATAAACCTCCTAAATGGGTACATTAAAATATCCGCAAAAAACAGTTAAGTACTTCAATACGAAAAACATTCTCACATCACCCTATGTCCAATTAGACTGTACCTGTACATAACACAATGTCCAATGAGAATGAGATGATACACACACACGTGATCATAATGAGCCACACACACACACATGCTAGCAAAAAAGTCAGTCACTGAGATGAATCGAATCATGCATGTAGTTGTTACATTACGAAGTTAGGAAAGTGACATTTTACCCAGAACACGTAATTTTTTTTTTTTAAACAAATGTTCAAAAACTAAATCCCGACTACTAAGATTCTAAGTTATACTTTGTTACTATATAATATGTTACTAGGGGACCCGTTAATTAAATTAATTAATTAAAAAAACATTATTTAATGAATCGAATTGTAAATCTAAACCTTTCTAGAATCCACCTGAACACACAAAAAAACCATCTAAATCGGTCAAGCCGTTTAAGAGGAGTTTGGTCACATACACACGTACAGAAAAAATATACTTAATTACATATAGATATATTTTTGAGATGGTATTTTGGAGCTCTTTTATCTAATACCCAAGACGATAGTATTTGTATTTTTTTTTTACTAGTTTAACGAGATCCACGTCCGCCATTTATTTTTTTAAACTCATCCTATGCACCTGTAGAATTGAGAAAAATTCAACGATACCCTGTACGTTACAATTGGTTTGAATGCTGCGAGGAAACAAACGAACATACATAGATATTGACATACATACGGTGCCAAAATCATTGTTATCCTTTTTGCTTCACCGTAGTCGGGTAATAATACTGAAACAACATGTGTAACGCCGAAAAATAACCTAATCATGTATTATGTTAATTACAATAACACTTATTGGCTTTTATACATAATCAATTTATCATTATACCTATATAATGAGCATAGTTATCCGCATTGGAAATATTTTAAATATAAATTGACTTCGATTTAAACCATTTAGATTAGTTCCATACTTTGAACTTGGTGGTTATTTAAATAGTATAAAAAACAAACGTCGGCCTACAGGAAAAAAAACGTTTAAAAAGGTCACACTTACCATCAGGCGAGCGATTTGTTCGGCTCGTCTTTCAATGACATAAAAAAGAGAACGTAAAGAAAAAGTTTTTCATAGTCATATTGATTTTTTTATATCACTCATAGGCTAGCGTCAGGTCACTATCTACTACTAACTTTCCTGTTATTGAGAATATACAGTCAGGGCTGGTAAGTAGTACGCTCGCTAGGAGACGATTAAAGATTTGATACTATAATATGGCTTAAATGACTCATAAGCAAAGAAAGCAAAAAACAAAGTGTGTTGTACACGATTAAACTTTTGTATTACAGGGAAACATTTTAATTATTCATCAGTGTTTACTCCCACGGCTTTTCGACACATAAGAAGGATGCGAATCAGAATTCAATCATCAGAGCTTTCCCATAATAAGTTTGACTTTAAAAAATTATAAGCAACATGTATTCAAATCTATATTTGAATAAATATTATTTAAAGACTATTCTCTAAAGTGCTCTTATAACGCATGAATTTTCCAAAGAGTAACTTTTTTCTTTTTCTGATGGACTACTTGCATCTTTAAAATTATAGTCAACCAGTGCCAATAGCTGATGAATCTAGTACTTATTCGAAATGCCTGTTCCACTATAACCACTACACAAGTCACAGGCCGTGACGGTTGTCGCAAGTGGTCACGCAGCCATCGGAAGTAATCGCCATTGATACCATCTCATTGTGCGGACCGGATGTTCAAGATCTGCGCGTTTCCATATGGCCCACAATGGAACAACACGCAGGACCTGATACTGTACAATTGTAGTACAGATTGAGAACCTTGGTGCAGGCAATTATCATCTTATTAGCAATTATCATATTCATCTTAATTCTCATATATATCTATTGTTGGAATGATTTCAATACGCATTCCCAGTGCAGCAAAGTCACACAAATTTGATGTTCTTCTTGGAGCTTTGCCGTCTGCTACATGGGTCCGGGGTTCTTTACCCAGCATAACACAATTTTCTTTCGCAAGGGACATAAGTGCTTCTCATTCTAGGTGTGATTGCGTGTGTGGTATGTAAAGTTTTCGGCACCCACGATACAGTCTTTGAAATGTGTATTGGACGGGGAAAAAATTAAAAACAGTTGCCTCCCAATATTTTCCTTTACCATTAGAGAATATTAAAAAATGTTGATGCTGCCTGGTGGTATTCGTTTTGAACCCGCAGCCCTAACCAACCGCTAAGCTACGACCATTCAAAACAATTCTTAATTTTTTTTTACGTCAAATATCTTGCGCTTCCAGTGGATCTCCATAAAATAACATTTAGAATTCAACATAATAAGTAGATAATAGAACACTGCATGGATTTATGCTAACTTAAAATAAAATTTCAAATAAGAATAAGCAAACACTCTTTTATAAAGTAGATTTCACCGGATCCATTAGCCCGTGGTAATAATGCTCCACAATAAAGGACAATCTTTCCTATCCAATTTAAAATCCCACATGGAGAATAAGGAGTATCAAACTCGAACAAAAATAACAAAATTCAATTTACAATCATTATTATCCGTACATTCTTTATTTTCTCTTCATGTTACTTATTTCCATCTAGATTCTAGACCTTTCATAATCCTTATGGTTTTTATTTTATCCTTTTTAATTATCTGCAATCCTTTTCTAAACTGTTCATATTTGTTTATTGTATTAATTAATTGGAAAACTCTTACATCCAATCTAATCAGTACCTAATGTTACATTTATCATGTTATGGTTTAGGTAAATGAAGCTATTTTAACAAGTTAACTAAAATTTTAATTTTATTTTGTAGTAGGTAGGTAAGTTACATGAACGTGATCAGTAGATTAATACCTACCATTAATCAGCCGGAATCGTGACCTGGTAGGTACACTGATCTCAAAGGGAACGTGTTTTTGATTCTGCTAGGTTTGATGCGATTTCCACCATTAGTCATACAAGTCTTCCAACTTAGTGCGGGGCTGCGTGTGAGTGCGTTAATTTAAATTTATTTTATGTTATTTTAAGCATTTCTAGTGTGTTTACATCTTCGACTACATAATCACTTATCATCAGGTGATATAGTATCAAATGCTAACCTATCAGTACACTGTAACCCCATTGAGAGCACAGGTTAATGAGAAACAGTATAATTTACTAACAGTAGGTAGGTAAATAGTACCTACCAATCAGAATGCTGTTCTTAAGTGACGTACATATTTGATGTCATTACCTGTATACTATGAACTACTTACATTTGTAATGCTGAATAAATAAAGCTATTATTTGCTAATTCCCTTACTTTTTTTCTATTCTCGTGTGGATATCGACAGTGGACACATAGCGCGTGTCTCACAGAATTATTTCTAACATTTTTAGCTTCATTGTCCTCTCTGTTCAGTGTCACGCTCCAAAGCGAAATAATGCGTTGTTTGTAGGTACTTCTTTTGTCCAGTTACAGCTATCTGTGCCTACATCATCTATGGTAATTTTGAACTATCAGAAGTTGCGTCTATACCTAAAAGGAAATTTAACTAATGTCTTATTCCGAGCAAGAATATCGTAATCAATTATAAACTGTCCACGTCCAAGTGAGATACAATGTCGAAACTTCCCGTACTACTTTAATGGTCAAAAATGAGGAAAAAACTTTTAAGATTTTATATAAATATTCAACGACATTTCGTAAGTGTTTTATCATAAATTTAAAACGAACAAGTCGTAAGTAGGAGGAAAAATCTAATTTGTACACGTGTGCCAAGACTGCCAAGAAGTTTATTTTATTGTTCTTTTTTATTTAATAGACCATGAACAGCTTAGTAAACGAATACAATAAATATCTATTGAACTAAAGCAAATTAAAAGTTTTTACTGATAACAATACAAGGTTTGCTTATAAAAGGGTAGTTATCAAATAAATGAAACAATGTAGAGTCATGTCAGGAGTAACAATATATGAAGATTTTGGTAGAGATGCGTGTAATTTCAGTTTGGGAGATCCTATGATCCTTAGACCTCTTATAAGAATTGAATATGTCCTTAGAACTATCTATCTTATAAGAATTGCCGTTAGTTAGACAGTGGAGACCACACAAACGTATCATTGTATCGATTAGTAGGCATGTTGAAGCTATCTTATCTCTACTTTCCATCACATTTTCTTTAGCCCCAATGCCGTGACATTCGGCCATTGTTTTTCAGTCATCATGTGAAATTATTCTAATATCTATAGATTTTAGATGGTCATACAAATATGCGATCGTTTTACGATAAGGAATTAAGCACGTTATTGAATTATCTGTCTAGCTTTAAACTGTACTGAATAACTTAATTGACAATGTCAAACTAATCAAATAGGAACAAAAGCCTTGTACGACGAAAATAGTCTAGACAAACATATTTTAAATTATTTAGTTTATATTGGAAAGTTGCTAGTTTTTTTTCATGCTGTAATTATTCTATGACGAAACATTACGTGAAAATTCATTTCTATTAAGTTTCATTGGAAGACGTGGCGCGTGCGATGCGCTCTGCGATGCACGTCTGGGGTCGCGCGCGCACAGGCAGGTGTGCTGATCGCCCCCCTTCTTGTTTCAGAGCGGGCGATGGAGCGCGAGTAGCGCGGGGCCCTGCCCGCCGCCCGCCCGGCCAATCCCGGCCCGTCTCGCATATGATGTCATCGGAGGAGGAGGCCGACTCACACGCGCCCTACTCGGATAGACTCCTAAAGAAACAGAAACGCGCCAGACAGCGCGTGGACGCCGGCGAGCCGCGCAATTCTTACTCGACTCTCGCGACGAACGGACCAGCGCCCGCGCGCACCGCACTCATGAGTGGCGGACTTTACGGCGCCATCTTCGAGGGCCGCCAACACTTCGGACTTTTCGCGCCTGGATATGCGCCCGCGGAGATGCTCAACGAGCTTCTGTGCCGCACACCTAAACAAGAGGAGGCTTCCGACGAGGCCAGCGGGGGCGACATCGCGCACCGAGTGCTTCGTGACATCCTGCAGAGCCGCAAGAAGGATTTACTGCGCCTCTCCCCGGATAACAATAACGTGCTACAGAACAATAATAACGACGAACCGAAGGAAAAGCGGTCGCCCGAGCGGCCTGTTTCCCGCGACTCTCGCCCTGACTTGGACGATGCGCTGCTAGCGCTCGACAGCGCCGGCGACTCGCGCACCTCTCCGCTGCCGGCAGCGGGTCCTCCGCAGGAGCCGCTGCTCGCTCCTAAGTGCGAACCCGACGACCGCGATAGTGACGCTCATCGCTCCTCTCCGCGACCGACTTTAGATGTGAAACGTGCTCGTGTTGAAAATATAGTGTCTACCATGCGATCCAGTCCAGTGCCTCATGTGCCACAAGTGAACGGGTGCAAGAAGCGGAAACTGTATCACCCGCAGCAGCACGACGGTTCCGCCGAGAGATACGGCACCAGCCACGGCAGTAGCGCGCAGACCATCTCCGAAGACTCCGAGGATGACGGTGAGCGACCACCCATACAACAAAAATTAGTGGAAAAGAACGCTCTCAAGTCACAATTAAGGACTATGCAAGAGCAACTTGCAGAGATGCACAAGAAGTACGTGCAACTGTGCAATCGGATGGGACAGTCGGAGTCAGAGACGATAGACAACGACGGTGTCTTGAGCGACGTCGAACAGACCGAGCAAGAAGATACTGTCCCAAAATCGGAACCCGCGTCGCCGGCGAAAGAGATGCCTCCGCAACTACCCAATGCACTGTCGCAGGTGATGAGTAAGATGATGTCTGCGAAGATGCATGCCCACGCACACCCGCACCTACCGAGTGGGTTCAACGGAGCTCTACCCATGCTGCCGCACCTGCCGCCCACCGAGCATATGCAGCACCCACACCACCACCTAAACAACGCCGCCGCCATGTACCTGAATGTAAGCCAAAAACTATTCCTAGAGCAGCAAGAAGCCAGAATGAAGGAAGTGGCCGAACGAGAACAACACCAACAACAACAGCACCAGCAACAACAAAATAATCAGCAACAGAGGCCACAGTCAAATCAACATTCACCGCAGCAAAGATTAAATGGGCCACCGCAGAACGCACCGATGTCGTCAGAGTTAGCTGAGCGATTAGATGCGTTGAGAAGCAACGCAGGATCTGTGGGCCCAGTGTCGGGCGCGGATCTTGAAGGACTCGCGGAGGTGCTAAAGAGTGAAATTACATCCTCACTGGCGAGCCTCATCGATTCTATCGTGACGCGTTTCGTGCACCAGCGGCGGGTCATGGGCAAGCAGTCGGAGGCGGCGGCAGCTGCGGCTGAGCAGCTGAACAAGGACCTCATGCGGGCGAAGCGGATGCTCGACGGAAGAAAATCGCCGCCAAAGCAAGAGAGGCAACCGGTGCAAATGTCAGGTAACCACCCCGTCCATCACGGCGGTACGCCAAACGGCGTCCCCGCTTTTATGACACATAATCCGATGCTGATGAGCCAGATGAACGGTCCCCGACCGGCCGGCGCGGCGTTCCCGCTGCACGGTGAGGCCGGGCCCGGACACAACACTCACGTGCGGCCTCCGACAGGCATGTTCCAGGCACCGCCGAAGCAGATGGCGCCGCTCTACCCGCACATGAACGGCCACTTCGAGCGCGAGCCCAACCCCGAGCAGAATGAGGCACTCAGCCTGGTAGTGACACCAAAGAAGAAGCGGCACAAGGTGACGGACACGCGCATCACGCCGCGTACTGTGAGCCGCATTCTGGGCGAAGGTGTAGGCCACTCTCCCGAAAGCAAGTTTCCCGAGTCGCCGTCCCCGCGACCGGCGTATCCGGGAGGCATCGCGCTGCCGACGTCCGTGGCGATTCCTAATCCGTCGCTGCACGAGAGCCAGGTGTTCTCGCCGTACTCGCCGTTCTTCGGGGGCGGTGGGATGGCGCGGTCGCCGCCCGCGGCTCCGGAGCGCGAGTCTCCGCCGCTGCCGCAGCCCTCTGCACTCCTCCACCCGGCGCTGCTGGCGGTGGCGCACCACGCCTCCCCGGACGGCTGGCGGCACCACCACGCGCACGCGCCGCACCACATCGGGCACCCGCACCTCCCGCACCCACACGCGCAGCTCATGGACGCGCAGGACCCGCACTCCGACTGCAACTCCACCGACCTGCCCTATGACGGAGTCCAGCCTACTATATCCTTTTCAATACAAACTCAACAAAATAATTCAAGCGCAAGCCAAGCTTAAAAAAATCTACTTCACCGCTTTATCTCAAAACCCTTGGTCAGATTTAATTTATTAAATACGTATTATTGAGCATTACTCAAAACCACTATCGTCGTCATGTCAAATTTAAATGGGAAGCACTAGTTTTCAAATAAAAAAAGAATCACCATAATCGATACACCTAAAAAGAAGTTATAAGATAACTAACACACATCAAAAAATACAGTCGAACTGAGTACCTGTTCAATTTTGAAGTCGGTAAAAATGACGCCAATCAATCGAATGTAACCCGATAGCGACTTAAACCACCGCAAACAGCCCCATATATCTTATTCCGTTTAACCTTAGAACTGCTGTTTCCTACTTACAGTTAGGTATTACGACTGTTGAAGCCTCGCAAATGCTGCGGTTTCTCCGCTTTCCACAGGCCTATCGCTTGAACTTCACAATAGGAAAACGAACAAAAGGCTAACGTTTCTTACAAATCTTACGATACAATAAACACTTTATTTTTCCCTTAACAAGAGAGCTGATTCAATTACTTAGCCACAAGTAAAGATAACGCACCCAGAACAAATCGAGTTAGCAACGCGTCGACAACCGAAACAAACCGGTTAAATTGTTGCTGAAAACCATTTTCCGTTCAATCAATCACTTCCATTCGAAAATCTCCATTTATACTATCAAATACCATCTACATTGAAACTGGCTGCGAGAATGTCTAAAACATATCAAAGTACACTTTGTTATGTAACATAAACATGAAACAAAAGAGAGCTGCAGATATAATATAATAATCAAATTTATTACAGATATAATAATACATGCGGTAGAAAAATATATAGTAATAACATAAAACATGATGTTAGTATCATAGTACAAAAGTTGTAATTCTCTATGGACCCCAAACTAGGCATAGCCTGTATCTTGGGCGCCCGTTGCTCGAAAGAATTACCAAATGAGCTTACGTGATTGGCTTTAATGACTGATGAGGACATACAATAACTGTATGTTCTTTGACATCGTGGTGGTGAACCAGGTTTCATGCTCGATATCGGCTAAGACCGTTATAAGATTAGACAATGCAAACGGATTAGTATTTGTGGTGCTTCGATGAGCCTACGTCGCCACGTAATCAGATTTAAAAGCACTTTTCTTATACATACGTTCTCTGGTTGAAGCAAAACATTTTAATTTAATAATAACCAGTCTACACTTTCAACTGTATCTCTAACTAAATTGGGCTTATTGGGTTACGTTCGATCACCAATTAAAATATTTTGGTCAACAATTTTATCAAAGCCTTTACCACTAATATTACCCTTAATTGACAGAATTCAATTTAATAAACTTTTACGTTACAATTTATATTGTGACCAATTTAAAAGTAGGTACAAAAAAGGCTTATCCTTTATAAGGAAAATTTCATGGAATTCGCAAACGAATTCCACTCAAATAGATTTCAAGCATTTTACGGTCAAAATCATACAAATTTAAATTTGTCTAAATATTGATTTTAAGTCCACTATTGGTAAAACTGTTTAAAATCACTGAACAACACGCAATAATATAAAAGAATAATATTTGCATAAGACAATAGGAAAAACCACTAATATTATAATACTTTTGATAAATTGCACAAAACTTACAATCTTAGTGTTTAGTATTTAAGATCTCTGAATCCCACACTAGGAACAACCTGTGTTGAGGTATTCAGTCCCTGCCTCATCTTTTTACTAAAACAAGTTGTTTATCCTTGTATTCAAAGGCCAAACATTATTTTTGGTAGTAATAAATTATTAGTCGCGTGATTTAAAAAAAATGTTCAGCGCGATAGTTTTCACAAGCATTCTCCTAATTTTAATGCCAAGCTTTTCAAGACAATATGATCCTTAATTCCTTTGCACTCCTCCACATTGACGCCGATGCACTTACGAAAAGCCAAGCTGATGTTCTTCTGGGTGCGGTATCCCAGTTCAGCGGTGCTCAAGATGTACTTCCCAGACATCAAGTTCAACAAGAACAACACGGCACAGCTCGTCAAATGGTTCTCAAACTTCCGGTGAGTGACTTGGCATTTTTTCTAGGTTTTTTTTTCAGCTGTCGAAAATATCTTTCTCGTTACTATTTAGGATATTTTTATACAATTTAAGATTTTTAAGCTATGAACGTCACGGTTTAGTAGATTCGTTTCTGTGTAAAACTCTTAAAATTATTATTATTTAAATTTAATATAAGACATCTATTACCACACAAAAATTAAGTTACGTATATATATTTACGAGCATATTAAACAAAAAAAAATCATAAAAGCAATCCATAAGTAGTTATATGCCAAAAAAGTTAAAGTAAAATTAAGTATTTGTTTTTATTTAAGTATATTTAAAGCTATAACTAATAATAAATTTATACCTCGATGAATAACATGCAATTCACTCAAATTCAAACCATAATAACATCAGATATTTTATGGTTTTTACAAAATTTGCTTACCTATAAGTTTAAACAGGGGTCACCAACTCAACTAATACATTATTTAATTTTCCGTAAACGTTTTGCGTAATTAATTACGCACGTAGCTTAATAATGCGGTTAATATAAAGGCGTAAATTCCCTTCAAGTCAACTCACAGGTTACTAAGGCGATAAAACGATTCCGTGCTATTTCAAACTCGAACGTTTGTAAATTAATCAGTACTAACACGTTAATTAAATTTAATTACTGAAGGATATACATTACTCATTTACTTTTCCTTAAAGACATCGCTAAATTTACCAACTAATCACCATTATTAGCAGCTAAATTTAAACCTAAAATTCGATTTCAAGTTGTATAAGACACAAAATAATAGGGTCGCCAATTTTCAGATACTTGGACAGGGATCGAAAAAATGCCGACATTAAAAAAAATACGAAAAAATATTTAAAAAAATACTTGGCTGTCCTAATTGATGTAAGATATTTTTTTTATTTGAGACTTAACTAGCGTTTGACCACAATCTCACATGATGGAAATGGACTATGCGGTGGAGGATGGTTTACATTAAAATAGTCATATATCGCACTTTAAAAAAAAGTTAAGTCCTTAAATTTTAGGTTAGACGATCTCTACTCTACTGTAATATTTTTAGGACAGCGCTCTACAGTAAATACTAGGATTATGAAATGAACATCAATTAAAAAGAACCTATTATTCCTCGTGTCAGCATATTTCCCTAAAACTGTATTAATAGGAAAACGTATTAAAAGCAATTTCTGCTTCTTCCCGATGTTAAAGGGTTTAGTACACTATTTCCTAATTATCCATCGTAGTGGGGTCGCACCCCTAACTATCACAATCAAATCAAAGCGGGTGTGACGAAACAAACGAGAACGTGTAAAAATCATGGCATTTTAATATTAATTTAATTTGCATTATATTTTCTTAAATTTTTCACACAATATTTTTTTTTTATCAGCTTTAATATAAATAACAGATCCCATAACAAATTAACTGCTACAGTTATAACTAAAATAAGCCGACGATTGTTTTACTCAAACAACTATACATCATATCACGGAAACATCTTGAAAATCTGTACGTCTACTTAATAGTACTCAAATCGCATACTATCTATTAATATACTTATATTAATATATTTGTTATAAATATATTAATCAAAAGCATCAAATTGTGATAGATTATAAGAAATTATTAGACCTAGTCCAGTCTAGTAGTAGTTTATTAGAAACGCAGGGCTGACATTAGATGCACTCTATAATTTAATATTTATTCTCCTTATTTCCTTTGAATACAGTATGAAAACACTTGTTTATGGGATAACAAGTCTATTTTACAACCCTAGACGAATATAATTTAAAACCTTACCTTACTCTTTAATCAAAACAACATAAAGGGGTTAGCTTACTGCTTATTCTAGAACTTTTTTGTCATATTTTTAATTCATGACGTTCTAGAATCGTAGTGGATTGTCAAATGTACGGCAATTTGAAATCTTAACAAAACAGATTTTAGGACACTCGTTAGTATTTTTTGTGTCAAATATATGTTTTATACATAACAAATAAGTGACTTTTTTTTCTGGCGCACCTGGCATATATAGGTATACAGGGTAATTTCAACCTTACCTAAAATAAATATAAGTAAAATATTATAGCGGAAAAATTCCGTCGAGTATTGATTTCGATTGTACTAATTTCGCGTTATCTAAGTCCACTGATAAGAGGACCTATGTTCGTAGTGTTTCTGCGATTATCTTCCCCCGAGTTCCCCCTTCTTTATATTGCGGGGAAATTCCGAAATCCACTTACGGTGCAAACCTGTCATAGTTATTGATTATAATAATTTTATTAGTCATTGTTCCGTGTAAGGACAAAAATGTATTTAATAATTGCAATAACTAATTTCCTGACTGAAGATGCGGGGTTAAAATTTGAAGAATCAATTATTAATTTATTGAATTAATTTCTTGAAAATCGTTCATCAATCAATCATATATTTATAAATTAAAGCTAAATTCATTGATTTACCGACTAACTATGTAATTTCGAAAACTGCCTGACCTATAAGTCTGATATTTGCACGGAGAGTAGACATTAGCTAAGAAATTGTGTTTGTTAAGTCACGTACATTATGTCCGCCCACGTAAAGCCGGGCGGTTCAGTTAGCATTATATCTGAAAGTCTCATATTAGACCGTCTAGAACGTATATGCTTTACAACAGAAAAAATTTAATTCACTTACAAGTTTATGTAAATAAACAAGATATACAAAGATACTTATTTATTAAAAATTGTCTCTAGATATATAAAAACAAACGAAAAAGGTATAACCATCTATATACAAAATTAACTAACCTAGTTACCTGATGTCATTGGCAGTGTGCCCAAAATGCTGGCTGTGATACCTCGTTGTACAGCGAGACTTAATTGCTGAGAAAAACACAATCCAGCATTTTGGTCACGTGTCGACTCTTTCAGTCTCCCAGCCAAATCTCTAGTCTTTAGATTATATTACTACAAATAATTACTAAAAACAATCAAAACATAATAGATATTTAAATTCTATCGATCAAAAACCACACAGCTCGAAATCGATTCAAATCAAATCGAACGCATTTCGAGTCAAGCGAAATCGAACGTTTTTCGAGTCCAATAACGCTTTTCGAATTCGAGTTGAGTCATCACATTTTCAGAATAAGCCCGCCACGTGGCAATGTATGCAAACACTTGAAACGCTCCTGATATATCGACTTTCATATTAAAGCTTTCTGTCGATATCAGTAGAGATATCTCAAGCTTGTATTAATATTATCAACGGTCTTATCTCACAGATAAAGGGGACGGAGTAAAAGCTTTGATAAAAACGCTTTTGTTGCTTTAGCTGTCAGATAACAATATAACAACTTTAACAATATATATAACAAGGTTAACTAACATTATTTTCAAATAAAAGGAAGTTTGAATTGTGTATCTACAGTTTGTTTTGAGGTTTCTAAGCATTGCTGGCTTCGACTGCATCATCACTTTCCATCAGGGGAGCGGTCAGTCGCTAAAGAATATTGCAGCATAAAGAGAAAAAAAGTTATCGATTACTTTTTTCTTTCATAATTTCGTATTATCATCACTTTAGCTATTTAACATTTGTAACCTTGTATAAATAGAACTTGTAAGTCGTTAAAAAAAACTAAAAAATATACAGAAACCGTCGTACCAACTTGACAAATCAAAACATTCTTCAGCAACAAAACTTGGGCCATTACTATTGTCGACTAATGGGTGTTGTGGACAACGGAAAACGGCCATTTCCTAGCGATAAACATCTCTGAAAGGCCACTGAAAGGGTGAGGGGGCTACAATCGCATGAAACGCAATTAGAGGGTAGGGGGTAGTCGGAAGAAAGGTGTCCAATGCTAACTTAATGGATGCCGATTTAAATTTTTAAGGAAATCTGTTGCTAAGTGACCACTCGTTTTTTAAATTGAGTAAAGACAAACGTTTGGGTACCATTTACATACATCCCAAAAGTATTTAAGATTTAAACTAAACATAATATACAGGGTTTTTTGTAATAAGTAATACTTAAATATTTTTTTAAATCAAACTTTTACCAGTTGTAAATAAAAAAGGATTAAAAAGTTATATAACCAGAGAACTTGTCAAGATGAATCTTACTTGATGGGTTTATCTTGTTAAGTTCTGAAGTTCTTATGGCCATCTTTCGTATCCATCATCAGACCAGCTCCATGGTACCATATTAGTGTTGTCACCAAAAATAAATAGGTACACCAAATTTGAGTTCAATCGGACATCGGGAAGTGGGCCATTCTTTGCGTGACAGTATAGTCCAAACAACTGTAGTACCTGGATGACCGATCTTTGCTCGTTAAAACGACGTTTTGTAAAAATGAAACCTAGTTAGATCGATTTATCGCCCCCGAAACCCCTTGCATACTAAACTTCATGAATATCGCTGGAGCCATTTCCGAGAGACAGATATTATAAGAATTGCTCGTTTAAAGATAATAGATTGTATAATAATTCATCATATTTATCACGAATAAAATGGAATTCAAAACAAAGACGTACAAGAGTATACGTACAGAACAAAGAAGTACAATAATCTAGAATAGGATTCAGGATCTGAGAACTTTCTGATATTTTGCAAACGGGCTTGATAGGTATTAATTACCTTGTATAAGTAGTACAGGGTAATTAATACCTATCAAGCCCGAAATAAATCGTTGTTAAATAATTGTTACCTTATTAAACAAATTGGTACCTACAATGCTTTGTAATCAAATTGTGATAATTTAAATAAATCTAACTCTTTTTCCTTAATGATTAACACTTTCATGATCGCTCATTAGCTCGAACTAATTAAAAATTTAAGTAAACTAACTCTCACTAATCAGTTAATCAGTTCGTTTATTAAAGTGAAACGATAGCCTTTCTATGATCGATAACGAATCGATAACATTTACTAACTTATTAATGATCGCCTGTATATAAATATGTGTATAAATAAAAATAATAGTTGATAACTATGTTTCAAACATAAAACAAAATGTTATTGCAAGAAAGTTCGTGCTACTTTCATAACACTTTCACACCCACAGCCCCACACACTAAGTTCAATGACTTGTGGGTATCGGAAACATTTACATCACACACAAACACACCCATAAAAACAAACACATTCACACTCACAGCCCCACGCTAAGTTCAAAGACTTGTATTGTGGGTGCCGGAAGCATTCACATCACACTCACATTACACTCAGAATCAGAAGCACAAATATCCCTTCCCAAAGGAATTTGTGTTCCTACTTGGAATCGAACCCAGGACCCACGGCGTAGAAGGCGGAGCCCTGTCCACTGCGGTTCCCCATGGGAGAAAACTTGTGTTCCCACTGGGAATCGAACCCGATAACCGTGCTTAGAAGGCGGGCTCGCTGTTAACCAAGGCAATGGGTAGTAACTTATATTATAACATCATCATAATTGTTTATAAAACCACAAACTAGTCGTAGGTATATATAATATTCTCTTTGGACCACTTTATTTAAACATTCGGTTTTTTTACTTAACATACTAATTATTTACTACTACAGTTCTACCTAGCCTGGCTATATAAATAAAATCCTTCCGTTTTCCTAAAATTAAGTATAGAAAAATAATCTTAGGGTAGTTAGACAAAAAAAGTGTTTTTCTAGCTATCGGCCAATTCTCTTTATTTCCTAAAATCTATACAGGAAATACCTAAGGAACCTACGAAGCATCGAGCGTATAATTAACTCAAGTGCTCAAGCCCACTGCCAGTAGGTAGCGTTACATCATGCTTAAGGCATTGCGTCTTTGAATTAAAATTGTCTCAATTTTATTGATTCAAAATTTCAAATATCATTTTTTTTATTGATCAACATAACTTTTTTTTCAATTGGCTTCGATGCTGTTCAAGACTCTCAGACTAACATCCACTTGTTAACGTATGTGTCGTAGGACACCTCGAGAGCACTGCTACTGAGAGCCCTTCTTGCGTCTTTTACGAAACACGTCGACACGTAGACTTTATTTTTTTATTTCGTAGTATTTTGACAGGCAACATTTTTGATATTATTTATATTGTTCTAGAGAATATGTAATGTTTTTGATATTCCGACTGAAGAACTATGTATCCAAGGTCATGAAATAATAAAAAAAAAATAACATTTATACTGTGGCATTTCTTTAAGTTACGAAAATTAACACAATCACTCAAATCAACTCGTAAGATTTCTAATTATTATTTTTAGCATTGGTAACATTTCGTTTTCTGTCAACAAAACGTCAGAAATCTTTAAGCTTTCGTCTCGCGGCGGCACAGTCAATATTATCTTTCTAAAAGTTCCTTGGCGTCTTCAGCATAAAGAAGACCACAGCAAAAGTCACAAACAAAAGTTTCCAGGGCAACTCACCCGGGGCAAAACAAACATCCTTATTCAAGTCGATGCAAACTCGCAAAGACAAATTCTTTTGGCGCGCAAACTCAAAGAAACGCGCGGGCCGCAAACAAAGAGTCACTCGCTGAATTAGCTTGGGCTACGATAGGACTAATTAGTAACTTAGCGACGTTGGTGACTCGTTTAAGTTATTTCGCTTAATTAAGTTGCGCAGAAGTGGTCTGCGGCCGGCCCGTCAGAGAAGGCGCCGTAAATTCTGTGGTAAATTGTTAGAAACACGGGCAACACTCCAATTAATCTTTTTACACACTAGGCACGAGGGGGCGCACTTAGACCAGAGCTAAAAACCTTTTAAGCGTTTACACACGAACGAGCACGGGGCTGACAGTTTATAAAATCGAAAAACTGGTTACTTACGACATTTCTAGATTGGGCGAAAAAATAATTTTGTACACTTTTTTTGCCATGCATTTATATCTCGATACTCATCAGATACCTATCGTGTTTTTCAATTTAATTTATGAAATAATATTTACCTTTATGTCACTAATACCATTGGATAGTACCATTGATGATACTAGTGACACTACTTTATATCTCTAAGTACCATCAATGGTACTAGTGAAACTACTTGAAACCTTTACATCCCTAGTACTTTAGCATTGGGCATTTCATAGGTACATACATTATACAAAAAAAACGCATTATTATATAACTCTAAGTAACTACAGTATGCAAATAAATAATTGCAAAAGCAACTTTAATAACACTTGCTTACTTTATAAACTCTCTACAAGAATAACCAAACATGGCAACATAGTAAATACCACTAAATAAAAAAATTGGCGCACCACATTTCCAACGGAGATTGAAATCTCTCGCACATAAGCACTCTTACAGTCGGTTACGGAAATGTTGCCAACCTTACGTCGCAATTTCCACATGCCTTTTGAACTACCGCGTTAACTGCCTGGGCACATATTTAGTCCAATAAAAACTACGTAATTAAAATTACCTATTCGCATTTAAATCGGATACATTCACGTTTCCATCATCAATGTCGAAAGGAAGCGCGACGGCTAGACGTCAATTTCGCGCCATTTCTGAACACAAGGGTAGTCTACACTAGCCCTAGTTAGTGTCACATTCATACCGCGACTTGTGACGTCACCTGGCTGCGCATTGTACGCGGAGACTGTAAAATTTAATTGGTTGGCTAATACAGAGCACCGTGCAGTCTAATTTACGTGTTAACATTTTTAATAAGGCCGGGCGAGGCTAGGGCGCCAAGTGGCCGGCCATTTAAACCGCACCACGCTCACACGAGCACCTCCAGTAATTAATACGGCCCTCTCGAGGAAGCTTATGAGTAGTTTTCCTTCAAAAAACCTGCTAATTACTAGTCATAGAAGTTTTTCAACTTCGCTAGGAGCGGCCACTCGACGCCAATCCCATTAGCACGGCGGTTTATTTACCATAAGAATCCGCCTACGGCCGTAAGCACCGAAAAGGAACGTCAGTCGTCACGCGTCAGTACTAAATTTCACGTAACGTGTCTTTACTTCCGAATTAGAGTTCACACTCACGCGATGTACGTTAATAGGAGCGGGTGTGGCCGAATATTTACATATCATTGCGATACGTTGGCCATTATAAAATATTAGCCTTTCGCCGGCCATCGTCGTTAATAATATAATTAAAACACGCAAGGCGCGGTTCTACTTATCGCTATGATCAAGAAATATGCGCGTGTCATGCCTCTAAGGTACAATGTGTACCTCCTTTACATGCTTTTTTTGTATTTTTGGCTTCGCAATCTTCGTGCATTTAGCCAGTGTCAAGTATTAAAATATTTTTGTTGTATTTCCATAATAGAAGTATTGTAGTGGTAGAAGCGTTCTTAATTTCTATTGCAGTTTTGGAGCTAAAGCGAATAGCACGATTTTCACCCTAAACCTATTAAAATTATCTATTACGGCTTTTTTATGTATCTCCTAATATTTAGCCCACGAAAATTATTTTTTCCAAGCCTTGCAAAATACTGTTTTTTCTACTTACATAAAAATACCTGTCTAATCGGAAAACTGGCTGAAAAGCGCATCAAAATCCGTTGCATGGTTTAGGAAGAATTTACGAATAAATAAACAGAAAGACGCAGAAAGCGACTTTGTTTTATACGATGTCACACTAAACGAGTTACACTGTGACTCGTTGGGAATATTTTTTCCCATCAAGTCAACACTGTTACACTAGTGTGACTCGAGGGTAATTCTTCTTAAAAAAAACAGTCTACTTGAGTACCTCCTCCTTTTTGGTGAAGTCGGTAGATAATTTCGCAAACAGTAACAGTGTAACTCTATGGGAAAATATATATCCCAACGAATAACAGTGTACCTAATTCGTTTAGTGTTACTGGTTAGGAACCCATCTTTTAGTTTAAAGTAAATCAAGCCTCTTACAATATCGGGTAAAACCGAAATAACTATTATGGCTATATCAAATGGATTTTCCATGGCCGTCCCTCGATTGTTATAAATGGTAAACTCGAGACGTTTAACCGCAGAATTCTGTAAATTATCGTATTGTACGTAAATATTAGTTTTACCTTTTTACAAATTAATAAATTATAGCTACATAAAACGGTACTTTGAGAGAGAAAGTTTATGTCAAAGTAACAATAATACTCTGTGAATTTACTGCATTTTTTTGCAAAAGATGTGTCATAAGAGTACTTATAATAATAATTACAAAATTTTATATTAACTCTTGAATATGCTTTGTTTACATTAATGTAGGAAAAAAATCATTAAATGTGCCTAACTTGGACTCCTAAGAAATAAGGTTCATTTTTGCTTAATTCTAAAGCTTAAAGAAATCATCGTACGCGGACTAAATCACTGGCAATAAGTCAGTCACCAAGACCATATTATCTACAGTTCAGGAAAAAGATTATTCATTTATATTTGTTTTATAATATACTGCTGTACCCGGCATGCGTTGCAATACCAAATAAAGAAAACATGTTTAGCTCTTTCACGTTTATGTTTGCCTAGTACTTTATTATCAACAAACGTAGTGATTACACCTACGCAAGTACTTGAATATTATATTACAATTATTAGGCCCTTAGGTCCAATGGCCTATATATTTTTAAACTAAACTAGAACTATGTAAGCTTTCTATACAGTAAAAAAATAGCTCATTATCTCTTTGATGTTTATGTTTGCCTAGTACTTGATGAAATGTTTGAAACCTTGGTAAGGTTTTAGACATTTCAACCTACGCAGACAACACGCTAAAGTTTAATCACAAACGGTTCAATGTTTTAGGAACGCATAGAGGACAAACATACATTCATTTTCCATGATATATTTATATGGATAGGGACACTGTGCCCTTGATGCAGTAAACTCCAATGGGCAATGTTTCTTTTCAGTTACGTAACATAACCCACTGAATAAGTCAACATTGCCCACTGAAAACTCGTGTGTGATCCATCAGCTAATGAGTAGCGTAATTAGAAAAGTGGCGGTTTCTTCCTACCGCGGCGTTATCTTGTCTTCGATAGACCATTAAGTTTTTTAATTACTCCGCCCTAGTCCGGACTTTTAATCACTTTACCGGGAATATCGAAAGTTCTATTAGTAAAAGGGTTTTAGTTTTCATAAATGTTTCACCGGTTTTACCCTACTGCGCAACGCTAATGAGGTCGATTATATTTATCAGGCTATGTTTGTAGCTGATTTTGTTGATTCCAACGCCAATCGATTTGTCAACCATTCTCAATTAAGTGTTCAATACTTATAATAAAGCTACGATAAAGTTTTTATAGAATCATATAACAGGTCTTATTTGTTTCTTTTACGCAGTCGGGTTTTTTATATATTTTTTTTATATTGACTTGTTCAATTATTCGTTATCTTAGTGACGCACAAATCGCTAGCAGGTATCTATAGAAGAAGGATTGTATGTAGAAAATGGTATCAAAGAAAATGGTAATACTTATATCAAATATAACTACGCAAGGGAGTTGTATGATTCATAATACCTAATTTATGTGTATGTATGAGACATTTAACTAATGTTCAATACATATAAAATATCTTTAGCATGACACATTTTTATGGCATTTCAGACTTTAGTCTTTAGTTGGGAAGCATCACCTAAAAAAAATGAGCGAGCTTAAAGCGCGAGCGTAGCGTCTTCGTTTCAGCTTGAACAAAATTGGTTGCGTATGTCCGGCGGATTTCCGTTTGTTCTCTAATACAGGTCGCATTGTTGAACCGATTCTCGTGCAATTTTGTGAGCAGATTTGATTATTATATAGATTTTTTTGTCGATTCAGTTTATGGATTTTTTTCAAAATGGCGGAGATATGAGCGTTGAAAACGTAAGAAAACCATTTCGATAAATACGCGAGGTCTTTCACTTTATATTTAGGTATTTAGTTTTGCGGTTGACTATGGTTGTATCATGTCGTCATGCACAGTAGACATGCGAGGTCGCGCGTCGACTGGTCTCGAAGGAGCGGGTGTTCTTTCATTAGTGTAGTCTCCGCCTTAAAAAACCTTATGTCATTTCTAATGACACATGTTTGGGCGGGAAAGTCACGCGATTTAGTTTTTCTTTTGTTCGTATAGTTTTCGGCCTGTTAACTTTAGACTTTTGTCGTCCCAAAACAAATAAATTCAATTATAAGTCTATTTGTAGGTCTGTAGTCAAATCTTGCATGCTAAATTAGACCCACTTCCCGATGTCCGATTGGACTCAAATTTGGTGTACTTATGTATCTTCAGTGAAAATACTTCTGAACTAAACAAGTGAACCCATAGAGTTCGATTCGCCTTGACAAGTTCTTTGGTTATATAATATATTTTATGTTTATGTTTTTATTTTCTACGTTTAACATAGGTTTATTCTCCGTATAATGTGAGTCTAATAGTTCATATTTAAGTTTAAAATGATAAGAATAACGACAGTTACAAATAAGTTATTCCTGTTAACCACTATCAAAGGCACCGGAAGTCCAGCGTCCAGCCTTATCATGCTGAAGCTGCCACCGACCAGATCTTCAAGATCCCTAACTGCCACACATTCTTAGCATTATCATTTGTTAGTTGAACATCGACAGCTCCATTTAAACTGGTCAAACCGCCCTTGCACTCAAAACCATTTTTACATACTTACAAGTACTTACTTGTTGATTGCTAAGTTACATTCAAGAAAAATATAAATTAAATCGTATAAAGGAAGTATGGTTCATTTATTTTATTATAGTTCATGAGTCACTGACCTCGATTTATTATGTAGGTATTTTATTATAAGGAAACATTTTTTACTACAAATTTAAAATAGTTACATATTTTTTAAGACTTTTAGGACTACGATAAAATATATACAAATAGGTGTGTAATAGATAACCGGTATGTATACTTGCTTATATTTTTATTATTTATTTGCTTACGTTCAATAAAGTACTCCATGTCCTTCTATATCTACTACTTAATTTAATGAATTAGTCAGCGGCGTGAACAGCCGTTTAAGCTCATTGTTTTAGTCGGAAGTGACAAAAAGCGGACGTGCTATTTACTCACCTTTCTGTAGAAAGAGATAAATATATTTATTTTTTTATTTGTAGAAAATCTTTCACCAATCATGTTTCTGGCTTTCAGTTATTTAGATCATACCCATAATGATGTATTGCACAAATATGAAACTATCTTTAGCTGATATTTAATACGAATAGTTCTTTGGTACTGTCAGTCAAAAAACTTATAACGGGACTGTCAGTCAAAAACTGAATAGACCTGACTTTCGGATTTATAATATTAATGTGGAATATGTAAAAAAATATATACACAGGTTTAAGGAGTGGTAGACAAAACGCGTCAGGGTGAAAGGGCGCGCCATAGGCCGTATACACATGGGAAATTACCTAAGTGCGACAACTACAAGTCGTCGAGTCCCGCCCTAAGACGTAATTAATTAATGTGTAACCTGCCTTACGTGTCGCGGTGGAAAGTTTTATTTGTCTTTTCGCCTTTATGTTATGGTTACCTAATATGTTGGTAGTTTTATATTATGCCCTAGAAATTAGTTAAAAATTTTTTTTATATCACATTTGTCCTAAAGATTAGGGTATGATGGGGCTGGTGTACCAAAATAGGCAAAAGTCCTAAATAAATCATTCCATCAATCCAAATACATTAAATTAAATTTTTTTTTAAACGCATTCACACTCACATCACACACAATAAGTTCAAAGACTTGTATCGTGGGTGCCGGAAACATTCACATCACACACACATTATACCCAGAACCAGAAGCACAAATATCCCTTGGGAAGGAATTTGTGCTCTTGCCGGGAATCACTTCCCAGGACCCACGGCGCAGAGGGCGGAGACCTGTCCACTGCGCCAACTGGGTCGTCAATAAACTTTTTACCTAGATAATCTTGACAGTACTGCCCACTAGTATATAAGATAAGCAAGCAACATATTATCTAGTCTATAAGATAATAAAAAAAAAATATTTGACTGGATCCTATTAATCAAACCATTTTAGGTTACAAAAAATATTTTATTATAGTTTCAAAACGTATCTTGCTCCCACCATTTCCAAAACCTCACCTCTTTTAAATTTAATAGGACCAACTCACTATCCTATCCTACTAATATTATAAATCCGAAAGTTTGTGTGTAAGTGTGCGAGTGTGTAAGTATGTTTGTTCCCTCTTCACGCTTCAACGACTGAACGGATTAAGATGAAATTTGGAATGTACATAGCTTATACCTAGGATTAACACATAGGCCAATTTTTAACTTGACAATAGCCGGCGAAGCTGCGCGGCACGGCTAGTTACCTAATAAAAGAAATAGAGGCTTAGTGTTCAGCCATATCTGAACAAGCATTAAAACAGTCATCTAATAATTCTAAATCAAACTCAAATGCACCAATAGAAAAATAAAGACAAAAAGATTAAAGGTGTATTATGAACCACCCAATCTATCCTATAGTTAAACATAAACATCCGTGTAAGTAAAAACAATCAACTTAATTGTAATTAAAATGAAATCGGATTTACTTTAATTAATTTGCATCTAAAAATCTTATAAATAGCGATATTCCTACCCCCGGGAAATAAAGCCAAGTAAGGATGCGAAACTGGTAAGCAACGATGGCACCTAGCATTAAAGTAATTATTAGACGTGTGAACACGCCCTTTGTAATAAAAAAAATACACATAACCACCAGTTTAATGTAGTATTTTTTTCGGTTGGCAATACCAGCTACCTATAACTCTAGTTTTGCCGCGATAGCAAAAAAATAACGTTCAATTAGAGAAAGGTTGAAGAATCGTTGGAAAATAATAAAATACAATAGTCTAAAATACAAAAGCATACTTACTATATATTATTATTATAAATACGAAAGTTTATGTGTAAATGTGCAAGTATGTTTGTATTCTCTACACGCTGTAATGGTTGAACGGATTTAGAAGAAATTTGAAAAGTACGTAGCTTATGCCTAGGATTGCCACATAGATACTTTTTAACTTGATAAACGCGGGTAAAACCGCGGGGCATGGCTCGTGTGTAATTGGTGGAATCTTAACCTGTTTTCGTCGGAAATTGAGGCTGTTTTGAGAGAGTTATTTTTTTAAGCTTTTTTGTATTAGCTTTAGTAATATGACGTAAATAAATACTAACAGTTGCGAAATATAGTTTTACATCTGCTGTTAAGACGAAATTTTAATGTATTTCTTACTTTTCGAGAAATTTACGAAAGATCGAAAATTACCCAGGCATGTGACCTGCTTAACCACCATATTTCTATGCGCCTCTATAGCCTACAGTTTACGACTTATAATCGCCTGCGTTAACAAAAACAGCAACGAAGCGCATCCTACTCTCAAAAAAAAAGAAAAACCACAACTGTCAAATTAAGTAAACACTGACCGCAAACAAGAAAACCAAATAGAATGCACCAAAAAGTCCGCATACAATACGTAGATAGGTATTATACATCGGAAGCTCAAAGCTTCCTGGACCACTCTAGGCTTTTTTATCAAAAGCTAGTCGGATACGACCAAGAAGTACACTCGACAGTTGAAAACTGTCTCTAGTAATTAACTAATTCTGGACTCAAGTAACCGTGAACGGTCAACTGATGCCTTTGCCTGCTACGCGTGCGTTTAACCCTTTTTTTTTCGAAATTAATACTGGCGTAGTTGGGGTAATGAAATCTCGGCAAGCACTCAAATGAGCTGAACTTTTGAAGCCCGGGGTACAAGACAGGCGGGTCAGTGCGGAGGGAGTCATTACGCAGGGACGTATTCAGGTGATTTATCGATTATGCACGATGATTGAGAGAATCGAATGATTTTAAGTGATTTTTCTATGGGAGGGCTTTGAATTTCGGATTTGTAACCTTTTTGTGTGACGAAAAGTGGTGGTGTGATGAATAAACACTGTGATGATTAATTAAAATGTTTCCCTGTAATACAAAAGTTTCACTTCTATCGTGTGTCTTTACGGCACGTCCTGTTTTTTGTTAATAATTAGCGTTTACGTTAACTTTCTTTCTTAATTTTATTTTTTTGCAGAGTATGCATATCGTAAATAAAAGAAATATTAAAAATATTGTATCGAGAAATCGTTTAAACTGAAAATCTTTAGTCTATGGACTTTATACCGTTCATAAATTGTTTTACTGTGACTTGAAGATGCTGGATAAATAATTTTAAAAAATGTCTTATTGAAAAATCTAATTTAAATTTATACAGAACCAACTAGAAACTAATATAACTATCCAAATCGGCTTGAGAACTTTATTTTCAGTCGGATAAAAATACAGGGATTACATGCTGGTCGGGTTCCTACAAGTGGGAGTCCATCAGGGAGGGTGTTTATTCTCGCTCCTATTCAAAACTTTTATCGATTTTATTATTATTATATTCTATATAATTATACACGCAGATTTATCATTCTTTGTACTTTTATGGCTAGTAAAGTAGTAACAACGAGTTACGTCAAAATTTTACTATTTTTTCACAAGATAACGAGAGAGAAAGTTGCGAAAATGCGCCATGGAGGTGTATATTATCGTCTCGAGCCCGCATCGTACAAGTATTGCTTATTTAAACTATTTTACATTTATTTATTGGTTCTAGATAGTTCTAAGGTAAAAGTAGGCTTGTTTACCAACTTTAAGAAAGAATGAGGTTAAGTATAATTACTAGTGATTTTCATTTACACCAATGATCGGACTTATTTTATTCATATGTATCAAATCAAATACGTAGTTAGTGTGAGGCTGTAAGTGTGTAAAACATTTACTAATTTATTCATATGTATCAAATCAAAATCGTTTATTCACATGGGCCCCAAAGAGGCACTCATGAAAGTTAATGACTCTACTGCCAGATTTGCAGACAATATACAAGAGTATGAGCTCTCATATACACTGATAGTATATAATATAATACTTATTATTTCTCACCTCCTAATGAATACCTAATTACTTAAAAGGCGCGATGACGTCATATGTTATTCACCTTCAATTACAGTTGCAAACATTCTTGATTCTGCGGTTATCTAAGGAAAATACATCGACAGTTGATTACCTACAAACTTTGTAACACACCTATTTACTTAATATTAAATAATAATAAAAAAATTGGTTGTCTATAAGTCTGTTTAAGGACGATAATTTTGCGTGATAACGTCATAAGATCGCTAGAGATCACTTGTTCCGTGCTCTCGCTTGCACGCTCAGGCTCAGGCGGAACGTGACACTTTTTCGTGCATGCAACCGGTGTTCATCGATTTATAAGACGTTATCACGTCAAAAATCCTTAGGAATGGTAGGATGGTTGAAGAATTTTATATATTAAAACTACTTCATAGAAGAAGCCTGTTGCATATTTTTATTTTTGTTCATACAACGGACTAATTAGACGTCTCTGGAAAATGTAATTTTTTTTTTGTAAAGCTGAGATGTTACACAAATTTAGCGACGAATTAAGTTAGTTTTTGAATCAGAAATATAGTATAGTTATGTCATTAACGTTTTCACACTCACAGCCCCACACTACATATGATATCTTGTGTCGTCGCTGCCGGTGTTAAATTTGTATATAAATATTTAAAAAATGCATATTCTGATTATTAAAATCACCTGTAGGTGGGTAAAACCAACAGGAAAGATAAATTACATATATAGATATATATAGAGTACCTACTTATAGCTTATACGTTTAATATAAGTATTTATAAGCATTAATCTCCTCTTAATACAAATGCGAGAATTCATTTTTCAATTTTGAGAATAAATGGTTTACAGAAACTCTTATGAGCGAGTAAAAAGAACATCGCCACATCAATATTTACATAATGTCAAACACACAAATTTAAACAAAAAAAACGCTTTTCATCTTCAAGGACTACACAAACACAACTCAAGGACTTGTATCGTGGATGCTGGAAACATTTATATATCACACACATTTAGAAATCACCTAAAAATTTACTCCTGCCGGGAATCGAATCCAGGACCTACGGCGCATTGTCCACCGCGTCAACTCGTGACTGATCATTTAAGTGTTTTTATTCGCGTAAATATTTCGAATTATTTTACAGAAAAGGGAATGAAGTTTATCTTAACCTAGGCTGAAAATACATCCAATATCAATTTACAAACAACTGTCATAAAGCACCAGTCGACCTGTCAAAAATGACGCGTCACGTCAAATTAGTTAATTTGAATTGCCTAGTCCGTCCCTGACTCGGACGGCGCAGTCTGAAAAAAGTTTTTTCACTAACTGAAGCATTAATCCAGGCTGGTATTAGTTTACTCGCTTTTACCCGCGTCTGTGTGTGTGCGCTTCAGCTGTGCATGTGTGCGCGCGCCGTGCAACTTTTTACATAGACAAAGAGATGCACAGAGAGCGCAGGGATTTTTGACATTTAACTTTGTCGAGGTTTGTGTGATAGGTCGTTTATACAAGCTTTTATTTAGCTTGCACTGTATGTATGTAAGTATGTTTGTTCGGGTGGAATCTTGCAACTCAATTTTGAAGCAGATATCTCGAACCGATTGAGCTGAAATGTTGTATTCACGTTTAGTTTGGATGACAATGCATGGTTAGCTGTGTGACGTCATTCTAAGTCATACATGGCGGAACACACAAAATGGCGGACAAGTATTTTTTAATGCACTCCTATAATATGGGTATCCAATGAAAGGGCTTGTTGAGAATAACTCGAAAAATAAAGTGACGTCACTTTAAATCCAATATGGCGGACTTCTAAAAGCTTGTCTTTAAAAATTTTTTTAACAAGTAACTTATTGTTGAATCAATTTGGATACATTGCAAATATAACGACACAGTTCTAAGTTTTTTTTTTTTTACTATTTTACGAACCTTCGATATTTTATTTTATTTATTTTTAGCTTAGCTAACCTAACTTGAGTGTTTTATATTGAGCACAAACATTACTCTCTTTTATTCGTTCACCTGAAAATCGATTAAAAAAAAACCCAGTACATTTTCAACAGCTGAAGTATGAAGCATTTAAATAAAAAAACACCCGTGTCGCTTCTGAAATTTAATAACTCTACAAAAATGCAGTCTACGGGCTCATTCTCCCGTACTTCTCGAAAGCTGGACGGCGTCCACTCACACACACATGCAAAGCCTTACCTTTTAATTTAAACCTTACGGCATTCGCATAGGGGTTATGTAGAACATTAAGGGTATGTACATAACCTATCATATCGTTCATTTACGGGCTGGCATCACGTTTTTAATAACCATTGTATTTGGCAACGATCGAAATAAGTGTTCGGCAAAGTGGGAAAAAATGTCTGGAAACTATTTTATTTCCAACTCATTTTTGCGATGCTCTGATGATTTTTTTATGAGAGTTATTTTGATATTGAAAAGTTGAGATAGAGTTTTGTTCTCGAAATCATTAATTTTAATCTGGAAGAGACGCGAGCGTGGAATTAGCTATCTGTATTTTTAGTGTTTAATTCCGATATATACCTATAATTATTTCTCTTATTATTTTTCTACGTTCTATGATCATGATATTTTGCCTAGCTACATTTTTTTTAACCTTTTTTTTTAATAATGACGCAACATATATATAATATGTTTGTTACACCATTTGAATTACGATCGAGCCTCAAGCCTAATGCCTAATAGGTAATTAAATTTTGACCTAAACTGCTAAGTAGAGTAATAACTATAAGTTAATTAAGCAAAAAAAATATTAAAACGCAAGCAAAGCTTAAAAAATCCGGACTTCATCGCTTATATTTCGGTTTTGGCGTGACCGATTTCGATAAAATTTATATTGGACCACCTCCAAATATATTCTACCAAAAAAAATCATCAAAATTTATTCACAATTGGCAGAGATATCGCGTGAAATACATACAGTCGAATTGAGAACCTTTTTTGAAGTCGGTTGAAAATACTAATACTTTTTATAGACATTTATTCTCACATACATTAGTTCTTATATTTTTTTATAGCAACAGAAAGAAAAGGTTACGAAAGATTTCGATATCTACGTTTTTTATTTAATTACTTGGTAGCTTTTATCACCTATAAATTAATAGTTTAGCTCTCCAAAACAAGCAAATTATATCAGGTATTTTGTACCATTTAACTACCTATCTATAAACGTTAAATACCACTTATAACATTTTCCTCAAAATATATATATTTTTTACTGACTTACAGACGGATAAAACGTTTTAAAATCTATAAATAATAATATGTTAATAGTTTTTCCAACTCCTCACGGTAAAGGCTAATTCCTGAAATACCTTATATTACCTATATACAAGTAACTGCGCATTAAAGTTAAGGAAAAATACTTAATTAACACTATAAGTAGAATATTTATCGGACAATACCTCTAAGCGATACCGCTTGAAGAAAACAACAATATTTGTACTTAAATCGTATGCCTTTATTGCTGTTTTTCTACTTAGGAGTCTAAGTCAAGAGTGAATAGGTATCTTCTAGACAAACGTGTCACATCTTCGGCCGCATCATCACTTTCCATCAGGTGAGATAGTGGTCAAATGTTTGTCGATTTACCATTAAAAAAAGCTTGGTTATATTTTATGTCTGGATAACTGTACATTCACACTCACAGTCTCACACAAAGTTTAAAGACTTGTGCAATGGGTGCCGGAAACACATTTAGATACAGAAGCATGAATACTATAGGTTATTTAGGTATATACTTTTTGCTTTTTCCAAGTCAGATGAATCGATAATAATTGTATCGATCTAATTATCCCCATCGAGCCTTATACTTGCTAGTCGTATCGATTAGTGGACAGTCCCTAGTGTCAGAATTATTCAGACCGCCTGAAGGCATCCGACAACGCTTAACTACTGTTGTCTTATGACTAACAACCCGATTGTTTGAAAAGACCGAGTCTTACAAAGAACGTCTTAGAACAAGTTAAATCGAAAAAATTACGACTTAACCGTTACGACTTTAACATTTTTGTCGTCTCCGATTCAGTTTGGGCAAAATTGCTTTCGTATTTCCGGCGGATTTCCGGTTTTTCTCCTCTACAGGTCGCATTTCTCAGCCGATTCTCGTGAATTTTTGTGAGCAGGTTCGATATTTATATAGTTTTTTTAGTCGATTCAGTTTTTGGATTTTTTTCAAAATGGCGGAGATATGTGGGTTGAAAACGTAAAAAAAAAATTACATTCATTTCGAAAAATACACGAGGTCTTCAACTCTAGCCACTTGTAATAGGTCATTTTGTGTATAACAGTAACGATAATTTTACGAATCGTTTTTTTTTTTTTTTTTTTTATTTGTGATAGGCTAGTGTTTGACCACTATCTCACCTGATGGTAAGTGACGATGTGATCGAAGCTGGTAAACACACTAGACTGGAATACGCATAATACGGTTTCTATAACTGTTTTGAAAGATTCATTAGAAGTAACACTTGAGGTTCTTACCCCCTGTTATCGGGTAGCGGTATGCCACCCGCATGTGTAGGCTATGGTAATGAAGATGCGATCGCGACACCGTGCCCCCAATAAGTTGTTTTGCGTGGAGAAATCGCTTGGAGCGATAATACCGATTTCACTTTTTTTTCTTATTTATTTTTAGTTCGGTTTTATTTTTCTTGTTTATTTCATTATTTTTAGAAAATAATAGAATAGAAAAAAAAAACTTTTTTATATACCAAATAAAGTGATGTAACAGGGGTATTCGGTATACCTAAAAATCTAAAGTACAATGGGCCTTATCGCTAAGAGCGATCTCTTCCAGTCAACCTATGGATGGAGAGGGCAACAATCCAAAAGCTATAATAAAAGAAATAAGCGTGTTTCAATTCAGTATATGACGTTCCCACAGCTGTGATTCGGACCCATGTCGGGGATTCTCGAGAAAGATTTTTACCTACACTTTCAAATCGAGTTATACAATATACTTTCGCAAGTAAAGTTATACAATATACTTTAGCAAGTAAACAGTAAAAGGCAAATAAAGTAAGGGACGAGAAAATAATAAAAAAAGAAAAAAAACAATTAATGCGACCCTCGACGTAGCAACGTCTTAGCACCGAGCTGGTTGTAGAGTTCGAAATGTTATGACATTCCAAAAGAAAATAAAATGGCTTTGACTTTGTCGCACGTTGGAGGCAAAATGGAAAACCACAATGAAACATTATATTTAAATAACTACACAATATTTGTATATTGTTGTATAAATCTATTTTTAGCATTTAATATTTTCCCATTATTATTCTTGCACAAGTATAATCTGATATAATAATGTTATATGTACTTACAAAAATTTATCATATCTAGTAAGAGGTTTCGTAAATCCTAGAAAATTCTGTAAAGATTACTTTTGTAGCATGCCCTCATGCTCAAGTCTTCGTGTAACTAACTAAACTACGATTCGCATCTAGTTATAAGTATCATACTAGCTGACCCGCCCTGGCTTCGCCCGGCTTGACGCAATATAGTATAAATAAAAACCTGCCAAATTTAAAATAAGAATAAGTCGTTAGATTGTGTGGTTATTTATCATTTCGCTTTTTAAATAGATACAAACATGACAGTTGCAACTGTCATGTTTGTCAAAACACACATTTATCACTCGTATTTTTGTAATCTATATAAAATCAGTCTCAGTGGTTTTTTATCTGACTTCACAAAAAGGAGGAGGTTCTTGATTCGACTGTATTTTTTTATGGGTGTTACATCATAACTTCTTTCTAGGTGAACTGATTTTGTTAATCTGATCAAGGGTTCCGAAGATAAAGCGGTGAAGTCTGTTTTGTTAAAAGCTTTGCTTGCATTTAAATTATTGGGGCTGTGTATTGTATCTGCCGTGTCTTTCAGTTCCTATATCTATGTCATCGTTTCACACGGGAACCAAATCGTTTTCTTTAGGGGAGCGGACCGCAAGATCCACGGATTTCTTTTACCCCCTCTCTTATACCCATAAGAGGTTTATTTGAGAAAGAGTTTAGGAACTTTAAGAAGTAAAGAGGTTTATTAGCGTATAATTTATTAAGTTAATGGGAATCAAAATGACAAGGCATGGAGGAAACTGTACAAGCGCTTTCTGGCGACTACATAATATAAAAAAACCTAGACTTTTTATACAATTTACGCATCTGGTTATGGAGTTAAATTTGACCTTAAGCTCTCAAAATCAAAACAAAAATTTCTCTTATACGTTTTGTATTCTATATCCAAAATTCAAAAATAGAAAAAAATCTATGCAAAAACTCACCAACTGTCATCAAACAATGAACCAAGACGTTGCCAGGTAAACGCAAGATGCGAAATCTTAAGAAATCCACAAAAAATAGTCGCGAAATACATAAAACGCACCCTATCCCAAAGGAATAAAATTCAAAATTTCACACCACCCCAGCATTCTTTGTCGTCATTCTTAGAAAACTTGTGCTAAGAAACTTTGAGCTCAAAAACTGGTCACGTATAATTCAAATTTGGTTAACAAGAAATTTGGCGAAATACATTAAGGGTGTTAACAATGATATTGTTCAAGGAACAGCTGATTCCCACAGTAACGGTTTTCGTTTCAAATGTAGAACAAGAAATGGATAACAGACAGATCAACCGATTTTTTTTTAAATTTATTGTTGCAACTTTAATGATAAAAATATATTTTTATAGGGAAAAGACAAAGTGAATCAGAAAAAAATTAAAAACGTTCCAACTTATTAAGTCATTTAAGGTTTTGTCATTGCTGTTTATCACACGAACTCCAATTTGCTTAAAAAAACCTAGCCAATGACACCGCAATTGTGCCAAACTCAACGATACCTATACGTTACGAACATACCTACCTACATAACGGTACCTATATACCTATATACCTGTATGATTTTAGCACCGTACACGGTGCTAAAATCATACTCAGCTACATTTAGCTTCACCGTAGGATTAAAACAGAGTCGCGACAAACAAATTTATATTTCTAATTTTGGACAAACATTCGTGCTAAATAGCTTCTAAAGCTAAGCAGTATTTCTACCCGCATTTCAATTAACATAGTATAACGTAACATAGCATAACATACTTAAGACGCTACGCAATTTTTTTAAGTTAAGAATTTGTCGTATTCAGTAACAAGAAAAAATAAAGATTTCATATCACACTTGTATTAATTATCCTTAGGTGTGTGTGTGTGTAAGTATGTTTATTTTCTCTTCATGCTGTATTTTCTGAATGGATTAGGACGAAATTTGGAATGTACTCTTAGGTACGTAGCTTATAATTATAACATAGGCTACTTTTTAACTTGACAATCGTGGGCCACGGGTAGTTTAAACAATAAATAATTAAAAATTTAATCTAAATAAATGGAATTCCGAAACGTGCCTGGTGAAATTTTTTTCGATAAAATTTTCAAAGTTGGGTTTTAAATACTTATATAGGTGCTACTTACACCGGCACTAAAAACGAAAAAAAAAGTATATTCAATTTCTAATAATTGAAATTCCTTAATTAACCCAAATAGATACGATTAAAACGGGTTTTACGATATAAGTATCGCTTAACAGAAATAAGACGTATTTCTGATATATATCTCTATACGCATCTCTTTTTAATTTACGGCGAGTAAATAGCTCTTACTTTTTACAGCTCCGGCTAAAACAATGTATATCGTCTTAATGCAACTTAGCTCGTGTCTGAATCTGTCATCTCTTGTTCAAGTATTAGATTAGATTATCCTTATTTTTTACCTTGAAACACCCAACGTATTGTATAGACGAAAATGGAAGCATAGGTATGGGTTATAATTAGATGAAATGGTATAAGGATATCGAAAACATCGAATTTATAGGACATGTTTACTAATAGGTATGTACTTTACCTTTGGCAGGAAATTAAGGTACAACTGTAAGCTCGATTCGACGATATAATATTATATTGTAGGTATATAAAATTGAATCGTTTGGGAGCTACGATCCCACTGACACACAGATTCCAACTACTACTACCAAATTATAACACCCGTCTTTTTAGTCGGGGATTAAAAAGACGCTCGCAAATAAATCGAAAAGGGTACATTCCGTGGATCTAGAATCACGATATTTCACAAGAAGCAAGGTTTCATATTACATAACATAACATAAACGCTTTTACACTCGCAGCCCCAAAGTAAGTTCGATGACTTGTGTCGTGGGTGCCGGAAGCATTCATATCACACACACACTTTCCATGGGTAGTAAACTTGTGTTTTCTCCGGGAATCGAACCCGATACCCCGTAGAAGGCGAATGCCACCCAACTAAGACAACGGACAGTTCAGATAAAAACTGAAAAACGTTGTAAACGATTGTTGTAAAATTTTAAAAATAGACGGAAGAAACGAGCTAAGCGCTTCGAGCCTTAATTCTATGATGGACCAAATATATACAAATTTGTACGGAACCACTGGTGAGCGAGTCGAACTCGCACGTTTAGTCCATCCATTTACTTTATGACAAACAAAAGTCAATTATTTGTGGCTTACAATGGATTAAAAACCCCGACAGGTAAATACATAAAGACCACAAAAAACAATTCATTTTCCCTATCTTTACAGCTGTAAAAGATAAACGGTCATGTTATAAAATGGATTATTTTATTTTAAAGAGGTTAAAAATATATTTGGTATGTATATATCTCTTTGAAGTAAACCTCATTTAAATCCGTATAGATAATAATAAATAGATATTTAGTTATATATAGAGATAAACATTACATAATATGAATAGCCGTGCCCCGCGACTTCGCCCGCTATTATCAAGTTAAAAAGTAACCTATGTGTTAATCCTAGGTATAATCTATAAACATTCCAAATTTCACCCAAATCCGTTTAGCCGTTAAAGCGTGAAGAGGGAACAAACATACACACTTACACACAGTATGATACCTCGTATCAAACATCCATAGACATAACGAGCTTACAAAGTATAAGGAATTCTGTAAGCTGCGTTCTTACTAACTCTTAAACTTTCGACTTTTATAAGTATGATTAATAAGTTGAAAACAGTATGTATCCTCCAGTATGTACTCTCTCCCATCATTAAAATATTTTTAATGACATTTAATCTCTAAATACACTTAGCGATATTTCTGTTAAGACCACTCAAAGACTGGCCGACCACTCAATGTCACCGAATTAACCGAATAGCCATACCATATGTTAGATAATTACTTCCAGACTGAGAAAGTTTAACAGTCCGTGATAAAGTCCAAAACTTGTATCGTAGATTGAAAACTATCGTTACAATAATATAGATCTATGTAGCTCTTGAATCTATTGACCGGCGAGCCAAAATACCCATTGGTGACAATGAGCTAATCGAGTCCAGGTTGCAAAGTCTCGGTCACCGACGTAAGGTGGCAAGCTTATCGGTATTCTATCGCTTACATTTTGGAGAATGTGCACAGGAATTACACGAGTTAATTCCCCATGCCCTTTTTACCATCTAACAACAAGACAAACTATCAAACGTCATCCATTTATGGTCGATATAACTCCAGTTTGCTCAAAGCATTTCGCTTTTACGTTCATCATCCGTACAGCGAATCCGTACATCACTTTACATCAGGTGAGATAGTGGTCAAATGCTTGCGGCATAAAAAAATAAACGTACTATAACTAATAATAATGCAAAACAACGTACATAAACTTAGAAATGTAAAATATTAATTGTCGCATCTCTTGTGCACAGTGGGCCGCACCACCTCGCGAGCAAGTCAAAAAGACATCTAATTATTTAGACACTTCATTTACTTATACAATTAGCAAGGCTGCAATCTCGCGACGAGTGCCAATTAAAAAATAATAGAATCCCCAGAGTGCGAGAGAGAGGTTCGAGTGTCTTTCTCGCGAGTGTTTTAGAAATGATCCTTATTATTGACAGCTCGCAACGAATCGTTTGTAAAAAAGTTGGAGATTCTATTGTTTTCAGTTATACTTCTGTGGGTCTAACTGAAAAAGAACAATTTAAAATCTGTTTCCAAATATAAAATGTAACAATCACGCAATTAATCTTTTTTTTCTTATTAAGAGGCACTTGCAAACGGCAACGCAACCGAAGCGTGATAGTCACTTGCAGGAACGTGAAAAACCGAATTAGCCCGTCTGAATGCGAACTCGTAAGTAATTAGCCTCGCGAGACTCTCGAATCGCTCGCTCGCTCTCGTAAGCGGAGCGAAGATAGCGATGCGACCGGGAGCGAAAATGGCTAATCAAATCCTTTCCCGCTCTCGACGGTATTGAAGAGGCTTTTTTATTTTCATTGTGCTGTGAAGTGTCACACTGTAGGTGGATAGGCAGATAGGCTGTAGATAGCTAGCTGTAGATAGGCTATAGCAGATAGCACAGTAATTTTACGTAGGTTTTTCAACTGCGAACCGTTGAGATTGACACGTGAGAACGTACAAATAAACAATTATAAAACGAAATGGGAACCGAGAAAAATATTTTGGATGTAATTATACAATTAGAATACAAACCTAACAATTAGATTGATTAAAATGCTTATCTCAATATTAACATAAGGATAAAAATACTTTCTAACATTTAATAGGAGTTATTTTGACATGGTATTGCACTGAAAAATTGCCCTATCGCTAAATGATTGAACATTCATGAATATTATACCCACTGAGATTTCGAGTTAAGCAAGTTTTTTGCTTGGAGCAGAACTAAGCGGCAATGAGTCATACCATCTTATCCCTGTTCATTTATTCGTATAGATAATTACATATATCGTACTAACCTTTTATTTTCGTCTATTGCAGGGAATTCTACTACATCCAGATGGAGAAATACGCAAGACAAGCTATCAGTGAAGGATTGAAAGCGGCTGAGGACATCCATGTCGCTGGAGACTCAGAGCTTTATAGGGTGCTGAACCTTCACTACAACAGAAATAACCACATTGAGGTGAGCTGGGTAAAGACACTTTTTATTATTTATACATATGAAAAATGTCTACATTTAGCCTTCTGCTTAGTTTGCTACAAGTACCTCCAATATTTTCGTATATTTGACATTTATTTATTTTACATAACATTAAACATTTATATTAAGCGATTAAATATAATAATATTGTACGTCCGGAATGGATTCCCCAACAACTTCAATAACAACTTTACTTTGTACACAGTTGATGACAATAAAATATTTTCTGATTCTGATTCATTCGGAAGATGAAAAGACGAATCTACTATCTACGATACTGTCGTATTATTTTAACTTACTCAACCTTTTTCAACAATGACTTCTTCTATCAATCTGATGATATCAATCAAGTGATTTGATTTTGATGTCCAAAATTTGCTGGATCAATACGTTCTCGCATTGTTTGTCCACCTTGTGCCATGTTGCGCGTCAAACTAAAGTAGTTATAAAAGCAAAGTTGAATATACATTTTTGTAATTGATGTACTACCCGAAATTCTACGATATCTACAAAACTTTTCCATAACTATTAAAAAACATATTTATAACTAAAAACTAGTGGTATAAACATTTTCGTTTGTCCTTTTGCAGGTTCCACCAAACTTCAGATACGTGGTGGAGCAGACTCTGCGAGAGTTCTTCCGCGCCATCCAAGGCGGCAAGGACGCGGAGCAGAGCTGGAAGAAATCCATCTACAAGGTGATCTCGCGGCTCGACGACCCCGTGCCAGAGTATTTCAAATCACCGAACTTTCTCGAACAATTGGAGTAGGCGCCACGTCAACGCAACGCACACAATGTTTCGGCAATACAAAATTTATTGATTAAGAAACCATTGGACGATTGTTTCGCACACCAAAATTTTACGACACTCGCATTTAGGCCTTCAGATTCAAAATTATTGATAAAAGAGTTAAATTAAATTATTGAAGTTTGGAATTCGTACGTTGGACGTCGAGTGGCGCAACACCTAGCTGCGCCACTAGTTGCGCTCTACTAGAAAATTCTTTAGGTTAAACGAGTAAGAGAAAATTTAAGTCACCTAGAATTTTATTTCTGCACATAATATATTTCGCTATATATATAATTATTATTATATTATTATTAAGTATTATCTTAAAATGGTTTTTATAGTTGTGTATATCTTAAAATCATTTATTGATTTAATCTTTAAGGAAAAAACGATTAATATATTAACTGCTTAAGTTTTGAATTTTTTGTTGTTTCTTTTTTTGTTATTCCTTTATTTCCTTATCCTTTGGAACATGTTTCCACTAGTTATTTCCCGTAGTTTTTATGTTTGTGGGCTCGCCTTGTGTGAGCCTAAAATTGTCAACCTTTACCTCGTCTTTACTTATTTTAGGAATAATTAATTAAATTTAACCATAGTCTTTAGTACAATAGAGCAGGGTTATTTTTCGATCCACAGACAAATACTAATTAAAAGATTATTTTTATACAGACAACCGGTTTTATGTTCACGCAGGAGATATTTAAATAGAATAAGATAAACAGTCACAAAATTCAAAAACTTACACATCCTAAGTAATTATTAAAGTAAACATCCTTGGTTGTATTTACAAATATTTCGGCAGTGTTCGGATCGCGTTTTCAGTTAATCCGGGGTAACCGGATTAGGATTAAGTTTAAATTTGTTAGATAATATACTACTTTTGAAAATTTTGCGTGGGCCTATTAAATAAAAAAAGACAACAACGCGCGAGTGCGGAGCGTCACACCATAGAATCGGTAATTTAATTTTAATTTTTACTTTAACCACAATTTTATGAACAGAACAGTGAAAACAGTCATGTAGTACGATTTTAAAGTTTATTTAAGATTTGGTTTCCGAAAATAGTTTTGTGTTTCTATTAGACTCTGGCCACAAGTTTCGATGATGACCCACAGTGGTGACGCAAAGCTCCGCACGCGGGCGCTCCGCGGTGATTCTCAAACACATAGACATTTCGACCCACATCCAAACAGTTCGCAATAGTATTGAAGGCAGTTCATATCAATAGAACAAAAATTCTTCTCGAAATAATTCCTATACTCAAAAATCACAGTTTCTCATTTTGGCATCCGTTTCAAGTTCAACGCACACAAACGCACTGGGCCACATCGTCCGATCAAAAGTGCCTTCAAAGATATTGATTTTTTACATGAAAAAAAAATTAATACAAAAGGGCCCTCAATAGAATCTGTCGCCCAACCGAAGTCACGCGCAGCGCCCGCGGCCACGCCAGCGCACACGCATACTGTTCGCTACACGAACAACCAGTATACATACACAACACTTACTATTATACTATAGAAAAATAATTAGTTCGATTCGTAGTTATATGTAGCGCGGCGAGCTCGAAGCTCGCTGTTCGACGGATAGACAACGGATCAAAAAAAAGGTCCCCGTTGATGTTCGGTATGATAATGTGGGGAAACGCGGCAGTAAACACCGTGGAGCAGCGAGCTTGGGTTACGCATATCTCGATGTATTTGTTATAACATGTAGTTGCCGGCCGTTATCCTAGCCATGCGGAAACACTTTCAGTTTACATCCTCAGTTTCACAGAAGACAAATATACAAATATAATTTTAAAGCTTTTTAAAATAGACACTAAACGATAAGATAGATAGTTTGTACAGAGATGTATAGTCACATGTACATAATACGATACCTAGTTTTAATACAGAAGAGATGTTACGAATAACTATCTTAGCGCTAACTATATTTAAGTAAGACACAATAATAGAACTGGTAATTGAGAATTGATTTGCGGAATTGTACAGAAGATTATACCATCTTGAGTTTCTTGTTCGTAACCGCGAAAGGACAACGGCCGGCCCTAGCTAAGCAAGTGTAAGCATTTTTCATTTGTATTACACGTTTGTTATCGTTTAATTTGTAACCGTTTGAACTATTACGATAATTAAGGGGTATCTCAGTTTAGGATGGACCAGGCGTCGACTGGTGTGCTTAGAGTAGCAGGTTAGGTGAGAGAGTTAGAGAGATACGGAAGTTTTTGAGACATCGACACATAGAACATATACGCAGCCTCCCCTCGTTCGGATACCGGTTTTGAGTTCGAAATTTTCCCGGTCTTAGACATTCGAATTTCAATTTTGAAATCGTAACCGATTTGAAATTTAAATTCGGATGTCGAATGGCCCATCCCCACACAGCCAACCCTTCACTGCAATAGCCCGGACTGAGTTGTTGTTTTCGCGTCGGTTTGCATGATGTACGCAGTCGCCGCAGGGCTTATTCGAGATCGAGCGTCGTTCCATGTTACGTTTACTCTTATTCTGTTAAATGTTGTTTGTTTCTTCCGTGCCCGTAGGCAGTGACATTTTAGAGCTGAGAAGAATTTGTACATAAGTATTTGCAGTGCCTCTATCAGCCGATAATACGAATTGAACGCTGGAATTGATTCCCCTTTCTGCCCATAGATGGCGCTAGAGGCACGCACGTAGTATTAATTAATTAGTCACAATAACCGTTATAGTTAAACTCCATCAGTACACTCCATATTTAGCCGACTTTTTAGCTCTAAACTGACAATCACCATCGTGTGTTTCTTCTTATATTAGTAAGTAATCCGTTAATCCGATCTCTTCATAGTTTTCTTCATTATCTAATAGTTAATGCAGGCTAACACAACACATATTACAATAGAAATGTATTGATTTCCCATCAACAGTAACCGACATGCCGTAATTTGCAGATACTTGGAGCCGTTCAATGTTTTAGAATATATTTTCTGGCAGGATTAATATTGACAATTTCAAATAGTATGTAGGTGCATTTGTTTGTAAGTTTTGTCCGGATTTTATACTTGAGTACTCACTGTGCAGAAGCCGCTACGAGACCACAAAGGATATACGCGATCGCCGATTGTTTGATGTTTGGATTTTATAAGTTATCGGTTGACAATTTTTCTAAATTAATATAAAGACTCAAGTAATAAACATCGAAATAATTAGTCCACAGTGATCAAGGGCTATCCCACAGAGAAAGTACAAAATTCGGTGTTGATTGAAGCTCATGTTTGTATCTATAAATAGTATGTAGATTTATTGGTATTGCCCATTTTCGGCGAACTTCTCTTCTATCGTTTGAATATTGTGTAATTAGATGGTAGTACGTTTGGTTTCAAAAATAATGTATAAAATTCGATTTATGTTTTTAGTGTTTTCGAATCCGTCTACAAAATGTTTGGGAGAACATCTAAAATTAAATATATGTATATTATTTTCAAAATTAACTATAAAATAAAAACAATATATGTATGTAGAATGTATTTGGTTCCACGTTTGGGTATTATGGTTCCTAAATTTTCGAAATTGTAATAGACTCTATTGTATGTAGCATTTCATTTTTGGAGATTAGAGACATTTAGGTGTACCAAATAGCTGTATCAATTTTTCTATAATTATGTGAAAAAATCAATAAGGAAATTGCTAAAAAATTAAGTAGTTATGAGATAAGTATCATTCTTATATACATATATATATATCTGATAAAAAATTGACAAAATTGAGCACGGATATACTATTAGGATGTCTCGAAACAAAATACTGCCGATGCTTATCAATAATAAATAAGGTAAGATAAGCTCGAACGCCCTGTATGTAATGATAGATCATACAACATTGATCCTAAATCGTCGAAAATAAAGTTCATAATTTTGTATTCGAAAGTAACCAAAGTATTTTCAATATCCTTGTGGTCTTAATTCTTAACAGCGATACACGTTCATTTCTAATTAATGTGTGTTCGTCGAAATAATGTTGAAATTTGTTTAATTTATTTTTTAGTGAGCCGCAGTCCATAATTGTGGCATCGTTTTGGTATAATATATGTAAACTACAGTGAGCGGACGCGGATGCCGGTGATAAAATTAGAAACAAAATTAAAAAATCGAAATTATTTTAGTAAAGTGTCGCGGAGTTTTTGTCCAGTCGGCCGCGTTGGATGGCCCACTGTGCAAGCCCGTTGGGCAGAAACACTTGCGGCACACAATTTGACTAGTATTTAGGCATCGTTTCGGTATCCTCGCATTTTGGCTAAGTGATAAGGCGCCGCGTCCGCTTGCGTTGATATATTTAGTACAAATTTCATGATGTTAAGATTAGGAGGCTCAAAGCTTTTCTTTTGTGGCGGCCGCACGCCCGTACCACTCCGCCCGACGATATAAAGGAGTCGTGTATAAATTTTATTCAAAAAAAAAGTATTTTTGTATCGAATATTTCTAAAGTTGGTGTAATGGTCAAAATTTCATAAATTATAGCGATGACAAAAATGGGACATTAGGTAATTTTAGAATGTCATGCGTTTTTTGTATTTAATTTTAAGAATAGCGTCGGATAAACGTTTAGGAACATTGCAGTTTGTAAATAAATTAAACGGTTTGACGCGGGTGTGTGGCCCCTTTTATATAGGTAAAAATATTATAATAACTCGAAAGATGTTTATATGATTCTGGATGTAAAGAATAAATTTAAAATTCAATTTAAGGATGGTAAAAAGACGAAAAAATTAAAATAAAACGCATCATCTGTATGTGTACGGCCGCTATTGTAATCTGTGGGCCTGAAAACCTATCACACTAACCTAACCTAACTACGCATTAATTAATACGATTCTAATTACAACAATACTTATACATTAAATATATTACACATTGTCATATTGCTTATTATTAAAAAGCGTGTGTCTATGTCCGTGAATGTTTAGGAAGTAACCACTGTGTATTAGACATAAAGTGGTATATGTGGAAATGAAAAAAATTGTATTTAAATTTAAGTCAAACGTTCCGTTTGTACGGAACGAGAGATTGTTACAAATTCGTTTAATAAAATTGGCGGTTCTAAAATTTGTTGATCAAAATTATTCAAAATTATCCGAAGTACGGTGAAAGGATGTATCTCTTCTAGCATTGTCATGGAGACTTGTTGATGCCGGTGAAGGACGTTTCTTCGTGAATATAACGAGTAATAAAGCTAAGCTTTTATTTGAATTTGCGTCTTTTATTTCATTGTTCCTAATTATCCTTCCTTTCGTACCCTTGACACCGGCTTGCACTACTAGAACCCACAAATAGTGTTGTCACTAACTCCATTAATATTTGCTTAGAACTAACCTATCTGCCGTATGTATGAGTCATATTATAAGTTATCACTTATCAATGTATTATTATATTACACTAGTGACTAGCCCCGGCTACGCCCAGGTGCAATTTTCGGTTAATTAAAAAAAAATACATACAAACATTGCCCTGAGAATTACAAACACAACAAATGATAATTAAACGCAAGCAAAGCTTAAAAAACCCGATTTCACCGCTTTATCTTCGGAACTTTGATCAGATTAGATGTACTAAACACGCATTATTGACGTTTTTTTTTAATTTTATATGATTTTTAATTGATTATTACAATGTGACTTCATAATTATTATCTTTTAATATACTTATACCTAAAATCTTTTATGTTATTAAATTGTATTATGGATTTAATCTAAAATAAATGAATTGAATTGAATTGAAAAACAACTTTTTTTATTTTAAATGGTATCTTTAATTAAACATGAGATTTTATTATTTATCTCTTACCAGAAATAAAGTCAGGTGATTATTAGCGATTGTTCGCATGAAGCGTTTCGCTTTCACATTCATATAAGAGCTGCCGAAATACCCAGCCGTCTATTGTGTTTTCTGAAAAGTATATTCCGGGGTTGTTCAAGAAGCGTCCAGTTTTAAATAGGCTAGAACACAAAACGTTATATTCTATAGTTACAATTATTAGTGATAAGAGACTAAAAAAAATTATTAAAAAGATGCGCCGCCGAGTTTCTTGCCAGGTTCTTCTTGAGATGGCTGTAATTTTGTTAATAATTAGCCATCTCGAGTGGCAGTAGAGTCATTAACTTTCATGAGTGCCTCTTTGGGGCCCATGTGAATAAACAAATTTCATTTTGATTTTGAAAAACATATTTTATCTTATTTTGAACAAAACAATCGTTCATCATAACCCTTCATCATCATGGTAATTTTATTCAACTTAATTCCAACCAAATGGGTAATATCTACCCCCTGCATCTTGAGCACGTCAAATATTCAAATTAACCCTAATTCGCCCTAGGACAGCTATATTTGAGCTGATTACGGATCTTCAAGACCCTGTCCTCGGCAATCGAGGTTTTGATTGACACTTGATTTTTTATTAGGTCGTTGTAGATGTTAATTTTGCTCTCCTAGACTCCTACTTATAACGAACTAGCTGCGCCCCGCGGCCGTGCCCGCGTAAGTCCCGGACCAGCCAGAATTCGGGTAAAAGTAGCCTATGTCCTTTCTCAGGCTCTAGACTATCTGTGTACCAAATTTGGTTTAATCGGTTCAGTAGATTTAGCGTGAAAGCGTAACAGACAGACAGACAGAGTTACTTTCGCATTTATAATATTAGTAAGGAGTAAGGAAGTAAGGATAAAGAAGACGCAACTCCCCTATGATATATAAAAAGATAGAACGTAAGATAATCCTTCCTTTGTTAGCCTCAATGTTACACTAAAAACCGTTATAAACATCGAATTTATAGGTACTATTTCTCTTATATATGTAATTTATATAGAATATTTTATATATATATATATATATCAATATATACGTATAATATTGGAATTTATGTATCATATGATCTGTTGTATGTATGTTTATGTATTGAATTCTAAAAGTTTCTGCATAACAATATACATGTTTTATATTAAGTTTACGGAACTCCGGAGACAAACCAAAGTCTGTGATGTGGTTCAACGCATTGCAAGACTCAAATGGCGATGGGCCGGACACATGGTAAGGCGAGGTGATGGTAGGTGGAGTAGAGCCCTGACTGAGTGGATACCGAGAGAAGGCAAGCGAGCCGTTGGCAAACCAGCTGCTCGATGGGTCGACGATATAGTGATGATCGCAGGAAAGACCTGGATGCGATCAACGCAAAACAGAGGAGAGTGGCACAAGGGTGAGGAGGCTTATACCCTGCAGTGGGTCGATACAGGCTGATGATGATGATGATGATGATATTAAGTTTATGTAATATATTTTCATATACACATATATATATTCTTAAAATAAATTTTAGATTGCTGAACCTTTTTTTTATTGTATAGCTTCATTTATTGCACGCCGATATATCTTCTGAAATAGCAGGATGACTGGCAGAAAATGCTGTAGCATTAAGTCCTCCTATGTACATAGTATTTGTGCATGAAGTTTTTAAATAAATAAATAAATGTTCTTTCGTCTTCGTGGTAGATCCAACAGTGTTTTGTTTATAATTGCATCTAGTCTGGACCATAGAAAAGAATATATTCTATCCGAATGCCCAATTCAGAAACACTGGGTGAATGTCAAGGAATAAAATAAGTAGGTCCACTAGTAAGTATGTAACTACCTATATTTATTTCTTTGTATTCAAATTTATTATTAATTGTAATAATGATGCAACCAATAATAATAATAATTTTACTAAGTTACTAAGTTATTTTGGTACTAACAACTCTATGGATTATGTCCGAAATAAATGATTTTATTTTATTCATTTAGTTAATACTAGCCGTGTCCCGCGGCTTCGCCCGCTATTATCAAGTTAAAAAGTAGCCTATGTGTTAATCCTAGGTATAATCTATGTACATTCCAAATTTCATCTAAATCCGTTCAGCCGTTAAAGCGTGAAGAGGGAACAAACATACTTACACACTTACACACAAACTTTCGGAATTATAATATTAGTAGGATATGTTGTAGTTGGTTGCTACACACAGCCCGCAGGACGTTATAAAAAAAAACCAACAAACGCATTCACACTCACAGCCCCACAATAAGTTCAAATACTTGTATCGTGGATGCCGGAAACATTCACATCACACACACATTATACAACCTAATAAAATAGTACCTACAAAAGGTTCGGCGTGCTGGGCCGTGGCCCGCGGGCTTACGCGACTTATACGCGACTTAAGTTTGAGCCGTAAGTGGTAACCATAATGTTGACACTATACATTTTTTTTTTTATTTGTGACAGGCTAGTGTTTGACCACTATCTCACCTGATGGTAAGTGACGATGTGATCGAAGCTGGTAAACACACCAGACTACATTTCCGTTTCTTCTCCACTGCTCAACCAAATTGCTCAACTGCATCAAGTTGAGTAGTGGGTAATAAATACCAACGGCTCATCGGGTAATTGCTCAACTTTTGTATATGAGTATTTCGGCGAAGGCGTAAGAAGCCACTTGAGTTTAGAAACTGAGAAACATGATCGTATTTACGTAAGCCAAAGATAAATCGAATGCAGTATTTCACATTACTTAAATTAAGAAAAATCATAACATAACATAAAAGCTTTCACACAGCCCCACACTAAGTTCGATGACTTGTGCCGTGGGTGCCGGAAACATTCACATCCAGAACCAAATACACAAATTCTCAAAATGGAGGAAACTTGTGTTCCAGCCGGAAATCGAACCCGATACAGAGGTATCGGGAGCCAACAAATTACATCAATGAAGAGATCCAGCCTTTACAACCTCCTGTTACCTGGTATAAAATACCTAATACTCCTCTATTAATCAGCGCGGTTTAAATGGTTTAACTGTGACGTAACAAATAAACATAGTCACTTCCGAATTCATAATATACTTAATATTAGTGTAAAGCGATATTTACTTATTAAAAGCTTTTTAATGGGGAAACTCGCGATTACTATTCATACTAACGCGTCCAGGCGCTTAAATCACTAGTATAGGTACTTACTATTGGATAGTACCATAGTAGAAATATATTTCTACTACTAGTTGACCCGGCGAACTTCATACCGCCAATTGTCTGTGGTCAAATATTCAGAAACATCTCCTGTTTGACAGGTACGAAGAGTTTGTATGGGAAAATAAAATACTACTTTTTACTAATTTTATTGCAATTGCTTTATATTTTCTCACCTTTTAAACCTTCCCTGAACTTCCACAAATATTTCAAGATCAAAATTAGCCAAATCGGTCCAGCCATTCTCGAGTTTTAGCGAGACTAACGAACAGCAATTCATTTTTATATATAAGAAGAAGAAAGAAGAAAGAAAAAGATGATAGTACCATAGGTACTGTACTTAGTGACACTACTTCATATCTCTATTACCATTAATGGCACCAATGATACTACTTTAAAGCTATATATCACTAGTACTTTAGCACTGGTAACTTTAAAATATTTCCATAATGACGTTGAGATCGACCCGACTTGCTGAAGTCTCAGAAGAGCATCGTATACGTTCGAAACTGATAGGAGTATTTTCTCCACAAAAGTTCACGCGATTAATAGCTGGTTAGTAGTATCACAATAATAATAATTAATAACAACTTTTGAAGGCCCTTAGCTGGTTACGAGAGCGTGAAGTTATTTATTAGAGCGCCATCTACAATTTTACGAAAGTACTAGTTAAATTCGTGGTTTCCTTGTCGACTTCTTTATTTGCTACAGAGTTAGTATTGACTGCAATGGATAGATGTCGCTGTAACAATATATATCATTTCGCAGTAATATATTTTATGCGGGATTTTTTAATGTAAAGAAAAACTTTGAAGAAATCTATAAATTACAAGTATGTACAATACAAGATAAGATTTAAAAAAAATCCAGCTTTCCATAAAACTTATCTAATGCATGAAATTGGATAATATATACTTATTTGTAGTAGGTACCTACTTAAACATAAACTTTCACACTCACAGCCACACACTAAGTTCAAAGACTTGTGTCGTGGGTGCCGGAAACATTCACATCACAAACACAATCACAACCTTACACTTACCTACATAATCATACTAATTAGAATCACATTTGTCTATACAATAATTCTATTGATGTGATCTTACAGGATATAACTTTAATCAGAAATGTACATATATAAGCACTTACTGCTTTAAAAAAATATAATTCCAAAATGTTTAGTCCTTGATTGACATTCAAATGCATACCAGAAAGATAATAAAATATTGATTTTTTTTAGTCTTTTAGTTTTACTTTCCATTAGGTGAGATAGTGGTCAAATGCTTACCTATCAATCATGAAAAAAAGCTATACTAAAACTATCATCATCCTCATTCTAATCTACTGTTTTAAAGTAAATTTTAGAAAACTAAAGAACGAAAATCTTGGTGTAATACTTACATACATACATTTTCTCATAACGTACTTGTTGTCAGTAAATAATGATATCTGCTAATAATTTGTTCATACTGTACTGTTCATCGGTGAGCTGTGCTTTCTGTGTGAAATTGTATCTTTCAAGGATAATTCTATCAATCATAGGGAGCTCTATTAATTTACTTGCCATGCCCCACGGCTTCACCCGCGTCAATCAAGTTGAAAAAAATATATATGTGCCAAATTGCATACTTACTAATCTATTCAGCTGTTAAGGTGGCGATACCAGAATTTCATTTAAATGGCGTGTTTTTATAACCGTTTTACTCTGAAACCGTAATAGTGAAAACTCAAAAAAAAATGTATGTCATTTTTCATCATGTTAAATAAAAAATGTCAAAGTCGCCTCTATTTTCAAACTTGTAACCATTTTTCTCCTAAAGTATTAATAACAAGATTTTTTTTATTATTTTTAAAAAGTAGTAGAATACAACATTAATGACACCTTCACGATATATTTTGCGAATATTGTTTTGTAATCTTTTTATTCATTTTCATCGTCACACGTAGCTATGGTATCCATAAAGTAAAGAGAAATCAAAAATACTTACAATAAGACACTTTTATACACTTAGTTACACACAAACTTTCACATTTATAACATTAGTGTGATATATCATGTTAGTTTTTTGCGAATATAAGTGTAGTTGCTACAAGTCAATGTATAATAGTCTTTTTTTTCTTGATTGAATGATGAATCAAATAATGATATATTTATTAGAAACCAAACTTTGCTTAACATTAACTTATGTATTTATTATTATGCGTCTTTGTTCCCCGAACGGTATAATCTGGGAGTCTTCAAGTCTCGAGTGAATAGGTTTCTTCTAGGCAAGCATGTCACACCTTTGGCCGCATCATCACTTTCCATCAGGTGAGATAGTGGTCAAATGCTTGCCTATTAAAAATTAAAAAAAAAAAAAAAAAAAAAAATGTAACTTAACTCTATGTAAGACAAACATTCAATACTACTGAGATTAATAATCCAGATTAGCATTGGTACCCAAGCTAGGTGTTCCTGTGTTACGTATATTCCCAGTCGTCCCCACATGGATTGCCGGGTGGCGACTGGGAAGTTATTGCCACCACTTCAAATCGCTGTACACTGATGGGTGGATGTGGTCAAGAGCAGTAATTATGGCATTGCAATACCTAACGATTGGACACAATATCTATAAATATATATATCTACTAATTATGACAATTTACGAATACAAAATTACCTTAATTACCTTAAACTTATTAATTAATTAACAAAATTAGTTCCAAGTGTGTAAATTAACATAGCATGATAAAATTACTATATTTTATAAAATAATTTTGTACAAAAATAAGTTTATTGTAATAAAATAAATTGCATGAAAAAAATAATTGAAATATGTAATAAAAACTACTAATCAATCTTTACAAAAGAATCCTTAATAATACATATTTTTTATATTTCTATGAGCTGACAATAATATAAATAGTAAATGTACTTTTAAATTATTAACTATAGTTTAAACATGTTAATGAAATCAAAGGTATTAAAAATGTTAATATAATCTCCCTAACATATTATACTGTATACATAATAATGTGTATACACAATTACATACATACAATGTGTGTACATAGTGTAGCTGGTTGCTCATTCACCTTCTAGTAGCAGATATTTGGTTCGATTCCAGGTGGTAAAACAGGTTTTCTCCTCAATGGAAATTTATGTTACTGATTCTGGATGTGATTGACATTTCCAGCGCTGACGTTATCAAACATGGTGTGGGTCTGTATGTGTTAATATGAATTTTAAAATATCATAAAAAGTTTTGGTTTTAATGTTCGGAATGTAGTCCCAAGAAATTTCTGTTAATGTACGAATTACCCAGTATATTGGGTGCCAGACACCTTTACATTACACACACACAATCAAAATCAAATTCGATTATTTACATGGGTCCCAAAGAGGCACTCATAAAAGTAAATAATTCTACTGCCAGATTTGCAAAATTACAGCCCAATCAAACCCGTTACCTGCTGCTTTAGAAGGCAGGTGTGCCAACCAACTATGCCAATGGAAAGTTTGGCCGGAACAAACATCGATTTAAAATAAAGTCGGTCTAGTTACGCCATTCATAACTAAAGAATGGCAAGACCAATATTTTTGATCTTTGATTTGTTGGATTTGTCTTCTCCCTGAATCGCAGAATGGCTATTATTTTCCATCTCTAAACAAGAAAATTACTAACAATTGTTACAATGGCAATATCTTCGTCAATGGTAAGCCTTATGGCTCAGGCCTCATACAGGTCACTGTAACTTCAACTACCACCTACACAAAATAGGGGTCACAGATAGACTTTTGTGTATAGGATGTATGGAGGAAAATGAAACCATAGAACACATAATAGCTCAGTGTGCTGTCACTGAAGAAATGAGAGCCAACACTGGAATGCTAGAGCAACATTCCACAAAACCTAAAGACTCACAGAAATCAAATACAACAACTTCACCACTGGAACAGTTATGCCAGCACCCCAAAACCCCACTCCGCTATTTTAAGGAGTTGGGGTGGATGGGGTAGTTCCTGGCAGGGGGAAATGCACAATACACCCCAAGCGGGATGTCAGTGCAGGCCATACCGACCCCATATTGAATAAGAATAAGAAAGGCAAAGATAAACATGAAAGAGGTAAAACACTTCTTTATGTGGCATGCCAGGTATCTACATCTAGTACAGTTATATTTTATGTGTTCAGTGTGATTATGTCAACAATGCGTTTTAATCATAACATAAACCGCAACTAAGCTTAAGCTTCTTTATTTAATAATGCATTAATCCCCATCAACACCATCTTAATGTGGGCCTTAGTATCTACAATTTTATCATTAACTTCCCTGACTTTCATTTCATATGCTCCTATAATCAAACTCAGGAATCTAGTGGCCTCGGGCAATGTGTACTCTAAGTAACAATTCTTACCAATATTAATCAACATTTTCGAAGTGTCGTGGACAACTCCATCTATGCAAAAGTTACTGCCAATGTCCACTTGGGCTGTAAAACCGTACTGATGGGCTACCTTGTCACAGAGTACTCTTATAGTATGCCGTTGCTGAATGTAATCCATTAATCCTTCATTCACTACAGCTAATTCTTTTTCGAACCTCTTCAAATTTTCTTTAAGCACGTTTTCGATGAAATTTTCAAACTTTTGAATGGATTGTTCGATGATTGGTTCTGATACTTTTAAAGCTGGTCGAGACATTTTTAAACCATCCACCACTTAACGTCTGAAAAAGTTAAGCATTTAGAATCCAGAAGGAGGTTGAACTGCATTTTTTTGTTTTATGAGGCTTACAGCATTGGTTTATTATCTTACAAGGTAAATTATTTGTTCCGATACCATTATAATTTATTTAATACTGTGAATACTACAGTACTTCGTTACAATTCTGAAAGTGTAAGATTAATACTAACTACTTTACCACAATTTTCTTGTAAATTACATGCAAAATTAAAAGCAAATAATTTAGTATATTTTTCTGCTTCTCTAAATAGCGACTACAGGACTGTCTACTATTATTTCCCGCAATAACATTATTCATAATTAAAGCAATTCAAACATATAAATAATTATTATAATTAATACATACGCCCGGTGTTTTCAAGATCAAGGATTTTTTATCAATATTAGCTTAAATTGTTACAAGACAAGAATGAAGAAATATTGAGTACCTAAATAATGTAGTACAATACTCAACTAAACTTCTTCTTTAAATGGCGACTATAGGGCTGTAGTAAAGTATGATATTTTGATGATTTTGGCATTGACAAACAAATTCATTACACAAAATTAAATGACGGATAGATCCATACCGCTCGACGCTCCCAACGCTCGCAATTCTCTTGTCAGACATAGGGATGTTAAAAAATTATCGATTATTATTTTCTTATAATCGATTTTTTATTATCGATTTTTATAGTTGTATTAATCGATTTTTTTAATCGTTTATATAAATATTTATAGATTATATAATGGTACTAAATTTTGTATCAATAATGCTATTTGGTTTCCCAATTCCTTACCTTGAAATATAGGAACATTGCCTTTGATTTTTAGTTTTGAATTGGTTATTTTTTTATTCATATAATTTCATTTGATTTTTGATATGATAAATTGTTAATTTGAATCTCTTAGGCTTATAATTGGAATATGAAAGCATGCACTTTTAAATAATACAAAAAAAAATCGATTATTTTTAATAAAATCGATAAATTTTTAATAAAGAAAAATCGATTATCAATTAATCGATTCTTTTACATTAATCTCACATCCCTAGTCAGACATAGATCTATAGTAGGTTCATGGTTCAGGAATTATATAAAATGTAAACGTGACGTTAACTAAATATGTAGGCGATCTATCGTTCGTAAATCGTATGTCGTAACAGTGTGCCTACCACGGTTTTTAACATTTGATACATCGGGTTCGAACGAAGTACAAATCAAAAGTAATCTGCGTTTAATATTTATGTATGACTAGCCGTGCGCCGTGGCTTCGCCCGCTATTATCAAGTCAAAATGTAGCCTATGTGTTAATCCTAGGTATAAGCTATGTACATTCCAAATTTCATCTAAATCCGTTCAGCCGTTAAAGCGTGAAGAGGGAACAAACATACTTACACACAAATTTTCGGATTTATTATAGTTATTATTAGTAGGATTAGTAGGAAGTACGATTAGTATGATTTTAAACTACAATGCAGTAATTGACTAGATGAAAAAAAAGGTCGTAAAAATAGTATTCGTTCCTTACTTTTTTAGTAGTTCATTCAAAATAGCTTTCGCATAAGATAACCTATTGCTAGTACTTTTCATAATAGTAAACCATTTAAGTTAACAAGTATAGTACAGCCCATTATAGGATTATAAATAATTATAATGCCAAATAACTGAATATTAATATTGTGTGTATTTCTGTATTACTCACTGGGGCAGGCGCGATTCTGCCTTACACTATTTCCATCTATAAATAAAATACAAATTATTAATTCAATGAATCATCGGTCGCATCGTCATTTTCCATCAAGTGAGATAGCGGCCGAAAGCTGATCTATCTGGCATAAAAATAATTTAGAGAATTTGGTGCTCAGTTTTGAAATTCTCTAAATTTTAATCGTTTGGTAGTATCGATTTCTTATTGTGGTTATATGGTATCCGTAATATATTGTACGTCTAATAATGGCTTTTCTGAGCCTTCCGGAGAAGGCTTTTTTTAGGGTCGCGCACCGCAGTTACACAAACCCTGTGCGAGCGCCGCGGTTACTCATATCACTGTTCGGAAAGGTAGCTAATCTGTTGATTTGTCACAGTCCTAAAGAACTAGTACGCAGTGTCATATAAAAATCTCAAGCCTGTTTATTTTTTTTATATATTTTGAAGTACAAAATTAGTTTTTAAAGCCTATGTTCATCTTTTTAATATAGCTCTATGATAATAATGGTTCCATTGTTATTGCCTTAGGATAATCCTAAATTGCGCCATCTATGTTTTTAAAAAAGTACTTGATAGATTACTGTTTAGCTAACCTTGTCTTCTGCTTTAAATTACATGCTAGTACTTACTGTAACGAATAGATGGCGTTGTAATACAATCACACATAATCAAATATACAGTACCTTTAAACTCACCCTTAAACGAGTTCTATATATTATAATAAAATAATATATATATATTCTGAATTTCGGATACGGCTCCAACGATTTTTATGAATTTCAGCATGAAGAATTGTTGATTATACGTAAGAATTAGCTTTAAACGTGTAGCCCTTTTTGAGATACACCCCGGGACAAAATAGGTATAAAAACAGTGATTTTGGTGGCCTATCAAATTGTTATTTTCCAACATAGCTTTTTATAAAAACGGTATCGTTACTCTATTTGTCAAGCTCTTTTTAAAAAAGGAGAAGATTGATAAAAAAATATTAATACATACTTTGCTCTCCACTATCGTGTATCGTTGCTGCCTTATTATTTTTATATATATAATTAAATTGCCATTTCTGGCATTGGGCCTCGCACAGACGGAGGGACGGACAAGGTGCTGAACCACCCAATTATTATTACTATATACTTATTAATATATGTTTGGAAGAAATAAAACAACAAATTTAACGATAAATGAATCGTTTATTTGACAAGACATAGTTTAAATATCACTTTTACATTTGAATGAAATCCATCAACATTTTACAATAATTTCGAAATTATATTCGAAATATCAACTGGCGACATTTGATAGCTGAAACTTGAAATAATTATGTACACAATAAGTGCTATTAAAACAATTTCTAGAAAATTAATGAGTGCTTGCTATTAGGAATATTTTCTCCTAAGCAAAACTACAGTAGGTACTTTAGATACTTACTGTAATGTTGTCTAGGATGAAATATACTAAGAAACAATAACATTAACTTCAGAATACTTTTTTCTGCATTTTTGTAATGATGTAAGTAATTTTGTTGTAATTTCCATTAAATTTCATTTAGCGTTTCAACATTGTAGTAGGATAGGTATAAAAATCAAGAATTACTACTTTTTAGTTTTTATAGTTTTCCCTATATTTCTAAGGCCTTAAAATGTCTTCATAATATTGTAACTAAAAATAAATTGGGAATATATAATGAAAAAAAAATACCATAGCTTACTACGGTTAATTAGGGTTTAAGTTTTATTTTGAATTATACAAAGCATGTTTGTATTATTAAAAATAAGAATTACTATTTATGTTAATGCTATGTGTATAATGCTAATTACTATGTATGTTGCAACGGTCTGAATAAACAATTTAAGTAGTATGGAAATAATATCGGTAACTTTGGAAAGTGTAACGAAAATATGATAAGTCATCTCTTAACCAAAATGTCGCCATTACCATTCCGAAACCCACACGGTCCCATCAGGTAGATCGAAGATTTCCCTTACAACTATACTTATATTATATTTATCATGTTAATATTAAATTAAATCTATTGTGATGGACTGTCCCTTATTATTACACGTGCTGTTACTGACTCCTTATTATTACTAAAGAGAAAAATCGTATTTTTTTCTTAGGAAAATTGTGACCGAAGCACCAGAAATACGGACGACACATGGAAGGATGGTACTTATTTTTACGAAGCTAGATATTAAAAACTTTGGCTTTTTACATGAATGCGTTTAAACTTTAAAAAACCTACTCTTAATTTGTTCCTACTGGACTGAAGAGTTGGACAGGAAAATTACAATTAGTTTACATAAAAACATTATTAATTTAATTATATCACAAGAACCTATGTGATGCCTCGATTCGCTGGGCGGTAGTTACATTATTTTTTCTAGGTACATTACAATAACCATAAATAATTGATGACAATGAGTTAAATTCTAACTTACCACTAAATTACAAGATCTTAAGAATTATTAGGATCCATTCACAATTTACAACTATAAATATCAATTAAAAATAGATTAGAATTAACTTCAGTTCTTAACACACTAATAACAAAACATGACATTTTAATTGAAATTTCATTTAAATGTCATTTAAAATGTCATATATAACAAAACTGGGATTTGTAACGGGTTTAGGTAACTAAGCCATTTCGGAGCTTTTACCTATGAAGGAATATTGACTTACAATATAAAATATATTGATCGACTACTGGTACTATGTACAGGATATTATTATGAATATAAGTATTTACAAAGTCAAAACTGTTGAATATGCCGACAAATCTATGATGGCGCGTGGATTGTTTTACGATAGCGCTATTCGCATAGAAAATGGAAATAAGGCCATTTTAAATGTCTATCAGCGTTAGTTCCACTATCTACAACGCCAGCTAAGATTTATCAACGTTTTGTGAGCTACCGTAAACATGAAGATTTACTAGAAGGCGTCAGTTTTTACAAGCTTTTAGCAACTGTATGTATGTTTGTTCGGGTGGAATCATGCAACGCAATTTTGAAGCAGATATCTTAAACCGATTGAGCTGAAATTTTGCATTCACGTTTAGTTTGGATGACAATGCATGGTTAGATGTGTGGTGTCATTCTAAGTCCAACATGGCGGAACACACAAAATGGCGGACAAGTAATTTTTAATGCACTCCTACAATATGGGTATCAAATGAAAGGGCTTGCTGAGAATAACTCGAAAAATAAAGTGACATCACTTTAAATCTAATATGGCGGACTTCTAAAAGTTGTCTTTAAATAGTTTTTAGCAAGTAACTTATTACCTTTGACCTATATGACGTCTAGGATGACACAAAAATCACGCGATAATAGCCGGTTATTACCACATTAACAAGTACCTTGTTTATACATTGATCTTTTGTGTTAATTTGCAGCTTGATAGTAATTACAAGCAATCAATGATGACCTAAGTGCTAGTTAGTAGGACTATTTAATTTTTATGACTCTCTCAAGGCGATCATCTGGCATCAACACTATCATTACTGTTTCAATGCTTTGCTATCAAAGAAGCTTTTATCGTTGATATTATGACTTTGTGTATTACTTAATAGATTCAAGAGTATTCTTTATTGGATCAATGTCGTTACAATTTACATAAAACTATTCATCCACGGATTGGCTTTGATAGTTTTACAACAACATCTATCCAAATATGTAAAACTAATGTTACTACATCTAAATACATCATAATTCAGGTAGGGAAATGGGATTTCTAACCTCATGGTTGTGAATGCGAATGAATGCTTGGTTGAATGAGCAGTCTTCATTTAAGACTGCTCGTATTTTTTTTCGAACCTACTTGAAGCTGTTGGCTGTGTGTAGCTTCTACAGCGTCATACGGAGAATAAGACTCCTTATTGAAGCAAGCGACTTTTAAACATTTGCAGTCTTACTTATAAAAATTTCGCTAAGCAATGCTTAGCCACTTCTTAGTTAAGCAGCTCTGAAGCCCATAATCCATAAACATTAGTTAGGCGCTGCTTAGTTGAGAAACGCACATAGAATCGAAAATAATATAAATTTACACGATCGCCACAGATTATAACCAAAATAGTCGACTGTATATTATCTATTATTAATCTGTTGAAATGAAAATGAAAGACAGGTGACATTCAACGGTTGTCAAAGTTAACAATTTGGCGCCTTACGTAAAAAGTTTTGACACATTTATTTTTTAAAGATATCTGTCCCGCCATCTGGCCTCTTAGCAAGGTTTAACCAGGGAATGGCGGTGTTTAGTTTTGACAATTTAAGCATTATAACGATGTTTTAGCGCTACATCGCGTTTATGAGTGAAATTTTTGTTAAACTTTACTAACTACTACTAACTTTGCTACCTAACTTAGTTACAACTAAGAAATTGATGAAAAATTAAGAGGAGTTTATAAGTAAGACTGTAGAATTATACGCACGACGACGCTCTTTTAAATCCAGAATCAACTCAAGCCATCTAGTAAATACACCACGGTAGCTCACTCTCTACACCTTTCTTACGGATCCAGAACTGTATTCATAAACTCCCTGATCAATGATAACAGTTTATGCGCGCACATTGTATTGTATTCTAAAATATTTAAATAACTCTACAGACAGACGGCCTTCGGTATAAGGACGAATATTGAACGGATTTATGATAAAGGAGTGACGATTTTAATCTAACATATATTCAATATCGAAGTTAATAAGAGCTCGAATATGTTATTATTTATTTATTTTTTATATTATTTTCAAAACAGACGGTTTCATCTTTATGTGGAACCTTACCCAAAAAAACGGATGTCCAAAACAACCTTTGTTTTTTAGATACATCATCTTGATTTTAATTATGACAGTAAAGTCAATATATTATTTGATAAACAGTGTATTTTTTAAATTGAAAATAAAAATTGCCTTTCTGTAAAAGGACGATTTTAAAGTCCTTTTTTACACTCTTTATGGTGATAATATTTAGTTTTATTCCAAAAATATGGCGTAGAAAATAACTAATAAATAAAGTATTATGAAAAATCTGACACTCCTTACTATTTATTTTTTTAAATACCCATTATTTTTTTGCGTGAATATTATTTTTAAATCATTATTTAGTTTTAAAAGTAATATTATTGTGGTGTGTCAGTTAGTAAAATAAGTGAATATAATTTTCAAGGCATACGTTTTTGTTTTTAAAATCATGAACCTTATTTTAAACCCAAGCGCACACATAATACAACACCTCTAACTTACCAACTTTTAAGCCAATTGCATAAAATATAATAAAAATATAAAAATTTGAGATCAAACCAATTAAAATGAAATTCAGTCCATATCACAATTATAAATTTTGAAATTCTCTAATATTTATTTTAGATGGAAAGAAGATGGAATGGTTAAATTTTTTATTTTAATTTCGAAATGTCGAAGAGCCGATTTTCTGCGAATTGCTTGATTTGTTTTTTTTTAATCCACCTTACGATTTTCCCATTTAGCAGGGATACCTAATTAAATTCAACTTATTTCTATCTGATATTATTGTAAAACAAGAAATAGATGACATTTAGACAAGTCTGTATATTCCTTCTAATAGAACGCATTCTTATCTTGTTTCTTTGGGTTAGGTATTTATTTATTCAATATCATAATGCAGTATAACACTACAGTAAAGTACAGTACAGTACAGTCAATATAAGACGAAGGTACTGGCAATAAACATTCGATCGAGGTCGATGGTGTTACGATTCAACGAAAGAACGTTCATTAATGTTATCTCACATAAAACACTATAAAATAAATGATTTCTAATCAATTTTGCCTGAATATTTACATCATCTTATTAAAGGTTGTCATTTACTAACGCGTTTCCAAGTATATGCAGACTATACTGCTGTATGTTCTATGAAATCGAAAATCTATGAAATCGGTGAGACGCGGTACGGTAAGAGGAAAAGCTAGACATATCTTTTTACAATGATGATGAAGAATATCGCGGTGGTATAAGCTAGACTGACTGGCTGACCATCAAATCAGATCAACTAGGGGGGAATGCAGCGATAAAATATAAATGAAAACCGGCCAAGTAGGTTCCGTACCATTATCTATAAAAAACAAGAAAAATTAATTGAGTTTGTTGTATGGGAGCCCCCCTTAAATATTTGTTTTATTTTAATTTAAATATTTATTTTTAAAGTAAATACATAACTAAATATTCTTTGAATATTTCAAGCGTCTACCTGTTGCCGTTATCAATATCGAGCAAAAACGAGCAAAATAATCACGTTTGTTGCATGGGAGCCACTTAAATATTTATTTTATTATGTTTTTTAGTATTTGTTGTTATAGCGGCAACAGAAATACATCATGTGTGAAAATTTTACTGTCTAACTATCACGGTTCATGACATACAGCTTGGTGACCGAAGATTAGACACGACAGACGGACAGCGGAGTCTTAGCAATAGGGTCCCGTTTTACCCTTTGGGTATGGAACCCTAAAAATGGAGGTACAAATAGCCATACATTGGCGTGAACAGACATTCAAAGATAAAACGTAAGTTAAAAAACTTTTCCGAATTTTCATCTTAACAAAAAAATATGTATGCAATAGTCATGAAATTATGCATCTAGAAAACTCTGTATCTCCTTGATTAACGGGAAAATGTGTAAAGTAATATTTTTTCTTAGATTACACAATATGCATGAGGATAAATATAGGTCAACCGGGACCGAAGGCTTAACGTTCCCTCCGTGGTAACTCAGTTGAATATACGGTCTATCCAAGCACTGACATGCTTAACACTATCAATAAGTTACGAACAACCAGGCGGATTGCGTGTGCTACAGCTAGTTCCTCAGCAATCCTTCTTTTTTTAAGTGCTTCACCAGTTTCACATGTTTTTGACTGTCTTCGTAAGTAGTCTGTCTGTCTTTCTAATCCGAGACTTTTATTCCGTTGTTTTTTTTTTTATTTGTGACAGGCTAGTTTTTGACCACTATCTCACCTGATGGTAAGTGACGATGTGATCGAAGCTGGTAAACACACTAGACCTGGAAGACAAGAGAAGACAACAAACAAAAAACACTGTACAAGACACCGAACATGATTGACCTGAAATATGGACCCGTTCCAATAGACCCTACCAGCATATCTCCCCTGGTGGGTAAGAGCGGAATTTTATTTTATTCCCAAATATCTCTTCTGGTCACTTAAAAAAAAACATTGAGCTTGGTATAAGTGTTTTTTTTTAAAGTGACCAGAGGAGAGAAGAAAAAGCACTTATTCCAAGCTCAGTGTTTTGGTAGCAATTTTTAAGAATCATGGACTTGATCTGATGATGGAGTCAGAAGGTAGCCATAGGAAAACCCCAATGTTTTATAGTAGGTGGATATTTTGGGCTTATTTTACCAAATATTATTGATCGACCGAGCAGTGCGAGCGAAGGTTTCCGATTCAGCTTGGGGAAAAGTGTTTTCGTAGGTTCTGATGTCCGGCAGTTCACCTCTCCAGTTCGCATTGCTCGACCTATTGTTTTGAAATTTTGTGAGCAGGTTCGATAATTATATGGAATTATTTTGTCGATTTAGTTTTTGTAATATTTTCAAAATGGCGGCAATACGGGGGTTGGAAATGTGAAAAAAAATGTTTATAGCCATTAGGAAAAATACGCGAGGTCTTAAGCCCACGAGCAACTGGTTTAATTTCAAAGTTTAATTGAAAATCAATATTTTACAACAAAAAGAATTTTCTTTTGATAATATTTGCTCTGAATCTTATAACTGGACCTAAATTTGTTTTTATAATTAAATAATTAAGAAAAACATTTTATGAAGCTACAATTATTTTAAAATTTCCAAAAAAAAACGGTCATTGATATTAGAAAAGCGTTTGGAAGACGTTTTGTTTCTCCATATCCACAAATAATAATTATAATCGTTTTTTTGTCAGAATCGGGAATCTATTCAACTGGGGGGTTCGTCAGGGGGGCGGTACGTTTTGCGCCCCGCCTGACGCCCATACCCTCCCTTGTATATAACGTTATAGGGGTGTATAATGAAGACAAGCCAATAATAGCTCTTTTATAAGAAACCGACGATTTATTGTATGAAATTGGTAACTTATTTTAATGGATGGGAGTTTTAGATGGTATTAATAATAATATTGGACGATAATAATGGATATCAAATCAAAATATATACATAAAATATGTTCAAATTTCCTTTGTCAACTCCAAATATATCAGTATTTTCCTTGCACAGGTTTTCCTGTGTTAATACAATAAAGGCCGTTCCACATTAGACTGTTAATGTATAAAATATCTATTGCTATAATATGTATAATTCTAATGTGTGACGGCCCTACAGTACACGATTTCGATCAAGTCAATAAAGGCTTGTACACACTTCAATTAGATAATATTTTAAACATATTTTACAAAATTAGGAGTCCATAGAAAACTAAAGTGGTTTCGCTAAATTAAATTACTAAACTGACTACGGAGCACTAATTACAATGTGTCTAAGCCATGACCTAACAAAAAGTTATGCCCTAGTATTTGATACAGAAGCCTCAACAAAACTAAAGTATATTTAAACATTTAAACTATGCAAAATGGACCAGCATATTTTACAAAAAAACTTATTCCCATGAACTTAACGTTTAAAATGGTTCTTAAATTGTGCGGCGTACCAACGCGGTCCTTTGAAGTGCGAAATTATTTTGACAAGTGACAGTTGTTGTAAAAAACTTCATCGAACAAGACACTCAAATGTATTCAAGATTGCGAAAGCTGCAATATAATTCTTCAGTACAAGAAAGGTGTTTTTTTCGCGCAAAGAATACAAGTCCTATTCTATTATAAATATATAATTAAATATATACATTTTAGACAATGCAGCCGCAAGAAAATGAATACAGTTGACTAATGTTCAAAGGTTCTAAGCAGTTGTTATTAAGTTTATTAACATTACGGTATTTTGCATTTCAAATAGATGTTCTTATATTGAAATACCGAAACACAAATATATGTGGATTGTGACTGGACTGAGAATAGCAAATTGAGCACCTTGCAATCAGTGTTTTTTATCACAATTTTATCGTGGCGGCCGCTCAGTGTGAATTCACCCTATGAATCCTAATTCATTAAACGAATTTCGAAACTGCATTATTGTTCTTACATTTTGAAATTAGAAAACGGCTTCAATATAAATAACTTTTAAATACAATATATTCCACATTATTAGTTTCTCAAAAGAAATAAAGCTGAAATATCAATGTGTGAGTGATGAAACAACGTATACATACATCAATATTCTGTAATTAAATGCCAGAACCAAGGGTGCTCAGTTTTCTACATTTTGATGATATCTATTTCCTCTGAATTCAGCAATACTGGTTCAATTTAAGCTTCGGCGAAAATCACATAATTCTTAGCAAAGTAACTATGACTATATTCTGTGTTCTATTGTACATAGAATACTGCAATAGTAAGTATGCTATCTGATATTATGTGATATTTACAATTTCCTTCAGCTGTACAGTCAGCTGCATTAGCATATAAATTTTATAAAAATTTCAAAAATATTTAACTACTAAATTGAACGGAATTTGTTACATGTTGAGAACATGTTAATGCAGCCGACTGTACCTGATATAAAAACGAATTTGTCGTCAAGTTGGTCACTTCTCTGGTATCCCCATCGATCTTTGCTGAACACCCTTAGTTGATTAATGTACAGTAAACATCAGACTGAGAAAGAACCCCATCCATATATTCGAGTCCATATATTTCCAACTTATTTCCAGGGACAGTGAGTTCGCCCAAGGCAAGTTGAAAAAAATATTTTTTAGATACGCGAGTCGCGCTTGCTATACACAATGCAATTATAAACCTTAATACATAAAACCTAAGGTCTATTACGTTGTCCACGTTTGAAGCGATCGCTGAGAAGTTTACAGGGTTTTGTTAAATATTAGAAACCTCTGGGGACATCATTCCAACCATTGAGGCCAACGACCTCTTGTGATAGGGCTATTGCAAATTCTGTTTTATGATTATGATATATTATTTACAAGCTGTGCCCCGAGGCTTCGCCCGCGTGAGTTAAAAGTACTGAACTTTTTCAGGGTTTATAATTTTGAATTGATAGATTAATGGTTTAAATTTGCAGTCTCGACTATAATCTAAATCTAGTAGACCGTTTATTTGTACCGAGTTTTGAGTAAATAGAAGCAAAAAATACGATTTTTCATTCAAACTTTAGCACTACCTTGCACACACCCTAGGGGTAGTTTAAAAAAACAAAATATACGTGTTTCATTATTATTTACTATAATGTTTATGTGTACCGAGTTTTGAGTGAATCGAAGCGAGTAAACATTTCCATACAAACTTTTTCACCCCATTTTGCACACTTAAGGGTTGATTTTTGAAAATTGTAATGATTAAAAATAACATTCGGACGGTCTACGCGCGTACTCGATTGATGAAGAAGCACCGACTCTTCCGAAACTAGTCTCGTAACAATGCGAGATAACAACCATGAGTGAAAAAAAGTTAATTAACTTTTTACGCAGTCGGGCTCTTTTTATTTTGTTATATATTGACTTGTTATGTAGGAGTTCTTCTCAGTATGACACTTACTTTACGCCCATCACAAAACAATTTTAGTTGAACATCAAATGGGAGATCTAAACCACATATATCATATTAATAAGACAATAGAAAATCCAGAAAAAAACAGGGTGTGTCGTAAACACACGATAAAATAAAACTTTTGTATTACGGGGAAACATTTTAATTATTCATCACACAGTGTTTAAACCCCTCCCCATCAACAATTTTTTTTTGAAGTTTTACTTCAATAAGAACCTTTTTAATCGTAATTACTATATGCATATTTTTTTTTTATTTTAACCAATGATGTTATTCAAAGTAAGGAGATATGTTTCTAACAATAAAATAAATAGATGGATTCAGATGCATCTACTATGCTAAGACATTCCATACTATATAACTTATGTCTGGTCTATTGGTTGATCTTGTAAAAGCACAAGATGACGTTGTTCTTGCCTACTGTTATTAACGTGCATGACTGTAGGCAAGCATCGAGTTGAAAACGTGATATTCACAACCACTTGATCATTTTTATTATTACTTGACACAGGCAAAATGCGCAAAAATTGCGAAGCCAATACTACAAAAAAAAAATTAGGAGAATACTAAAAGAATAAGGAAATAGAACTTTTCTTCAATTCAAAACTTAGTTTTCATTTATTGATCTTAAAGTATATCAGAGTTTGTATGTAAGTATGTTTGTTTTCTCTTCACGCTGTAACGGCTGAACCGATTTAAATGAAATTTGGAATGTACATAGCTTATACCAATTACACAAAGGCTAATTTTAAACTCGATAAAGCTAGGAACGGTTAGTTTTAGATAAAGTCAAAAAAGTAGCCTCCTGATTTCAATGAAGATTTTTTTATTCAATCAAAATCAAAATCGTTTATTCACATGGGCTCCAAAGAGGCAGAAAGTTAATGAATCTTTTGCCAGATTCGCAAAATTACAGCCATTAACTGATTTCATGGGTATGTATGGATGTAGCTGTGATTCATTGAACTCAGTGTAGTTATTGTTATATGTTTAACATCCATCTCAAAATTTAAATTAGTAGGCTACCCAAATCATACGCTCAAGTAATAATTTAAACGGAAGCAAAGCTTAAAAAAACCGACTTCACCGCTTGTATTTTGGCTTTGGCTTGATCGATTTCTATAAAATTTATATGGGAACACCTCTGAAGTGTAATCTACCAAACAAAAAATAAATTTGAGAATCGGTTTACAAATGGGGGAGAAATCGGTAAAAATACATTGAAAATACATATAGTCGAACATAGTACCTCCTCCTTTTTTGAAGTCGGTAAAAACGTAACAAAACTAAATCTTAATTCTATTGTCTTAGAAATAAGATGTCTATGGTCTGAACTAACATAATGTGCAGATTATATAGTAAACTTCACTGAACTAATTCCCCGGACCGTGTCCGTCCGTCCAGCCTTCAGTAGCACTTTAACACATACACTACGAGTGATTGTGGTGTCCAGTGTCCACTCAGTCGCCGGTGCTTCGCCCCGCTGCCGCAGTCGATGTACTCGGCGACTCGGTAGGTTCTAGCGCCGACTGGAATTGAAAAAAAATATGTTAAAGTCGCGATTCCGGAATGTTTTTCCGTCAGGACAAACGTAAACGCATTCACACAACCCCACACTAAATTCAAAGACTTATCGTGGAACATCACATTAATGTTACAAAGCCGAAAGTTTGTGTGTAAGCGTGTAAGTACGTTTGTTTTCTGTTCATGCTGTAATGGCTGAAAGGATTTGGATGGAATTTGGAATGTACATAGCTTAAACCTAGGATTATAAACACATAGGCTACTTTTTAACTTGAAAAAAACTGGTGAAGGCTGGTTTACATGTAATACACACAATCACACCCAGAACCAGAAGCACTATGTTGGCTAGGAAGGGAAATTAGGCTCTTGCCTGGAATCGAACACAGGCTGGAACGTTGAGGGCAGAGACTTGCCCACTGTGCCAACTGAGACATCAATCAAACACAAGCCAAATAACAACGTCTAATATATAAAAATACTAGCTGTGCACCGAGGCTTCGCCCGAGGTATAAGCTACTATATATATGCCAAACAAAATCCGTTTAGGAGAATTTAGCGGATAAACAGATAAGACTACTATGTAGAGATAGAGAAGATTTATTTAAACTATTGATTAAAATTAAAAGCATTGAAAAATGCATATATCGACTATCCTAGAAGCATCGTGTGTGGCATACATTGACTGTCAAACAATTCTAAACTCGACGGTGTTCTTTTTTGTTAACAAATTAAAACGTTTCGCGCTAATTGATTATTATCCATTATATCTAGCGCTAAGAAGATCTCCGACTTTAAAAAAACACAGCTGTACCAATTATAATTGGTGATAAACTTTTATGAGTCCATGTGGAATCTCTCAAGAATTATACCCGTTCAGTTCTATACTAGCTGTTCCATGCGGCTTTTTTTCATGATAACTAGTGGCCTCTGTGAGCTGAAGAACTTGAGTATTTTTCGAAATGTGAAAAAAAAAAAAAAATTATGTTCGGTTCAGTTTTTTACGTTTTCTACCCATATATCTCCGCCATATTGAAAAATTTCCAAAAACTGAATCTACAAAAAATTCTATATAATTATCGAAACTGCTAACAACATTTCACGAGAATCGGTGGAGAAATGTGACCTGTGAAGGAGAACAACCGGAAATCCGGACATCCGCACATACGGAATCAATTTTGCCGAAACTGATACGGAGACGCTTCGCTCGCGCTTCTCGCTCTATCGGTCAATTAATTAAGTTTGAAAAAAAAAAAACACCTGAAAAATCTGTAGGTTCAGGTGGTTTTGTATATATACCTACTAATCTCTATAACGTTTATTTATTTGAAAGCGTTTGGAGTATTTATGCAACGGCTGGATTTTGATGAAATTTGGTATTAACATAGTCATTGGAATGCATCATGGGCTGTTATAATCCGCACACTATGAGAATGGGATGCGACCTTTTGCAACTGAAAAGCGCGCGGTCCACCGGCCAGCAGTAGCGTCGGCAAACTCGCGTCGAAGCTCGCATAATGCTACTTGTTTTTTCCGTGTGTTCGTGAATTTCTGCTCGAGTTTTATATATTATAGTGTAATTATTTTAGTGAATAAATAATAAGTACCCGGATGACAAACTTTGCTCGTCTGAAAACACGGATAAAACGATGTTTTCTAAAATTGAAACCTAGCTAATAGATCGATTGATCGCCCCCGAAACCCCCTTTATGCAGGGGATTATGTTTTCAGCCGAATACATTTCATGAAAATCGTTGATATATACAAGAATTGCTCGTTCAAAAGGTATTAGATGGGTGAAAAAAGGGGTAACTCTTTGAATAGTCCATTCCGTCAAATTGTCCTGGCAGTTGATAGATATTTCGATCAAAAATGAAAGCGGAGTTCTAACTCGAACGTATTGAAAATGATGACATAGTTGGCTATGAATAACGAATCTAGTAATTCAGGAATTATATTGTCACTATTTGACGAGGTTTACTCAAAAAAAAACCCAAACGAGTTGTTGATGCCACAGGGATTTTTTTATTTGTGACAGGCTAGTGTTTGACCACTATCTCACCTGATGGTAAGTGACGATGTGATTGAAGCTGGTAAACACACTAGACTGGAATACGCAGGCTCTCAAGGATAACTGCCGGAACACCGTATTTGGCTTGGCGGCAGACTTTCAACTTGATGGTGGTAAGCTACTTTGGTAGCAAGCCAGGCGAGCAACTCACAAAATGCTCTACCACCTCTCATATCCAAAAACTACAAGAACTTTTTTACTAACGCTGCTTGGGAACCGTCATTTTTGATTGACTTTGGCGCAAGAGTGAATGCAAGATTATTTTTGACAACCTGTCAAAAATAATCTTGCACTAAATCCGAGAAGGCAGTCAAATAATTTAACGCAAGCAAAGCTTAAAAAAACCGACTTCACCGCTTTATCTTCGGAACCTTGATCAGATTAAATGTATTAAACACGCATTAATGACGATTACTTAAAAACTACTGATCATATCTTGATCAAGTTTAAATGGGACCAATGGGAAAAGCAACAACAAAGAAAATAGCGCCAAAAAGGAAAATAACGCCATTTTTTCACATGGTCTAAGTTTTCTTAAAAAGTAACTTAAAAATAAAAAAATACTAGTAAATGCGACTAATTTTCCTGATTCCGATGGTGTATATAACTCAAATGTGGCAAAAATGCAGATACGTCTTTTCTTCTTATGACGGCAGTATAGTACCACTAATCCGGTAAAACCGGTATTATATAAGCAGCTAACTAATCATCCGAGTAATTAAATTGGTCACTGAGAAGCAGGTTGCCAGTTACTAGGCTAGTCTAGGTCGAAGCTGAATTCCATAGAGGCTCTTACTTGAGTAGTAAGATCGGAGTCTTGGTACTTTTTATACGAGTATACTCGGTTGCACAAAGGTAGAGTAGGTTTGGCTAGAATTGGCGTGTTAGTTGGTTTTTACCTTTTATGGTGAAAACGGGACAAGAATCATGTCCAAAAAAAACTGTTATATATAAGAAAAGAAAGAACATACATTTATTTATGACATACACAACATTACACTACAAAACAAACAGCTAAATAAATAAAAAAACACATATATCATGTTCAATTACCAATAGTTTTACAAAAATTCAATTCTTCATACATATTAAAGACATAATATGAATGAAGAATTGAATGAATGAATTAAATTTAACTATGACATTAATATATATGAACCTACCACAATTGGATATAATTTATAAATTTGTACGCTTATCTATGCAAAACATGACGATCTATTAATCATTTGTATGACCAATGTGCATGCTCATATAAAAATCTATGTGTATATTTTACTCATGTTTCACAAATATAATAACTTTCTCTTTATAAAGAGAACGGTAGAATTGGCCCATCACCTCTTTTTTGGAAACGTGGCTTACTTTCGATTATCAACATGAATGCGGGCGAAACCGCATAGCAATGCTAGTATTATATACCGGAACCATAAAGACAAATTTTGCTTGAGGATAAAGGACCTGTGTTCCCGCCGGGAATAGAACGCGATGCTTAGAAAGCTAACGCTCAACTTACTAAGCCCATGGGAAGTTCATATATATATAACTCAAATATATAAAACATATGAAACGGGAAATACGCAACAACTGAGTCACCATATGGACGAAAACACTAATAATAAGATAATCAACGATCGCAATCATCTTTGGCACGAGCAATGTGTAATTACTATTGCACCCACAAATAGCTTTTGGTATAAACGTACTACAATAAAAACCGAAAATAATTTACTCCATATCAACATATCCCAAACAAAAATTAAACTTACGTAAAAAATATAATGAAACCATTGGAGCATCAATGTAATCCAAGAAATATAAAAATAAACGTCTCAAAATGTGAAGTCAAAATTACTTAATACCGATCGGTCCTTTATATCGGTCAAAAGGCCAATATCTCCGGTTGCACTACAGACCGGACTGGACAGTTGGCCGAATAAAAAAGTAATAAAACGTGCGCAAACGCAACAATGTTGCAAACCAGTTTCATTACAGGGACGGACTCAGGACGTTATAATATTCACTACGACGCGACGACGGTGTTATGTTAATACCAAGGATTTAGTAGTGATTTAATATTGTTAAGGGGACGGTACACGGGGAGTTTCTTACACATTTGGGTGAGAGAAATCATACTAAACATAAACGCTTTCACACTCACAGCCCCACTCTACGTTCTTGTGTCGTGGGTGCCGGAAACATTCACATCACAACCAAAACCAGAAACACAAATTTTCTTTAGGGAGAAAACTTGCGTACCCGCCGGGAATTGAACCTGATATCCCTGCTTTGAAGGCGAACGCTTATCCAACTACCCAACAAGCCAACGGGGACTTGGTAAGGTAGGCAAACATAAACATAGGAGATGTAATAATTTAGAATAATATAAACTTAATGTTTATGTTATTGTAATAAATAGATACCAGGCAACCATAAATGTGAAAGAGGTAAAACACTTTTTTTCTCAGACAGGGCAATAATTACATTATTAATGTGGCCCAGATTTTGCGAGTTCTGACAAGAATAATTAGGTATCGTTTGACATAGACTGAAAAGTCGCAATCAAATTACGCGAGATTAGTATAACCACTGTTTGTTAAACTTTAAACTAAGATTACAGATAATTGTTAAAAGATTCGTATCGTAATAAGTATTACACATATTAAGGATATATACGACTTCACTCACGGTTGTTTGCTCGTATTGTTACGAGACTAGTTTTGGAACATTCGGTGTTCCTTCATCAGTCGAGTACGCGGGTAGACCGGCCGGCGTCTCGGCGTGTACTGTCTGTCAGTACATACCGAATGTTCCGAAACTAGTCCATGAGTGAAGTCGTATAAATCCTTATATATAAGAGAAGGGCTTTATGCTCGCCCTAAGTTAATATATCGCACCGTATAAACGGGTCTGTATTTGATAAAATTTATTCAGTTAATATTCAAATTAAAAGCTAATTACAGTTGTTAAATCATTATTAATTAAAAGCTTGTTTAGTTGACTTGATATATCTAGATTGTGTAATTTAATTTCTGATATGGTAAACCTGATACTTTTAATTTTCCACGATACAAAACCGATAGGCTTACTACCATACGCCGGTGACCGAAACTTTGTATTTTGGACTCGATTAGTTTACCTACTTTATTCAAATTCAAATATAAAATCGTTTATTCACACGGACCCCAAAAAGGCACTCATGAAAGTTAATGACTCTGACTTCAATAAAGGGGGTTCTAAATTCGACTGTATTTTTTTTGCATGTATGTTACTCGGTAATTCCGCCAATTATGAATCGATTTTGATGATTTTTTTAGATAAATTATACTTTAGAGGTGGTGAAATCAATCAAGCCAAAACCAAAAAATAAGTCGGTTTTTTAAGCTATGCTTGCGTATAAATTATAGCTTACTAAATTAAAATAATATAAAGTAAATATTTCCGAATCCGTTCACTACTTCAGCAACATATTTTATTAATAATATCTTGTTTTGCAAACACACTAAAAGTATCTTTATAAAGATCGAAGGCACAGGGCCCAACTAGTTCTTCAAATATTAAAAAATAAGTTCTTAGTTCGTTACCAACTGCAACTACACAGTAGAGTTAATTCATCCAATTAGAATCATTACTTATTATCTGTAATTAGTGTTGGATGAAATTTACTTGAGTACATGCCAATAGTTTTTTTTTTAATGCATAATCTTCATACTAATATTATAAATCCGAAAGTTTGTGTTAAGTGTGTAAGTATGTTTGTTCCCTTTTCACGCTTTAACGACTGAACGGATTTGGATGAAATTTGGAATGTACATAGCTTATACTTAGGATCACATAGGCTACTTACATAGATGACTTAAATTTGATATTGGGGGCGAAACCGCGGGGCACGGCTAGTTTTATTATACATATAATAAAAATCTTGTGTTAAAAGGCTTGACCGATTAAAATTTTTTTTTTGTATATTTGGTAGGTATGACAATAGGTTCTAAACTGTTTTTCATACTCTTACCCCATGCAATTTTTAAAATTGTGATTATAGTATTTTTTATTAACTATATCCAAATGTTTTTAGTATGGTATCAAAGTACAAGGCGACCCTAAAAGTGAAAGAGGTAAAACACTTTTTGTACACATTGCAACGCATGCCGAAAAAGTATTATATTAAAAATATTATTGAAATTAAATATTATATTTAACGCAAGATCTTTAAAAAACGACTCCACCGCTTTATCTTCGAAAAAGACAGGTGAAATAAATTAAATAGGCAATGTTGATACGTATTATTGAGTATAGCTCAAAAACTACTGATCAGATCGTGATTAAATTTAAATTAATTATAAAATGTATCAACTTGGCTTTTACGCATAATTATTCTTAATTTCATTTATAAAAAATCGAAAACAGTTGTGATATGTCATTTAAAGTATATAATAAGGGGTTACTTAGCCATTTTTATCTATCGAAGAAATTATTCGAAACCGTGTTTTAGAATCTTGGATGCTCTTGTAAAGATTATCAAAAATAACATACTCGTATATTTTTTTTGCTGCAATAAATTGTGCACATTAGATCTTCAGCTTACATAGTCACTAGTAAAATTATGCAGTCCCGCGACTGAAATTGGGTCGTATACAGAAATTACAAATACTATTAGTACTTTGAAATCAGAGAATATTCTGCTTTGTTTTATTAGACAAGGTAAACGTATTCCTTCATATAAAACAGTCAACGCGGCCACCTCTCACACCGTTACGTAACAAACTAAACTTGAAACAGATGAATCCTAACTGTAACTGTTCCGGGAATCGATGCCAAGCCGCAGTTTATGCGCGATACAAGTCATGATTTTCAACATCTATTTAAATTGGTTTGTATAATTTATATGATAATACTTGTTAACAAATTTTGAGCGGAAAGTAAATTTTGAAGTTGCTTGTAAATACTATTTGTAGAAAGATTGTTATTTGGTACAGAGATAGACTAGAGCTTTGGGAAGGACATAGGCTACTTTTCATCACGGAATTCCCGCGGGTCCGGAACTTACGTGGGTAAAGCTTCGGGGCGCAGCTAGTGTTTTATAATGGTTTTGAACTACCCGTTGGCTTAGTTGGGTGGACGATCTGCTTAGCAGAGGATCGGGTTCGATGCCCGTCGGGAACACAAGTTTTCTCTCCATGGAAAATTTATGTTTCTGGTTCTTGTGTTGTGTGTTATGTGAATGTTTTCGGCACCCACGACACAAGTCATCGAACTTAGTGTGGGGCTGTGAGTGTGAAATGGTTTTTTATGTTTATGTATTTTATGCCAAGAAATGTTACATTCGCGAAACACGTGGTGTTTGAGATCAATAATGTCTGCAGATCGTAAAGTCACAAATGTCATTCACAAATACGGCACTTTGATTATGACACTTGACTCATCTGAAAGTAGATACAGTCTTTGATCGAACCTCATAAAATTACATTTTCAACCGACTTCAAGAAAGGTTCTCAATTCAGCTGTATGTATTTTTTTGTATGTATGTTACGCGATAATTCCGCCAATTATGAATCGATTTTGATGTTTTTTTTTTGTTTGGTAGATTATACTAACAATTTTTTCATTAAAATTTTAAGGAAATCGATCAAGCCAAAACCAAAATATAAGCGGTGAAATCGGTTTTTTAAGCTTTGTTTACGTTTAAATTATTATTTGTTGTTGATTTGCTCCTTGATTCAACAGTTATTATATTTTATATTCCAGTTCGCGGTCTGCCAAATTTTAATGACGACTGAACGCATTACTTTAGTTAAACTGACAGACAGTATTCGAAACTCGATACAGATCGCCGGCATGATTAAAAGCGGCTGTTTAAAATAATTTCGGGCGGACATTTTATGCCGTACGAGTGATGGACTGTGGGTGAAATACACCATGGAATTCGCCACATTTCAAGGAGCGGCAACGTGGCCTAGGCGAAGAATTTAGAAAAAATAGATAACCACTTGCAATTTTGCGATAGATTGGACTAATTATGTTGTAAAGAGTGAGTAGAGGCGTTTGGTCAGCAGTAGGACGAAATAGGCTGATATTATATTCTTAACCAGCCATTCCCATTTTATACAATCAAACGCAAGTAAAGCTTAAAAAAACACCGCTTTATCTTCGGAACCTTGATCAGATTTAATTTATAAAACACGCATTATAGACTATAACTCAAAAACAAGAAATCAGATCTTGATCAAATTTCAATGGGACTACAAGAAAAGCACCAGCTTTCAAATAAAAAAAGAATCATCAAAATCGGCTCACAACGAAAGAAGTTATGAGGTAACATTTGAAGTCGGTTAAACGAGAACATCGTCAAAGTAGGCGTACAAAATAGGCATTATTGACGATATTTCAAAAACTACTGATCAGATCTTGATCAAATTTAAATGGGACCAATTACAAAGCTACATCTTTCATACTAAAAAAAAATTTCGAAATCGGCGCACGTGGAGAGAAGTTATGAGGTAACACACATAAAAAAAATACAGTCGTCTTGAGTACCTCCTCCTTTTTTAGGAAGTCGGTAAAAAACAAAAGTCAACAATCACTTAAGACGACCCAGTTGGCGCAGTGGACAGGTGCCCGCTCTTTGCGCCGTGGGTCCTGGGTTCGATTCCCGGCAGAAGCAAAAATTCCTTCCCAAGGGATGCTTCTGGTTCTGGGTGTAATGTGTGTGTGATGGGAATGTTTCCGGCACCCACGATACAAGTATTTGAACTTAGTGTGGGGCTGTGAGTGTGAAAGCGTTTATGTTTATGTTTAAAACAACGTATGTTTTAACAAATTCATTCAGCATCAACCACGAATCTACAAAAACTTCTGATTACGCATCAAATTAATTATTAATGAACTGTAAATGATGGATAATTATGACGACGACAAAAAACACTTATTTTACAACTCCCAGTCACGTGAGACACGTGATTTGTAATTATAACTTACTCATTTTATCTAACATAACATAAACGCTTTCACACTCACAGCCCCGGACTAAGTTCGATGATTTGTGTCGTGGGTGCTGGAAGCATTTACTTCACATACACAATCACATCGAGAATAATTAAACGCAAGCAAAGCTTAAAAAAACGACTTCACCGCATTATCTTCGGAACCGAACAGAAGATTTAATATAATAAACACGCATTATTGATAATAACTCAAAAACTGACACCGATGTTGATCCAATTTAAATGGAACTAATGGGAAAGCAACAGCTTACAAACAAAAAAAAAAATTCGATTTTGTGAACCACGTAAACCGTCACGTGGAACGAAGTTATGAGGTAACACACATAAAAAACAATAATTAAACGCAAGCAAAGCTTAAAAAACCGACTTCACCACTTTACCTTCGGAACCTTGAACAGACACGCATTGTTGACAATAACTCAAAACCTAGTGATCAGATCTTGACCAAATTTAAATAGGACCACATGGAAAGCACCCGCTTTAAAATAAAAAAAAAAACAAAATCGGCGAACAAAGAAATAAGTCATGAGGTAACATTTGAAGTCGGTAAAAAACGAGAACATCGTCAATGTGACACAGAAATACGCATTATTGAGGATAATTCAATAACTACTAGACCTTGATCAAATTTTAATGGCACCAATCGGAAAGCAAAATCTATAAAAAAAATACAGTCGACTTGAGTACCTCCTACTTTTTTGTGAAGTCGGTAAAAAAATACAATCGACTTGAGTACTTCCTCCTTTTTTGTGAAGTCGGTAGAAAATACAGTCGAATTGAGTACCCCCTCCTTTTTGATGAAGGTTATTATATACTAGTACCTATGATAATGTTGCTTAAATCTTATACGTAAATAACAAGAATGATGTTTACGATCACAGAAGTACAGACATCCTGAATTTTACCTTATTAAATTGTAAATTAAAGTCAATTAATAGCAGGTTGCCGATCTTACTTCCGTTTGCTTAACAGTCGTTAAGATTGTTAAGCAAAAAAAAATCAAACAAACAAACTTTCTCATTTGTATCGTAGATATTGAAACTTTGATGGCGGAGTCGTCTTTTTCCCTCTAATCGGGAGTCGCGGCTTCGAATCCTAGGATGCGCCTTCCAGTGAAGGTCGTGATGACCCATGGTTGTAGGGCTTTTTTAACCGACGTCAAAAAATGATATTCTTTTTTTTTTTCTTTTTTTTTTTTATTATAAATTATGGAGCATTTTGTGAGTTGCTCGCCTGGCTTGCTACCAAAGTAGCTTACCACCATCAAGTTGAAAGTCTGCCGCCAAGCTAAATACGGTGTTCCGGCAGTTATCCTTGAGAGCCTGCGTATTCCAGGTCTAGTGTGTTTACCAGCTTGGATTGTTTTTTTCTTTTATTATTAAAGTTTTCGTGAGTTTGACACATTATACTTTATATAAATAAAACGGCTTTAAGGTCGACTCTTGCGATATTCTCTTTAGGAGATCTGATCTGATTTCTCTTGAGGATATTCTTAATTCTTCGATTTTCGATTCATTCGATTTTTATTTGTATGTATCTATGCTCAGAACTCCGTCAGTTATTAAACTGATTTAGAAAATTATTGTTTTGTTCGAAAGGATTCTAGTTGGTCCCAATATAATTTGATCAAGATCTGATGAAGAGTGTAGACATTTGCGATTGAAGTCGGTTATTGGTTTTTTAAACTCGTTAATATTATCTCCTGCTAAGCTTGCTGTCTACTGGTTCAAGTAGAATAGTCTGTAGCCATGATTGCTAAAAAATATTTTCCGGTAGCTATCATTGAAAGCCAGTAATTAATTATAAGTCTAGCCCGATGGTAACTGATGATGTGCTCGAGGATAGTATATACTATATATATTGTAGTCAATACTGTTGACCAGTCAACAGTACTTTTGACCATAGGCTTTCGACAATAGTAATTTTGAGGGAAATAAAAGTCAAAAGTAATTTAGCCCAATGAAGCCGGTTCAAAGTAGGTTTGACTGGTCATATCAGTCAGGAAGAAGAGTAAGAAAAAACATTATTTAAACGCAAGCAAAGCTTAAAAAAACCGACTTCACCGCTTTATCTTCTGAACCCTAGGTCAGATTAAATGAATTAAATACGCATTATTGAGGATAACTCAAAATCTACTGGTCAGACCTTGGACAAATGGGAAGCACCAGCTGAACTAGACTAGATTAGTACTAGAACTAGATTTAAAAAGAAGTTATGAGGTAACACACTTTAAAAAAATACAGTCGAATTTAGTAAAAGGTTTCTAGAAGAAAACTCTGTGAAGGATTAAGCTCGCTTTTGTACATCTTTTCTTATGGTCTTGTTGTAAAAAATTTGATTAATGTATGTACAATACATAATATATTAATACTTTTATGAATAAATTTACATGAAACATTACATCACACACACAAATCACACCCAGAGCCAGAAACACAAATCGTCCTCGGGAAGAAAAATTGTGTTTCCACCGGGATTCGAACCCGATACTCGCTGCTCAAAAGGGAGATGTGCAATCATCTGCGCCAAGTTCTGCTTTTATTATGGCATTCAAACAAGTAAACACTTAACATCAGGATCTGTGCGAATGACTGTACCAACACAAACCTCTTTTGGTTTAAAGGTACTGTACCTACTATAAACCGTATGTAATTTTTTTATTAAATAAATAAAAAAAAATAAAAATAAAAAAGGTGACATAGTGGTCAAATGTTTGCCTATCACAGAAAAAAAAAGTAATTACGGAAAGAATCAGGACAGAAGGTTAGGAAGACGAATAAAATGTTAAATAAAATAGCGGCTACATAGTAAAATCACAAAAACGGCTGGTGTAAACGCCACCTTATCTTTAATTAATGGCAATTACACTAACTAATTACTAATTAATGTGTGATCCGGCCGTATTAACTGCTACATTAATTATTATGTGCCAGATGCAAAGACGAACTTATTACACGTTTTATAATGTTAGATAACGTATGCATAATTGAAAAAAATGTGTTTCTGGTTCAGGCTGTGATTGTAAGTGTAATGTAAATGTATCCGGCACCCACGATACAAGTATTTGAACTTAGTGTGGGGCTTTGAGTGTGAATGCGTTTGTATATAAAAAAATATATATACGAGCAGCGTCTTTGTTCTCTGGTCGGTATTCAAGTCAAAGTGAGTAGGCAAGCATGCTATATTGCCCGCATCATCGCTTTCCATCAGGTGAGAGTGGTCAGCTTGCACATGACCAAAACATTTTCTTTTATGCTTGCATCCAGCATAAAATGCGCTCAATAACATAGACAAGTATATCATTGAATAGATTCTGCCCCTTAAGAAAGCGTCTTAACTTGTCTTAATGTAGGTAGGTCTATCTAACAATTTTCTATTGACGTGTCTGTACCACTAATAATAGGATAAGAGCAGGACAAAATGTACGATACACCGTGATTTGTATCTCAATGCTATCACAATAACAGGCTTTAAACAAACTTGCAAATATTAGAAGCATTACGAGCTATTGTCCATGCTGTCAGTTGTGTGTCGCTCCCTAGTAAGCGCCTACGCGTATTAAGAATGCGTGCTTGCAGTATATGTATACAGTATGGACAGTCTAACTAGCCAGTAACGCTGAACGCTTACAGAGATGCCATAAATGTAGGAGAAGAATAAGATTACGCAGCCTTTATGTTAATTATAGTCTGGTTAAGAAAACTGGTATAAAAATCAAATGTCTTTAAAGTCATATTGATATAATATACATGTGGTATTCACATGGGTTTTGTTATTATTCATGATATAATCACGAAATATATGTAGTATCTCACACGCACAAAGTGCCGGGTAATGCAATAATTGTAACTAAATCTATTTTTAATGACGTATACCAATAGCTTATACCTAGGATTAAGTATAAGCAATTTATATTCTATTTTTAAACTTGGTAAAAGCAGGCAAAGCCGCAGGGCACGGCTGTTATAAAATATCTATACACTTTGTTCCTTGTTGATAGTATTCACTACATTACACTGTCACATCACTACATTTACTCAAAGTTTTATTTCTCTTGAGTCTTTTCACTACTAATATCTCAGTTGTCAAGGAGCTGGATTGCCACAACGTTATTGGCAATGTTATTTTTAATGTTTGTATTTTGTTTAATATGCCCTTACTGTTATGTTTTAAATATAAAATGACAGCATTGGAACTATTGCAACTAGCTCTCCTACACTTGCAGTAAAACTTAACTGAGTTATATACAGACGTCGTCATTTTAATTTATATTATAATAATATCAACCAAAGCATATTATGAAAAAGAGGTTGATAATAATATTAATTACACTGAAGGATTAAGGGACTTGATACAAATTAATATACGGGATTCTTATCTTTGGAGAACAAAAGAATGGAGTACTTTGGGAACAACCCAGCGCTACGGGCTCGTGGCCCGTGCGTTGCGAAGATATAATGTGTGGCGCCTAGGAACTTTGATATACAAAGCGTAAGTTATCTTCAGGAGCATCGTAGCTATTAAAAAGTTGGACACATTTTAATTATATTATTTTTCGTTTGAAAGTTTAGTAATGTAGTTCAAACATCTATTCATTACAGATTGTATTTAAAACATCAACCGATTTTATTTTTTTTGAAAGGTTAGTAAAGTAGTTTAAACCTTATTCCTTACAGATTGTAAGAAAACATCATGTGAATTATTTTTCAACTTTTGTTTGAATTATTAGTAAAGAAGTTCAAACATTATTCCTTATAGATTGCATGAAAACATCATCTAAATTATTTTTTTATTTCTTGTTTGAAAGTTTAGTAAAGTAGTTTAACCATCTATTCATTATAGATTGTAAGAAAACATCATCTAAATATAATTCTTTTTGTTTGTAAGGTTAGTAGGGTAGTTTGAACATTATTCCTTACAGATTGTATGAAAACATCATTTGATTTATTTCATATTTTTTGTTTGAAATGTTAATTAAGTAGTTTAAACATCTATTCATTACAGATTGCATGAAAACATAATCTGAATAATTTTTCAATATTTGTTTGAAAGGTTAGTAAAGTAGTTTAAACATTTATTCATTACAGATTGTATGAAAACATCATCTGAATTATTTTTATATTTTTTGTTTAAATTTGTTATTTAAGTAGTTTAAACATCTATTCATTACATATTGTATGAAAACATAATCTGAATATTTTTTCAATATTTGTTTGAAAGGTTAGTAAAGTAGTTTAAACATTTATTCATTACAGATTGTATGAAAACATCATCTGAATTATTTTTATGCTTTTTGTTTAAATTTGTTATTTAAGTAGTTTAAACATCTATTCATTACAGATTGCATGAAAACCTCATCTGAATAATTTTTCAATATTTGTTTGAAAGGTTAGTAAAGTAGTTTAAACATTTATTCATTACAGATTGTATGAAAACATCATCTGAATTATTTTTATATTTTTTGTTTAAATTTGTTATTTAAGTAGTTTAAACATCTATTCATTACATATTGTATGAAAACATAATCTGAATAATTTTTCAATATTTGTTTGAAAGGTTAGTAAAGTAGTTTAAACATTTATTCATTACAGATTGTATGAAAACATCATCTGAATTATTTTTATGCTTTTTGTTTAAATTTGTTATTTAAGTAGTTTAAACATCTATTCATTACAGATTGCATGAAAACCTCATCTGAATAATTTTTCAATATTTGTTTGAAAGGTTAGTAAAGTAGTTTAAACATTTATTCATTACAGATTGTATGAAAACATCATCTGAATTATTTTTATATTTTTTGTTTAAATTTGTTATTTAAGTAGTTTAAACATCTATTCATTACAGATTGCATGAAAACCTCATCTGAATAATTTTTCAATATTTGTTTGAAAGGTTAGTAAAGTAGTTTAAACATTTATTCATTACAGATTGTATGAAAACATCATCTGAATTATTTTTATATTTTTTGTTTAAATTTGTTATTTAAGTAGTTTAAACATCTATTCATTACAGATTGTATGAAAACATGAACTGAATTATTTCGGAATTAGCATTCAGAAAATCGTAGAACTAAATGAGCTCAGGGTTAGAACAGGGTCTCAGAGGTCGTCCGGGGCAAGATAGTGAATGCTAGCGCGACCCTATCTTGCCCCACCTCGGCGAGGGACTGCTCACGTGGGGGTTTTAGTGGGTTCGAGCCCCACACACACCTTTCTTCACTCCTGGGAAGGAAAGGAAGTGGCAGGCATTTTCCCCCCACAAAAAAAGGGTCTGAGAGGTTTCTAGTTTTTTACAAATCATCCTGTCTGCTTCTAGTGAGCTCATGAGCTAAATTACCCAACCGGCCGTAATCGGCGCAAAAACGAATGTGTTCGACGACTTTTCTTCTTTTTTGATGATTTTTCCATTTTCACTTATTGTAATTGGGCCACATATAGAATATATTAACAATATTTAAAAATATAATTATGACGCTATAAAGATATCTAACTACCTAGCCCTCAAATCAATATTTGCATGTCACTATTATGACCAAGTGTGTGAACTATATTGATACACTTAACCTTACATCTGTTTATACCTACACTTGAAGCAAATAAATGCATTTCATTTCATTTCATTTCATTTGAGGTCAGAAACCAGTAAGCTTTCGAGAGCAATGCAATCACTCAATTCAGGTTTGCCAATTAGCTTAATTCAAGTATGCTGATGAACTAGTGTCACTGAGCTTTAGTATGTGGGAGTTTAAGCATGAACATATTTATTTTTAATGAATCCATAGAATACTTAGTTACATTTATCATTTAAACGCAAGCAAAGCTTAAAATACCGACATCACCGCTTATATTTTGTTTGGTTTGGCTTGATCGATTTCGATTAAGTATAATCTACCAAACAAAAAAATAATCAAAATCGATTCATTATTGGCGGAAAAATCGCGTAACATACATACAAAAAAAAAACATATTGTCGAAGTGAGAACCTCCTTTTTTGAAGTCGTTTGAAAATACGCTACAACGCACACGTCAAAAGAAGCATAAATAAAAAATGCGATATACACTGATGTATTGGTTGCTTGGAAGACATCGTCAGGAACGACGATCTTCATAGGATCCTTAACATAATTTTGTTTACGCCCCAAGAAAAATTTGCGTTTCTGGTTCTGGTTGTGATTGTATGTGTGGTGTCAATGTTTCTAGCACCCACGACACCCATCATCGAACTTATCGTGGAGCTGTGAGTGTGAAAACGTTTAGGTTTTTTTTTATTCAATATAGACAAGCGTTTGACCACTATCTCACCTGATGGTAAGCAATGATGTGGTCGACGATATTCACTCGCGACTTGAAGACTCCCATATTGTACTTATTAGGAAACACCGACTCAGGTAAAGTGTTACATTCCTTTGCGGTTCGCATAGTAAATGTAGAAGCAAAACGCTTTGTTCGCATTTGTGGAATATCTACCATATACCAGTGTCGATTAGCAGTTTGCCTGTTTGTTCGATGATAGAATCCTTGGGGGAACTAGATGTTTACGTACATAGGCTGATAAACACGTATACCAAGGTTGTCTGGCAGAAATCGCTTAAAGCTAAAAGACCGCCCAGTGTACTACCATCATAGGTTACCTATTGTCTAATTTTAACAAACAACAACAAACAAACAAACGCATTCACACTCACAGCCCCACACTAAGTTCAAAGACTTGTATCGTGGGTGCCGGAAACATTTACATATCACACACAAATACACCCAGAGCCAGAGCACAGATATCCCTTGGGAAGGAATTTGTGCTCCTGCCGGGAATCGAACCCAGGACCCACGGCGCAGAGGGCGGGCTTTAAGTAAGTAACTTGTTATGTATTTCGGTGTGCAATAAAGTATTATTGTATTGTATTACCCTCAGTTGACTGAATGTATGTTTTTTTTTTTCCTTAGTTTTGGCTTCGCAATCTTATGCATTTAGCCAGTGTCAAGTGATAATATATTTCAAGTGTATTTCATATTATAGATCCTAGTCACAAGTCACAGTCAAAGTCAAGTAAAAGAGTCAAGGTTCAGTCGTGCCCTAGTAAAGTGGTAGAAACTTTGCTAGAACTTCTATTGGAGTTTTGGAGCGAAGGTGAAAATCACGTTTTTCAACTTTGTATGATTTGCCTACACTTATGCACGTTCACTAAGTATTAACGGTTGATAATCCACCATTATTACACATTAACACTCGAAGGTTTTGGAAAATTTTACAAAATCAACAACGCCATTTTTTCACTTTCGCGGCAAAACTGTCTGAATGTATGTTGCGTAGGTATGAGTTTTATCCACAAAGAGGTTTAAAAAGCTACCAATACCAGAAAACTATAAAATAGCGCGTTAGATATTTACGAGTTCTCCCCCCACTCTTGACACTGAGTGCTAAACTTTTTACGATCGTACGCCGAACGAATTATAGGTTATTCAATGAGAGACGTTAAAACGTGATACTATAGCAGTTTCGAATTAGTTTTCTTTGGAAGTGAAGGAGTTTTCTTATTGAAATAATGTATATATGCATTATATGTTGCAGTCAAAACTCTAAACCAGTCAAGAGTACTTTTAACTAGTAAAATCAGTCAAAATTACTTTTGACCGTAGGTTTTTCACATTAGGGGGCGTCCATAAATTACGTGAGGTGTTTAAGGGGGGTAGGGGGGTCGAGTCAAATCTCATCTAATCTCACGTTGGAGAGAGGGGGGGTCTCGGCAAATATAACGCAATTGTTTTTCTGATTGAAACAAAAAAAAATACTATTTTGGTCCATTTTATCCAGATTGTACATGCTTAAGATTTATCTTAAGCGTAATCGTAATACGATTAAGTGAATGATCTTATAATATCTCTGGATTAAATGGACCAAAATAGTATTTTTTTAACTACTTATTCGTTCGAAAGAATATAATTAATTCATACTTCGACGTTATACATCTACTGACTGTCAAACACCATAATATTTGTTTTATACCAAATAGCTCAATTTAATCTGAATTTACGGTACAGTGTAGCCCGTCCTTTGTTTTCGCGCCACTGTCAGCCGAACGCGCGACTCGATGAACGAGAGCGTACGAGCTGATTTAAGTATTTTATTGTAAAATTTTTATTACACTTAATAAATCTCAGCAATATTGATTACTAGTCTTAAATAGTAACCAATTTTTTTTTTCTTTTTACAATAACAATACAACACGTTTACGTAAGAAACCCACATTTTGAAAAATCTCACGTGAGATTGGGGGATGGGGGAGGGGGTTGAATAAAATCTCACGACATCTCACCAGGGGGGGAGGGAAGGACAGAAAATTAAAAAAAAGACCTCACGTAATTTATGGACGCCCCCTTAGTGCTTTTGAATGAAATATATATAAATAAAAAAAAGTCGGGTTGGTTACACCATTTATAACTCAAGAATGACTGAACCGATTTTTATTATCTTTGATTTATTCGATTTTTCTCCGCCCCGTGTCGCCTAGATAGATAGATAATACTTTATTGATCCACTTTATAAGATGAGATAAAACAAAGGTAACAAACAAGCTTTTACGTAAAGTATCACAACAGGCGGCCTTATCACTAATAGCGATCTCTACCAGGCAACCTCCGGATGGAGAGAACTATAGAAGGTAATAGACGGGGTATAATAATAATAGCCTAACGGTCGCCATATTGAATTTTGATTACTGTCATGTCTGTAATGACACTGACAAGATTAGACAAATTGGTTGACGTAAGAATAATCAAAATCGGACCACGCGTTTGGCCTTTAGAACGTGGAAGGAACATTGGTATTAATATTTATGTATTTATATTATGTAGTATGTGTGTATGTATGTAGTACGTGTTTATGTATGTATTATATTTATATAAGATCATTATTGAGGTATATATTATTTTATTATTTGTCAATTATCATTACTTATTATTAAGTATAATATAATTTATTATTCTTAGATTCATGCACTCTTTAAAATGTTGTTTTCTTAAACACCGACGTCCAACTCTATTGCGTAATTCCGCTCCATCCAAAGGTTGTCTGGAAGAGATCGCTTTTAGCGATAAGACCGCCTATTGTTACACTTTTTTTTTGTAAATAATTATTTTGCTTTGTTTCTTGTCTTAATTAAGGTGTTCAATAAAGAGTTTATCTATCTATCTATCTATCTAAGGAACAAACATACTCACTAAAAAATTGCATATCTACACTTAAAATACTACTAAGAACTTCTTAACACTATGGACTTGGTCTGATAAGATAAGATAAGATAAGATAATTCTTTATTGGCAAAAACTGTAGTGTTAGTATTCGCGAGTTCTTATCGCAGGTAATGTTATTACAGTTGACCCATCTCGGGCGTCCAATGTCACAAAATATGATTATACAAGCCATACAAATTTTCATTATTGAGAATAATTAGGATTATAGATATTTGGAATTTATGATGAATAAGATACAATAAATATAAATAAATGAATTAAATTAAATTGTTCAAACCAAGTACAAACATCTACAAGGCATCGTAATATCTGACAAATCATCCATTCCTATTATAAACTATGACGTCACCATCAGTCATTGTTTAACATTGTCCGATTCAACAATATAATTTAGATAGGCCATGTTTCCAGTTTCATGTAAATGTTAGACGTTGTTTCAAATAACTCGTATCATGTTTAATAATAATAGATAGCTCAATTTACATTAAACCGAGTTAATGTTTTAGAGTTAAGTAGTGTTACGTATACTGTGCCTTAAGGTAAACACTGTGAGAATTATAATATGTTTATAATTAGTCTTAAGTCTCGTGGATGTTACAAAATGATATAATGTAGTGTGAGTGTGCATACTCGTACACTTTCATACTCACCGTTCCACACTAAATTCGCTTACTTGTGGGCTACGGAACTGCACGATCTAGTTCCCCCATCCCCGTTCTATCATCGGACAAGCAGACAAACTGTTAAGCGACACCGCTATTTGGTGGACATTCCACAAATGCGCACTAAGCGTTTTGCCTCCACATTCATAGTGCGAACCGCAAAGGAATGGAACTCCTGACCAGTGTTTCCTGATGAGTACAATATGGGAGTCTTCAAGTCGCGAATGAATAGGTATCTTCTAGGCGAGCTTGCTCCATCGTCGACCACATCGTCGCTTGCCATCAGGTGAGATAGAGGTCAAAAGTTAGGCTATCATGAATAAAAAAAAACTAGTGTCATGGAAGCAATCACAGCACAACCAAAACCAGAAACACGAATTTTCCTTGGGGAGAAAATTTGTTTCCACCGGGAATCAAACCAGATGCCCGAACTAAGCCAAACGGGCAGTTCAATATTATAGTTAATACGTTATTTTATCCGCCATCGCAGATACTTTAAAACGCCTAAACACTTCAGTCTTCAAGTCAAGAGTGAATAGGTATCTTTTAGACAATCATCGTATCTTCAGCTACATCATCGCTTTCCATCAGGTGAGATTGTGGTCAAATGCTTGTCTATCGAGCATTAAAAAAAAACGCTGACAAGACTTAAAAATTCGGCCTCCGTGGTCATTGTCATTTCCAACATAGAGAGTGTCTTGTAGGAAACTTAGGTCTTTGCATAGTTTTAGTTTAGTTTGAGGAAATATGGGCAGTCGGCCCATAGTTTGAAAAGGAGAGCAAAAAAAAATAGAGAGTGAAAATAAACAAACAAACGTATTCACACTCTACACTAAGTTCAGAGACTTGTATTGAGGGTGCCGGAAACATTCACATATCATACATCCAATCACACCCAGTACCAGAAGCACAAATCTCACTTGGGAAGGAAAATGCTCTTGCCGGGAATCGAACCCAGGACCCACGGCGCAGAGGGCAGACACTTGCCCACCGCGCCAACTAGGTCGTCGAATAAGAAATTTGTGTTATCAGTTCTGTTTGTGATTGTGTGCATGATGTGAACGTTTCAGGTAACCATGCTTGCCAATCGAGCATAAAAAAGTCATCGAACTTAGGGGCTGTGACTGTGAAAGCGTTTCTATGTTTTAAAGGTATAGCAAAACTTACACTGACATTTTAAAATTAAGTACCCGGATGACCGAGCTTTGCTCGGTTTTTTGTTTTTGGAAGAATGTGTTTGAATTTGTTGCCTCAGAAAGCTACATCTAGTGTCGAGTAGAAACAGTTTTTTACATTGGTCATGGCGTAATAGATGGCGCTGATAGTTTCTTAAGCCCGGTTTTTCAAATGCAGTTTGGGAACCGAGCATTTCTCGGACCTGGAACGTTGATAAATCGATTCCTTGGGCCGAAAAACCCCTAATCTGTAACTTTCATAAAAATCGTTGGAGCCGTTGCCGAGATCCTGATTACACACACATATATATATATATATATATATATATATATAAGAATTGCTCGTTCAAAGATATTAGATTAGATAGATTACAAAACGCACCATTAAAATATCATAAAAAATAATTAAGATCTAAAGCAGTAATTTATCTTCACCTGTTTTCTTCAAAATATTAACAAAACGATAATTTCGGGTGGTCGGAAATTGTAAGACATCGCCGAAAAACGACAAAAAGCGACGAAAACTGATTAAAAAGCTATAAAATGTTTAATTAAATTCAAGGTCGCCTTTTGTGGGGGAGCCGCAACAGTCAACAATCTGAGATAATATAATGTCAGTAAGACTTGTAGCGTGGATACCAAATACACACAGTCACAACCAAAAAAAATAAATAAACAAATTTAGCTTTGGAATAATAGATTATGTTCCCACGTTGCGTGTTGTCACGAATAAATGTATTTCTTTCTTTCTTTCACTGGCAATTGAACCCGAAACTTTCTACAACTAACGACACGCAACGTGGGAGCAGGCATTTCGTGCCAGTTCAATAATTTTTAAGTCAATTTTAAATTTTTATTCAAGAGCTTTTAACACTAAATTCAATCATGTTTATATGAGAAAACCGGGTCTTTTCGCGCTTTTATTTTCAAAATAGGATTATTTTGCAATCAAATTATATTTTGAAAATTGTTCGTGAAAGTTTAAAAAATTCTACTAAATTCAATGTTGATATTTCTTCTAGTTATACGGAAATGAATTTAATGTTTTTTAGTTAAGAGTAATATTGTCAACTTTATACTTGCAGTTATTAAAATTACAATTGGTATCAATTTGAAACATATATTTAATTGATACGTTATTTCATAATTATACCGCGCTTTTATTTTCACAATAGCATTGTTTTGCAATCAAAATATATTTTGAAAATTGATCGCGAAAATTTTTAAAAATCTACTAAATTCAATGTTGATATTTCTTCTAGTTATACGGAAATAAATTTAATGTTTTTTTAGTTAAGAGTAATATTGTCTCCTTTATACTTGCAGATATTAAAATTGGTATCAATTTGAAACATATATTTAATTCATACGTTATTTCGTAATTATACCTAGTAATATAGAAATCATTTAAACTAGCTTTTACTTTAATAATAATATAATGAATTAAACTAAAAACTAAATTAAAACTAACCAAAAATAACCCAAAATAACTATAACTAGATATAAATATATACAAAACGTAATATAATAGACCGCTGCCAGTTGGGTAAGTACTCAAAATGTCGGCAGCATTTGAATAGCAATGCTCGATCTGTTTAAAATATTTGCCAGCATTTTGGTCACGAGTTGCTTCGACCGAACACCCCAATAATTCTTTGAAGATTGTATGTGCGCCCGGTCCCCACGATCCCAACGTCTCAACCCCAAAAGACCTAATTATACTTTACTAAAATATCAAAATGTACAAGGGAGAAACATACTTATCCAACGCGTAATAATATAAATGAATTTAAACATCTGATAACCTACTTCAATCGCAAATAATTAATATTCCAAATCGGTTAATAAATGACGGAGTTCTGAGGTAACATACATAAAAAAATCATTCCGACGAATTGAGAACCTCCTCTTCATTTTGAAGTCGGTTTAAAATAGACCACGCGTCGTAAAATATCGACGCAGCTAATACGTATTTGTATGCAATTGAGCTACTGTTTATACATTCGCTTCAGATTCCAAGAACCAAAACTCACAGGCAAAATAAATGTCATTATTACTGGACATAAAGTTTACGAGTTGAAATGAGTTAAATTATAATATTGAAGATGGTTTAACGATCTCAGCGTGTATGCAATTATTTGCCCTTTTGTAAGCAAGTTGTAACTAACACAGGGTAAGTAGTCGCCTGAGCGAAACGATGACTCTGATTTGCCTTTTTTCTACCGACTTCACAAAAAAGGAGGAGGTACTCAAGTCGACTGTATTTTTTTTTTATGTGTGTTACCTTATATCTTCTCTCCACGTGTGCCGATTTCGAATTTTTTTTTTAGTTTGAAAGATGTGCTTTCTAATTGGTCCCATTTAAATTTGATCAAGATCTGATCAGTAGTTCTTGAAATATCGTCAATAATGTCTATTTTGTGACGAATAATGCGTACTTTGACGATGTTCTCGTTTACACGACTTCAAAAGTTACCTCATAACTTCTTTCGTTGTAAGCCGATTTTGACGATTTTTTTTTTATTTGAAAGCTGGTGCTTTTCATGTGGTCCCAGTAAAATTTGATCAAGGTCTGATTTCTATGTTTTGAGTTATAGTTAATAATGCGTGTTTATACATTAAATCTGATCAAGGTTTCGATGATAAAGCGGTGAAGTCGGTTTTTTAAGCTTTGCTTGCGTTTAATTATTTCGCTTTCAAACTTATATCTCCAAACTAAGTTCGATCACTTGTACACCACCGGTAATATTCACAACACACACAATTACAACCAGAACCTGAAACACAATTTTCCTAGGGAAGGTAACTTAAGTTCCCGCCGGGAATCGAAGCAGATACCCTTGATATTAATGCCCTCTTAATATTTTAATTTTAATTGTCATTTCTGGTTTTAGGCCATAGCTTTACATATTCTCTGAGAATTTGAAGTTGTTCACTTGCATGGTTCAGACGCTAGATAGCTTCTGACAGACATACAGACGGACAAAGTGGCGAACTAATCAAGTCAACTTAGAGATCTCGTTTAGCTCGATCAATAATTAAATATGAATAGGCTTAGCTATCACACCAATAACAAACATTTCTACACCATTCTCCACAATCGAAGATAAAATATTGTTGTACATTTTCGAATCCAATCAATTTTTTAAGCATGATCCATATTTACACCCTGTTACTTATAGCTCGTAAACCAAAGGAGTAAACCAATCACGGGGCGATCGTAAAAATCAAATAAAACATTTAAATTAATGTGGAATGGCCTTAAATAACGACTTTGCATAAGTCTTTAGATTCTTGTGAAATTTAATTTTGTCGTGGAAGATTGCACACGCTTACGCGCGCGCTTGTCTTCGAGGACTGAATAACCAGTACAGTTTTATAACTACAATACTATAATACATAAACATAAAGCTTTCACACTCACAGCCCCACACTAAGTTCGATGACTTGTGTTGTGGGTGCCGGAGACATTCATATACAATCACAACCAGAAACAAATATTTTGCCTTGGGTAGAAAATGTTTTCCTGTCGGGAAGCGAACCCATGCTTAGAAGGCGAACGCTCACCCAACTAAGCCAACGGGCAGTTCGTGAGACCGGTATCAAGTATCAATACATCAGTAAAGTTTTGGCGCGAAAGTGAAAAATGACGTAGTTAGTTGATTTTTTAAATTATTTCTAATATATATTATTCTTCGAGTGTTAATGTATATGTAATAATGGTATAGTTCTATTTATGAACTATCGATATAATAGTTCTTGGACGTGAATGAGAATAGGTAAATCAAAGATTCGTTTTCATTTAAAAAATCCAAATAGAAATTCTAGTAAAGGGACTGAATGCCGAAAAAACGGTTGAAATGTCACGCATTCTACGAGACATACCGGTATCGCTTGACTCGAAATTATAAAAATATTTTTTGTTTTTTCGATATTTTTAATTAATCTACAGCTAATACTATGCTTAATAAAAGTTTTACCTCTGTGATGTAACAAAATGTCTATTGTTATAATACTTATTTTTATTTTAATATTTTTGATTTACGCGTTCATGTTACTAAAAATATCACCACTTCGATGCAAACCACGCGCAATCGCGCGTGATTGCTCGTCCACGTAGACACCGAGTTGTCCGTATTGCATAGTTTAATCATGGAGCCGGTAGATGGGAGTTATACGAACTCGCATAAACTGGGCCATAAAGACTATATCCACTTACTTTTATTACTTGAACTACCGAGTGGATGTTTCGGCGAAAATCGCGACCATTATAACTCAATATTCTGGAAACTATGTGCTTTGAAACGTTAAATTATTACTTTAGGACTGAATATGTACGTTTAATGCACAATTTCTGTTGGAACGTAAGTATCGTTGTTTAGAAAGTTTGGAAGTTTTAGCCAAATTAGGCAAGAAGTGTTTGTATTTTATATCTACATTATGATATGAGTACTTAAAAATGTTTGCAGTAGGAACACGGAGGACTGCTCTTTGGAAAGTTTTTCAGGAAATGCGCTGTAAAGTAATGTATTTTTATACATAATAAGATCTCGAGAATACTAACACTACAGTATTTGCCAATAAAGAATTATCTTATCTTATAGTTTAAAATACCGGTATAAAAATTTTAGCGGTATAAAATTCAGCACAACGCCTTATATATAAGTAGTATACTAAAAGTGGTAACCGGGAAACGAATCCAATACCCGCTGTTAAGAAGGCAGACGCGCAACCAACTTCGACAGCAAACATTTCCCGTTCTGAGAAATATGAGCTGGCATTACTTTTATAATAAAAAATCCGGCCAAGTGCGAGTCGAACTCACGCACGAAGGGTTCCGTACCATTATCGATAAAAATATTACGTTTGTTATATGGGCACTCCTTCAATTATATATTTTTAAAGTGTATATAACTAAATAATCTGTGAATATTTCAAGCGTCTACCTGTTGCCGTTATCAATATCGAGTAAAAACGCGTTTTTTTGTATGGGAGCCCCGTTAAATATTTACTTTGTTCTGTTTTTTAGTATTTGTTGTTATAACGGCAACAGAAATACATCATCTGTGAACATTTCAACTGTCTAACTATCACGATTCATGAGGTACAGCCTGGTGACAGACGGATGGACAGCGGAGTCTTAGTAATAGGGTCCCATTTTACCCTTTGGGTACGGAACCCTAAAAAGGCCCTATGTACTACATTAAATATTAATTTATTTATTATTAAACAGAAAGTACGGATTAAATTTTAAGCCATCATCATTTTAATTAGATTTTATTAAGAGAGAGCACTACGTCTTAGTACTTACTAAATTTAGTCACATTTTTTTTATTAGTCTTAAAAGACGTTTTCTATCTGGTCAAGATATATTCGCCTTTTTTTTTTTTTGTGGGGGGAAAATGCCTTGCACTTCCCTTCCTTCCCAGGGGTGAAGGAAAGGGGTATGTGGGGCTCGAACCCACTAAAAACCCCCCCGTGAGCAGTCCCTCGCCGAGTTGGGGCAAGATAGGGTCGCGTTAGCAGTCACTATCTTGCCCTGGCGGTAGGCCCAGGTGCAAAACCGGGCCACTGCGCCCAAGTAGGGGTGACCTTGCTCACCAAGGCCACCCCCCAGACGTGTGGGGCCGTGCCAGCCGGTGGTGAGCCCCCTGGCTCTCCACCAGTGGTCCCACAAGATATATTCGCCTAGATCGACCTTTATCAACTTGGCCATTTACACTCGCCTTATAAATTTGCTTCGTCTACTGTGGTCCATCCTGTCGTCTTGAATAAAAATACAGTTGACTGGAGTACCTCTTCCTTTTTGTCGGTAGAAAAGGACAGGACAGGTCAAAAGTACCCGCAACCAACGAGCATGTATGAAAAGACTCATGAATGTAGGAGAAGCGAAAGATGTGTGTCAGGATCTTAGCAGGTGGAGAGATGTGGTCTCTGCCTACCCCAATGGGAAAGAGGCGTGACTATATGTATGTATCTATATCTAATATCTTTAAACGAGCAATTCTTGTATATATATTATTATATATATATGTGTAATCAGGATCTCGAAAACGGCTCCAACGATTTTCATGAAAGTTACAGATTAGGGGTTTTTCGGCCCAAGGAATCGATTTATCAACGTTCCAGGTCCAAGAAATGCTCGGTTCCCAAACTGCATTTGAAAAACCGGGTTTAAGAAACTATCAGCGCCATCTATTACGCCATGACCGATGTAAAAAACTGTTTCTACTCGACACTAGATGGAGCTTTCTGAGGCTACTAATTCAAACACTTTCTACCAAAAACAAAAAACCGAGCAAAGCTCGGTCATCCGGATATTGTAGTCTTAAAAGAAATCTGGGTAGCTACTTAGTTACTAGAAGCGCACAATCAATAATCACTATCCGCAATAGTAGCTGGAAATATCTGGTAATACATACCTACCTCTCTTTCTAGTTGGATTTACAAATTCCTTTGAGGCTCTTGAAATCATTGAGCGAAGAGTCAAGAGTCTTATTAACAGCAACCAGTTGACTGATGCAAAACTTCAGAGCTTGGGGCATCGTCGCATGGTGGCGAGTCTCTCGGTATTTTATCGGATACATTTCGGAAAGTGTGCAACGGAATTACACAACCTAATTCCCCCATCCCCATTCTATCATCGGACATCGAGACAGACTCTTAAGCGACACCGCTATATGGTTGATATTCCACAAATGCGGACGAAGCGTTTTGCCTTTTGCATTCATTATGCGAACTGCAAAAGAATGGAATTCCTTACCTGAGTCGGTGTTTCCTGATGAGTACAATATGGGAGTCTTCAAATCGCGAGTGAATAGGTATCTTGTTCAAGCATGTTCGTGATGGTGGCAAGCATGTTCCATCTTTCGCCGCATCGTCGCTTTCCATCAGGTGAGATAGCGGTCACATGCTTGCCTATCTAGTATAAAAAAAACTCCAATTATAATTTAAATTGTATTGTCATGAAGTCGATTTAAAGTGACATTGAAACCTATTGATCTTGACATAAACTAGCTCAATCGGTATTAAGATAATTAAAATAAACCATCCATTTGATTAAACAATTAAATTACTGTCGTTAAATACAATCTAAGCAAAACTTTACTGCGGTTTCTTAATAACTTTGCACTGAGAAAAATGTCTCGTTGCTGTAACTAACATTATTTTAGTATTTGTGACAGCAATTTTTTTTTTTACCGACTTCCCAGAAAAGGAGGAGGTACTCAAGTCGATTGTATTTTTTTTATGTGTGTTACCCCATCACTTCTTTCCAAGTGAACCGATTTCGATTTTTTTTTAGTTTGAAAGATGTTGCTTTAATGGGACCACCATTAAAATTTGATTCTTTGTTCTCGTTTTTTACCGACTTCAAAAGTTGCCTCATAACTTCTTTCGTTGTAAACCGATTTTGATGATTATTTTTTTATTTGAAAGCTGGTGCTTTTCATGTGGTCCCATTGAAATTTGATCAAGATCTGATCTCTAGTTTTAGAGTTATAGTCAATAATGCGTGTGCAATACATGAAATCTTATCAAGGTTCCAAAGATTAAGCGGTGATGTCGGTTTTTTTAAGCTTTGCTTGCGTTTAATTATTATGCTCAACAGGCAAGCATTTGACCACTATCTCGCCTGATGGAAAGTGAAGATGCCGCCGAGGATGTAGCATGCTTGCCTAGAAGATACCTATTCACTCTTGACTTGAAGACGCCCAGTTTTTTTTAAATGCTAAATAGGCAAGCCTTTGACCACTATCTCACCTGATGGAAAGTGATGATGCGGCTGAAGATGTGACATGCTTGCCTAGACTTATTCACTCTTGATTTGAAGACTCCCAGATTATTCACCTCGGAATCTAGATTATACCGTTCGGGGAACAAAGACACGGGTAATGAGTTCCACTTCTTCGCAGTACTTATAAACGCAGAAGCGAAACGTTTCGAGCGAATTGAAATATAATAACCTAGTAGCAATCACAAATTGAAAGTCTGGTACTTAGTAACAAAAGGGATTTTGTAAATACGACTAGAAAGAGAGGTATGTATTACTAGATAATTCTAGCTAATACTGGTTCTGGTAGTTTTATACATCTGGACTATTGATGTTTATTGAGCGAGCGAAGCGAGATCTCTAAGTTGACTTGGGTCGTTCAGCACTTTGTCCGTCCGTCCGTCTGTCAGAGACATCTAGCGTCTAAACCATATAAGCAAATGACTTCAAATTCTCATAGAATATGTAAAACTACAGCCCAAAGCCAGAAATGTCATTTGAAATTATATTAATGAAAATATTAAGGGGAGTCCCATACATGTAAGGAGTAAAATATTTTTTATTTTTTATCTACCCTTATGCGGTATCGTTGAAAAGGGCTGGACAAGTATAGTAAGAAATCAGTAAAAAAAAAATCTAAGTTGGAAAATAACGATTTCGTAGGCCACCTAAGTCACCATTTTTAGACCTATTTTGTCCCGGGGTCTAACTCAAAAACGACTTCACACTGAACGCTGGTACTTACAATACAATACAATACAATACAAAACACTTTATTGTATACCAAAAAAAAAAAAATAACAATGACAAATAAAATATTACAATCATCGTGGTAGTGCAATGGGCGGTCTTATCGCTTAAAGCGATCTCTTCCAGACAACCTTTGGATGGATAGTAACAGAAGAATGAATAGACGGTGGTGTACAATAAAACTTTTTTTATATAAAATAGTAAAATAGTATATCATTATTCACACCTACTCTAGATACTAATACATAAATAAAACAATAAATACTTACGTGAATACCGCGATAGCTCACGAACTAGTTTTGGAACGAGGGGAATATGTTACTATTAGCCAGGGAACCAATGAACAATCATTGATACATACGTACGTACTTACATAAATACGGTGCTAAAGTCATATAAAACGGACTCAAAGACAAAGACGCAATAAACCAAAGGACATTTTAGTTAATATAGTTTAATTACAAAATATAAACACAGTACTAAGGCCGCATCAGCTACTCAGTAGTAATTCCATAATTTACGACAAACCGTGGACAGTCCCGATTTAAATCAGCCTGGCGGTTTACGAGCGCCGACGCCCAACATAAATTGTACGTAATAGTGCCTGCGTTTTATATTGTGCACTTTGTACTAATCACAGAGCTGGGGCAAATATACTTTTGCGAATGTTTAGGAAGGTGTATGAATTATGGCGGTCACATATGCCGCAGAACTGACAACCGTTGGAGTAGACGAGTTCTGGAGTGGAGACCACGAATCGGTAAGCGTAGCAGAGGACGACCTGTGACTAGGTAGAGCGACGATATATGTAGGGCTGCTGGTAACGACTGGAGAAGAAAAGCCGAAGATCGGGCTCAGTGGCGCAGCTTGGGAGAGGCCTATGTCCAACAGTGGACTGAGATAGGCTGAGTATGATGATGATGATGAATTATGGACTGAAGTAATTTTTTCTAAAGTAAAGCTGTATGTACCGCTGGTAATGTTTGTTACGCATTCGCTTTCTAAGCAGTGGGTTTTCTTCCCAAGGAAAATTTGTGTTTTATGGTTGGTAGGTGTTTTTCTGCGTGATGTGAAAGCGTAAGTGTGGAAGCGAGTGTTTTGTTTTTGAATCAATGTTTTTTAATGTGGCGGTCATTATAGCATATACCGTCCTCGACCACTAGATGAGATAGTGTTAAAACGCTAGCCTATCAGAAATAATAAAAAAAAATTGTCTGTAAATTTGGTTTACGGACGATAATTTTACGTGATAACGTCATAAGACGAACGCTTGGCCGATCGTGCCTCTCTATCGCTTGTTACGCGCTCTCGCTTGCACGCTCAGGCTCAGGCGGAACGTGACACTTTTTCGTGCGTGCACCCGGTAATCGATTTATAAGACGTTATCACGTCAAAAAAGATAGTTCATAATGCTACAAACAGATGAAGTTCGATCTGGACCATAATAGACTAAAGAGGCTGTAGTGTTCAGATTAGCAACGTTTGTGAACAATGACTAAGTGCTGAAGCACCTAAGTCAACTTATACACCTCGCTTTTCTAAATCAATAAGTACTATTTTAATAATACCGAACTAATGAAAGCAACGTGCTCGAACTCGACTCCGGAGTCCGGAAACTTCTCATGCTTGCTCATTGACAATTCCTCTCAAATCACTAAATAAAAATTGATTTCAATATAGAAATGTCTATGACCACGTTAAACACTAAATTGTACAAGTATAGATACATAAATTAAATTAATAAAAACTTACAGACTTGGATAGTTTCAGTTTTTTTTAAAAAGTTTATTTTTGTTTTTCCTAATGGTTTTCCTCGGAATGTTAATGTTTTTTATTGCATTGTGTGATCGTGTGAGTTGTTTTTTGTTATGTAGTGTTATGTCTAAAACATATTTTTTTTATTTTGCATTTTTTTTTCATTATTGTATTATATTATTGTATTATTCTTGATAACATTATGCTTCTAAAATATATATTAACATATGTAATCAAGCTAATAATATGTGATAAAGCGAGTGAAACCACTGGATAGGTAATAAAGGGATCTGCTTCCCCGACAGGCAACAAGTTAAAAAAAACAATTTCTACCAGAAGTTAATAAATAGGTATTCACATACAGTTTGATTACACAAACATTTCAAATGTTCCGTTTACTATTTAACTATAAACTTGCAAACTTGTACATTACAATACCACCAGTGCTGGTTTGCAAAAATGTTAGATACTAGAAATGTTGCAACTATATAATGATTTGATTTCAAATTGAAGCCCGCGGCGTCTTCCTGTTATTAATTTAATTGTTATACTGTAATAACAGATCAACCATAAATTATCTTGCAAAAAGCAGACGTTATTAAGTTTGCGGTAGATCTATTTACTACAATGTCTGGCTATCAAACACGATTTGTTTATCGATTTACTAGTGCGTTACAAATAGGTGTTACGAATTTAATTGGGCCTGTTACAAAGAGATCATTTCACATACGATTCTTTTCTTTTTAACTGCAACCAACGCAACTGGTTTCAAGTTAGATAAACAAAGTATGAAATTACTAGTCGTTCGCGCCGAACTGAGATCTCGCACCTACATTTTGCCTCATAGAGAAAAACTTTTGAGGTTACTTGCTTAAAGACTATTAACTTTTTTTCTATATAATAATTGTTTGATTTCTGTATTTGTTGTTCAAGTACAGGATATAACGGATATTATACGTAAGTTTAAGCGTTCAGTGTGAAGCCGTTTTTGAGATAGACCCCGGGACAAAATAGGTCTTTTAGACCACGGACCACTATACTCACACAGTGAGTTTGGTGGCTTACGAAATCGTTATTTTCCAACATAGTTTTTTTTTAAGCCGGTTCCATGCTCTACTTGTCAAGCCCTTTTCAACGATACCCCACAAGGGTAGATAAAAAAATAATATATATTTTGCTCCCCACTTACATGTATGGGAGCCCCTTAATATTTTCATTTATATAATTTTAAATGTCATCTCTGGCTTCGGGCCGTAGTTTTACGTATTCTATAAGAATTGGAAGTCATTCGCTTATATAGTTTACACGCTAGATGCCTCTGGCAGACAGACGGATGGACGGACGGACAAAGTGTTGAACGATCCAATTCAACTCAGAGATCTCGCTTCGCTCGATCAATTAACAGATTACATTAAAAGAGGTTCGATTCGACTGAAAATACTTTTGCTCTTTTATTTTGGTATATTCATATCTGCAGCGTAAATAATTTTAGATGTCCTTTTTATTAGATTTAAGTAGTTAAGCTTCGCCTTTCATCAATTTCTATTATATTGATGATGCACGAGTACCTACGGGTCAATTGCCCATACTTCCTAAAACTAAACTGAAACTATATACAGCGGAGAACCTATACAGGAGAGAAGTTACCTACAAGACAGCAATGCCGCCAGCATGATGGAAACGCTACCCACTGGTAGTGGACTTGAGCACAAGAGTTACCTACCTATAAGCTTGTCAAAAACTTAGGTCTTTGCTAAATTAAATTGATATAATATGGGCTAGGAATTCATTTTCGTTTAGTTGTATTTAACAAGCTTTAAAATGCTAAAGTGTTGAACGCAAATTATAATACACTTTGAACTTCCGATAATTTAATTTGATTAATCGAAGTAAACAAATTTGTGATAGGTTTTCCATCATGGAGATAGCGGCGATAATTTACCGCCACAACAGAGAAAAAATAAGTATATGAATATAGAAATCATAAAAGGCAAACAAGAGCTCCTAATCACATAAATTATACAGGGTCACTAAGACAAGAGTTTGTGCAATGTACAAACTTTTTAATCAATTTCAAAGTAGATATGATGCGTTTGTCAATTTATTGTTAACAATGTGTATAAAAAACACGGGGTGTATCGTAAAGACACACGATAGAAGTGAAGCTTTTGTATTACAGGTAAATGTGTTTATTATACGGCAATATGTAGAAATCACGTAAATATGTAGGTTCTTCAGAACTTAGTCAATATTATCGATGTATCCAAATATATAATAATTTGCCAGACTGTTTGAAATATACAAAGTATTTGCAAACAACCTTAAAAATACATTAATTAAGAAGGCCTATTACAACATTAAAGATTAGTTTGATGATAGATGGGAATTCTAAGCTTTTAAATAGAAATACCTTGTACATATAGTCATACTCTATGCATAGTTTAAGTTAAGATATTTTATTCCTTGTATTAAGAAGTTAAGTTTTAAATTAATGTTTGAAGACTTATCTTTAAAAGATAGGTATCTTTTGTTACATTATAAATATGTATAATTACTTTTACAATACCCTACCCGGGTTTGTATTTCATTATGTAATATAGTGCAATAAATAAATAAATATTTTAATAATTCATCACCATTTATCCTCACTTAAAAAGGTTGCGGTTCGGAATTTCAAAGCTCTCACATAAAAGAAGTTTCACTTAAGTTCTGTGACCCGTAAAATGTTGGACACCCTACCAATAGTAAACTTGATTTCGTTTTATGTTGTATCAGTTGATTCGGTCACTTCATGTTGTTGCAAAGAATAACCTAGTGGCTCTGTGACCTGAAGACTCCGTGTATTCTTCGAAATAGCTGAAATATGTATTTTTTTACGTTTTAAACATAAACATAAACTCTTTCACACTCACAGCCCCCAAACTAGGTTCGATGACTTGTGTCGTGGGTACCGGAAACATTCACATCACACACAATCACAACCAGAAACAGTAACACATATTTTCCATCGGAAGATAACTTGTGTTCCCGTCGGCAATCGAACCCGATACCCCTGCTTGGAAGGCGAACGCCACCCATCTAAGCCAATAGGCAGTTTAGTTTTCATCATCCATTACGCATATATCTCAGCCATTTTGAAACATTTGCAAAAACAAAAAAATCTGTATAATTATCGAATCTGCTCACAAAGTTCGTACAGCGAAGGAGTGGAACTCATTGCCTGCGTCATGGTTCCCCGAGGGGTATAATCTGGTATCTTCTAGATAAGCATGTCACATCTTCGAACGCATCACCACTTTCCATCAGGTAAGATAGTGGTCAAATGCTTGCCTAATTACCATTAAAAAAAAAGGACTCAGTTGGTGATTTCATCGAGTGTCTAAAACACTCGGTTAAACTGTCGATGTGATGAAAAGTAGCAGGTCCGACGAATGATAATGCTATTTATATAATTTTTCACATGCTACTCATGAAATGTTCTATGCATATAGTACTTTAGCACCATAGTACTAAAGTTTAATATCAAGCAAATCTTATGCAATGATCCAAAAAAATTCGTACCGTAATAAATCTAAAACGTGTATTTTTAACTCAAATTGTCGCAAAAAGCTCAAAACAATGCCCGCGACATACTGGGCGCGAGTCTTCGAATTGCGCGCGCGCAGAGTTGGGCGTGTTTACGTAGAAATCACGCGCGCGTGACCGCACCCTTACATTTAGTTCCTAAACAATCATGTGGCCACAGTGTCTAACGCAGAAGGATGGGATTTTATCACGTGACAGTTTTTAGGGATATAGCTCTACATAGTATACTATTCTATTCTTTCTTTCTTGTATAAAACAAAGTCGCTTTATACGCTTTTGAATTAGAAACTTTAAACCAGTTTAAAACATCTTGGATATATAACAAGTAATACATTAAAAGATTTAAAAAATCAAGCTTTTACCAGTTAGGTATATGTAAATAAAAGAAAAACACAAGCAAAGCTTAAAAAAACCGTCGTCCACCGCTTTATCTTCGGAATACCCAGAACCAGAAACACAAACTTTCCGATAAAGTTCAAAGATGGCCCGGCGCCGCCCGTTAAAATACATACACATAATAACATACATAAACAATATAAACTATAATAACATATTGTTCTTTATATATTCTCGAGAACAAATTATACTACTTAACAATTATGACAAAATATACAATCTAATCTCGAAGTCGTAGATACATTCAGTAATTTTACTTCTGCATCATATTTTCTGTGTCGGCATTCATTTTCAAAACAATTCCACAGGGTTCGTCTGTCGTGTCGCGCGTTGTACACATTGTTCATTCATTGCTTTAACTTAAGTGTTACTTGAGTTCAAGTATTACTTTAATTCAGATATAACTTTTTGTAGGAATGTTCCGTGTGAGGAAACCATTCTGTGTAAAGGAATTTATTTCGTAATTTTGACGGCATCCGAGTAATCGAGGTTACATTTTTTATTTTGCTTATTACGTTTCTTTATAATAAGACTTAAAGACATAAAGACCTTAGGAAGGTATTGTTTGAGGACATATATTTTTACCACCTGACCCGAATAAAGGAGGTTCTCAATTCGTGATTTTTTTTACATTTGTCATGTCTATGGTAAAACTTGCACAATTAAAACCAATTAATTGACGTAAGGATCGTCATAATCGTTCCACGCGTTTGGTCTCTAGAAAACCACTAAGAAACAAACAAACATACTTTTACAAAGGCTGATAAACTATTATGCCATCCTTAACTGGTTGACAACCTCCAGTTCGCTCGAAGCAATTCGCTTCGACTTTAATTTAATAGTGCTACTAATATTATAAATCCGAAAGTTTGTGTGTCAGTGTGTAACTATGTTTGTTCCTTCTTTACGCTTTAACGGCTGAACGGATTTGGATGAAATTTGGAATGTACTCCATGGTTTAAGCCTAGGATTAACACATAGGCTACTTATTAACTTAATAATAGCGGGCGAAGCCGCAGGGCACGGCTAGTTATCCATACGGCGATGGAGTGGAAATCATTGCCCGCGTTTTTGTTTCCTAAACGGCATAATCTGGGAGTCTTGAGGTCCAGAGTGAATAGGTATCTTCTAGGCAAGCATGCTACATCTTTAGCCGCATCTTTACTTTCAATCAAGTGATAGTAGAGATAGTGGTTAAATGTTTGTAAAATAATTTAAACGTAAGCAAAGCTTAAAAACCGACTTCATCGTTTATATTATGGTTTTGACTAGACCGATTTCGATAAAATTTATATGGGACCACCTCTGAAGTTTAATCTACCAAACAAAAAAAAAACTTCAAAATCGATTCATAATTGGCGGAGATATCGCGTAAAATACTTAAAAAAAACACAGTCGAATTGAGAACCTCCTCCTTTTTTGAAGTCGGTAAAAAACAACACCTTGCCCTCTAGTCAGGCAGTCGAGTAAATATGTGTATCCTGCACTGTGCTAATTTTACAATATTCGTAATATGTGACCGTACCTTATTATACTTCGTGGAGTCGTAACACTTTGATTTAAAGTGATGTTTGTTGCAAGCATCCGGTCGCCGAGAGCGTGCCTCAATGTAACAGTGCCTTTATAAATACATTGTTTTGAAAATTAATTTACTGATTTATTACAAGATTCTTGGACAAAAGCTTTTTCGAATTCGAAACTTTGAACCATAAAACACCAGCAGAAGTCGGCAACCTGCGGTTCGCGAGCCACATGCGGCTCTTTGGATGTGAAGCTGCGGCTCTTTAGTTCCACACGCAAATGTTATTTATTTTTAAAAAGTTATTTAAAAAACAAACGTAAATTAACGTCATTTCAAAAAACGTTCTGAATCAATGAACGAGGATAAGACACCATTTCTATCGAGCCTTAACAAGCCTCCAAAGGTAGCAAAAAAATACATTTACACAGTTGAAACAAGTAAATTATGGGATGATTAGGTAGGTATAAAGCGTGCATAGCATTTTTTATGCGATACTCATAGTACAGTTGGTATTATTGTAGGAATTAAGGATTAAAGTAGGCAAGAAAAAAAATTGTGGCTCTATAAAACTTTGAAATTTTGTAAATTGTTATTTTTGGCTCTTCCGACTCGAAAGGTTGCCGACCCCTGCCTTAAGGTAATGTAACAAGTAGGTAATACTTTAAAAAGATTTTTAAAATCAAGCCTTTACCAGTTAGGTATATGTAAATAAAAAACCGGCCATATGCGAATCAGACTCGCGCACGAAAGGTTCCGTACCATTATCTATAAATACGGCAAAAAAACAAGTCTGTTGTATGGGAGTCCCCTTTAAATATTTATTTCGGCAACAGAAATACATCATCTGTGAAAATTTAAACTCTCTATCACGGCCCATGAGATACAGCCTGGTGACAGACGGACAGCGGAATCTTCGTAATAGGGTCCCGTTTTACCCTTAAGTGGTTTATAGACTTGCTATTATGTACGCGGAAATATGACGTCTTACACATAGTACAAACTAGCCGTTCCCCGCGGCTTCGCCCGCATTTGTCAAGTTAAAAAGTAGCCTATGTGTTAATCCTAGGAATAAGCTATGTACATTTCAAATTTCATCCGAATCCGTTCAGCCGTCACAGCATGAAGAGAAAACAAACATACTGACACATTTACACACACAAAATTTTTAATTTATAATATATAAGTGTGATTACTTGATTAGTGTGATAACGCGAATAACCTATGTGATTTAGAATCACGCTATAACACATAGGCTGCATGCGTCACGCAGGAGGGTAAAAACAGACTTTAATGACACGTGTTGCAATTCTGTTTCAGGATTATAAGTGTATTTTATTTACAAGACCCTATTTTAGCGATAAGCTCGTTAAGGTTAACGAGCTATAAGTTTTATTGCTAGTTAGTTTACTAGCGCCCTTTGTGCCAAGTAGAATATAATACACCTGGTTGAAACACCCTTACAATGACTTGCGCAGTTTAGTTTCTATTCAAGTTTATTATAACAAGGTAGTTAACAACAAATATTCAAAGGGTAAAACCTGACCCTATTAGTAAGACTCCGCTGTCCGTCCATCCGTCTGTCTGTCTGTCACCAGGCTGAACTGTGATAGTTAGACAGTTTAAATTTTCACAGATAATGTATTTCTGTTGCCACTATTACAATAACTACTAAAAAACAAAATAAAATAAATATTTAAGGGGGCTACCATACAACACACATGATTTTTTTATTTTTTTGGCGTTTTTTAAAATAATGGTACGGAACCCCTCGTGCGCGAGACCAACTCGCACTTGACCGGTGTTTAAAGTAGGTAAGTATAATTAAACATTCAAAAGTATAAAAAGTAATTAATATATAATAGGGATGAGTATGAGAAATTGTGTAGCGTGTCTATAATTGGTATAAGATTTGATTACGGAGTTTATATCATTTTTATTGGTTTACTAACCGGGATTTGCGGCGGTTTACGTCGGATTTTCCGACTTCAACTGGATTTTAGTAAACTGGGCCTTAGGGCCTACGATTAATCCCTAATTGTTTAATCCCTAAGCCAATAGAGAAATTAAAGGCTCCGCATCATTAGGCAGACAGTCACAGTCCGCGCACAGTTATTTGTATGGAAAAAACACCGCAAACCGCTGGCGTCGTCGCGTCGTAGACGTGAGCGGATCCTCCAATGCAAACGGTGCGAAAGGCCCTTACAATTTTGGAGCCTATGATTTTTGGTCGCTCTCAAATTGATTGACCGATTTCAATGCGCTTTTTTTATGACATAGCTTTTATCTATGATTGGTGAAAATTGCTGCAGCCATTGTTCAGATACGTCAGAGGTTTTATAACCATTTTAATAATTGATTATTTGTGTTGTTTTAAATATTAATATTTGATAGCAAATATAATATATCCTATTTGTTTTTAATTAAGAACAACTGAATGACGTCATCTGATTCGCCTTTGTATGAGGAACTCAAGGTATTTCTTCAACAAAAAAGAAGAAGAGAGCAAATAGGTTTATAATTATAAAAATTAAGCAAAATAGAACTAACTACATATATATGTACATCGAATAAATGTATCACGATACAATTAATAACAAGTTACCTAGTATTAATTAACGCTACAATATCGCAACAGTTTTACTGCTTGTGGAAATGATGCCTTACTTAATATAAGTGGTTTCAATACGTCTCAATCGGTCATCAATCATGACCAATTACAGTTGAATGCATAACAATTTATACTTTCTGTTATTGTTAAGAGCAGGTTGTGCATCGATGCAAATTTGTTATCGTAGATAAGACAGATGCCAAAGGCTACATAAGGGCGCATTCAGCTGAGTAAAATTTACGGTTACGCTAATAGCGAGTCATTACAGCGATATTTAGAGATTTTCATAAATTTCTCGAAAAATAAGAAATATATCTACATTTTGGTTTACGGGAGGATATCAGAATGCCTTCAAAGACGCGTAAATTTGTAGCCGTCTTAATCCGCAGTCATAACAAAACTTGATAAATAAAAAAAAAAACGGAATCCATATGTTAAGATAAATTACTCCTTAAAATATTTACAACGTTTAAAAATTAGAGGAAAAAAATATCAAATCACATAACTTTTTACTTTTATAACCATTTTGCTTCGTCGTTTTATATCAGAATACTGTGAAAGTTATTTCATTTTATTATTAACACATGGGCTACTTTTCAATTTGATAATAGCGGGCGAAGTCGCGGGACACGGATAGTATACGATTACCACACACAAAGCGCGCAATTGTATTTTGTTTTTTTTTAATGGAGTTTTGAATAAAAAAACAAAATACACGAAAAACATATTTATAAATTATATTAATTTCCATAATATATATTACATTAAGTGTGGAACGGCTTTTCATAATTTTGAACAGTATTAAATCTGTCGGACTTGGTAAAGTTCAAGGCAAACATAAACATGAAAGAGATAAAACACTTTTTCTTTACGTGGCATTGCAACGAATGCCGGATACCTACAGCTAGCTTGGAATATTTTACAATACAAAACACTCTATTGTATAGCAACAAATTAAAAACAATGACAAATATGGGAACGCTAACCACTGGTAAATAGCTTGAGCACTTGAGTTACCTATAAGCTTGATGTCTTGTAGGTAACTTAATTCTTTGCTGTATATAGTTTAAGGAAATATAGGCAATTGGCCCGTAGATAGTAATGACAACTCAAACATAAAAAAATTACAAATATAATATTACATTCATGGTGATGGGCGTACAATGGGCGGTCTTAACGTGTAAAGCGATCTCTTTCAGACATCCTTCGGATAAACAGTTACACAAGATATTTTAGAGGAATATTTCGTGTGTTCGATTACCACACACGGTGTTAAAAACTTTTTTCTCCTTCTTTGTAGCATTTAAATATTTGACATCTCCGTTTACGACCGGATACGCGTAAAACACGGCGGCATTTCAAGACTCTCGTCCCCTTATGGTCCCCTGGTCATAAATCATACAGTGTGCGACTTAATTACGAATGCTTTGAGAATAGCCGTCAAGTTTTATCGAGTGGAATTGTTAGCGGCCCTTATTCTCAATTTGTTACAAAAGTTTAATAGATGGGCTTAGTGACACCGGGGAATAGTTGTGACACAGTTGAAACTGTCAAACGTCATCCATTTATGGTTGACATACCTCCAGTTCGCTTGAAGTGTTTCGATTCTACGTTTATCATCCGTACAGCGAAGGAGTGGAACTCATTGCCTGCGTCTTTGTTCCCTGAACGGTACAATCTGGGTGTCTTCAAGTCTAGAGTGAATAGGTACCTTCTAGGCAAGCATGTTCCATCTTGGGCCGTATCATCACTTTCCATCAGCTGAGATAGCGGTCAAATGCTTGCCTATCTAGCATAAAAAAAAAACAGATCGTTTGTTGATGGAAATAAACCGGCTAAGTGTAGTCGGACTGACGCAACAAGGGACCACCACACAGTTTTCAATCATTATTATTTGCTACTTTACCACATTACTTTATAATAGTGTTTAAAGTACAAGTTAATTACTAGTGTTAAGTTAAGTACTAATCAATAGTGAATAGGTATCTTCAAGGCAAGCATGCTACATTTTCGGCGGCATCATCACTTTTCTTTTTATGAGATAGTGGTGAAATACTTGCCTATAGAAAAAAAAAGCACTTTAAAGTGATTCACATTGTTTTTCTTTTATTGACTACTAGCCGTGTCCCGCGGCTTCGCCCGCTTTTATCAAGTTAAAAAGTAGCCTATGTGTTAGCCCTAGGTATAAGCTATGTACATTCCAAATTTCATCCAAATCCGTGCAGCCGTTAAAGCGTGAAAGGGAACTAACATACTTACACACTTGCACACAAACTTTCGGATTTATAATATTAGTAAGATTAGTAGGATATCCGTAAGATCGGTCTGTTTCACTATCTCCTGTTAAATTATTTGACAGATAAAAAATTACTATAAACATAAACTATTTCACACTCAGACCCACACTGAGTTCGTATGTACCAGAAACATACACATCGCACACACAAATCACACCCAGAACCAGAAACATAAATCGATTTTAGGGAGAAAGCTCGTGGGATTCGAACCCGATACCCGCTGCATAGAAGAAAAATGCGCAACTAAGTGAAACGACACTTTTAGTAAATTATATTAATTCGTTTTATTTATTTGGTAAATCAGCCCGTACATCAGTCCTATAATCAGGAAATGGTTATAAAGGACCGTCTACACCACCTCTTGCCTGCTTGCTTGTCGTATGGTCTAGTGGGCAGTCCTAGTGCCAGGATTTTTCAGGCCACCTGAAGGCTTCCGACATGGCTTAACGATTGCTGTCTTATGATTAACAACCGGGGCCGGCACCTTAACGTGCTCTCCGAAGCACGGTGATACTCAGTTGAAAATTCCACTAAACTGTCACCCATCTACGCATCAGTTCTTGACATACATGTAATTTTGTTTCTTATAGTATGTAGCGCGTCTTTGTGATAAAGGCCCTTATTACCTAAGGCTGATTACACAACTTAAAAGTGAACTACCTTCCATTTTAGTTTGCTGTAGATTTTACATATTTTTTTCAAAACTTGTGATTCTTCGAGTGTTTTAATGGTGGATTATTTACCGGCAACGTTAAAAAGTCACAAGTATAGGCAAATCATACAATGTTAAAAACATGGGTTTTGTTTTCGCTCCAAAACCCCAATAGATGTTTTAATAAAGTTTCTACCGGTATACTAGAATATTTTCCATTTAAACTTAACTATGACTGGACTATGACTCTTTTACTTTACTTTGAGTGCGACTGGTCACTGTTACTAGTTATACGAACTTCATACATAAACTTGAAAAAACTATTTGTCACTTGACATTGGCTGAATGCACAATGATTGAGGATACAAAAAAAAATGATTTTCATACTACTGCCATTCAGACAGACATGGAAGACTCAAAACAATTCAAATAAAGAAATAACCCACGATAAAAAAAACCTATGATAAAAAAACCCGTAGTAAAAGAACCCACGTCTGTAATCAGCCTAACATAACACCCGTGACCATTCAATGCCAAGTTGAACTGCATGCGCGTTAAAAATATATAAAATCCAAACATTACCTCGTTTAACAACTTATGAATTAGGCGAGAAGCACTTAAACAACACTGTGGCTCTTTGAAACGTGCTCGAAAAGATTGACAGCTGCGAATGGGTAGTAAAAATACTAGTTGTATTTCTGCTTTATGTTCTGTGGTAATTGTTGTAAAGAGCTAACGTGAGAAGTTTGAAGGATGTCGCGATGATTTATAGTTGTGATTTGTGAGATTAGAAACGAAGGTTTTATTAGTTTTAAACAGAGTTTGTAATGGCAGGATAATTCTTCGTATTTTTAGATAGGCACTAATATCTTAAATACAGGTAAACCTAGTTAGGAGTTAGGGCTCATTAATTTATTTATACAATAGGTGACTACCGATTCATTCGTATTTGAATACTTGCCTTATTTGTGTTTTGTTATCTGTAAAATAAAAAAAATGCTCCACTTGATTTAACTTGTTTGCTTTTTATGCAATACAGAATTTTATTGAATTTTAGCGCAAAACTGAAAATGGTCGTTGACGCTCTTGTATTATTTACTAAATCTTGTTATTCTTATTTTTTATGCTAAATAGACAAGCATTTGATCACTACCTCACCTGATGGAAAGTGATGATGCGGCCGAAGATGTGACATGCTTGTCTAGAAGAAACCTATTCACTCTTGATTTAAAGACTCCCAGATTATACCCCTCGGGGAACAATGACGCAGGCAATGAGGTCCTTACTTTTTTTCTTAGAGTGTAAATGTAAAATAATGGTGTATTATAACAAAATCAAATCATACAAAGTGGAAAGACGTGAATTTCGATTTCACACCCAAATCTCCAATAGAAGTTCTAGTGAAATCTCTACCAAAAGTGGTAAGTCATGCCCTAATAAAGACTGTCATGACTTGATTTTGACTGGACGAACTCTTTTACTTGGCTATGACTTGTGTACAGGACAATTTTTTTTTTTAATCTTTGGAAGTTCTTCTCGAGATGGCTGTAATTTTGCAAATCTGGCAGTATTAGCAGAATCATTAACTTTCTCGAATAAACTATATCGAACGAATTTTTTTTTTTCTTATTTCGATATATGGTCTGTAAGCATCCTTAAAGTCAATGATGAACGCATAATGTTTCGAATTGAATCGCGAGAGATGACACAGTTTTTGCAAATCTGTCAGTATTAGTAGAGTCATTAACTTTCTCGAATAAACTATATCGAATTTTTAATTCTACATTGGCGTCGATTCTGATGTACACTCACTAAATTAAATTTAAAATATATTATCTATACCTGTCTCTTACAAAATAGAAACGCAAGACAGAGATAGCATACATTTTAGTGCTGTCATGCTAGTTTACCAATTAAAATATGAACAGCAGAAGCAGAAAGGCGTGTGTTTTTAGTCAACACAAAGAACATACTCGACTAAGCTTGCATAGACATCTAAGTTCTGACTAACTTGACAGCACTAAAATGTATGCTATCTCTGTCTTGTGTTCCTATTTTGTAAAAGACAGGAATAGTTTCAATTAATTTAGTGTGTGACATCAGAATCGAGTCCATTATATATTACATTAAACTAAAAACGGAATTAAAATTAACCAAAAAAAAAAACTAAAATTAAAATCGATTTTTTTATTTCGATATATAAAATATGGTCTGTAAGCTGCCTTAAAGCCAATGATGAACGCACAATGTTCCTCATTGAATCGCGAGAGATGACATAGTTTTATGAGCGTTGATAATCTTTAAAACTGCTTGCAATGAATGAGAACAAGTTCTTCACGCGGGTTACCCGCAACCGTGACTTATTTATAAGTAGAAAAGTTTTACGATTTCTAGGGTGTTCAGGGTTAAGTAGATTTTATTTTATGACTTAACTAGGGGCGGCTTTATTCATCATCATCATCATCTCACCCACAAGATGTCCACTGCTGGATATAGGCCTCCCCCAAAGATCTCTAAAAAGAAAACGGTTGTCAGCGGCCTGCATCCAGCGTTTTCCAGCGACCTTCATTATATCGTCCTTATCCATCCATTATATCGGTCTTCCGACACTGCGCTGGCCAGTCCGTGGCCTCCATTCGAGAACATCATTATTGATTGAGAATTTTATATTCTACAAGCTGACCCGCCCGGCGTAGCTCAGCCCCGCGATTACCTATCTTTGTTGCAAACGGTTTCAATACTAAATTAACAAAACTCCTAAGAAATAAGGTTCATTTTTGCTTAATTTTAATTGAAACCGCGTGCAACAAAGATACGTAATAGGGGGTTTGACCGGCCAAGTGCGAGTGGGACTCGCGTACGAAGGGTTCCGTACCATTATCATTATTATTTTATTTTAATTAATTATATTTAAAGAGAACATAAAACTACATATTCTGTGAATAGTTAGAGCGTCTACCTGTCACCGTTATTAGAATCGAGCAAGAAACGGTGAAAAAATCAAGTTTGTTGTATGGGAATATTTATTTTATTTTATTTTTAGCATTTGTTGTTATAGCGGCAATAGAAATACATCATCTGTGAAAAGCTAGAAGATTAAGATACTGCCTGGTGATAGACGGACGGGCGGACGGACAAACGGACAGTCTCAGTAATAGGGTCCCGTTTTTACTCTTTGGGTACGGAACCCTAAAAACATAAAAAATATACGCATAAACGCTTTCACATTCACAGCTCAAGACTAAGTATTAGGACTTGTGTCGTGGGCTGTAAACACTAAAATCACACGCACAACATTCACATATACACCTAGAACCAAATACACAATTTTCTAACAGTCAATTTATAATTGTCTTGATAGCGCAGTAGTGCTATTTGGCTGTTTGGAAAAGTGGTGGTACCGTCCCAGGCGGAGACTCAAAATAAGTCCAAGCAATTCGTTTTTAGTGAGTTTTATTGCAGAGGGCGGCGATGGCTTGTAGACCGACATAGTAATTAATTGCAATTATTTAACTTAAGAGCAGACTGCGCTACGTTCCGAGCACAATTGTCATAGAGCATGCCACTAAGATTTCAAAGATTTTTGTTTTTTGTTTTTTTCGAAATTAGAATGGAACCATTTTTAAAGTATTAAAACATAATAACCATCGTGAGGGTTATTAATTATTATAATGTAAGCCGGCACTCTCGTACTATTGTAGAAAATCATATACCTATAGGTTCAGCATATTCGCTAAATAAAGGAAAATAAACTATGTTTTCTACCGACTTCACAAAAAAGGAAGAGGCACATTCGACTGCTTTTTTTATGTGTGTTACCTCATAACTTCTTTCCACGTGAACCGATTTAGATTATTCTTTTTGTAAGCTGTAATTAAGTGCTTTAAATTTAATAAGTGCATTAAAATTTGGTCAACATCTGATCATAGTTTTTGAGTTATAATGCGTGTTTAATACATTAAATCTGATGAAGGTTCCGAAGATAAAGCGGTGAAGTCGTTTTAAGCTTTGCTTGCGTTTAATTAATCAAGTGTTAGTACATATTTATTTACGCCTTAAGGCTAAAGGCAATTCAACGAAATCAGCATAATATTGACGAAGAAATCTATCGAGCGAAACTGAAAATGGAAGATAGTAAAAAGTCTAAAAAAAATACAGTTACATTAAGATAGGAAGTGATAGACTCGGGATATCATTGCTTTTAGGAGCTTGCTCTTAAAACCATAATTCTCATATCAATTAATTATTCTCCCAGCCAATAAAATAATTACCAAACAAGCTTACTAATCAAATACCAATTAACAATAAATCAGTAACAGAAACTGTAAATAAATCAGACAATACTATTTTGACACTTCTGACAGTCTGTCATACAAAAGCGGTTGGAGCAGGATTTAATATAGTTAATTACGTTATTGTATTTCATTATTATTTAATTATTGACAACTTGACAAGACAAGGGTGTTTCTTGATAAAACTTTCAATTTGAAAGTTTTGTTAGTATTAGACATATTAAGTATTCAACGAATTCACTCAGCTGGTTCCTCGCATAGTTGCAAGACTAGTTTCGGAGCAGTCGGTGCAGTACAGAGCGTGTTTTACTGCGAAATTAAAAAATGTTGTTGCTGATTTTGTATTATTTACCGATGCTTGTGATTCTTCGAGTGTTCATGTGATAATGGTGTATTCTTTACCGTTAATAGTTCGTAAACGTGCATGAGTGTAGGCAAGTCATACAAAGTTGAAAATTTTATTGGCTGGTGACTAGAACTTGGTATGAACCATTAAACTTGAAATATATAATATTAGGCCCTGACTAAATGTACATACATTGCGGAGCCGAAAACTAAAAAAAAATATAGATTAACTATGAAGTCATTATTAACGAATCAGTTGGCGCGATGTTCGGGTTCGATTCCCAGCAGGAACAAAATTTCCTTAAGGGATATTTGTGCTTCTGGTTCTGGGTGTGAGTGTGTGTTATACGTAAAAGTTATCGGAACCCATGATACAAGTCTTTGTACTTACTTGTATATAACGAAACCTCTTGGAACATAATAGGCAACCGACTGAAATGTTAGCGATTGACTCTAATAGGCTCTGCCCCGATTACCTATCTCTGTTGCAATCGGTTTCAACTTAAATAGGGTCATCATCATCATCATGTCCTCATCAACTAAGTTGTTAGGGTCGATGGTGGTAAATACGTTAGGAATAAAATGACAGGCTTGAGCCCGTCATTTTATATCGTTCGTCGTATAGCTATTCTTCGTTCCTATCGTTCGTCGTATTCTTGAGAATAGCTGCCGGAACATTGATATTTGGCGACTTGAAGCTTGCAAACCACGATATTTCGGTACAGGATAGCTAGCCAGACAAACACAAAAAATCCACCAACACGATCACAATGTACCTTCAACGGAAGTTCAAGCCCGTCGTAGGATTCGATACCACGACCACCCGATCCAAATACGCGTTTATTTCGACCGAGCTACTTGAAATACATTCGTATTTAGTGAGAGCCATACACAGTTCGATGAATCGACTTGTCGCTGGAATTGGACATTAAATAGGTACATAATGTAGAAAGTTTTCTAAGAAACTAAGGTGCTAAGGGCGTTTCCATATAATCCATCATGGAGTAAGAGAATAATAAGATTTCCATGTATGGTGAAGTTGTTTCTGGAAGTTATTTATGGTCGTTATTTTTTAACGTCTGGATAGCAACCACATTACCAGTTGTTAGTTCATTATTCGCGCAGGATCTTGAAAACAAAACTCTGAGTGGCACTGAACTGCAATCAGCAAGCGTGGCGCTTACCATTAGGCATGTGACTTGCTCGTCTCGTCTCTTTAATATAAAAAAAATATACCTACACCTTTAAGACTCGGGATTTCTATTATCTACATAGACATAGATTTATTTGTAGCAAAAATTTAAATTGACAAAAGGGTACAAATAGTTTTCTTTTTTTTTACATTTTTACCAAAAACCGACCTCAACTCAGCATAATGCTGGTTTAAAAAACCAGCGCTGGTCTTCCGTTGAGAACGGCAGTTGACGTAATGGTTCCACACGAATTTCTCAGATAAATCTTTGAAGAAATTGGTATTGTAACCCTGCTATCGCTACATCACTATAACTTGGAAAATATAATGCATGTTTGGAAAAAATATCTATACCAAAATGTATTTTAAGAAGTGATGTACATAGTTTTAACACTAAACATAAGCATAATGTAGACGCGTTTAGAGTAGACAATAATCCTAAATTATAATAATATATTCGCTCGTGTGTAATAATGTATTGATTTTTAAAATTGCTCATTTTAATTAAATATGTCAATTTGATTTATTACATAAAATTAACTCGATTTGATTTATTACACGACGATTCATTATCTTAGTTTGACTTATTACACGAAACAAAAAAGTGTTCTCTTCAAAGAAAATTTATTATCGTAAGTATTACGAGAACGATTAAAAGTTAAAAAAAATTCTAAATCGGCTTACGTGGAGAGAACTGATGAGGTAACACACATAAAAAAAAAAAAAACTTCGTAAAGCGGTTTCACAAACGTTGGCCAGCAGAGTGGATTATGGACTCAGGAGAGCAGTGAAAGAAATCTCAAGAGTCCCAACAGTGGGAACAAAACGGTCTGATGACGATGTTCTGGTTCATAAGAACAGATAGATAGATACCTTTTACTAAGAAGAGTTTTTGTGATTCCACGCCATTGCCACGCAATTTTGCTGTAAGCACACGGCCTTAATTTAGAATAGAATTTAATAGAAAATTCTTTATTGTACACCAAATACAGTTAGTACCAGAGGTAATTTTAAAAAACTAAAGTACAATGGGCGGACTTATCACTAGAAGCGATCTCTTCCAGTCAACCTTTGGATAGAGAGACAGATAATTTTTAATAATGAGGTCGGTGGTGTAAAGCTTAATAATAGACATAAATACAACTTACTTAGATACCTATCTATATACATAAATAAATACATACAAACATATAAACTTACATAAACAATATTTTTACATAAACTTACTTAAACATTATAAACAATATACCCAATTAATAATTAATATCGGACATCAGTTTATTGTTAGTTAGTGGGTGTAGATAAAACGTTTTAACCTTAGTTTGAAAGACGGCTAAAGAAGTAGCTTGCCTGATTGTACAGGAAGACCATACCATAAACGCACTGCCTCTACAGAGAAAGATGCATAAAAAAACCGGTTTTATGGACAGCCATCTACAATCTGAGGTTTTCTGAAGATCGGAGGCTAAGAGAGTGAGTGCGATGAAGATACTCAAATCGTTCTTCGAAGTAAAGGAGAGCGAAAGGATTGTGAAGGATATTATGTAGAAGAGAAAGAATATGAGTATTCCGGCGAATGCAAATTGGCAGCCACTTGAGTTTTGTATGAAAATTTGAAATGTGGTCATATTTCCGAAGACCGAAAATAAACCTTATGCAATAATTTTGGAGACGCTCAAGATTATTCAGCTGGTTCTCCGTGTGATCGAGGCAACAAGCATCGGCATAGTCAAGGACAGGCAAAAGGAGTGATTGGGTAAGCATAACTTTAGTAGCAGTCGGAATAAAATACGCAACCTTCTTAGTGCTGCACCCGAAGCAAACACTTTGCGGCTAACCGCTGCTAGCTGGGGACCCCAAGATAAAGTATTGTCTAAAATAATACCCAAGTTTTTTACTTAAGAGCCATAAGGAATAACGACGTTCAAAATTGATTTGTGGTATTACGAAATAATCAACATTGGTAAAGATTCTTGAGCTGCCAATGATAGTGACCTGAGTCTTATTTGGGTTAACTTTTAGCCCAAACTTTTTGCTCCATTCAAATACACGACGCAAAACACTATTAAAAGTGTCAACAGCTTCAGATAGCTTATGAATAGGAGCTTTCTAAGTACCAAGCCATGTAGTCTTAGAACTTATAGATCAGTTCCTTATCTCTGATCTCGTGCTCGTGCTACCTGATAAGACTAATAGGATGTACCGCTAATGAGGTCCACCCATAGAAATGAAAATACTAGTCCTTTGCACTTGCATTCGCGACTGGAAGAGAACTAAGAATGTAATTTGAATGTATTATGAACTGCCCATTGGCATAGTTCGGTGCGAGTTCACCTTCTAAACGGGGTAAATGAATTGATTCCCGGCGAGAACATAAGTTTTCTCCTCAAGGAAAATTTGTATTTCTGGTTCTGTTTGTGATTGTGTGTGTGATGGGATTGTTTCCGGTACCCACGTCACAAGTCATCGAATTTGGGGCGCTGTAAGTGTGAAAGGCATGACATAGACGTGATTTTTCAGCCATTTGTCATTTGACGTTGGTTTAGTTGGACGCGTGTCTTACCTGACATGCGTGACTTGTCGAAATCTATGAAATACCAACATATCTGGCGGTTTTTTTGACGCGAGTGAAAAAATGGCGTTGTTAATTTTGTAAAATTTTCCGAAACTTGTGATTCTTCGAGTGTTAATGTGTAATAATGGTGGATTATTAACCGTTAATACTAAGTGAACGTGCATAAGTGTAGGCAAATCATACAAAGTTGAAAAACGTGATTTTCGCCTTCGCTCCAAAATTCCAATAGAAGTTATAGTAAATTTTCCACCACTTTACTAGGGCATGACTTTACTATGACTGGACCTTGACTCTTTTACTTGACTTTGACTGTGACTTGTGACTAGGACTTAGAATATGAAATACACTTGAAATATTATATTTTCACTTGACACTGGCTAAATGCACAAGATTGCGAAGCCATAACTAAGAAGAAGAAGAAGAACATATATGGCCATCGAAGGAACAGACAAAGTTATTCATCTTGTAGTCGACTTATTTATCAAACAAAGTCTATCTGACTAATGAAACATTGTTTTTTTTACTAATAGAGGAATAAATGCTGTCACTAATTTATCCGAGAAGTGAAAAATTGGCCATAAGCGGAATAAAACTTAGGTAAGAATAACCTCGGATAGAGTATTCTTTTGTATGAGAATAACAGTCAGCGACGAACACTTCTTAGAAGTCCAGATATACCTATTTGGCTCACTTCCAAGTATTATATCTCGTGATCAGATAATAATGAAATAGAGATAGCATTTCTTGAATTGTCTAAGTTCTAACGTCAAAGTCGATTAGTAGAGTGCGTTTAGCAATATAACAAATAATAATAATAATAATAAAACTAATAACTACATTCATGACAAGGATGCATAGAGGCAATCTGCATAAGCTCTTTCTGTCGACTGCATGATATAGATATTCCTAGGTAAAGATAAATTCTTAAGTCATATAAGAAAGTTTGTAAAAAAATTAATTAAAAAATGCGCCGCCGATTTTCTTACCCGGTTCTTCCCGAGATGGTTGCAATTTTGCGAATCCGGCAGAAGAGTCATTAAACTTCATGAGTGCCTCTTTGGGGCCCATGTGAATAAACGATTTTGAATTTTAATATTTTCCTAATGTTCTCTATTCAAGGGAAGACACATGGTAGTAAAATTTTTTTTTATACTGAAAGATGAATCGAGCAAGTGGTAGATTCGTGACGTCCATATTTTTTATGCTCATAATTGGTCATCCTTTACGAGAGCTATAATTGGATCGTGGACGTAACAGAAAGAACGTCAAAATGACCGAATTAAAAATTCATCGAACCTGCTCGAATTTTCAAATATTTACTTTGATATGAAATGTAATGTTTTTATGGACGTCATTTTGTTAACTGAATGTATGATCATAAAACGCTTTCACACTCACAGCCCAAACTAAATTTGATGACTTTTGTCGTAGGTGCCGGAAAGATTAACATCATACCCACATCCACAACCAAAAACATAAATTTTCCTTGGGGAGAAAACTTGTGTTCGTGGCGGGAATCGATCCGATACCCCTGCTTAGAAGGCGAACGCCACCCAACTAAGCTACTGTAAACAATTGATTAAAAGCATAAACAAATAATGCATTTTACTATATCTATCGTAAGGACAATATCCTTTGATATTAAATTTGCAAGCCATTAAATTAAAAGCTAATAAGCGAAACGCGACCGCACTGGAGCGCATACTGGCCGGGAATGGCGGGCACCTGTTACTTAAACACTGCCACCGGTTATGGTTGTGTGGACTAAGGTACAAGACATTAGTCATCGCCTGGCTAGTCACTCTAAATCGAAATTTAGTCGTAGTTCGAAATGAAATTGTATGAATCGGTATAAATAATAATTTTTGGATCGTAAGTTCCTTATCGCGCCTTGCGAAAGGGGAAAAAATTAAGACCAATAGTTGTAACGACACTTTTTGCTATAGTTGTAAGCCATACCTCGTTCTCGTCCCATCACCGAAGTTAAGCAACGTCGGGCGCGGTCAGTACTTGGATGGGTGAACCTGGGAACACCGCGTGATGTTGGTGCATGTTTCTTTTAATTTTGGAACGAAAGTTCCTTATTGCGCGTTGCGAAAGGGGGCGAGACGGAAATTGAACTTCGTTCCACCCGGGTGTCCCTTGACACCTCTCAAGTTTTTTTTTACAACTTGAGGGCTAATTTCCTATTTCCTAAAACTAAACTAACACTATATATATGTATAGGGTAATTAGGAAAATAGACTCTGATTCTTGTTCTAATCCTTAGCTCATATAGATCTACAACTTTCTTCTAAATGCTATATTTCCGAAATAGTTCTAGGCCTAGCGTGTTTACCATCCTCGACCACATCATCACTTAGCATCAGTTGAGATACAAACGATACTTTATCAGAGAAAAATAAGAAAACTATTTTTTAATTTGTTTTTCTGCTTCTTTTTTTTTAATTCTTGCCGTTCTTATGTCTTTGAAGAAATATATTCGCATCAATTTCGATATAATATGATCCCTTTTTTTTTTAAATATACTTATATTTTTCTATTCTATATAGGCATACAATTAACCACTATCTCACCTGATGTGAGGTTGTGTAAAATACTAAATATTAAAATCTTATTTAGGCAAGAATCTGGAAAATACTCATGACTTCTTATTAACAAAGATATGTATTCATAGAGATATTCGCCATCAAGAACGTTAATGACTCTAATTTAGACGTTAATATTATACCGCGAAAAAAAATATTTAAGAAAAAGAGAGAACATTCATTGATTTGATCTCGTCTCGCTGACCGCTTATGTCTTGTCCTAAACTTTGCAGCATTGTTGCATCGATACATCGCATCGGCGTACAAATACGGTGATCGGAATGCCACGGCAGCACGAATTCGCCGATTATTTATTCTTAATCGATTCTCGCCTGGATACGACTCGATCTTGAGCCGCGGGCGAGGGAGGGGCACATGACAGCTGATGTAGACATGTACGAGATGTATGACGGACTTGGTTGGAATCGCTCCGTATTGCTAATAGAGTTAAGGTATTTTTGTTACGGTGCACAATAATATAATTATTAATATTAATTAGCAAAGTATATGACAAAATATATTTTTATATATTTAATTATTCTGTACGTGTGTATGTGAGTTATCTCCTAAACGGCTGAACCGATTTTGATGAATTTTTTTGTGTGTACAGGTCGATTTAAGAATGGTTTAGATGCACAATTCGATGCGATAAATAATGTTTTTTATTCCACCACAGGATTAGTTCGGGATTCAGTTTTAAAACTTTCGTCATGTTTATTCATTAAAGTATCATTGAGTGTTCATTAAATGTTTTCAAAAGATATCTTGACGAGTTATATTGTTCTTGTTGTTAAATTAAAGTTTTGACCAGTATTAAATCTGTTTCAGCATCAACCTGCTCAACCCTGCAGGACCTTTCTGCTACAGCTCAACCCTGCAGGACCTATCTGCAGGGTTCAGCTGTGGTAAGATAAATAACCGGGTATTTTTCGCATTTATATTATTTAACTCCCGGTGGCTTAGTTAGGTGCGCGTGTGTCTTCTAAATAGCAGGTATCGAGTTCGATTCCCACGGGGAACATGAATTTTCTTCTCAATGAAAATTTGTGTTTCTGATACTGGGTGTGATTGTATGCGTCGAAAAAAAAATCTTGACAAAAACATATACAAAGAAAACTACCTATTGCTTTCTATATACTATGTATAGAAAGTACATATACTATAGCTATGGTTTCTTACTGTCAATATTAATTATCTCTAAATTATCAAAATCAATTTAAATTAAAAACTAACGAACACTCGAGCAAAACATTCAAAAGCAAACATGTCCGCGCATTTTCTGCTTACATGTCAAGTCGACGCATTGGCCGCCATTCAATCTTCGCATAACATTGTATGGTTTCAGAAACATGATACGTTTCCGCTCCTGGGGGTCTATTCCGGGCATCGATTATCCTAAAATCGAACGATTTTCTTTTTTACCGACTTCACGAAAAAGGAGGTACTCAAGTCGACTGCATTTTTTTATGTGTGTTACCTCATATCTTCCTTTCACGTGAACCGATTTCGTTTTTTTTTTTGTTTGATGGAGTTTGCTTTCCAATTGGTCCCATTGAAATTTGATCAAGATCTGATCAGTAGTTCTTGAAATATCGTCCATAATGCGTGTTTAATATAATATATCTAATCTAGTCAAAGTTCCGAAGATAAAGCGGTGAAGTCGGTTTTTTTTAAGCTTCGCTTGCGTTTAATTTATCTTATGACCCATCTAATCAACTGAACTTTGAACTAATCGACTGTCGTATCGACGTTATGTCCATCCATGTAAGGTTGACATACCTCCAGCTCGTTCGAAGCGTTTCGCTTCTACGTTTATCTTCGGTACAACGGAGTGGAACTCATTGCCCTCGTCTTTGTTCGCCGAACGGTATAATCTGGGAGTCTTCAAGTCAAGAGTGAATAGGTACCTTCCAGGCAAGCATGCTACATCTTCGGCCGCATCATCATTTTCCATCAGGTGAGATTGTAGTCAAGAATAAACCAAATATTTTCCTATCGGGCATAAAAAAAATCGACGACCAGAATAGACCTACTGAGGTGAACTCTTAAGAGCATACAAATTTATTTTTCTCTTAGATACTAGAGATACGCGCGATTTGATAAGCGCTACTCGATTAACAGACACGTTTCTACCCTTTTAACCCTAACATGCCAAATATGACATAAACACAGCCCCACACTAAGTGCGATGACTTGTGTCGTGGGTGTCGGAAACTTTCACATACACTTGCTAAATTATTAGCATATAATATATATGACCCCGTTATAGATAATATAACACAGTCACATGACGACTCTCAGGTTAGTAGTATTACTAATAAGATGAATCTGCATCAGTCAGCAAACATTAGTTTAAACTGACTGCACCGACAATGGTTGAGCTCTCTGCCTTCCATCAAAATATACAGAGTTCTTCCAGCAGTGCTATAAATATATGTCTAAAAAATAATACAATGTGTACTACCGCTACGAAACCAATGAATAAGACTTGTAAAATTAGAAGTAATGAATTATGTATTTATCATCAAAATATTAATCGCTTCTCTGGCAAAATTTTAGATGTAGAGTTGCTTACAGATAAGTATCACCTAGATGTTCTATGTTTTTCTGAAACGTGGCTAAAGCCTCATAAAATGTCATTCAATGTTAACAATTATGTGGTCGCTAGTACGTTCAACAGAGTGTCTGCTGAAGGCGGTGGTACAATAATATTTGTTAAAAACAACCTTAAGTTTAAAGAAAGAAATGACGTGGCTGCTTGCTCTGTGGAGCGGGTCTGTGAAGTAGCTTGTGCAGAAATCGCTGGTTATATAATTTTGTGTATTTATAGGCCACCTGCTTCCAATTTATCCCAATTTCTTGTAGTCATGGAAGAAATTTTAAGAAAACTATTTAAATGTAATAAACGCATAGTAGTGTGTGCTGACCTTAATGTAAATATTTTAGAGGACTCGGCAGATCAACAAAAACTTGTGTCGCTATTTGCATCTTTTAATTTAATTTTTTTATTTAAGGAACCGACTAGAATAACAAACTCTTCAGCAACCTGCATCGATAATATTATTGTAAATTTTGAAATTAAAAATAAATGTCAAATCAGTGGTATACGATCAGACCACATGGGACAAAAGGTAACAATATCAAGAAAAAAACAATCTTTTGACTCTAATATAGAAATACGACCACTTACTGAGAACAAGTTGAGTAAACTTAACGAAAATGTCGATTTAAAACTATCCCTTACCAGTTTTCCACTTGATGACCCAAATAATGTCCACCAAATGCGGAACTCGATCATTTGTAATGAATTCAATAAAATATGCCCCAAAAAATTAATAAAAGTGAACACTAAATTACAATTTAATGATTGGGCCACTAATGGTATACGGAAAAGTAGAGATTTCATGTACGAGCTTTACTATAAAAAATCTCTTACATCTAATGAACATTTTCACAAGTATGTTACTAATTATTCGAAAATTTTTAAACGCGTTTGCATCCAGGCCAAATCCAAATTCATAAGTGATAAAGTCTCAAAATCTAATAATAAAATAAAAACGGTCTGGAATATTATTAACACAGAAACTGGTAAAAATAAAAATAGAGATTGTGATTACAGTCTAAAAATTGGAAATAGATTAATTTCCAACAAAACTGACGTAGCCAATGAATTTAATACTTTTTTTACAAAAATTCCCCTTGAAGCAACAAAATCCCTAGACTCATCTCCCGAATTAGCTGCAAAACTGTTGCAACAAAACTTCACACAAGAAATTCCAAATTTTTGTTTCCGTCACATAACGGCTAATACCATAAAAAAGGCATTCAAAAGGATAACTATAAAAAACACTGAAGATTTGTGGGGTATTTCAGTTAAAGTTATTGGTTCCATACTAGATACTATTACGCCTTACCTTGTCGTTGTATTCAATCTCTCGGTCGATCAAGGAGTATTTCCTGATCTCATGAAACACAGCAAAATTACTCCAATTTTCAAATCGGGTTGTAAACATACTCCCTCTAACTATAGACCAGTTTCTGTATTACCTGCCCTCAGTAAAATATTTGAAAAAATTATCATAGAACAGCTACTCTCCCACTTTAATGAACATAAAATATTACATGATCACCAATTCGGATTTACTAAATGTCGATCTACAATAGATGCCGGTGCTAAGTTAGTGTCACACATTCTCGGGGCTTGGGAGGGATCGCAGGATGCAATTGGGGTATTTTGTGACCTCTCCAAAGCGTTCGACTGCGTGGACCATAAAACGCTTATTAGCAAATTAAACCATTACGGTATACGTGGGACTGCTCTTGATTTGTTAGATTCATATTTATCGGGTAGGCAACAAAAAGTAGGCGTTAATGGTGTGACATCTGACGGGTCTACAGTTAAAATTGGCGTGCCTCAAGGTTCAATATTGGGACCCTTCCTATTTTTAGTGTATATTAATGATTTACCTTATATGACAACTTCGCTAGCATTAGATATTGTCTTGTTTGCTGATGACACGTCACTTATTTTTAAAACAAATAGGAAAGACGTAGAATTAAATGAAGTAAATTATGAATTAGATCTAGTATCGAAATGGTTTGCTGCTAATAACTTATTGTTAAATGCTAGCAAAACCAAATGTATCAAGTTTTCCCTTCCTAATGTTCCTTTGGTAGATGCAAATGTTACACTTGAAAACAACAAATTAGATCTTGTAAAGAAAACTGTTTTCTTAGGTCTGACTATGGACTCAAAACTGCAGTGGGGTCCTCATATTGATGTGCTTGCAGGTCGCTTGAGTTCCGCTGCTTTTGCGGTCCGTAAAATTAGACAGCTGACTGATGTAGCGACGGCAAGGCTGGTTTACTTTGCATATTTTCATAGTTTGATGAATTACGGAATCTTGCTATGGGGATCTGCTGCCGATGTTGAAACTATTTTTATTCTACAAAAGAGAGCGGTTCGTGCAATATATGATATGGGTCCACGCGAATCGCTCAGGGAATTCTTTAAAGAAACAGGCATACTTACCATGCCTTCGCTTTACATCTTTGAAAATATAATGCATGTTCGCAAAAATATTAGTAAATATAAATTAAGAAGCGACGCACACAATCTTAATACTAGATATAAGCATAAAATTACAGTGCGCGCATTTAGATTAAGCAAAACGAATAAATCTTTTATGGCAAATGGTGTTAGATTTTACAATAGAATTCCTAAAATCATAACTGAATTACCACTGGGAAAGTTCAAATCTGTAATAAAACGGGCATTAATTAAGAAAGCCTACTATAAAACCACAGACTATATTAATGACAAGGATGCATGGAGGCAAACTGCACAGGCTCTTTCTAGCGACTACCATAATAACACCTAGGTTAAGAAACTTATGTATTAGAGATTAAGAATGTTTAAAAAAAAAAAAAAATGATTGGAAAAAATATGCGCCGCCGAGTTTCTTGCCAGGTTCTTCTCGAGATGGCTGTAATTTTGCGAATCTGGCAATAGATTCATTAACTTTCATGAGTGCCTCGGGGCCCATGTGAATAAACGATTTTGATTTTGATTTGATTTTTTGAACACACACAATCACAACCAGAACCAGAAACAAATTTTCCTTGGGGAGATAACTGGTGTTCCGGCCGGGAATCGAACCTGATACCCGATGCTTAGAAGGCGAACGCTCACTCAACTAAGTCAATGGACAGTTTCATTTCCCTTCTGTGGTTTGCCGAAGCGCTATTAAAAATCGATGAAAAGGATGTAAAACAAGCCTCGAAAACATCGGCAACGAGTCAGCAGGATCCGCGGTCACTGGATGACGCGTTCCCGTGTGTTACGGATTTCCATTGGCGACGGTAACCGTTTTCCATCAGACCGACTGTCTTCTTGTTTGAACCTAATAAACTAGTGGCTCTGTGGGCTGAAAATTATGCGTATTTTCGAAACTAATTTTCGAACTTGTTTCTATTTACGTTTTATTACAATACTCCGCCATTTTCAAAATTTCCAAAAACTGAATTGATATAAAAATTCTGTAAAATTATCGAACCAGCTCACAAAATTTCTCGAGAAATATGACCTGAAGAGGAGAACAACCGGAAATCCGGACATATGAAAGCAATTTTGCATCAGCTGAAATGAAGATGCTTCGCTCGCGATTCGCGCTCGCTCGGTCAACAATAAACATATACGTTTTAACACTCACAGCCCCACACTAAGTTTCAGGACTTGTACAGTGGGTGCCAGAAACATTTACGTATCAAACACAATCACATTGAGAACTAGAAGTACCAATGTCCCTTGGTAAGAAAAAATGTGCTCCTGCTGGGAATCGAACCCAGGACCCAAGGCGCAGAGGGCAGCCTATTACTAAGCCTACGCTGTCTATACCTACTTTTTAATACCTCCAATACTTGAAGTGTATGTCGATTAACGCGAGCAAATCCGCGAAAAACAGTTGCCTTAGCATTATTATATATAGCTCAAAGGAACTTAAACAAAATTTTACTAACCAGAAAACAAACAATGAAGAACAAAGCGACTGAGATAGGACTAAGAATAAGTCAAAAGACGTCGCCGAGTTAATTTTGCACGTTTAAGTGGGCAGTTAAACCTGCTCCGGTGTTGCCAGTCCTCATTTGTCTTGGCGAAAAGACTTATGGCTGGGACGGCACGTGCTACTTGAAAGGTACGGCTTAGTAGTAGGGTTGCCAGGATTTTACCTTAGACTAACTGACCGGGAAACAAATTTAAAAATGTATTAAAAGCTTTAAAATATTATGCAGAGATTACAGAGTCGTTTTAACCATTTTTTTTTAAGAAAAAATATACAACTTATGTAAGTTATATCAACGCAAACGCAATAACATTCACACTCACAGCCCCACACTAAGTTCAAAGAGTTGTATCGTGGGTGCCGGAAACATTCTCATCACACACACATTACACCTAGAACCAGAAGTGAGTGTGAATGCGTTTGTTAAAAAAAACAATTTTCATTGAGAAAAAGTTAAATGCAATAACGTCAAAAGTTTTTCTCTATGGCTAGTTATTTGATAATGGCAGCCCGTGCTAGATATAACCACTCCATCTATTTGTGTTATGGTTACAACACGCTCAATCGTGGTGTAGACACATATTAGTCATTGTACTCTAAGTCGACCGTGACATATACGTTCACAGCCCCACACTAAGTTTAAAGATTTGTGTCGTTGGTGCCGGAAACATACAAATCTATATATACAAAAATCAATGCCACTTTTCGTTTAATTTTATAACTCAAGAACGGGCTCACCTATCCAAACCAAATGTTTAGGCTTTGTTCGGACTATTTAGTAGATGGTTTATGTGAAGTTTGCACAAAATCGGTCGAGCGGTTCTTCATTTATCACACCCGGGCGAAGCCGGGGCGAATCGCTAGTATAATATAAATACAACTATCATTCTCATTATGTATATAAGATATGTATTAGGATAATTATATGTGTACATGTATATGTAGTGTTTATGTAGTTTTTTTAGTACTTAGTCTCAGTTTTACCACACCACCATCCCTGCTTATCTGTATTATTCTTTTCCATCCAAAGGTTGTCTGGAAGAGATCTCGCTCTTAGCGATAAGACCGCTCATTGTACCTATTGATTAGTAATTTCTTTTCTGTACTTTTTTATTATTGGTGTCAATAAAGAGTTATTGTATTGTATTGTATTCTCACCAATGTGCTTGGAGATACTGTTTTTGTGAACAACACGAAACCCACTCACACAAAACATGCAGCAGTCGACAGTCTCACATCAATCACTAGATACTCATCATGTACCAAGTACAACATGCTCACCCATCACAACCATTGAATCTGCTCGGGGGGCTGAGTCACCCACGTCCGTAGGAGGATACCCCTTAAGTCTGACTCCCTACACGTGGTGCCCGGGTGGTGCTAATCAGGTGACATTTGAGAGGTGGTAGAGCATTTTGTGAGTTGCTCGCCTGGCTTGCTACCAAAGTAGCTTACCACCATCAAGTTGAAAGTCTGCCGCCAAGCCAAATACGGTGTTCCGGCAGTTATCCTTGAGAGCCTGCGTATTCCAGGTCTAGTGTGTTTACCAGCTTCGATCACATCGTCACTTACCATCAGGTGAGATAGTGGTCAAACACTAGCATGTCACAAATAAAAAAAAAATAAATAAATCTGGGACACAAATGTCATCTGACAATTCACAAACATTAAGAGGGAGAGGAAGAGTTAGGAGAAGAAAATGTATTCGCACGCAACGATGAATATAGAATAGGAGGGAAATAGGTACCTTTTTTCCCGTGGGTTACGGGACGGGGTACTTATCAAGACCGACGTAAGTCGTGTAGGTGAAAAACACCCAGAATTAGAAAACCAAATTTATCTTGAGGAGAAAAAATAATTAAATCGCATTTTAAGCTATGATTAGCTTGAAAAAACTGACTTCACCGCTTATGTTTTGGTTTTGGCTTGATCGATTTCGATAAAATGTATATGAGACCAACTATGAAGGATAATCTGCCAAACAAAAAAATCATCAAAATCGATTCATAATTGGCGAAATTATCACGTAACAAAAAAACAACATACAGTCGAACTGAGAACCTCCTTTCTTCAAGACGGCTGAAAAGTGATAACCGCGTAACCTCTGTATGTTGGACGCGCGAAATACGTTCTTACTGATCGGGCAAAGCGAGTTCTTTAAGCTGAGTTGACTTGGGACTTGGATAGTTCATCGCTTTGTCCTTCCGTCTGTCTGTCAGAGGCATATAGCGTCTAAACCATACATGTGAATAACTTCAAACTCTCAGAGAATATGTAAGGCTATGGCCCAAAGCCCAACATAGCAATTAAAATTATAGGAAAGAAAATTTTAAGTGGGCACCAGTACATGTAAGTGGGGAGCAAAAGATTTTTTTAATTTTTCTGTTAAATCCTATCGTTGAAAAGAACTTTGCAAGAAGAGTACGACACCGCTTTTACCGACTTCACAAAAAAGGAAAAGGTACTCAAGGTGTGTTACCTCATAACTTCTTTCCACGTGAACCGATTTCGAAAAATTTTAGTTTGAAAGATATTGCTTTCCAATTGGTCCCATTTAAATTTTGATCAAGATCTGATCAGCAGTTCTTGAAATATCGTCAATAATGCGTATTCTATCGACTACAATGAGGATGTTCTCGTTTTTAATGGACTTCAAAAGTTACCTCATAACTTCCTTCGTTGTGATCCGATTTTGATGATTTTTTTTTTATTTGAAGGCTGGTGCTTTTCATGTGGTCCCATTGCAATTTGATCAAGGTTTGATCTCTAGTTTTTGAGTTAAAGTCAATAATGCGTGTTTATACATTAAATCTGATCAAGGTTCCGATGATAAAGCGGTGAAGTCGGATTTTTTAAGCTTTGCTTGCGTTTAATTATTTTAAGCTTTGCTTGCATTTAATATATTTTAAAATCTATAATGGAAAATATCAATTAGGCATATAGTCAAAGTCCCGAGGTCTATCTAAAAGAGGAAGAAGAGGATATTTTTTTTCCTCATTTATTTCTCACAATTTAACAATATTTTACAATACAATTGTATTGAAAAACCACTGGGTTTGTCTCGATACACTTAATACACTTTCTAGTAGAGGATAACAAGAGTGTCCATTCTGTAGGTCAGTGTGGCGCGGGTGAAGACGCAGGGCACTATAGTGTGGTGTGTAATGTAATACACGATTCAGACAAAGCTTTCCGCCTGGTTCAACCCTTTTTATATCTTTGACCGTCGGACATTTAGAGGTTGCCTATTAACTGCTTAATTTATGCATAAATTAATGTCAAAATTTTATGACCAAATTAACAATGTCGCCTTTGGATAATTTATTATATTTCGCAGAAATATCTAAAGGATACCATGTACGTTATAAAGCTTATGTTATAAATTATGACACATTTAAAAGTCAAATGAATAATATATAGGACACAATGAATAGGTATTTACGAAGCAAGAAAAAATAATAAATTAAATAGATTAAAAAAACTAAAAAACACGCTTTATAAATAAAAAAAAAATACATATTTTTGTATTGTCATCGGTTCTCGATAAGTTTACGAGGTTTAAATGAAATCTGACGGTTTGAAGTGGGTCAAAATCAAGCCTAAAGGAGTTGGTTACAAACAAACATACATAAAAGTGAATCAAATAAAAGCGTGTTAAAAAAAAAGAATGAAAAAGAATGCGCCGCCGAGCTTTTTGCCAGGATTATTCTCGAGATGGCTGTAATTTTGCTAATCTAGCAGTAGAGTCATTAACTTTCATGAGTGCCTCTTTGGGGCCCATGTGAATAAACGATTCTTTTTTAACAGCATCGTCGCTTTGCATCAGTGTGATTGTGGTCGCTGGTTAGCCTTTTTTTTTCTTATTATGACGTGCCAATTACTTTTGCTACACCAATGGCATTACGATCTAGCCTTAAAACTAAAAAGTAATTTAATTTAGAAACTGCTAAGTAGAGTAGTAAACTAAGAATGTGTCCAATAACACTTTTATTACTGTGCGTTTAATTAGTTATCAAATACTTATTCAATTATACTATACCCAATTTACGAAATTTCATTTATTTTTTTTCCAATATGGTGTCTCGCGTTACTAAACTCCTGTTAAGAATAGAAAAACATAAACATAAACGCTTTCACACTCAAAGCTTCGCACTAAGTTCGATGACTTGCGTCGTGGGTGCCGGAAACATTCACATCAACATTCAATTCAAAATTCCTTGGGGAGAAAACTTATGTTCCCGCCGGGAATCGAACCTGATATGCTTAGGAGGCGAAATAACGATCGATCAAACGGAATATGACGATTAAATGATTATTAAGGCTTCACCTGATGAACTACCCCTAATAATAGTTCATATAAACATGTAAATGTTTTCTTACTCACTGCACCACACTAAGTTCGATGATTTGTGTAATGGGTGCCGGCTATGTGACGTGTCACACATAATCACAACGACAAATTTCCCTAGGTGAGAAAACTTGTGTATCTACCGGAAATCGAACCAGATACCAGTTGCTTAGAAAGCGAACTCGCACCTATCTATACCAGCGGGCAGTTCAAGAAATGGTAAACATAGCTCAAACGAAACTATTATACAGGGTGTTTGGTAGAGGGTTAGCCAAACATGGTGGACGTGTAGTTGGACCTATTTGGAAAATACAAGTTCGCGTAAAGGATAGGGATCGTATAGGGATCTAAAAGAACCTTGTAGACCAAAAGTACATCTGAGGGCATTACAATAAAAAAAATTTACTTGAAACATGCACGAAAATAAAACTTTAAGGCAAAAGAGTAAACTATCGGAAAATTCTAAATATAACAAAATAACTATGTAAAAAAAAAACAATAACACCTAGCGGCTTTGACGCGAACTTGTATTTTCCAAATAAGTCTAACTACACGTCCACCACGTTTGGCTAACCCTCTACCAAATACCCTGTACATATAATTTATATTTGTTTTGTTCATTATAGCTAATATAATTTGTTTAATTAACAGTTCTAAAACATTCCACTTTGCTTCTGTTGTCGTTGATAGGCTGACATCTCATTTATTACAGTAACGTCCTTATCTCCCGCGAATAAAGATATATCTTGCAACAGTAATCAGGAACCAACGTAAGTTGACCTCCTTTAGACGTACCGTCATATCTATGCTGTTACAGTTTTACTGTACCTACTTACGCGTTCCATACAACACAAATGCAAATAATACAAAGCTAATAATCGTGATTTTCATCTTATCTTATATACTACAATAATGTATAATTTAGAAAGCATGTACGGTGAAAAATTGTAGCAGTGTATCAACCAGTTTGGCAGTCCATTAATAAAAAACGGTCCAAAACTCCAACATAGGTTCTAGTAAAGTTCCTACCTTGACTATATAAAATGTTGTCTTGTACTTGCTGTCTACGGGCCAATTGTCTATATTTCCTAAAACTAAACTAAAATAATGACTGGATCGTGATTCTTTTACTTGACTTTGACTGCGACTTATGACTAGGACTTTTAATAGGAAATATTTTATTTCTTGACACTGACTAAATGCACAAGATTGCGAAGCCAAAATAAAAAATAACATTCCAATTTAAAAGATAAACGCAATTGTAAACGCAATAGATGACACAAAATAACGCTTAAGAACCTCGAATACAGTCATTCTTAAAGTGTCTATTTAACCTGGTCGCTATATAGATAAATTTAAATACTCAGACAATATTTTATAGCTTATTTTAGGTACGTTTTACGATCTGAGACGAGCCGGTGGATGTCTGTCTAGATTTTATGGTAGCTAGGATGTTCTAGAACGTTCTTATGTTCTAGATTGTGAATTTGTGAGAATATTCGTCGGCGCGTTTATTGCGGTTACGCGGTTTAAGGTGGTAACGTATGTTACGTATTGGCAACTAATTCCAAAGAATGAACTAGTTAACTGTTCGAGATGTTCATCCCATATACAATGTGTAACAAAAAGGTATAGTAATACTCAAGTCACGCATTTAGCTACATGTATGGAATCTAACACGAACTTCTAAATTCACGGCACATGAATATTGAGTTGTGATGAATTAAAATGTCATAAAAATCATGTCATTTGCAAAATTGCAACCCTGTTTCTTCAGCTACCGTTGTACACTACGTCTTTGGACCCAGACGTTTGACAGTAGCGGCCATAGCAAAGGTCAAGTTCACGGGCCACAGATATAAACGTAGGGTTGTCAAAATATTTAAAAATATAATTTAAAATTTTTGTACAGAAAAATAATCTCCTATTTCGACTTTTGTTCTGTGGCAGACAATTTATGGCACGATACACATACACCACCAAGTATTACTACACCTTTTTGTTACAGGCTGTATATATAGTCAGTGGGAAGCAGCGTATGTTTCTCTAGACGTATAAACAAAAACTTGCAGCCCTACATTAAATTCGAGGACTTGCATCGTGGCTGCCGGAAAAATAATTGTGAACTCACTTCAGTTGGAAAACCATTTTTAAGCTTTTAATATAATACGATTGATCATTAAATATACACCCCGTATAAGAACCTCTTCTCTTAAATTATCTTAACCAAAGGTAGTCTGGAAGAAATCAATCATTTTTAGCGACAAGACCATTGATTAGCTTACTGTTGCCATATACTTTGTAAAGTTATGAACTACTTTGGATTAGTTGGGTGAGCGTTCGTCTCCTAAGGGGTGTATCGGGTTCGATTCCCGGCGGGATCACAAGTTTTCTCCCCAAGGAAAATTGTGTTTCTGAATGTTGTCATTGTGTGTGTAATGTGAATTGAATTGAATGTTGATGCGAATGTTTCCGGCACCCACGACTCAAGTCTTTCAAACTCAGTGTGGGGCTTTGAGAGTGAAAGCGTTTATGTTACGTAACTTTTTAAGAGACAGACCCAAAAAGTGTTTACAACATCAAAAACAAACCGATTTCGCAGTTCATCGACCCGCGCCAAAGCACGCATTATAAAAATTTCCTGCACGCGCTCGGTAAGCATAAAACGCGCTGTAAAATACTGTAAATCAATACTGTTACTAGACGGTTGCGGCATAAAGGAGTGCTGCGCAACGCTGCATCTGCTAGCCAATGTCAACTGTGACGTTTACGCGCGAAAAGTTTTATGATCCGCAGACGACGCGTCAAACGAACAGTGACGCAACTTGTCTACTACGCGAAATTTATCGATGATTTTTATCGACTGCCATTGTTTGTTTGTTGAATGTGGAGAGAAATTGTATTTAGTTTTATGGGATATATTTTGCTTAGTCAGTATGTTACCAAGCTTTATTATTTTGATAGAATGCAGGTTAATATATATATTGAGCGTTCTAAATAGTTGGATAAATGAATAGGAGACAGAGAATCTGATATTATATTACTACTAGCCGTGCCCCGCAGCTGCGCCCGCGTTCATCAAGTTAAAAAGTAGCTTATGTGGAGTAGTTATGTACTTTTTAAATTTCATCATAATCCATTTAGCGTTTTCCTCTAGGTACTTTATTCCGCGTTACAGCATGAATCGAAAACAACTTGCACACACACTTTCGGATTTATAATATAAGTGTTACAGTGTGATTAATGTGATAAGACTCAGATTTTTTGAAAAATATTATATTATGTAAGATCGTATTAGAATCTACAATTTTTACTTTACTGACGGTAACTTAGGTCTTTGCAGTTTGGTCTCTATAGTTTTAGTTTAGTTTTAAGAAATATAGGCAATTGGCCCGTAAATAGAAACATTCATAACCAATAAAGCTTTTATAATATACCTGTAGATAAGGTAGTTATTACTGCATGTTTGACACATGATATCCAATTCCATCCTGGTGATTCAAATTACCTACATGAATGAAATTATCATGCTTATCGCATACTTATGTTAATTAACAATAATTAGCAGCGTTACTTCCAATGCATTGATATAATAAGCATTTTAACACGATAATAAGTTTTCAATCAACTTTATTTCAATATTATTTTATCAAGATAAGCAAACTTTGACCACCATCACACTTGATGCCTGATGGTAAGCAACAATGTGGTCGACGATGGAGCAAGCTTGCCTAGAAGATACATATCCACTCGCGATTTGCAAGACTGCCATAATAATAATAATCATAGACTGATCCTATCACTATTAATTGTGAAGTAACGTATTCGTATCTATTACACGCTAGGTCAAAGACATGAATAATTTAATAATTTCTAAATAATCAAGCAAAAAGTTGACATCACAGCTTGTATAAAACAGTGTGGCGTTGTAACATAAATTAACATAGTCAGCCACACAATGTATTGTATTAATGTATGGTTTGTGATGAATCACACTCCAATTGATCACTGACAAACATTATAATTCGATAAAACTCGACTTAGACATTTACTTGGACATTTTAATACTAGCTACGCTCCGCGGTTTAACCTGAGTAAGTCCCGGATCCGCGAGAATTCCGGGATATAACGTAGCTTATGTTTTAATCCAGTTCAGCTACCTCCATACCAAATATCATCAAAATTTATTCAGCCGTGTGAGCGTGAAGAAGTAACAAACATACAAACACACTCAATTTTTTACCCTTTATTATATTAGCGTGACTAGCCCCGCGGTTTTATCCGCGTAAGTCCCGGACCCACGGTAATTGCAAGGTAAAAAGTAGATGTGTTAATCTAGGGTGTCAGCTACCTCCAAACCAAATTTCATCAAAATTGGTACAGCCGTTTGAGCGTGAAGAAGTAACAAACTTACAAACACACTCACAAACTTTCGCCTTTATCGTGATGTGATTTTATCGATATTAGTTTATTTACAAAGGCACATCACTGAAAGGGTTCTTTTTACGACCGTCTCGTCCCCGAGTTCCATTTTAAAATGGGTCTACGCTTGTGGTAGGTCATTGGATAAAATAATTAATGCCGCCACGAATTTGACACTTTTACTTTTTAAACGTTTCTTTTAATTGCTTTTAAATGTGGTCTTAACCATTTACAGCATTAATACCAGAATTTTATATACGTTGGATTATGCACTTTGCAATGTAATCTAAAAAAACAAAATTTGTTTAATATTTTCCTGCCGACACTAAGAAGTATAATTTACGAGTGGCCAGTAATAAAAGTTTTTGTTGCGAAAAGCGACGAGGCTATAAAAGTGCTCCGTCCCTTTCTAGCGGGGGTTTACGAGCGGGAAAATGCGAGATAGGTGTATATCGCACCGGTAGTTTTATTACCGCACAAGTGATGTGAGCGTATGAGCTGGTAGCGAGGAAGCTTTGTTAGGCATTCAAGGGTTGTACGATAGATTTAATTTGACTTGACTTATCCTTGAGTAATTAATGTGACGAAAACCTGCAGAATTGGTAGGAAGTAGCCAGTTACTTATGTGCTTATGTGTTTGAAAGACTATGTTTAGAAGAAAATTACTGTTTTTTTTTTAATGTGGAAGCATTTGACCACTATCTCACCTGATGGAAAGTGATGATGCGGCCGAAGATGTGAAATGCTTGCCTAGAAGATACCTTTTCACTCGAGACTTGAAGACTCCCAGATTATTTATACCTTTCGGGGAAAAAGACGCAAGACGGGTAGGCTAATTTCTTTTTTTTAAATATATATAAATGTATATTAAAAACTAAAAAAAGCATTCACACTCACAGCCCCAGTAAAGACTAGTAAAGACTTGTATCGAGGGTACGGAAACATCTACATCACACACAAATACACCCTGAACCAGAAGCACAAATATCTCTTGGGAAGGAATTTGTTTTCCTGCCAGGAATCGAACCCAGAAACCACGGCGCAAAGGGCGGAGACTTGTCCGCTCGGTCGTCAAATCATTACCACTACCTCAGTCATTAATGGATGTTTAGATTAGATTGCGTGAACAGGGACCTAACCTAACCTAATAAAACCTAATTCTTGCAAATAAGTGGTCCTTTATTGCCCTCCCCCCCCCCGGCCGGCCCCTCCGGCTCAACTCATATTCGCCAGGACTTTTAGTATGTTCACTCCTTAAGCACCCTGAACAAGTTTCTGAAAGAATCGCTTAGGTCTCTGCTAACGCACTCTACACCCCCTTTGCGGTTCTTTGACTGGACTACACTATGGACAGCGTAGAACCGATATACAGATCACAGATGCACATAACAATATATTTTCTTCGATACAGTTGTGTGATATAGCATTTGAGAGGTGGTAGAGCATTTTGTGAGTTGCTCGCCTGGCTTGCTACCAAAGTAGCTTACCACCATCAAGTTGAAAGTCTGCCGCCAAGCCAAATACGGTGTTCCGGCAGTTATCCTTGAGAGCCTGCGTATTCCAGGTCTAGTGTGTTTGCCAGCTTCGATCACATCGTCACTTACCATCAGGTGAGACAGTGGTCAAACACTAGCCTGTCACAAAAAAAAAAAAAAAAATTATACTATTTTTCAACTAACTTCAAAAAAGGAGGTTAAAAATTCGACTGTATGTTTTTTTTCTTCATATTCATATTTTTATTTGCATTCCACAATTTAAGTGCAGTTTTGTCTTATCGTCCTCGATAAGACAAAACTGCAGCATATTTACAGCTGCATTTGCAATAATCGATTAAATCTGATTAATATGGAAGGAAGCACTTCACTATCAGTTAGTGAAGTGCTTCCTTAGTTCAGCTATCCTACTAATATTATAAATCCAAAAGTTTGTGTGTAAGTATGTTTGTTCCCTCGTTACGCTTTAACGGCTGAACGGATTTGGATAAAATTTGGAATGTACATAGAGTATACCTAGGATTAACACATAGGCTACTTTTAAACTTGATAATTATGGGGCGAAGCCGCGGGGCACGGCTAGTAAGTTATGAAAATGAAATTTAAATTTTGTTTATTTGGCAGAGAAAAGACATAATATAGTACAATTGTGCTGTGGGCCCCAAACTAGGCAAAGCCTGTATCTTATAAGAGGAGGTAAGGAGTTTTGCCGCGAAAGTGAAAAAATGGCGTTGTTGATTTTGTATAATTTTCCAAAACCTGTGATTCTTCATTAGTCATAATGGTGGATTATTAACCGTTAATACATAGTAAACGCGCATAAGTGTAGGCAAATCATACAAAGCTGAAAAAAGTGATTTTTGCCTTCGCTCCAAAACTCCAATAGAAGTTGTAGTAAAGTTTCTACCATATTACTAGCGCATGACTTGACTATGACTGGACCTTGACTTTTTTACTTGTCTTTGACTGCGACTCGTAACTAGGACTTTTAATATGAAATGCACTTGAAATTTATTATATTACTTGACGCTAGCTAAATGCACAAGATTGCGAAGCCAAAATTAAAAGAAAAAATAAGAAGAGGTAACATAAAATTTACAAACCGCGCAAAGACAAGACAATAAAAAAGGCATACTATATACTGTATATAATATCATATAACTCTTTGTTAACAAAGGAAACATTGTGATAAATTTAGCAAACATTGTGAAATTTTTTTTTCCTTTCTAAATTTATCACTATAGCTCTGCCTAGCATGGCTAATGCTATATAAATAAAATCAATAGATTTGGGTGGACGTTATCAACACAACGTGTAGCTAACTGCAATGTTAGACTCGTTGGCCGTAGTAGTTTCTATAAACTGTTTCGGTAGATGACGTCACACGTCCCCGTAAGACGTTAATAATAAGGAAAGGTTAATTTCGTCGCTTCAGGCGGGACTTCAGTAGTTTAGCGGTTAGAGCAATAGGGCATGACACCCTATGGCCGCGGGTTCAAATCCCGTCTCAAGCGATAATTTTTCCTTTCTTAATTTATCACTATAGTTCTGCCTAGCATGGCTAATGCTATATAAATAAAATCAAAGGAAATATTACTTGCCTTATAATAAAAGAAACATGATAATATCTACTATAATACACGAGTAATACTTTTAAAAGGTTTTGAAATCGAGCTTTTACCAGTTGTAAATAAAAAAAGGACTAAAAAGTTACATAACCAGAGCACTTGTCAAGACGAATCAAACGAGCCCAAATTCGATGGGTTTATCTTGTTTAGTTCAGAAGTTCCTAAGACCATCATCCGTCTCCATCATCGGACCAGCTCCATGGTACCATATCATTGTATTGTCACCGAAGATACATAAGTATGCCAAATTTGATTCCAATCGGACATTAGGAAGTGAGTCTCATTTAGCATGCAAGATTTGATCATCACAGGCCGACAGATAGACAACGGGACTGAAACTAAATAAAAGCTTGTAAAATGCATCAAGATAAGAGACAAACGGGACGTTATTAGTGCAAACCTTATTTCACCTACCACAAATTATAATCAGAAAGAGACAAAACTATGTTTTTTTTTAATGAATAATAGACAAACAATGACCACTATCTCACCTGATAGAAAGTGATGATGCGGCCGAAGATGTGACATGTTTATCTAGAAGATACCTGTTCACTCTTGATTTGAAGACTCCCAAATTATACCCCTCGGAAAACAAAGACACAGATAATGAGTTCCACTCCTTCGCCATCCGTACGGCGAAACGCTTCGAGCGAACTGGAGGTAAGTCAACCATAAATGGATGACGTTAGACAGTTTGTTTTGTTGTTAGATGGTAAAACGGGCATAGTGGAATTAACTCATATAGACACCGGCATAAATAATTTTCTCTATACCAGTGTCCACTAAAACCCAGATAGATGAGAGGCTGGGGTCTTCAAGATTACGGAGACGCCGATAACAGATGTCATCACGGGCGTAAATGCAAACACCCGAGCGCTGCTTGAACTTATGTTCAAGGCTACACGCCGCGTCGGCCGTCGGATTTGTAGCTGCAAAATCCTTAATATTAATAAAAGATGGTAATGTCAAAAATAAGCTTTTTTTGCAGGTTCCACCTTAATCTATTGGCGATTTGCCTTAATTTCCTAACACTAAAATAAAACTGTATACATCTAATAGAGCGATGCGAGTGCATATTCATTTACTGGCAGCACATGCTGAATCTACTCATATTGCCCTAACTGCACTGATAGATACGACCGTTTCAGTGTTAGCTTTGGTAATAATTGTATATACCTAAATTTTCTACATCGACTAAAAGACCTTGTCGCTCAGACTGAAGCAGTCTAGAACTGTCTATCACTTAATAAATTGTATGTTTTTTTTATAATGTGTGCATTTTAGTGCAATAAAATGATTTTAGATTTCAAATATGTCTCTTTTAAAATAGTCAATAGTATAAGTAAGCAAATGTAAGTCTCTTTTAGCCAATTTGTAAGCTGACGTAGTTTGAAGCGCGTCTGCCTTCTAATCAAAGGGTTCGACTCCCGGTGGGAACAAAAGTATTCTCCTCAAGGGAAATGTGTTTCTGGTTCTGGATGTGACTTAGTGTGATGAGAATGTTTCCGACACCTTCAACACAAGTCGTCAAACTTAGGCCAAGGTTGCGAAGAACAGTATGTTTTAAGCATTGCGATTGGTTTGTTTTAATGTTCGATATACAACTTAATTGGCAGCCGTTGATTGTATTGTATATAGGTATTGACAAATAGTAAAAATATTTTACAATTAAAATGCCAGCCTTGCAATTTATCAGCAACAAAATAACAAGTAAGTGATCAACTGGGCAGGTGTCACGTCGGATGGATGTTTACGTTTTAAGATCAGTACCCGGATGAGCGAGCTTTGCTCGGCTGAAAACACGGATTAAACGACGTTTTCTAAAATTGAAACCTAGCTAGATTGATTTATCGCCCCCGAAACCCCATGCATACAACATTTAATGAAAATCGTTGGACCCGTTTCCAAGATCCTGATTAGACATATATATATATATATATATACATATAAATATACAAGAATTGCTCGTTTAAAGGTATTAGATACGCACTCAATGTTTTTCATATTTGTGAATAGATTGCTTCAATATTTGCATTTCAGTCTATGGTGGAACATGTTGTTCCAACGTTATAAAAACACCCAATTGTACCATGTTTCAAGCAAATAAATATTTTCATTTCATTTCATTTTCATATCAACATCAAAATCGGTTATTCACATGAACCCAAAGAGTCTCTCATGAAAGTTGATCTCGAGAACCCTTCGTCCGTCTAGAAAAGCCCGGCAAGAAACTTGGCGGCGCATTTTTTTATTCATATTTTTAAACACTCTTAAATGACAAATACAGGAATTAAATTATCCTAGGTATATCTTATTTATGTAGTCGTAATCATTCGTTTATAAGCTTTCTTAATTAATGCCCCTTTTATTACTGATTTAAACTTTCCCAGTGTAATGATTCAGTTACAATTTCAGGTTTTTTTCTTATAAAAACTAACTCCATTTGCCATAAAAGTTTTTTTTTATGCTGGATAGGCAAGCTTTGACCACTATCTCACCTGATAGAAAGTGACGATGCGGCCGAAGATGGGACATGCTTACCTAGAAGGTACCTATGTACTTCTAGACTTGAAGACACCAATTTATTCGTTTTGCTTAATCTAGCTGCGCCCACCGCACTATACCTATGCTTATATTAAAAAGTTTGTGTCTCTGGTTCTGGTTGTTTGCTGGTTCCGGTGATTCCGGCACCCACTATATAAGTCATCGAGCTTAGTGTGGGGCTGTGAGTGTTAACGCGTTTATGTTTACGTAATCTAAACGTAAAGCAAGGCATTATATACCGAGATATATAAGTGTGACTAGGTGTAACTAGGTAGAGCGACGATATACCTAGGGCTGCTGGTAACGACTGCAAAGAAGAGCCGAAGATCGGGCTCAGTGGCGCGCTTTGGGAGAGGCCTATGTCCAACAGTGGACTGAGATAGGCTGAGTATGATGATGATGATGATAAAGTCAAATAAATTTCCTCTTTTCGCCTACCATGTGTGGTTGACTGTTAGAGAACGCCTCAAGCATTAAGTCCACCTTTTGTATTTTTAGTGCAATAAAGAATTAAATAATCATAAGGAGTATAATGATGTTTGGATTTATAACGTTACTAGCTGACCCGGCAAACGTTGTTTTGCCATATATTAGAAAATTAAAATGGCCAGTAAAAAATATGGGTTGATTGTAGAAAGGTGAAAAAATAGGGTCGTATGTATTTTTTGGCGCTGAATCATAAAAAAAAATAAAAACAAAAATGTTGTCCAAAAATTGAAAAAAAAATGTTAAGGTTGAACAACCCTTATCACTTAGGGGTATGAAGAATAGATAGTAGCCGATTCTCAGACCTACTGAATATGCATATAAAATTTGATAAAAATCAGTAAAGCCGTTTCGGAGGTAACTAACATTGTGACACGAGAATTTTATATTAAGTTATAATGCGTGTGAAGACATTATGGAGACATACTGAGAGAGCATAGATACGAGCATTGCAAAGAGAATTTATTCGAAAATCAATTTTGCCGCGGCGAGAAAACTTGTGACCGGAAATTGAACTGAATGACCGTTAGAAGGTGGACGTGCAACCAACGCAACGTGTCATTTCTGTTATCTTTATCAAGTATATTACATTTACCGCTATTTCAATAAATCTTGTTAATGCTTGACATGTCGACATTCGACACCCACATCTGAAAAGATTCTGACGTGATTGGTAGCATTTTCCAAGAGAAGCAAAATATCACCTCTATGAGGCCAATTTACACGTACTTCAGTAAAATGTTTTTATTATTTCTGTAATAATATATTAATTTAAATATATTTTTATTTATTATATTTTTGACTCAACTTTAAATTATATTTATCGGTGTGTAATTTAATTCTAATTGTATTCAGTTAAATATATTATAATTATATGGAATGTTGACTTTCTTAAATAAATGCATTTGATTTGATAGTTAAACGCATTTTGGTTTTGGCTGGATCGATTTCGATAAATTTATATGGGACCACCTCTGAAGTAGTAGTAGTGTATTTTTGAAAAAAAAAAACATCAAAATTGATTAATAATTGGCGGAGATATCGCGTAACATACAAAAAAACATACAGTCGAATTGAGAACCTCCTTTTTTTAAAGTCGGTTGAAAATATAGGCATAAATATAGGATCTAGTTCGGAGCGGACGATAGTCTAGATATGATTAACATTTACTATTACGCCACAACTTTACATTATTAGCCAGGAATTATCTACATTGTGAACACGGAAACAATGTCACGTAAACAAACATTTCATGTTGTTTGACATAGATTGTAACAGATTCAATTTGCGTGGCATATTATTGACATTTCACATTTCTCATATTTCAAACATCGGACAGTCAATAAACCTTCGTGGGTACGTTCAAGTATACATGCACTATTTTGCATGCAACTGACATTGACAGCATAGTGCCTGCCAATGTCAGTCATTGAGTGTTGCCGCGAAAACAATGATGTTAATAAATAATTTAAACGCAAACAAAGCTTAAAATAAAAAAAAAACAACTTCAACCCTTTATCTTCGGAACCGAAGATTGATCGGTTTAAACTAATTATATATGCATTAATGAGAATAACTCAAAAACCACTGGTCAGATCTTGATCAAATAAATAGAAACACATGGAAAGCACCGGCTTTCAAATCATCAAAATCGATGCACCTAGAAAAAAGTTCAGAGGTAACACATATAATAAAAATGCAGTCGAATTGAGAACCTCCGCTTTTTTGAATTCAGTAAAAAATGGGAAGATCATGTATATGCTATAGCACCAAGTAAACAAAAACTCAACCTGATGCGTCATATAGACAAAAATATTCGATACCATACAATTAGTGTTTTTTTTATGATATATCGCTTAACTGAGATTAGAAGACGAGACTCTGACCTATATGTATATCTCTTTTTAATGCATGACGAGTAAATAGCTCGTCCGATTTTCTACACTTCCGGCAAATAAATCTTCTCAATAATACTTTTTTTAATTATTTTAATTTTGGCTTCGCAATCTTGTGCATTTAGCCAGTGTCAAGTAATAATATAATTATTTCAAGTGTATTTCATATTATAAGTCCTAGTCACAAGTCACAGTCAAAGTCAAGTACAAAAGAGTCAAGGTCCAGTCATAGATGATCCGTTGGGAAGTACCCTAGTCAAGGCATACCCTAGTAAAGTGGTAGAAATTTTACTAGAACTTGTATTGGAGTTTTGGAGCCAAGGCGAAAGTAACGTTTTTCAACTTGGTGCACATTTACTAAGTATTAACGGGTAATAATCCCCCATTATTACACATTGACACTTAAAGAATCACAGGTTTTGGAAAATTATACAAAATCAACAACGCCATTTTTTTACTTTCGCGGCAAAAAACTTCAATATTACTTTAGAGTTAGTTCAATACAATACGTAATTGAAACTGTCAAAATACAGAACTAAATATTACTTAATTACCTTGCCCCGCCCACGCACACTGATTGTTCCGCACCCAATAAATGATTTGAAGCGTTACGAACCACTAATGGCGGCTTTTATAAACCACTTACAATTAGCTTCTTGTATATAATGGACACTAGCGAGAAAACCAACACGAACTGCTAGATGGCTTAGTTGGGTGGCGTTCGCGTTCTAAGCAGGGGTATCGGGTTCGATTCCCGGCTGGAAAACCAGTTTTCTCCTCTCTTGTGTATCTGGTTCTGGTTGTGTTTGTGTGTGTGATGTGAATGTTTCCGGCACCCAAACACAAGTCATCGAACATAATGTGGGGCTGTGAGTGTGAAAGCGTTTATGTTTATGTATGTTTTATTTAAATTTAATATTAATCCCCTCATTAACGAAACTTTAAATAAACTTACGATATTAAAATGTGTTTTGTCCTATACTTTCGTAATTTTTAAACTTTCGCGATTTGAACACATAGTTTAGGACTTTAGGTAATAAATATCTCGGTACTTAATCGCAGTAAAAAACTATTTTTAGTTACCTCGACGTTTCGGCCGAGTTGCATTGGCCATGATCTCGAGAAGACTGGAGAATGCGGGTGTCAGCGTGGGAAAGGGCGAGTATTGTCTCCAATTACCCGCACTTGGTCTTGTGAGAAATAATTATCACGACACACAACACTCACGATATCAGCAGATTTATCGCGGGATAAATCGCGACGCGAACACTTACTTGTCCTATACTGATTGATGTTATAATCTAACAATTAATACACCAGAGCCATCGAGATAGGAAAAAAACCTACAGCTACGGTTACTAAATCCTTGGCAATAATATCTTGAACGTTCATTAAGTCGAATTTTGGTTCTCTTGGTAAATGCGTCCGATCACGTCAGAATCTTTTCAGATGTGGGTGTCGAATGTCGACATGTCAAGCATCAAAAAGATTTATTGAGATAGCGATAAATGTAATATACTTGATACGTTTATTTATTTATATGAGGCAATAAACTCATTGCTATCTGAATAATAATTAAAACTAGTGACTCTGTGAGCGGAAGGCCGTCGAAATAGCTGAAATATATTTTTTACGTTTTCAACAGATATTTCCGCCATTTTGAATGAAATCCAATAACTGAATCGACAAGAAAAAAATATAATTATCGAACATGCTCACAAAATTTCACGAATCGGTTAAAAAATGCAACCTGTAGAGGAGAACAACCAGAAATACGGACATACGAAAGCAGTTTTGCCCAAGCTGAAACGGAGATGCTCGTGCTTGGCGCTCTATTAACTAATTTGCATGAGATTTAAATATAGGCTTCTTTTTTTTATGTCTATGATACTATACTTTTAACATTATGTTCTTACTTAAGCTAATAATTGTTTGATTTTTGTATATTTAGTTCAGTACAGGATATAACAGATACTATATGTAAGTTTCAGCTTCAAACTGTAGCCGTTTTTTAAATAGACCCGAGACAAAATAGGTCTAAAAACAGTGACTTCGACCTACTTAATTATAATAATAAGATTTTATTTTATAACAGTTTCATACTCTACTTGCAAAGCTCTCTTCAACGATACAGCACACTGTAAGAAAAAAAATATTTTTGTTCCTAATTATGTATGGTAATTATGCCATTTTTAGCTTTGGGCCAGCTTTGTGTATTATCGATAACGACAGTTTTCAGTTATCGCTTGTATGGTTCATACCTACGCTAAATGCGACAGACGGACGGGCGGACAAAGAGCCGAACTACCCAAGTCAACTTAGTGACCTCGCTCGATCAATTAGTATGATCATAATTAAACGCATGCAAAGCTTAAAAAACCCGACTTCTCCGCTTATATTTTGGTTTTTGTAAAATTTTATGGGATTGGACCACCTTTGAAGTATGATCAAACAAACAAAAAAAGAATCAACAAAATCGATTCATAATTGGCGGAATTATCGCGTAACATACATAAAAAAAATCGAATTAAGAACCTCCTTTTTTGAAGTCGGTTGAAAATGACTGGCACATCAAACACAATTCTAATATAACGTTTTGTTGTCATCTAACATGATTTACTCCACCTGTCCATATTTCGAGATGGCCGACCAGTGCCATCAACATCTGAAGTTGTAAAGTAAAATAGGCTGTTAAATCCCGAGTGTCAACAATAGTGTCTAAAGGTTCAGAGTTAGTGTCTGTAAAATAATACAAATAGCAGTTTTTATTGCGTTCCCTGAAGCTTTGACGTACAACTCGAGTTTTCTTGTTGATTCCCTTTTGTAATGTCACGCGGAGTGTGCATAATATGATTTACGATGTAAGTAGTTAGTGTCACCAATTTATGTGATGTTATTGTCAAATTTGCTATAACTGCGAATGTGAACAAGAGACGGAAGTTTAAAAACTAAAACCCAAATACAGTAACCGTAAATGGCTACCTTCTAGTTGAAAAAAAAAAAGTTTTTGATGACATTGACGAGATTTTTTTCGCAAACGGTACCTACGATTAACAAAAGTAAGATGTACCAAATCCTACCTCCCATTGAAATTTGATCAAGGTCTGATCTCTAGTTTTAGAGTTATAGTCAATAATGCGTGTATATACATTAAATCTGATCAAAGTTCCGATGATAAAGCGGTGAAGTTGGTTTTTTAAGCATTGCTTGCGTTTAATTATTATTTAAAGCTTCTAATTAAAAGCATTTAAAAAAGAAAATAGTTTTATAATAATCCTATCGCTATAAAGATAAAAAAAACAATGCTTTATCTATAGTTATATCTCATGCCTATTCCCTAATGAAAACGTCCACCTATTCTGAAGTCGGTTACAAATAGTTTTTAAATTCGAGTCTTATTGAATTTACCTTGTAGAATAAGTTTATTATACTGTGACCCTTAGAACTATAATTAGAGTGCAGTCAAAAGGGAATAAAATCAAGAGCGTGTAGAACCCGCGAGTAGAAGGTTCCATAGTCTACAAACACATATTAAAATTAAAACCTAAGATAGAAAATTTAAGTTAGTTAAAGCACGAATCGTTTTGCCTCCGCATTCACTGTGCGAACCGCAAAGGAATGGAAATCCTTACCTGATGATTACACTATGGGAGTCTTCCAGTCGCGAATGAATAAGTATCTTCAAGGTAAGAATGCTCCATCGTCGACCACATCGTCGCTTACCATCAGGTGAGATGGTGGTAAAAAGTTTGCCTTTCTTGAATAAAAAAAATAAGTAAAAAAACTTACATTTGTATTGGCGCCGATTGTCCGACCTTTGGTTTATCTGTGTGCGTGTAGACAAGCGAAATTTTGGTAATTAAGGTGCTTCACCCGTTTTGGGTACGGCATCACGTTCGTATTTTTATACGTCCGTGGGTTCCCTATGCGTTATGCGTAACCCTAACCGCGAACGTTTCAAAGTCATGTCAAGCTATAATAATTAGTTCATAGCCATAAATAAGCATCTACGCTCAATGGCTCCCCTTAATTGACTCTTTAGTTAGGAGATAGGAGACAAACCTATAGTTTGGTCCTTTGTAATGAATATTCATAGAGGAAATAACCAGTAGACTGGAGTGTAGAACATTTTTAAACAATGATAGCTCGGCTGTTTTGAAAAAGACACTAGATGTTAAATTGATATGCCAGAAAGAGAGGCCAAGTATATGAAAGCGCTATAACGAATACTTATTGTTTAAAAAAAATTGCTACCTCTTATTGCTACCGAGCTTCACCTGCGGAGTACTAAAATAATTTCTTCTTGTTAAGGATTTTATATGTTTTCACTCACGGTTGAAATAATATTAGAATATTAGTGTAATGTAGTGTTTTATAAGTGCTGCTGAAAAAGAACACATGAACCAAGTGTCTTCGCCTTAATAGAGACAATAAGAAAAGTGTTAATGGACACATTCTTGGATATTTTTTGCTCACACCGATATATCCTAAAAGTATAGTAGAAATACTATGCTAAAGGAGTAAGGTAAAGGGTAAAGGGCCTTTTAAACAGCCAGTTGGCTTAGCAGGATTACAAGTTTTCTCCCCAAGAGAAATTTGCATTTCTAGTTCCGGGTGTGCTTAGTAGTATGTGAATAAACGAACGAACGCATTCACACTCACAGCCCCACACTAAGTTCAAAGACTTGTATCGTGGGTGCCGGAAACATTCACATCACACACACATTACACCCAGAACCAGAAGAACAAATATCCCTTGGGTAGGAATTTGTGCTCCTGCCAGGAATCGAACCCAGGACCCACGGCGCAGAAGGTTTCCAGCAAAGTGGAATGTTTCCAGCAACTGCGACACAAGTCGTCGAACTTAGTGTAGAGCTGAGAGTGTGAAAGCGTTTCGAGGGGAGTAACCCTAAAAAATTGTTACAATTTTCTTAATCTCTTTGTTAGTTATTTATCCATATCTTAAACAGCATAAACACTATCTTAGATAAATAAGTTGTACCAATTTCATAAACTAGAAACTAATCTAGTTTACCCTGTATACAAATACTTTCCGTATAAGTGGCACAAGTTAATAGATTAGGTAAGTGAATGCAGAATGTAATAGATAAGTAACCAAGTAGGTGTGCCACATAAATAATTATAATTAATCGCAAGCAAAGCATAAAAAATCCGACTTCATCGCTTTATCTTCGGAACCTTGATCAAATTCAACGTATTAAACACACATTATTGACAATAACTCAAAAACTAGTGATCAGATCTTAACCAAATTTAAATGGGACCACATGTAAAGCACCAGCTTCCAAATAAAAAATAATCATCAAAATCGGCGTACAAAGAAAGAAGTTATGAGGTAGCTTTTGAAGTCGGTTAAAAACGAGAACATCGTCAATGTTGTCCACAGAATACGCATTATTCAGGATAACTCAAAAACTACTAGTCAGATCTTGATCAAATTTAAATCGGACCAATTGGAAAGCAACATCTATCAAACAAAACAAACATTTTCAAAAATGGTTCACGTGGAAAGAAGGTTTGAGGTAACACACATAAAAAAAATATATGATCTTCAACACTCTTCGGAACAATTTTATATGGGATCAACTTGACACCACACCATTTCAAATAAATTAAATGAAAATCCCATCACACCTATCATCACACTCACACCAATATTATATAAGCGAAAGTTGCTGAGTGTTATTTTTTTTATAGACAAGCTTTTGACCACTGTCTCACCTGATGGTAAGCGATGATGTGGTCGACAATGGAGCTCGCTTGCCTAGAAGATACCAATTCACTCGTGACTTGAAGACTCCCTGAGAGAATACATTATAGTATAGTATACCCTTATTGAGTGTTTGTATTTTTGTTACCTCTTCACGCTCAAAAAAAAATTATACATACCTATATATATATTTATTTATTTATTTATAGCAGATAAGAACACGCAAGCTCTGTCTCGTATTCAAGAGTAGTTGAAACGCACACATACGAGTACAATGTGGACGTTAAATCCTTTTTGAGATCGTCTAATCTAAAAATGAACGCCGCCTTGACTGTTTCGGTAAGACCCGAAATTTCCAATTGAGCAGCCACTCGCATTAAGAAGAAGAACCCTTAAGAAGGGCAAAGAACCGTTGTATCTAGTTGCTTTCTACAGTAGGCACAACGGTTCTTTCCTTTTGCCTTGTTGGTGATTCCGCGAACGTTGTCTCACTTAAGTCAAACATCGGAGGTCAGGCACAACGGACGTTTGCCTTCCGCAAGAGGGAATAGGTATTCTGCCGCTTAAGAAATTTATATTTTATAAAGAGCCAAACATCTGTTGTTGGAACGATAAATTCAATGTAGGAAATTAAGTGTGTGTACTTCACCTTCTCTCGACTCGTAACCAAAATCATTAGATTTTGTCCGTATCATACTTATTTCACGTGACATCAAAAATTTTAACATTCGGTAGATGGTATATAGTATATTGAGGTTTCTGTGTGCTTGATCGGTTTATGCGTTATTATATTTTGGTATAATTAGGTTATTGATACATCATGATCATTCTGAACCCAGTTATACTAAACATAGAGAGCACATAATGTCTCAATGCGAACTAAGTCAAGACACGTATCGTAGAACTATTAACACCTATTATATAAATACGCAGGACTCTTAGTAGATATTTCCTAAAACTAAACTAAAACTATGTACAGCAAAGAACTAAGATACCTACAAGACATCGAGCTTATAGGTAACTCAAGTGCTCAAGCCCACTACCAGTGGGTAGCGTTCCCATCATGCTGGCGGCATTGCCTCTCTTAGTAGATGTTTTTAACTCAAACAATCATATCGCATCACGTTTGTTTGAGTTTGAATTTATTAAAGTTTAGGCAAATGTTACAAATGTATCTCAAATTCGTATTTACAACACCTCCTCCCTTCACTAATTGTATAAAGTTTTTGATACACATATTTATAAATCATAGAGTACGTTTATTGTACCAAGTATGGAATCGTATTACTAATCAAACAATATCAGATACACCTATTAAAAAAAGCAAATCATAAACATACCTGTATCGGCGCCTTGTTTTGCTACAAGTGCGCGGGCGGCGGCGACGGGCGCTGCGTGGTGAGTGGCAGCGGGAGAAGGTGGGCGGGGTACTCCGGGGCCAGCACGTATCTCGGAGAGCAGCACATAGAGTAGGAGCCTTTCCTCGCCTGGAGTTCCAGGAGAGAGCACAGCGACCGCTCGTACAGCCGCCATTGGTGGACCACCCAGTGGGCTGTAACCACACACTGCGTTGGTTAGGTGGTGCTGTGGTGTGTGCGTATCGCTAGGCCTGTGCACACATATGTATCTCTTTACTGGACTGGTCAAACTTTTTAAATATCTTTCATAGGTAAACTAATGGGAAACGAGAGCGCGGAATGATTTTCATTTTTAATATTATTCAATTTAAGTGTTATTTGAAAGTAAAAAGTCTGTTTGCCGCTAACCCTTTTTTGTTTTTAAATCGATAATGGCATTATTTTTTAAGTCCATAAGTTAAATATCAAATGTATAGTGTGCAAAGGCTCGCTCGCTTAAGTAATTATTGCAGCATATAGTATATACCGTCCGGGGTAAGTAGTGCACAATACTGCAGGGGGTGGTTAGGAATCGATAAAGGAGCAAATTAAAAAAAAAAAAAAAAATTTTTTATTTTTTTTTATTCGACTGGCCTGCTGGCTGTTCAGTAGTAATTGTCAAGTAAAGTATGGCCCTCCGTAGACAGCCGCTACAACAATAGCTTCCAGGGTAGGTGAGTGCTACGAGTGCTACGGGGTCATTGAACTAACATGTGACGAGAGGTCACACTGAAAGGCGGTTCAGGAATTACGAGAACCAATGTTTCACGTGAAGCAAACCACACCTATCTAATTCTAAATACTTGTCTTCAGTAAGTAATTAGGTAGGTACCTACTACCTGGTAGGTATTGAATTCCCAGAATTCGTTGATTTGATAACTTACAACAAATTCTGGGAATTCAATACCTATCAGGTACCAATGGTTTGCTTCACGTGAAACATTGGTTCTCGTAATTCCTGAACCGCCTTTCAGTGTGACCTCTCGTCACATGTTAGTTCAATGACCCCGTAGCACTCGTAGCACTCACCTACCCTGGAAGCTATTGTTGTAGCGGCTGTCTACGGAGGGCCATACTTTACTTGACAATTACTACTGAACAGCCAGCAGGCCAGTCGAATAAAAAAAAAAATTTTTTTTTTTTTTTTTAATTTGCTCCTTTATCGATTCCAAACCACCCCCTGCAGTATTGTGCACTACTTACCCCGGACGGTATATAACAATACTCTCATAAACATATTTATTAAAATATCGGTATCGATAATCCAGTGCGTATTGTTCATCAAATTAATATCATCAGACAGTTCAAATGCCTATAAATAAATTTTTATTACATTTATATTGTCAGAATCATAAAAATCTAGATTGTATTTAACCAACACGCAATTGATTACGTCAATGTTTATTTCTAAACCAAAAGCATTAAATATTGGCATGCAACAATCTATAAATCACATTTGCGATGCATTGAAATAATGTACATTGAAATATGTCTGCTTACTCTATATATGTGTGTAATGTATGAAAGTACAATACATAATTATATGTAAGATTCGCGTGTAGTACAAAATAACAAGTTAAATGGAGCTTGTACACTGCTTTTAATTCAAATCCAATGAAATATAACTATTTTTATTATTAGAACTCTCTTGAAAACCACCACGTATGTTTGTTTAGTCAAATATCTGTGATACAAACGTATAACGCAAACGTAGATAGCTAAACTCAGGTATTCCACTGCGGTATACAACAGGCGCAACGGATTTTTGCCCGTTTGTAATAAAAGTATTCTTAGCAAGAACGTCCCTGATTGTAAATGCGGAGTCGACATTCGTGGGACCCATTTTAATAAATACAACGTAAATATGAGACGAAGTCTTAATTTACGTAAGCAACGTTTTTTTGCCCCAGAAATCTTACAGCGCAGCCGCTCACAGTAGTTAAAGGGCAAGAATCCGTTGCATTAACTGGATAGTATAGCTTCATTAAAAACGATTGTGCTTTGTTTACTTTATGATTAAGTTCTTATTGATCTATAGATTAAAAACAATATACAAGCTGTGTGGAGTGGTGGCCCAGTGAGGAGACCCAGAGATACTTCTTTCGACACTATTATGATAGCTAAAGCTTCATTTGGGATGTGTTCCCAGTCTACGCAAACCTGAACCATTCCGGCGCTGGAAAAGGCTTTAGTTTATCTATAGGCAGCATGTGGTCTGTTGATTCTGGACTCTTCGGATCCTGGCCAAGCTGCCCTGGTAAACCGAAGTCATCTTGATATCTGAAACGCAAGGTATTTGCCCTTTTTGGGCAAAATGTTGTTTTGTTTCAAATTCACATGGGCCCTAAAGTGGCACTCATGAAAGTTAATAACTCTACTGCCAAGTTCACACAATTACCGCTATCTCGAGAAGAACCTGGCAAGAAACTCGGCTGCAATATTTTTATTTAACAATCTTAAATGATATATTATGTAGTCTCCAGAAAGCGCTTCCGCAGTTTGCTTCCATGTCTCCTTGTTATTAATGTAGTCATTAGAAACATTTACACTGCTAAAAATTTACTTCCTAAATGTTCTCAATTCTTGTTGTTTACTGAACATTTTTTTGTTTTCTGTCTAAGACAATTTATTTAACATTTACTTGCAGTCTGTAATGAAATTAATTTCACCAATTACAATTGTAGTGAAAAACACATATGTGTCGCTTGGGGTGGAAACACAGGGCCCATGGGGACCGTGTGCTCTTGAAATATACAATTAGGTTAATTATAATTAGGTATTGCAATGAGACACTCGCCACAAACTTATGTAGATCAGTTCCTCCATATTTTAGTTTATCATAAATCGCATATGTTGAAAGTGCAAATGATGCTATATAATTTAATTCTCTTTGAATATCTAGCCAAGGCGTCCTAAACTTTACACGATGGATTTACTATGATGCCAAACCATCAATCTCAATGAGACATGTCGGCATGCAAAACGTCTTAAATGATTACTAGACTAGCATAATAACTACCACATCATACTCTGAGTTTCTTTTTCTTTATTACTAATCACCCGGCATCGCCCGGGTAGATACATAAAAGTCGCCAAGTGCAAGTCGGACTCGCGCACCGAGGGTTCCGTACAAACAGGTATTTAAGTAAAATTTATGGTATTTTTATTGCAAAATTGAATTTATTGTACGATGTAACTAAAAATGTATGTTCTTTGCAATTTTTCCTGTATCTGTGCTATAAGACGTTAGCTTCGTACCAACTTTCAAGATTCTGAGTTCACGGGAAGTTTGCGAGTGTCGAAAATTTGCAGCATAAACGGCTGTATCTTTTGATTGCGTTGGCTTAGAAGTTTGATTTTTTCACATCTCCAAGAGACAGTAGACTGAGAATACTCGGGACTATTAGATATGAATTTCAGCTTGATACCTCCACGCGTTCCTGAGAAAAAGGGCCTTGACAGACAAACAGATGGTCAACAAAGTGATCCTATAAGGATTCCGTTTTTTCCTTTTAAGGTACGGAACCCTAAAAACATAAACGTTTCACACTCACAGCCCATGTTTTACCCGATACCCGCTGCTTAGAACGCAATCGCCCACACATATTGTGCCGGATTATGAAGTATCTGTTATTCAATCTGTGACCCGTTGCCACCTCTCTTAAACTCATTTAACGATCTCCCCTAGACTATTAGTCCAACTAAATTGTATGCAACTAGCTTCTGCCCGCGACTTCGTCCTCGTAGTAGGTAAAAAGTCCCCACCTCAGTACCATATCTTGAGTTAAACCCGGTTATAAAATATCTGTGTGCCAAATTTCATCCGGCGAATCCGTAGAACCCAAACTAGCTACGCTATATAATAATTAACAATTTGTAACCACTTATAAATAAGGATCAACATCGGAATACGTCAACCACAACAAAGTAATAACGAAAGGCTTTGCAAGAAACATATTATCTATTTTACGACGCGTAACTCGAGCTCTACCTGTTGGCAACTCTATTAGACAAGAATATACAAGTGAAGAAACTAATATCAAATACTAATACAGTATGCCTATGTCATACACAAAAAGGTTTTTTTTGGCTCCGCAAGCTTTGTGAATTTAGCCAGTAATTATAATGATTATTAATTAGTAAGTTAATGTTAATTTAATTATTTTTAAGTTAATGTATATAGTAAGTTAAGCTAGACACGGTCAAAGACGAGTAAAAAGGTCAAGATCCAGTCATAGTCAAATCATGCCCTAGTAAAGTGGTAGACACTTTACTAGAAATTCTGCGAAAGAGAAAATTACACAGATTCTCTTACACTTATGCACGTTTACTCAGTATTAACGGTTAATAATCCACCATTATTACACATTATCACTCAAAGAATCATCAAAACAGGTTTTAGAAAATTATACAAAATCAACAACTCCATTTTGCACTTTCGCGGCAAAACTCAAATACTTATTTAAATTTAGTGTTGCCCTTAAAGAAATATGTCTAAATCGATTCATTTCATAAATGTTTATAAATAGAATTTCCACAATTCAAATAAACTATATCCTGTCCGCCACCCTTATTAATAACTATCTCAGATTTAGCTATTTCCTACTTAATATAAGAATGCCAAACTCAATATAAACTTCAACGTGTTATTATTATACGGAAGAAGATTGAAGGAAGAAGGTCGTAAAATGACCGAGTGAATAGCATCAACTTTGCAACATTGTCGCAACCGATGCATATTTTAATCTCGAACTATCAAACTATATCTATTTTTATTACCTCACGCACACACCCAAGCACAAGCTTCGACCTAATAACATTCCTATTTCAATTATAACAGAATTCAAATCCGATTAAAACGGTTGGGCGGTTACGCTGTTTTGTTTGGGAAAGATTAATGTTGGCTATGTGGTCGTGTCAATGATACTACTGCCAAGTCGTAAGCATTTGATACACACCAACCACGTGTCTAATTTATACATGTATTGGATGCAATCCAGCGTAATCAGATACGCTTGTTTATTATCGACCTCCTCTATTACGGTGTATATTATATGAAATCGAGGGGGCGGGGTAGGCCAGGTTATAATAGTTCCTTTTGCGATACAAAGATAGACGTTGCAAGCATGCAGATATAGTTTTATTGTTGGTAAATTAATTGTTCGGTGACAGACTTCCGTTTGCAGTAGCTGACATGTGGTTGAATTACCCATAATTATTATATCTACTTAAAAGTTTGACATTAATGTCTCTACTCAATACGTATAATAACTGTATAATACGTCAGAAACATTATATTGTACAACAAAATTTATTAAATACATACATTCCCAGATGTTGCTTTTTGAGACTTGTTCATATATTTAAACATGGCCGCGAAGTTTGTGATTCTCGAACAGGTTTTTTATATCTCTGACAGGAGATCTCATATATCTCTAGAGCTGGGAGTATCTCACCGCAACGTAATTGATTTTGTGGTCATAGAAGCACCCTTCGCTTAAAATGACTGGCTTATAAGTATAGCTGCAGGAACATCATTTTTAGTGATTATCGGCGTACTCTGCTTTAATTTTGCGAATCTGACAGTAGAGTCATTAACTTTCATGAGTGCCTCTTTGGGGCCCATGTGAATAAACGATTTTGATTTGATTTTGACTCACGATTTCCTTCACCGTTATTAGAGTGAAATTAACATAACATAAATGCTTTCACACTCACAACCCCATACTAAGTTCGTTGACTTGTATCGTGACTGCCGGAAACATTCACATCCCACACATATTCACAACCAGAACCTTAAACACAAATTTTCCTTGTGGACAAAACCGGCGGGCATTGAACCCGATACCCCTGCTTAGAAGGCTTACGCCCACCCAACTAAGCCAACGGGCAGTTCAACCGTACTACACAATGTCAGCTTTAATTATGACAATTGACATTATGCGAAATTACTCAGTTATACCACGTGTATCATAAATTATATAACCTGTGCAAGGTCGGTGCACAATGATCATGTACCAACGCCCAGGTTCAAGGTATAACTTGCGGAATAAACCAAGATTTATACAAACTAGTCATTAAGATATATAATTGTGCTACAATGTATAATTTGAGAAAATCACTGCACTTTAATCCAAGGCATAATTATCTACGCGGAATCTTATCTAATAGTTTAAGAGTTAATTTCCCCACGCCCGTTTTACCGTCTCTGCTATTTGGACTCAACTAGCTTATCATCGCCAATGAGTCTATTTGCTCGTCGGATTCATCCCACAGGTGGCCGCAGTACTCCATACACGATCGGACTTGAACTTGATATAAATTAAGAAGTTGCCCCGGTGTGAAGCACTGCCTAACCTTTGTGAGGATACCCAGTTTGTGACGTAGTACATAAATACGTCAGCACGCGTGCTATGCCGTCGTGTAGCGCATTCCGAAACGATACCACAGATTATATAATACTTCGATGATACGGCAATACGATACGCATGTTTAGTGTGTACACTGCTTTAGAATTCCGTCGATGATGTCTTAACATTTGCATTTCAAAATCATAGATAAACTAACTATAACAAACATGCGCTGCAATGTCACGTAAAAAAAATATTACGTAGTTCACGTTTGTGGTTGCCTGAAAAGGAGACGCTTAACTCGCGTTACTCGATCGGTCAGAAATGTTCTTCTTAAATATCAGAAGCTTATGCTCGGACACATAGCACATAGAACGAGTATAAATATCTAACTAACAGCCAAATAAAATTATTTAACTCTTATTATAATAACAATGTCAGATAAGATTACAATAGGGGATTAAAACAAATAGTACTCAAAAAATTAACCGCTTGCCGTAGGAAAAGTGCCCAGAATACTGACTACATTTTCACGTTGAATAGCGTTGCAAATTTTTTGCGCTCAATAAGAGCCATTGTGGTCATTAAAAATGAAAAAAAAAAAGACTAACAGCCATTTTTACCAACCTTAAGAGTCACCTAAATGAGATGCCGAAGCATTTAGGAGTTACCTGACACAAAAAAAACGTTTCATCAACCTTAGTCATCAAATAACAATCTTAGGAGCCACCTATGTTTAGAACAGCGATTCACCGACGCGTAAGGTTTTAGGTAATTCCTAAACAGCTGTAATTTTTTGTTTGGGCTTAGCACGTAAGTTGACGGAACTTTATTTAAAAACGTTTTAACAACCTTTACGAGAAGCCTAACTACTAAAAAGAAAGACCTACTAGCTAAAGAGCTAAAGAGCTACCTGAACATACGACACCGATTTGGCGGTGCGTATAGTATCGCGATACAGAACACTTGGTACTCGAAGTGATTAACTAAGTCGATTTTCATGTTGGAACTTGTATGTAATTTGCTTAAATACTTTACAACGGGTAAACGCACGAAGCCACGAAACGTGTGGAGCTACGTGAAAAAAAAAACTTGACATTGAGTTTGCCAAAAATAACTTTGACGCGAAATTTTTGCCGCGAAAGTGAATAAATAACAAAGTCTTATTTAACAAAACTTGTGAATCTTAGAGTGCTAATGTGTAATAATGGCTTTTTAAATTTATATATTTATTTCTATTTAATCAAAAAAAATATTACAATATGTATGATTGTAATTTACAATTAGAAGCTTATTGCTAATAATTAAACGCAAGCAAAGCTTAAAAAAACTGACTTCACCGCTTTATCATCGGAACCTTGATCAGATTTAATGTATAAACACGCATCATTGACTATAACTCAAAAACTAGAGATCAGACCTTAATCAAATTTCATTGGGACTACATAAAAAGCACCAGCTTTCAAATAAAAAAAGAATCATTAAAATCGGCTCACAACGAAAGAAGTTATGAGGTAACTTTTGAAGTCGGGTAAACGAGAAGATCGTCAAAGTACGCATTATTCGTCACAGAACAGGCATTATTGACGATATTTCAAGAACTACTGATCAGATCTTGATCAAATTTAAATGGGACCAATTAGAAAGCAACATCTTTCAAACTAAAAAAAAATTCGAAATCGGCTCACGTGGACAGAAGGTATGAGGTAACACAATTTAAAAACAAAATACAGTCGACTTGAGTCCTCCTTTTTTGGGAAGTCGGTAAAAATAAATAGAACTTATTATTATAATAAAAACAAACAAGACAATAAGATGCAGCGTTAGCATTCGTGCTAGGTAGCCCTGTGTTACGAACGCTAACCTTCCGTTCCGAATATTTATCAGTTAGATATATATTTTTATGTTCTATCCGAACATTGTACAAATACGAAACAAAACAAATATATAATGGTGAATTAATAACCATTGATATTTAGTGAACATGCATGAGTGTTGGCAAATCATACAAAAAAAAACGTGATTTTCGGTTTCGCTCCAAAACTACAAAAAAAGTTCTAGTAACACTTTACTAAGGCATGACTTGACTACGACTGAACCTTGACTCTTTTACTTGACTTTGAATGATGTTATACCACTTTACTAGAGCATTACTTGACTTTGACCATGACTAGGACCAAAAATGTAATAGGTACTTAAAACATTTCACTACTTGACACTGGATAAATGCAAAAAAAATGCGAAGCCAAAAAAAAATCGTTTGTAGCCACCGATGTTATTAAATCTTGTATGTCAGTCCTGCATTCAGCCCGACAGCCATAACTCAGCAATCATACGTTATCAGGTGCCGTGTGTTCATTGAATGGCTACCCTGCAATTTTCCCTCGGTAATGTCAGTGCAGCGTACAAACTTGCGCAATTAGATTGAGCGGTTTAAAATACGGCTTAATGATGTTGGTAAGTAGCTGGAGTAACCTGTAAGGCGGATTTGGACACTTTAAAAGATAAGTTTACTTTTTTTAATTTTCGTTTTCATTGTATTTGATTGTATGCCCAATTAGGACGCAGCAGTCGCTTAAGTGTACTCATACTTATTATTTTTTCAGACTTGGTGTCATAACGTTCACTATGTTGTAGTATTTGATCGAGCGAAGTGACTTGGGTATGTCAGCTTTGTCCGTCCGTCCATCTGTCAGATTTATTAAAACCATACAACGAATAACTTCAAATTCTCAGACAATATTTAAAACTATGGCCCAAAGCCATAAATGGCAATTAAATGAATATATATTAAATATAGGGATCAAATAAAAAATGGTAAAAAAATCCTTTGTTCAATCATATTAATATTATAAATCCAAAAGTTTGTGTGTAAATGTGTTTCCTTTTCACGCTTTAACTGCAGAACGGATTTGGATGAAATTTTGAACGTACATAGCTTATACCTAAGATTGACATATAGGTTACTTTTTAATTTGATAATAGCGGGCGAAGCCGCGGTGCACGGCTAGTAAAAAATATATCAACGAGTATTCATAAAAAAAAAAAAAAAACATACAAATGCCCAAGTAACTATGACGTATTCTGTGGAAGTGCCAGCTGAGACAAAATCCAACAAATACAATATAAAATAATCTCGACAGCAGCATCAATCCTCTCCAATATCAAAAGGACGGTAATCAAACAATTATGTAAAGTGGCCGCAGCAAAATAAGCTCGAGAATGTGAAGTACGTTTGTTATGATGACGCATCCTGGCGACTTGCCAGTAAGGGCCAAAGAGCTGATGATGTGTCGAACTCTCACCGAGGGTTCCGTGTCTTCATCTTTTTAGGAATTAATGACAACAATTCGTCATTTTGGACATATTCCGTAAAGCTTGTTAAATAAACTAAAAAAAAAACTGCTCGTCGGCTTAGTTGGGTAACGTTCGCCTTCTAAGCAGGGGTATCCGGTTCGATTCTCGGCGGGAACACTCGTTTTCTCCTATATGAAAATTTGTGTTTCTGGTTCTGGTTGTGATTGTGTATATGATGTGAATGTTTCCGGCACCCACGACAAAGTCATCGAACTTAGTGTGGGCTGTGAGTGTGAAAGCGTTTATTATGACGATTATTAATTGTAGCTAGCTAGCTGCTGTCAAATAAAAAATGTATATTAAATTAAGTTTGCAATCAGTAATTAATTTAAATAAAGGTTAAAGATTGTTTAGACGATGTTTGGCAAAATTCTCAAAAGGCTGATGAAATGCAGCACATTACCACGCTGTATAGCAAGGTTTATCCTCTGCCCCAAATACAAGGGTTTTATTTAGGGTAGAGGATTTAGGAGAGGATATTGTAAAACTAAAGCTTGATTACATAAATAATTATTGGTTTTTGCATTGTATAACTTTCTACCACTATTTGATATTATTATTTGAGTGCACTTAGTTATGAAAATGTAATTTTGATGATTATAATTATGATAATTTAAACGTCAGCAAAGCTTTAAAAAACTGGCTTCACCGCTTATATTTTGATTTTGATTTTGGCAAAAATGTATATGGGACCACTTCTGAGGTATAATCTACCAAACAAAAAAATAATTTTGAGAATCGGTCCGCAAATGGGGGAAAGAGAAATCGGTGAACATACATAAAAAAATACATACAGTCGAACATAGTACCTCCTCCTTTTTTGAAGTCGGTAATTATAAATATGAAAGTTTAGAAAATATAACGTAAGAAATACACGTAAACCATAAAATAACTGCTCGTGTAGTTCTTACATTAATGAGAGTTAATTGTGGACTGGTAACCCGATAATAAATGGATCAAAGAATCAATTAACTGCCACACAAGTAATTTACTTATCGTTTATCTTGTAATATTCCTTCTAAACTTTTAGGCCTTTAAAGGTTACAAAATAAATTGGCTAAGACTGTAAATTTCACACGTTAGAAGGTTCCGTACTTAAATTTGAGATTACCTAAAGACCGATTTCACCGTTTTATCTTCGGAACTTTGAATCAGATTAGATGTACTAAACAGGCATTATTGACGATATTTCAAGAACTACTGATCAGATCTTGATCAAATTTAAATGAGACCAATTGGTAAGCAACATCTTTCAAACAAAAAAATAAATAAATCGGTTCATGTAGAAAGAAGTTATGAGGCAACTTACATAAAAATAAAATACAATCGTCTTGAGTACCTCCTCCTTTTTTGTAAAGTCGGTAGAAAATGTATGAATATTTAAAAGTGTGTTTTGCTATCTTTCACGTAGCAACTGCTATTATTATTGGTACGGTATGTAATGAAGTATACAGTTTTACACATTTTTTTTTATATGTTTAAATATCGCTCTTAGTATTAACACCGTCCATTGTACTATATTTATGAGTTTCTCTGTAAGCTGTATTTATATTGTTCGCTGTGATTTTCGTATTATAGATTAACTATCGCCCGCTATTATCAGGTTAAAAAGTAGCCTATGTGTTAATCCTATGTATAATCTATGTACATTCCGAATTTCATCCAAATCCGTTCAGCCGTTAAAGCGTGAAGAGGGAACAAGCATACTTACACAATTACACACAAACTTTCGGATTTATAATATTAGTAGGAAAGCATATGGCAAATCGTTCATTAGGCGTATAAAGACAGATTCTGACATTTCATTCTGATTAATCAACCTTATTAGTGAAACAATCCTAGTTATATTCAAATAACTCTAGATTGTAATGAAAAGAGTAAACATGCTTAAGTTATCTACTCGTATCTACGGGCCAATTGCTTATACATATTTCATTAAAATGTAAGGTATATACTTCTATACAGCAAATACCTAAGTTACCTACAAGGCATCGAGTTTAAAGGTAACCCAAGCCCACTACCAGTGGAATAGTTAATAGTAGTATTAAGAATAGTTTTGGAAATAGTAGTTCACAAGATTTCGCTTTGATGGTTCCGTTTTTATAACAACTGATCCCAAAAATATCGCCTCCTTAATGCCACCTATTAGGTTACCTCACTATTTTATAAATTTTATAGAGGCTCTACATTTAATAATTAAAATTGCATTAGTAGAACATATCATCGTATAAACTTTAAATGAGACCTCCTACTCGAGTTGAAACTTCTTACATTTAAATAGAAAAAAGTACCAATAATATAGAAATAAATGGATAAATATGCAAAATAATTAAATGCAAGCAAAGCTTAAAAACACCGACTTCGCCGCTTTATCTTCGGAACCTTGATGTATTAATTGTATGAAACAGCATTATTGACAATAACTCAAAAACTAGTGATTAGATCTTAACCATTAATCAATCCAAAACCAAAATATAAGCGGTGAAGACGGTTTTTTTAAGCTTTGCTTACGTTTAAATTATGTTATATAGCAAAGTAAGTCGTTCATCTGACGCCTGAGCTACGGTAAAATGTTTAGTGTCAAGCGAGACTTACTTAATCCGATACTATGATCCGTTGGGAAGTACCCGACATTAAACATACACCTCGCTCCTCCCTATGAGACTAAGTTCAAATAACCTTTACTCACTCTTGTCTGCCGTTAAAAACATTTTAATCTGAATTATATTCATAAATTTTAATAATTTTAATATCAGAGAAAAAACAACATTCATATCTATAGGTGACACAAAGTAGAGAACAAATCTTTCGTTGTCCGCATATCGGCATAATTAATTAAACAATAATGATTAAAAACAATTACTCCCTTGTGTAAAGCTAACTGATAAGGTTAAATTATTATTTATTAGATTAAATGTGATACAATGTTACGAGAAGACAGGAACGCTTGTCTGTTGAGTTGATAATTTGTTACTACAATACATCTATTGTTGTTTTTAATGTATCGGTTGGTTGTTGAGTTTTTTTTTTATTTGTCTGGTTGTTGTTAGTAAGTTCAATATGTCAGGTTGATATAATTTGTGTTAGTAGTCGCGTGAGAGTTTGAATCTGTTCACCAATTGTGTTTTGAAATATGTGCCGCCTACGTATGTAGAACTAGCCGTGGCCCGCGGCTTCGCCCGAAGTTCAAAAGTAGCCTATGTGTTAATCCTAGGTATGAGCTATGTACATTCCAAATATCATCCATTTCCGTTCATCCGTTAAAGCGTGAAGAGGGAACAAGCATACTTACACATAAACTTTCGGATTTATTATATTAGAAGTATCAAGTTAAAAAGTAGCCTATGTGTTAATCCTAGGTATTAGCTATGTACATTCCAAATATCATCCATTTCCGTTCAGCCATTAAAGCGTGAAGAGGGAACAAACATACTTACACACATAAACTTTCGGATTTATAATATTAGTAGGATAGGATGTAAGTACCTATGTAAAATGCCATCGTCGACCGCATCGTCGCTTACCATCAGGTGAAATAGTGGCACAACGTTTGCCTATCTTGAACCAAAAAAAATTGTATGCACTACAGTTGACGGTTTGAAATAAACGAACTAAGTGACTATTTTAAGAAAAACAAACATACACATTTACACATACAAACTTACACATACACAAACTTTCGAATTAATAATTTTATTGAGATTTATCTCAGACCGGATCGGAAGATTACACTAAAAATAATAATATTTTTTTATTTTACCACCCAGCGAACATTTGGTTTGACTTCATAAATAAAAGGATATGAATAAAACATGAGAACTATAAAACATTATCAACAAATTAATTAAATAAATTATCATTCCGAGCAGCAATAGCCGGAATAAGCATGTCTATATTCTATGAGTCTCCGTAAAAGTACAACGTAAAGAGATACAAGTGCCGTTGTACTATAAATTGTACTACATCACTCCAACAAAATATTTAATCGTACATATAAATGTAATATTATATAACAACGACGAAAAACGGTAAATATGAAATGTAATCAGTACGGAGCATACTTAAATTACTGCACAATAAGTACTTTATACAATACTCGTACTAGCTGTGAACATTGCCCGTTGCAATACCACGAAAAGAAAAAGTATTTTAACTCTTCCACGTTTATGGTTGCCTGGTACTTCAAATCCATAATAAAAAACTTTTTGGATGTTGTTCATAGAAAAATACTAAAATCGCGATTGAAAATGGAGGGTGCGGGTAGGAGGGTGAAAAATACTGTACAACCTTTTCTCTTACATACCTACCTAAATTTAAAAAAAAAAACTTTAATATCGATCGAGCCGTTTTGGTGGAGTGCGACCACAAACACCGTGACATGAGATATCACTAATATTATAAATCAGAAAGTTTGTGTGTTGTTAAGTATATTTGTTTTCTCTTTACGCTGTAACAACTGAACGGATAAGGATTAAAGAACAATGGCGAAATTTTAGTTGGCCTATGTTTGATCGTATTTAAATGTGAAATTAACGAAATTCAATCAAATAAATTACAAAGATTTACTAATACAACAGAAAATGCAGACGAAGCCAGGTAAAAAAATACACATTAAAAGAAACAAACCGATTAATTTCAACAATTTTTAATTGTTCTATGCTGTGGTTATATAATAAGATGTTACCATGTCCATTGCCTTACCCTAGTGCATCTCTATATTCCTAAGCCGTAATGCTAATGATTATGATGTATACATAAAACAAAAAATACTATGGTAACTTATGTATGAACCATCAGCTGCCTAAAATCCGTCTGTCATTCACAGCTTTTCTAAAAACAGCTGCGGTTGCGATTGCAGTCATCGACATTTAAGGGGAAAAATGAAATGTCATGGCAATACCAAACTGTCGTATGAATGACGTTTTCACTTTTGACGTTTGTTTTTTTTTTCTTTTTTCTTTTAATATTAGCTCCGCAATCTTGTGCATTTAGCCAGTGTCAAGTAATAATATATTAGCTAAAACTTGGGCTAAAACGTAGTGGTGGCTCTTTGGAATGGGCTTTTATGACGAATTCACGACTGTCAGAACTGTTGGCGTATTCAAAAAGAGATCGGCAAAGTGTGCAGAGCCATAACCTACAAATATGTTTTGTTTAATATCTCTATAACTAGGCCTTCTAAAACGACAATTCTTTTTAAATGAAGCTCAGAAGGCAATGGGCCTTACGTAAGATATTTTTTTATCTATATACGATGCTATTTTACTTCAACTAAAATTATGTATGGGAGTTCGCCATTGTTCTTTGGAACGTACATAGCTTATACCAAGGATTAACACAAATGCTTGTTTATTAACTTGATAAACGCAGTCGAAGCCGCGGGGCATGACTAGTATTATATAATCCCTATTTGAACTACTTCCATTATTTTCAGCCGATATCTTTGTAGGAAACTTATGTTAAATCACTTTGGTTATGGTAAGTACTAACAGCAACACAAAGACCAAAGATGAAAGCCATCAATCAGTGCATCCTGCAGTGACAAAAGAAGTCAAATTGTGGACACTGACAGAAAGATCGGTCCACAGAGTAACTCACTATGAAAAGTGTTATGCTAAAATCAATTCAACTCTTGCTTTTTCGGACTCTAAAACTTTCTCTATATGATCCATTATCAATATAAAAAAACTAACATACCACAATAAGAATACATATTAAGTGTATTATTTATTCTTATGATAGGAAATTAAAAAAAAACAGTGAAAAAATGCGCCACCGAGTTTCTTGATAGGTTCTTCTCGAGATGGCTATAATTTTGCGAATCTGGCAGTAGAGTCTTTAACTTTCATGAGTGCCTCCTTGGGGAAATAAAATGTGAATAAACGATTTTGAATTAGAATTTTGTCCACTGACATACTATTTCTTTTATCTCCATGTACTAGTCTGATTTACGGTGGCTATTAGATCAAAATTTTGCTAGAACAACACAAACAAGAAATGAAATAAATATATTTATTTTCTTGAAACAATTGGGTGTACGAATAGATCTATATAAAAATAGTTTGAAAGGGATCCTAATAGCACATCGTACATGTAATACCAACACTTCAAGTGTCGACTCGTGCACATAATTGGTTATGCACATTGTCAATGCATGCTAAAGGCCATGGTCGGGTTAAATGCATCGGAACAAGAATGTAGGTAAAGATGACTTAGAAATAATGACATTATGCTTCAGTTCTTTCGTAAAAAAGGTAATAATAATATACAGATGTAGAACATATACATGCCATTAAACGTTCGTTCATCGACGTTTTTGTCGTTCGACGCATGCCACGCGTAGCTTTTGTTTCTTATGTAACATGGGGAATACATCGAGTCACCCCCGCTGCGCCTCAATTTAAACAATAAATCTAATATATAAAATTCTCGTGTCACAGTTTTCGTTGCTATACTCCTCCGAAACGGCTTGACCGATTTTGATGAAATTTTTTGTGCTTATCCGGTATCTATGAGAATCGGCCAACATCTATTTTTCATCATCATCACTTTTCATCATTATCAACGCGGGTGAAACCGCGGGGACGCAGCTAGTAAATTAAATAATTTCATTGGCACTTAAATATGTCATTTAAACACAACTAACATAACACTGGTCGTTATTGCCGAACTGAAATCTCGCGCCAACATTTTGCCTGATAGTGAAAAAAATTGAGGGTAATTGCTTAAAGCTTTTGTTTTTGAATCGAGAGGAGCGGTAGCCAGTAAAGTCGAGGTAATTGGCTTTCACACTCACAACCTCTCACAACTGAAATGCTCGATCGCTATACGCGATGTAGTTCATCGCGAATTTTGAAAACTGTCTGTGTATAAACTGTATGCTAATATTAAATTGCCCCGAATGAAATAAAATGTATTCCCTAAAATAGAGTATTACACTGAACTTAGTATTTTATATATTGAGTTCTCCTATTTTGCCGTTACTCGGCATGTGAATTTAGTAAGATTTTAATGATATAGTTAAAAATACAATTAATTCCAGAATTAGTAAAAGACTTGGCTTACCTCTACTCTACACAACATTTAGGAAACTTTTAGTTCGCGCGAATGATGAATGTGCTAAGTTTTTTTTTTTTTATTATTTCATGACCATGGATGCATAGTCCTTCAGTCGAAATATTAAACAAATATTAACAATTTCTATTTTTCATAATAAAAGTCTTAGTCACAAGTCACAGTCAAAGTCAAGTAGTCAGTCATGGTCAAGTCATGCCCTAGTAAAGTAGTAGAAACTTTACTAGAACTTCTATTGGAGTTTTGGAGCGAAGGCGAAAATCACGTTTTTCAACTTTGTATGACTTGCCTACACTTATGCACATTTACTAAGTATTAACGGTTAATAATCCACCATTATTACACATTAACACTCGAAGAATCACAGGTTTTGGAAAATTATACAAAATCAACAACGCCATTTTTTCACTTTCGCGGCAAAACTCCCAATGTGCTAAGAGAGAACAACGAGTTGCCATGCTTTCGCTTTACATCTTTGATAATATATAATGTTATATTAAATGTTCGCAAAAATACTGACAGTAATAAATTAAGAAGCGACGCACACAATCTTAATGCTAGATATAAGCATACAATTACAGTACGCGCATTTAGATTAAGCAAAACGAATAAATCTTTTATGGCAAATCGGGTTAGACTATACAATAAAATTCCTACAATTTTAACTGAATTACCGCTAGAATATTTTAAATCTGTAATAAAACGGGCATTGATTAAGAAAGCTTGTTATAAAACGATTGACTACATTAATGACAAGGATGAATGGAGGCAAACTGCACAAGCACTTTCTAGCGACTACTTACGGTTAGAGATTCATTTATTGCTCATAAAGAAATACATTTTCACTTATATGAGAACATTTTTAAACGAAAAGTAAGTAATTTAGTAATTGGACAACAATCTTTTTTTTTTTTTCAAAAAAAATTTTGTAATAAAAAAAGTGTGGATAAGTACTTAATATAGACCTAGGTTAAATTATTCCTGTATTAGCGTTTAGGAATGATTAAAAAATATATGAAAATATGCGCCACCGGGTTTCTTGCAAGGTTCTTCACGAGGTGGCTGTAATTTTGCGTAGTCATAAACTTTTATGAGTGTCTTTTTGGGGCCCATGTGAATAAACGATTTTGATTTGAACAAACACCGCCCTTAAATAAAATCTTGTTAAGATAAAAAGGCGTTTTGATTCGTCTCGTTCCACTTGAATCCACTTAGAGGTGACTTACAACTACACTTAGAGGTTACTTGACGTAAATTAACTTTTCTATAACCACTTGTATCCGGGGTTCGTCATCCGGCAACAACATGCACTGTTGCAAACACCTTCAACCTGTATCGACCTCGTCTAGATTTGCAACAAGTAGATAAGATGCGCTGAGAATACTGCGCGAACGGAAAGTTATTTATAGAAACTTTAAATATGCCGTTTTTGAGATAGACCTCGAAATAAAATAGGTCTAAAAATAGTGGTGGTGAACTACCAAATTGTGTTTTTACCGACTTCCCAAAAAAGGAGGAGGTACTCAAGTCGACTGTATTTTCTTTTATTTTTTTGTTTTTTTTTTATGTGTGTTACTTCATAACTTCTCTCCACGTGAGACGATTTTGAAAATTTTTTTGTAGTTTGAAAGATGTTGCTTTCTAATTGGTCCCATTTAAATATGATCAAGATGATTCTTTTTTTTATTTGAAAGCTGGTGGATCAAGGTTCCGATGATAAAGAAGTGAAGTCGGTTTTTTTAAGCTTCGCTTGCGTTTAATTATTTAAAACGGTTTCGTACTCTACTTGCAAAGCTCTATTCAACTATACCCCTTAGGGTAGATAATAACAAAAAATATTTTGCTCTCCATTTACGTGTATAGATTACCCTCTTAATACTTTAATTGCCATTTCTGGCTTTGGACCATACCTTGGCATATTCTCTGACAATTTGATGTTATTCCCTAGTATGGTTTAGACGCTAGATGTCTCTGACAGACGGACGGACGGACAAAGCTGACTTTGATCTCGTTTCCCTCGATCAAAAAACTAAATGACCTTTTTAGAGAGTCTTGGGCACTGTATGCTGTACACCATTCAACAACGACTACATATTCACACTCACAGCTTCACACTAAGTTCGATGACTTAGTGTGAAGTATAGATAGATATATACACTTTTAAGAAATGTAGGCAATTGGCCGTAAATAGCATAGTATTTTTGACAAACATACTGTACCTTGGAACAAAAAGCTTAGATATTATGTAATGTTCGTCCCTAATACCTACATAAGTAATACATTATAACCAAGCCAAAATTCAATTACAATTCAATTTAACTACTCGGACTACTACAAATAACCTAAACAGCTGAAAGAACCTTCAAAAAATCTAAAAACAAAAACTATATTATAGAATTTAATTCAACATTACACACTTAGTTCTACACAAAGAGTTCCCAATAAGTCCTCAAGCCTACATCCAGGACCTTCCCTAAGGAAAATAAAGTGACCTTTCCAGCAGCACGTGTCTTAACCGTTCATCATCCGGCAACGACCTGCAACATTGTTGCAGACACCTTGACACTGGGTACAAACTCGTTCATTATAATTGCGCAACTGTATCTGCCAGCTGTTCGGTTTATTCTCGTTTTACAATCCTTGAACATAAGCGGTACAGAGGTTTTCGGATTTCTACAACTGCCCGTTTGCTTGGTTGGGCGCACGGTTCGATTCCCGGCGGGAACACAAATTTTCTCCCCAAGAAAATCTGTGTTTTTAGTTCTGAGTGAAATTAATGCTTCCGGCACCCACGACACAAGTCATCGAACTTAGGGGGCTGTGAGTGTGAAAACGTTTATTTGTGCTTTGTAGTTGTGATTGTGTGTGTGATGTGAATGTTTCCAACACCCACGACACACGTCATCGAACTTAGTGTGGGGTTGTGAGTGTGATAGCGTTTGTTTGATTTATATGACGATGACGTCCAGTTTCTAGATCTACGAGTGCGCGACGCAAAGGAGGATAATATATTTAAGCCTATATATGTAATTTTGTTCCTTTGTGGCCTTCTAGAGACCAAACGCGTGAGAATATTGATGATTCTTACTTCAATCAACTTGTCTTCACCTTCGCAAGGTGTTCTTGTCACTTCAGACATGACAGTAACCAAAATGCAATATGGCGAGAACCAGACGTCATATTGTGAAAAAAAAATGGAAGTAGACGAACTGTTTCAAGTGAGGTATAAAAGTATCAATGATACCGAATAATTTTCAAACACATCTTAAGGTCTTTTACCATTTTAAATTACCATTTACGGTCTTTAACTGTTTAAAGTCGGTTTGCAACTCTAACATAAATGATCAATACTTTTTTATACTGAATATAGGCAAGCATTTGACCCACTATCTCACCTGATGGAAAGTGAAGATGCGGTCGACGATGTGACACGCCTGCTGAGAAAGATACCTTGTATTCACTCTAGACTTGAAGACACCCACCGTTTGGGCAAGAAAGACGTAGAATATCTTCTAATATATAACAATTTCGTGTAATACACATTTTTTTTTGTATATTTGGCAGTTATGAGAATTGGTCGTTAAGTATTTTTCCCTCTCCTAACCCCATCCCCCATTTTTTAATCGTGATTAGTATTTTTGTAAGAACAATATCCAAAAAGTTTTTAGTATGGTATTAAAGTTCTAGGCGACCATAAACGTGATAGGGGTAAAACGCTTTTTCTAAGCATGGTATTGCAACGCATGCCGAGTACAGCTAATATCATATAGAACTTTATTAAGCAACGCTATTCTAAAAGCAACTGAGAGACCTTTTATAGACAGTTATCGTAACTAAGTAAAAGAAAGAAGAAAGAAAATAGATTAATTCGGGACAACACGCGACGTTACATTATACCTATTAAAACAACAAGAAAACACATAAAAAAATACAAAAAACAAACAATATAACGCCGCATGATGTCACGAATGAGGTCCCGACTCAGCATATAACTAGGTAAGTAGTTGGGCAGAACAGCTTTTAAAAGGAACCAAATCAAATGACAAAAACTGCAATAAGGTTAAACTTATTTGCTCTCAGTGGGACACTGGCATTTGTGCTAAGAAAGTAAGAACAAGTCCATAACATATTGGTTGGGTGAGAATAAAATTGCAACTATAAACAAATAATATTTTAAAAAGATTTTTTTACAACTTTTACCAGTTGTAAACAAAAAAAGACTTATAAGTTATATAACGAGACGAATTAGACGATCCAAAACTCAATGAGTGTATATTATTTAGTTCAGAAGTTCCTATGGCCATCTTCCGTCTCCATCATCAAACCAGCTCCATGATATCATATCATTGTATTGTCACCATAAGTACACCAAATATGAATCCTATCGGACATCGGGATGTGAGTCTAATTTAGCTTACAAGATTTGATTACAGACTGACAAATAGACAGCGGGACAAGTGAAACTAAATAAAAGCTTGTAAAACGCGAAACTTTGGATGTGTGATAAGTTTCAGCTTGTTTGTATAACAAACATCCAAGTGTTTGTTACTGAAATAAGCTGAAACTACTGAACTACTTATGTAATCATGTGTTCTTATGAAACCCGTCACTACATTGTAGGACTTCGGAAGTCACGAATCACATCATCAAGTACAATAGTTATATTTACCCGGCATAGTAACAAAATCAACAATAAATAAATAATTTAATATAATAAATTAATGAATCCCAACTGTTAAAGTCGCTACGTTCAGCATTAGAATTAATATGACTTTTTTTCTATTAATGCAATTGGGTGTTAAAATTTTTTTATTTTTGCAAATATGTGCATTTATATCTGGTTCTGGTTCTGGTTTTTTTTTATGTTTGATAGGCTAGCATTTGACCACTATCTCACCTGATGGAAAGCGATGATGTGGCCGAAGATGTAGCATGCCTGCCTAGAAGATACCTATTCACTCTTGACTTGAAGACTGCCAGATTATACCGCTCAGGAAACAAAGACGCGGGCAATGAGTTCCACTCCCTCGCAGTACGGATGATAAACGTAGAAGCGAAACGCTTCGAGCAAGCTGGAGGTATGTCAACCATGAATGGATGACGTTTGACTGATTATCTTGTTGTTAGATGGTAAAACGGGCTTGGGGGAATTAACTCGTATAATTCCTGCGCACACTCTCCGAAATGCAAACGGTTCTGTGTGATGTATTTACTTCAGGGTAAACATTAGTTTTCGACACCTGCGAAATAATTTATTAAACTTAATGTGGGCTGTTCCTTTATGTCGAATGTACTCTAAAAGAGGTAATATTAAATCTTCCTTTAAATATAAATCTATTGAGGTAGATCAATGCGTACTTTGTTCGATCGACTCATAAACTAATGAACAGTCTATTATTGGCACTCATGCCTGGCTCTGAAGTCTCCAACTGAAACATCCTTTCTTGGAAGCTGTCGTAATATAAATATATTTGCGTAATATTTGTGTAAATAAATGGCTACCGGTTTTAACTCTAATACTTATCTCTCCTTCATAAATAACAGATAGAAAAAAAATTCTACCAATTTCCAAGTCAAAATAATAAAAAAAAACCTCTTCCTCACTCACAGCCCCACACTAAGTTCGATGACTTGTGGCGTGAGTGACGGAAACATTCACATCATACACACAATCACAACCAGAACCAGAAACACAAATTTTCCTTGGGGAGAAAAATTGTGTTCCCGCCGGGAATCGAAACCTATACCCCTGCTTAGAAGGCGAACGCTCACCCATCTGAAACTAACGGGCAGTTGATATGTAGTCGGCATTCTTCTGGCCTGAAGGCATCCGAGATGGCGTAACGGCTGTTGTCTTACGACTAATAAACTAGATCGACAACTTAACGTGCCCTCCGAACCACGGTAACACTCAATTGAAAATCTGGCTTATCATTTAAATAGTTCGTGAACGTGCGTGAGTGAATGTTTTTGGCACCCACGACGTGAAAGTGTTTATGTTTATGTATGTTTAATGAAAGAAAACTAGACCCAAACAAAACACAGAAAAAGTATAAACAAAAACGTTGCACCGCTAACATTGACGCCAAGTCCAACGACCGGCTACATAACCGACAATGTAAACACAAAAACACGGTACATTATTATCATATGATTACACAACGTTGAGGCCACACGGACAACCTTGACACTGAAACCGAGAGAAGCCGCGTTACATTGTCAACACAATGTGGGCGGTTTTATAAGAAGACTATCGCCTTTGACTTGTCCACGCGAAACAAGATTACACGCAGCGTTTAAACGAAGTCAATATGTATAGTACTTAGCTTATCATTTATACCACAATGTACGCGGCCTGCGTTGCAATGCTACGTAAAGAAAACAGTGCTTTAGGAGTTTTGCCGCGACCTCTATCACGTTTATGCTAGCCTAGTACTTTACCAATTGACGGTATCCGTATGACGTGTCCAAAGTAAAAAAAAAACATTTGCAACTTTTCCAGCTTTTTGTCGAGCAAGAAGCCTTTGAAGCTTTCGTAGAACAACGTCCTAAAGTTTCTTCACAATCAGTATAATGGGAAAGAAACGCATAGAGATAGACATTCATTTTTATTTATGTTCGAAATAATATATGTTGAAGATTACTACATTTAGTTTTACCAAAATTGGAATGAACCAAACATCATAGGCGAGATAAAAGCCCATAGACTGCGCTGGCTTGGTCATATAGATAGAATGGGAGCGGATCGTAACGTCAAGAATGCGTATTTGGGAAAGCCGTATGGCAGACTTGGGAGTGCTTCAAACCCACAACTGGCTAGAAGTTGCGCAGAACCGAGACCAATGGCGTTCTCTTATCTCGGAGGCCAAGGCCCACTTTGAGTCGCTGAGCCAGCGGAGTAAGTAAGTAAGTAAAATTTTAATGGATTCAGATTTCTATAAATCAGCTAAATTTGTAGCAAATACAATGTACGTCAAGGCCATACTGATACCAGTTCGCCGTCAGATCAGTTTTTATTATACCAATTACCATCAATCTGTATTCTTTTAAGGTACAACTATTTTCTTAAAAAAAAAATTGATTTTTTTTTATTTTTTTTATTTGTAACAGGCTAGTGTTTGACCACTATCTCACCTGATGGTAAGTGACGATGTGATCGAAGCTGGTAAACACACTAGACCTGGAATAAGATAATATATTTTATATTTGATGTTTAATTAGAGAATATAACGGATATTATATGGAAGTTTCTTTAAATATGCCATTTTCGAGATAGTCCCCAGGACAGAAAATAGGTCTAAAACAGTGACTTTATTGTTGTGATAAATTGTGATTTTCTAATATAAATAAAAAAAAACGGTTTCGTACTCTACAAAATTATTCATAGCGATATGCATGAGCATAAAAAAAAAGATTCTCGCCAATTACGTGTTTGGCTTTAGGACATAACTTTACATATTCTCTGAGGATTCGAAGTTATTTGCTTTAATGGTTTAGACGCTAAATGCCTTTGAAAGACGGACGGATAGACAAGTCCTGAACCACCGTAGAATAAACTAGAGATCTCGCTCCGCTCGGACTATAATGTGAGGAGCACTGACATTCTCTAGTACTGAACATTGTCATGTTTGAACAATGTCTGTGTCTGACGACAGCTTGGATTATTGTTTATAAAAAACAATTAATTAATAGTACATTCTACTGCTACAATATATCATTAGGGACCTTGACATTGCACCCGTTACAATGTTATCATAACAATTTTGGCAATAATAGATTCGAATGATGCCAAGCTAATCATAGAGATTGTGTGCCCAGATTGTATGATATCGTCTTATAAAAAATACTATGTTGTAATATAATAATTTGATAGAGACATAAGAGTCACTGATTTTAGACATATTTTGTCCTGGGAATCTCAAAAAGGGCTACATATTTTAAAATTAAACTTGCACATAATATCCGTTATATTTTCAACCGACTTCTAAAAAGGAGGTTCTCAATTCGAAGGTATGTTTATTTTGTATTAATGTCACGCGATATCTCCGCCAATTATGAATCGATTTTGATAATAATATTTTTGTATGGTAGAGTACACTTCAAATTTTATCGAAATCGGTCGAACCAAAACCGAAATATAAGCGATAAAGTCGGTTTTTTAAGCTATGCTTGCGTTTCAATTATTTTATTTAACTACAAATACAAAAATCGAACTATTCGTTTTAAGAAAAAATCTTATAAACAATGTACATCAAAGATTTTCTCTAATTAGCAAAAGATAAGGGCGATATATCAGTTTATAGCGAACGACTAGTATTATAGTAGTTTATGTATTATATTTTCATATACATATATATATATATATATATATATATATATATAAATATTCTTAAAATTAAGTTTAGATTTCTGAACCTTTTTTTTATTGTATAGCTTCATTTATTGCACGCCGATATATCTCCTGAAATAGCAGGATGACTGGCAGAAAATGCTGTAGCATTAAGTCCTCCTATGTACATTGTATTTGTGCATGAAGTTTTTAAATAAATAAATAAATAGTATCATAGGTAGTGGTTTGATGGTGAGCTGATGCACTCCATGCCAATTTCTATGTTCCCAGAAGACCGGTTAACAGTTAATAAGAAATTTGCGTGACAATGTAGATAGGTTCGAAAGAGCACGTTGAGCATAATCTATGAGTTCCACAGAGTCGATATGACATGCAAATAATTATAGACTGTTACATCACGCTCAGTAGGCCAGACTGAGATTCTTGACACAGTCTTGAACTCGTAGTATTTTCACCGCAACAATGTAGCCAGCAGCCAAGTGGTTTAAACAGACACTGAAATAGATGTCTGTTACGCTGATGATTACATGTCATTAGACGCTTAGGTTACTAGTTGAATAAATATATATTTTTTAAATCCTTTTTAAAAAATCTATAAACGCTTTCACACTTACAGCCCCACCCACACTAAGTTTTTATGACTTGTGTCGTGGGTACCGGAAACATTCACTTCACACACACAAACACAACCAGAACCAGAAACACAAATTTTCCATGGGGATAAAACTGGTGTTCCCGCCGGGAATCGAACCCGATACCCCTGCTTAGAAGGCGAACGCCACCCAACTAAGCCAACGGGCAGTTTTTATACGTCTATCTACGGCCAATTGACTATATTTCCTAAAACTAAACTAAAATTATATACATCTATACAGCAAAGACCCAAACCAACTACAAGTCATCGAGCTTATTGGTAACTCAAGTGCTCAAACCCACCACTCCTAATTATACGTCTATCTACGGGCCAATGCCTATATGTATTTCCTAAAACTAAACTAAAATTATATACATCTATACAGCAAGACCCAAGTCATCGAGCTTATAGGTAACTTAAGTGCTCAAGCCCACTACCAGTGGGTAGCGTAAATTGAATAAATTTGATTAAGATTGCGGAGCCATCTTAATTAACATCGTGTTCACAGATTTAAAGCTAGCCGTTTCAAAATGACTTTATAGTCAAAAGCCGCAAACATCTGTCCGCGACATCTAGCGAATGATGACGTCGGTACGTTCTTGAAACGATGCATGATTGATGATTATATTAAAATATCGGTTTAGGAATCTTATTATGAACTTTCATGCACAAAAAGTTTCATCAAAATCAATCCACGCGTTTGGTCTCAGGAGTGTTATAAAGGAACAAACGTACTTGGTATCGGCTGAATAAAGCGATGGTCAAAGCCAAATTAACACTTAGAAAAAACTTTTAATTTCAATTTTAAATTTTGGCGCCCCCATACCGTCAAGTTCGCCTACCTATTTGCATAGGGATCGTGGTAGCGCGAATGAATACATGTTAATGTAGTAAATCAAGTTGGACCAATGACTTAAGTTACTACAAAGTAAGCACGAATGAGCAACAATTAGAACAATGTCTGCATTTGTCATCGAAAGTAGGCTGTGTGTTTATGTTTGAGTACGTTTTCGGGTCGAGATAGTGGCAACGGCTTGCAAAGCGCCATTCTAGGGGCCAATAGCCAACAGCCAATATTTGCGGCATTTCTTTTAGCCATTTTGGAACGGCTAGCTTTAAATTTGTTAACCCGACGTTAATTAACCCACTGGTAGTGGGCTTGAGCACTTGAGCCACCTACAAGTCATCAAGATTATATCGAGCTTCGTTTATTTGAAAAAAAAAAACACATTCTACAGATGATGCTACCCACTGGTAGTGGGCTTGAGCACTTGAGCCACCTACAAGTCATCAAGCTTATATCGAGCTTCGTTTATTTGAAAAAAAAACACACAAATTCTACAGATGATAGTAATAGTAATAATCATCCTCTTATTCTGCCTTTGCAGGTGTGATACACTTCTATATATTAAAAACTAGCCGTGCCCCGCGGCTTCCCCCGTGTTTATGAAGTTAAAAAGTAGCCTATGTTAATCCTAGGTATAAGCTATGTACATTCCGAATTTCATCCTTATACGTTCAGCCGTTATAGCGTGATGAGAAAACAAACATACTTAGACACTTACATATTTACACACACATTTAGATAATAGAAACCGATTGCAACAGAGTTGGGGAATAGGGTGCCTGAATACGACTGAAATTTCATTGCAACTGGTATCACATTGAGTATGCTACTGCATAATCAAATTTTAAAAATATCACGGTCTGTAAATGGTTGCATTTAAAAACAAAAGCTTTCACACTCACAGTCTCACACTAAGTTCAATGACTTGTGTCGTGGGTGCCGAAAACATTCACATCACACCCAGAACCAAAAACTTGTGTTCGCAACGGGAATCGAACTCGATACTGCGGAAGGCGGACGCCCACCTAACTAAACCAACGGGCAATTAATTTTCGACCTAAATATGTATATAAATATATATATATATATATACATTTGCTAACCAATTTATACTTCTGATACATTATATACACTCTACATTAACACTCATGCGCTTATACACAAACATTCACATACACACCCTTACATGCATTATTACACTTCCCACACAAACACGCATTTAACACATACACTCATAAACACATATATATATATATACTACATTTATAAAGATTGTCATATATAGAACACAAATGCTAACGACAGTTTTATGTATTTCATTGATGGGAGAAGCCACTCTCCTGAAACACAGTTTGACTAGTCTGGGAGCCTAGGGATTCAATAAATAATTGTACCTACAAAAAACGTCAATAAAGCAAATTTGAATTTGAAATGTATAAGATAAGAGTCAATGACCTACAGTGCATCAGTTTACGTCGAGGTACACTGACCCAATTGGATACAATGTGCAACAATATCGTTAATGTAGCACGTTCACTAGGCCAGTCCTTGACATTGTGCAACAAAGTAATCGCGACGTTTTAGCTAGTTAGTACGAAGAATGCCGAGCGAAAGCAAAGTCATCGGACCAGTATGTCGCGCCGACTTATGCACGAACGGGACGGGGGCGTGACGTGGCGTGACGTCACGTGAGCTGTGACGTCATGCGCGTCACGACGAGACAGGCAATTGTTTTGCGATTTTGTACAGGGTTCAGTAATTACACTTCACATTATACTTGCAGTTGACGAGTGTACTTCTTTTCAAACGACTTCAAAATAGGAGGTTATCAATTCGACTGTATGTTTTTTTTGTATGTTTGGCACGCGATATCCGCCAATTATAAATCGATTGTGATGATTCTTTTTTGTTTGATGGATTATACTTCAGAGGTAGTCCTATATAAATTTTATCGAAATCGGTTCAGTTAAACAAAATATAGGCGGTTTAGTTGGTTTTTTAAGCTTTGCTTGCATTTAATTATGTAGAAAAAATCCAGGTTTTTATATTTGGTAACTGGATACACTAAGTATGTCCAGTTACCAAATAAAAAAGTGTTCTATTTCTGAATTTTGATGAATTCGTGATAATAATTAAACGCAAGCAAAGCTTAAAAAAACCGACTTCACCGCTTATATATTGGTTTTGGCTTGATCGATGCCGATAAAATTTATATGGGACCACCTCTGAAGTACAATCTACCAACCAAAAATAACATCAAAATCGATTAATTGGCAGAATTATCGCGTAACACACATAGCTATAAAAAAAAGAAAAAAAAAATTCAGTCGAATTGAGAACCTCCTTTTTTGAAGTCGGTTAAAAATAAAAAACCCTACTACTTACGTACAAAGTAAATTTACTTTTTTTATTAAATAAGACCTTATAATTCAATTAAATAAGAATTTTATTACAGCTTTATTATAGGTATTGTAAATGTAGGTAATTGAGACTAATTGCTAACTGAGTTTAAATAAAATCGTTTTAGAACCTAAATAGTAATTCGAAATGTAAAACGGTAAAAGAAACCTAAAAATGTTTTTCGAATACCTATTCAATAATTAAACGCAAGCAAAGCTGTAAAAAAACCGACTTCATCGCTTTATCTTCGGAGCTTTGATCAGATTAGATGTAGTAAACACGCATTATTGACGATATATCAAGAACTAGTGATCAGATCTTGATCAAATTTAAATAGAACCAATTGGTCAAACAAAAAATCGAAATCGGTTCACGTGGAACGTAGATATGAGGTAACACACATTAAAAAAAAATACAGTCGACTTGAGTACCACCTCCTTTTTTGTGAAGTCGGTAGATGATAGACCACAAAACATAGTTCGTAGACTTAGTTTTTAAATTTTCACAAAATGGCGTTTGGTAGTCGCCATATTGGGGGCTGAGTCACCCACGTCCGTAGGAGGATACCCCTTAAGTCTGACTCCCTACACGTGGTCCCCGGGTGGTGCTAATCAGGTGACATTTGAGAGGTGGTAGAGCATTTTGTGAGTTGCTCGCCTGGCTTGCTACCAAAGTAGCTTACCACCATCAAGTTGAAAGTCTGCCGCCAAGCCAAATACGGTGTTCCGGCAGTTATCCTTGAGAGCCTGCGTATTCCAGGTCTAGTGTGTTTACCAGCTTCGATCACATCGTCACTTACCATCAGGTGAGATAGTGGTCAAACACTAGCCTGTCACAAATAATAATAAAAAAATAAATAAAAAAAAAAATTGAATTTTGATTACTCACGTTTTTGTAAAACTAGCAAGATTTATTTTACAAATCGATTGATGTTAGAATCATGAAAATCGACCCACAGCTTTGGTCTCTAGAAAGTCACAAAGGAACAACCTACTGCATTATATCTGATAAGATATTAGAGAAACTCAGAGGCAATGCCGCCAGCTTGATGGGATGGGCTTGAGCACTTGAGTTACCTATAAGCTCGATGCCTTGTAGTACGCTTTTTTTTCTCTTAATTTTGGCTGCGCTATCTTGTGCATTTAGCTATTGTCAAGTTATAATTTAATATTTCAAGTGGATTTTATATAAAAGTCCTAGTCACAAGTCACAGTCAAAGTCAAGAAAAAGAGTCAAGGTCAGTCATAGTCAGGTCATGCCCTAGTAAAATGATAGAAACTTTACTTCTACTGGAGTTGTGGAGGAACTACAACTTCTATTGGAGTTTTGGAGCGAAGTTGAAAATCACGTTATTCAACTTTGTATGATTTGTCTACACTTATGCACGTTCACTAAGTATTAACGGTATATAATCTACCATGATAGCATATTAACACTCGAAGAATGTCAGGTTTTGGAAAATTATACAAAATCAAAAACGCAATTTTTTCACTTTCGCGTAGTTCGCTTTACTATATAGCTGTAAATAGTTTTAGTTTTATTTCAGGAAGTTAGGCAATTTGCCCATAGATAGCAACACGTTTAGGAAGTTAGGCCATTGGCCCATAGACAGCAACACGTTTAGGAAGTTAGGCAATTGCCCCATAGATAGCAACACGTTTAGATGTTAGATTTGGTATTTGATTTTACGTAAACCAGGCTACCCAATACCTCGAAGCATGATCACAAAAACACCAACTCAAAATCAAATCGCAACATATAAACGCTCATAACTTCCAACGCCGCACTAACTATAATCTAACCTGTGCCCGCGGGTTCAATACACCCTTACAATGTAACGTCACCTTGAAATCGAAAGACATCCACGACACCGTACGTTTCTGCTTTTTCTCTAAAGCAAGTATTTTTAATGGTTATCCAGGTTTGTTTTATACTTTTATCTCGCAAACGACGCGCGGCGCAATTATGATAGTTATAGCTAAATGCTATAGTTTATAATTCGGAGTATAACCTAACATATGAGGGAACGTATATATTAGAGCGGGTCGAAAACACGAGTATTTTTGCAAGCTTTTATTAAGTTTCTACTGTCCCGATGTTTGTTATCAAATCTTGCAAATTAACTTTGATCTCTGTTACCGATTAAGCTGAAATGTTGTATATATGTGTAAATCGCGTGACAATGCAATATTATGATGACATGGTGCTGATCTGATTATGGAGCTGGAAGGTGGTCAAAGGAACTTCGCAATGAAATAACACAACCTCATCGAGTTTGGGCTCATTTGAATCGTCTTGACGAGTAGTTTGTCTTTTAATGGTAACCAGGGTCTGATGATGGAGCTGTAAGGTAGTCATAGGAACTCTGTAATGAAACGACGCAACCCCATCGAGTTTCGGCTCGTTTGATTCGTCTTGACAAGTTCTCTAGTTATATAACTTTTAGTCCTCTTTATTTACAATATGTAAAATCTTGATTTTAAAAAACTTTTTAACGTAGAACTTGTTAAACGACTTCAAAGTAATTTAAACCCAAGCAAAGCCTATATAACCGACTTCGCTGTTTTATTTTCGGAACCATTGATCAGACTAAATTAATTAAATACACATTATTGAGGTTAATTAAAAAACTAGTCGTCAAATCTTGATCAAATAGGATCAAATGGGAAGTGCCAGCTTCCAAGTAATAAAGGAATTATCAAAATCGATTTATCTAGAAAAAAGTACACATACAAAAAAATTTAGAACCTCCTACATTTTTTAAGTATTTTTTTATGCCTGATAGGCAAGCATTTGACCACAATCTCAACTGATGGAAAGTGATGATGCGGCCGAAGATGTAGAACGCTTGCATAGAAGGTACCTATTCACTCTTGACTTGAAGACTCCCAGATTATACCGTTCGGGGAACAAAGACGAGGGCAATGAGTTCCACTCCTTCGCAGTCCGGATGATAAACGTAGAAGAGAAACGTTTCGAGCGAACTGGAGGTATGTCAACCATATATGGATGACGTTTGACAGTTTGTCATGCTGTTAGATGGTAAAATGGACAAGGTGGAATTAACTCTTATAATTCCTCGGTGACCGAGACTCGCAATTTAGATTCGACTAGCTTATCATCGCCAATGAGTCGGTTAAAAAATACATTAAAAAAAGGAGGATGCTGTGTAGTGCAGTTTATGCATTTTTTTGTATGTACACTATACACTGCGATTATGTTCTGAGCAGATAATAATTATTCTAAGACTCAAGGAAACGTTTTTGCATCAGCGAAATAAATAATATCGACGATTTTGTATTATTTACCAAAACTTGTGATCCTATTGGTGAATAATTAACTGTTAATAGTTCGTGAAGTGTATGAGTGTAAGCAAAGCATACAAAATTGAAAAACTCGATTTTCGTTTCCAATAGAAGTTCTAGTAATGTTTTCACTTTACCAGAGCATGACTTGATGACTGCTGATTATGGCTTATTTTAAGAAACACTTAATTACGCTAGAAACATATACTTTTAACACGCCCAGAACGAGAAACAGAAATTATCCTGGAGAGAAATATGTTATACGGTTAATATAATTATGTTCACAGTTACACCTTAGAAGAAACAACAAAGGAGGTTTATATTGTTCAAATTTAGTTTAAATATTTACTCCATATTAGTGTAAATATTTAGTGCCTAGATGATCTGGTGAATGATGGTAAGTGACGTTTTCTAAAAATGAAACCTAGTTCGATCGATTTATAGTCCCCGAAACCCCCTGCATACTATAATTCATGAAAATCTTTGGAGCCGTTTCCGAGATTCAGATTATATACATACAATATACATATATAAAAGAATTGCTCGTTTAAAGGTTAGATAAGATAACTTGACACTGGCTTAATGCACATAGTTAACGGAGACAAAAAAAAGAAATCGAATTCCATCGAAATCTTTAGTATAACAATTGAACAGCTATAAATACCATTTAAAAATAAATTACCCACATTTACATGTTATAAAAACGCAAATATATACTTATTAAGTAAACATACAAATGATACAATTGTGTTCCAATTTTAAATAGACCTACATGCATTAAGGTAATTTTTTCAAGGCTGAGGTGAAAGATCAGTGTTGCATTATACATTATGCGATCATGAGTTGCGATTGCTGCATACATGCATTTCCTAGTGGCAACACATTGACGTATGCATGCTTGAATAAACCTGAATATTGTTTATGAAACGGAAGGTTTATGTTAATAATTTAACACTTATACCACTTTAGATCGTATAATGATTGAATTTGGGTAGTAACGGCAAATCTGGGAGTCTTCCAAGTCAATTTATTATGCTTTTTCAACCGATTATAGAAGAGGAGATTCTTAATTCGACTGTATGTTTTCTTTTGTATGTATATTACGCGATATCTCCGCCAATTATAAATCGATTACGATGTTTTTTTTTGTTTAGTAGAGTATACTTCTGAGGTGGTCCCATATAAATTTTATCTAAATCGGTCAAGCCGAAAACGAAATATAAGCGATAAATTCAGTTTTATTAAGCACTAGCTTTTGCCCGCGGCTTCGCTCGCGTTAAGAAGTGCAACAAACTTTCATCCCCTATTTTATCCCCTTGGGGGTAGAATTAATCAAAATCCTTTCTTAGCGGATGCCTACGTCATAGCATCTACCTGCATGCCAAATTTCAGCCCGATCCGTCCAGTGGTTTGGGCTGTGCGTTGATAGATCACTATGTCAGTCAGTCAGTCAGTCACCTTTGAGTTATATATATTTATATATATATATATATAGATTGCTTGCGTTTCAATTATCATTTAATAGGGAATTCGCATTTTTTTTTTTAGTTTGATTCTATTGTTTATGTATATTCATAGCCGATAAAAAAAACATCAGAACATTAAACAAATATTTCAATAGGTAATCTGTTTCAAGCAATTTTAAGCGCGGCATTTTTGACGACTGATGATGACGTGACGTGGGCGTACCTTTCTGTGACGTCCACGTCCCTATGGCTGTCGTAAATAATACTTTGACATTATCAATTTAGACCTGACGTCACTTATTCAGTCCATATAGTCTAGTCTATCATGCGTCTTTTAATTTTAAATTTCCCAAGCATTTTTATTCCTTTTGTAATAGCATGGTCACAACAGTCTCTCGTAAGTAATCTTAAGTAGTTCTTTTAAAGATATAAGCATTCGAACATATCGTGGGGATGTGAGTGTGAAGGTAAAAATTCGGGCACAACAAAAAAAAAATCTTGTATATACTTAGTTCCATATTTTAAGCTCGGTTTAATGCTGCACACTAACTAACGAAGTTACGTTATACATTTATATTACAACTCGGATAACCATAATTTTATATGCAAATAGGACAATTCTCATTTAGAAATCATTCGCTGTAAAATTACGAAACGCGTCCTGTGATGAGCCATTAAGTTTAAAAAAAGAAGCTAAAAATACTTTTATATTTATACGAGTTCTACAAAGTTGCCGGCAAGTGAGTTTACTGTAAATGTGAGTTTAATTTTTATGTTGCGTGTATTATTTAAAGCCGCCAATTTCTTGTTTTACTATTTATATATGATCTGGTTTTTATAATTGGTTGCAATTTAACAGCTTTAAGCGGCACGCTATTTGATTTTATACTGCTTTATGTTTATGGAATAAAATAAAATGTCAGGGTGTTGTAAAGGCACACGATAGTAGTGAAACTTTTGTATTATAGGGAAAATATTTCATTATTATTTATTATAGTGTTTATCCCCACCACTTTTCGCCACACTAAAGGTTGCGGATCAGAATTTCAAAGCTCTCCCATAAAAAGTTTTACTCTAAAAAGGTAAAGTATTCGTAACATTCCTTTCAATGTTTATATACATCAACTACTTCAATCGCTCAGAAATTTTAAGGCAGATTATAGGTAAAACCTTACTTATAATACATATCAGGTATTGGCGTAGAGGGAAGAGAAGATTCATATTTTTGTAATTATTAATTCAAAACGCATTTCCTGGAGCTAAAAATGATTTTAAAGGTTCAAGTTCAACCCCGATAAGACCCCTTAACTCAAACCATAATTAAAATCAAGTAGCGGATATATACTATAGCCAACCCCGGTTTTTATTTCGTTCGTATAAATAAGCCGCGTGTGCATTTCAGTGAGAGATTATAACATAACATAAACGCTCTCACTCTCACAGCACCATACTTAGTTCCATAACTTGTGTGGTGGATGCCGTAAACATTCACAACCAGAACCAGAAACACATATTTACCTCGGGGAGAAATCATGTGTTCCCGCCGGTAATCGAACCCGATACCCGTGCTTAGAAGGTAAACGCGCACCCAACGTATACGGGCAGTTCGAAATTAAAATAATTACTAGCCGTGCCACGTGGCTTCGCCCGCGTCGATCAAGATAAAAAGTAGCCTATATGTTAATCCCGAAACTAAACTATTTACATTAAAAAATTCATCAAAATCGGTTCTTTCGTTACGGAGATACGTGGTAACAAACATTCACACACACACAAAGTTTCGCATTTATAATATTATTAGGAAGGATTAGGATAGTCCAGTGCAAAAGTTCCCAAAGCATGGCCACCCTAGACCCAAGTCACGATACTCACGTGCACAATGCATTAGCTATGCAACTATTTATCTTTCATTCAGAAACATATCCGATGCTTCTACAAAACTTGAATGAGCTGTGCGTCTTAATGATTAGTTACAGCGATTTAAGAGCAGGCTGCGCTTCTGTCCTGGCACGATTGTCATCACAGGCGACTGTACAGCTTATAGAGGCGAGTTTAGTAATAATATGATAGTGATGCAAGCTCGCGCGTACCATACTTAAATTTTTAAGTATTTTCGAGTATCTCTCGAAAAGTAAGAAATATTTGTCTGAATGCGGATAGTATTGTATGTATTTTTACTGTTAGTATTTATTGATGTACTATATGGTTAAAACAAATTCAATGTAAAATTTAAAATAAACTGAGCATAAAGGTAAAATTTTCGACGAAAATGTCTATCAAATGAAACTCACTCGATCGTAAAACTAGCTTCATAAATAAAAAATAGAATAATTAAATGCAAGCAAAGCTTAAAAAAAATTACTTCACCGCTTTATCTTTGGAACCTTGATCAGATTTAATGTATTAAACACGCATTATTACGATAACTCAAAAACTATTGATCAATTGATCAAATTTAAATACGACCACATGGCAACCACCAGCTTTCAAATACAATAAAATAATCATCAAAATCGGCTCAAAGAACAGAACAAAAGAAGTTATAAGGTAACTTTTGAAGTCGGTTAAACGAGAACAACGTTAAAGTAGTCCACAAAATAGGCATTATTGATGATATTTCAAGAACTACTGATCAGATCTTGATCAAATTTAAATGGAACCAATTGGAAAGCAACATCGTTCAAACTAAAAAAAAAAATTCGAAATCGTCTCACGTTGAGAGAAGTTAAGAGGTAACACATAAATAAATAAAAAATACAATCGACTTGAGTACCTCCTCCTATTTTGTGAAGTCGGTAAAAAGTATAATCCACCGATCTAATATAAGATTTATAAGTGAGATGTGTATACAATTACTTTCTTTGTTCAGTAGATATCCTTTGAACACGCACACTTAGTAACAGTCTAACATTGTAAATTGTAAAAGCACGCGCTGTGACAATAAGCAAATAGCAGCAATATGGTAAACCTAGCAAAATACGAGTTAATGTGGATGCGCACTTATCCTCATCGAACGCACCGAATCGAAAGAAGTAGCTTGCCTGATTGCAGGGTTCGCCTAAAGGCAGTAAGTAGGCCACACCATCAGGCGAGCAATTTGTTCGTCTCGAAACTTATATCACTGTAGACTAATTTGATGTGCTTAAAAATAAAAAAATATATAACAACGCATTCACACTCACAACCCCAAATTAAGTTCAAAGATTTTATATGTTTTGAAATCGAACCCGGTAACAGCGGCGATGAAGGCCAAGAGCGATAACCAAGTCAACGTAGCACCCGTACTTCGAGGAAACACTTTGAGAACATAAGGCAATAAAAAGGCTTCAGAGCTGGCTGTTGAGCAGAAAGTCACGCGTAGGTTTCCCGGCAAAGATATAAAACAGAACTAAGTTTACTACCATCGATTCGTTCGGAACGGAGCTCATTGGGTATCGGACACAACTACACGAGTGGGGTGACTGCAGCTGCAATGAAGGTATAGACTACTGCAAACAATTTTATAGATACTAGACGTAGAGGTTGGCAATGATTGAAAAAATAAGATCGGAATCGGAAGATCAGGAGAGCTCTAGACTTTTTCGAAGGGTTAAATACGAACTGATCGTTATAATGATGTAGAGAATGACAAAAATAAAACCGTGAATCCAGGTACACACACATCCTACTATTTATAATATAATATACATAGTGGGTATATTATAAACATATAATATATTAATAATAGTTGCGAAATTTTAGTTGTTTATTTGTCTGTTGATCTTAACCTGAACTTTAAAACACATGAACGTATATAAATTAAACTGTGCAGGAAGAGTTTAATTCATGGAGAAGGTCACTATTTGCTACTTTTTATCTTGTATAACATAAGCATAGCTACGTGACGCAGCCAGTCAGTCATCGTTATGATTTTTTTATTCTAGGTTAAATTTGTCGGTCCACATAAAAGAGTTCCTTAAAGCTCAGATCCTCAGTATTACCAAATTCAGTTGCGATTATTTTCAATTCCCAAATGTCAAAAATTCTAAGAAGTAAGGGTCATTTTTGCAAATAAAAACTGATCATAACATAGATAGTGAATAGGGGGTCAGATACATAAAAATCACCATCAATTGCAAATAAATTAATTTTGTAATAAATAGAACTTTTGTAAAGCGAACAACATATGAAAATAAATGACTAAACAATCTTTTACGTGCGATTAAAATGTAAGAGATAGTTCGTTCCAGCCACGTCATTATGGTAGGGTAAAACATCGCTTCTTTCATTCAAATTATAATCATAGTGTGTTGAGCGCGTATCATCGCTTCCCACGTTGCAGTCACTCCAATCGCGCAGGCGTTTCGCTTAGAGATTTTAAAAAGGATTTTTATAGGAAAACTTACTTTTATCACCATTGCAGTTTCTGCAGTAAAGGCGAGAGTTTACGAGCGGGAGTGGTGCGGTAATTAATAAGTTTTTAATTGGTTATCCGTCGCACTTCCGGTGCCAGTACTTACTTAGTTTTCAACTGGATGGAAAGGATATAGATTTGTTTTCAAAGAACTCTAGCTATAAAGATCGTAGTTTAATTGTGGACACGAAAAGGTTTTAATGTGAGACTTTGATACCTAAGACGGTAACGTGCCGCACTTCACTGTTTTTGGCGCTGTAAATACATAAGCATGAGCCATAAAAAATTACTATACAGATTAAGGAACTACTTCGTGATTTGCAAAGAGAAAACGGGATTGTGTACGATTGTCTCGAGCGAGAAAAAAAAACGCTAATATAACAGCATATAAATACTTTTTTAATGTGAGATAGGCATTTGGCCGATATCTCAGCTGATGGAAAGTGATGATGCGGCCGAGGATTAGAGTTAACTTAAAGTTGTCACAACTACCAATTTGTGCAAGCGTCCCGACAGAAGGAATATTGTCTACCTTAATAAGCTGTCGCGGGTTTATGACACCTTCCCAGCTTTTAGGGTTGCCACAATCGCAATTTCTTTCACTATTTATAAATTTTTGATATGATTTTATTTACTTTGTTATATGTATATTATAATAAAAGTTTGGTATTGTCTTTTCACCAATGTTAGGAGCGAGGGTTCGGAAGAAACTTGTCTGTAAGCTGTCGATTTTTTCCCCCCGGGAATCGAACCCGATACCAGCTGCTTAGAAGGCAGTCGCGCATCGAACTATGCCAGCGGGCAGTTCCCTCCAGGTGGCGGTTTAAGACATCTTCCGAACTTTCAGAGTTGCCACAATTACGTATTTAGATACCTGTAACTAGTAGCCGAATTAGCAGTATGTTTTTAGACAAAAAATATAGACTTCACTATATGTTTAGTATATTTTACCACAATATATATGGTGAGGTAGGTAGAACTGCCCGTTGGTTAGTTGGGTGAGCGTTCGGCTTCTAAGCAGGGGTATCGGGTTCGATTCCCGGCGGGAACACAAGATTTCTCCCCAAGGAAAATTTGTGTTTCTGGTTCTGGTTGCGATTGTGTGTGATGTGAATGTTTCCGGCACCCACGACACATGTCATCAAACTTAGTGTGGGGTTGTGAGTGTGAAAGCGTTTATGTTTGTGTGTGTATATTATGTATAATATATGATGTTTAGTTTGAGCACTGGCGCGAGAATGAGAAGGAATATTGTCTACCTTAACAAGCTATCGTGACTTTACGACACCTTCCGAACTTTTAGGGTTGCCGTTGTCGCAGTTGCAATTTCTTTAAGTAGATCAGTCAAATGTGACTTTTCTTTCTTTTGAGACGTCTTTTTTTTTCTTTGGCATCAAATACGTACTCATTTATGTAGCTAGTGGCGCTTCACTTGATTGTAAAAAAAAAACTTGAGAGTTCTCAAGGGACACCCGGCTGGAACGAAGAGAATTTCTGTCTAGCCCACTTTCGCAAAGCGTGATAAGGAACTTTCGTTCCAAAATTAAAAGAAACATGCAAAAACCAACATCACGCAGTGTTCCCAGGCGGTCACCCATCCAAGTACTGACCGCGCCCGACGTTGCTTAACTTCGGTGATCGGACGAGAACGTGGTATGGCTTACAACTATAGAAAAAAGTGTCGTTACAACTTTTGGTCTTAATTTTTTCCGTCTTGCGCGATAAGGAACTTTCGTTCCAATAATTACGATTCTCAAATTGTATCAAGCTTAAGTCTGATCGTGTATACTCCAGTCACCGGAGGGATAAATTCGCTAAGTACCAGCTTGATGCTCTTGAGTCCATTGGCTGGCCAAATCTTTTCGTGTTCACAGTGTTTGCGAATAATAATATTTCTAGCAAAATCATTAAAAAAATTATGATAATCGACTTTCCCAATAAATAACTATTTTTGAAGCATTACACTAATATGCGTGAGTATATTAGAAACTTGATCATTATTATGATGGGAATCGAATGCCAGAACCACGGCGTACAAAACAAGGTCTTGCCTACTGCACCACCTGCTGCGCCAACAGGGTTGTGATTTTTAATGTACTGGAAATTACATAATTTCTTAAGCGTGATATTTCAAAAAAGTCATTAAAAGTTCTGCTATTCATCGATAGATGGCAAAACTAAAAAGTATCACCGCTGTGCCGGTCGGAGTGGGGGGTGTTAGGTTATTTTCGTTACGGAATTTCTGGATTCGGTCTCCACGCTCAAGGCCCGCGATAAAAGCTATGCAATAGCTTTAAATTGTCCTTTTTTTTTTCTTAGGCATGTTATCAAAAGTTAAACGGAGTGATAACAATATCTTTGTCAAAAGTCTTGAGAAATGAAAACTCGTGGAAAATTTCAGTTATTTGTAGTTGTAACACGACCAATGTGTCAACACTTTTTGACAGTCTATCAAAAATTCTAACCTCATTCATTCCATAAGGAGGTCGTATATTTTTAGTATATGGTAACAGAGAATAAACATGCACCACAGAGCAATATTAAATACTACGCGCGAGTACGTCAAAATGATTCGTTGACACGTCCTGCAATAACCACCAAGGAGTATAAATATCTCCACATTTAGGAACATTTTGCAGCTGTATATTGCAATCATCGGTTAGATATAATGTCGCTGTTAACTAAGATTGCTATCAAATATCTTACAACCCGCCTATATATTGTAAGTCGAGTTACGGAGTTTGCCGCGAAAGTAAAAAAATGGCGTTGTTGATTTTGTATTAGCAACCGACTTCAAAAAAGGAGACGCTATATCTCCGCCAATTTATGAATCGATTTTGTTTTTTTTTTTTGGTAGAGAGTGTGGTCCCATATAAATTTTATCGAAATCGGTCAAGCCAAAACCTAAATATAAGCGATTAAGTCGGTTTTTTAAGCTTTATCTTCGGAGTTCTTGATCAGATTAAATGAATTAAAAACGCATTATTGAAGAAAAACTACTGCTCCGATTTTGATTAAATTTAAATAGAGCCACATGGGAAGCACCAGCTTTCAAATCATCAATCAAATCGGTTCACCTGGAAAAATAAAAAATAAAGTCGAATTGATAATATAATAAATTGTCATTTTTTACCGACTTCAAAAAAAGGAGTATGTATTATGTTCGACTGTATGTATTTTTTTATGTATGTTCACCGATTTCTCCCCCATTTGTGGACCGATTCTCAAAATTGCTTTTTCTGTTAGGTTGATCTTTTGTTCTTCAGTGCCACCTCTGAAGAGCAAAAGATCATATTATATGGGACCACTCCCATATACATTTTATCCAAATCGATCCAGCCAAAACCAAAATATAAGCGGTGAAGTCAGTTCTTTCCATTTCTTATAATTTTATTTTAACGTAAAGTAGTAAGATGTTCACAGATTTGACTTACATACTAAATTGCAATTCCAAAGTCAAAAACCCAAAACAATAAGTTACTTTACACTAAACTATGTTTATTTTGTTTAAGATGTAATTACTGACAGTGCTCAACAAAGGTCCATAATTTTAACGCGAATAACTCATTGATTAGTCTTGAGTTAAAGTTAAAATTGCTTTCTTCGAGTGTTCACAACTCTTTCGCTCTCAGAGGTGCGAAAGCATGTGCTAAGCCAGTAACTAAGGTTTATTAGAAGCCATCCGAGATACTCGTAAAATGGCCTTTATGGCATTAACACTGCACTGTTGGCTTTAAATACTAATTGGGAGTCGCACAATAGTTTTTTAATGGTAAAAAACTGGCTAAATGTGCACCGAGGAAGCACGCCGAGGGTTCTGTCACTGTATGGTTCTCTACTATTAGGTAATGGCGGGAGCCTGACTCGTGCTTACTCATATTTTTTTTTTCTGGTGCCATCTCCTACCAGAGGTCGGCTGTCTATAAGGTTATACAGATCTTAGAAATAGTCGCTCCAAAAAGAGATCTTGTTTTTCAGTCACGAGGTACGTCTTTTTCCAGGTTTTCTGCAGCTTTGGATCTTACCCTGCATGATCAATTGGATCAGTTCGTATTTATTGCTTTGGTTATGACCGAAGTACTGCCATTTCCAGTTGTATCATTATCCTACTATCCTACTACTAATATTAGTAATATCATAAATGCGAAAGTTTGTGTGTGTGTGTGAGTGAATGCTTGTTACCACGTATCTTCGTAACCAATAAACCGATTTTGATGAAAATATAAATGTCGATAGTTTGGGTTCCAGAATAACACATAGGCTACTCTTTTTAATATAATTAACGCAAGCGAAGCCGCGGGGCACGGCTAGTTTATTATACTTTAGAATTGATTCTATTCACACTTAATTTGCTGATCCTGTGTAGAAGCATTCGATCAAGTCGGTGCCAAACTTGCCTCGCAACATTTTTAGTCTTTTTTTGTTATTTGTTGGAAATCTGAGAGTATCCTGGACTTTTGCAATGACGCCTCAATAATTCGGCAAAATATATTCAGAACATAAGATCAAAATTAAAGAGAAAATTTTACCGGAGCGAGATTTAAACACCACGTCCTTGGAACGCCAAACGCCACCATGATTTTAAATAAACCAACAGTTTTGCAGTTTCAGCTCCAAGTTCCATAACATATACCACATCGAAACTACTGAGCAGATCAGTATGAAGTTGTTAACGATACAAGTTTAAAGCATCACTGTCACACGAACTTTAAGACATAAACCCATATATCCATCAAAACAAACACCTCGCACCTGCGTTGATGATAAATAGCACACCGACACATTACTAAACATTTTCCATAAACTAGTGCATCGTAAAATCGCATATGTGTACCGGGCGTAGTACCTTAAAAGCATTGGTAATATAACAAAGCGTCTGAACCGAAATTGCCCATAAAAGTCCGACGGCGTTTTCTAACTAAAGCCATGAAACTGAAACGTCTGTGGAATTTACAATGGCTGCTCCGTACATTTAACGTTCGTGACGTACGGCTTAGTTTAATTAAAGTGGCTGGGACTTCAGGGTTTGACTATGCTTAGGCAAATAACGAAGTTGGTGCTTACAGTCCTGGTGACACCTTCTGCTACCACGTTTGTAAATAACTCGATGTTTTCTACGTACTTCAAGTTACTTCAAATAACTAGGACTGCAAATATGAAGTCAGGGTTACCAAGGTTTGTGCTTCTGGTCTTGGAGTGTGATTGTGCATGTGTGATGTAAATGTTTCCGATATCCACAACAAGTCTTTGAACATTGAGTGGGGCTCTGAGTGCGAATAAACGTAAACAAAACGTTCGAACATTCACATGACACTTGATCACACACAAATTTCTGGGGGAAAAAATTATTGTATTTAACCAAGTTGCGAGTAAAATAAGCTTTTATTGCTTTTTTTTTTATACTAGATAGGCAAACATTTGACTGCTATCTCACCTGATGGAAAGTGACGATGCGGCCAAAGATGGAACATGCTTGCCTAGAAGGTACCTTTTCACTCTAGACTTGAAGACACCCAGATTATATAGTTCAGGGAATAAAGACGCAGTGAGTTCCACTCCTTCGCTGTACGGATGATGAACGTAGAAGCAAAGCACTTCGAGCGAACTGGAGGTATGTCAACCATAAATGGATGACGTTTGACAGTTTGTCTTGTTGTTTGATGATAAAACGGGCATGGAGGAATTATATCATGTAATTCCAAAGCACACTCTCCAAAATGTAAGCGATAGAATACCGATAGGCTTGCTACCTTACGTAGGTGACCAAGACTTTGCAGTTTTGACTCAACTAGCTTACTATCGCCAATAAGCCTTTTGACTCGGTCAATAGACTCAAGAGCTTCTAGCGGCTACTTAGCGGATCCATCCCAAAGGTGGCCGCAGTACTCCATACACGATCGGATTTGAGCTTGATATAAAATTAGAAGCTTTAGCTTACTTTAGTTAATATAATTAATAAGATTTTATAAGTGTATCAAAATAAACTGCGTCACCATTTCCTTACAAGATTTAACCCACAAACCTTTGACTTTCAGAATCTTGTAAAAACAAAATATACTGGCACAAACAAGGCACGAAGTCTACCTGTTCTGAATATCTACCTGTTCATATCTAAAGCAAATATACTAACAACATGTTTTCGTTAATAGTAATTTCTCTATACAAAATGCATCAAAGACAACGCATCGCTAAATTGCCTGGGTTACTAGCTAAGCCACTAAACTAACTGCAGGTCCCCATGTGCCGAAAATCTCAGTTAATTTAAGATCTCGATTGATCTAGTCTATTTAGTAGTTGTTATTGCAGAGGATTTTGAACTATGTAGTTGAAAACTCTAGGTGGCACTGAACTGTAAAGGGCATGAGACGCTTACTACATTTATATCAAGCTCGAGTCCGATCGGTTATGGAGTACTGCGGCCATCTCTGGATGGTCAGATTCTGGTGGCCAGATTCGGAAATTGACAGCCATCTATCGAGATGGAGATGGTGAGATGGCGATTTGCGAATCTGGCAATTAACTACTCATTGGAGAATGTTTAGGGTCCGTCTGCCCTATGTATCATATCTACTGGCTATAGCATACTACTCTTCCTATCGATATGGCTGTAAGCTTGCGGATCTGACGCATAAAGCACTAACTTAATAATATTAATCGGCCCGTGTGAATGAATATTTTGAAACGTGAATTAAAAGCCACGATTACACTTGTTGAGCAACTGCAAAATAAGTACATCACTTGGCAGGAAAGTCGAAAGTTTCTTGGGATAATTCTACGCTTGACTCCACTTGCTGGGACAAGCACACGGAGATGATCAAAGGGTCTTGAATCTATTGACCGGCGAGCGAAAAGACTGTGTAGCATGCTTTCCTAGAAGATACCTATTCACTCTCGTTTTGAAGACTCTCAGATTATACCGTTCGGGGAACAAAGACGCAGGCAATGAGTTTCACTCCTTCGCAGTCGCCTACTTTGTAGAAATCAAAACTACTACCTCAATGACCATTTAATCCAGTTACCAATGCAACAAGGGTCACAACCGGGTCAATCGGACACTAGATCAATATTGTAGGGTTGGAAAAGCCAGCACAGTTTATTACTTACGGAAATAACTTCTTTAACACAAATCGTCTTCCTCCTAGTTACTCCACCAGTGCTAAAAACTACATAAAAATGCTCTCAAAGTCTGCATCCAGCTAATTCTATACAAAAAGTCCTATCCGTTGGGCGCAACCACGTCTACCGTGTAAAACCGTATAACTCGTATACTTTCGTTTTATGACCCGGAATATTTTACGGCAGTTCGTTTTCAGGAATTGCACGTAAAGAAGCATTTTTCATTACAAAACTCTTCATGGGTACCTACTGTTAAAATTTAATGGTCGCCGTTTGGAATAAAATGGAAATTAATTTCAATAAGCCATTTTCTAGGCTGCTATATGCTAATTAGGTTTAAATTTGATTGAACCCGAAAATCGGATCGAATAGACGGAAATATGGGATTTTTATGTAAATCAATTTCAAACTGCCTTTTGGCTCTTTTAGGTGGCCGTCTGCCTTTTAAGGGGGGGTTCGATTCCCGGTGGGAACACAAGTTTTCATCCCAAGGGAAATTTGTGTTTCTGTTTCTGGGTGTAATTGTGTATGATCACAGATAACCAGAAACTTGAAATTGAATGTTTCCCCCAGACGATAGTCATCGAACTTAGTGTGGGGCTGTGAGTGTGAAAGTGTTTATGTTTTATATAAACTAATTCATAATGGAACAGTAGCTCAGTTTATACTATACAAGGTCGTTAGTGTAATTCACAATCTCCATTCGATCATCGGTTAACCAGACGAACAACAAATACCAATAAAAAAAGATAAACTTTCTTACATACGTACCTATGGTGCTATAGCTACTTAGCTATAGCAGATTATGTTGGGCAGACGATGAGAATGGGATAGAACCTTGACAAAGTAAATCGAAAATGACAGTTCTCAAGTAGCGTTAACAAAAAAGTTCTGAATATTAATTATAAATATGTTATTTCTATGATATATCATAGGGTAATGAAAAAACACAAAACGTTTCATTGTTGTAATTATTTTAATAATAATGTTTAGGTATATTATTTTATTTTTCAAACTCATTGCTTAGTCAACAAGATCTCTTAACAATATAATTCCTGAATTACAAGATTCGTTATCCATAGCTAACTGTGTCATCATCAATGCGTTAGAACACCGAAAACACTACTAACACAGCATGCGAGCTTCGACTCGAGTTTGCCGACGCTACGGCTGGCAGGCGGACCGAGCGCGTCTCAGTTCCAAAAGATCACATCCCATTCCCATCGCACGCGTATTTTATTAGACGCAAGTCTAATATCTATCTGCCGTTTGTTTATCTCGTATAAAAACAGAAGAAAACATTGACCTAAAAGCGCAGACTGTGGACGGCAGGAGCTTTTCAATTCCGGAGACGCAATAAAAATATGCGATGCTTTCCAGCTATAAAACTAGGAACGACAATGAATTCCTGAAAAAGATAATGCTGCGCTCGCGTCATCTCTTTACGCCCGAGTTAGAGCGAGCGGGACAAAAGATCCGCGGCAATAAAACATTTGATAGGATTCCGGAATCCTGGTATCCTCGGTATCGGACGTTCCTGGTACGGTTTTATTATCCGGCCCGTGTATCGTCTTAACTTTATGGACGACGACTTAAAATTTTTACAGATTTTTATTATACTACCCTCGGGGGTCAGAAGATGGCCGTGCGGTTCGATCGCCGACGAATGTAAATATAAGTTAAGGTTATCTAAAACAGATTCAGTAAGGAAAACTAAAGAAAACCATTATCTTCATCTTCAGGGTTTTACATCTGGTATAGTTTTCTACCGACTTCACAAAAAAGGAGGAGGTACTCAAGTCGATGAGATAGTGTTTTTGTTTGTGTTACCTCATATCTTCTTTCCACGTGAACCGGTTTTGAAGTTTTTTTTGTTTGAATGCTGGTGCTTTGCCATTGGTCCCATTTAAATTTGGTCAAGATCTGATGAGTAGTTATTGAGTTATCGACAATAATGCGTATTTAATATATTGAATTTGATCAAGGTTCCAAAGATTTGCTTGCGTTTAATAATTAGATGTTTTCTTTCATCTTGGAATGTTTTTGGCCGGCGACGGACGGCGTTAGAGTTCACGTCGCGTCGTCTTCAGCACAACCATACAAAAATACAGGCTGTCGGAAACACATGATTGAAGTGAAACTTTTGTATAACAGGGAAACATTTTAATTATTCATTAGTGTTAAAACTTTAAAACCTACTTTTTAAAAACTTAGAGTATATGAAAATTCCCAAATAAAAACTGCCCTTAGTTAGGTGAGCATTCACTTTCTAAGTAGGGATTACTATATTATCGGGTTTGATTCCCGGCGGGCGTTTTCTCTCCTCTCTTCTGGTTCTGGTCATGATTGTGTGATGGGAATGGTACCGGCACCCACGAAACAAGTTATCGAATTTAGTGTAGGGCTGTGAGTGAGCGTTTATGTTATGTTTTTGTCTACTTGTAAATCAGATTTTTACTTCACTTCAGGTAAATTTCCATGTGAAGTCTATGCTCCAAAAGTGTCCTAACTTCGCGGTCATTTGCGAACAACTGTGTACAGCCCACAGTGCCTGTCCAAAAACAATTACGCAAACTTAAATTACAATTAATTGACAACTCCAAAACAGAAACAAGACGGACAAACTACTACGTACGCAGTTAAAACTTTAAACGCCCAGACACACGGGAGCGAATTTTACGACTGCACGAGATTAGTACAAAATTTTTAAGTACAATACAAATCACTTTACTGTAAAAGTATTCTACTTGTCATATTTATCGGAATAACATCTTAATATAGGTAATACAATCGGCGGTCTTATCGCATATATCAATTTCTATTTATATAGTTTATAATTTATGTAGGCAATTTCATAATTGCTAAATGCATACAGTGAAACAATTTCTAGAAGATTAATTGAGATACATGTATCTACTCCTTAATTGACATTAGTTTTATTTATTTTTAAATTATTTTATAAATATTCTACTCGGGTTTTATATAATTGTATGTTTTTAACCGACTACCGAGGAGGTTCTATGTTCGACTGTATGTTTTTTTTATGTATGTTCACCGATTTCTCCCCCATTTGTGGACCGATCTTCAATGTATTTTTTATTTTGGTAGATCATAGAGATTCAGAGGTGGTCCCATATAAATTTTATCGAAAAGGATAAAACCAAAATATAAGCGGTGTAGTCGGTTTTTTTAAGCTTTATTTGTGTGCAAACAAAGCATTTGTGTGAAATTATTCGAAAGCCTGATTAATATTAAATTTTCTATATAATCATAATCATATTTAGTGCATATAACTGTGGAAAATTAAATAGGCATAACCTAGCCATAGCCTGTATATGGATAATAAGTTCCTTGTATTCGTGTCGCTCAGGTGTTTACAGAGAAAAACTTACGTAGGTCTAATTGTTAGTCAATTGTTTTCCGAATGTCCGAAATGCGGCGTGGATGGGCTGTGGTCCTGCTGTGGGACACTTCGAACTTTCCAGGACAGAACATTCAATTTCCAACCTAAATGGACTGTAATAGAAGTTCTGTTTAATTTTAACACACCGGTCAGCAGTGGTGTACAATTTAAAGTTTATGCCGTATAAAAATTTACCACCCCTATCATATTTTGCATCTGAGAAGTAAGCGGTCGGAGACAGATTGTATTATGAAGATATTTTATTTTATTGGCAAATTTAGATAAAAATAACCGCCCAAGTACGAGTCGGAGTCGCGCACGAAGGGTTCTGTACCATTATCTATAAAAAAAATCACGACTGTGGTATGGGAGCCTCCCTTAAATATTTGTTTTATTTTAATTATTTACTTTCAAAGTGAATATATAACTAAATATTCTGTGAATACCTGTTGCCGTTATCAATATCGAACAAAAACGAGCATACGAATCACGTTTGTTATGTGAAAGCCCCCTTCAATATTAATTTTATTCTGTTTTTTAGTATTTTTTGTTATAGCGGCAACAGAAATATTTAATATATCATCTGTGAAAATTTCAACTGTCTTACTATCGCGGTTCATGAGATACAGCCTGGTGACAGACTGACAGACAGACGATAGCAGTCTTAGTAATAGGGTCCCGTTTTACCCTTTGGGTACGGAACTCTAAAAAAATTAACTAGTACGCCAAATTTAAATAAATATTATGACGACCCAGTTGGCACGGTGGGCAAGTCTTTGCCCTCTGCGCCGTGGGTCCTGATTTCGATTTCTTGGCAGGAGCCCAATTTTTCTTTATAAGGGAGATTGGTTCTTCTGGTTCTGTGTGATAATGTGTGTTTGATATGTAAATGTTTCCGGCACCCAAGATACAAGTTTTTGAACGTAGTGTGGGGCTGTGAGTGTAAATGGTGTTTGTATTTGTTTTTATTATGTATTATTTCTTTTTTTTTTGCCGCTAGGACCGGTACAATACATGTGATTAAGATGTCATTTATCAGTAAATACAGCTAGTGTGTAGGTGTGCTGTACTTCGCTTATTTGCCCGAGTATAAAAAATAAAAAATATACAGTCGATTGAGAACCTCCTTCTTTTTTGGAAGTCGGTTAAAAAGTAACTTTATATGTGCTGCTTGGGTCTGGAGTCTGGACTATAAAATGTTGTCTAAATCCGTCCAGCATTTACATAAACAGTAGCAAAAGTACTTAAAAAATAAATACATAATACCACCATATACCACTTTCTGTCACACACAGAATCACACACATAACTGAAAGAGTCGACATGTGACCAAAATGCCGGTTTGTATTTTGCACAGCAATTAAGTCTCGCTGTGCAACGAGGTAACGCAGCCAGCATTTTGGGCACACTGCCGACCAATGACTTTATGTATTAGGTTAGTAGTTTAGTTAAATCTGTATTTTCTTTAAATAATAATTTAAATCTTTATATTAGATAATAATACTAACACTTTAAACTACATAAACAATACATACCATATATAACAGAATATCTAATCAAATAAACTTACATAAAATAAATAAATAATTACATATAAGTACCTATAATACACTAGCTTTTGCCCGCGGCTTCGCTCGCGTTAAGAAATATTATTTTAAAATTGACAAACTTTCATCCCCTATTTTATCCCCTTGGGGGTAGAATTTATCAAAATCCTTTCTTAGCGGATGCCTACGTCATAACATCTACCTGCATGCCAAATTTCAGCCCGATCCGTCCAGTGGTTTAGGCTGTGCGTTGATAGATCACTATGTCAGTCAGTCACTCAGTCAGTCACCTTAGAGTTATATATATTTATATAGAAGATAGATAGAAGATATCATTTAACCTATACAATTTACATACAGTACGTTAGATATTGAACAGATAAAATGTTTCACTTACGTACAGTACAAATAATTTACTTAAGTGTTTTGTGTAAAAATAAAGAGTTATCTATTTATCTACCACATCATGTTCCTTGTTTATGCCGAAACTATGTTCCTTCCCTACAAAAGTTTCAGATAACATCGACAACAACCACAGTAGGGGAAACTGAAATAAACAAACCAACAGGTGAGATAGTGGTCAAAGCAGTATAATTAGTTATTAAACAAACTAAAAGTGTGGTTAATTATAAGTTTCGGTTACTTCAAAGTTTATTTTATCTCTCCTTTTTTAAATTTGGCTGTATTTTTGCCAATTTCGGAGAGTGCTTAAGAACTGCACGATCTAGTTCCCCCATCCCCGTTCTATCATCGGACAAGCAGACAAACTGGTAAGCGACACCGCATATGGTAGACATTCCACAAATGCGCACTAAGCGTTTTGCCTCCACATTCATTGTGAGAACCGCAAAGGAATGGAACTCCTTACCCGAGTCGGTGTTTCCTAATGAGTACAATATGGGAGTCTTCAAGTCACGAGTGAATAGTTATCTTCTAGGCAAGCTTGCTCCATCGTCGACCACATCGTCGCTTACCATCAGGTGAGATAGTGGTCAAAAATTTGCCTATATTCAATTAAAAAAAAAACTGCCAGTAAATCACCCGAATAAAAATAATTAAATAAATTGATCAAGCAAAAGTGACCGCGGTTCCTTTATGAGGTGGTCCCTGAATTGTGGGTAGCCTGGAAAATCGGTACAGTATGAAAAAAAATTTAAAGTAACACACATTAAAAAAAATTTGTCAAAGTATTAAGAACCTCCTACTTTTTTTTAATTCGGTTAAAAAACTTTTCGTTGAAGTCGGTTTAAAAGGATTTGAACCTTATGAACACTCGATTGGCAGTCAACTCTACTACCACTAAGCGAGCTAACATCGTATATCACTCTAAGTTTAATAAACAGAAACAATTAATCCTCAGTTCTGTTTTTAAACAACCACGTGCTCAGTAAATGAATACTGATTAAAATTATTTCGCCTCCGATTCTACCCGTTCCGTCCGCGCAATAACCAACGATGTAAAGTTTCTGGAAGAGACATCACGTAAAAAAAAATTCGTGATAAAATAAAAGAGCCTATATTCTGCCCATTGGCTTAGTTTGGTGAGCGTTCGCCTTCTAAGCAGGGTATCGAGTTCGATTCCCGGCGGGAACACAAGTTTTCTCCCTTAAGAAATTTTGTGATTCTGATTCTGGTTGTGATGTTTGATGTGAATGTTTCCGGCACTCAGTCTAACTTACTGTAGGGCTGTGAGTGTGAAAGCGTTTATGTTTTATATGTTTATTCAGTAGTACATGGTGGGCTGCAAATGATGATGATTCGTTGGCGTTTGGCATCATACATGACTATGTAACAAAAAATACTATAAGCAATATGGTGCCAATAATTTAAATAAAACATTCATTTGTGTAGTCAAAATATAAATAACGTTATGACTGATTTAAAAGAAGCATTTTTCTATTTGTTTTATACTACACATTTATTTTTATACTGTTGAATGTTTTCTCTCTATATTTTTCATATATATTTTATCGTTTTGGTTTTAGAGTGGAAAATTATTTCGTTTAATAGAATAATATGTTGGTTATTAAGAAAAATAATAGCCAACGCAAAAGTCGAAGACAGCTTCATATTTTCTTCTTAAAAATAATAAGATCTATAAATTCGTGTATTCCTAGTATCTTTAATGTAAAGTACCTCGTCGTTAATAATTTTGTGGCGATAATATATGTGTGATTATTTTATGTAGCCGCTACATCGTTACCGTGATTTGATAGCCAAGTTGTAATCTAACGGGACTCTACCCTTTGCTACTAACCAGCGGTATACTTTGTATAATGCTTTGACCCTATTTTTACTTGTAGATCAGTATACAGTCAAAACATGTACTTTAAATTAAGTGTTAAATGTAATTTAAAGTGACTGTTTTATGAAAAAATGTGTACGTATTTAAATTTTAAAAAGTTTGTGTATTTTTTTAATGATATATTTTTTTCAAAAGATCCAACTGAATCTGGAACAAGTTATATCCATAAATATTCTACGTTATAATTTACTAGGTATTAATCACTTAGGTTCGTCCAGTAATGGCGCATACTGTAACTTGTTTTGCAAAAAAAAATTGCAGTAATATTAAAAACAAACAATTATAAACTATAAAAAGTTACAATAGACGCAAAATAATACTGAATAATTACGCAAAAGTTTCCATAAAACAAAACAAAATATTTTGTTAAAACTTTTTATCTTAATAATAATATAAGATATAAGAATATGTTTCATAACTTATCACGAACAGAGACGTCACAACCATTTTACTTTAAAACCTTTCTAAATTTTTAAGTTTAAGAAATTTAAATTTCGTTATAATTGTATGTCTCTTCTATACAAGATATGTATATCTTTGTTCTGTGCTTCATTGCATTTGACACAAATGAGTCGTCGGACAAATGAAATGACCGCGTCGCGCCCATTACGCACCCGTAATTGTTCTGTTCACACTTTGAACGGATTCATTTGCTTAGCAATTCAATTTGTACGATGTGTTATTGTCGAATTGTGAAAAATATTTATGCCTTTCTTTTACCGACTTCCCAAAAAAAAGAAGAGGTACTCAAGTCGAATGTATTTTTTTTAAATTTTTTTTTATGCTCATAACTTCTCTCCACGTGAGCCGATTTCGAATTTTGAAAGATCTTGCTTTCTTTCTTTATTAAAATTTGATCAAGATCTGATCAGTAGTTCTTGAAATATAGTCAATAATGCCTATTTTGTGGACTACTTTGACGATGTTCTCGTTTATCCGACTTCAAAAGTTAACTCATAACTTTTTTCTTTGTGCGCCGATTTTGATGATTATTTTTTTATTTGAAAGCTGGTGCTTTTCTTGTGGTCTCATTTAAATTTGGTCAAGATCTGATCACTAGTTTTTGAGTTATTGTCAATAATGCGTGTATAATACGTTGAATCTGATCAAGGTTCCGAAGATAAAGCTGTGAAGTCGGTTTTTTTAAGCTTTGCTTGCGTTTAATTATTTGTAATTTTGGCTCCGCAATTTTGGGCATTTAGCGGTGGCAATTTAAGTTGGAGCATAACAATTTTTGTTTGACAATAATACGCGAGCGAGTACCGGTTGTAGAAATTAGTAATTAATAACTCCCACGATAGATTTTGTACTACAATAAATTTTCTTCATCTTTGTCTTTGTAGACATTAAAGTAGTAGTCAATTTAAAATAATATAATAATATAGAGTAATTGACTATTAATATGGTACATAATTATTAATTTTATTAATTGTAAATTTATAGTTTAAGTATAAGTCAAATCGCAATGTCATACCTTCGCATTAATAAATTCTTTATAAGAGTAGAACACTTGTTTTATTAGCCAGTTTTTTTCTTTTCTTTTAAAAACAGCTATGCTTGTCGTCTCTACAATATCGATTGGTAATTTATTGTAAACTTCTGGTCCCTTAACGTGTATTGTTTTTGCACACTTCAGCTATTTGTTATTCTCAGCTGTCGAACTATAGAGCGGTCTCAGTCACCCTACTAAATAGGACTGTAAGTGAACTGGCGGCTCGTTTGTACAAGAACCCTTGTCGCCCTAACGTTTTCTAGTCGCCCAAAGGAAGTATTGCCGCAAAAGTGAAAACAGACATTGACTTTATATTATTTTACAAAAATTTTGATTCTTCGATTTTTTTTTACGCTTTCACTCACACTCACAGCCCCACACTAAGTTCAATGACTTGTATCGTGAGTGCCGGAAACATTCATATCTCACACACATAACACCCACAACCAGAAGCACTAATATCCCTTGGGATGGAATTTGTGCTACTGCCGGGAATCGAACCCAGAACCCACGGCGCAGAGGGCGGACACCTGTCCACTGCGCCAACTGGGTCGTCTGTTATTTATGTGTGTTATTAACTGTTAATATTTCTTTAACAAGCATGAGTGTAGGCAAATCATACAAAGTTGAAAAACGTGATTTTCGCCTTCGCTCCAAAACTCGAATACTAGTAAAGTTTCTACCACTTTACTAGGGCATGACTTGACTATGACTGAACCTCGACTCTTTGACTGTGACTTGTGACCAGGACTTTTAATATGAATTAACTTGAAATATATGCACAAGATAGCGAAGCCAAAATTAAAAGAAAAAAATACATATTGAGCACTGAAATAGCATAGGGTGCCGTTCAAGTATTACGTAAGGTCACTATAGGGGGGCGGCGGGGGTCTTTGTTTTGCTTATTTTTGATGACATAGGGGGTAGGGGGGTCTAGAAGATGATTACGTCATCCGTAGTTATATATTTTTTTATACATATGGCAACTCACACATTGTCTATGCTTGAAAACGAAACGCATTTTCGGGGATTCCCACGAATAACGTATAGGTTTAGGTATTTTCTTATTTCTAGAATTAACTAATAAATAAATAACTTCTGCTCATGAATCAATAAAAAAAACAATACAGTAAGTAAATAATAGGTAATAGAAAAATGTTTACGTAAGCAGGGGGGAGGGGTAAGAGCTTTGTTTACTTTTGCTGACAAGGGGGATGGGGGGGTAGATAAATGTAATAAATCTGCTTACGTAATACTTGAACAGCCCCTAGCAAGCAAATTTTATGTCATCAAATGTGCCTGCTCGTGATGGGGCTGTAATTTGACGGATTCTGCTCCGACATAGAACTCCTAAACAAAGTCTCATTGGTCCGCTACACTTAATTTATGTGACTGCCATGTAGGGTAAACGAGTTATGGACTATTGAATAGCTTATAATGGTCGGAAGCAATGGCCTTTGAATTATCTCGCGTTTACTGCGATATTTATTACCGACTTCAAAAAAGGAGGAGGTACTATGTTCGACTGTATGTTTTTTTTATGTATTTTCACCGATTTCTCCTCCATTTGTGGACCGATTATCAAAATTATTTTTTTGTTTGGTAGAGTATACTTCAAATGTGGTCCCAAATAAATTTTAAGTTCAAGCCAAAACCAAAATATAAGCGGTGAAGTCGGTTTTTTTGTCAATTACTATCTACTACTACTATCGAATAGACTCTTATAGGTAAAATAATGATTGATTACATTATCTATGCATATACAACGGTCATCTACGGGCCAATTGCCTATTTTTCCTAAAACTAAACTAAAATTATGTACATCTATACAGCAACAACACAAGTTTCCTACCTACAAGTTATCAAGCTTATAGTAACTCAAGTGCTCAAGCCCACTACCAGTGGGTAGCGTTCTCATCATGCTGGCAGCATTGCCTCTCATACGTTGAGCCAAATAAAGACTCTTTTATATCAAACATAAAAATATTTCTGAGACCCATTTATACAAAGCCGGACCGTAGAAAACATATTAAAAGTACAGTCATAAACGCAGTAAAACCATTTTAAAGAATTCTCAGAACATACAACTCCAATGTTAGCATAAAATTAGTCACACAGCAAAATAAGCAATGAAATTCAAGCCCTTGAAGCTATTCGCGATCTAGTCGTAAAACTTTATATCTATCCCTTTCTATATAACTAAATTTAACTTCAGCGGGAAAGAGAGGTGAGATATGCAACATTGTTGCATACGTCGATACCGGAATAAGGAATGGCTGAGCAATATAACATTAATGGTGCAGTTGCCTTTTAATTATGGATTATAATAAAATTGAATATGTTGAATTTATACGACAGTATTATTAGCTTTTATAACGAGTAATCTTGTGCCAATTTCGATAAATAGCATGCTATAGGCACATTGGGCAAGTCTCTGCTGTTCGATACCCGGCAGGTGCAAAGTTGCCTTCCCAAGGAGCATTCGTCTTCGTGCTTCTGGTTCTGGGTGTAATTATATGTGTGATATGTAAAGGTTTGCGGACCCACGATATAAGCCTTTTTTTATTCAATATAGGCAAACGTTTAACCGCTAACTCACCTGATGGTAAGTGATGATGCGGTCGATGATGAAGCACGTTTGCCCAGAAGATGCCTATTCACTCGCGATTTAAGGACTCCTATATTGTAATTATCGGAGATCACAGACTCAGGTAAGGACTTCCATTCTTTTTTTTTTTTTTTACTATTGTAGTTCACGATGGTGTGTTCCCTATTTTCGTTACAATCTAGCCAAGATTAGGCAAATAAGTAACTTAAATTTAACTTATTCTGCTAGATTTTAAATATCCAAGAATGTGTCCATTAACACTTTTCTTATTGTCTATTAAGGCGAAGACACTTTAGTTCTTGCGTTCTATTTGAGCAGCACTTATAAAACACTACATTACACTAATACACTAAAACTAAACAAGTTCAAACGGTTTTGTTCTTTTGAGTCGTCTCACTATATACGTGTGATCGAGGAGCTGGATGGCCTCGAACGTTCACATGATGGTGAAGTCTATATTCATGAGCTTCTGCGTATTTTTTTATGATTTTGTTAACGAACTCGATGTTGAGGTCCTGGTGGAGATCGTCATTTCGGATGTACCAAGGTGCATTTACAATGCCTCGTAATACCTTATTCTGGAAGCGTTTAATGATTGAAATATTGTTCGGTTTAGTACAGCCCCAAAGCTGTATACCATAAGTCCACACGGGCATCAGGACTTGTTTGTATATTAATATTTGGTTCTGGGTTGACAGCTTTGACTCTCGCCCAAGCAGCCAATGCATGTTCCGATATCGAATTTCTAATTCCTCTTTTTTCTTCTTGACGTGTGCCTTCCAGCGAAGCTTTGCGTCAAGCGTCATACCGAGGTATTTGGCTGTATTCTCATAAGGAATTATTTTACCATTGATGTACACTGGACAGTATTGTGGTATTTTGTTGGTAAAGTCAATGTGAATTGATTTAGACTCGTTAAGCTTTATCCTAGGATAAAGCATAATGAATGTGTCTCGATGTCCGATAATACAAAACATTTACATATCACACTCTTCGAAATGTATCCGATATAATTAAACGCAAGCAAAGCTTAAAAAAAACCGACTTCACCGATTTATCATCGGAACCTTGATCCACCAGCTTTTAAATAAAAAAAGAATCATCAAAATCGGCTCACAACGAAAGAAGTTGTGAGGTAACTTTTGAAGTCGGGTAAACCAGAACATCGTCAAAGTACGCGTTATTCGTCACAAAATAGACATTATTGACGACTACTGATCAGATCTTGATCAAACTTAAATGGGACCAATTAGAAAGCAACAACTATCAAACTAAAAAAAAAATTTCGAAATCGGCTCACGTGGAGAGAAATTATGAGGTAACACATATTAAAAAAAAAAACAGTCGACTTGAGTACCTCCTCCTTTTTTGGGAAGTCGGTAAAAATACTGAGAGACTCGCCACCATGCGACGATGCCTGAAATAAGTGTGGGCTGTGAGTGTGAATGAATTCGTTTGTTTGTTATGGTTAGAAAAAACTCTTATATTTTACTATATTACGTTACTGCGAATATCAGACTGCGAATAATGTCAATACGATGCACGTTGTCGCAAAAACAAAGTACCTCGAAATATTATTTAAATAGTTGAGTCTATCGTAACTAAAATAGACGTGCAAAATCAACTGATGACTGAAAAATGCCATAGTAACGTATGCCATTCATTTACTCTTATATATGAATGCATCTTCAGCGGCCTATTTGAATACAAATATATACATACATTTTATTTCAATTAATATAGGAAATGTCTGCTTTAGTTTGGACTTGAGACTGCTTATTTCACTTTTGTTATGATAAATAGACAAGCATTTGACCAGCATCTCATCCGATGGAAAGTGAAGATACATATTAACTCTAAAGTGATTGAGGTATCTTCAAGGCAAGTCTTCAGACTATAGGCTTGAAGACTCCCAAATTGTGCGGTTCAGGAGACAAAGGAGACATCCTTCGCCGTACGAATGATAAACTATTCCATATCTATACTAATATTATAAAGAGGTAAAGTTTGTTTGTTTGTTTGTTTGTTTGTATGTAAAAGGTAATCTCTGAAACTACTGATCCGATTCTGAAAATTCTTTCACCAATAGATAGCTACACTATCACTGAGTGTCATAGGCTATGTTTTGTCGGGATAGAAGTTAGTTATCAGTTCGAAATAATAATATTCGTAAGATATACTAATATTATAAAGAGGTAAAGTTTGTTTGTTTGTTTGTTTGTTTGTTTGTTTGTATGTAAAAGGTAATCTCTGAAACTACTGATCCGATTCTGAAAATTCTTTCACCAATAGATAGCTACACTATCACTGAGTGTCATAGGCTATGTTTTGTCGGGATAGAAGTTAGTTATCAGTATACTAATATTATAAAGAGGTAAAGTTTGTTTGTTTGTTTGTTTGTTTGTTTGTTTGTATGTAAAAGGTAATCTCTGAAACTACTGATCCGATTCTGAAAATTCTTTCACCAATAGATAGCTACACTATCACTGAGTGTCATAGGCTATGTTTTGTCGGGATAGAAGTTAGTTATCAGTTCGAAATAATAATATTCGTAAGACAAGTCGGAGAAAAATTTGCTAACTTTCCGCTTTATCGGCGTACGCTGACTAAACGGTAAGACATAGTTGAATACAATGTATGGCAAAAATGTTGGCCTTCATGAGTTTTACAAAAAAGTCCGCGACAGCATATATCTAACATGTATGTATAGCTCAGAAAAAATACTTTTCTTTGTTAAAAATCTGAAAAAAAAGCGGCCTATGTTTAGTTGGCTTTTTGAGACATTCAGTATTAATCCTTATCAAAATAAACTATTTCATCGTCTTACGTAGTTCATGTAGATACATTTTGCTTTTTACTGCATATGATTTGGATAAATAGTCTATGAGAAATCGTGAAATTAGTTTCACGGGAGCCCGCCCGTGAACGGGACGGGTCAGAAATGTACCGCCACGTACAACGAATTCCTGCACATTAAAAAATAGCGGCTTCTATTTCGTTGGCTTTTTTTAAGTATTTAATATTAATCCTTATCAAAAAAACCTTTTCATCGGCTTACGTAGTTCAGGTAGATGTAATTTGCTCTTTACTGCACATAATTTGGACCTATAGTCTAGGAGAAATAGTTAAGTTTATTTGAGGGTGAAAACGGTGGATCACAGAATGGAACAGTTACTGCGTAATCCGGCATACGTCTATGTTTTGAACCGACTAACATAAGAAGGAGGATATAAATTCGACTGTTTTTTTTTGTTTAGTCTTATCATTAAACTTTGAACTGCCCGCTAGCGTAGTTAGGTGGGCGTTTGCCTTTAAAGCACCGGGTTTGATGCCCGGTGGGAACACAGGTGTTTTCCCACGGGAATTTGTGTTTCTGGTTTTGAGTATGTTGTGAATGTTGTGTGAATCTTGGATGTTTACTGCCCCTTGATACAAGTCATTGAACTTAGTGTGGGGTTGTGAATGTGAAAGCGTTTATGGGTATGTTTTTTAATATTTACTACCCGGCCGACGCCGGGCGGGTCGTTCCTGAACTTTGAATTGCTCGCTGGCGTAGATGGGTGCGCGTTCGCCTTCAAAGCAGCGGGTTCGATTACCGGTGGTAATTTACTTAGAAAATTTCTCTCCACGAGAAATGTGTGTTCCTGGTTTTGAGTATGTTGTGAATACTTTGTTAATCTTGGATGTTTACGGCCCCCGATACAAGTCATTGAACTTAGGGTGGGGCTGTGAATGTGGAAGTGTGTTTCTTTGCATATTTTTTAACCGGGCGACGCCGGGCGGGTCATCTTTTGAACTATCTACTCGCGTAAATGGGTACGCGTTTGCCTTCAAAGCAGCGGGATCGATTCGCGGTGGTAACAGAAGTTTTCTCCCTACGGGAAATTTGTGTTCCTGGTTTTTAATATGTTGTGAATCTTGGATGTTTACGGCCCCACGTTACAAGACACTGAACTTAGTGTGGGGCTGTGACTGTGGAAGTGTTTATGTGTAGATTTTTTAACCGGGCGACGCAGAGTGGGGAATCTTTGAACTTTGAACTACCCACTGGCGTAGATGAGTGCGCGTTCGTCTTTAAAGCAGCGGGTTCGAATCTCGGTGGGAACACAATAACAAAAGTTTTTTCCCCACGGGCAGTTTATATTTCTGGTTCTGGGTATGACATGAATGTTGTGTGTGTGGTGTTAATTGTTTACGGCCCCACGACACAACTTATAGTACTTTTACAGTGAGGCTGTGAGTGAGAAAGCGTTTATATGTAAGCTTTTGTTTACCCGGGCAACGCCGGGCGGGTCAGCTAGTATGTTATAAATGATTCGTATACAGTGCCTACACAGAACACATAAAGTTTCCTAAAATAGTGTCAATTACATTCGGAGCATTGCATATCTGGTGCACAAAGTCTTTAGTTTATCAACGGGTCACGACTTCTCGATACGTCACAATTTAGTACCAATAAAGTAATAAAATAGCATAAAATGTATACACGTGTAGTCAGGTCGGGCCACAAAGCTATAGGTCATGGTACAAAGTCGTGGTGAATAGCGATATGTTTGTTATTATCTACTATACTATCTTCTTTATTAATTCCATTTATAAATCAAGAACGGCTGGAACGATTTTTACTTTGATTTATTGGATTTGACTAAACATCGGAAAAATTCATGAAAAATAATATAGATAAAATTCATTTCCTCATCCACTAAATCAATGTTTGTTTGTTCGTATATCATGCGCTGACAGACCATTAATTCGATTTTGATGAAACTTTTGTAAGCTGTTCTGCATAACAAGCAAATGTTTCTGGCCAGAAAAAAATAGAGAAGTTGCAATTTTTTTGACATGATACCTCTTTTGGGCTTAGTATCATAACCGTGAAATAGGTGATGTTCTGTTAATATGATTACTGTAGGTTTACTAAATGGAAAATTCGTAGGTATGTATATGTAATAGGCCCTGAAATAGGAACAGGAAATAGTCTAATTTTTACACTGGTCAACGTGAGGCAAGCCGGCAAGCTAGAATATTGTGTATCCAAAAGCACTCGAATAAAGTACTAGGACACCATAAACGTGAAAGAGGTAATACTTCTTTCTCTGTGTGGCATCACAACAACGCATGTCCGGTACAGCTAGTTTATGGTGTGTCACGTTTATTGTAATCTCGCTTTTATATTACAAATGCCTCATGTACGCCCGAAGCGCTTCGCTTCTACTTTCATCAACGGAGTCCAGTTATTGTGCTTTCGATTCAATGATTTCAGCTTAGTGTCTGTTTGTTTGTACGCGTTTGTTTATTTGTTTTTATACCGCTTCTTACGGTATAATCTGGGAGTTCTAGTATAGAGTGAAAAGTTATCTTCTAAGCAAAAGCTACGTATTGAGACGAATCATCGCTTTCTATCAAGTGAGGTAGCGGCTAAATGCGTGCTTATCTCGCATAAAAACGCTTTTATTCTACGCTCTGCAAAATCGTTCAACAAATAAGTAAAGTCTAATTTCACGACTATTGACTTGTTCACAAGTACTTTGTCATCGATAAAAAAGGCCTTATCTACGAAGTGTTTGGCGTCTCCTGAGGCGCCTAAAACGACATAGCGTGTAAATTGCATATTTAACCATGTTTAAATTTGTTCTTTCTTAAAGCAAGCTTCTTAGTTAATAATATTTGGTTTTTTATCTGCGGAGGGTTGTAAATGGCTACTTGTTATACATATTAAGACTTATTTTGTATCATTAGCTGTAAGCCCCCAAACATCATAAAATAAAATAAAAATGTACCGTCTCTGTCGCCTTAGGACGTACCAATGTCGTTACGATTCTGACTAACATGCGCTGTAGTTTACAGTCCCATACAGTTTAGAACAGTTTGAGATAAGGCGATGCTAATCAGTTGCCGAGCGATATGTGTCAACCTTTAACCCGTCCTCTAAAGCACGATAGCGCTGATAGAGATCTTAGCCAACAAGTCAAATATTGGCCAATCCATACAGCTGTCTATCTTCGCATCGATTACCTTATACGATCAACAAGCAAGACCTCGGAGCTTCCACCATAAAATACAATAAAGAGTTAAAACGCGGGCGTTCCATTCATCGAACTGGCAGCACCGACTTCGCTGTCAATAAATTCTACCATTCAGACCTACCGCAGTGTTGCTAGCATAAAAACTGTCCAGAGAATCTAGTGTAATATTTCTAACACATACGGGATACGGGTAATTTCTTTTGTGGTCATAAAAATACACTTATTGCCCACACGCGTGGTCTTCATTGGAGACATTGTATAATGATTGAACAGTTGATTTTTAAACAATTACTAGACTTATTTTTCTTGTTATATCTCAATATTCGAAAAAGTAAGAACTTACTTTATTTATTTTGCACTTATGGTAATCAATTAAATTTAATATAAATTTAAATCGTTATAAATCCTAAATGATCATTTTAAATGAAAAATTGTAAAAGAAACCTAATATGATTTTCAAATACCTATTCAATGATACCCCACTTAAGACAGTTTATCGACTTTTTTTTACAGAATGGCGTCTTGTGGTCGTCACATTGATTTTTCTACCGACTTCACAAAAGAGGAGGAGGTACTCAAGTCGACTGTATTTTTTTAAAATGTTTGTTACCTCATAACTACTTTCCTCGTTAACATATTTTGAAATATTTTTTGTTTGAAATATATTACTTTCCAATTGGTCCCATTAAAATTTGATCAAGGTCTGATTAGTAGTTCCGAAGATAAAGCGGTGAAATCGTTTTTTTTTAGCTTTGCTTGCGTTTAATTATTATCAATTTCATGTCTTAAGTGACACTTGCAAGATTAAGATAATTCAATAGAAGGTAGAACGCAAGAAATATAGATAGATAAGTCTTTATTGACACCCCTTACAAAAAAACACATAAAAATAAATAAAATAAAGTATACAATCGGTGGTCTTATCGCTAACAGATCTATTCCAGACAACCTTTGGAGAGTCGATTTTAAATAAAACGATTTAAAGGGGGGGGGGGGGCTTAATAAATATGAAAGTTATCCACATACTTACATATACAAGATAAATATAAATATATATGTACATAGGTTGATACATACATACATTGTACCCTCGTTTGCGTCGGGTAAAGATAGTGGGCGCGGTGGCGGCTTAGCAATAAGGTCGAAATTGCATTCTTTGGGTACAAAACCTTCGCAAAATGACAAAGTAAGCAACCGTTTAGCCTTTATCGACTAACCGGTGTTGTAAGCCTCATGATGGCCTCTAAAATTATATTCTCATTATACAGTAGGAAGCTTAGAGGGAGAATAATTATATTTTTATTACTGACCTCTGCTGTTATTCTTAACTATCCGGATCGCAAAATGGCGTGTCATTAAATGTTGCCATGTAGTGGTAGCAATGTTGCCAAGACAAAAGGAATATGTAGAATTGTTAAAGACTTGCTAGGTGATAACAACGCCAAAACGGCTGCACGAAATTATGCGAAATCAGGGTTTTAAAATATGGACGCCTTTTCAACCGATTTCAAAAAAGGGGGTTCTTAATTCGACTGTACGTCATTTTTTTTTATTTACGTTACGCGATATCTCCGCCAATTATGAATCGATTTTGATAATTGTTTTTGTTTGGTAGATTATACATCAGAGGTGGTCCCATATAAATTTTATCGAAATCGATCCAAAAAACCAAAATATAAGCGCTAAAGTCGGGTTTTCAAACTTTACTTGCGTTCTTATTTTTTATACTTTTATAAAAAGATCCTTCAAAACATTAATTACATATCAAAATATACAGTTAAAAATGCAATAAAATTATCGACATGAAATATCACATATTCCAATTAACTTAGTAAGGGCCCTAATCTATTCCATACCTAGTAGTATAACATCGGCGAGACGGGTGTTAACTGTTGAGCAGTGACTTTTCCAATTCCTATATTCTTTTAGCGATATCGATAAATATCAGACCTAAAGTCACTTCACTATTGTGAAGAAAAAACAGCGTCCATGAAGTATTGCATTTTTGTATATAAATATTATATGTTAAATCTATGTAAGCACCGTAATCTTATCTATATCTATACTAATATTATAAAGAGGAAAGATTTGGGTTATTGTATTTTGTATGTATCGAATAATCTTAAAAACTACTAGACCGACTTCAAAAATTATTTTACCTTTAGAAAGCTACACTATCACTGAGTAACATAGGCTTTATTTATAAGTAGAAAAATTAGAGATCCTTAGAAATCCCTATTAAAACCAATTCAAGGTGTAAAAAAAATTGCCATAAAATGTCTTTCATCGCATGCGCTGCGGAAAGTACAGTATAATATAATACTAATACTCTTTATTGAAAAACCAATACAAAAATCTTAAAACCCAACTAAATAAATAAATCTTAAAGAGGTTTCACAATAGGCGGTTTTATCGCATAAAGCAATCTCTTCCAGAAATGTCTTTAATTAAATTTCTCTTTTAAAGTATAGTAGAACAAAAAAAATTTCTACAATGTAATAGAACATATCAATATCTACAAAAATCTTCGCGAGACCATATGTCAAACTATTGTAGTTATATCACTATGACTACTTTCTTACATTTTAAAAGTTGATATAAATGCCGTACAAAATCAGACCATGTTATATAATATTATAAATCCGAAAGTTTGTGTTTATGTTTGTTTTCTCTTCACGCTGTAAAGGCTAAACGGATTTGGATATAATATGGAATGTAGGTACATAGCCTATACCTATAGGCATTTTTTTAACTTGAGAAAATGCGGGTGAAGCCGCGATGCACGGCTATCAAGAAATATTGATGTTCAATTCTAAATTCTTATGTTTTCATGCTACTGCATGGTGGTAGAATAACTGGCAATGGACTAGTACTAACCCAAGCGGACTCTGCAAGAGTCCTATCACTAATAAATTTATGGCACAATCATATAATCTTTCATTTATATGGCAACATTTAAAATAGTTATTAGTCACAGAGTTTTTTGCCGCGAAAGTGAAAACATGGCGTTGTTGATTTTGTGTAATTTTCCAAAACCTGTGATTCTTCGAGTGTTAATGTGTAATAATGGTGGATTATTAACCGTTAATACTTAGTAAATGTGCATAAGTGTAGGCAAGTCATACAAAGTTGAAAAACGTGATATTCGCCTTCGCTCCAAAACTCCAATAGAAGTTCTAGTAAAGTTTCTACCACTTTACTAGGGCATGACTTGACTATGACTGACTACTTGACTTTGACTGTGACTTGTGACTAAGACTTTTATTATGAAGAATAGAAATTGTTAATATTTGTTTAATATTTCGACTGAAGGACTATGCATCCATGGTCATGAAATAATTTAAAAAAAAATTATTAGTTACAAAGCGTATAAATATAATCATGTGTATTGCTACAAATAAGTATAAGGTATATTTTATCGTATGTAGGACCGAAAAGTTATATTTTAGCGTCTCATTAAAAAGGCTTTTACAACGTAGGCTATTACAGGATTTCATTTAACATTTTTACAGTCCTTAATTGTAGATTATAAAACGGTAGACTGCTATGGCCAAGGTAAGAAATATAGTAACTGCTTCGCGGTATAATATACAATATCAAAGGTACTTCGATGACCAGTTAAGTTATTTCTAGTTAATTCTTTAAGTGTTGCAAAACTTACTAAGTTGCATTAGCTAAAATTAGCCGTTTTATGTATTTAATAACTTTTCTTTTCTTTTTTTTTTTGGCTTCGCAATCTTTTGCATTTAGCCAGTGTCAGTATTCAAGTGTATTTCATATTAAAAGTCCTAGTCACGAGTCACAGATGAAGTCAAGTAAAAGAGTCAAGGTCCAGTCATAGTCAAGTCATGCCCTAGAAAAGTGGTAGACACTTTACTAGAACTTCTATTGGAGTTTTGGAGCGAAGGCGATAATCGCGTTTTTCAACTTTGTATGATTTGCCTACACTCATGCACGTTTTCTAAGTATGAACGGTACGGTCCACCATTATTACACATAAACACTCGAAGAATCATATTTGAAAAATTATACAAAATCAATAACGCCATTTTTTTTTTCATTTTCGCGGCAAAACTCCCTTTTATTAACTTAGATATTAGTTTAGTTATATCTCACTCAGGGCGATTTTTCAATCCTCAATTAACAGACAGATAGAATTTATTCCTCTAATAGTACAACATCCAGATTTGTTTGACTAATTAGTCGACTACCAGACTAATAACTTCAAAAGCCGACCGTCGTCAGTTGAAGCTGCGTACGCTGATAATTGTTGCAATCAATAGTAAGCTGTATATTCATGGAGATTAGACTTACATTTAATTGTTTTAGTTTGTTTATAATAACGTACGTGGATCCACATAATCCACGTTAGTATAGGTTTTAATAGTGAAGTTTGTAGTTCAGTAGTATATTCATATGATTGAAAACTCTATTCTATATAGTGAAACATCTAATTTATTTGGGGCACAGGATAAGCCTTGCTACACAGTGTGGTAATGCAGCAAGCATTCTGGGAACTTTGCCGAACATTAAAGATCGTCTAAACCATCTTTAACCTTTTTATAACTTAAATATGGTGGATATTCCTCAAATGCGCACAAAGCGTTTTGCTTCCACTTTCATGATGCGCACTGCAAAGGAGTGGAACTCCTTGCCAGAGTCTGTGTTCCCAGATAAGTACAATCTTGGAGTCTTCAAGTAGAGAGTGAACAGGTATTTTCTACGCAAGCGTGCTCCATCGTCGACCGCATCGTCACTTAACATCAGGTGAGATAGTGGTCAAATGTTTGCCTATCACAGTAAAAAAAAATTACTTTGTAAAACTAGGTCTTGAAATAAATCACACATTTATAATAAAACCGATTTCTGTTATTATCAATAGATTATTAGTAATTTTTTAGGCATGCATTTGGCCAATATCATCTAATGGTAATCGACGATGCGGTCGATTATGAAGCAGTAAACGAGAACGAAGGCAAAGTTTTTTATATGTCATTCATATTTTACCTCTAGATGCGTATAGCAGTGATGGTTATTATCAGTTAGATAATGACGATAAAATAATAAGGTTAAAGGTTAATTACTTTAAGGTTTTTTCTAAAATGTGTATACAGAATGTAAATAAAATGTTAAATTGTATATAAAATACATAGAAGAACTATGTATTCACATAGTAGGACAGGAATGGACAGGGCCAGGAGAATTCATGATTCTTGTCCAAAAGAACTAGTCGATGTATTTCAAATTACGCATGAAAAAGGAATTAATAGACCTGGAATTAATTAAATAAATAATAAACTACTATAAAATTCAATCCGTCTCCATTATTAAGCCTACCTACCTGTATTTATAGAATATTCAGTAACTCATTAAAGACATTTCAGATAGTAATAAATCAAAACAATATAAAATATTCCATTAATTGGCTCCTTAGTGTCGTAAATGCAATAAATGAGCTGTATTCCGTTAATGGAACTTAGTTATAAATAATTACGTAGGTACTTAAACATATAAGATACATTTATGTATCATAATAGTGTCGAATAGAGGGTCGTAATCAGGTACATTCCACGATATAAGCCGTAAAACTGTACCATCGCATCGCAAATTGTGTTATTTCATAAGTAGCATTTTATTTTATGTGTGGACAGTAACATAAAATGCTAGTTATGTGAGTAGTAAACGTGTGGAACATAAGGCGAAAAGCACGAAGGCTTTTTAGTATCGCCATGATTGTAAAAAGATTTTGTAAAATGGCGAAATAATAACTTGACGTAAAATTATTATAGGTTTTATGGCAGAGGCCTAGCGCTTGACTTGATAGACTCTAGTTATAGCCAAGCATTAATTGTTGTTTGCCATTTTAAAAATTAATTTCAGTTTTTCATAATGGATGTAATAATTTTACAGAAAAGCATTCGTATGATTCGGGGGTCTATTTCGGGCATCGATTATCGACGTCGAAATCGAACGATTTTCTTTTGTTATGAACCATCGAATCGATTGAACGTTCAACCGATCGGCTGTCGTATCAATTAGAACAATCGTAGATTGACCAGAATAGACCTACAGAGCAGTCTTAAATATCTAAAACTTACCGATAAGTCCAGTGGGAAGAAGCGTCACTATTGTCCGTCGTCATTCGCAACACACTGCAGCGCACAGCAAGCGTCCACACAACACACGTCACTTGTAAAACAATGTATCATTCGCAAAACAACTTCATCGACGACGAAAGTACACCACTAATATTATTAATTTCCAGCATTTTCCTACGAAAAAAGAAAATTAAATAAAAATAACATCGAATATCGATAACACACACACTGGCACAACACTAGCGCAAATCGATTTTCGAAGGTCACTTTTTTATATTACGAATTTGGCCACCTTCGTCCGGTCACTGCAAAGTTCAAATCACGACTGGTTAGTGTTGAATGAATTACTTGGACACTTTTATCGATTGTGTTACAAATTAAGCTGTGCAAATTTTGTTGTGAGTTGTATGTGTGTGTGAAGATGGTGAGAAACTGAGTTTGCAACAATGTGATTTAATGTTCGGTCGATTGTTTATCGCAGGTCTGCTTTATAAATAGTTCTGTAGTCACAGGGACTTTGTTAGTTCAGAGGTGTATTTTATCCACGCGTTATACACTACAAACTTTTGCCAAAGCAAATTAGGCTTTTTAAAAGAGGAGGAAATTCTCAATTCCTCGGAATCTTTTTTATGTATGTTCCCCGATTACTCGAAGACGCCTAGACCAATACAATATTTTTTTTAAAGTTGTACTTCCCAGGTACCCCATTATAATTTGATCAAAATCTGATGAAGAGCTTCGGAGATATTTGCGATTGAAGTCGTTTTTCAGTTTTTTTTTCTTTACTTATTAGCTAATTATATACATGTATAGCAACAAAAATATAACTATTTTTTAATCATATTTGCTAGTTCTGTATCCAAAATTCCAAAACACGATTTCGAACCACTTTCTCATAGAAAAAAAGAAACCCCTTAAAACAAATTGTGAGTCAGTAATAAAAAGACTAGTTTATTAATTTTTTCCAAATAAGGTATGGGATATTATTTTTAAAAAAAGTGACCGCTCATGTCCGATTTTTAGGTCTCGTCAGCGTCTTAATTGATCGTAGCCAATAAAAAGGTGTGTATTTAGTCAAACCCCTCATTAGCTTGAGTTACATAATTTTAGTTAGAGAAATTAAGACGTTTTGCTACCAGATAAATATAAGTATATAAAAAATCTAATTTATATTAACTCCTGCATTTTTCAGATTCAGACGTTTTAAACAAACAAACAAACAAACGCATACACACTCACAGCCCCACACTAAGTTCAAAGACTTGTATCGTGGGTGCCGGAAACATTCACATCACACACACATTACACCCAGAACCAGAAGCACAAATATGGGAAGGAATTTGTGCTCCTGCTAGGAATCGAACCTAGAACCCACGGCGCAGAGGTCGGACACCTGTCCACTGCACCAACTGGGTCGTTTTGCCACTAAAGTATTTTAAATGATGATATTTTAAGATCCAGACTTTTTGCTACTAGTTAATTAAGCGTCCATGTCTATATCATCTTCCGTTGTAAATCTCAAATACGATTTTTTATGATTGGTGTCAATAAAGAATTATTGTATTGTACTAACCTGGAAGTGTGAGGACGTTATCTATATCTATATAGATAACATTGTATAGAGATAATGTTGCATATAGATATATAAAACGGTAACATGCTTGTCTATAAAAATAATGGGGACTTTGTTAGAGCAACAGAAGCCAAATCAACCATTTTTAGAATTCTTGTCTTTCTGTCTGTCTGGATGTACGCGCATCACCTACTGCATGAAATTTGATGCTGTTTTCACCGATGCATTGCTAGAGGTCTAACTTAAAATATAGGCATTTATAGACATTTTACTGCAGAAAAATATCTTATTCCCACTGCTTTAAATTCAATATCGCCGATCTCACGTTCTGTAAAAACTACTACCCGGACCTTTATTCTACGATTAATATAATTAATGTGAAATTCCTCAGAAAAACACTCATGTTTCTTGCTCAATCACGCCAAAACTACTGTACCGATTTGGATGAAATTTGGCACACAGATAGTTTATTAAACAGAGTTAACACTGAGATGGGACTTTTTTCTTACTACACGGACGGAGTCGCGGGCATTAGCTAATTACCTACTATGAATTATTATGTCTACTACAATAATATTTATCGAACTATGTGGTATCGGTGTTACTTAGGTGATAATAACAAGATAATTACAAGATGTTATAAGTTCAAAGACATAAAACAATTGACAAGTTTATAGCTACGATTAAAGTTAAATAGGCTGAATCAACGACACCTTGACAATTTTTTTATATGAATTCCTGCCTGATAAATCTAAATGTATCTAATCTAATATCTTTAAACGAGCAATTCTTGTATTGTGTGATCAGGATCTCGGAAACGGCTCCAACGATTTTCATGAAAGTTGCAGATTAGGGGTTTCGGCCCAAGGAATCGATTTATCAACGTTCCAGGTCCGAGTAATGCTCGGTTCCCAAACTGCATTTGAAAAACCGGGTTTAAGAAACTATCTGCGCCATCTATTACGCCATGACCGATGTAAAAAACTGTTTCTACTCGACACTCGATGGAGCTTTTTGAGGCTACAAATTCAAATACATTCTACCAAAAACAAAAACCGAGCAAAGCTCGGTCATCCGGATATTAATCTTTAAGTTACCAAAACTGCTCGTTGGTTTAGTTGGGTGCATGTTAGCCTTCAAAGCATGGGTATCAAATTCGATTCCCGGCGGGAACACAAGTTTTCTCTACAAGGATAATAATTTGTGTTTCTGGTTCTTATTGTGATTGTGTATGTGGTGTGAATGTTGCCGGCATTACATAAGTCATCGAACTTAGTGGGGTTTAGTGGAAAGCGTTTGAGTTCAAGTGTTATTGTAACTTGTAAAATAACTCTGTGTCGGCGGTTAAAAACAGAGTCCTTAAAAAAGAAAAGAAAGACAGACAGACAGACGGCTAAACTTAGAAAGCACGCAGCCGCAAAACGTCTTATTCGCAGAATGTCACATTCTCAAATCGTCTCATTCGCAGAACGTCCCATTCTCAAACGGTCCGATACGCAGTACCCATTCTCAACCGTCATCACATTTTTTTGCCGTGTGGCAGCATCGAAGTTATGTTGTCAAAAAATAATTCTCGTATTTCTTCAATGATACACCACTTACACATTTCGTCGATTTTAATTTTTTCATTTGATACAGTATGGCGTCTGCTTGACGCCATATTGAAGTTGAGTGCTAGTCAGTTGCAAACTCAGTTTGTTTAAATATGTGTGTGCGGTGTAATGTTGTGGAATCATAGTTAATCATATTAATGACAAGGATGCATGGAGGCAAACTGCACAGGCTCTTTCTAGCGACTACCATAATAACACCTAGGTTAAGAAAATTATGTATTAGAAATTAAGAATGTTTTTTTTAAAAATGAATGTAATAAAAATGCGCCGCCGAGTTTCTTGCCAGGCTTCTCGAGATGGCTGTAATTTTGCGATTCTGGCAATAGATTCATTAACTTTCATGAGTGCCTCTTTGGGGCCCATGTGAATAAGCGATTTTGATTATGATTTTGATGTTGTTTCCGAGTCATCGTATTTATTTTAAGTCTTTTTTTATATTGTTTGCACGGTTTTTTTAATAATTTTAATGGATTGTTTACGTTAATACATTGTCGAAAATAAAATTTTAATTCATAAAAAGGTTATATTTTCTTTCAATTTGAAATATTTGAAAATGTGACCTTTTTTAAAAATTATTTAATTGCATGTTCTTGCAATTTGAAATGCGGCCATTTTGACGTTCTTTCTGTGTCATCCACAATCCAATTTAGAAAATATTTATACTCTCCTTCGACGTAAAAAAAAAAGTGTTTTTTAATTCATATCATCGACTAATCTAACAATTTTAGCTGACTAGATTTTATCATTTATATTATAGAATTTTACTTATTTTTCAAAAAAATTAAGCCATTTGACCTTCTCTTATTTCAGATAAATTGTATACTCTCCTTCAACGAGAAAAAAATTGATATCAGTATTTTTAAATTTATATCATCAACTAATCAATACTAATCAAACAATTTTATTTGACAAGATTTATCTTTAATACCCTAATTTACCTTTTTTTTTATTGACATTTGACAACGGCTTATTTTAGAAAATCTTTATACTCTCCCTCGACATAAAAAAAATATATTAGTGTTTTTTAATTCATATCATCGACTTATCTAACAATTTTAGCTGACTAGATTTATCATTTACATTATATGATTTTACTTATTTTTTTCAAAAAAAATAAGCCATTTGACCTTTTCTTATGATATCATTAAATGTTAATCATCAACTTAAATGTATATCATCAACTAATCAATCCGAATCAAACAATTTTATTAGACAAGATTTATTTTTAATACCCTGTAATTTTTCTTTTTTTCTTATTGATATTTGACAACGGCAGAAAATCTTGATACTCTCCTTCGACATTCAAACATTTGATTTTCAATATATTTTTCTTCTTCAATGTGTGTCGTCGACTAATGGCTTTTTAATTTGCTTGCCTCGCGAATTATACACTGAAGAACGTCTAAATTTAATTATACTTTACAATATCACACATTCAGATTAATGTCTTAATACTGTGTCGTAGCGTTGTGATTCTTAGAATGCTTTTATGAGCGACACGTAGTCGTGCGACTAATGAATTCGCGACAGCCCGCGAGAGCGACAGACGCATTGGTCGAGCGCCTTCTGAGTTCCGACAATGTTGCGTTGCATGGAATAGGGCTGGATGAATATATCGATGTTTATAGCGATATTTTTAAGCTATTGTATAGCTTCTATCGCGGGCCTTGAGCGTGGAGACCGAATCCAGAAATTCCGTAATACGATAATAACCTAGCACCCCCCACTCCGACCGGCACAGCGGTGATACTTTTTAGTTTTGCCATCTATCGATGAATAGCAGAACTTTTAATGACTTTTTTTGAAATATCACGCTTGTCTCTTTAGTTCAGCAACTCGCCTCTAGGTGGCAGGAAAAAAAATTCTGCATAAATAAAATAAACAAATAATTATAATTGCATAAGTTGATAAAAAATGTTATGCAATAGCTTTACCGCGGCAGTCCCCGAGTGCCACACGTCTTTTTTTCTATCTACGGGCCAGTTGTCATACACCAAAGACCTAAGTTACCTTTTATCGATACTTTATTAATATTGAAGAATTGAACTGATTTAGGTTTCGTTTAACGTAGTGATGGATAATTTATCGATGTTGTGTTTTTGATATCTAATTTTTTTATAGATATTATCTAACTTTGCTACGGGGATGAAACGTAAAATACAATGGGTGCGCAGATTAACGATGGTCTAGCGCAATGACTTTTTTTATAGCTCACTAAGTAAACGTTTGACTACAAATCACACCTGATGGAAAGTGACGATGTAGTCTAAGGCGAAGTACGTTTGCTCAGTAAATACCTATTCACTGTATATTTTACGGGTTAAAACGGGTTATTCACTGCAACACTTAAGACAATTTTACATATTATTATTTTTGTCACAAAGATATTTAGAGAATCTCTTTTGTTTACTGAATTTTTTTGATGTTTATTGTTTTTTTTCGATACCCATTATAACTTTGTAAGTTTTATGCTGCCGTTTTAGGTTTTTATACGAATCAACAATTTTGTTTGTATACTGTGTTCCTAAAAGTGTGTATGTGTATTTTAGTGTGAACGTGCTATTATTCTGATTGATGAATTATGAGTTTTATTAGGAGTGTCAAAAAACTTGACCATGTTTTCATTATTAATATTTTTTATGATATCGATTATCAGCTCTCAATCACTACTTGAATCGAAATATCAATTCATCATTCAGTACGCGTAGCCCCTGTCTCGTGTGTGTGTTTGTGAGTAATATGACCAGTATTTTTTATTAGTTCAGTGTTGATTTTTGCAAGATTATTGTATATATAGTAATACTAAAATTAGATAATTTAGGTATTGTTGTTAATATATACTTCCAATGAATGAGCTTTCAATATAGCCAATTTTAAGTGCCTGATGATGTTAAAACTTTAGAATTTTGAAAGATTTAAAAAATATAGATATCTAAAAAATCTCTTATATTAAGGCCAAAAGAAGCTAATTTTCGTTGTTTTTGAAAACTAGTATTACTATTTAAAGTCCGTACTGGCGTGTCGAGTTCCTTAGCTCGAGACCGTCGAAGATGTTCAGATTGTGCTTCCTCGCATACTCGTTGATGATCATCTTTCCTGTGAACAAATCGCATGATTTTTACGTTCGCACGAGCTTAGAGTAGAAATAATCACAAAACATATCCTCTATAAGAGGGCAGGTTCGCATTTATTAATTATAACTTGAGCCCGAATGTTCTTTTTTCTAAATTTGACTTTGCATGTTTTTTTATAAATATAATTGAGAGACGAGACGAGCAAGTTCCTCGCCTACAGTTCAGTGTCACCCAGAGATTTTTGAACTAATTAAGGTTAAAATCCTGCGCGGCAAAGCACTGCGCTCGACATAATTAATATCTTTGTACATTAAGCCAGCGCGGCGTGGCGTGTCAAGTTATGTCAAGTCATGCCCCAGTAAAGTGGTAGAAACTTTACAATTCTTCTATTGGAGATTTGGAGCGCAAGCGAAAATAACATTTTTCAACTTTGTATGATTGCCTACATTCATGCACGTTTGCGTAAGTATCAACGGTTTTAAATCCACAATTTACCACAGTAACACTCAAGCAATCACATGTTTTGGAAAATAATACAAAATCGACAACGCTATTTTTTTACTTTCGCGGCAAAACTCGAACGCAGATAATATCCGTGACGTATGTCAAACGTCATGGACTTCAAAAAATTACGTAACCTCATCCAATAATGTGTGGAGCGTGCTATTGTCCGTGTGTGTGTTGCGTTATGTCACAGATCACTAAACAGTTAACATGTGTACTGTCGACGATTATCGGACTTTTGGTGTATTCATGTGCGTGTAGAGCTCGCGTTACAACTACTTACGACCAGCGAAATTTGTAGGACTATTCTGAATGCAGCATTACGTCCGTGATTTTTTTAGGTCCGTGGACATAGGTATTATAAAACGGTGTTTTGTCACTAGAATCTTGTTGATTGTTAGCTATGATTGTAAGCTTTCATGTTTTTTTCAATCAGTTAGAATTTTTAGTGGTATTTGACGGGACATGATTATTTAGTTCATCAACAGTGTGATTCTGTGCTGTTTATTACATTTCGTAAAACAAAAAATCTATTAAAATATTAAAGTCTATTAAAAGAAAATATATGCCACGGACTTGGAAGAAATACAGAAGTAATGTTGCAATCAAATAGGGTGAAGCACCCTAGGTCCAACAAATTTTGCTTGTCATAACGCGAGCTACACGCACAGAAATAAAATAAAAATCCGACAATCGGCGCCAAAACACCCAGTAACTATTTAGTTATCTGTGGTAGTTTGCATCAAGATGCACGCACACACAGACTGCATGCTTCACTCATGCTTGGATGAGGTCACATCGTATTTCTTTAAAATCAGTGTGTACCTAATGCTTGTACAGTCATGATCAGACCAATTCTTCTACACACATATTGTGACATTTGTTTACCGCAGTTGTAATTGAAATGTTTATGTTTTTTGCCTAAATGTAAAATTTGCGAACATGTTTTGTAATAATTTCTGTGCATTTGAAGAGAATTGAAGATCCTTTGCTGGTTTAGTTACGTTGTAACGAGAAAGTATTTAATGGTCTCGGTTCTCGCTTTTCGCGCTCTTTTTTCTTTATATTTGAAATATCATTCTCTGTTTTTCATTTAGACTTCTGCCGGTCTGTAATCAAAGCGAGCTAAATTAGACCCACTACCCGATTGCCGATTGGACTAAAATTTGGTGTACTTATGTATCTTCGGTGACAATACAACGATATGGTACCATGAAGCTAGTCTGATGATAGAGACGGAAGATGGCCATAGGTACTTCTGAACTAAACAAAACGAATTTGGGGCTTGGGCTCGTTTGATTCGTCTCGACCAATTCTCTGGTTATACAACTTTTTAGTCCTTCTTTATTTACAACTGGTAAAAGTTTTAAAGGATTGCTTGTTTAAATTTAAATCCAAAATAGTGTGTTATAATACTTATGTAAGCTCTTGAGTATCTGTGCGTGTCTGTCCGAAACATACAGTTATCAAAATAGGATCAATTTTGGTAACTACATTCTATGCCTTTAATTTATTTACGGCTTGTAACTGTGTTTGGTTAATTGGTGCAGTCTTTTTCACGCGTATCACTCTCATTCAAACGTAAATACATCATTAGTGTGTATAATTAGTGGGAAGATATGTGATTATCGACTAGAACGTGGACCGCATAAATTAGGTGCAACGCACACAATTTGCCTCAGTCACAATCGGACTGGTGTTCGTGTCGCATGCTTACGATTTTTTTTGTATAGTATAGACAGAAAGCTGTCCTTGTTTTTACAAGATCTACAAATAACTCAAAAACAATAATAAATTGTATGGACAATATAATTGAATGTCTTCGCCTAATTGATGCATCTGATCCAGTTTTTTCCTTGATGTATAAGCATATCGTATCTTACCACTTGCAATAACATCATTGGTGTGTATCAATACAATTGATGGGCGATAGCTTTAGGAAATATTTTATTTGTCTTCAGACGATAGTTGTGGACATAAGTCATTCAATATAATAAATCTTTAGATTATCCTTGAGATAAAATCTAAAAAACATTTTCACAAATGTAGCAGGTATTGGGCTTAAGCATAGAGTCAACCAGGTATTGGTTGCCTCGGCCTAAAGCCCAGGTGGGTAGACTGCTGAGTGTGGGATTAGTTACATCTCAGGGTGAGCTTAAATGTTACGTTACTTTTCCTCCTCCAGAACACCAAAGTGTCAGCCAAAGTAAACTTCTTAGTATCTATAAGCATTCCTTTCTTCTGTATATCCTGGGCTTCCACCTTGTTCAATTTCCTCCAAGAGAAGATAACCTATAAAGTAATCAAACCAATTGTTAAGTAGTCCATAGTCCATTATCACTTTGGACTTATATCAAAACAATAGTGTTATAAGTACTCTTCCTTAGATACTTAATCCAAATCATACTTTTCTATTGCTTCATGATGATCAAATTTGTTTTATATATTTTTTTATTCAAGATAGGCAAACTTTTAACCATCTTACTTTGACACTCATCTTAAACATCCTCAAAAATAGATTTTTCAGTCTTAGAATGAAGCAAATGATCTTCAGTTCAATTCGCAATTGCTTTAAATAAAATAAAATAACAAAATAACGTTGATACTAAATCCGCTGAGCTATGTATAAATATGTAAACAGAATAGCTTGATAATTTCAACATCACACGTGATACAGTGAGTTAGAATAAATATTGTATATTTATAGCACAACCATACGGCTTTAAAAATAACTAGAAGTCATTTTTTTTTTTTTATATTTCTAAAAATAAACTAGAAGTCGCCTATCTACCTATGCATGTTTATATGCTATTAAAAATATGCTATTGTGCATATTTTTAATAAATATGTAAAGTTAACGTTAATTGCTGCGATCTCTTTCACTCTCTTCATATTGATAACAATAAACTAAGGTAAGTGCTGTGTTGTCTAGTGAATTTTTAAACATAATTGATCTAGTTTATATACAGATTACCCGCGGTACAGGCTTGTCCTAGTGCCGGGATCGTAATACATGTTGTGACTAGGTTTGATTAATAAATACATTTTGTTATTTTTTTTTTGTAAAACAATTTAGCATTTTTTTTATTTCAATAAAAAATGCAGTGCTTGTGCGTGGAATTAAATATTAATTACTATTCTATCACAATTTAATTTAATTTACCGTCTATCACAGAGTATAAAGACAGGAAGGCATTTTGTCACAATTATTTCGCTAAAAACACAATTTGCTGCGACGACGTATTGCCGGACTCGGAAGTACAAGACTGGTAGCAATTAAGGCAATTACCTTGAACTACACTAGTCAATATAGCGGTGTCACAACTCATCTACAGGTAAAAATCTTAGCCGTGATAGCATCCTATCAAAGTCGTACGACGTTGTAAAACGAAATTTATCCCTGCCTACATTGTAAGTACGTCTTCCGTCGAAAATTGCAAGTTAAGCTTACCGTAAAATATAGATAAAATAATAATGAGTAGATGTAAAAGCTGACAGAAGCTGTTTAACTAATCTTAATTGATCGGGAGCCGCGAGTTTCTCGTTACCCTTACGATATTGCAGAATTCACGATGATATTATGCAATTTGCTTATGTTTTGAGCAGGAATTTTAGTACAGATCGTTAATAGTAATCCTAGTATAGATTGAATTTGAAAACGTCAAAGTGCTAGAGTCAAACAGTCGCATGCCTATCGACATACTAAAGTACACACAAAAATAAGTAAACACATCTTTGTTTTTTTTTATTTTGTCATCGGAATTAGACATAAGTGTGGCGAGGATAGATAAATAGCGGTTAGTCTTTTGTATTAATGAACAAAAAGTTTAATGTTTGATTAAATTGATTTTTTTTAAAGATGGAAATGTATTTTTCCAAATGTAATAAATGATGGATCACAATTTTCCTTTATAAATTTTCTGTGTTTTCATCAATATAATCATTATATCTTGAATAACTTTTGTTTTAAATATTTATAATTTTTTAACAGATATACATTATTTTAATTACACAACTGGAGTGTTGTTTTTGTTTTTACAAAATTGATTTATCGAGAGAGAGGGAGAGAGAGAGAGAGAGAGAGAGAGAGAGACGGCGCATAGAACAAATTGATTTACTAAACTACACATGAGAATCTTTCAATATTATTTTTTGGTCGAATCTCGTTTATAAGATTTGTGACGGTGAATTATACAATTTTTGATTATAAATATAGGCTGAACTTTTTTTTTTAATTATCTTAAACCTGTTCTAATTGTCTATACTATAAAATTATTTATTAATTGTATCGTATATCTCCTGTAACTAATTTAGAGTCGAACAATCTATATTTTGGTCGCCTAACAAACGATTCTAATACGGTGCTGAAAAATTGAGTTGTTATATGTTTGAAAAACACTTAAAAACATAAGAAATACGTAAGTACATAGGATTTAGTATCAACGTCAATTTGTTCCATAGAAAATGCTTCTATGTTATTCGCATGTATGTAACAAAGCAATCATTTTTAGATTAAAACAAAATAATTACAGAAGATTTTGGGAGCATAGAGATAGGCAACTGACTTCATAAAAACTGAAATTAGTGTTTATAAATGAAAGTGCTCCGTGAACAAGTCGAATAAAATCTAATCTTAAATATCTAAGATCCTAATCGTGCATAGATCTTGCGAGATCAATTGTGCATAGAAACACGTGTAATGCAATGTTACGAAAAAATAAAGAAATACAACAAATATATGATGATATAAATCTCATTTTGTAAACAGAAGCCCATGAAATTATTTTAGACAATAACTCTGAAGCCTGTAGGCATCACTTAGTCATAAAACCATAAATTGATGTTTGAAAAGGGCTGGTGTTGCCATGGCGCTTTCCCATTAATGGTACAACTAGGAAATAAAAAGGTGCTTAAGTAACCCATTTTGGAGAAATATGGTTCGAGTGTCTTTTTGGATAAGTCCCATTTTTCCTTTATGCCATATAAAAACTCTAGGCACATAATAAATTGGTGTAATTGGTGTAGAACGGCGTATAAGGCTAGTTTGACACTGAGAAAGTTTAAATCAGTAATAAAACAGCCATTAATTGATGGCTCATCATCCTTTCTTAATTAGGAAAGGATGCACAGAGGAAAACTGCACAAGCGCTTTCTGGCGACTGCATGATAAAGATAAACCTAGATTAAGATAACTAATGTATTAGTGATGAAAGCATCTTTGAAAAAAAATGCACTGCCGAGATTCTTGCCCGGTTTTTTTCAAGATGGCTGTAATATTTAAATATTTAAAATATTTGGAATCTGGCAGAGTCATTAACTATCTTGAATCTTTGGAGCGCAAACGAATTTGAATTTTACAGGGACGCTTGTCTGCTCAAGCCAAAATTATCATTATTACGATTTCAGGTGTTTTCGGGTAGTGAAAATCTCACGACATAAATTTGTAGAGTTGTGGATCCGCAGTTTTCATGTTGAGTAGAAATGGAGTGATTTGGAAGCACGAATCAGTCTTCCTGCGTGTGAAAGTGCTTTATTAGACTTTGGACGCACGTAACTGCTTCAGAGCATGGGTATGGTAATCGTCATATTAAATCAAGCTCCAGTTAAGAACTGCTATTAAATATTCTTATCTCAAGGACGACGCTCGCTCCCAAAATCTTTTGACAGCGCACTGACATCGAATTCGCAAAAATCATTTAAATGTTATCTATATCATAATTAATTATGGATTTATTTGGTACCATAATTGGCAGTGGTGGATTCAGGACTGTCGTCTTGACCTAGCTGAGGGTAGATTTTGCAGCAAAATCTACCCTCAGCTCAAGTTTTCCGGGTGCTTGAGCCTCTAGAACCCAACCCCCACATTTCCCCTGAATCCACAACTAATTCTGATACTGCATTCTTATTGATTTTAGCGCTTCCGATTGCGGGGCTTGCCTAAAAAGCAACAAAAAGACAATAAGCATAATACACTGTCGCCATACTTTCGCAAGAGCCTAAACACCTTACCTTCGTCTATCTTCCGCGACGCCTCGTCCAGGTCACTGCCTGCGTAGTTGAGGATGACCAGGACTAGAGGCATCATCTCCCAGGAATAGTGAAACTTCTCCAGGAGCTTGTGGCAGTTCTCCACTAGGGTTTCGAGGGACACAGCTGGAAAGATAGAGAAAAGTGTCAACATAATCACACTTATATTAAACATTCTAAAGTGTGTGTGATAAAAAACGAATTTGGGTGAAATTTGGAATATAAATAGCCAATACTTAGAATTAACACATACGCTACTTTTTCACATGTTAAATGCGGGCGAAGTCGCGGGGCATGGCTAGTTTCAAATAAATGTAAATAACAAAACCAAAAAAATATATAAATTAAATTCGTTAAGTCTTGTTTTTTAATTTTCGAATTAAATACACCGTCACCTGTTGCACTTTATGACATTATTGTCGTAATTAATCGGTAAATCGTTAATGACACATAAAACCTTCATTTATTTTTCACGAGAAAACCGCTAAAGAAACTGGAAGCTCATTGAAATACCTTTAACAAATTAATCATCAATAAATAACGCCAAAAGAGGTTATTAACATAAATTACCCATCCGACTACCGCATCATATTTATTCGTAGTGAAATTGATCCTTATTTCCATGGGATTAAATGATCGAGATCGATCGTGATCGACCGTGACTGATAAGATCGACATCGATAAAAATATAATCGACTTAAGATGTTATCGGGGGTCTCGATCAACTACTGAATGTGTTACCAACCTCCAGCATGTATATACAATAAATCACCGTAAAGTTTATGAGAAATTAAAAAGCTCAGAGCGAGTAATTTCTGCTAGTTGAGTGTTCCGTATAATACTTATTTTTTTTATCTCTGGTAGCCTAAAGCATTAGGACGCCGCCATAACTAACATAACTTATCTGTAGTTTTTTTTTATAAGTAATATGCTAGCGTTTGAAAGTTATTTTTTTGTTGACGTTGGCGCGACGGGCAATTTCTGCGCTCTGCGTGTTGATCTTAGATTCGATTTCTGGTAGGAGCACAACTTTTCCTTCCAAAGGGACATTGGTGCTTCTGGTTCTGGTTGTGATTGTGTTTGATATGTCAATGATACCGGCACCCACGATAGAAGTCTTTGAACTAAATGCGGGGTTAGTCTGTACCTTTGTATCGATGTTGGTAATCTCGCTAAGCCCAGAACGACCGGTGCTCAGGCATGGCTGTCGAAACATCATGAATGACTTTGGTGACAGATCCGTGTGTGAACATAAACGCTTTCACACTCACAGGCCCATACTAAGTTCAATGACTGGAGTCGTGGGTGTCGGAAACATTCATACACACAGTCACACCTAGAACCACTAACATAAATTTACCTTCGGGAGAAAACTTGTGTTTCCACCGGGAATCGAAACCGATGCTTACAAGGCTGAGGCTAACTAAGCCAACGGTTAGTTCAGTTTAGGTTCCTTTTTGCCATCGACATGCGGAACTCTAATATAAATTATATTAAGGATTGTGAGCAATTCATAACATTTAGGTACAGCGAAGTATACATTAAAAAAACATTTATGGTACCAGTCGGCACCCGAGGCACGTATACACTACAAGTGATTTTGACGGCTCTGTTGGCGTAATGCTGCCAGCATTTTGGGTACTTTGTCAACTGGTAGCGGTCTATTAGATTAAGTTTTGTACATATTTATATCTAGTTATAGTTTTTTGTTTGGTAAATTTTAATTTAGTAAATTCCAATTTATAATAAAATATATTTGCTACATAAAAATTATGTATATATCAAATGAAAAATACCTATTCAATGATACCCCACTTGACGCTGTTCGTCGATTGGTTTAGTTGGTTCGAGTTCTAACCTCACACATTCCTTTCCTTCATCCCTGGGAAGGATAGAAAGTGCAAGTAATTGTCCTATTAAACTAGTGGCTTTGTTAGCTGAAGACCTCGTTTATTTTCGAAATAAAAACATGTTTTTTTTTTACGTTTTAACACCCATATCTCGGAAATTTAAAAAAATTACAAAAACTGAACCGACAAAAAAATATACACAATTATCGAACGTGCTCACAAAATTTCATGAGAATCGGTTGAGAAAAGCGACTTGTAGAGGAGAACAACCGGAAATCCGGACATACGAAAGCAGTTTTGCCCAAGCTGAAACGTAGACGCTTCGCTCGTGCATCACGCTCGCTAGGTCAAAAATTCGAGTGTGCAACCTAATGCGATGCAATTAAGCTACTTTTATTCATTAAAGAAGTATGGAAAATGAAATCCACATGCAAGCTATATAGATTTTCCAATCACAAAAACAAATACAACATTGACAATACCTTCCTAAAACTTCAACAATACCTTTCTAAACATTGACAATAGGACTGTCCACACTCGGCACGGCAAACAACAAACATTGTCAATGAAAAGAATTGCACAACAATCGGCACTAACCATAAAGAAGGATTAGCCGGACCAAGACATAAAGCAACGTGGAGCCAGAAGGCCACTTGTTAGGGCTACCAACACATGGTTTTAGAGCTTTTTTTTCTTAAACTCTTAAATAAAATTCTTAATTCTGAAACTCTTGAACTGCACGTTTTAGTAGGGTGGCGTTCGCCTTCTAAGCAGGGGGTATCGGGTTCGATTCCCGGCTGAAACACAAGTTTTCTCCCCAAGGAAAATGATACCGTTCGGGGATCAAAGACGAGGGCAATGAGTTCCACTCCTTCACTGTACGGATGATAAACGCAGAAGCGAAACGCTTCGAGCGAACTGGAGGTATATCAACCATATATGGATAACGTTTGATAGTTTGTATTGTAGTTAAATGGTAAAATAGGCATGGGGGAATTAAATCGTATAATTCCTTGAATGTAGATTGTAGAGCTTACTGTGTTTCTGGCTTTTTTTTTGTGAGAAAGACTTACTTATCTCAGGGGTGACCTCTTAATATTCTACAAATTGTTTTTATAAAAAAAAATCTTTGTTTTAATGTAAAAATGTACTCCCGAGGCGTCAGGCACCGACATCTAAGAGACAATTTGCGTCCATTCCTTCGCAAAGAATAAACATTACATTTAGGCTTACTCGCAGAATGCCAATAAGCAAATTGTCACGCAATCGCAAAATGTCCCATACTCAAAAAGTCCCATGTGTACCATTGACAGATGCAGAATCCTAAATTCAAAATTGTATTTATCTATCATAAAAGTATATTATCCTATCCTACTAATCCTACTAACTTACTAATCCTACTAATTCTACTAATCCTACTAATTATTATATATATCCGAAAGATTGTGTGTAAGTGTGTGTCCAAGTGTGTAACTGTGTAAGTATGTTTGTTCCCTCTTCACGCTTTAACGGCTGAACGGATTTGGAATAAATTTGGAATGTACATAAATTATGCCTAGGATTAACACAAAGGCAACTTTTTAACTTGATAATAGCGGGCGAAACCGCGGGGCATGGCTAGTGTTAAATGAATTAATGAACATAGCTAAATGAAACCACTATTAGGTAAAATAAAACATTCAATTAATTAATTATTCAATTAATCATGTATGAGTAATAGTAGATTGATAACCAAGTGCCGTACCACTACACCCAGGACATATGCAAGCGAGAACGATTATAATTAATGGGTGTAATATATGGTTACGTCTAATATTATATGATTTACATATGAGAGAAATTACAAAAACAATTTAAACCTAATAAAAGAAACAAGGGTTACTGCCTCGTACTTACAACAGCCGTCACCTTTCATTGATTGTATCCAGACTCCAGCTCAATGACCAAAAAGCACTCACTCACCCCCGACCACATACATCATAACTTTCCAATAACACTGAATTTTATTTCTATTGTAGTAAATTGAGCAAAAACTGGCATCCTAAAAACATGACGTTTTCGCTAAGGTCAGACAGTACTTCTCACCGGGACAGCTTCTAAATCTAAAATGTACCAAGTTGAAGTTAGATCACGTATGTAATACTGTGGTCATCTTGGGGATGGGTCTGCCAAGTACCAGCTTGAAACTCTGGAATCCGTTGACCGACGACGGGCCAAAAGACTTATTGGCAATAGAAAGCTGGTCGAGTTATCGACGTAAGGTAAACTATCAGTTTTCTATCGTTTACATTTAGGAGAGTGTGCGCATGAATTGTAGGAATTAATTCCCCCATGCCTGTTTTACCAACTAAAACAAGACTTACCATCTAAAACAGTCAAACGTCATCCATTTATGGTTGATATACCTCAGGGTTCGCTCAAAGCGTTTTGATTGTTACTTTTATCATCCTTACTGTAAAGGAATCTAACTCATTGCCCGCGTCTTTGTTCCCTGAACGGTATAATCAAAAGTCTTCAAGTCAAGAGAAAAGTAAAGTGAGATAAAGGTCAAACGGCAGTCAATGTGAAAGATACTCACTCAGTCAGCCAGATGGCAACAAGTTTGACACATAATGTATTTAAACTTTTCAGACCTATTATTCATAAGGCTTTTTACTCAATATGGTAGCCCTAAAAGGCCAACCATAGCCGCTAGCCGTAGCCCACTTACAGTTTACGAGGGGCCTTCCCTTTGTGAGGCGGCCGTAAAGACTTGAAGACAGCGTAAAAGCAATTGAGGAGTTGAAGACGGTAGGGCAGTTCGTCACGCCCGAGTGGAAAGTGCGGAATAGCAAGTGGTCGTTCGCACATACTCGTTTTATCCTCAGAGGTAGGTTAGCAGAACTAGTCGGCACTTAAATATTCGCGAAATCTACATCGTTAAACTTTGACATCGTCTAGGCACATAAGTACACCATATTGTCGTGGCGTCTGTCGTCCACTGTACAAATAATAAAATTCATACATTTCCGACATCTTCGGTGTCGTGGTTGCCGGTAGCATTCACTTTACACACACAATCCCACCAAGAACCAATAATAAAAAAATCCTTTTTGGGGAGAAAACTTGTGTTCCAAGGGTATCGAACCCGATTCATTATTTTTTATTTTTTGTTTACTGAAATCTGACATCGTCATCGATTAATGTTAGAAAAAGTGTCCACAGAACATAGGCGACTAAACGACAAGACGACACAGCTGGCGCACTGGAGAGGTCTCCGTCCACTGCCCCGTGGATCCTGGGTTCGATTCCCGGCAGGAGCACAAACTCCTTCCCAAGGGATATTCTGGGTGTAATTTGTGTGTGATGTGAATGTTTCCGGCACCCACGATACAAGACTTTGAACTTAGTGTGGGGCTGTGAGTGTGAATATGTTTGCGTTTTGACATATAAGTGACAATCCCGCCTCGCTGAAAACTTCGTAAGATGAAAATATTAATATGGACGTCAGTCGAAGCTAATCATAAATAAATAGTTCCAAGCGAAAGTAAGATGTGTAGTATAAAGATTAGTAGAAAGCCTTAATTAAATTGTTTTAGTTTGTTTATAATCACATACCTACATGTATCCACGTTTGTATAGTGTAATCGGTAGACTTATTTCGCAAGTTTATGTTAAACCCGATGTCCTTTTGTTTGTAGGTCTATGTAACCTTTAATTGTTGTCTAAAGTGTGTCAAGTGACAACCCCTACTATATCAAAGCATCTCGTAAAGTATTCCGATTAATCACTCCTAAAACTGGAAACAAGCGAACGTTCGCAAACTAATGAAGTAATGCCGGGTAGAGCGGGTGAAGCCGGTCTTTGTCAACGCGCATTGGAAAGCTATAGTCGTAAAGTGGTCATAAAAACGTGGCAGCTGGTGCACTGCGGCATGGCACTTTTCCACTTCGCAGTCGACACTGTGGTAAGGCTAAGGTGCTTACCCTCTCACCTACAACATGAATACTTCCTTAAAACTCGAAATTTTAATAATTACGTACTATAATAATCAATCGAGTTAACATTATAATAACGACTATATAAGCACCCGCTGCATAATGGCGACAATCTCTGCGTCCGAATTGTACAAAATCGGTTAAATTCACAAATCATTTAGTCGCTTTTTCACAAAAAAATATTATTAACATAATTTCTGTATATTTATACGATATCTAGGTGAAACAATATGCCAGAATAATACTATGAGATTGCTGTTTATTGCAGGATATGTTTGCGTAACTGTTGAGTTTTAGTGATGAGGAAAATTTTGCCAATGGCAATTTTTATTATTGAACCAAATTCATGTTTTGAGCTCTAACATTGTTACAAAATATGTTCTTCAGTATCATTTACATGAATGATATTACTATATATTGAGTAATATTTATAATAGTAATTGATGTTACTATTAGTATTCCATAGTATTCTATCAGTTTTTATCCTAATAAGATTTTAACAACACTAAAAGTTTTATTAATAACAAGCCAACAAACTAAAAGCCGACTTCATAGTGTACTTTATGTAAAAAAAAAGACGTGTGGCACTCGGGGACTGCCGCGGTAAAGCTATTTGCATAGAGCATTTTTAATTTTCAGTTTCATTTTTCTTCACAAAAAGTTTTCGGTCACGTTGAGATGCGAACTCCGTACCGATGCATACGATTCAGTATCCAGTACCAATCGGCTACCGAGTCTTCTAACTATAACTTCGAAATAAGCATATAGATCTTGACGTTTACTTTTAAAACGTAAACGTCAAAACCTATACGCTTATTTCGAAGTTATAGTTAGAAGACTCAGTAGCCGATTGGTATTGGATACTGAATCGAATGCATCTGTACGGAGTTCGCAACTCAACGTAACCGAAAACTTTTTGTGAAGTCGCTAGAGTGGGGGGCGTTAGGTTTTTTCGTTACGGAATTTCTGGATTAGGTCTCCACGCTCAAGGCCCGCGATAGAAGCTATGCAATAGCTTAAAAAAACTGCCGCTAATTTCTAGGGAATCCAATATAGTGCTATATTAGATTCCCTAAAAATTAGCGGAAGTTTTTTTTATTAATCAATGGTTCTAGGGCTTTTTCAAAATGCGTGGATCGCTTCACTGCTGTAAAGAAATACAGTGGTAATTTACCACCTTTAAGCAGAAAACTCTGTTCACCTAATGACTAAATGATGAAACCAAATACTACGCTCAAAGTATGCTCAACACAAAAATCACGCGATTAATAGCCGGTTAGTACCATAATGAATAGCAATCGCGATAGTTTTCATAATAAAAATAATTGTGGCTGTAATTTTGCGAATCTGGCAGTAGAATCATTAACTTTCATGAGTGCCTCTTTGGGGCCCATGTGAATAAACGATTTTGATTTGATTTGATTTGAAAACATTTTATCCCAACCAGCTACAGTTTTCGTGATTGTTTGTAACTGTGATAAAATATAGAGTCCTTAATAAAAGCTAAAATACATGTTAAACATCCCATTTCTAACAATGATAAGCTAGATGCCTGAAAAAATCTATTATTAAAAAATATAAGACACGTATGTTTCCTTAATCATAAATAATAATCATATAATCATAATCATTTATTGCATAATGTAACATATTGGACAATTTCAACAATTTTCAACCGACATCAAAAAAGGAGGTTCTCAATTCGACTGTATGTTTTTTTTCTTTTTTGTATCGCGATATCTCCGCCAATTATGAATCTATTTTGATGTTTTTTTTGTTTTGGTAGATTTATATTTCAGAGGTGGTCCCATATACATTTTATCAAAATCGATTCAGCCAAAACCAAAATATAGGTCTGTTTTTTTTACCGACTTCAGAAAAAAGGAGGAGTTACTCAAGTCGCGTGTATATTTTTATGTGTTTTACCTCATAACTTCGTTCCACGGGAAATGATTTTGATTTTTTTCTGTTTGAAAGATATAGCTTTTTAAGTGGTCCTATTTAAATTTGATCAAGATCTGATCAGTAATCTTGAAATATCGTCAATAATGCGTGATTAGTAAATCTAATCTGATCAAAGTTCTGAAGATAAAGCGGTGAAGTCGGTTTTTTTAAGCTTTGCTTACGTTTAATTACTTGAGCTTTGCTTGCCTTTAATTATTTAAGCTTTGCTTGCGTTTAATTGTGTCAATTAAATTAAAAAATATAAACATAGTGCGTTGAAATTTCGCGTGACGTCACGCCTCGAGCCACGTATCGAGCCTTTCCCTCCCGAACTTTAATACTCTTTATCTTTATTGATTACTATTGATTTCTTATATAAAACTAGCTTTTGCCCGCGGCTTCGCGCGCGTTAAGAAGTATTATTTTAAAATTGACAAACTTTCATCCCCTATTTTATCCCCTTGGGGGTAGAATTAATCAAAATCCTTTCTTAGCGGATGCCTACGTCATAACATCTACCTGCATGCTAAATTTCAGCCCGATCCGTCCAGTGGTTTGGGCTGTGCGTTGATAGATCACTATGTCAGTCAGTCAGTCACCTTTGAGTTATATATATTTAGATTAAATATCCAATATGTTTTGATAATCTAACTGACGGATTTATTAGTTTTTCTTTTACCCAGGTATCATCCCTATTCTAGTACTATTATACTTTCCTAGTTTCTACGGAGATTTCACGTTCCATATCAACAGAGCGCTGAAAAGCGTTCTACATTACCATTGTTACAAAGTAAACATTGTTTACAAATTTTAATGTTCTACGTTTTCCTGCCCGTTGCTAAAACAATGGGGTTCGGATTTTATGACCCTATGTTAGATATGGGGGTCTATTTCAATGATTGTTTGTGGTCTATGTAGCCCCTATAGCAACAATATGTGTGGCAACACCTATCATTTTATGGTACACAGTTACTTAGTTGACTCTCTTTCGGTTTAAAATAATGTACTCGTGACCAGGCTTATACCACCTGATCTATATATAATATATAATCAATCTTTACATAAAAGCGAAATTCAATGGCTAATTACGAAATCTCGATATTACATGACATACGAAGCAAATAAAATTATGCAATTGTGTTATTCAAAATATGTAAACATATAATAATACTTAAACGCAAGCAAAGCTTAAAAAAACCAACTTCACCGCTTTATCTTCGGAACCTTGATCAAATGCAATGTATTAAACACGTATTATTGGCGATAACTCAAAAACTAATGATCAGATCTTGACCAAATTTAAATGGGACCAAAAGGAAAGCACTAGCTGTCAAACAAAAAAAAATCAGGTCGGTTCACGTGGAAAGAAGACATGAGGTAGCAAATAAATAAAAAAACAGTCGAATTGAGTATCTCCTCCTATTTGTGAAGTCGGTAGAAAAGATTTTTGTGTCCACCCGGATGAAAACGGCCGGGTTAGCTAGTATCGCACTAAATTTTATAAATATGAATGTTAGTGCGTTCAGACAAAAAACTAAATATAAACACAGAGATACACAGATAAGTACAATATACAAACTTATAACATACCTCTTTTTATCAGCAGTAAAAAAAAAATATGCGTTAAAATAATTTTCATGTCAAGGGTGATATTTCTGAAATTCCAAGTATTTTATAAATGAGTTTAAGTTTAATTTAAGTACTTATTAATTATTATTTACATCGGATCGTTAAGATCAATTATTTTCAAGTTATTATCGAGATATAGCACTTAAAATGGCCGTAAAAGAGACATGATGGTGGCCTCAACTATTAAATATTAATAAGTTTGATCAGCAATTTAAATTGAAAGTTATTAATAATGTAAAGGTTTATTAGGCCCACATCGTCCAATAACGGGTCGTCCATTAATCACGTGAAAGGGGGGGGGTCGAAAAAATCACTAAATATCACAAGGAGGGGGTGTAGTTAGATATCACGTGTATTTATTTTTCTTTAAACGCGCGATTTCTAAACCGAAAAGCGGTGCGTGACTTGACTCGCCGTTGCTATGCATTTTTTTCACGGTGCTTAATTTTATTATTAACATTAATTAGATTACTATTCTGAACCTAAAATTAAAGAATAAATTCTGCATTGTTTTAAGTAACTTTGTACCAAAGAAATACACGTAATCTTGGGTAGGGCGGAGGGGTAGTCTACAACATAAAGACACATAAACAACCTCACCACGTATCAATTGGGTTAAAAATTTGCTAAAAAACATCACCTTATTAATGGACGCCCCTAACCGAGACCATTCTAATATTTTTAATAAGAAATACTATGAGTGTAATATATAAAAAAATGTCCTTATCAACTACCGAAGGGACATTTATTCATATTTATATTATTATACAACTACTTATAATATATTTAATCATATTATAGTTGTATACAACGTATTTATTTAAACTCACATGTCTACGCCCGGACGTTTGTTAGGCATTAGTGGAGCCGAAGCCAACGCTTATGTTATTATTATGTTATGTAAGATTCCGGCACCTGCCAATTCTGTCTCATGTATATGTAGGCAGATGATTGTGAATGTGTTTGTATGTTTGTTACTTCTTTACTCTCAATTTTGATGAAATTTGGTGTGGAGGTAGCTGATACCCTGGAATAACACATATGCTTTTTATCCCGGAATTCCCGCGAGTCCAAGACTTACGCAGGTAACATCGCGGGGCGCAGCTAGTTGATCATAGGCTGAAAAACACGCAATCTAGCTATAAAATAAATTTTGTTTTATAAACACAAAGTCTGAATTTCAAAAGTATCGTCTGGTGGCCATTTAACAACCTCTAAAGTCTCTAATTAAAAAGAGCCAGGATTATATATACGCTCTCATTAGGATAAAGATAAGGCAATCTCTTTAGTTAAACGCAACATGGGTTTTTAGTTAAACGCAACAAGGGTTTTTAGTTAAGCGCAATCTGGTTTTCAGTTAAACGCAATCTTATTTTTTGCTAAACACAGTCAATTGACGGAATGACCCCTCCAGTTAGCTCGAAGCGTTTCGCTTCTACGTTTATCATCCGTACAGAGGCGTGGAACTCATAGCCTGCGTCTTTGTTCCCTGTACGATACAATCTGGGTGTCTTCAAGTCTAGAGTGAATGGGTACCTTCTAGGCAAGCATGCATTCTATCTTCGGCCGCATCGTGACTTTCCATCGGGTGAAATAGCGATCAATGCTTGCCTATCTAGCATAAAAAATGAAGCCGTTGGAATCTATACCTAGTATTACTTTATATGGGATATGCATAGTTATTGCAGTTACTGCAAAGATCAGACAGTGTCAACTTTCACCATTACCGATTTTTCTAACACTAGCAATTGCCACATAATTTATTACCTGATTTTAATTATTTAATATGTAATCACTTTAATATACATTTTATAACTCCCAAGGTTGTTTATTACCTACTTTCATGTAGACTTGACAATTATCGCAGGATATTCCGCCATAACAGACGTTTTGATATATAAATTGATTTTGATGAGCGGAACTATAAGGCTGATATTAAAATTTGTATAATTTATATCTATCGTCTGCAATTTATAGGGTTTTTTAATTTACTGCCGTTTCAATAACTAATAGATATTTCTTGATAATCCATAAGTGAAATTAGTAGAGATAGAAAAGTATTTTAATCGGTTTTATAATAAAGGGAATATTAAAACAGGTTGTGTTTCACTAATACCGGTTAAAAGGAAAACCGTTTTTTATGAGCACGCTTTATGCAGTGTACCGTTAATATTTCCAAAATAAGTATTTGGTAAATATAATTTAAAAATCCTATATAAATCCAAATCCTAGTAATGTTGTACATCCGAAAGTTTTTTTTGTGTATGAATAGAAATACGTAAAAAAAATACAGTCGACTTGAGTACCTCCTCCTTTTTTGAGAGAAGTCGGTAAATAAAACTAGATATCTCTGCATCGGCAAGATAGATTTCGATGAATTTTGAAATTAAGATAGTCGAGACCCTGACACGGATATGACATAGGCTTTTCACCGACTTCAAAAAAGGAGCAGGTACTATGTTCGACTGTATGTATTTTTTTTTATGTATGTTCACCGATTTCTCCCGCATTTGTGGACCGATTCTCAAAATTCTTTTTTTGTTTGGTAGATTATACTTTACAGATAGTCCCATATACATTTTATCGAAATCGATAAAATTTATATGGGATAAGCCAAAACCAAAATATAAGAGGTGAAGTCGGTTTTTTTAAGCTTTTCTTACGTTAAATTATTATATCAATTAATTCAGGCGACACTGCAGGAAGCAGCTAGTAAATAACCTATATTTAAATGCATGAAGCTGCGGGGAACGACTAGTATTATATAAAAGTAGAGCTACTAACTATAATAACTACTTATTTAATCTATAAGTGTTTTCATACCTATCCTTTACCGAAATACAATGGCAATTATCCATCCTCGAGCAGAAAAATCTGTCGCCAAGCTCTAACTGGTGTTCGGCAGCTAATCTTATTAGCCAGTCATATTTACCCTTGGACACATCATCACTTACCATCAGGTAAAACAGAGTTCAAACGTTAGCCGATTAATTGTTAAATACAAAACAAAAAAAAAACATTTTTTTAAAACAAAGGTACTTTTTGTTCTACTCATTTATTAAAAAGGTTTTATTGTCGACTAGTTTTATTGACAATATAAACAGACGTGTCATTACTAACCTCTAGCACTAACATCCCTTCAATTCAACACAATATGAAACCAAGATAAAGTTACGCCAACATTACTATGACGTTTCGAGAAAAGCGGTTAAACCGTTACCTCGGCAATAACGCGTTATAATCGCTCGATTCATCAGTCGCGAGTGGGGCCGGCCAATAGAACGCGCTCGCCCCGCCTCCCTCGCCCACCATTGGTCGATGAGCCAACTTTGAATATAGAACCGCTTTTTTTATCTCTAACGCCTACGTAAGCTTGCAAGCTCGTACTGATTGCCGTCCAAGCAGCGGAAAAGGGGACAGATAAAATATGTTAGTGAGGATTGCGCGTGGTTGTGCGACTGTGGATGGGCTGTTTTGTTCAGTGACACAGTGTGAATGCTTAAATGCTACGTTCATTGTTTACCTTTAGTTTTTCTTTGTTCTTTTTTTGAATTTGTTTTCCGCTTCGTATGCCTACTTAAGCTGATATGTCTCTAATTTTTGACCGACTTCTAAAAATTAGGTTCTTAATTCTTCGGAATATTTTTTAACTGATTTCACAGAGGTTCTCAATAAGACTGTATATTTGTTATGTGTTACCTAATAACTTCTTTATAGGTAAACCGACACTGGTAATTTTTTTTAAATTGAAGTTGGTGCTTCCCATTTAAATTTGATCAAGATCTGACCAGTAGTTTTTGAGTTTTCCTCAATAATTTATATTTATTTTAATCTGATGAAGGGTTCCGGAGATAAAGCGGTGAAGTCAGTTTTTATACCTTTGCTTGCGTTTATATTAATTTTATGTATATTACCTCAGAACTTCAACAAACAAAGACAAACAAGAACAAAGAGTAAACGTTCTAGTGGTCCCATTTTAATTTAATCAAGATCTGATGAAGAGTTTCCGAGATATTTGCGATTCAAGTCGGTTATTCGTTTTTTAAACTCGTATATATTAGTTATTAATATATATTAATATTAGTTTATCGATATTAAAGAGAGCTCTGGCTTAAGGTTTACCTATATACCTACACCTAGGTAATCTATATGTATCACGGATGTAATTTATTATAGCTAGCTAGCTGGGACTGGGATGGAAACGTCAGTCGTATACGGAAGGTACTATGGGCTAAAACAACGTCTTTATGGACCACAAAACAAACGAAGCCGCGGGAGCCCCATGAGACGGCGGGACGACCTTGACTCATATTTGAACGAATAGTCTTCCGTAGCACAAGATCGCAAGCTGTTGAGAGAAGGTAAGGAGGCAGACCTACCTACCCTGCAATTGGATACCGTAGGATAATAATAAAAATAATATAATATAATTATATCGAGGTAACCGCCATGTGGGATGTAGATTCGACGATCATTGTCCCGATAGTTGTCTCGGCGAATGGGCTAATAGCGAAAAGTCTCGATCAACACCTCAAGAGGCTTTCGCTAAATGGTTGGATCAAGGGTCAGATTCAGAAGGCAGTACTCTTGGACACGGCACGTATTGTCAGGGGGTTCCTAACTCTGCAGCACTGACCTACCGGTAGCTTGGGCCCTGCCCCGCTGCTGCTGGCATACTAGGTTTAGGTTTTTTTTTACAGTTTTCTTTATTTTGTAATATTGTATTTTTTATTACTTTTTTAAAAATATTGTAAAAAAAAAACCTTAGCCTAAGAAAAAATAATAAATAAAGAGAAAAATAATATACATTTTTACTATAGTGTGTATCTCGATCTCGGTGCCATTTTATATTTTTTATATTTTTCTGTTGGTATAAGAATAATGTTTCATGTGGTAATGCGTGTTTAATACATTAAATCTGATCAAGGTTCCGAAGATAAAGCGGTGAAGTCGGTTTTTTTAAGCTTTGCTTGCGTTTAATAATTTTCTAAATTGGTAGTAGTACATTGCCTAGAGCGCGGAAATAGATCCGCCAATAAAAATTAAAGTATGTATTTGCTTACTTAACGCGTACTTTATAGACAAGAAAACAACTATCTTAAATAATCTAAATAAACTACAATAGCATCTGAGAAAATTTGATGAACCTCAGTACCGTAAGTACCGATACTTTTACAGCATTACGGTATATGTATGAGTGCTGTCATGCTTGACAGATCTCCGTACATCTGTATGTTATTTTAGGGTTCCTTACTTCTAAATAAAAACACGGAACGTTACTTTGTTCGATCGTCTGACTGTCAGTCTGTCAAAACCCTTTATTTTTAGGGGTTAGATTTTACAATAGAATTCCTAAAATCGTAACTGAATTACCACTGGGAAAGTTCAAATCTGTAATAAAACGGGAATGAATTAAGAAATTGATTAACTTACTATAAAACGATCGACTATATTAATGACAAGGATGCATGGAGGCAAACTGCACAAACTCTTTCTATCGGATACCATAATAACACCTAGGTTAATAAAATTATGTATTAGAGATTAAGAATGTTTAAAAATAATAATGAAAAAAAAATGCGCCGCCGAGTTTCTTGCCAGGTTCTTCTCGAGATAGCTGTAATTTTGCGAATCTGGCAATAGAATCATTAACTTTCATGAGTGCCTCTTTGCGGCCCATGTGAATAAACGATTTTGATTTTGATTGATTTTGATTTATCGTCAATTTTAGTCAAAATAATGTTATTGTTTGTGTGATAATATCGTAATAATAGAACTGTCGTAGAAAAAAACAAAGCCTTTTTCTCAAAAACTCACATACGGGAGGAATTCTCAAATATTTAAGAAACTAATTCTTAATAAACTAAATCTACGATCCCTTGGAGGTGCATCAAATAACTTTTAAAAGAATTACATAAAGCAATCGTTTTCACACGCACAGCCTCACACTCAGTTCAATTACTTGTGTCGTGGGTACCGGAAACAGTTACATGACAACACAAATTTCCCTTACGAATAAAACTTGAGTTCCCGCGGGAAATCTAACCCGATGCTTGAAGGCAGACGCACACCTAACTAAATTATTAATTTTGTACGGATCACTCAGAGCGCCAGTCGAACTCTCACTTGTCCAGTTTTTTAATATATATCGCTATTATTCCTGTAGCTAATAAACTGCAGTAATTGAAGTTTTACTGCCCGTATGCTATGTGTTCCCATCCCATAGTAATAAAATGTAAGTTTATTACATGATTACAGGCTCTAGGCGTATTTCTGAGTAACTTTGAAATATAATTGGCATTATGATTGGATGAAATTGTATGGAGAAATGCAGTTGGTGCAGTAATTTCCTGACTTTCAGCTGCTGTGAAATGATTCGTTTATTTCTAATACTTAGTGTGTGTTTATTGCTTCGTGAATATTAAAAAACATTGGCACTAGATATACATAGATGCTGAGATCTATCACTAAATACATATCACAACACAATTTCTATAAAACCACTAGCTGTACCCGGAATGCGTTTAGAATGCCACGTTACGAAAAAGTGTTTTACCTCTTGCACGTTTATGGTTGCCTAGTAGTACCTTAATACCATACTAAAAACTTTTTGGATAGTGTTCATACAAAAACCCTAAAATGGCGATAAAAAATGGGGGGTGGAGGTAAGAAGGGTGAACACTTACTTTATGTTGGAACAATCTGTTACAATGTAAGATTACCCTAATATTTTACTACCTATTGTTGTATCTTAGTCAGTGTCACATTTTTGTTTAACTGTCACTTAGTATATGTGCGCACCGAGAAAGAAAACAAACCTACGTTTAGCTGCAACATCCTTGTATGTGCGTCATAGACTTATGTGCGACAAGGATCTTGTGGCCATCGAGATAGAAAACAAACCTACGGTTTGTAAATACAACATCCTTGCTTGTGGCACTTGACTGCCATTAGCTGGGGGGGCGTTTTTGCTGCTTCAGATAAGTAAAGAGGTTGTTTCCTCATACAAAAAGGTTGTAACTTAAGAGTCGCCAGCTAATAAAATCTCTATTTGTGACGATACAAGTTACAATATTGCAATGAAGTGAGTTTTGTCTAATTTTGACGGAATGGAAAATTGGAATGGACAGGTGTCTGCTATAGATTAAAAAATACCTGTATTATAAAGGTCACCAGGTCCCCACTCCACTAATTTAACATTTTAATTAGAACCTATAGTGTTACTAGAATTTCAGGACTTCACAGTCTGTTGTGAACTTCCAAACATAAAGTTAACGAATAAGAACTTGTTACCTACTATTTATAAGCAAAATATATTGTGGCCTTTTACGCTACCCAACCTACGTCAAGTATCAAATTAAGAAGAGTACTGCAGTAATATAAATAACTACTGCTCGTACACAGTTTATACAACAAATAAACGCTTTCAAACTCAGAGCCCCACACTAAGTGACTTGTGTCGTGGGTGCCGGAAACATTCACATCACACACACAATTACAACCAGAACCAGAAACACACATTTTCCTTGGGGAGAAAACTTATGTTCCCGCCGGGAATCAAACCCGATACCCCTGCTTAGAAGGCGAACGCTCACCCAACTGAGCCAACGGGCAAATATGTGCCTATTTCATAACAAATCCCAATACCTTGGTGTATTTTCGTCATTGTCCGAGTAATGGTTCAATAAACACAGTTAAGCTTGTCGTTAGCGAAGTGTCCTTGTGACCGACATTACGGTTTACAGCTTTTTCATGGCATCCATAATATTAATTATGTTCACAATGTAGAGATATAGCTTCTGGAGCACGTATTTTGTTATCTCGAGAGTTTAAACCTCTGTGGTCGCACGAACATATTGTTTTGAAGTTAGACTCTACCAATAAAACTGTAGTAATGATTTTGTTGTAGATTTCAGCACAAAGGTTGATAAGTACTTATATTTAGGTAGATAGATAAACTCTTGAACACCTTAATTGTGAAAGAACAGAACAGAAAATAATGATTGACAAAATAAGTGTAAGAATTGGCGGTCTTATCGCTAAAAGCGATCTCTTCCAGACAACCTTTGGATGGAGAAATTACGCAATAAATAGGTAGGTAGGTAGGAGCGTTGTCTAGTAAATGGATGCCTCATATCACAAAAAGAAATCTCTGTAAAGAAGATTCCGAACACATTCGAACGATGATTCCGTACTGCTTCTTTAATTTTTTTCATTTTGCTTCGCAATCATTTGCATTTAGCCAGTGTCAAGTAATAATATATTTCAAGTGTATTCCATATTAAAATTCCTAGTCACAAGTCACAGTCAAAGTCAAGAAAAAGAGTCAAGGTCCAGTCATAGTCAAGTCATGCCCTAGTAAAGTGGTAGAAACTTATTACTAGAACTTCTATTGGAGTTTTGAAGCGAAAGAGAAAATCACGTTTTCAACTTGGTATCATTTGCCTACACGTATGTACGTTTACTGCGTATTAACGGTTAATAATCCACCATTATTACACATTAATACTCGAAAAATTACAGGGTTTGGAAAATTATACAAAATCAACAACACTATTTATTCACTTTTGCGGCAAATCTCCCACCCCTCCTTAACTTAGTTGAGTGCTCGTTGGCTTTCTAAGGTCAAGGTTTCTCCCCCAGGGAATTTGTTTCTAGTTTTGGCTGTGATTGTGTGTGATGTTGAATGTTTCCAGCACCCACGACACAAGTTATCAAACTTAATATGAGATGTGAGTGTGAAAGCGTTTATGTTATGTTTATGTTGTTATTATATAGAGCCATGAATTTTTTTCAAACGTCTTTAAAATATCTGATTCAGCGCCAATATTTCTCATTGGCCCTGGACTTTTTGGTCTTCGTGTAAAGTAAAATTAGCATGTTAAATTAAGTAAAAAGAAATCAGGGTTATGTTAACTTAGCCGTGCACCGCGCCTTCGCCCGCGTTAATTAAGTTAAAAAGTAGCGTGTTATTCCGGAATGTAAACTATCTACATTCTAAATTTCATCAAAATCTGTTTATTTGTTACGGAGATACGTGGTCACAAACATTTACACACACCCACACTTTCGTATTTATAATATTAGTGGGATAATTATCAAAATAATTTGCAATAAATACTGTTTTACTATAGGTAGGTACTTTTAATCAAAACTTGATTTATTTATTTTTAAACTGTGGCTGCTCTCATGCACGTGTGTCATTATTATTATACTTATATATTGACTAGTTGAGCCCCGCGGCTTCGCCCGCTGATGATGATGATGATTTAAGTAGGCAAGTCCTAATCCAGAGTAAAAGATATATTTCTACTATGGTATAACTTACCTACATTCCAAATTTCATTAAAATCGTAGTACGTAGTTGTTAAGTAGTTATGGAGATACGTGATACCAAACATTCACACACACACAAACTTTCGCATTTATAACATTAGTAGGTTTTTCCTCCACTTCAACTTGCAGTAAGTATCTTTTGTACTTTTTATGTCATGATTTATTTGAAATACTTATTGTATGTAAGACCGAGTTTTACGACTGAGATATGTACTTTTTGTCTTTTATTTAAAAGTTATAGAGCGTGAATAATTGCGGATGTAAATTATATTTTATTCGCTTTAGAATAAAAATATATTATTAGTTTTGCAATGTTTATTGAAGCTGAACGGTATAATTATTAGGTAATCTGTGTCAAAACGTTTTTAATACTATTTAATTAGAATTAGTTGCAACATGTAATGTAATTTACTTATTACCACACCCACCCCCGCTTCACGCGCGTTTAATTTTACATTATCATTATTTTTACCGACTTCCCAAAAAAGGAGGAGGTACTCAAGTCGACTGTATTTTTTTTTATGTGTGTTACCTCATCATGATGTGTGTTATCGTGAGCCGATTTCGAAATTTTTTTTTAGTTTGAAAGATGTTGGTTTCTAATTGGTCCCATTTAAATTTGATCAAGATGTGATCAGTAGTTAGTTCTTTAAATATCGTCAATAATGCCTATTTTGTGGACTACTTTGACGATGTTCTCGTTTAACCGACTTCAAAAGTTACCTCATAACTTCTTTCGTTGTGAGCCGATTTTGATGATTATTTTTTTATTTGAAAGCTGATGCTTTTCATGTAGTCCCATTGAAATTTGATCAAGATCTGATCTCTAGTTTGAGTTATAGTCAATATGCGTGTTTAATCCATTAAATCTGATCAAGGTTCCAAAGATAAAGCGGTGAAGTTGGTTTTTTTAAGCTTTGCTTGCGTTCAATTAATGTCTTATTTATTTGTCTGTTACACTTGTTTGTAGAAAATTAATTCGCTGTGTTGCGCTTCACTCATTGTTTTCATTATACTCGACTAACAACTGAGCTCGAGCAATAGGGATATACTGAAAACCAGCCCTGCGTAGACATAGTCTGCGCAGCAGTGCTAAGTGTATTCCTTTTGCCAAATGCAATCGAAAGCAAACATTTTAATCTTTATAATGTATGTTTAAGATCGGTTTTGTTGTTTTTGTTGTATAAAATGTAAATGTTAAAACTTATTTTTGGCAATAAATATTTTTTTTACTTTTACTTTACTTTAAACCCAAGAATACTATTATATTTAAGGATTAATACTGAATAAATTTCGTTGTAAGATTTTATCAAAGGTTTAATGAAAGAACTTAGTTCTGTAAGTCAACCGTAGCACAGCTATATGCAATCGCGGAGTTTTCTTTAAGATTTTAGAAGAACTATAATTCTCTATTACGTCATGTCCATGTATATCTTAAAGTTTAGGCTACTTAAGCCATGTTAATTTATTTTAGGCGACTTTGTCGAAAAATATAGCTTTTATCTACTCACATAAAACTTAATTAGGTTTTATCAACAGACTGCAAAAAAGGAGGTTCTCAATTTGACTGTATTTTTTTTTTGTATTATGTTGCGTGATATTTCCGCCGAATGAATATATTTTGAGGATTTTTTTGTAGATTATAGGTACTTGGAGGTGGTCCAACATAAATCGAAATCAAAACCACAATATAAGCGGGGAAGTCGGTTTTTTTAAAGCTTTGCTTGCGTAAAATTATTTTATTTATAAACCTTCAGTGAAATATTATATAACTGATAATGAAAACCACATTTAAACCCTTTACGTGGTTAAGGGGGAATTAAGATATATACAGACAGACAGACAGATAGACGCGGAAAGCGACATCGTTTTATACTATGTAGAGATAGTAATACCACGCATCCTAAAATTAACAGCATTTCTTTAAATTCCTGGTACTCATTGATGATCTTTCACCTTAAAGACATAAATCAAAACTACATCTTATTTCCTTTCAGTTACCACTGATCAATTCGTCATAACTTCGCCCTCTCGTTTAGCCAAGCAATATATTCCAAATAGACTTTATCACAATTACCGTAAAACTTATTTTAAAATAACACTTAAGTTCCAGGAAAGTGTTATTCCAACTATATATAAACAAATTGAATGGTTTGCGAGCAGCTTTACTGCAAAATAAATGGCTGCCGACCATCTAAGAAAATAAATTGCCCATAATAAGACACTGTTTATTTACGGGGATAATAAAAAAATATTGTACACGAAGATATATAAATGTAGATTATGAACCACTGTTAAAATACGAAACGTGGGTAGGAAGAAACTCATTATGCATTTTTATGGCAACATTAACGGTTCTCGTGACGGCACTTACATTATCCATTTTTTAATTACCCCGACGCCGCCATTTTGAATTTTGTCACGCCTCCTTGTTACGACTTAAAAAAATATATACACGTGTTAAATAAAATACTCTTTTTTGAAATTTTGGTTCGCAAACTTGTGCATTTAGTCAGTGTCAAGTAATAATATATTTCAAGTGTATTTCATATTATAAGTCCTAGTCACAATCAAAGTCAAGTATAAAAGAGTCAAGGTCCAGTCATAGTCAAGGCATGCCCTAGTAAAGTGGTAGAAACTGTACTAAAACTTCTATTGAAGTTTCGGAGCGAAGGTGAAAATAACGTTTTTCAACTTGATATCATTTGCTTATGCACATTTACTAAGTATTTACGGTAAATAATCCTCCATTATTACACATTCACACTCGAAGAATCACAGGTTTTGGAAAATTATACAAAATCAACAACGCCATTTTTTCATTTTCACTGCAAAACTCTAAAATACTCTTTTATACTTCTTATATGCGAATTAACTGTCAAAATTAAAAAAAATAATTGGCGAAACGAGAATACTATTTAAAGCAGGATTTCTTTGTTTCCAAAGAAAAAAACAATAGAATATCTGTTGTTTCTTTTGAGGTTTTTTTTTTTTTTTTATTTGTGACAGGCTAGTGTTTGACCACTATCTCACTGATGATAAGCGACGATGTGATCGAAGCTGGTAAACACACTAGACCTGGAATACGCAGGCTCTCAATATATACGATAACTGCCGGAACACCGTATTTGGCTTGGCGGCAGACTTTCAACTTGATGGTGGTAAGCTACTTTGGTAGCAAGCCAGGCGAGCAACTCACAAAATGCTCTACCACCTCTCAAAAATTTCTTTTGGGACGGTTTTGAAATTCTGATCTGCAACCTTATTGTGTGACGATAAGTGGTGGGTCAACACTATTATAATTAATTAAAATGTTTCCCTGTAGATAATACAAAAATTTCACTTCTTCTGTGTGTCTTTACGACTCATCCTATTGTATATTTCCTATGTCACTTGCCTGATTGAAAGTGAAGATGCGGTCGAAAATGTAAAATGCTTGCATATGGCATAAAAAAGGTAAAGATTCACTCTAGACTTGACACCATTATTATTTTTTATTTATGTAAGCCTAGCCTTGCCCCGCGGCTGCGCCCGCTATCATCAAGTTAAAAAGTAGCCTAAGCGTTAATTCTAGGTATACGCTATGTACATTCTAAATTTCAGCTAAATCCGTTCAACCGTTTAAGCGTGAAGACGAACAAACAAACTTTCAGATTTATAATGTTAGTAGGATATAGTAGGATTATTTTGATTACCTCTACAGCATTATAAGTAGAAAGAAAGAAAATAAAGAAAATACATTTATTATTAATGACACACACAACATTTACACTACAAACAAACAGCAAAATAAATAAAATACATAGATGAAATAAAAGAATAAGAAGTGTGAAATGTTGTGAGTGTCATGAATATGGATTACGACTCTGCATACGACTAAGGTTAGACCTTAGTCACCGATTTTCAGTCGCAACCCATAGCCATGACTTCACGAACTTCAGGACAAGTATTAGGTTTTTTATGTAATTAAGGGACGAGACGAGCAAGTCAAAAAACTAGACAATGTTGTCTAGTTGACAATATCTATCAACGTCTTCAAAACATCAATATCAAGCACATTAACTTGTCGAATTGCGCGTTTGCTTAGTTGGGTAGCGTTCGCCTAAGCAGGAGTATCGGGTTCGATTCCCGAATGAAACATAAGTATTCTACCCAAGGAAAATATGTGTTTCCGGTTCTGGTTGTTATTGTGTGGGTGATGTAAATGTTTCCGGCACGCACGACATAAGTAATCGAACTTAGTGTAGGACAGAGAGTGTGAAAACGTTTGTTATGTTATATTTTTTTTTTTTTTTTTATACTCGATAGGCAAGCATTTGATCACTATTTCACCTGATGGAAAGTGATGATGCGGCCGAAGATGTATCTGTCAAACTAGCTGCGCCTTGCAGTTTTACCCGCATAATTCATGGACCCGAGGGAATACCGGAATAAAAAGTCAGCTACCCTCATACCAAATTTCATCAAAATTCGTTCAGCCGTTTGAGCGTGAAGAAGTAACAAACATATCAACACACCCACAAACTTTCACCTTTATAACATTAGTGTGATAATCACAACCGGACACGACCCAATCCATACCTGACCCACCACTGCCACAACCGGCACAATAAACCCAATGTGCCACGTCCGGCACAGTACAAGCGGCCATTCAGAACAATCGCCTTACATTGTCCTGGAATATACTAATAAGTACTTAGAACCTAGTATATGCTCTGGTGGACGTGACTTCTCGCAGACTTGCGCAGGAAGTGCTGGCTGGGGCGATAAGGATAGTGTAAACAAAGCCTAATTGCGTACAGGGGCTAGCGATAAGTACAGACAGCTTGGGACCTTTCTCATTCTATACTACGGTGCACGATACATCCTTACTAATATTATAAATGCGAAAGTAACTCTGTCTGTCTGTCTGTTACGCTTTCACTCTAAAACTACTGAACCGATTTAAACGAAATTTGGTCCACAGATAGTCTAGAGCCTGAGAAAGGACATAGGCTACTTTTTAACCCCGAATTCTGGCTGGTGCGGGACTTACGCGGGCAAAGCCGCGGGGCGCAGCTAGTAATAATATAATATAAACGCAAGCAAAGCTTAAAAACCGACTTCACCGTTTCTATTTTGGTTTTGGCTTGATCGATTTCAATAAAATTTATATGGGACTATAAAAAAATCATCAAAATCGATTCATAATTGGCGGAACATACGTTTATCGCGTAACTTACAGTCGAATTGAGAACCTTCTTTTTTGAACTCGGTTGAAAAATAATTAATTTATTGTTTTAACGTTTTTGCAGTAACTATTATGCTTCACGCTATGTTATACAATATACAATTTATAATACAATAACTCTTTATTGACACCAAAAGCTTACAGAGAAACTTATAAATATATGTACATTGGGTGGTCTTATCGCTAAGAGCGTTCTCTTCCAGGCAACCTTTGGATGGAAATATAAACGAAGGAGCACAAATTCCTTCACAAGGGTTATTTGTGCTTCTGGTTCTGGGTGTAATATGTGTGTGATTTGAATGTTTCCGGCACCCACGATACAAGTCTTTGAACTTAGTGCGGGTCTGTGAGTGTGAATGCGTTTACAAAAAAAACCTACATAACCTACCTACAACCTACATGGGCCCAAAAGTGACAGTCATGAAGTTAATGACTCTATAATACATTCAAATATAACCTTTTTGTAGCGACAGAAAACCTCGTTAAACATTTATAACTGTTTCTTGTCTCTATAACGTATGAATATAGCAAAAACATTGTGACTAATTCTGACAAGCATAACGCAATTTTCGTGGAACAAAACTCTTAACATATAACAAGAAACATTCAAAAGTGCTAGACAATTTACTCTGACCAATCATTCCGTCTCATTTTATTGCATAACAATGTTACGCGCTCCAACATAGAAAACAATAAAAAAACTTCCTCCATTTATCATCGTTAGAAGGCGTATCGTCACGGACCATTACTTTTACACTAAAATATCTAAACAACAACAAACCTTCTAACTGCAACGATAAGGTTGAAATTTACATGGTCGGTTTTTGTACCAGCGTGATGAAACTGCGCAAATGGGTGGGGCTTCTTGACAAGTATTAATGACTGTTGTTGTAGTGAGAATGTGTGTTGTTGCCCATACATGTCGAAGGCAGTTATTTTACGCCTTTATCTATTCGCTGGCGATAGATAAGCATAGGTTGTGGTTGAAAAGTGTGACTTATGTTGTATGTTTAAGAGTCAATATCATTATTTATAACTATCTACAATTCTACGCAAGACTACACTCTTAAAACATGCTTAACGCGTTTAAGTATTGGTTTTATTTATCGGATGCATTTCGGAGATTGTACCAAGGAACTACACGATCTATTTCCCCTATCCCCGTTCCATCATCGGACAAGCAAACAAACGGCTAAGCAACACCGCTATATGGAAGACATTCCACAAATGCGGACGAAGCGTTTTGCTTTCACATTCATTGTCCGTACCGCAAAGGAATGGAACTCCTTGCCTGAGTCGGTGTTTCCCGATGTGTACAATATGGGAGTTTTCAAGTTTTCAAGTAGAGTCTATCTGCTAGGCAAGCTTGCTCCATCGTCGACATCAGGTGAGGTGGAGTTCAAAAGTTTGCCTATCTTTAAAATAAAAAAAAAGACACCATTAATATAATAATACTAACTCGAACTAGAAAATCTTAAGTTTAATTACTACATCTACAGACGAGCGATACGGATAAAAATGATTTCTAAAAATAATAACTAGAATTAAAAGAAATTTGCATTGAACCAAGCGAATGGCGGTCTCATATAATTATTGAAACACAATTTCTTAATTTGAGAAAAACACTCTTAAACTGATCATGCTGATCTACGGGTACATAGCACAAAAAAGTAATTTACACACACATTTTATGTTACTTAATTGACATTGGCAAAATGCACTAGTCGTGCGAAGCTAAAACAAAAAAAAACATCTACAATATTTATTTGCCTGGAAGCGTTTAATTATCTTGTAAATCAAAGTTTATATTGACAGGTTATATTACATAAAAGTTAACGTTACAAGACTTACGAGAGAACGAATAAATCATGATCATTGGACTTACCTATGTTAGGTCGATTGACAAGTCTGACAACCTCTTTAAAGCGAGGGATACACCCGGGGGAAAAAAGTCCCGTGACACGAGTTGGTGACATGTCAAGTAGAGCGATTTCGCTTGACGTATCTGGCGACATCGCGTCATTTATTATTATGTCCGTAGCGACGTCAGGCAAAGAGACACGTGTCGCGCGGTTTTGCCAGACATGTCGAGTGAAGTCTTATTATATATTTATGTTATATATTTTTTAGATATGTATGTATAATCTAAAGTATTTTATATTTATAGATAGATAGATAGTTAGTTGAACTCTTTAGTGTGCACTAATTTAAAAAGAAAATATCAGCAAAAAAATAAAAATAACTTAGGCTAGTACAATGGGCGGATTTATCGCTTATCGAGAGGAGATAGCAAATTTTGGGACTGTGGCGTACTACAGTTCTAAACAAATTATATATATACAAATAAAGTTTTAGATACAAAATATGTAATACATACATACATATTTTATTATTATCTATATACATTTTTATAGGATAAGTATACTTTTTTTCTATAGTTATCTTTCAAAATATTTTCTTTCCCCCTGATTGATGCACGCCTCATGTCATTTCATTTCCACCGCTGGATAACTGATAGAGAATGCCTTTAGCATAAAGTCCTCCTTTTGTACACTATTATTGTACAATAAAGTATTAAATAAATAAATAAAGTCCAGGAGCGTCTCGTCACGCCATCCGACGTTGCTGGCAATGTCCCAGGACAATTATTGTCCCCTAGTGTATCCCTGACTTAACGAGTTATGAAAATAGTCGTATAAAGAGAGAAGCTACCAGTCAAAGCTATTGGCCCTCGACCTTATATACCTTTTTATACATCTATAGAAACTCATTGAATATCTAAACAAGCACGGTTAAGTAAGTACCTTGTCACAGTGAATCAATGTCAATAGTAATTGGAGGAAGAACTTGGTAGAGATTGGACTGTCACTACCAAGTTTTTCCTCGTAAGTTGTTTGAACTGCTCGTTGGCTTAGTTGGGTGGCGTTCGCATTCTAAGCAGGGGTATCGGGTTCGATTTCCGACTGAAACACAAGTTTTCTCCCCAAGGAAAATTAGTGTTTCTGGTTATGATTGTGTGTGTGATGTGAATGTTTCCGGCACCCACGACACAAGTCATCGAACTCAGTGTGGGCCTGTGAGTGTGAAAGCGTTTATCTGTCAAAAGTGGTGGTCAATTCGAGTCGTTGTTGTCTTACGGACTCAGAGGGCAGAGACCTGCCTACTGCGCCAATTGGACTGGGTCGACAAAAATTATTTTTTTATTATTCTCCATAGGCAAACATTTGACCACCATCTCACCTGATGGAAAGTGATGATGTGGTCGAAGATGGAGCATGCTTGCCTAGAAGATATCCTTAGAAGAAGCGCACCAAGCGGGCAGTAAGTCATAGTGTTGTACTAGTTGCATAGAAAGTTATATCTCTTCCAACTACCCACTTCTACCAACCTTACTAAGCGAAACTTTACCGTGGACGCAACGCAAACGTACCTAACCTGTGGTTTACAGTATCCAATGAAAACTTTTTACTGCCGCCATGAAATACGCTACGCGAGGGTTTACTTTGATTGCATTATTTGCATATTGTTATGGCCGGGAGTTGTGTGAACTGTGAGATAGGTAGATTATTAAACGTTGAAGTTTACTGCGTTACTAACATCGACCACCGGATACGTCTGCGGATGTAACTAAACAGACAAAGGAAATTTTCTTTTGTTTCCAACATTTTAACCAAGTTTTTCTGGTAGAGCACTTCTATGCTATTTTTACATATGTTATATATTTATTATATATATTTTTACATACATTTTACACGACTTCGGTGAAACAAAGAGAAAAAGGGTTATTATTTTAGCACCGCATGTAGGTATGCATAAATAAATAAATATTAAACTTTTTTTTCTTTTTTTCTATGTTTGATAGGCCTGCATTTGACCACTATCTCGCCTGATGGAAAGCGGCGATGCGGCCGAAGATGTAGCAAGTCTGCCTAGAAGATACCTATTCACTCTTGACTTGAAGACTGCCAGATTATACCGCTCAGGAAACAAAGACGCAGGCAATGAGTTCCACTCCCTCGCAGTACGTAGAAGCGAAACGCTTCGAGCGAGCTGGAGGAACGTCAACCATGAATGGATGACGTTTGACTGTTTGTCTTGTTGTTAGATGGTAAAACGGGCTTGGGGGAATTAACTCGTATAATTCCTGCGCACACCCTCCGAAATGCAAACGTTTATAAAACGTTTTTACACTCACAGCCCCTCACTTAGTTCAATGACTTGTGTAGGTGCCGGAAACATTCACATCACACACACAATCACAACCAGAACCAGAAACAATTTTCTTTGGAGAAAAAACTTGTGTTCCCGCCGGGGATTTGAACCCGATACCCCCCTGCTTAGAAGGCGAACACGCACCCAACTAAGCCAATAGGCAATTACATAAGTATCTATGTATGTTCGTTTGTTCTCTAACAACGTCGATACTTATAAACCTATTTTATCTTATTTAACGTATAGGGTAAAGTTAATTCGCCTTAAAACTCCTTGTGTTATCGGCTAAGTTCATTTTATAAAAAAAATATTGTCGTGTAAAATAGTCTAAAAACAGACTAACACTGGATGAATATAATAACACATGTGGTAATAGAATATAATGTAGATTTTTTTTTGTTTTCAATTACTTATAAAACAAACGCATTAAACAAACAAACGCATTCACACTCACAACCCCACACTAAGTTCAAATACTTGTATCGTGGGTGCCGGAAACATTCACATCACACACACATTACACCCAGAACCAGAAGCACAAATATCCCTTGGAAAGGAATTTGAGCTCCTGCCGGGAATCGAACCCAGGACCCACGGCACAGAGGGCGGACACCTGTCCACTGCGCTAACTGGGTCTTATAGTAAGCTATCTTGTATCTTGGGTGCCGGAAACATAACCATATCCTGCACACAATCACACCCAAGAACCAGAAATACAAATGTCCCTTAGTAAGGAAAATTGAGTTCTTCCCGGCAATCGAACCTTGGACCTACTACTGGGACTATAGCGTTTTAGCTTTGTATTTTTTTTTATTCAATCTTTGTCAAAAAGAACACATGAACCAAGTGTCTTCGCCTTAATAGAGACAATAAGAAAAGTGTTAATGGACACATTCTTGGATATTTTAAATCTAGCAGAATAAGTTACATTTCAGTTACTTTTTAGCTTAATCTTGGCTAGATTGTAACAAAAATAGGGAACACACCATCGTGACTAATAATAGTAAAAAAAAATTCAATCTTTATGTTGTAGTACTGGATATGGGTTTTTGCGTAGAATAAATTACTTACTATTACTATTATTACTGAAGGGGGTAGTTCAGCATCATAAGACATTCTACCACCACCATCGCTATGTAATCGATTTCACTCACATCTCCCCCTAAATTCCACATAACTTGGCACCACACCGTAAAACAGACATAAACTTAACTTAAACCTGCGCTTAAGTTAGCAACTTCTCTCTAGACTGTGGCTTAACCGAACTACTGCTTAACCTGTAACTTAGCTTCACTTCAGTACTTAACCAACTTGGCGTTAAACTTAAAGTAAAGTTGTACCTGACAGTTGTGCTTCTGTTCCGATTCAAAAGGGCGAAGTTACCGGTGTTGACGAGTTGGCTTTACAATGCAATGCGCTTCTCTCCCTGAGACTTAAGACTTAAGTCTCAGGGAGAGTAGCGCATTGCAGTGCGAGGCAGGACATTGTTATTAAAAAACTGTGTGGTAGAGCAAGCGTGAGGCTTACTATCGAATGGCGAGCATGATCCTTTTCTCACCATATAGTTTGACAATTGTAAAATCAATGTTTCCGAATAAAAAAAACCAACAACGTATTACAAAAACTAAAAACATCTTTATTGTAATAAATTTAATCTTTATCCCATTTAAAAATTTCTTATATTTAATATTTATATTACACCTTTTTTTTTTGAAAGAAAAATAATTCATTTGTAACGATAACAAAATACATGTTTTTTTTTTAAAGTGAGAGAGGTTGCTTTATTTTATTAATAGATAATTTACGTTAACAAGATTATTAACAAAACTGAAAACTTATGAAGTGAAACCCGAAACTTGTAATGTTTAAAGGAAAAATTGTTTATATTATTTACACTAGTTTATTTCAAATTTAAATAATAAAGTTAATGTTTTAATATTGAAATTTAATTATTCGACTTTAAAAAAGGAGGAGGTTTATCACTATTTCATGTATGTATATACTTGATTACCCGATGACGACTATTTGAAAAATTAAACATAAAATGTTTTAATTAAAAATCTATGTTTGATAATAACAATTTGGTAGTCTACCAAAATCACTGTTCTTAAACCTATTTACGTGTGCCATCCGGTATATCCTGTAGTTGAACATCAAATACAAATATCAAGAAATTATTATAAAGAAAAAAAGTTAAAAGCAATTAACCTGAAAAAAGTTGTCTATTAGGCAAAATGAAGGCGCGAGATCTCTGTTCGGGGCGTCCATTAACCGCAATTAGTCCAACCGACTCTGACCGGGTACTGACCTGTACTCCGAAAGAATCACAATAGCTATAAGCAATACCAAGCAGGTACTTTCATCAACAAAAACTAGACAGATTTGAACTGTAGGTACCTATAGTAAGTAGTTATACTAAAATTGTACACGTTTGGTGGATCCAATGAAAAGTTTTCATTGCGGGCGTAAAAGTGGTTCCACGTGGGCCCTACTACGAACTTACGAAGGTGAAATTGCAATGTTTCATGTTGAAGTTAAACTAGCTTTGAAATTCTAATCGGTAACCTTTTTGCGTATCGAAAAGTGGTAGGGGTTAACACTGTAAACACTGAAACAGCTGAGCAGGAATAGCAGGAATAATAAGTGACTAGAATACGCTGTAATTTTCTGGAGATCTTCTTTTAAGAATTTGATAAAACGAAACTGTCACTTTTATTTCGTAGCTATGTTGCTCATTCGCAATCCTAGCAAAACATGTACTTACACTTTGCAGTCAACCCACCTGTATATTATCATTATAAACACAAAACACCGCGTCAAACACTACAAACACACCACCATGCTTCTAATTCACACAACACTCTCACTCACGACTACATACACACACTTTTTACAACAATCTATCTACCTAAAACAAAATACAATTGATGGTTTTGGTAATATCAATAACACCAGATCACAAATTTACTCTACAACCCATGACTCTCACAAGTACACATTTCAGAAACAATATCACAGACTATTATGGATTTCCCATCTTACAAAATGGACATAGCAGATGACGTAGATAATACAGCGCTGATACAGAACGCGCATTTGAACTTGCCTGAACAGACCGAACTATTTTTAGGAAACGTTAGCAAACAATATACCATAATAACTCAAAATATTCGTAGCGTAAGGAAAAATTTTGATGGTTTCAGTGTGTTCCTGTCAAGACTTTCCTTCTTACCAGATTTTGTAGTCCTTACTGAGTGTTGGTTGGACTCTTCTTTCTCTAACATTACGCTCGACGGCTATAATTGCTATTGTTCCAAAAATTACCTAAATCAAAATGATGGTCTCATAATACTCGTTAAAAACCACTTAAATATCTCAATTTCTGAACCTCAATTCAATGACGGAAACTGTCTCATAGCAAATATTGGCAATATACTCTCAGTTGTAGCTATTTATAGATCTCCTTCAATAAATAATGTGGGAAATTTTCTTGACTCCTTGGAACAAATAATAACGCAAAATAAATGCGAATCTCTATGTATCACTGGGGATGTAAACATTGACATCAAGCCCAACTGCCAGGATGCCATTAAAGCTGACAAATACTTGAGCATGATCGGACACTACGGCTTAATATCTGGACACCAACTTTCTACCCGAGGACCAAATTGTCTTGATCATGTTTTATTGAAGACAGGATACAAGGTTCATGTGGCCGTTTGTTTGTCGGATGTTACAGACCATGATACATTGATTACAGGCATTGAGGTTAATTCATTAAAAGCAGTACAACCACCAAGGCAAATTGTAAAAATTAATTATACAGAGCTGACTCAAAATCTAAAACAAATAGACTGGTCTAGTATATACGAAACATCAGATATTAACTCTGCAGTAAGCAGTTTTCTCAATATTTTAAATGCATTAATAAAATCTCACCAATCAGAGCTAATTGTTAAGAAGTCTAGAGCTATTCGCAAGAATTGGATAACGCCTCGCATAATCAAAAGCATTAAGAAAAGAGACGAAATGCACTTAGCAGCAAAACAACATCCAAATGACAAAATACTAGAAATCCAATACAAAACTTACAGAAACTACTGCAATAACCTTCTGCAAAATCTAAAAAATTCTTATGATTGCAAACTCATTAAAGAAAGCGAAGGTAATAGTAAGAAAATTTGGAATGCTATCAAAACTATTGCTGATATCAAAAATATAAAATCACAGAGTCCTGATCTACTTAAGCTGGCCAATACTCCAAAAGAGGCACTTAATCAAGTAAATCAATATTTCGCTAATATTGGAGAGCATTTAGCCACAGGCATACTGTCAAAACTTAAAACTACAGAAACAAATTTAGCAAACTCAATTGGTATTCTTACAAAAAATTCAAACTCACTATTCCTCACTCCAACTGATGACTTTGAAATTTACAAGATTATAAGTAGTCTTAAAACTGACTCATCGCCTGGACCGGATGATATCAGTAATAAAGTACTCAAACTAGGTGTATTGGAGCTAGCCAGACCTATAGCCCATCTGTGCAATCTCAGTATGAGTACAGGCGTTGTCCCAGACTGTTTTAAGATAGCCAATGTTTGCCCAATTCTCAAAACGGGGGACTGCCAAGAAATATCAAACTATAGGCCAATATCCTTGCTCAGTTCGCTGTCCAAGCTATTAGAAAAGATTGTGAATAAAAGATTGCTCAATTTTCTTGAAAGAAACAACGCACTGGCAGAAAATCAATTTGGCTTTCGCGCAAATAAGTCGACGGAGGACGCCGTTATGTCTTTGGTCAGCCATGTTTCTAGTAAACTTGATAATGGCCAGAAATGCATCGGCGTTTTCCTCGACCTGGCAAAAGCTTTTGATACAGTATCCCGTCCTATACTTCTTAACAAACTTGAGCAATCTGGCATTCGTGGAATAGCATTGGACTGGTTTAGATCTTATCTCTCCGACCGGAAACAAAGAGTTAAATTAGATGGTCATTATAGTGAACTCTATGACGTGTCTTTCGGTGTTCCGCAAGGAAGTGTACTAGGTCCATCCCTATTTCTTTTATATATCAACGATCTCTGCACCCTTCCCATAGCCCAACCGAATATATTTGCATTCGCTGACGACACTGCCATACTGTTCCATGCAAACTCCTGGAATAATGTTTATAAAAATGTCCAACAGGGCCTTGAACTTGTAACGAACTGGCTTAACAAAAACCTACTTACATTAAATACGTCTAAAACCAAGTTCATGGAGTTTAAAATAAGAAATAGTGGCGTACCACACCTACAAACGCAGCCGCTCTGAATACACTCTTGTCATGATGGTAATAGTAACCATTGCCAATGTCCACATATCGAAAGAGTTAGTCACATTAAATATTTGGGGCTCATAATAGACGACAGGTTAACTTGGAAAGAACATGTCGATCTTGTTTGCTCTCGCATCAGAAAGCTTAAATTTATATTTATTAGACTCCGTAAAGTTGCAGACACTAAAACCATTAAACTAGTTTACACTTCACTAGTACAATCTATTATAAGCTATTGTGTAAGTGTCTGGGGAGCCGCATGCAGTTCATATCTAATAAGGGCTGAAAGGGCTCAAAGAGCTATCCTAAAAGTTGCGCACAGAAAACCTTTAAGATACCCCACTAAAACCCTCTATAGTGAAACCCAATGCTTGACAGTTCGACAACTTTATCTATTGGCTATCAACTTAAGATTCCACAAAGATGCACCAATCAAAGCTATCATAACCAAAAGGTCCCAGCGACTGTTGAAGTGGAACACTCCTGCCTACCGCACGTGTTTTGCTCAGAGGTGTTATTCATTTATGGCGCCATATACTTATGCAAAAATGAATAAAATTCTTGACATTTTCAATTGCACAAGATATACCTATCTGCAAAAAGAAAATTACCAAATGGCTTCTTAATTTGGATTACTCACAAACTGAGAACCTATTACGCATCGCTAAATAACGTAACGTTTTGACTGAAATATAGCAATGAACATATTTAAATCATGATGATTATGATATACCCTCTCCATTCACCCTTCCATCTCACAGATACACACACACACACACATACAGACACATCCACACACACACATACACATACACACATAACACTACTTTTACAAAGTTAGACACAACACAATGAGTAAAAATTTCCAGAAAATTTAATCCAAATTATATATATATATATATATATACATATTTATATATCTTTATACATTATATATGTGTTATCAGGTCAAAACTAGCACAAACGGGAGAAACTGATCCTCATAACACAGGGAATCCTAGTATGAGGTCAGTGTTAACCAGACAGTAATTGTAGTTCAAGCAGCTTCACCTTTCCTATAACGAATAGATAGATAACTGTGGTAAATAATTGAAAATTTTCCCTGCAATACAAAAAAGTTTAACTTCAGTCTTCGTCTGTTTTTTTGGTTTTGGTACGTAAACATTAATGAATTCCGGATTGTAGGGCACATCGCCCTTTTTGATAACCAGTGTAATTAAGAGATTTAATATATAATATCTCGAGGTGACAAGCGCAGTGCTTTGCCGCGCGATAGTTTGACCTATTGGTCAACCATTAGGTCAACCCAAAGTTTTTAACGGCAGCAAACTGTAATGGGCAAACGTGACGCTTAGAGCCTCTTCAAAGATCTACAAAAATCGTGCCTGAAAAATGGTCAACCTATTCAATATATTCAATAAATCACAATAATATTTAAAATGCGAAAGTTAGTGTTTTGTCTTCTTACTGCAACAGTGAAGATATTCGGATGAAATTTGAAACGTACATAGGTTACCTAGGATTACCACATAGCCTGCAAAGGCTAATTTTAAACATGATTAACGCGGGCGAAGCCGCGCGGATCTAGTAAGGATATAACCCTAAAAGAAACGGTTAGATATTTGATACGCTACAACAACAGAGGGTTCTGTTACCGTATAATAAGTAAGATATATGGTCACATGATAACTAATGCAAATAAAACGCTATAAAATAGTTAATTAAAGTCAAGCGAGAACCAAAGGTATCCCCCCGGGCTCACTGCGGCTTACCGTATGCAAGGAGACGGAGATTGTGTTAGTTTCCGACTTGTTGCCATGGCAACGGTAGTTTCCTCGCAGTTTGACTGTCCGCGGTCTGTCTGTATTGCGCATCACTTGTTCTGTTGTTTTGTCATATCTACCCACAATTAAACTGAAGTGGTTGAGAAAATTAGCAGCAACAACTAACAACAAAATTTGTTGGACAAGTTTCTTAGGGTTGTAAGTCCGATATTCAGAGATAGTTTTTAAGTCCATTTTGAGGTGGCACATAAATTTTATCGAAATCGATCTAGCCAACCTACTTCCCATGTGCTTCCATTTAAATTTGATCAAGATAGGACCAGTAATTTTAGAGTTATCCTTAATAATGCGTATTTAATTAATTTAATCTGATCAAGGGTTCTGCAAAAAAAAGCGGTGAAATCGGTTTTTTAAGCTTTGCTAGTGTTTAAATTATTTTATTCAAGATAGACAAACGTTGCAACAATGCAGTCGACGATGGAGCACGTTTGCCTAGAAGATACTTATTCACTCGCAACTTAATGACTCCCATATTGTACCTATCATGAAACATAGATTCAGGAGATAAAACAACTCGTCCTCTGCAATGTCAAACAAGTACAGTTTTTGACGTGAGCAAGCTGGAGTTTACATTCAAAGTGCTGCCTAAAATCCTGCATACAGAGTTTAATAATTATAGAAAAGCATTTAACCTCACCTGATGAAAAGCGATGACGCAACGAAAGATGTAGCATGCTTGCCTACTTGGTTGCTTACTTGTCGTATAGACTAATAGGAAGTCCTAGTGTCAGGCTTTTTCAAGCCACCTACAGCCACATGTAATAACATGTGGCTATAGGTGTATCTTTACATAATCACTGTGATCTTGAAGACTCCCTAGATTGTAGGTACTGTTAGGGGAATGAGTTCCAAGACGAACACTATGTTCTGTAATCTGTATGCAGATACCAGTTAAAATTCGAATTCAGGCTTCGCTCACGTTAAAACCTTTACTGTTTTTAATGCGGAAAACGAGTAAAGACTTGAAAACTGTCTTTAATCTCAGTATCTAATGTTAACAGCAGGGAGTCCAATGAAACTAAACAACAAGAAAAACATCACAGTTTCTGATGAGAACTGATATAAACAAGCAATCGCATGAGTTCCTAGACACATTCTCACCAAGGGCGTCAAATATTATTAGAACTTTACCTCGACATTATTGAATTATCCGTTTATAACAATCCCATGAGAAAAATCACATTAAATGATGTCAACCTAAAGACATTTCCTTTGTATTCATTATTACAATTTCTTACGTTTACCTACAATTACTATTCTAGAGGAATAATAATCCATGTTTACAAACAGTTGTGAGAGATGTGTTAACGGTATTGTGATACAAGTGTTTTGGTTTGGAACAATCAGTGATGCGAGCGATTACCTAAGCGTCCTAACCCTTCTCCGATTGTTACAAATGACTCGCGTTTGGTAGTAAATAATTACGTTTTCCTAGTACTAAACCCTGCATAAGAATCTACGAAAGATAAAACGTACGCGGTCAGTGTAGACCAGTAAAACTACGAACTAAGAAAAATTGATTAAGTGTAGTACTAAAGCCTGCATAAGAATCTACGAACTAATGTTAATTTTAGAAGATTAGGTATATACTCGTAGTTACATACTAACTTTAATGAAAAATTAATTAGTTATAATAAGCATTTCAATTAGTTTCATTGGATTTCAGAGCAGAATTATGTCGAAGGTATGTTTCAGACGAAATTATTATCTGCCGAACAAGGGCACGTCGAAGCAGGGTTTGTCGAAGTAGTAGTCCTTCTAAATTGTGCGTTGTCGAAGTTAGTTTTGTCGGACTATTCCTTGTCGAATATATATATGATCTGTCGAAGCAATGACTTGTCGAAATATATTTTTTCGCAGTAAGTAACTTTTCGAAGTAATGAACTGTCGGAATTTAGTATGACACCCAAAACGTACGCGGTCAGTGTAGCCCAGTAAAACTACGAATTTTCAAGATAAAATGAATAACAGGTTAATTTTCTGGAATTACCATAAGGAGTAATTCATGAGACTATGTTTTGGAATCCACAAAAATTTTCTAGAGGAAGGTACAAAAAAATATTCTACCAGTTCTAATTCAAAACTAGAGCAAAAATACTAACCACTTTATATTGTTAATAGTAGATGAAAAACCTTTGATTTAAGTTAATCCAACTCGAATCCACCAAAATAATTAATGAATATTAGTTTTTTTCATTAAAACAAGGTACAAAAAACATTTATTAATTTACGCCAAAGCTAAAATGGGAACCGCATTGTTTACAGTTTCTTAAACTAAAACACAATGATTCTTATCTTGCCTTCTATAAATCCAACCCTAAGTTTAGAAGGTACTGAAAACTAGACCTCGGTCTCACGCAATTTGCAAACATTTTACTAAAAAAGGAATATATTAAAATAATTATTGGATTCACATTGTTTTATAAAATTTGGAAAGAAAACACATAAACAAAACAAAAACCGAACTGTTATAACGTTACTCTACACAATTATTATTTCTCAAATATTTAGGCACATTATCCTTAGGAAAATCTAGATGCTCCTGGTATAAATTAAGGTGGATTATTATATTATACCAAAGAAAGAGCCAAATATAGATTATACCAAAGATTTTATTATTATTTTGTTTCACTTATAATAATAATAAAATATACTGTTACTATTGTATTGTTTAACTTTTTCTCATATAATATTTTTTTTTCATGTTCCTGGTTAAAATGTAGTTGGATTCCTTTACTAACATGTTATAGACATGAGGAAACTATTTATATAATTTTTTTCGGTATATTTTTTAAAACCCAACTATTTCAATATAATTTCTATGAGACCAATCTGAATGTATATTCAGAAATTTTATCAAAATATGTATTTTTGTTCTGAGGCAATAAACAAAAAAATACAACCGCTTTCACACTCACAGCCCCTCACTAAGTTCAACTGGTCTCGTGGGTGTCAGAAACATTCACATAACACACAATCACACCCAGAACCAGAAACACAAATTATCCTTGAGGAGAAAACTTGTGTTTCCGCCGCGAATCAAACCTGTGTCGTGGGTGCTGGAAACAGTACATCACAAATAACCACACCCACAACCAGAAAACCATATTCCTTGGGGAGAAAAATGTGTTCCCGCTGAGGATCGAACCCGATATCCGGCAGGGGTGTTTAGAAGGCGGAGTTGCATCTGACTAAGCCAGGCAGTTCATCAACAGAATTATGCATCTACATTTTTCTCGACGTCATACCATTGTCAAGCCGGCCTACCGCAGCGGCCCATATAAATTCCACCGGAATATATTCGAGGCTGCGCCATCAAAGCATATGTATATGCGTGGTGACACCTCCATTACCATATTTATTGCGCTAAATGGTTCTGGGAACATTTTCGAGTGCCTACCAGTTGTTGCTACGATCGATGTGATTTTTTTTTATGCAAGGATGCGTCTGAATCACTACTCAGTGACTCAGAGGAGTAGTAGATGTCCTAGTAGTAGATGTAGTTCCGGATACGTCTCGCCTATTGTTATGTTCTGTCTCTAATTGTGTTCACTACTCCACCCAAAAAGAAATAAAAATTAGAAAGAAAAGAAATATAGATGTACCATTTATTTTTTATTGTATACCTCCGTCTATTCATTGTTCTGTTACTGTCCATCCAAAGGTTATCTGGAAGAGATCGCTTTAAGCGATAAGACCGCCTATTGTACTACCACGATTATTGTTATATTTTATTTGTCATTGTTTATATTTTTTGGTATACAATAAAGTGTTTTGTATTGTATTGTATTACAATATATGCATTTCTAATCTATGATACCTTTAAACGAGCAATTCTTGTATACATATACAGGGTGGCCCAAAAGTCGTGGATCAAACGCAACTAGGGGTTAGATGGGGTCACCAGCTGCAAAAAGTTGTTCTACGGGAGGTTCTTAAGGTCAACCCCTGCAGAGTTATAATTTATTTTGTTTTTATGAGAAAATTGACTTTTTTTTTACTAATTCTTATTAAAATTAGAAAAAATCTACATCCTGTATCTTTTTTATAATTTTCACTAGATTGGTACTGATCAGTCCTTGCGTTAGACATGCTATTTATGGTTGTTTATTGGTTGTGTCGAAGATAACATTAAGTTTTACGATTTTTGTTTTTCTCAAATCATAACTTTTTATTTACTTCGGACCCCACTGTGAAAAAAAAATACTCTACCGAAAAGTGACCCTGTATTACAAGTTTTGGCGCATTTAATAGGGATTCTGAAAAGGTATTACACATGGCCATAAGTGGCTCTAATATCTTTCTAGGACGAAAAAACAAAACAACGATTGTGAAATAATTGTTTTATTAAGCAAAACATTTTACAATAAATGCTCAAAATTCCTGCCTCTGACCATAATACATAATCTGCACCGTCTAATAAAATTCCTACGTAACCTACGGAATGCACCTCTGTTGTTAGTAACTTGTACCCTAGCAAATTCGAGCTTTTGTCGTAGTTCTTGTTCGCTATTGTTCTCTCCTTGGTAAACTATTTCTTTAAAATAGCCCCAAAGAAATAAATCTAATGGATTTAAGTCGGGCGACCGGGGTGGCCACGCAATATGACCGCCTCGACCTATCCACCGGTTGGGGAAGCGCTCGTTCAAATGATCTCTAACTGCTCGAGCGTAGTGAGGCGGGGCGCCATCATGTTGCAGCCACATTTCTGCTATTCTTTCTTCTGGAACTTCAGCTTCGTTAAGAATATGGTTTAAATTATTTTGCAAAAAATTTAAATACTGAGCACCATTCAGCCTTGCTGGCATTTCATGCAGCACCAACGCCCCGGCCGCGCCGGCCCGGCCTTTGTTTCCTAGAAAAGATATCGCTACCTGATCTGACGGGTGAACCGGCCTTTTATTGACAAAAGATTAAATGGTTAGTGTAAAAGAGAGGCAGAGAGTCTTTGTCATTAATTGTATTAGTTCCAGTTTATTTTTAAATAAGCCTAATCGAGTTTTATGGTTGGGTTAACTTTGGCCTTGCTACGAATAATCGTACTAGAAAGATATTAGAGCCACTTGTAGCCATGTGTAATACCTTTTCAGAATCCCTATTAAATGCGCCAAAACTTGTAATACAGGGTCACTTTTCGGTAGAGTATTTTTTTTTCACAGAGGGGCCCGAAGTAAATAAAAAGTTATGATTTGAGAAAAACAAAAATCGTAAAACTTAATGTTATCTTCAACACAACCAATAAACAAACATAAATAGCATGTCTAACGCAAGGACTGATCAGTACCAATCTAGTGAAAATTATAAAAAAGATACAGGATGTAGATTTTTTCTAATTTTAATAAGAATTAGTAAAAAAAAAGTCAATTTTCCCATAAAAACAAAATAAATTATAACTCTGCAGGGGTTGACCTTAAGAACCTCCCGTAGAACAACTTTTTGCAGCTGGTGACCCCATCTAACCCCTAGTTGCGTTTGATCCACGACTTTTGGACCACCCTGTATATATATAATCTGAATCTCGGAAACGTATCCTACGATATTCATGAAATTTTGTATACAGCTGGTTTCGGGGGGATAAATCGATCTAGCTAAGATTCATTTTTAGAAAACGTCGTTTTATCCGAGCAAAGCTCGGTCATTCAATTTTTTTTAATAGCGCATACTCTAATGTAATCTAAATATTGGATGGAAACAATTTAAAAATAGCTTTGACTAGCTGGCTTAAATTCCGTCTGCGTTCCGCTGCTCGAAACCCAGCAGGCCTTGTGAGGTGATGTAAAGATTGTCTTTTTTTAGGGTGGGGAAAATGCCTAGCACTTCATTTCCTTCCCAGGAGTGAAAGAAAGCGTAGTGGGGGTGTTATCTCCTGTTTAATTTACAGACAAGAGACAAATAACGAAACGAAAAATTATCGCTTGAGGCGCAGTTTGAACACGCGGCCATAGGGTGTCATGCCTTTTCCTTAAAACTTTAACAGAACTTCTATTGGAGTTTTGGAGTAAAAGCGAAAATAACGTTTTTCAACTTCGTATGATTTACACTAACGCACGTTCAACTATTAACGTTTAATAATCCACCATTATTACCATTAAAACTCGAATAATCACAAGTTTTGGAATGGAATACAAAATTGACAACATTTTTCCAGTTTTGCGCCTAAACTGCAAAAAGTATTTTTCCCCTCCTTATCCACTGAGGATAATATCAGTCTACCAGTGAATCCGTTTTCGAAGTGAGTACAAAAATAACAGAGGGTAAAGATTTTTGCTTTTCCAGAGTTATCAAAAAACGTCTAATATTCTATTCTCGTCATCTAAGCCTGGTTGGTCACTGTTCATGATAGTAATGGATATGTATACAGTATACACTGCCGTGTGGAATTATTCAGGGTGCGTTCACGTGACTTGATACCAAAACAAAGCCCTATTTACTGCACATAGAAAGTGCCTATTCAAAGCTGAGGGTATATTATAAATTATTCAGGTATTTGACTCAAGATCGTAAAAACCAAACATAGGATAACTAGTTTAGTAGAAGATAGCAAAAATTACTTTTAATAGTGTCGTATTTTCACAAGCTTTTATTATTTTTTAGTTTTACCTGTCCCGATGTTTGTCATCAAATCTTGCAAATTAAATTTGATCCATTTCCCGGTTGCCGATTGAGCTGAAATTTTGCATAGGTACATGTGTAAATCGCGTGACAATGCAATATTATGATGACATGGTGCTGATCTGATGATCGAGCTGGAAGGTGGCCAAAGGAACTCTGTAATGAAACGACGCAACCCCATCCAGTTTCGGCTCGTTTGATTCGTCTTGAAGTTTTCTTTGAAGTTCTCTGGTTATATAACTTTTAGTCCTCTTTATTTACAACTTGTAAAAGCTTGATTTAAAAAACTTTTTAAAGTATGACTTGTTTACCACTCCTTCTCCATGACTATTCCAACCATGTGTATAGTTGACATGCACACAATAATTTTAGCGCTAAGTCCACCCTTTCTACGTTTTTTGGGCGAGAGAGCAATATAATAAAAAATATATACATTATTAAACAGAATACAGAATATAAATTTTAAACAGAACCCAGAACGGTTCGGTTAACGTAGAAAGAAGTTATGAAATAAACACTCATAAATAAAAACAGTCGACTTGAGTACCTTTTTTTTGTGAAGGCGGTAGAAAATGCGCTTGTAACTTCTCTTTCAAAAAAAGTAAGTATGCTTAAATAAGTCTAAATCTGGACATGAATATATTAGCAATTTGCAGTATATTTAAAACCCTCATAGGGAATGCAATTCGTATGCGACACGATTTACCTACTGTTTACATTAACTAATCAGTCCATAACACACCAATATTTATGTTACCATTACAACCGCTTCAAATGAAACAAAATGTTTATTTATCAATTCAAAGAACTTATTCATATTCACAATCCCGACTTATTTATACAAGTTACACTTAAGAACTTCTTAGAAACTATATCTCGAATTCGACACCGGATACGTTGGAGACAGAAGTGGCCCATAACGAGGTATATTATGGTTCAATTAGAGAAGACAATGAATCGATAAAGGTCTTAGTTGGTACTATTGCAGGACTTCATATCCTTACTGGTAGAGCATCCGCCCTTGTAGTGCGTGCGCTTATGTAGAACTACATTATGTATATACATCCTAAGCCCTAGGCTAGGAACAGACCACGCGCAGCGAAGCTAATGCGAACTATCTTTTTTTTTTATTCTCGATAGGCAAGCATTTGATTACTATCTCACCTGATGGAAAGTGACGATGTGGTCGAAGATGGAGCATGCTTGCCTAGAAGATATCTGTTCACTCGATATTTAAAGACTCCTAGATTGTACTTATTAGGAAACATAGACTCGGAATAATAATTTGAAAAACGAAACATATCTAAGCTTCAGGACTAACAGACAGAATATCAAGGACTCCCAGACAATTTAAACGCAAGCAAAGCTTAAAAAACCGACTTCACCGCTTTATCTTCGGAACCCTTGATCAGATTAATTTAATTAAACACGCATTATAGAGGATAGCTCAAAACTACTGGTCAGATCTTGATCAGATTTAAATGGGACTACATGTGAAGCACCAGCTTGCTAATAAAAAAGAATCATCAAAATCGGTTCACCTTAAAACAATTCTGAGGCAACACAAAAAAATAGAGTCGAATTGAGAACCTCGTTTATTTTAAGTCGGTTACAAATTATAATTACTTAATCATTATCCAAAAACCTTACAATCAAAAATTACAACTCACCATACACTGAAAACAGATAAACATATATATACATATATATATATAACATATATATAGATCAAAGCCACGTCTCAGTATCTCGGTCAAGCAGTAAATCGCAAAAAAACATTTAGCGTGAGAACTAAACCATTAAAAATGGAAATTAGTTCCATTTATTTAGGTATTTCAATTACAATGTAGCAAAAATTTAACTTGTATTATTATTTAAAACCGGTGTTAATACTGTTTTTTTTTTTTTATTTCAAGTTCACAGAACAGCTATAAAAGTAATTAAAATATGTACATAGTGATAATTTAAACGTAATTTTCTTTGCTACTTTAAAGCCTGAATATGTAAACCTAACATGCTCAAATCTTAATTATACCTACTGCTACTATAATACATAAACTAGACTTATTTTAACAAATTAACAGCTAAATATCAGTAATTACATCTATTATATCAGAACTTAAGTTCATCCATTAGGTACATTACATACTGTATTAAAGTTTCATCTTTAAAAAACAATTCTATAGAGAAATCTTCCACCAATCATCATTCTGGGTTCGATTTATTTAGTTTATATCCTCAAGTAATTAATTATGTGGTCAAAATATTAGTTTTATTTTTTGCCATTACTGAGTACGACTCATTCTAAATTCAAATAAGCTACTTTTTAAAAACTTTTTTAAAACAAGCTTTTAAAAGTCCGCCATATTGGATTTAGAATGACATCACATTATTTTTCGAGTTATTCTCAGCAAGCTCTTTCATTTGATACCCATATTGTAGTAATGCATAATATAACTTGTCCGCCATCTTGGAGGTCCCGCCATATTGGAATTAGAATGACGCATGCATTGTCATTCAAAATAAGCGTGTATACCAAATTTCAGCTCAATCGGTTAAAGATATATATCGGCATTACTGATTTAAAATTCAGTTGCAAGATTCCACTCGGACAAACATACATACATTGCAAGTTAAATGAAAGCTTGTAAAAATTTGCAGAGCGTCTTAACGATCAGACGTTCTTATTCGATCGAGGAGAATGCTCAGCTGTTTAACTCTATATTCTATCGTCTGTTCTCAGCCTTAAAGAAAGAGCTTCCCGGAGACAGATTGTCTGCACTTCGCAAGTTGGCAGAAAGACAAGGCTTTGGCCATCAAACTTCTGCATCAAATTCGTGAAATTGATGTTTAAGTTAGAGCTTAGATAGCAGAACATTTTACTGCTGCGTACTTCTGTTTATAGCCCAAATAAATATGCGCAACATTATTGTTTTTAAATTAAAAAAATAGTTTTTTTAATTTAAAAACAAAATTGTTGCGTTTTTATTTCCTCTTATTTTTTAATTATGAAAATTCACGTATGTTTGTGACTTAAAGATGCTTCGCGTGTGTATCTAGGTTTATAATAATAATTCATGTATTTATCAGAGAATTTTACAGTATATATAGTGCTAAGAAGTATTACTTATTTAAGTTTTTATTGTCCAAAAACGGAACAAAGGGTGGACAAAACGCTAAAAGCATTTTCTACCAGTCAACCACTCATGGTTGTAAAAGCGGAGTCATGCATCAAAACTAAAAGAAGTGGTAAAAATAATTTAGTCACAATAATTTTTATGACCAAATTATTGTGACTTAGTGACTATTTATATTATTGCAGTAATAATAATAGTATAAATATATTTATTATTACTAAAAAATTAATTTATAAGTGCATTCAAATCTTCGGCGTACTATAACGTGAACTAGAATCTTTTTAGTTATAGGTATAAAAATATAAGGGACCGAATTTTATTTTTTTCCGAACGGATTTTCACCAACAAAACACTGATTTCCACCAAACATAGCTAAAAATACTTTGAAATAAAAAAAACAAATAATTTAAACGTTAGCAAAGCTTAAAAACCGACTTCACCGCTTATATTTTGGTTTTAGCTTGATCGGTTTCGATGAAATTTATATGGGACCACCTCTGAAGTATATTCTACCAAACAAAAAATAATTTTGAGAATCGGTCCACAAATGGGGGAGAAATCGGTAAACATACATAAAAATAATAATACATACAGTCCTACATCCGTCAGTCATACATCCTTTTTTGAAGTCAGTAAATAGGTCTCGCCATTTAAAAGCTAAGATGCCATAGAGGAACACACATATACACCCTACAAACTTATAACAACCCTCTTTATTGAAATGTTAAGAAATCTTAATTTCCTTTCCTTCATGGTTCTATCAGCTTCCACATTCAATAAAGTCTAAATAACTATTGTAAAATAACCTTCGCTCTTTACATAAATCGATCTCTTAAAGGAGAGGATTCATTAGGTTAGTCGGGAGTAACGATGCTGGGAGAATTCTTGTCCTTGTTTAGTGTTTCTTCAAGTTGTTTATAGTGGCAACTCGTGGACACACGGTTTTGAAAAACGGTAACCTATTAGACTCCACTATCTGCAAATTTAATGAAGTTCGTTGCGCACACGGAAACCCATAAACTTTAAATGGCAAATAGAGATAAGCGATAGGGATATTTATTTATTTATTCTTTTGCACAATTTAGCTTGCCTCGGAAGCCAGAATCTGCCAGTAATTTGAGAAGGTGCAGGAAAAATACTATTACTATGTCTATTTATGCCTTAAATATTATATATACATAGCATGAAATACATAAATACAAAATTGTACTGGACTAAAAATTGTAACGAACAAAACTAAATATAATATTTTTATGATGATAATACAAATAATACAGGTGGAGCTTTTTAAAGAAATGGGCTCGAGTTAACCGGTTAAAGGTAATTTTGGTGGTAACATTTTTTATATCTGCTGGCAATTCATTCCAGAGTCTGACAGCAACAATAAAAAATGTCTAGAAAGAAACTACAATGTTGGGGAACAGAGAGAATCGAGTTGGAGGCAGACTGAAGGACACGCTCCTGAGTATCGCTCAAAAATCGGAAAGTATCTTTTAGGTAGATGGGGGTGTTTGGGACGTTACGTGTATTATACATTCATAAGATTATGGACGCTGTTGGGTCACAATTAATATTTTAAAGTATATTAGTGTTTTAGATGACGAGTAGAACAGCTCTACACGATATAATAATACAATGTTTTTTCCAGTAAGGATTGCTCTCATGTTGTTTTTTTATGGTCCACAAATACATAACAACTGTTTTTGTTTCTCTAATAGGCTAACTTTTGACCTTTTTTGCACTTGTTGGTAAGTAATGGTTTAAGTTAGTCAGCGTTGGTATAAACATCAGCTCCAGTGTGATTGGCTCTCAAGTATATTCGCAAGAACAACATTTGAGGGGCAGATATACGTCAATGCGATCATCTTCTTTATCCACAGCCAATAAAATTATCCCCCTTACACGTTTACTTGTGCTTGGATATAGATTCTACTTGAGGATGACGCGAAAACGCGATAGCCTCTTGATAACTATTATTGGTGCCTCATCCTTTTTTGTTATATATTTTCTTTATACATTCTTACTATCACTTCTAAGACACCAATATACAGCTAGATTAGCGATACGAACTTTTCATTCTAAGATCTTTGCTCACCACTCTTCCCGCCCGTGTGTCCCCCATATTAAGCACTCAAACTAATTACAAACTTTACGATGTCATCCCGCAGGTACATTGAGTTGTCTTACAATGTGAGTGATCCATGATACCTTGGTTAATAATCATGACGCCATCTTGAAATTGTGTCCTGTAATTTGTTCCGGAATCATTGGTATGTTCTCTAATGATATTTATGCTTTGAAGGCGAAGGATTGTTGTGTTTAGATTTCTTGAGGGGATTTATGTCTTTATGTTTGTTTATAGCGACAACTGAATCTGTCTCAGTCTCAATAGTAATTGTGATCTTGTGGTCGGGTAGAGAATAGAAGGAAGGCGCTAGGCCCGCTTTTGTAATTGACCGTCGCGAAATGTTGGAGTGGTTTAACTTCAGTAGTGTGGTTTGCCAGTGGCATACAACGGGCTTATATTATCATTATGTAGGGAAAGCAATCGCAGCGTTATCTATGGAAACACTAGGGAGTGTTGACCATAGATAAGGAGACGGATAGATATTTGCGAACCCAAAAAAAAGAAGACTGATTGACATCTTTGTGTAAAACAAACGCTTTTTCTTTCTAAACGCTTTCTTTCAACTTATCCTTCTCTAATAACACCGAGCTCAGCCTTGTCTTCTTGCTTTGGCACTCAGACTCAGTTCTTTAATTCCAACGGTCAATTGCTGGTGTCAAACAGTAGTAGGGTGCATCTTTTTTTTTGTTGTTTGGAAAATGTCCACTTTCCTTCCTTCCCAGGGGTGAAAATTAACAACCCTCCCTCCCCCGTGAGCAGTCCCTTACCGAAGTGAGGCAAGATAGGTCGCTAGTAGTACGGTGCAGCTGGTCAGTTTTTTCCTACGGGGTAATAAAGATATTAACATTGTTCTTGCGGGCAAATATGGGTGATTTACATCTAACATCGCTTCATAATTTCCTACCGTGTAGTGTATAGAATCAGAAAGAGTCGATGATGACGAGTGTATCGATGATAACCCATCCATGTTAACATTTGTTCGCCGCTGCTATCAGGGCCCGGACTAACGCGTTTTACTGTCGCCCCGCGAACGACTTTTATACGCCATTTGCATATTTTTATGGTTTTCTGGCGGTGAAATTAAAGTATTATAAAACTCATTGCGATACAGTCATGAGTCGTAAAATATTGTAGCGATCGCGATCGTAAACATCGCGTGATATAAAAACTGTTCGAGCAAAAAAGTTGCCGGCCCATTAAGTGTCTTTCGGCGGGAAACTGCGATGTGCAATGTGTTGGTGTTTAACTGACTTCTATAAAAGGCTGTCAATTTTAATGCATTCTACTGGAACTTCTCATTTATAGCTGCTGTACACTGGATACATTTGTTTTAAACTGAAGCCCCAATCCTCGAACCAAACGCGTCTATTGTGTAACAGCTATTATTCAAAAAGCACACAATGTTACACAATTAATATTTAACAGATTACCTGTAGTTGTGGATTGTTCTTGAACGCAGGTCATATTGATATAGTTTTAACTTAGTTTTAGAAAATATAGGCAACTGGCCCGTAGATAGCAGAGATGAAAAAAAAAGAACTTGAAATATATGTAACTTGAGACTGGCACAGTTTTAGTTTGCGGAGTCAACATTATAAATAATTAAATTAAACGCAAGCAAAGCTTAAAAAAAACCGACTTCCCCGTTTTATTTTCGGAATTTTGATCAGATTAGATGTACTAAACACGCATTATTGACGATATTTCAAGAACTACTAATCAGATCTTGATCAAATTTAAATGGGACCAATTGGAAAGCAACTTCTTCCAAACAAAAAAAAATTCCAAATCTGTTCTCGTGGAACGAATTTATGAAGTAGCACAAATAAAAAATAAGAAAAATACATTCGACTTGAGTACCTCCTCCTTTTTTGTGAAGTCGGTAGAAAAATAGATGAAAAAAAAGAACTTGAAATATTTACTTGACACTGGCACAGTTTTTTAGTTTGCGGAGCCAATACTATAAAAAAAGAAAATAAAAAAAGAAACCCCAGTAGCGGGTGAGGGGTCTCTCATTTTGAGATATTATGGGGACGTAATGATGGGTTCATTTGGCACACGGTTTTAGTGTGCTCGTAAAACATGCTCGAGTGGATCAAAATGGGTTCAAATGACTATACAATGGTTTTTATCGTAAAACTGTTGGAGGGAACATTATGGTTAACATCAGTTTTGATTTGTCCTTAATTGTCGTATCCGATTAAATTCGGTTTAGATTATAAATTTTAAACAGAGTTAATTGGCAAGCGCAGCCGGAAAACCACAAGGTGGACAGACGATATAATACAACAACAACAAACAAACGCATTCACACTCACAGCACTACACTAAGTACAAAGACTTGTATCCTGAGTGCCGGAAACATTTACATATCACACCCAGAACCAGATGCACAAATCTCCCTTGGGAAGGAAAATTGTGCTCCTGCAAGGAATCGAACCCAGGACCCACGACGCAGAGGGCAGAGACTTGCCCACCGCGCCAACTGAGTCGTCGTAATGAAGGTCGTAGGAAGGCACTGGATGCAGGCCGCTTCCATCCTTTGCTTTTGGAAATCTTTATCCTGCAGAGGACTTCTTGCGGCTGAGATGATGAAAATTGTTTGTAAAGTTATTGTTTTTATTGCAGTGGCAATACCGTTCATTAACTCTTTTTACGGAGGAGTTTTAGCCGCGAAAGTGAAAAAATTACGTTGTTGATTTTGTATAATTTTCCAAAACCTGTGATTCTTCGAGTGTTAATGTGTAATAATGGTGGATTATTAACCGTTAATACTTAGTGAACGTGCATAGGTGTAGGCAAATCACACAAAGTTTAAATACGTGATTTTCACCTTCGCTCCAAAACTCCAATAGAAGTTCTAGTAAAGTTTCTACCACTTTACGAGGGCATGACTTGACTATGACTGACTACTTGACTTTGACTGTGACTTGTGACTAAGACTTTTATTATGAAGAATAGAAATTGTTAATATTTGTTTAATATTTCGACTGAAGGACTATGCATCCATGGTCATGAAGGAATTAAAAAAAAAATAACTCTTTTTACATTTATAAGGTGATCTCGCGTGAATCAAAATAAGTGTTATCTTTCTTTTGTTTCTTTGTAAGCATGTATTTATGTATTTATTTATGTTAGGTATGTTTTGTTTATAAACGCATTTCATTTATTTTTGTTTAATAGCAAATTTTAAACGTAGTGATTTTACTATCACATTAACACATGGTTAACTCTAAATCTAATCAGTAAAGAAACAACATTTCTCAGGAAATTCTAAAACTATCTTTAACTCTCCTAATAAATGTTTGAAAAAAGTTTGGGCATCATTAAAATAAGCTATGTACAATCCTAATCTCATAGAAATCGATGAAGTGGCAACAAACACACAAACATCCTGATATAAATCCGCATGTTTATGTGTGTTTTATTATATTGGTGTGATTTTAATTTACAATTTAAACAGCAATTTATAAATAACTAGCGATCCGCCCCGGCTTCGCCCGGGTGTGATAAATGAAGAACCGCTCGACCGATTTTGTGCAAACTTCACATAAACCATCTACTAAATAGTCCGAACAAAGCTTAAACATTTGGTTTGGATAGGTGAGCCCGTTCTTGAGTTATAAAATAACGACGAAAAGTGGCATTGATTTATATATATATATAGATTATTATAAATATTGTTTAAACAGTTGAAGTCATCGTGCCGGTTGGCGACCAAAAGAGAGGACCCGATGGACATTCTTGGGGGGTTTTGAGCATCCCTACAGTCTGCTTTAGTTCCCCTCTGTTATAGTGAATTGTTGTGTACCATAATTCGACGAGTAGTGCCGCGACCCATCTCCAACCTCCTGACGGCAGCATCATCGCTTTCCATCAGGTGAGATTATAGTCAAATTCTAGCCTATCGGGCATAAAAAAAACATAGGCAAACTGGCTCTAACTTTTTTTTCTTATTCATTATGGACAAACGTTTGACCACTATCTCACCTGATTGTAAGCGATGATGTGGTCGACGATGGATCACGCTTGCCTAGAAGATACCTATTCACTCGCGACTTGAAGGGTCTCGTATTGGTCCTATCAGGAAACACCGACTCAAGCAAGGAGTTCCATTCCTTTGCGGTTCGCACAACAAATGTGATATTGGCCACGATTCTGATGTCACACACTAAGTAAAATTTCATTAAATTTAAACTATTCCTGTCTTTTACAAAATAGTAACACAAGACAGAAATAGCATACATTTTAGTGCTGTCAATTTAGACAGAACTTAGATGTCTATGCAAGCTTAGTCGAGTATGTAATTGACTAAAAACACGCGCCTTTCTGCTTCTGCTGTTCATATTTTAATTGATAAACTTAACAAAAAGCTTAACAGCACTAAAATGTATGCTATCTCTGTCTCGTGTTTCTATTTTGTAAGAGACAGGGATAGTTTAAATTTAATTTAGTGAGTGTACATCAGAATCGAGGCCATTGTATCTATCGTCGATCAAATCATCACTTACCATCAGGCGAGAAAGTGGGCAATAGTTCAGCTATCTCGAATAAAAAAAAAGCATTATAATTTTCAGATAATCAAGGCAATCTATATTTTAATTATACGTTTAAATTTGTATGGCTTGTTTTACGACTCGCCACCGCAAAAGTGTTAAATAAGCAATAAAAATAACTCAGGTACTTAAAAGTCCTTGAAGGTAAAGAAAACGAAAATAACTTAACTCGTATTTATACAACTCAAATCCTTATTGGCTTAATAAATCACACTATCACATCACACCAATATTATAAATCTGAAAGTTTGCGTGTTCCTTGCCAGGTTCTAATTGAGATGGCTGTAATTATGCGAATCTGGCAGTAGAATCATTAACTTTCATGAGTGCCTCTTTGGGGCCCATGTGAATAAACGATTTTGATTTTGAAAAGTGTAAGTAGGTATGTTTGTTTTTTCTAGACGCTGCTGTCGGGTTTGAATGAAATTTGTATGACCAATGTACATAGCATAGGATTAACATATGTGAGTGTGAAAGTGTTTATTTTTATGTACATAAGCTACTTTTCGAATTGATAAACGCGAGCGAATACGCGGGGCACGGCTAGCTAATAAATAAGTAGTTCGCCCCGAACTAAGACCCTACACCTAAATTTTTGCTAGCTAGGAAAAAAGTTTTGTAGTTAATAGTATTTAGATTTTTTATTGTAAGCGCTTTCACACTCACAGCCACACACTAATTTCTATGTTATGTGTCGTGGATGCCGGAAACATTCACATCACACACACTCAATCACACCAGAACTAGAAACACAAATTTCCCTCGAGGAGAAAATTTGTGTTTTATATCGGGAATCGAAGCCAATACCCGTTACTTAGAAGGCGGTCGCTCACGGCTCAACCAACGGGTAGTTCGATTATGACTGTAGTTTTTTTTGTATTTGTTGCTCAAGTACACGATATACCTACCTAACAATATCATACGGAAGTGTCAATTTCACATTAAATGTAAAGCTTTTTTTAAGATTGACTGGAAAAATAGGTTGCCATTTTTACGGCAACTTTAATGTCCTATAAAAATGTCATTAATGTTAAAAGTTTTTTTAAAAATTCCACGAAAAAACACTCACACTTAGTGTGGAGCACTAAGTTGAAATACTTGTATCATTGGTGAAACTAAAACAAAATAACTTGAGTGTTGGTGAAACTATAACATCTACATATCACACTCATCGAGTTCGTTAACAAAATCATTAAAAATACGCTTAAGCTCATGAATATAGACTTCACCATCATGTGAACGTCGAGGCCATCCAGCTCCTCGATCACACGTATATAGTGAGACGACTCAAAAGAACAAAACCGTTTGAACTTGTTTAGTGTTAGTGTATTAGTGTAATGTAGTGTTTTATAAGTGCTGCTCAAAAAAACACATGAACCAAGTGTTTTCGCCTTAATAGAGACAATAAGAAAAGTGTTATTGGGCACATTCTTGGATATTTTGAATCTAGCTGAATAAGTTAAATTGAATTTACTTATTAGCCAAATCTTGGCTGGATTTTTACAAAAATAGGGAACACGTCATCGTGACCTATAATAGCATAAAAAACTATCACACTCATAACCAGAAGCACAAATTGTGCTCCTGCCGGGAATTGAACCCAGGACCCACGGCGCAGAGGGTAGACTTGCTTGCCCACTGCGCCAGCTAGGTCGTCAAAAGTCGTTTAATTTTGAATACAAATTTTGAATTTGAAACTTAAATCTCTGGAGAGGAACGCAGCGCAGTGCAACTGAATACTTAGTTGTTTTAAAGTCCAATATCAGAAAACGAACCCCACTTTTATTTGTAGTTGGAAAACACGTGGAATAATATACGCTACAGACTTAATGTAACCTATTTATGGCGCCCTGTCGTAAAACCGAGACACCTCTGCAAACTTATGCAAACCCCTTTAAATATTTATAACAAGTTAAAATCTCTGAGCTGAAGGAAAATCTCACGAGAAAATAATGAAAATATTATTTTACAACAGAAATTTCAGCAAAATGTTAGGAAATGTAGGCTATTTATAACACAAAGTGCTGGATACGCTTTATATCTGTACAATTATTTATTCTTTTGCACAATTTAGTTTAATTAGAGAGGAAATGCCGTCAGCATGATGAGAACGCTACCCAGTGGTTGCTTGAGCACTTAAGTTACTTGTAAGCTCGATGCCTTATAGGTAACTTAGGTCCTTGCTGTACAGATGTATATAGTTATAGGAAATATAGGCAATTGGCCCGTAGATAGCGGAAAGTATGGAATATATTTATAGTTTTCTACCGACTTCACAAAAAAGGAGAGAGTACTCAAGTCAACTGCATTTTTTTTTATGTATGTTACCTCATATCTTACCACTCGAACCGATTTTGAATTCTTTTTTGTTGTTTGAAAGATTTGGTTTCTAATTGGTCCCATTTAAATTTGATCAAGATTTAGTTTATTATGTATATTTAGTTCTTGAAATATTGTCAATAATGCATCAGTACATCTAATCTGATCAAAGTTCCGAAGATGCGTTGGTTGCTTGCGTTTAATTATTGTCCTATTTAGCTATACACGAAAGACTTAATGCTAATACAAAATTTTCTGCCAGTCATCCGAGAAGGTGACTTGCTACATGAGCGAGATTACCAAGACAGCCGAAAGACAATTTAGTTAGAATAAAGGAATGGTTATCTTTTGTATCATAACTTTGGTCTACTTTAAAAATAATCTTTCGCACTCACAACCCCACACTAAATTCGATGGCTTGAATCGTGAATGCCGGAAACATACACATCACACACAATCAGGAACACAAATCCAAAAAGAGAATACTTGTGTTTCCATCGAGCTCGATATCTGCAGCTTAGAAGCCAGACTGCCCCAATCAACTTCGACAGCAGATCATAATATATGTATAAACAAATATGCATGTATAGTTTATAAATTTAATCCGTTATTGGCTTTAGGTATAAACATAAACGCTTTCACACACACAGCCCCACAATAAGTTCGTTGACTTGTGTCGTGGGTGCCGGAAACATTCGCACCGCACACACAATAACAATCAGAACTGGAAACACAAATTGTCCTTGGGGAGAAAACTTGTGTTCCCGCCGGAATCGAACCCGATACCCTAGTTCATTCACTACACTTTTTCTTCTCTTTCTATATATTTCTAGCAGTTATATTTTCTCCACTCTGTTAACCGATCTTCAAAAATCACAACTTTCTTCCTCATGTCATCTTTTACAAAGTTTACATATTCAAAAATAAAATAATTAATTTTATTTTTTTATAATAAATCTTTTCTTCGTACTTCCTGTACTTTTTTTCCATCGACATTCAAAATTGTAATTCAAAATCGTAGACCCCAAAGAGGCACTCATGAAAGTTAATGACTCTAATGCCAGACTCACAAAATACAGCCATTCCGAGAATAACCTGGCAAGAAACTCGGCGTCGCATATTTTATTCAAACATTCTAAAAATACTAATACAGGAATAATCTTAACCTAGGTATATCTATATTATATAGTGCTGAAAGCTGCCAAAAAGCGCTTGTGCAGTTTGCCTCCATGCATCCTTGTCATTACTGTAGTCATTAGTTTTATAATACGCTTTTTTACTATTTTAAAATTTCCCACTGGCAAATCAGTTACTTCTCAATACTCTTCAGTTATACCCACTACTCTTCTCGTTACATGACATTCACCCATCCTCCCAACATGGTCCATACTCCGTAACTTTTCCAATTTCCGTCACTGGCGTAACTACCTTGTACTTAGTCCGCATTTTATCTATTTTCGTCACAAAACATTACCATCTCCGCTGCATATACTATCCCCTACGAATCCTATACTTTCCTTTGGTAGCCCGACACTCAAATCCACACAATAAAGGCCTCCTCCGCATCTTTTGGGTATCAATGCAATGGCTACATGAGTAGCGCTTTTGTTTCATGGTAAAAAAATAATTAGTTAAAGTATTCTTCATTCAGAACCAATGTGTTCAGCACCAAAACACATACATTCAGATAACATTTTCGTTGATATGCTTTTTGACTCAAAATTAAGTATCAATAATTAAAGAATTCAAAAACAGAACAACATAAAAAGTATACAAGGCTTCGAAAATACATGAAAATACATTATCCCTCTAATATTGAAAGTCAGAAAGTTTGTGTGTAACGGCTGAACGAATTAGGATGAAATTTGAAATGTACATAGTTATACCATATTTTTTTTGTACTCGGGACTATCTACGGGCCTATTGCCTATATTTCCTAAAACTAAACTAAAACTATATACAGCAAAGAACTAAGTTACCTACAAGACATCGAGCTTATAGGTAACTCAAACGCTCAAGCCCACTACCAGTGGGTAGCGTTCCCATCATGCTGGTGGCATTGCCTCTCTGAATTTCATCTGAATGCTTAATACCTATGAAAACACATAGGCTACTTTTTTACTTGACAAACGCTGACGAAGCCGCGGGTCACGACTAGTTAAATATATATCAATAATGGGTAGCTATCACAACTCTCACATAGAACAATGACAAAATCGCCTCAGTGACAAAATGCAAGCTATACGCCACGTCTAGACCTCAAATAGTCATAATTCTACATTTCCTAGAGTGGTAATAAATGTCAACATATTAAGACTTCAAAGAACAATACAAGTAGTAGATTACTTGACATCTCAATGCAAAACTTTAAGCCACCTCTCAATCAATCTTGAGCTCTATTTCGCGGGCTTTAAAAGCGAAATCAGGTGATGAATTCAGCACAGCGGCATGGTCAGTCCCTACGCAATTATTCGCAGCTGGCCAAATGTTGCCAGTAACCTATTTCCAAGGAAATTGAGTTTGCCCAATTCCATCACAATTCGATGCCCACCCTTGCATTGTAAAGCAGGCGGCGGTTGATATAAGTAGGTGCTGCATTGTTTTGATTTCGTCGCGGTTATATTTGCTTTTCGATTTTCTCTCGTTGGAACAAAAAATATATGGAGCCTATCTGTTTGGGGTTTTAATTTGGTAATTAAAATTTTCGTATGGTTCCATACTGTTCAGAAAACAAATTCCCATTTTTTACCGACTTTCCAAAAAAGGAGGAGGTACTCAAGTCGAATGTATTTTTTTTTATGTGTGTTACCTCATAGCTACGTTCCACGTGAACCGATTTTGAAATTTTGTGAACGTGAACGTTCATTAGCCGTGCCCCGCGGCTTCGCCCGCTATATTATCAAGTTTAAAAGTAAGTGTTAATGCTAGGTATAATCTATGTACACTCCAAATTTCATCCAAATCCGTTCAGCCGTTAAAGCGTGAAGAGGGAACAAACATACACACTTACACACAACCTTTCAGATTTATAATATTAGTAGGATAAGTAGGATAATGCGTGTTTAGTACATCTAATCTGATCAAAGTTTCGAAGATAAAGCGGTGAAGTCGATTTTTTTAAGCTTTGCTTGCGTTTAATTATCACTTTCTTATTTTTTGGTCACTTTAGGTACTTTATTGAGAACCACCATTTTGTTTTGCATACAACTTATGTTGCTCATAGCATTATTATTATAATAATAATATAATAGGTTATGAGATTGTTTGCACGTCAGTCACGAATTCTCGATCACGCCTTCTTGCGTGATATAAACCAAAATAATAACAGAAACTTACCTGCAGCAATAAATACAAAAAAATGAAAATACATTCACATCTGATTTACAAAATAATTTCCGAACATATTGTTGTACAAATTCATAAATAATATATAATTGGATTGTAAGCTGTAAACGCTCCTTACTTACAAAACGTTATGTTACATAAGCAATACATCAAGTAGAATATGAATATTTTTAAGGGTTAATTCTCATTGAAAAAAAAATGGCGTCGCGTGTCTCCCTCCATTATACTATTTACATTGCTCAATACGCGTATATCACGGAGCTCGGCATGACCACCTGAAGCAACGTTTATGTTTTTTAAATAACGTTTAACCAAATTTTACACTACATTGTGCTCAAATGCTTTAAATGGACTTTATTTGTACCTCTGGGCTGATTCACACCAATTTCGAAATATTCAAGAGGCTGGTGATTGATGTCGTTTAAAATACTTTTGCAGATGTTTAACACTTTTTGTTAACAGTTCTCTGTGGGGCTTTTTTAAATTCAGTATAGTCAAACATTTGACCACTATCTCACCTGATGGTGTGATGATGCAATCGACGATGGAGCATGTTTGCCTAGAAGATACCCGTTCTCTCGTGACTTAAAGGCTCCCGCAATTATACTTATCGGTAAACAGACTCAGACAAGACATTCCACTCCTTAGCGGTGCGCATAATAAATGTCGAAGCAAATCGCTACATGCGTATTTGTGGGATATTTGTTGTCTTTGTTTGCTATATTTTATGATGCGTCGTTTACGGTGGAAGCAATGCGATTGTGGAACACTCTACCCATTTCCATAAGGCAAGCTACTTCGCTACCTGCCTTCAAAGCGAAGGTTAAAAATTTCTATCTCAACTGTAACGTCTAACTTGTAGATAGTAAGTGTCAAATACTGTATAGGTACCTATTATTATTTATTAAGAATTGGTTTTTAAATATGTTATGTTATTGTATTATGTATTTATTTATTTATAATTATGTTATATGTATAAATATATATTATTATAAATATATTTAGTTAATTACAACACCGACCTACGTTCTTATATATTGTTTTTCTCTTTTTCCATCCAAAGGTTGACTGGAAGAGATCGCTTTTAGCGATAAGTCCGCCCATTGTACTTAGATATAAATAATATGATTCTTTTTTATGTAATTATTGATGTAACTTATACAAATAAATTATTTGGTGCAATAAAGTGTTTTGTATTATTATTTTTTATTTTTATATTACACCTCAAGAGGTGTCTTATCGATCGAATATTACTTAAAAGTTTTGTTTCGACTAAAACAGCTAAACGTTGAGCGACGAAGATCTACACAGGTTTCTTATTTCGTTTCTCTTCTCATAATGAAATTCGACTGTTTTGTCAGCGCCAACGATCTTTCTTGCAACAAATCCGAAGAAAAATACAACACTTCTTTATAACTTCAACAAGAAACTGTAACTAACATAACGAAATGAGCTGCTAGTTGGCTTAGTTGGGCGGCGTTCGCCTTCTAGTTCTAAGCAGCGATATCGAGTTCGATTCCCGGCGGGAACACAAGTTTTCTCCCCAAGAAAAATGTATATTTCTGGTTCTGGTTGTGATTGTGTGTGTGATTTGAATGTTTCCGGCACCCACGATACAAGTAATCAGTTTAGTGTGGGGCTGTGAGTGTGATACCGTTTATGTTTATATTTGACGAGCCTGTTGGCGAAATGGATCTTGGGTTCGATTCCCGACAAGAGCATAATTTGGCTTTTCAAGGAATATTTGTGTTTTTGGTTATGGGTGGGATAATAAGCAAAAAAAAAAATGTTTTTAGAAGAAAAAAAAAAATATTTTTTTTTTTTTATTTGTGACAGGCTAGTATTTGACCACTATCTCACCTGATGGTAAGTGACGATGTGATCGAAGCTGGTAAACACACTAGACCTGGAATACGCGGGCTCTCAAGGATAACTGCCGGAACACCGTATAAATACGGTGTTCCGGCAGTTATCCTAGCGTCAAAACTATCAGCTATGTTGTATACCGTGACGAGAAGCCAAAAGGTGTGGTCGTTAGTTTGGTGCAGTCGAAATCTTCCACTGATTTACGGTATAATTCAAGGCAAATTCAAGGTAAGACTAATTTCTATAGTGTATTTGTTCTGTTTTTAAGGAAGATTAAGGTTAATACTCTTAATTTAAATCAAAATTTATGAAAAGGCAAAATCAATAATCTATAAATTAATTTTTGTATTATTATCTCACATGGAAGCGTTACGTCCTTTGAGAAACATTTCACGCATTGGAATGAATTTGTAACTCAATGGAAAGGTAAGGGCGAGTACAAATTGTAAATATACTAGCGACCCGCCCCATCTTTGTACGGGTGCAATTCAGAGTTATAATTTTATTGTGAAACAATTCTCTTAATAACAATAAAAAAAAAAAAAAAAAATTATAAACTAAAAACAATTAATTAGTTTCTTTATATAATATTAATTTTATCTATATTAACATTTTATTATTTTAATTCCAGGTTGAAAGCGAGGATATAAATGAAAAAGATAGTCTAATAATGATAGACTAAATTTAATGGAAATAAATTACGGTGATAGCTAACTAAAAAGGTCAAATTTGACACAAGTTCAACGGCAAAAGGAAAATTTCGATCTATTAGAACAGTAGTCTCACGTTCTGTAGCATGCCGTAAATGTACAGCCTAAAATCCTTTTCAATCTTGTAGAAAATGTATGTGCTGTTCAGCCTGGTACTGCAGACAATGTGCTGGGACAGAAGCAAACCATCACGGTTACGATGACTACATTTGTGACGAATGTTTAGGAGAGTAGTCTCCTAAGCATTCACAAAACTGTTTTTTTTAAATTCAGTTATTTTTTTTAACGTTTAAAACTTGTTTATTACATAATTCTTTATTTTGTATAATTTTAATTTACTGCTATTACTACTCCAAGTATGTTTTTATAGGTTTTAGTTAGAGAAAACTGTAAAGCAGAACAAGTATTATTAAGTAAAAGTGTTTGTTGTGAACAAAGCTTTACTGGTTCCATTTAGTTATTTCGTAATTCTATTGAGTGATGTCTACCAAATCTAGTGATAATAAATTAAAGATATTTCATTCAGTTCCTCAATTAACGAGCCATTAATACCAAATAAATAAATATGTATGTTTTTTCTTTTAAATTTTCTTATATTTTATTGGCTAATTTGTCCTAAAATACGTTGTTAACAAACAAAAATGTAGTACTATGGCCAAACTGTAACTCAAAGGAGAGTATTTATAGATTATTATTGCTTATGTTGTGTTTAAACGTTTACATTTTAATAGATAAGTGTAGAAATGACTGAATATGTTCCATTTAATTTATGAAAAATCTATTAATGTTTCGTAACTCAATGGAGCATTTTATCAGTTCTAGCGCATTAAAAGACGTTTTATTTTAAAAGATATGGTTTTTACCTAAAAAACATATTAATATTCAGATAATAGATATATTTATGATCTTAAAAAAATATTCAAACAGTATTAAAATGAGGTTTCATATTTAGTACAAGAAAATAAAAATACGCCCATTAACAAGTTGTTGATGATTCGGCTTTACGATTACGGTTGCTAAGATAAAGAGAGTAAGAATATAAATACTAAGAGACATATTTTCAACCGACTTCATAAAAGGAGGTTCTCAATTCGACTGTATGTTTTGTTTTTATGGAAGTTACGCGATATCTCCGCCAATTATGAATCGATTTTGGTGATTTTTATTTTGTTTGTAGATTATTCTTCAGAGGTCCTATATAAATTTTATCGAAATTGGTCAAGCCAAAACCGAAATTTAAGCATTAAAGTAGTTTTTTTTTTAAACATATTAATTTTCTACCGACTTCACAAAAAAAGGAGGAGATACTCAAGTCGACTTTTTTTTTTGTGTTACCTCATAACTTCGTTTCACGTGAACCGATTTAGATTTTTTTTTAAATGTGTTACTTTTCATTTTGTCCCATTTAAATTTGTTCAAGATCTGATCAGTAGTTCTTGAAATATCTTCACTAATTTAAATGTTTAGTACATCCAATCTGATCAAATTTCCGAAGATAAAGCAATGTAGTCGGTCTTTTGTTAAGCTTTGCTTGCGTTTAATAATTTAACTTAAAGTATCGTTGACAACATTTTCAAAACATTAATTACAAACGATAAGCTAATTGAAAGCTCGTTCTTATCTGGGGTTACGGTGTCACTAATTGAATACAAAGAGCTCTTTATTGATAGGTAATGGAGACCAATGTACTATAACATTGTAAGTTATCTGGATGTGGAAAAATAACACGAATAAGTCAATATACAAAAAAGAAATCCCAACTAGGTAAACTGTGGACTTTATTTTTCAACCGACTTCAAAAAAGAAGGTTTTCAATTCGACTGTATTTTTTTTTTTTGTATGTATGTTACGCGACATCTCCGCCAATAATGAAACGATTTAGATGTTTTTTTTTTTGGGGAGAGTATACTTCAGAGGTGCTCCCATATAAATTTTATTGAAATCGGTCAAGCCGAAACCGAAATTAAGCGATGAAGTCGGTTCTTTAAGCTTTGCTTGCGTTTCAATCATCTATGTTAGACTTTTAGATTAAAAAGAACTATAATACGAATATAAAAAAACTTCATCACAGCTTTATTGATTAATAATAATAATGATGCAAGTAATTTAAATCATCATTTAAATCATTATGCCACTTAAACTCAATTGTTTCTGCCGTTTTTACTCTGCAGCGATCGTGGACACAAGGAGACTTTTATCAGCTGCTTATGTCGAGTAGTTTAAGTAATCACATTGACATTACTGTTTAAAAAAAACTGTTATCAGCCTTGACGTAATAAGCCTCGATAAGATACATTATTGCCTTACTCACTTTGTTTCTTTTTATCTGTAGGTCAAGAAATAAGATATACGCTTTCTACAATGAGCTCTTTTCATTGAAAAATGTATGAAAGATCAACTCAAAAATGTAATGGACTGGAATAAAGCTACTGTTTTTTTATCACTGAAAATAGTTCCGTTTGGCCACTATCTCACAACTTAACAACAAGTTATATATTTCATATCGCAACAACTTAACTAAATATTAAACCCTATCTAGAAATAAGAATGATCGACGATTCTAAAGAAAAAAAACCCGTATAAAATATAAAGTATACATATTCGTTGTATGTTTCATAAAAGCATCTATGTCGTTTATAAATAAAACAAAAAAAAACTATGAAGCTGCGACTAGAAATCGACTTAAGTATGCGGCGATAGAGCCACAATATTATTTTGTAGCCATCGCCTTTGAGACCATGGGCTGTTGGGGGGCCGAAGACAAAAATTTGGTCCGTGACATAAGGAAGATAAGGGAAACCAATGGTGACTCCCGGTCCGGCTCGTTTCTGGTGCAAAGGCATTGGTATCCAGCTTGGAAATGCTGCCACCGTCATGGGCACCTATGCACCGGATACAGTCTGGGGTGGGTTATTTAATTAACATTTTTGATTGTATTTAGTTTTAAGGTTACCATGTGTATTTGGTGAATTAAAACAGATTTTCTATAAACTAAACTAAATATAACAGAGTATTTTGTAGAACAGCCTCAGGGGCATCATTCCAACCATTGAGACTATTTTGATACCAACGTCTTTCGTGGCACGGCTAGCTATCTTAGATATCAAGTGCCAACTGGTGATGGCGATGCTGTTCTTTGCGGGACAGTGTAGTTTAAACAAGTATTAATATACATTGTATAAATACATCATCTTAATTTATACGGAAATATAGCATTCAGAAGAAAGTCTTAAAACTTAAAGCTAAGGGTTAGAATAAGAATCCGGATCCTTTCTGATATTTTACAAATAACGCATTTTTTTTCTGGGGGAAAATGCCAAGCACATTCTTTCCTTCCCAGGGGTGAAAGAAAGGGGGGTGTGGGGCTCGAAGCCACTAAAAACCCCCTGTGAGCAGTCCCTCGCCCAGGTGGGGCAAGATAGGGTCGCGCTAGCTGTCACTATCTTGCCCCGGCGGTAGGCCCGAATACAAACCGGGCCACTGCGACCATGGAGGGGTGACCTTGCTTACAAATAACCCTGCATAACTTAAAACAATATTGAAAACTACATTATAACTTTCATCTAACACACCACTGCTAGTAGGCAAAGTTCCCTAAATGTTGGCCACATTGCCACGTACACTGGCTTATCTGCTGCGCGAAATATAGGCCAGCAGTATGGCCCCGTGTCTCCTCGACCAGACCCACAGATAACTGTTCAAACTTAATCCCAGTGTCTCAAGTAGTCTCAACCCAATAATATATAAATAAATGAGTATCCGCTGTCAAGGTTACTATTTTCGCGCATTTTGCGGTTTTGAGCCGATTCTGCTGCCACATTATCTTTTTTACAGATGAGAGATGAGCTTAAATGTTGAATAGCTGAATAAAACTTAGGCTAAAATCGAGAATTAATCAACGAAGCGTTAACAATTTAACATGTCTTGATAAACTCGGTTTAATATAGTATATCTCTCGTATATAGAAATCAATGTGCGCAATATCACACTGTATCACACGTGTAGTTTTTATAGTAGGATATATAGAAAAAAAAACATTGGTATACCATATTAGACTGTCAAATGTCATCGATTTGTAGTTGACATACCTCAAGTTCGCTACAAGCGTTTCGCTTCTACATTTATCATCCGTACAGCGAAGGAGTGGAACTCGCTGCCCGCGTCTTTGTTCCCCGAACATTTTATAATTTTGGGAATCTTTAAGGCTACAATTAATTTGTTTTTATTGCGAAAAGAACTACAAGAAAATTTCTAGGCAAAGAAGGGAAGGATGAAATGGCAAAATATTAATAAATTAAATATTATTCGAAAATGCGGTATGCATCCGTCTTTCTTTCAGGTAAAAGGTAGATTAGATCACATCCAGCCTTTTTAATGCTTGATATGCAAGCATTGGGCCACGATCTCACGCAAGAGTGCAGGATCGCATGTGGTATTAGACAGCCAAAATGTGTGTTTACAGACAGACACAACGATCAATATCGTTTTGATAATTGCGGGAATGTATTTCAGCCACTGCAATGCACATTAGCGAATATAATGTTCTTTGGCAATGCTGCGTGGTTCCGAGATTTTCTTCATGGTATTATGGAGTTGTATTTCTTATACAGTTACTCTTTCCCTTTTTTTACCGACTTCCCAAAAAAGGAGGAGGTACTCAAGTCGACTGTTTTTTTTTTTGTGTTAACTTACACTTCATAACTTCTCTCCACGTGAGTCGATATCGAAAATTTTTCTCATTGGTCAGCTTTCTAATTGGTCCCATTTAAATTTGATCAAGATCTGATCAGTAGTTCTTGAAATATTGTCAATAATGTCTATTTTGGACGAATAATGCGTACTTTGATGATGTTCTGGTTTACCCGACTTCAAAAGTTACCACACAACTTCTTTCGTTGTGAGCCGATTTTGAAAATTCTTTTATTATTTGAAAGCTGGTGGATCAAGGTTCCGATGATAAAGCGGTGAAGTCGGTTTTTTTAAGCTTTGCTCGCGTTTAATTATTGTAATTGAGGAATGAGGCGAGTAAGTCGCCTGATAGTAAGCCACGCTTGCTCATTACAGTTTAGTGTCACCCACTGTTGATGAACTGAATTAGTTCAAAATCTTGGCAAAGCATTGCACTCGTTAACCTGAGATATTATAGGTTAAATAAAAAAACGCCTTCATACTCACAGAATCCGATAGTGATGGAGCACTTTTTTTTTTTGTGGGGTGGAAAATGCTTTGCACTTCCTTCCTTGCTTGCTCACCAAGGCCGCCCCCCAGACCCGTGGGGCCGTGCAGGTCGGTGGAAAGCCCCCTGGCTTTCCACTAGTGACCCCACTATAGAGGAGGAGAGAGACTTCTCCCTCCCGTTCGTATGCGCCGGAGCGGGTCAGTTTGAGGATCGACTTCTCTGGCCCGCTCCGCGGCTTCCTTCTACTTCATCACCGTTTCGCAGAAGGAGATCACCGCCTGCCAAGATCTCTCGCTGCCGAGCATGGATTCTACCACGCTCGGAGTGATGGAGCACTACCTCAACTAATAGCAAGTGACATCACTTGCTATTAGTTGAGGTAGTGCTCCATTACCACATGGTCGAGGTTGGTAAACACATGAATGTGTTTAGCTTTGGCGACAGATTTTCTACCTGATAATCAACGACTGTATTTCTTTCATCATTCTGCAGTCGTGTGAGTGTATCACTCTACTCTACAGTGTAGCCGGCCAATCAAGCGTGATAAACAGACTCATAATTTCATCGCGAAGTACCTTTGCTGAAAGCTCTAGAACGTTGTACAATTTGAAACAGAAAAACTCAAAATCAAAATCGTTTAATCACATGGGCCCCAAAGAGGCACTCATGAAAGTTATTGATTCTACTGCCAGATTCACAAAATTGCAACCATCTCGAGAAGAATCTGGCAAGAATCTCGGCGGCGCATTTTTTCATTAATTTTTATTTAAATTATTTCTTAACTCTAATAGGTACATAAATACATGAAACTAGGTATATCTATATTATGTAGTCGCTAGAAAGCGCTTGTGCAGTTTGGATCCACGTATCCTTGTCGTTAATATAGTCGATCGTTTTAATAGTAAGCTTTCTTCATTAATGCCCGTTTTATTACAGATTAGAACTTTCCTAGTGATAATTCAGTTACAATTTTAGGAATTGTTCGTTACGACTGAACCGATCTCTTCAATATGGTCTAGAGTACTCTAAAAATGCCGTAGACTCTGGATCTTCGCATCAATAAGCTGTTAGAACTCTGACATCCGATACGCTCGACTAGCACCTGAATGGCGGTCAGTTTAATTTGTACGATTACCATGCTTTAATCAACAGGCATCGTATATTTAATTAGGCATACTGCATCAAGTCCTAGGCTAATTGTAATCCAGCTATAAAAAAATAATTAATACTTATCGCAACTGTGACATAATGTTGCAAATCTCATGATTAAAACTTAACCGTGTGAAGTTTGTTACGGTTTTACGAGCGTATCAAATATTGAACGAAGAAGTATGTAGGAGAAAATAGTATGCTTAATTATGACACATAATACTTAGTAGTACAATTACAGAAGCATCACTTTTTAAAGATATTTAAATAAATATCAACTCTTAACTGACGCAATAAAGTTGTGATTCGGCTGGTTCAGCGCTGCGTGCATAAAGTGACTAGGCATCTTAGAAGCAAATAACTCGATCATCAACCGATCATCACATCACATAAGATAGGGGTCAAAAATACTGTCTTAAAAATTTACTTATGTTTGATAAAAAATATTGAAAAAAAATTAACTGTTTTCTATACAATTCTGTCTCAGACTCTACAGATGACATTATTGAAGACATTGTTGAAACTAGACAGCCTTAAGACATAAATAAAAAAAACAGGCGTTCAACTCTTTCCATACAAATGCAGCTGTGGGAACAACTGGGGAAAATGTTGAATGAAAATGCCCATAAAATTAACACCGTATTATTGAATTGTATATAAAGATGAAAATTAAGAAACAATACATTAATATATTTACGACTTGTTCTGTAATTAAAATCAAATATCTCAGCGCATCTCAACACCAGCAAGTATTAAAGAGACTTTCAAAGAACAAACAAAACTTGGGAGCGAAACATAATACAAGCCTCTAAAGCCTTTGTATCGTGTGAGGAACCATACGCCCATTCCGGGAACCAGAGTTATGGCCAACAAAACGTCAGTCGAATCATCAATGTTTAAATCGTAATATATTGAAGAATTTCGCAATTATCATATTTCATACTTATTTACGACGTCTAGGCTTCCAACCGACGTCTATCCAAAGCGATCCTGGGAGGTCATAAAACGAATAAACCACGCAGTAAACGTGGTTTATTTCTTCTGCAATTATATGACCTGTTTGTTTTACATTTTTTGGGTGAAGACTTTGATAGTTCCCCGGTTTATTAAAGTTAAGCCAGGTACATACTCACAAGTTCGCTAAGGATTCTCTAGTTCGCAAGAGTGACGTTTATAGCTGCACCGACCGAGTGCCGGCGATGAATTTAATGGATCGAAACAACTCCCACAAAATGGAACTCTGCCGTGTTAAAATGGGAACTTTTTATTGGAGATAAGTCTCATTTAAGAGCGACGTCGCTCATAAATGCTATGGAAAGCCATGTAATTACACACTCGAATAGGCCATTGTTGTGGCTGGGAAAAACAAATTAAACCGCCACAAAGATGGCTTCGTTAAATCCGAAGCGCGAAGACAATTTCTTTTTGTGCACATCGCTTTAGCTTTAATAGGATCTTTTGTCACTTCTACTTTTATTTTTAGTGTTCTTCTGATAGAAACAAAACAGAACGTCTCTTTAAAATTAAGAGTAAAATTCTTTCACGCGTATATCGGTTTTTAACCGATTTTAAATAAGAAGCGAATTAGGGAGACTACAATAAAGCACTTACTGTGTTTGCGAACCAAAATGGCAGAAAATCATGCGTTGATCAAACAAAGAGCTTTTATGAAGCTTTTTACTTATGTTTGATGTTTAATTAGCATGGTTTAGTGTATACGGTACATAATTCCAGCCCACCGGCTCGCAAATTGGTAACAATCCATTACAATTTTATCATCAAAATGTGTTTATACATTTGCTCGGCGCAGACATTTTTAATTACTCTAGACTGTAGGGTATGCCAGTCTCGAGCCCCGAACCCTTTTAGCCGGATGGGCATTACACAGGGTGTCGTAAAACGCGGTTTATAGCCCATAAACCCAAGTGGAGATACACACACAGCCTGTATGCATTTCGCAATACTTGTTGCACTTTTATAACCAATATATTTTGGTTTGATTTGCAACTTCTGGACGAAGCGAAATGGAACTTTTTAGACTTTTTGCTCTATTTAGAAGTTGCGCTCTCGGTTTCATTTTATTAGTTTTATTAGCTGGCTAAGGTTATTATTGATTTACGTGGGTTTTAAGAGTTCAGGGGAGTTTTAGTGTTCGTAGAAGGGTTTTGTAATCAAAATGGAACTTTGCGGTGTAGGCCTATGCAGTGGCAATTTCGTTTCGAATCATTTCTTTTGCCAATCTTTTTGTGTGCATTATAGAATAACACATCCTTTTTTGACATACATGCTTCATCTTCGGCCGCATTGTCACTCTCCACCAGGTGAGATAGCGGCCAAATAATACCTATTTCCTGGAATACACAGACGAGACGTAGATAACTCTACGTCTTTGTCGTCTCGTAGTCGTAGTGTGGAACAAAGCTTATCCATATAACAATTTTATGTATGTGTTGTTACTTTGGATATTGCACATCACCTTTCAGTATGACAGTAAATATTGGAGTTTCCATTATTTATTGAGTGTTGAGTAAATGTATGCAACTGGTGTAAGTAAGGTGTGTTTGGATTGGGCAGTGTTTGAAAACGGATACTATTTACCTGACTGTATTGTGCTTATCAGGCTATGATAATGTATGTGTGTTTCTTCATGGCTCTCTGGTCAAACGCGTGGGTCGATTTTGATGATTCTTGGTCAATGGATTTGTAGATGATTTATACTGATCATTTGCTCGCGTATTTGTTTCCTGAACGAAACATCTGGGAGCCTTTAAGTCTGGAATGAATAGGTATCTTCTAGGCAAGCATGCTACATCTTCGGCCGCATCTTCACTTTCTATCACATGATATAGTGGTCAAAAGCCTGTCTTTCTAGCATAAATAAATAGGTCTTATCAACGAAAGAGTGTGAAATAAAAATAAGATATTAACTTTTAAAGCAGGGGTTTTTGATTGTTTTTACACGTTTTTAAAGAAAGAAAGAATACACATTTATTTGACACATAAATATATATTATACATTTTGTATGCCAAAAAGGTTTAACTTGGCATTATGTCGAGTTAATAAAACTCGACGCTGGTTATCAGTTAAACACAGTTCAGTTTTTCGCTTCTAAATCACATAAGTCATTCGCGTTATTTGTACTATGTAAAGGTGTACTGTACTATGTAATCCTCATAAGTCCGCGTACTTATTCCTAAGTCTATCACCCTCTTTACATGGTTCAGAAATTGTTTTCTATCGGTTACATTTTGGCGAGTGTGCGCAGGAATTTCACGAGTTCATTCCCCCATGCCCGTTTTACCATCTAACAACAAGACAAACTGGCAAACGTCATCCATTTATGGTTGACATCTCCGGTGCGCTCGGAGCGTTTTGCTTTTACATTTGTCATCCGTACTGCGAAGGAGTGGAATTCATTGCCCGCGTCTTTGTTCCCTGAACGGTATAATCTAGGAGTCTTCAAGTCAAGAGTGAATAGGTATCTTCCAGGCAAGCATGCTACATCTTCGGCCGCATCATCACTTTCCATCAGGTGAGACGGTGGTCAAATATCGAGGTTGCTTATCGAATATAAAAAAATATATAAAAAAATTGTACTTACTACAAGTAGTACATTTTTTTTTACGACAGCTCTCTTCTATTAATCTCTTTCTCTCTCAATAATATCACTTTTATCAGATCTCAAAGATTACAAATTTAGAAGCTAGTGCAAATGGTGGATCAGATTGCAAGGGTTTTACGAGAACCTTAACTGCTTTGCCACGAAGTGATACAATGTGAAGTCGTGGCCAATGACTTTCAGTATTTGAGATCATATCAACGCATAGGAAGGGATATTCAAAATAGTTTCTCTACAGGTCTTGATACATTTAAAACATACGATACGATGCTTGAAATGTCCTGTAGTAAATTTTTAAAAGCCTAGGTTAAAATATGAACATTAATATTGCGATCGTCGTTTCTTAACCGTGTTTCGGGCCAAGCTGATCCCATCAAGTACTTTTGAGTTATCGTCAATAATCCGTGTTAAGTACATCTAATCTGATCAACGTGCAAAGTTCCGAAGTGCCGGTGAAATCGGTTTTTTTAGGGGCTTGCGTTTAATTATTATTTATTCAATTTACGTTACATATATAATGGTGCCGATTCTGTTGTCCAGAATTAGACTAAACTAGCCTAAAATTAGTTTTAGTCCTGCTTTAGTCCAAAACCTATTCAGAAAATGCAAGATTAGACTAAAATTAAGTTTGACAGGACTAAGTTAGCTTAGTTACTCTATTTAGTGAATATGACCAAATTCTTATTCTGATGTATATGTTTTACGTCAAATTAAGACTAAAAATAGAAATTTAAAACTCAAATTAGTTTGTATGAAAAAGGTCTGGATTATGTTTTAATGTGATTTTATACTTGAAAGAATAACACGTGCAATTAATGAAGCAAATACTGACCTACAAAGTCTATAATGGAGGAATATTATTATGTGATTGCGGCTCTTGTGAATATAATTCAATTTGGTTGCTGTCAAAATCAATTTTAGTCCTGTCATTTCAACTTTTAAATTAAGTTCAACGTAAAATCAGAATAGCGTTTAGGTATTCTTTGACTAAAATTAGTTTATTTTTAGTTTATTTTTAGGTCAGTTCGGTGCTCAACAGAATTAGCACCACTATGTACTCACAGTCTCACACATACATTTGTATCTATTTATAAGGATTATTATATTATAAGTTACCACCGTATTTAACAAGACAATTTAATACGATTTCCTAATTAGAGCGAAGTTTTTTGTTATTATAACCCTTAACAATCGCCGGCGGTGGTTAAAACCATTCCTTTGTGTTAATTATGGACGCAATTATATCTTTTGTAGGTACAAAACTTGTATAGGTTGAGTATTTTTACCACAGGACAAGAGAAACATAAAAAAAATTGTAATTGAAACCCCCTTATTCATAAAAAGATTAAACGTTCAAGATTTGAAATGACACGCCTTAATATAAGACAAAGCATGTTATCATTATAATCCCTACTAATACTACAAATGCGAAAGTAACTCAGTCTATGACCCTTTACGCCTAAGCCACAGAACCGATTTTGATGAACTTTGGTACAAAGATAGACTAGAAGAAAGGACATAGGTTACTTTTTATCCCGGAATTTCCGCGGGTCTGGTACTTACGCGGGTAAAACAGCGAGGCACAGCTAAATAAAGTTAGTTACACAATTTATAACTCGAGAACGGCTGAACCAATTTTTTTTCTTTGTTAAATTTGTTCTATTTGCTATGCAAATTTAACGCCCCGAATAGTAGAATAAACCATAGGTAAATTCACGAAAAAAATAATGAAAAATATGTTGAATGGGACGGCTTTTTTACATTGCATCCCGGGAATAGCTTAATAATAATGATGAAACTTTAATGAGTTAATCAGTCTATGCCTGCGAAGGTTTCCAAAAAAAAGATTGGAAAAGAAGCAAGTGAAAAAATAACGCTAAATTTAGACAGTTTTAGGTAAATCTGTTACACTTGGTAAAGTACTAGGCAAACATAAACATAAAAGATTTACACTATAATCATTAAGTTTTTGTATGCTAAATAAGTACTAGGCAACCATAAACGTGAAAAAGGTAAAACACTTATTCTTTACGACGCATTGCAATACATGCCGGGTAGGAAGTTACAGCCAGATTTAAAAGTCCTTTGCTCTGAGGTACAAAAACATTACTTAGATTTACAGTACAATTTCTGTAATAAAATCAAGCCGTTTATTCTAGGCAACATATTATTTAAACACTCTAAACTGTTGATAATTAGACGTGCAACAAATGGATTGAGATTATACCGTTTTACCGTACAGTCTCACTGAGATAAATGATGTACTGGCAATTGGAACAAATCAAGCAAAATTGTTATGTATTCGTATAGACATAAAGTTCTAAATGTCTGGCGGATGTGGTTTTCTTAGGATACCCCGGTATCATCTGAAAGTGTATATTGGCCGTGAGCCAGTACGATACGGTTCATCGCCAATATGTTCCTCAAAGTAAACTTTGGTAACAAGTTTTATACATATAGGGTATTTGATCCGTTTGTGTCTTGGTGAAGTTCAGGCAAGTTCCGTGGTAAGGTGGATGACCTAGCCGAAATATGGATCTGTATTTGGTACAAAGGTATATTTTTAGATAATGTTATTTCGTACTTCAAATATAGACAGTTGGATTGCGGGTACGATTCCCGGTGGGAACACATTTTTTTTCCTCCACGGAAATGTGTTGCTGGTCAAATAAATCTTCGAACCTAGTGTGGGGCTTTGAGTGTGAAAGAGTTTGTTTGTATCAGTCCCATTCTAGGGTTTGCTTACCACACACGACCTCATCATCAATTACCAACAGATGAGATAGAGATCAATCGCTAGTCTGTTTCTGTTTCTGGCTCCTACGATACAAATGTTTGAACTTACTGTGGGGCTGCGAGAGTGAATGCGTTTGTTTGTTAGGGAAACAAACTTTCGTAATGATTTGCAAACTTTTGCTATGTATTACCGACTTCCAAAAAGGAGGAGGTTTTTAATCTATGGTGTAATTATTCTGCTTTTTTTGAGAGGCAAGTATAGAGTCTAATTGTTACAATATGTTATCGATATCGGATAAAGGCCTCAGAAGATATTGAAGTTTGTTTATTCGTTTTAATAGCTACAGTATTGACAAATCCCGAACTTTACGTTTTAACGAACGTTTCCTTTAGCTTTCCATCTGATTTCATTTACCAAAATTGCTCCGTCTCAAAGTTTGTGGCAGACAAACCTCGCCACAAAATCCGTGAATATCACATCCTTGTAGAACCTAGATGCAAATATACAGCTTCCATGGCTCTTTCCTGTAATGTAATTGAATTTTTGCGAAGCTTTGAGATTTCCTTTGTTATTTCGCAATGTATTGATATATAAAAACAAAACAAAAGTTAATAATTATAACACAAACAAAACTTTAAAAAAAACCGGCCAAGTGCGAGTCGGACTCGCGCACGAAGGGTTTCATATCATTATCTATAAAAAATCAAGTTTGTTGTATGGGAGCCCCCTTAATTATTTATTTTATTTTATTTTTAGTATTTGTTGTTATAGCGGCAATAGAAATACATCATCTGTGAAAATTTCAACTGTCTAGCTATCACCGTTCTTGAGATACAGCCTGGTGACAGACGGACGGACGGACGGACAGCGAAGTCTCAGTAATAGGGTCCTGTTTTTACCCTTTGGGTACGGAACCCTAAAAACCGACTTCACAGGTTTACCTTCGGAACCCTTGATCATAATAATATGAATTAAACGCATTAGTGAGGATTACTTAAAAAACTAGGTAATGGTCGGATCTTAATCAAAATTAATGGGACCACTTAGGAAGCAACAGCTTTCAAATAATAAAAAAATCATCAAAATCGCTTCACCTTGAAAAAAGTTCTGAGGTAAAAAAACAGTCGAATTGAGAACATCGTCCTTTTCTATCGTCTTCACAAAAAAGGAAGAGGTACTCAATTCGATTGTATTTTTTTTATATTTGTTACCTCATAACTTATTTCCACGTGAACCGATGTTGATTTTTTTTTAAATGTGTAGTTTTCCTGTTGGTCCCATTAAAATTAGATCAAGATCTGATCAGTAGTTCTTGAAAAATTTACAATAATGCGTGTTTAGTTCATCTAATCTGATCAAAGTTCCGAAGATAAAGCGGTGAAGTCGGTTTTTTAAAGCATTGCTTGCTTTTAATTATTTTGAAGTCAGTTCATAATAATGTAATATTGTTTACCTCTTTACAGTTTAATTTTTAGTCGGGTTATTTCTTACTGACTGTTTATTTTGCTAGCACCGTATATAGTGCCGATTTTACACTTGAACTTGATATACACGTCGAACGCCATCTGTCAGTCTTTGTAGAGGAATACAAGGACGAAACACTTCATATATGCATAAGGTTCTACCCATGCTCTACCTAAAGATATGCATATGCCAAGCTCTACCTTCTCGAGTACAGTCTACTCTAGATAACATATTATAAATCTTAGAATCTTAATTGAGAGATATATGATAAGGGATAGTACCTAACTACGAATATTTTAATATTACTAAAAACAATATTTGAAACGTAAGCTAAGCTTAAAGGAACCGATTCACCGCTTATAATTTGGTTTTGACTTGATCGATTTCGATAAAATTTATATGGGACCACCTCTGAAGTATAATCTACCAAACAAAAAAAGACATCAAAATCGATTAATAATTGGCGGAAGGTTCGGAATAAACCGAAATATCGCGTAATATACATACAAAAAAAATACATACAGTCGAATTGAGGACCTCCTTTTTTGAAATCGGTGGAAAACTACGTTTTATAACTGTAAGTATTTATTAACGGATTAGCTAACACCAGTTTAAACCAGTTTAAAGTTACAACACTATCTCATCTGATGGTAAGTGATACTTTCAATAGTTTTTATTAATCACCTTTTACCAGTAACAAATAAAAAAGGACTAAAAAGTTATATAACCAGACACCTTGTCAAGACGAATCAAACGAGCTCAAACTCTATGGGTTTCCTCGTATATTGTTTAGTTCACCATTTCCTATGGCCATCTTCCGTCTCCATCATTACACTAATTCCATGGTACCATATCATTGTATTGTCACCGGTGATACATAAGTACATCAAATTTGAGTCCAATCGGATATCGGGAAGTGGTCCAATTAAGCTTGCAAGATTTGATTACAGACCGACAAATAGAGAATGGGACAGGTAAAATAGTAAAAAAAAAGCTTGTAAAATAGTAGCAAAAGTAAGGCGAAGTCGGGTAGGTAAGTAGTCGTAAGTATATACCATAGTCCACCCAGTGACGGCTCTAAGCAGTTCATAACCTTCATGTAGACCTCAGCGACGTGCATGAGTGATTCGCTTGATAGCTTGACGTACGAGTAGCGGCTTCGATGCTCACAACGGGAAATGTAGTGGAATGGGTTATTGAGGCAGTTATATGTGTTTTCTTTATACTGTGTGGATCAATATTGAGGGGGGGCACAAAATCCTGCCACCCTGTGCCACTTGATAGTCATAACTAACAAATAGACACAACAAAAGTTCAAAAACCCGACTACGTCCGAGTACGAATAATTGTCTTTTTATAGGATTGATAATTAAAAATGTTTTCAACAAAACATATTATTTCGATTTAAAACCATATAAAACCAGACGACTATACTCAATACTCAATCATTTATTGCAATCATAATGTAAACACGAATAAGTTGCATTTTGTGAGTAAACACATGACCCTAATAGAGAATGGCAATAACATTCCCTGGGAGTGTATGGGCTATGACGACCTAGTTAGCGCAGAGGACAAGCCCTCTGCTTCTTCTGAGTTGCGGGTTCGATTCCCGGTAGGAGCACAATTTCCCTACCTAAAAGACACTTGTGCTTCTGGTTGTGTATGTGATTGTCAATCAATCAATTGTTTAGAATAGTTTATATGAACGATATATATGATCTAAATTTTACTGAAAAAGCGTGAGTTGTGGCCCAAAAGACAGTTCTCCCCAATGTATTTGTTAACTACAGTACATAGTATATGGCTATAATGTTATAAAATTTTAATAAAATATTTTATACAATGTATGTGTATGGGTGAAAAAACAAGGTTCTTACAATCGGCTGCATCTTCACTTTTGATCAGGTGAGATAGTGGTCAAATGGTTGCCTATCCAGCATTACAATAAAGATAAAGAAAAACATATTTGTGGACAATTTTTGTGTGTATTTGATTGATATGTATAAGTTTCCGGCACCCACTAGGGTAAACCTGGCAAACGTGCCCCACTATTCAATGAGTTGAAATAAAAAATCAAATATAGTCTAATAATGTTTATTAAGTAATCAGTCTTAATTATTGGTTCATTTGGCATAACAAAAAAATAAAAAATCTTCTAAATTGTAATTAAATTCAACTAAAATCAACAATATTCGTAAACATTGGTGGGGCACATTAGACAGATACGTCTGTCTAATGTGCCCCAGTATAGCCTCCTACTTTACAGTCTTTTTTCCTTTCCCTTTACCTTTATTCTTCTCGCTACACCTATTACACTTTTCCTGATAACGTGTGCAATCTTCATGTAACCAACCGGAACATTGCACACACTGAATCCAGTCGCATTTCTTTTTTGTACGGTCGTAAGACTCTTGACATTCTACACACATGTTTTCATTTTCATCGGAACATTCTTCACTGGATGAGCCGAGTTGCAAGTCTTCCTCACTTTCTGAAGAAGAAGAAAAGACTTTAGGCGAATACTTCTTGCGTTTAAGTAAAGGTATAACCGTCTTCTTCAGTTGCGTTTCTTTCTTTTCTTTAAATAGTCGACGACTTGTAAGATGCTCATCTGATGTCAAAACTTTAGCATTTTGTTTTCTCTTGCTTATTTTTTGGTGGATGGTAGGTAGAGGGCTGACTAATAGTAAAGTTTTAGTCGGTGTTTCATCTTGGGATGCAGTATTTTCGCCATTGGTATTAATGTGCGATGTGGTTGCCTGAACTTCTACATTGCTTTGAATTGGAGATGCTGATGTATCCGGCAAGGCAAGAATATTTGTAGTCTGGTCTGGATCAATCTGGATTAGCTGCGTATCAACACCAGTCTGCGTGCCTTTTATTGATGCATCAGATATTCTGAAAAAGTATTCAGGGACAGCATTCGGGTCATACGGGCAAATTCCGGTTGATTTAAACGCTGAAACACCAATTGCTGGAATTGCCGACTTATACCAGGCAGCACCAATCATTTGCGAAATTTGGTATCTGCTCAAACTTTTTCCTAAACATTACCAAATGGGGCACATATGCCTGGTTTACCCTATACAACACTTTCAACTGCCTAGTTGGGTGCGCGTTCGGCTTCAAACGAGTTCAATTCCCGGCGGGTACTCATGTTTTCTCCTCAATGAAAATGTGTGTTTCTGGTTCTGGTTGTGATTGTGTGTGCGATATAAATGTTTCCGGCATCCACGACAGAAGTCATAACTTAGTGAGGGGCTTAAAAGAAAAATAAAACCGGCCAAGTGCGAGTCGGACTCGCGCACGAAGGGTTCCGTACCAATATCTATAAAAAATCAAGTGTGTTGTATGGGAGCCCCCCTTAAATATTTATTTTATTTTTAGTATTTGTTGTTATAGCGGCAATAGAAATACATCTTCTGTGAACATTTCAACTGTCTAGCTATCACCGTTCTTGAGATACAGCCTGGTGACAGACGGACGGACGGACGGACGCACAGCGAAGTCTCAGTAATAGGGTCCCGTTTTTACCCTTTGGGTACGGAATCCTAAAAAAGAACTAAGTTCTTTTTTAGGATTCCGTACCGCTGCTGCGGCTGCGAGCCAAAAACACTATACCAACTAGACTGGTGTCAATTGCTTGCTTTGTTTTACACAACTATTATCAACGTTTAATACATAATATGTATAGTATGACATATTATGTCTTATTCACATGCGAAGCCCGTTTTGAAAAAGCCGACCCTAATGATTTTAATTAAGGTTTATTGTGTGTTTAATCAGAAACATTGCCTAAGTAAATTAGACGCAGCTGTTTGAAATCCTCTGTCTGTAGATGCATTCATAAACATAAAGACTCACACTCATAGCTCCGCACTAAATTCTATGACTTGTGTTGTGGGTGCCGGAAACATTCACATCACACACAATCACTAAAAACCAGAAACACAAATTTTCCTTGGGGAGAAAACTTTTGTTTTCGCCGGGAATCGAACCTGGTAGATGGCGAACACGCAGTAGCCAACTAAGGCAACGGTCAGTTTAGTGGTCCATAAAACATACTACACGTACCTATGTTTTTTTACACTAATTAGACAAGCACTGGACGACCATCTCACCTGACGAAAAGTGAAAATGCGGCCGAAGATGTAGCATGCTTGCATAGAAGATACCTGTTCACTTTAGACTTGCAAGACTCTCAGATTATTATCCCCGTTCGGGGAATAAAGACGCGGACAATGAGTTCTACTCTTTTGATGTACGAACACAACGATTTTTTTACAATATGGCGTCTGGTTGTACCCAAATTGATTTGTGATTACTGTCGTGTCCTTAGTGATACTCGCAAGATTAAGACACATCGATTGACGTTTGAATCATCAAAATCGGCCCACACGTTTGGTCTTTAGAGCGTCACAAAGGAACAAACATACATACAGCAGCTGATAAACACATTACCCTACTTTACGTCGCGCAGTCGGCAACAAAACATGTTATTTTCCCTAGCTCGTTTAACCCGCGACGTTTTACCAAGCGTTCTTTGTGTTCAATAACTAAATCTAGTTTCAATAAGACCATCTTAAATCCCTTTCCATCACAGAATAACTAGCGTACAGTAAAAGGTAAGCTTCCCTGATAGAATATGTAAATGAAATATGCAGTCGTCAACGGAGGGGGAGGCGGAAGGCGCGACTATAAGCTGGGTTTTGCGACCTTGCCCGCCCGATCTAGTGCCCGAATTGAGGAGCGACGTAAAATGTTAACCCTGGGGTAGGGTTGGCACTTTCTTTTAAACAAGACGAAGGGACTAAAACTCTTCTTATAAGTTTGAACAAAATAAATGTCCTACGTTATATTTTATTGTTCGAGCGAAGCGAGATCTCTAAGTTGACTTGGTTGGTTCAGAATTTTGTCCGTCCGTCTATCTGTCATCTAGCGTCTAAAACACACAAGCGAATAACGGTCGGACCGATTTGGAAAACTTTTTTTTATTTATAATGTAATTTAATTTATAAGGTAAGGTAAGGTTTATAATGTAAGGTGTTAACTTAGACCCACACAAAAAAGTGGTGAAGTCGGAATTATAAGTTTTTTTTGCATTTAAATAAGTCTAAGAAGATCGAAAGAAACAAATTTCATGCAGCGAAGCTACACACATGCGGTATAGAATGTTCTTATTGATAGATTTTTCTATGAAAAACATGGAAAAGGATGTTAAATTACGACTACATTTTGATACAGCCATTAATGACAACCATAAACATACTTTTGCCAAGAATAGAACCTGGTACTCACGGTTTACTACTTAGTACAGACTACTCCAGACACAGAGGTATCCAATTACGCCAACTGAAGTCTTAATGAATCTATTAGATAATAGGTACTTATAATACTTAGGTTATACCATACTTAGGTTATATAGTACCCAACTTTACTCCTTAACAAAATCGAATCTTGCACGTGTTATAATATGTATGTGATATCTTGAGATAGAGTGAATAAACTGTGAATACTAATACACAAGTCCTAGATATGAATACATTGCGTAATAACTCTAGTACATATTGATAACAATATTAATTTATTATGTTGGTACTTTCATTATAAAGTATAGGTTCTTATGAAATGGTCTCTAGGCCACAGAAGATGGACTTTTTGCCAAATACTTAAAAAAAAATATTATTATAAATATTTGTATCTGTATTACATAGTGTGTACCTGTATTACAAGTTCTTTTGAATTAACCGCAAGCACCAGTCTCTTTTTTCAGTGAAAGAATTGTGTCGTCATTGTCTACAGAAAAAATAAACGCTTTGATTTGATCTGAGATTTAGAAATCCAGACAGAAATTCGGGGGAGCCAACCCTAGCCCCCGTCCGAAATAGGGAAGTTTAATGACGAGCGGGGCGCTCGTAAAACATCAAACGTTCCGACGTCAGGGCTGTCAACTTACTAAATTAAATATTTTATTCAGCTTGCGTAGTTATGGTAAATTGTGTTTCATGATATCTCGGGGAATATACATTTGAGGTAGAATTGTATTTTATGTAAATAAATTGTCTGGAAATAGGAATAATACTTTAAATTAAGCAGAATTTAAATTATCATACCGAATTTAAAATATCATATTTTACTGCCCGTTGGCTAGGTTGGGCGAGCGTTCGCCATCTAAGCAAGGGTATCGGGTTCGATTCCCGGCGGGAACACAAGTTTTCTCCTCAAGGAAAACTTGTGATTGTGTGTGTGATGTGAATGTTTCCGGCACCCACGACACAAGTCATCGAACTGAGTGTTGGGTTGTGAGGGTTAAAGCGTTTATACCGAACCTGCTACGGAAAAGTTAATTGGCTGATTCTTCTTCGTTGTTCTATCGCTGAGGATCTTGACAATATCAGTCTAATCTACATTCTTTCTGTCTTGCACCATTGTACTTCGTTGTAGAGTTTCCCTTGTAGCCGCTATTATGCTACTCGACCATAGCGTTGGTATTCGTCCCCTGGGTCGCTACCCGTGCATATAGGCCACTGTAAGTTGCTTTTCCAGGTCACGGTTCTGAGATCGCATTATACGAGGTTATTTGTAAAACACCAGAAAGCTTTCAAACCCTGATTCTTGTTCTAAATTACCTAATATAAACAAAAAAAAACGCATTCTCACTCATTGCCCCGCACTAAGTTCAAAGACTTGTATCGTGGTTACCGGAAACATTCCCATCTCACACATATTACACCCAGAACCTGAAGCATAAATATCCCTTGGGAAGGAATTTGTGCTCCTGCTGGGAATCTAGCCCAGGACCCACGGCGCAAAGGGCGGAGACCTGTCCACTGCGCCAACTGGGTCGTCAATATAGTTCTACGACTTATTTCTGAATGCTATATTTTTTGTAATAATTAAGATGATGTACTCTACAACACTTTACCTAGACTTACCTCAACTTTTTACCTAGACTTAGAAAAGATAAATCTTATATTTTACAATTTATTTGAAAAATCTAAAAACAAAATTATCACGAAATATATGTTGATGCCAATGGTTGGAATGGTGTTCCAAGAGGGTTCTGATATTACAAATAACCCTGTATATCCGTAAAGCTAAGCTGACGTTTTCGGTATACGGCGGTAGTTTAATGCAGCATCTTTTTTACCGGCTTCACAAAAACAGGAGGAGGTACTCGAGTCGACTGTATTTTGTTTTTATTATGTGTGTTACTTTATAACTTCTTTCCACGTGAACCAATTTTGAAATTATTATTTTTTGTTTAAAAGATGTTGCTTTTCAATTAGTCCCATTGAAATTTGATCAAGATCCGATCCATAGTTCTTGAAATATCGTCAATAATGCGTGTTTAGTACATCTAATCTGATCAAAGTTCCGAAGATAAAGCGGTGAAGTAGTTTTTTTAAAGCTTTGCTTGCGTTATTAATTATATCATTCTTTCTCTATGTTTTATTTTTTATTTTTATGGTTGTGTATAAGTAAAGTAATGCTGTTTGCCCGTGATACTGGATAAGAAGTAACACAGGCATGTGACATTCATTATTATTGTCCTTTGAAGGCCTAGCTGGAGTGCTAGACTATCTATACCATTTCATTTCCGTACAACGTTTACTTACTCATAATTAGCATTTATAGTTTAATTAATTTTGTTTAATAGTTTGTAAAGTAAAACTTCAATATTTTTTTGAAAATATTTCGGTTCCGGTTGTTATTCGTAAGACAACAATCGTTAAGCCATGTCGGATTCAGACGGCCTGAAAAATCCTGACATTAAACCTACCCACTAGTCACTAGGAGGAGGCAGTTAGTCCGCCTCCTCTCTCCTCCGCCTTAGGGTGGTAGAGTCATGGGAATTGTCCACCGGCTTGCACGGTCTTAGTGAGCTAGGTCACCCCTCCGTGGCCCGGTTAGCCTACTGCCGGGGCAAGATTTTGCTCCACCTGGGCGAGGGACTCCACATGGGAGTTCATAGTGGGTTCGAGCCCCACACACCCCTTTCCTTCACCCAAGACATTTGCCACGCACAAAAAAAAATCTTAACGTACAATCTTCACTTATTAGAAAATTTGACTTTTAAAAATGTTCGGTGACAACCTTGACCGGGCGACCTATACACCCCGTGGCACGGAACAAAACATCCGATCTAGACTTTTGTACATACATACATATATCTATCCTTACATTTTACTGTGGACTCGTGTTAAACAGTTTTCCTGGAAAACAACGTCTTGCTTCTGAAACAACAAAGGTTTTGGCAATGTTACGTCAAATTGACGTAGAAAATGACAGGACTGAGAAGAAAACGTGATTTCTTTGAAGCAAACTTGAAGGAAATTTAAACTTAAATATTTCTTTTTCTGAATGTTCGGTACTATAGGTAAATGCATTGTTAATTACCTACGAAAATGATGTTATAAGTTTGTATTGCGTATCTGTGTTTCTCCGTGTCTGTGTGTGCCGTAATTTCTTCCAAACGGTTAGACTGATTTTGATTTTAGTATATACTAGCTTTTGCCCGCGGCTTCGCTCGCGTTAAGAAGTATTATTTTAAAATTGACAAACTTTCATCCCCTATTTTATCTCCTTGGGGGTAGAATTAATCAAAATCCTTTCTTAGCGGATGCCTACGTCATAACATCTACCTGCATGCCAAATTTCAGCCCGATCCGTCCAGTGGTTTGGGCTGTGCGTTGATAGATCACTATGTCAGTCAGTCAGTCACCTTTGAGTTATATATATTTAGAAGATGTGTGAAAGGTGACTTGATCGAGAGTGATCTTAGCTATGTCGGAGTATTACATATTTTTAAATTTGCCACTTGTAGTTAAAAAACCTTACAAAATGTCGTCCCAATTCCCCCATTCAGATAAAAAGTATAACTTATTTAATAAAATCAGAATCCTCCAAGAGTAAAAATTGCACTCTCCCAAAATCTCAAGTCTCAAGCCAAACTATAAGAAATGAAGCGATCAAATCGGATAAAACTTCGCCTCTTGGTTTCTGATCGATCTACTCAACGTGATATTTTGATCCTGCAGTTTTCCGCACAGGTGAAGTTTCTAGTTTTGAAGGCAACCTAGTGGAAAACAAGGTTGAAACGGAATTGGGTTAGTTAGACTTGTGTCTTAAAGATTGGAGAATAAGGATAGGTTCTGAATAAATTGATTAGAGATTTACTACTTTTGGGTTCTGAGGGAATTGACTGTAATTGTTAATAAAATAGGTGCTTTTGACACATACCTATTTTATTTCTCGAATCTTTCTTTAATTAAATTACGAATGATTTTGTTAATATAGCATTAGCCACGCTAGGTAGGGATTGAGTAGCTCAGCGATTAGAGCAATAGGGCATGACACCCCATGGCCGCGGGTTCTATCGCCGTCTCAAGCGATAATTTTTCCTTTCTATCACTTAAGTGTCGAATGTTGGAGTGTAGCTAGTAAAAAATAACATGACCACTTTCACAGCCCCACACTAAGTTCAATGGGTAATGTTGTGGATGCCGGAAACATTCCAGCCGTTTGGGAGCATCGATGCCACAGACCAACACACATACACAATACAAACTTATAGCAGTCCTGTTTTTCGAGGTTTTTGAATTTAAACAATTTAACTAACGGTTGGTTTCGAGTTTCGAGACCAGTTTCGGAGCAGTCGGTGCTCTTTCTTCAGTTGAGTACTGAAATATTCTCACAAAATTGCGAGAAAACCAAAAAAAGGCAAGCATGCTACATCTTCGGCCGCATCAGCGCTTTCCACCAGGTAAGATTGTGGTCAGTTGTACCCGAAACTAATAACAATTATTTTTACTTCGGGGGTTCAAAATATAGGCAAAAGACTATTTCGCGAACTGCAATCATGTGTTTATAAGATAACCGGGACATTTCGCGCTATTAGAGGTTAGTATAAAAAAAACATTTTTTTAAATAAACGTACGAAAATAGTCGGTTTTCTCACTAAATCAATGATAGATAATTTATCTATCACGTCTGGTTCGCGTACGTGACGAGGTTACGAGATAAAGCCGCTTCAGAATAGAGAATACCTTACACCAATGCCAAGGCTGATAAATAATTTTCTATGAACCCTCGACAGGTAGCGACAGATATTTAGTAGTTTTAAGAAGGGATAAGACAACATGGTAGCTAAAAATCTTCGAAAAAACTAAAGCAAAAATACTAAGCACATGTATGCACATGTATCGTTAGTACAGTAGATACATTTTTGACAAGCGTAAATGGTAATGACAGGTGACAGGTGATGATAGGCGACCTCAAAAAAACAATCATTCTTATTATGACTACTAGGAGTCCCCATTAATGATTGGATGGTGGTGAAAATTTGACCACACCTTCACGCAATTAGCAAAAATATGATCAAAAATTACATGAAAAAATATTTCAATTCTCATTGTTATAGAATTTGGAAAGAAAACACATAAACAAAACATAGATCGAACTGTTATATCTCGCATATGTAATTTTTGCCAACACACTAATTATTTTTTAAACATTTGCCCATATTTTCCTTAGAAAACTTTGATGTTTCCGATATTAAAGAAAGAACATAAGTGAAACAGACTGTTGTGTTTACCATACCTTCGAGCAATACGGCACAAAAATGTAGCATGCTTGCCTAGAAGATACCTACTCACTCTTCCTCTACCAATTCTCTTACTTCTCCCAGATTATATAGTTCAGGGAACAAAGACGCGGGTAATGAGTTCCACTCCTTTGCAGTACGGATGATAAACGTAGAAACTAAACGTTTGAAGGTGGTTTATGCCACTGCGCTCCACGAAATAGTGGACAACGCTCCACGAGCACTTTTTCGTTGACTTTTATCTTTATATAAGCCAGTACATTTATTCCACTGCGCTCCACGAGAAAATTATTAAGTACGGACAGCAAGTACAGCTCAAAAAAATTAGGAGGTATGTCAATCATAAATGGCTGACGTTTGATAGTCTAAATAAGTTACCTAAAGTATTTATTACTCGACTGCTGTTTCCGCTACCCACGAGACAAGACAAGTCATCGAACTTAGTGTGGGCCTGTGAGTGTGATAGCGTTTATGTTTGTTATGTTTAAAATTTTTCGCAGTCGGAATTTTTGATTTTTTAGTACAGTGATTTGTTCCTAAACATCGTAATATATAAAGTACACGTGTCGTCACGCTCCCCGTGTTTGGACGAGCGCAGACAGTCGACACGTGTAGTTACCAGCCACCAGGACAGTAACTAAACCACTTAGTACAATCATTGAGATAAACAGCGTTGCAGGCAATCAAAGTTGCAACTGATAACTCGTGTCAGCGAGGTGATATGATAACGTGTGTTTGTATTTAATCATATTGCATTCATTTGTGTTATTTAATCACTTTGGGGACAAGTTTGAATAGAGATAAAATTAGATTATATTCCAGTTAGGCTGCTACCTTGAGAACTAGTTGCATTCTAGACTTAGCGTGCTTAGTGTTTACCGCTATCGACCGCATCGTCACTTATTGCGATTGTGTTCAACATCAGATAAAAAAGTTCCTATCAACTAATGTCTTTACCTCGACTGCATCATGTATGAAAATTTTGCTTGGGACTATCAGGAATGGGGCCAATTATCTAGTGAAATAGTAGTTAACAAACAAAACAAACAAACAAATTCACACTCACAGCCCCACACTAAGGTCAAATACTTGTATCTTGGGTGCCGGAAACATTCACATCGCGCACACATTACACCCAGAACCAGAAGCACAAATATCCCTTGGGAAGGAATTTGTGCTCCTGCCGGGAATCGAACCCAGGACCCATGGCGCAGAGGGCGGACACCTGTCCACCGCACCAACTGGGTCGTCAGTTGAACAACAAATTGTAACAGTTGTACAACATATATAAAATTTTCCTATTCTAGGCCTTGTGCGCTTACCACCCTCGACTACATCAGCTTGACCGCCAAATGATGTGCTAACATTAGCCTACTATACCATTATAAATTATAAACTTATAATGTTGTAAGTGTGCATATAGTATGAGTGCAATTAGGTAATTTAGGTATCTCCATAAAGTCTGAACGTATTTAGATAAAATTTGCTGTGTGTTTGTAAGTTTGATCTTTCGCATGCGCTTTATTCAGCATAAATAATCCTATTGCATTTCCTATTCCAGGGACAATAATCAATTTATTGGTAAATGCCAATTTACAATATAATTATAATAATTAATGTCAACTTAGTATAGGACTATTTGACTATCTAGTATAAAAAAATACGTGAAAAAACAAAAGATTAGGCGAAGCCGCGGCGCCTAGCTAGTAGTAGGTATATAGTACACTTGATCGCTGTACTGGCTTTTGTAAGTTTTCTTTGATACGCGGTCATCATAGTGAAATTTAATACAGAATAACATACACAAAAGACACGAGTGCATGGAGTGCAAAGACTTTGCACTCTATAAAAGTATAATTTAAACGTAAGCATAGCTTATAAAACCGACTTCACCGCTTTATCTTCGAACCCCTTGATCAAATTAAATGAATTAAATACGCATTATTGAGGATAACTCAAAAACTACTGGTCAGATCTTGATCAAATTTAAATGGGATCACACGGGCAGCACCAGCTTTCAAATAAATAAGAATCATCAAAATCGGTTCACCTAGAAAGACGTTATGAGGTAACACACATAAAAAAATTCAGTCGAAAATAGAACCTCCTTTTTTTGAAGTCGGTTAACAACAAATACAAAAAAACAAAGAATTATTATTAAGAAAACCGTTATAAGCAATTAATCTTTTTTTTTAAGGCGATATGTAGGCTAGCGAGAGTAAGTCGTTCGCCGAAAGACTGATTCATTATAACACGCCTCAACCTCTTCTCTAGATGCGGCTCCTAGAAATCAATGAGTCCTAGACTCTCCTGATAGGCGCAACAAATACGATCTTAGAACGAGATAGTTCATAAACCGTTACGACTTATACTGCTGTCTCGCTTAAACATACCGTTTCTTGGGGGTGGGTCGGTCGGGGCGGCGGCGGCCAGGGATGTAATAAAAACATGAGCCTAACCGGGGCGGGACTATGTTAATGTTACGAGCTTATAGGGGTCCGGAAGTACCCCTGTGTACCCTTGATTTTTTACCTGGGACTTTGGTTTTAAGGCACGCCTACTATCTTACATCCCTTAGTTTTTTAGCTAGTCCTTTGCTATAGTTGGGCGCAATCGCCTAAGCAGTGGGTATTGGGTTCGATTCCCGATGTGGCACAATATTTGGTGTTAGTGTTTCTGGTTCTGAGTGTGATTCTGTGTGTTACATGAATGTTTCCGGCACTCACGACACAAGTCATCGAACTTAGTGTGAGCGTGAAAGCGTTTATGTTTTATATCTCGCAGCTTTGCCTCCATTTATCAGGATAAATAAATAGAGAAATAATATTTAAAAAATGTATAGAAATACTATAAATATTATACTACTATACAAGTACTTGATCACTTTTCGTGAACTGCAAAAGATTTTTCATCCAAACACAATTAATACAATTTTAAACTATTATTATTGACATTAAATTCACCACATTTAACACCGCTGAAAAGTCACAGGAGAGCAAAATACGCGAATATAATTTTTCCACTTTATTTCGATTTAAAATCTATTATTTCTATAGAATCAACCTGTAAGTAACATTTTTATATAAAAACTAGCTGCGCCCCGCGGTTTCACCCGCGTTGATAATGATGAAAAGTGATGATGATGATGATGATGAAAAATAGATGTTTGCCGATTCTCATAGATACCGGATAAGCACAAAAAATTTCATCAAAATCGGTCAAGCCGTTTCGGAGGAGTATGGCAACGAAAACTGTGACACGAGAATTTTATATATATAGATTTGCAACAGGTGAGAACGGAGGTATAATGGTCTAACACCGGCCCATCAGTGTAAGAAAATTTTACTTATTTTTTTTATATGCTCGATGGGCAAGCATTTGTCCACAATCTCCCCTGGTAGTAAGCAATGATGCGGCCAAAGATGTACCACGCTTGCCTAGAAGATACCTATAATAATATGTCACTCTTGACTTGAAGATTCCTAGATTAGACCGTTCGGGGAACAAAGATGCGGGCAATGAGCTCCACTCCTCCGCAGTACGGATGATCAACGAAGAAGCGAAACGCTTCGAGCTGACCATAGCTACATCCTACAATCCTACTAATATTATAAATCCGAAAGTTTGTGTGTAAGTATGTTTGTTCCCTCTTCACGCTTTAACAGCTGAACGGATTTGGATGAAATTTGGAATGTACATAGATTATACCTTTTTTTTTATTTATTTAGGATAGGCAAACGTTTGACCGCCATCTCATCTGATGGTAAGTGACGATGCGGTCGACGATGGAGCATGTTTACCCAGAAGATGCCTATTCACTCGCGACTTAAAGACTCCCATATTGAATTTATCAGGGAACACAGACTCAGGTAAGGAATTCCATTCTTTTGCAGTTCGCATAATTAATGTGGAGGCAAAACGTTTCGTCCGCATTTGTGGAATATCTACCATATAGCGGTATCGCTTAAGAGTCTGTCTCGATGTCCGATAGTAAAATGGAGATGGGGGAATTAGATTGTGTAATAAAATACCGAGAGATTAACACATAGGCTTCTTTTAAACCTAGGATTAACACATAGACTACTTTTAAACTGGATTATAGCGGGCGAAGCCGCAGGGCACGGCTAGTCAACGATAAATAAATATTAAATAATATTTTTTTTTAGTTTGACAGATTTTTTTATTATTTTTTTTGTCAGTTCCTCTTCGGATTCTTTACAAATTGTTCCAAGATAGCGAGCAAGTTCTCGTCAAGCTGCGGTTTACATTTATGTCAGGCTGGCTTAGCAACGCGGGGTCGGATTCCAGCGCCCGACGATAAGTGCCTTCGCACACTCGAGACTTCACCCCACTCGACCCACAACTCTGTAGCCGACTGTTTTGATTCAGCGGGTCATTTGAGGGCAACACTTTAGATTTTGACATTTCATTATTGAAATCATATTTCTACGTACGTAGTTTTTTTTACAAATGAGTGAGTGATCCTACTTGAGTGGTTAGATGTAAGTGATTAGTTGTTTCGTCACAGTCGGCACAACAAAGTTTTAGTCCGATTACGACGAAACGCCAATATCAAAAATATTATGAGCGCTTTTTTTCTAATGGATCTTATCTATGTAAGTAAGTTGACTTGGGTGGTTGAGCACTCTGTCCGTCCGTCTCAGAAGCATCTAACATCTAAACCATACAAGCGAAAACTTAAAATTCGCAGAGCATATGTAAAACTACGGCCCAAAGCCAGAAATACAACTTAATAAACTGGATTAGATGGTATCAGTTCGGGACGAACGACTAGCTAGACATAAACGCTTCTCACTCACAGCCCCGCACTTAGTTCAATGGCTTGTGTCGAGAGAACCGAAAACATTCATATCACATGCACAATCACACCCAGAACCAGAAACACTAATTTCCCTTAGGGAGAAAACTTGTGTTCACACCTGGAATCAAACCCGATATCTACTGCTTCGAAGGTTAACGTGCATTTTTTATTTGTAGGTAAGTACCTAATAGGTACTTAAATTTGACTTAAAATTGATTGAACGTCTAAGTGAACGAAGGCTACGGAAACTTTGTCTCTAGTTCTGGTTGTGATTGTGGGTGTGATGTGAATGTTTACGGCACCCACGAAACAAGTCATTGAAATTAGAATGGGGATGTAAGTGTGAAAGCGTTTATACTTTATGTTTTTCTATGTTTTTATATCGTGAAGGTGAGAGTGGAAATAACAATGCTTACCATCTACAATTTTAAAAAAAATCTCAAGTGTGCGTTGACTGTGTGGACGTAGTAACATATTTAATCTGTGTTCACGGTAGCAATATCGCTAGTCAGACGCCTACAAGGCTTGTAATTTGTTATTGTTCGGTCTTACTCGGGTTTGAGAAATTTCTTGTCGATTAGGGCTCATTCATGGCTAGCGTCAAGAATGTAGAGCCACTTGTAGCTTAAATTACTATATGATACTGTGCCCTCGGCTTAGCCTATATATTATTGAGGTGGGATACAAATTTGCATTTGACCTATTCCAGGAAATACGGTTCATCCAGGTCAATATGGGTTAAGAGGATATGGTCTAGCAGAGAATGCGACCCAATGGCACGACATAATCATTCGGGAACACCTTCGGGTATATTTGAACGAAGGAGCACTCTAGCACGCAAATAATTAAAAAAAAACACTTGCACACTCACAGTCCCATACTAAATTAGATGACTTGTGTCATGGGTGCAGGAAACACATCACACCAAAATTTCTTTGGAAAGTAAAACTTGTGTTTCCGCCTGGAATCGAACCCGATACCCCTGCTAAGAAGGCGAACGCTCACCCATTTAAGCCAACGGGCAGATCAAATTAAAACAAATTCTTTCGCTTGATCAAAACTAGTTGTATCCCGCGGCTTCACCCATATTAATCAAGTTAAAATGTAGCCTATATGTCATTCCAGATAGCTAGGTTCCGAATTTCAGTCAAATCGGTTCAGTATTTTCAGTGATAGAATAACAAAAATGTATATATAAACTATAGCATTTCTATAGGTAGTAGTAGGATAGCACGTTCACCTAAAAAGGTTCGCCACCCGTGGTGAAGAGTCTAGAGAATCTATATGAATGTGGAATCCCCAAATATGTGCTGGATTGGTGGCTACTTTCATACATAATATCTAACAAACATGAAATTCGTTCACAAGGAATAGCGTCAGGTCAAGGAAAATCATGCCCCATCACACGTTACAAGAACGTAGGTCAAGGCTTCATGAGGGGAAGGCGAAAGTGGCTCGAAATTGTTCGAGTAAATAGACTTTAGGTCGGTACCTCGACAATTGATGGCCAAGGTGCCGCGTGTCTGGATCAATCTGCATACAGTTCTATCTCCAAATGTAGAATAGCAAGCTTGATTTAGTACAGTAGACACTTTATAATGTACGTGTTTACCGTTAATAAATAGCAGTATTAGTAAAAACAAAAGCTTTTATATTTAGACGATAATATAAGGAATTGGACATTTCGCGAATTGGACATTCCGCGACCACTGGACACTTTGCGTATTCGACATTCTGCGACTAAACGACTCGTACATATAATTTAATCTAAATAAATGGAATAAGAAACACGATTAGTGAAAGTTTCCTCGGTACAATCATCTATCAAAGTTTTTTGATACACTAAATATAGATATTTCTCCGACTCTATAAATGATAAACAATATATTTTTACTACATTATTTAGATAATTGAAATACCTAAATAAATAGAAACCATTTTTATTTTACATGGTCGAGTTCCTACGCAAAGCGAGTATTTATGATTTATCGTTGAACCGCGATAAGACGTGGCTCCGATCTATATGTTTAGCTCTTTTTAATGTAAGGCGAGTAAATAGCTCGTCCGATTTGTTACACCTCTTGCTAAAACAAATGTATGTATCGCCTGTAACCTAATAAAAATAAATTATATTATTTGCTAAGTATTGCGGCACTGTAGAGAACGTTCATTATTTACTTATGGAATGTAGTAATTCAAAAGAGGGAGATAATCTTTTAAGTAATTTTGGCCTATGCAAATTTAATATTGGCATGTTCGGAAGCATTTTAGGATCACCTGAGTGTAATGCAGCAAGAAATATGTACAATCATATGTTTAAAAGTGAAAGAACATTAAGGTACGATAGGACTGGCATACCGGAATGTGTAAAAGACGCTAAATGAATTACGATACAAAATTGCTTTAGTATGTACTTATTACGGTTCAACAGGACAAAGAAGGTCAGATCAGCTGAACGATGGCTCGACGAAATTTTAAAAATAGCTGAAGAAGATAGGATAGAGAAGGCGAAAGAGAGAAATACGTGGAGTAAAAAGGAGGAGGCCTATAGGCGTTGAGAGGTCCTTAAAAAGTGTCTTCTATTATATATTTAAATTTTATTTTGTCTTTTTACTTTTTAAGGAAATAAATGGCTCTAGTATGTACCTACTATAGTATAACAGGACACAGTTACAATGCTGATACCTATACGTAGTGTAGTATATATATATCAAAAGATTAATTCCAGTAGTCAAATGTTATCAGTGTATTAAGTGCACTCGTAAAAAAACAAATAAGTATAGTAGATTTTCGTTTCAATTCATCGTTGTATTATGTGGGTTAGGCATTTTTGTAGCTCTGTGAACTTGGCACCGAATTAAGGTTTAATTAAAAGATTTCGATAAGCTAACTTAGTTTGTACTCATAAAAAAGTTACGGCTAAAAAAATTTCATCATAAAAGTCATCATCCGAAATTAAAAAAAAAATACTTTTTCTAATTGATTCTTATAAGAATACGTTAGTAGAAGATTGTAGTGATTTTTTTTATGGATTGTAATATAACAGAAAAATTAAAAAAACAAAAACAATATTTACATACTGAAAAATGTTCAGTTTAAGTCCCCACGATTACTACAAACGCCGAACACAGCTAAGAGATGTTCGTAGAGGTTAGAAGTGAACAAATTTTCGAAGAAAAGATCAAGTTGAGTGAAACTTGTTTTGGACTAATACGACTGAAATACTGACTTGGATTTGACGATTCAAACGTTGAAAACTACTCAGAGATGTTCCTAGAGGTTAGTAGTAAACAAATTTTCGTTTGTAGTAGAATAAAAACACTAATTAGAAGCGATCAAGATGAGCGAAACTTGTTGTAATTTGTATACATGCCCGATAGCAATTAACCGTTCAAATCAAGTTCAGGCAGATGTAAGACAGCTGATTTAAAGAAACGTGTCACAAAGTTTTATTATTTTATAACAATTATCAAATCTCGATGAGTACGAACTGATGTACCAGTTTTTGTTGAAAATCTCTTATTTGGAATATTGTGATGAAGTTTTCTGTTGGCTTGTTCCAAGCTGGATCATATTAATGCGTAAAATTTTGACTATATCCCGTAAATATTTGTTAATAAATACATTTATTCCAGTTAATCCAGCCTATGTGTATGAAATGAAACATAGGTTTGAGATCCAACTTATCCAGGTTTCACTGTAAGGTAGTTCATGTTATTATGTGATCCCTAGCAATTTTCGGCCGGAATTCGTAACTTATAAGGAACTTTCCACATCGTTTCTATATAAAAAAGTTAGCGAATCGCGGTTTTATGAGACGTCAATAAAACACTAAAATTCTTTGTTACACTTTTAATACGCGCAACCACATTACGAAAATCAGCGGTTACATAACGTACATAAAATAACTTGACTGAAACATTACAAAATTATATACACAGTTACGATTGAATCTAAGTTTGATATAATTGTTCGTTGACATGAAAAAGTGGTAAGTTCGTGAAGGTAGAACTATTTTGTAGATTCCGCCTGGGTCAGTACTGGGTCCTTATTGGCTCACATAAAATTCTAAATCCTATTCTTTGTCTTACTACCGATTTGTGTTCATAATAATCACTCATCATAATTTTATTTTTCATACTTTTTTTTTTCAAACATTTTTATTACTACCAACAGAGCTCATAACAGTTAGTGATCATATTTTTTTTATTAATACTGTTACTACCAAGAACCATTTTAAATTTTTTTTTTTTTTCGGATTTTTTTTCATCACATTCAATGATAATACTAAGAAAATATTTTACATATCTGTCGCTGTGTCTGTCTTCTTTTCTAACAAAAATTAGTTTCTGGCGCTTCGCCGGCCGCTGCCGCGGCACGCTCGCTTCGCTCGCTCGGCTGGTGCGTTGTTGGGGTCACAGTTTTAACCTAACCTACTTGTCTGATATAGACATTATGATTTTCAATAATACGGATAAAAACACTCATGATTAAGAAATATATAAAAACAAATATTAGAATAAAACACATTTATGAATATTATAGTTATTTATTCGAATGATTATGAATTTCGACCATTAGTATAAACAAATATTATGAGTAATAATCATTATGATTTTAAATGGTATGAGAAATATTTTCGGACCTCCGATGATAGGAGTTAAAAAGTTATGTAAGACAATGCGCACCCGTTAGTACCACACCATTGCCAGACATTCAACTGCCAACCAACCTGTTGACGAGCGCAGTGATATGCCGCACAGGATTTTGATATATATACATATAAGTTCTAAAATTTGGGTGGCACTTTATTATAATCGGCAAGGGGGACGCTTACAATCATGCCAGCAACATGCTAGCCTCGCCTCTTAATTACATTAAAAGAGGTTGTTCAAGACCAAAGATAATATAGTCTTTGTTCAAAACCGACGAAAGTGGGAGAGCTTGCCCTCTCCGGAATCAAGGATAGACAAACCTGAATGCATTCCCCTCTCTACAATAGTATTTTTTTTACAAACGCTTTCACATTAAGTTCCATGACTTGGGTGCCGGAAACATTCTCATATTACACCTAGAACCAGAACCACACATTTTCCTTAGGGAGTAAACCTGATGTGTTTACCGTGCATACCGTGAACCCGATACCGGTAGCTATGCCCGCTGCATAGAAGGCAAACGCGAACCTAACTATGCCAGCAGGCAGTACAAGCTGACTTTACACTACATGCTTGTTGCCTTTATTTACATGATAGAATTTTGTTGTCTTTTTAGGCAGGAAACTACAACAAAGTATTGATAACTTTTTTGAGTTTTATTTAAGAAGCCCCTAATTTTTGAAGTGAAAACTTCTTTAGCGGCGTTGTGCAGTTTTTTGGGATGGGTAAAAAATGTTAAACTCGTGTCAGGACATGTGACCTTATCGAAAATTCGTAAGACGGAGGGAGAGTAGACCGCCAGCGCGGCGTAGGAGAGGAAGTAATATCCCCCTCTCTTTCTACCGCGCGGCGAAAATGTATGCCTGCTCCTGCTGTTTACAACGTTAATGTTCAAGTTTTCACTTCTGCCGGCACTCCCGGAGTGCAACCCGTTTTTTTTTTTTTTTAAGCCCATGAAACCGACTTTGCCGTCAATATCTCAGGAATCTTTCATTCGTGTATGATTAATTTACAGGATCAACTAGACACTAAGCTCTCAAACAAATGTTCATCCAAATCTGTTACGTACTGTGGAGATTTGATGTTCCCTGCCCGAAAAAGAAAAAAACGCAAGCAAAGCATAATAAAAATCGACTTCACCGCTTTATCTTCGGAACCTTGATCGGATTTTATGTATTAAACACGCATTATTGACGATAACTCAAAAACTAGTAATCATATCATGATATTAGACAATTTTAATGGGACTACATGGAAAGCATCAGCTTTCAAATAAAAAAATATTCATCAAAATCGGTTCACAAAGAAAGAAGTAATGAGGTGACACACATAAAAAAAAATACAGTCAAATTGAGAACCTCCGCCTTTTTTGAAGTCGGTTAAAAATACAAACGTTTATTTGCAACTACAATGTAATTGGTATAATAATTGCAGTAATAACGATACTTTGTTATGCAAAGTTCCGGTAGCACTGCGAATACTATAGGCAGACTCAACGCTTACCATCACATGAACGACATGCTTGTTAGCATAACACTAAGTGTATTACTTACGCAACGGGTACCAGGAAGTAGAAAACATAGTAATTTGTCGCGCTAAGACTGCTTCCATTTTTCTTTTAAATTATATGAAGTTTCATGCAAAGCTGCATTATGACAAAGTACTAACCCGTTAACTTAGCAGGCTCAAGCGTTTCACAAAAGAGCAGAATTCTTGAAAAGCTCGAAGACAATGTTAGGGACATTTTTTATTTCTTTGACAAACTACAGTCTGACCTTATTAAATGAGTGTAATTTGAGATAGCTGCTAAGTTTTAAAACCCGACTTCACCGCTTATATTTTGGTTTTAGCTGGATCGATTTCGATAAAATTTATATGGGACCACGTCTGAAGTATGGTATAACAAACAAAAAAAAACATCAAAATCTATTAATAATTGGCGAAATTATCACGTAACATACATAAAAAAACATAAAAATTAAATGATCAAATTATTTTTAAAAAATCGAATTGTGAACCTCCTTTTTGATTTAATTTGATGATTTACTCGTAACTATGATTATTTTACTGTAGTAAACATTTTTTTTTTGAGGTATATACGGGCAATTGCCAGCATATTTCCCGAGAACTAAACTAAAACTATACACATCATATACAAAAAATACCTAAGTTACCTATAAGTAACAAAAAAAAGTGAGGCACGAAGCTCATAGATAGCTCAAGTGCTCAAGCCTACTACCAGTGGGTAGCGTTCCCATCATGCTGGCGGCATTGCCTTTGTGAATTGCAATTTTACTCGACTGCAAAGTCAAGTGACCCAAAGTCTAAAGTCTAAATATTTTTTACTTGACGGCTCAATGCACCCAGTTTGCGAACCCATAACGAAAAAAAACGTAAATAACGCAGCAGTGTCGATAGAATATTATTAAAATCTCTCTCGTCTGACAAGTGCGCCTGTGAACATTGATGTAAAATTAGCGCTTCATTTAGTCGCATGCACTATATTTGTAATGTGCAAGAAACTTGATCGGGTACATCGGGTAACAAAAAAAACTGATTGGTGGTCTGTCTCGCGCTCCGAGGGTTCCGTACTGTTAACTCTTACTTGCCAGTTTTTTATTTGTTGTTTGATAATTTATACTATATATTATATACGAGTCAATTTACAAAATAACAAGTGGCTAGATCAACATTTTTATAAAACCCCTGACGACGCTTTATCTGAAAAAAAAAACAGCTGATTTATCACCTTTCAAACAAAAGAAAACAAAATCAAAATCGGTTCATCCGTTCGGGAGCTACGATGCCACACACAACAGACACGTCAAACTTATACCACCCCGTCATTTTTGCTTTCGGGGTTAATAAATATGGTACCGTTTTTGGGTACAGAGTAAGGAACCTTAAAAATTAGCAATTACAAAATAATTAAGGTCTTTTAATGAATTCCCCATAGACGACACATTAAACTGCATAATTGACCTTGAATCACATTGTACAGGAGCAGTACTGCTGGCAAAAGGTCTATCTACTAGTACAACCTACTACAAGGATTACTTATAACTAGTCGTGCCACGCGGCTTCGCCTACATATACAAGTCCCCGTTGAATGTATGTTGTACTAGTTATGCAACAGATCGTGTACCCGAAAACTACCGAAAACTGGGAAAGTTCAAATCTGTAATAAAACGGGCATTCATTAAGAAAGCTTACTATAAAACGATCGACTATATTAATGACAAGGATTCATGGAGGCAAACTGCACAAGCGCTTTCTAGCGACTACCATAATAACACCTAGGTTATTAAATTATGTATTAGAGATTAAGAATGTTTTAAAAAAAAAATTAATGAAAAAAAATGTGCCGCCGAGTTTTTTGCCAGGTTCTTCTCGAGATGGCTATAATTTTGCGAATCTGGCAGTAGAATCATTAACTTTCATGAGTGCCTTTTTGGGGCCCATGTGAATAAACGATTTTGATTTTGACTTTATAAATGTTTTTTGTAGTTTGTTTAGTACTTAGTCTCTGTTTTACCACACTACCATTCCTGCTTATCTATATATTCATTTCCATTCAAAGGTTGTCTGGAAGAGGTTGCTCTTAGCGATAAGACCGCCTATTGTACCTATTTATTAGTAATTTCTTTTCTGTACTTTTTATTAATAAAGAGTTATTGTATTGTAATTTGTATTGTAAATGAGGTAAACTAGGTCATGTCCCAGTTTTCTCCGGGCGAGTTTACCTTTAACCAGGATTTAGTCCATAAGTTAGATAGATTACCTATAAGACTGTTAGTCACACTTATACATATATACAATAATATACAATAATTTTATAAATTCGAAGTTTTTGTGTAAGTGTGTTATTATGATTAACGGATTTGGATGAAATTAGGTGTGTTTATAGCTCATATTCGGGGCTACATTAAACTGTTTGGAGGTAAAATGACTAGCCCCAGGCTCCACTAAAATAAAGGTAAATTTCTAAAACGCACACCTATAGTAAAGTGACTGACTTTACTGAAGTCGAGCAGCCCGTTGGCTTAGTGCGTTCGCCTTCTAAGCAGCGCGTATCGGGTTCGATTCCCGGTGTCAACACAAGTTTTCTCCCCAAGAGAAATTTGCGTTTCTGGTTCTGGGTGTGATGTGAATTTCTCCGCCACCCACGACACAAGTCATCGAACTCAGTGTGGGGCTGTGAGTGTGAATGTTTAAGTACTACCGTCAAAGTAGAGCACGTAATGATCATCAATAATTATGAAACCGGATCGGATCGTGCGATGTGCCCATCTGTCGCTTATGTCTCTTTTACGTCACTTATGCCAAAAACCGGTTTCTTGAATCGTCGCGGTTACTACAAACGGCTCCGTGGCGCTTAAAGCAGAAAAACAGGAGATTTCAATGAACTATTTAACAAATGATGGCTGCATGTGAAGACTTGATATTTGGTGGGGTAAAAAGCAGCAGTGGATGATTAATGGAATAAGATATAATTATGATCTAAGAGACTTGACATACAAAGTGGACAGGGCGCGCGGCCCGGGCGGTGTGAGGATAAAATGTATGGCGCCTAAGGGACCTTGGTACATACAAAGTGGACAGGGCGCGCGGCCGAGCGTGCGACGCCGACGTTTTTTTTTTTTTATTTTGTCTCCGCAATCTTGTGCATTTAGCCAGTGTCAAGTTATTAAGTATTTCAAATGAATTTCACAATATCAGTCCTAGTCACAATCAAAGTCAAGTTCTAGACATAGTCAAGTCATGCCCCAATAAAGTGGTGAAACTTTACGAGAACTTCTATTGGAGTTTTGGAGCGAAGGCGAAAATCACGTTTTTCAACTTTGTACCTATGATTTGCCTACACTCATGCACGTTCACTAAGTATTAACGGTTAATAATCCACTATTATTACACATTAACACTCGAAGAATCACTAGTTTTGGAAATTAATCCAAAATTAACAACGCCATTTTTTAACTTTTGCGGCAAAACCCTGCTGACGTTTTGTAGGGTAATGAGTTCCACTCCTTCGCAGTAAGGATGATAAACGTAGAAGCGAAACGCTTCGAGCGAACTGGAGGTATGAGAGCAATATATGACGACATTTGACAGTTTGTCTTGTTGTTAGATGGTAAAATAGACAAGGGGGAATTAACTCGTATAATTCCTGGGCACACTCTCCAAAATGTATACGTTAGAATACCGATAGGCTTGCGACCTTACGTAGGTGACCGAGACTGTAATTTGGACTCGACTAGCTTATCATCGCCAATCAGTCTTTTTGTTCGCTGGTCGATGGACTCGAAGAGCTTCAAGCTGGTATTTAACGGATCCATCCCACAGGTGGTCGCAGTACTCCATACACGATATATGTATGTAAGTATGCTTGTTTTGTCTTCAGGCTATTATGGTTGAACGGATTTGGATGAAATTTAAAATGTACATAGCTTCTACACTTCTTTTTATGCATTAATTATCTCCGTATACTTTTCAATATTTGTTTTTGGTCCGTGGGTATACATTCAATGTTCGTGACTCTTTCCAGATCTGCAGACGAACGTCTGTTACACCGGCTAAATGCACTTGTCATGCGAAGCCAAAAAAAATAAAACTCGGTTTCGTCCGCCCGCGGTAATAAGTCCATGGCCAATAGTAGACCGGACTTAGGTCATAGCTCTACACGTCTCTATCTAGGTACTCACCGCCTATAATTATGAGTGTCCTTTGTTAGCAAGACAAAGTACTAAAAATAAAAAATAAAACCCGACTGCGAATAATGTGAGCCTACTTTCTATGTAATCGCCTTTTAATTTACTTCATTTGAATACCCTACTCTATAAGTAAGGTTGTTTTGTTTATTAACTTACTTATAAATATATTTCCCGCCGATAATCCGCCATTTTCTTTTGGAAACCTATCTAAGGACACATATAACGTTACCTAACCTTTACTTTTTTTAAACGTAACGTAATCCATCCATCTGATTGGAAGATACAAGGTAATAAAGAAGTTTACAAATAAACGTACATACATACATTTAAGATACCCTTTCTTGGCAGTCGTGTAAAAAATACTTGAATATCATAATCTTATCTGCTGCCGACGGCACAGATCTACTCATCAAATCCCTACTAATATTATTAATGCGAAAGTAACTCTGTCTGTTACGCTTTCACGCCTAAACCTATGAAAATAACGTTTTTCTACTTTGTATGATTTGCCTACACATTTTCACGGTTAATATTTCACCATTATTAAACACTGACAACAGAATAATAACAGGTTTTGGAAAATAAAACAAAATCAACAACGCCATTTTTCACTTTCGCGCCAAAACTCCATAACTAACGACAGTGACAAAATTACCCACCAACCCGATCCGCGTCATAAGTACCTTAAAAAAGGTTGCATCAATTTTTAACAGAAATAGCTAAAAACCGTATCGATAAAACCAGAATTAAAATTATTTTTAAAAATAAACATCTCTGCAACCAGTTTTGTCACCGCGGCATGAAGAATTGTCGAGACGCCCACGAGAGAAATGTCTCGCAATACTTGTTTAAACAATAATAAAAATATGTCATTTTTACGCAAGTAACACTTAAAAACCCGACTTTACCGCTTTATCTTCGAACCCTTAACCCTTGATCAGATTAAATTAATTTAATATTGTTTATAAGAAAAACGCAAAAATTATTGTTCAAAACCTGATAAAAAAATGGGAATGCACGGGAAGCACCAGTTTCAAAATAAAATAAATCGTCATAATCGGTTCAGCCAGTAAGAAAAAATGAGACACATCAAAAATAACAGCCGAATTGAGAACCTCCTCCTTTACTTTATATAATTTGGAGCTATAGTATAGGAGAAATTGTGATATTTATTTGAGGGTGAAAACGATGGGTCGCAGAATGAGTAACAGTAACTGCATAATCCGGCATACTTCTATGTTTTGAACCAACTTACGTGAGGAGGATATAAAATCGACTTTTATTTTGTTTTGTCGATTATAACTAATTATTGAACTTTGAACTGCCCGCTGGTGCAGTTAGGTTGGCGTTTGCCTTTAAAGCACCGGGTTTGATTCCCGGTGGGAACACAAGTTCTCCCCCACGGGAAATTTGTGTTTCTGGTTTTGAAGTATGTTGTGAATCTTGGATGTTTACGGCCCCACGATACAAGTCATTAAACTTAGTTTGGTGCTGTGAATATGAAAGCTTTTACGGGTATATTTTTTTATTTTCTACCTGGCCTTAATTTTTACTAAAAACTATTTTCTATCGCAATAACATTAATTTCAATTTCTGAATTGTTTTTTTTTTATACAATTTTTTTTATATCATTGTTTTTATTTATCCTACACTTTTTCATTTCTTCAAATATATAGGTAATTTATGTAATTTTTTAGGCTTTTAGATTATATAGGTAATAGGCCCGTAGACGTATCTACGTCTATCTATATTTTCTAAAACTAAACTATATACATACAGCAATTTTATAATTTTAAATATATTAAATTCATTTTTAAATATGGATGACTCAAAGTACCGGCCAATTGCCTATATTTCCTAAGTTACCTACAAGGCATCGAGTTTATAGGTAACTCAAGCGCTCAAGCCATTGAAATTAAAATACCTAGTCTGTTATTCCCATAATATTTAGTGAATATTATGTCACAAATTGTGAATTAAATGATAAAAATCAGTAAAAGTTACAAATTGTTATGTCTTATTCATATTCAATATTGCGATTTAAGTACATTAAAGTTATCAGACAATAATCAGACATTTTTTTTTGTACTAAAATACGGCTATCACTCACGTCATATGATCGATATTGTCGACATAGGTTTCGAGCAAGTAAGATGCTCTACTTCGGGATGTGTTTACGCCGCGAGATCGCATGCTCGAAACTTAAGTCGACAATTTTGACAAATGACGCGAGTGATAGCCGTATTTTAATAAAAAAAACATATGATATAATAACCCATAAATATATCTAATAGTAGGTGTTTTTAAAATCAGGTGTTTTTGGACTAGGAGTTTTGCCGCGAATGTGAAAAAATGGCGTTGTTGATTTTGGATTATTTTCTAAAACTTGTGATTCTGTACTGGTGGATTATAAACCGCTAATACTTAGTGAACGTGCGTAGGTGTAGGCAAATCATACATAGTAGAAAAACGTAATTTTGCTTTCTCTCCAAAACTCCAATAGAAGTTCTAGTAAAGTTTCTATCACTTTACTAGGGCATGTCTTGACTATGACTGGACCTCTTTTATCTTATCTTTTGACTGAGACTAGTGACTAGGACTTTTATTATGAAACTAGCCGTTCCCCGCGGCTTCGCCCGCTATTATCAAGTTAATAAGTAGCCTATGTGTTAATCCTAGGTATAATCTATGTACATTCCAAATTTCATCCAAATCCGTTCAGCCGTTAAAGCGTGAAGAGGGAACAAACATACTTACACACTTACACACAAACTTTCGGATTTATAATATTAGTAGGATACACATGAAATATTTTATTTCTTGCTGTTTAAATGCAAAAGATTGCGAAGCCAAAATTAAAAAAAAAAACAGGTGTTTTCTATAAATACAGTCATACATATAAGTAGTGCACAGCAAAAATTGAAGAGATATCATATATAGATATCTTATTCATCTATGACTCTCACGCCGTAACAAACGAACGATAGTCCGATTGTGATTGAGGCAAATGGACCTAACTTATGCAGTCCATTTCCTAGAAACTAGTTTAACCTTTTTAATAACATCATTAACCATATGAAAATAGAATAGAAAATTCTTTACTGTGCACCAAATAAAGTTAATTAACAGGGATAATTAAAAAAACTAAAGTACTATGGGCGAACTTATCGCTAAGAGCGATCTCTTCCAGTCAACCTTTGAATGGAGAGAGATAATTTTAGGTATTCAGGTTGGCGGTAAAATATAATACAACTTACATACATATTTAAATATTATGTATATATCCTACCAATATTATAAATCCGAAAGTTTATGTGTAAGTGTGTAAGTATGTTTGTTCCCTCTTCACGCTTTAACGGCTGAACGAATTTGGATGAAATTTGGAATGTACATAGTTTATACCTAGGATTAACACATAGGCTACTTTTTTACTTGATAATAGCGGGCGAAACCGCGGGGCACGGCTAGTATCTTTATACATATTCAGTTTTTTAAGTTCAAAAGAGAAATAAAGTTTTGTTTTCTTTGTATCAACACAAGTTAGCGTTTTGTTACCAAAGTGGCGAGACAAAGAGATCAAGAGAAAATTCAAATAGTTTGCTTGCAGCGGAAAACTGTGGAGTAAGATTGGTTTGAATGTTGTTTGGAAAGTTAATCAATATCTTGAGTCTGCCGTCATAAGGAAAAAAGACGTACCTGATATTTTCATCAAAATTTAATTATATACATCAGTATGTATCTTTACTATTTAGTGTGTATTATGACATATGTCATGTGCAACAATGCACATGCGTCTAAATTAAATGTAAGATTTTGTAGGTTGCGTTTAAATATGTCGAAAATAAAAAAAATCTAGTAGATGCGTCTATTTTCGCTTATTTTTTTTTTATGTATATAACTCAATTTTGACAAAAATGCAGTTAAGTCTATTTTCCATATGACGGCGGAGATCCTTTTTCATTCAATTTTAATAATGTTAGTTTGTCTTGGTTTCCACTATTTCGAACAGACTGCAAAACTAGGCAGGTTGGTGATTTAGATGAATTTATTACTTGAAATGAATTCATGGACAGCCATTTCTAATCGACTTCAAATAAGATGTTTTTTTTTCTGGCCAGTCGTTTTTGAATTATCCTCAAAAATGCGTACTTAATTCATTTAAACTGATCAAGGGTTCCAAAGACAAAGCGGTGAAGTCGAATTTTTTAAACTTTGCTTGCGTTTAAATTATTTTAAAACGGCATAATTCAAACTGTCTTAGTTACACTGAGTAAGTAAGGTAGCATGCAAGTAAGTGTAATGATATTTTACGAGTAGATGTCAGGTGGTCAATGATGATAGTTGTAGAGTTATGTTGATTTAGTACCGGTTGTACTAAAAAATAACGTGAGTACAACCGGAACTAAATCAACATGAATACGAATCACGATAGTTTTAATAATAATGTAGAGTTATGCACTTGAGTTGTAACAATGATTATAGTTTTTGAATTTTTGTTTTAAAATGTGTGAAGTTCTTTTTTATGCCAGATAGGTAAGCATTTGGCCGCTATCTCACCTGATGGAACGTGACGATGCCGAAAATGAAGCATGCTTACCTAGAAGATACCTATTCACTCTAGACTTGAAGACTCCTAGATTGTACTGTTCGGGGAACAAAGACAAGGCAGTGAGTTCCACTCCTTCGCTGTACGGATAATAAATGTAGAAGCAAAACGCTTTGAGCGTATATGAAGTCAACCATAAATGGATGACGTTGGTCTGTTCGAACTCAACGATTTGTAATACACAATAAATACAATATAATTTTTAATTTGTAAACAGAGTTAGGTTATAACAGATACATGGAGTGCTATTTTTTAAATATTTACATACATATATTTCAATAAGAGGATTATTAATTATTTTTATAAATATTTAATGTAGTTTATTCAATCCTTCGGATCTACGCCCTAACCTTTGTTATTCGTTCGCGGAGCCATAACTAGAAATCCCTTTGACTTTGCTGTTATTTAATTGAGTATGTATTTGAGTTATAAAATATGCTTGCCTATTTTTTTTTTATACCTACTAGTATAAAAAAAATCGTTAATAAAGAATTAATTGTAAATTTAGGTATCATCTATATACCTATATAAAACAAAGTCGGGTTTGTTACAACACTTATAACTCGAAAACAGGTGGACCGATTTTAATTATCTTTGATTTGTTGGATTTATCTCCGCCCGAATAGCAGAATAAAAATTTTAAAAAATTGCGAAAGAAAAATCATTTTCTTTGACATTTTGTAGCGGAATTGGGGTTTTGATGGTATTTCGAAAATTAACGCGGGCGAAGCCGCGGGGTATAAATAGTCATTTATACAAGAATTGAGATAAATCAAATCACTTATTGTTCTAATACCCCAGTACAATGTTTATACTGAGTTATTAGAACAGTTACAGGTTGATAGGTACCGCTGATAAGTACAGGAACAGGTTGATAGTTAACTCAAAGTAGAGCACTACCTCTAGCTAACTATAAACTTTCACAGAAGTACAAAGCCGTAGTGTAAACAAACGAAAGTAGGTACGCTGAAGAGTAAATATGTTGGTATAAAACACTGAAGTCTTCCAAATAGTCACTGGACTAACCTGGTTGCTGAGGCGGCAGCAGAGGCGGCATCGACGGCGGCGGCGGAACAGACTGCGGCGGCGCCGTAAACGGAGACATTCCCGGAGACTCCGGCACGGAATCCAAGCTTGGAGAACCGAGGGAACGCGGCGGAGGCGGAGGCACCACAGGACTCCGAGGAGCCTTCACAACGGGAGGGTCAGGCCGCTCGAGTTCTAAGCCCGCCGGATGCAGCCCGGAATCCAGAGCCCGCTGGCGCGCTTCATCCTGCGCCTGAGCTCGCCGCAAAGCCGTCTGCAGTGCCATCACCCTCTGCCGATCAGCCGTGAGCCGGCACTTCTCGCAGTTACAATACCGGTACTTGCAGTACCGCTTGTGGCCTTTCAGCTCGACCTTGAGTCTGTGGTTGCGGCAGCGGGCGCAGTTGGGAGGCGCTCGCGGCACGCCGGAGCTGGAGGCGCCGGGCTCCGAGCGCTCCTCGCAGTCGTCGGGCGTCCGTCGCCTCCACGCGCTCACGGACACCATATCGTGGCCTTCGTGGTCGGCCGTGTTCGCGGGTAATCGGCGCGCTGGACAAGACGCACGGTGCGCCGCGCGGTCACGATGCGACTGCCGGCCCCACCGCCGCTGTCCCGCCCCGCCTCGCCCCACCCCTCAAACTAACGCTGCATTTGTTGCGGTGCAACTGCAATTTCCGACTTTAATCGCGCTTAATATCCAAGATTGCGGAATCAATTACCATTGGAAATACTGCGTCAAGAAACTGCATCTGTGAATGATCTGGTTTCTTTAAAAACATTTACATAGAGATAAAGCCGCGGCAGCTGTTTTTATACTTAGTTATTGTTCCTTATCTTATATACGTATACAATATGAATTATGCAATTCGATATTTTAAACCTGTTATCGTGTTCACATACAATACCAATACATGTCTAGGTCAAATAGATAAGAGATTTGCAAAGTTCCTTTCTTGATTTAATCTACATTTGTTGCAAATAATAATTGATGCACAGTACCAACAATGAATATTATTTTGCCCTAAGGTAAAAGAACTAATCACACTCATCATGTCATAAGAGTTCAGACTTATATCTTTATCTCAAAGTAGCTCTCAATTTTATTGTCTTTTTATTAATTTATGACAGCTAAACTTTGATATAATTTATTACATAATTATTTTATAATAAGCAAGAAGATAGGTAATTTATTGAAAGAAAGAAAGAGATCACAAAATGGCTTCAATCATACAAATAAGAATGTTGTGTTTTTGAATTGGAGTAAGTAATATAAATTGATTTTAAGGATTTAAATAGTAGATTAGTGAACTCTGCGTTAAGACAGTACAAGGGCTACCTATCTGCTTGTAAACCCACAACAATTAATGAAATGCTCTTCTATAGATGGAGAGCAGAAATTTAAGTCATTCTATCATTATTTCGAATTATTAGAATTGGGACCAATATGTCGATTCAAATTCTGTGTCTCAAAACTCTATCTACATAATATCAGCTTATTAAGTTCCAACTCCGGTACAAAAAATACCGATCGAAATGTCAGAAATATTAAAGTTAATACATTTACATTATTTTTTCAGCTCTGATAGTCTAGGTTTTGATCATGGTCTCACTTATTTACAAAATAATAAACATGTACATTTTTAACAGAGAAAGTTTAGAAAAAAAAAAATTATTTCTCTTCTTAAATTTACAACTCTGGTTCTGCTTACCATCATGCATGCTAATGTTGGAAACAAAAATCTATATAGGAATATCGTGTGACGTAAAGTGTGATCTTGGGAAGTCTGAAGGCACGGTTAAAATAGTGGGATTAAATATATATTTTTTTGTCTGTATATTAAAATATTGAATACAAAAAAGATTGATCTCATTAACATTTGTATTCTACTTGTGTACAAGGTTTGAACCACTTTTATCATTAAAAAAATTTACCACGATCATTTTCATTCATCTCAGCCGTTGCAAATCTAAATACAGAAAGTAGAAACATGTGATATACCAACTTTCGCTGATTATATTGTGAAGAATGAATAACTTCATAAATTTTAAAAAAAATGCAAGTAATAATTTATTTCACACGTAGATCGTAAATTAATTAGTTTATTACTTAATTACATCAATATGTAAATCAATTGATAATTAAAATTGAATCAAACAATGCAAACTTTTAAAAACAGTTACGAACGCAAGTTTTCTATAATTTTCTATGATTATTTATTGTCTAACGCATTAATTTTAATATTCTATAATCTAAATTATGACTTTTATAGCGGTGGAAGTGAGAAAAAAGTTTAAAGGGATACACAGTAATAATTGCCCAGTGCGCTGCAGATCGCGTGCACAGCGTGCAACGGCAACACACGTGCAGTTTTCTTGTTGTATTCTTACGTTATCTATGTGTGCGTGACGCGATATTTTTTCGTACTAACTGATCGCTAATCTGTGGTAGATTTGCATGTGTGGGTGCAGTATGCGATTTTTTTCTCATGAATGTAGATCAATCAACGACAGATATGATCGGTGTTATGACTGTATGTGAGTACTGTAGAGCACTTTCAGAGTAACAGAAGAGCTGTCTTGAAGTGCTCAGCTATTGTGCACTTTAACAAGGCGACGAAATATTGTCATCGACTCGGTCGCAAGTCGCAACGCAACTGACGTAGGTGCCTATTGAATAGTCAATACGACACATAATAGATTATGTTATCTTTGGACCTAATCTACAGTATATAGATGCAATATCTAATACCTCTAAACGAGCAATTCTTGTATGTGAAATCAGGATCTCGGCAACGGCTCCAACGATTTTCATGAAATTTTGAATGCAGGCGGTTTCGGGGGCGATAAATCGATCTAGCTAGGTTTAAATTTTAAAAAACGTCGTTTTATCCGTGTTTTCAGTCGAGCAAAGCTCGGTCATCCGGGTACTTATAGTTAAACTACGCTAAAAACAGTTTTTGGTTTATGTCCTAGTCACCAGTCACAGTCAAAGTTAAATAAAAGAGTCATGGGATACTGACAACATTTTAATCTTGATATGTTAATATCATAAAACATTTCGAATCATATATATATATATATATATCTTCTTCTAATATATAAAATTCTCGTGTCACAGTTTTCGTTGCCATACTCCTCCGAAACGGCTTGACCGATTTTGATGAAATTTTTTGTGCTTATCCGGTATCTATGAGAATCGGCCAACATCTATTTTTCATCATCATCATCATCATCACTTTTCATCATTATCAACGCGGGTGAAACCGCGGGGCGCAGCTAGTATATATATATAAACTAAATTAAAATTAACCAAAAAACTATAATTAGATATAAATATGTACAAAACTTAATCTAATAGACCGCTACCAGTTGGCAAAGTACCCAAAATGCTGGCAGCATTGCCACGTTGAATGGCAATAATATGTTAATTGATATTATTAATTGTGATGCTATTGTTATTTTATTCTAATATGCGTAGTATTTATGATTTATTTATTTATCGCTTTCCATCTGGTCATTAAAATTAACACATTTTTTTTTATACTCGATAGGCGAGCATTTGCCCACTATTCCAGAGGGCAAATAAACGCAAGACTACCAATAAAAAAAAATGTGCTAATTTTAAATATAATTTTAAACAAATATGGATTTTAAATCTGAAATAAATCATACTACTTAATATTATAAATAAAAAGATAAAAAAAAAGTTATTTATTCAGGAAGAACAATGTTTGGTACATATTGATTAAGGATAAAATATTTATGTGAGTAATAATTGCGATATTATGTACCTTTGTGATTCTCTGTCCCCAGCACTAGGTCTCTTAAGAGCCTGTATCCGAAGGTTTGTGTGTAAGCATGTTTGTTCCCTGTTCACGCTTTAACAGCTGAACGGATTTGGATGAAATTTGGAATGTACATAGCTTTACCTAGGATTTACACATAGGCTACTTTTTAACTTGATAATAGCGGGCGAAGCCGCGGGGCACGGCTAGTGGTTAATAATTTTTAATAATAAAGGTCAAGTCATGCCTTAGTAAAGTGGTGGAAACTTTACTAGAACTTCTATTGGAGTTCTGGAGTTCAAACTAATATAAATAATTAAACGTAAGCAAAGCTTAAAAAAAACCGACTTCACCGCTTTATCATCGGAACCTTGATCCACCAGCTTTCAAATAAAAAAAGAATCATCAAAATCGGCTCACAACGAAAGAAGTTATGAAGTAACTTTCGAAGTCGGGTAAACCAGAACATCGTCAAAGTACGCATTATTCGTCACAAAATAGACATTATTGACGATATTTCAAGAACTACTGATCAGATCTTGATCAAATTTAAATAGGACCAATTAGAAAGCAACATCTTTCAAACTATTAAAAAATTTTCGAAATCGGTTCACGTGGAGAGAAGTTATGAGCTAAAACACATAAAAAATTAAAAAATAAAAAATACAGTCGACTTGAGTACCTCCTCCTATTTTTGGGAAGTCGGTAAAAAAACCGAAAGTTGTGTGAAAGTAAAAAAAATGAAATCCTTAAAAGTGTGTTGTAAACAAACACACTTTTAGGGATTTCAATTTTCACTTTTGTGTAAAAGTGTGAAAGTGTGTTTGTTTACAACACACTTTTAAGTTTACATATTGTAAACTTGCGCGGTCCAAACTCATTATTTAAAGTTAAGAGCATATCGATATTTAAGACGACCCAGTTGGCGCGGTGGGCAAGTCTGCCCTCAGCGCCGTGGGTTCTGCGTCCGATTCCCGGCAGGAGCACAATTTTCCTTCCTAAGGGAGGTTTGTGCTTCTGGTTCTGGGTGTGTGATATGAAAATGTTTCCGGCCCGTCTTTATTACTAGTGTCTTTATTACTTAGTGTGGGGGCTGTGAGTGTGAATGCGTATGTATGTTTATCCTTGAAAATTAGTCATTCCCTGTTCATCATTCCATTCATTGAGTTGAACTGCCCGTCAGCTTAGGGTAGTGTGGGGCCATCTAATAAGCAGAGGTATCGGGTTCAATTCTCGGAACACAAGTTTTCTCCCTAAGGTAACTTTGTGTTTCTGATTCTGGTTGTGATTGTGTGTGTGATGTGAATGTTTTCAGCACCCACGACTCAAGTCATCGGACTTAGTGTGGGGCTGTGAGTGTGACAGCGTTTAAAAGTTTTAAAAGGAGTTTTTCCGCTAAAGTGAGAAAATGACGTTGTCGATTTTGTGTATTTTTCCGAAACTTGTGTTTCTTCGAGTGTTGATTTGTTATAATGTTGGATTATTAAACCCAGTGAACGTGCATGAGTGTTGAAAAGCCTGATTTTCGTTTTCCGTCCAAAACTCCAAGTTCTAGTAAAGTTTCTACCACTTTACTAGGGCATGACTTGACTATGACTGGACTTTGACCCCTTTACTTGACTTTGACTTGACTGTGACTTGTGATAAGGACTTCTAGGAAATATGTTTACCTTGAAATATTTTATTACTTGACACTTTATATACAGCAAAGACCCAAGTTACCTACAAGACATCGAGCTTATAGGTAACTCAAGTGCTTAAGCTCACTACCAGTGTTCCCACGTTCCCATCATGCTGGCGGCATTGCTTCTCTAAATTGCAATGCTAATACGTTGAGCCAAATAGGTACGAGAATTTTGATCGCGCGTCAACCAGGCGCTCATTTTTTTTTAAATAGAATGAGTTTCCGGTCTTTCCCCACGGGCCCAGTAACTCAACACCAAACCAATGCTGAGGTTTCCATATTTTCGCCGTTTGCGGTGCTCTGCCGAAGTTGCATCCCACACTAAAGACCGTCCCATCTTCTATGGAATTAAAGTCATGCCGTCGGGTCTTTTACCATCGTCACGCATCAGACCATTCGGTTCGAGAATGGCTGGAATGTTGACGCTGGTAAAAGCCCGGCGGATGATCGTTATTACTTTTACATTAACATACGTTTATATTTACATTTAACATTTACCTTTTTACATTAAAGAGTTACTTTAATATTTCCTTTGACATTTATCTTTAACTAGCCGTGCCCCGCGGCTTCACCCGCTATTATCAAGTTAAAGAGTAGCCTATGTGTTAATCCTAGGTATAAGCTATGTACATTCCAAATTTCATCCAAATCCGTTCATCCGTTAAATCGTGAAGAGGTAACAAACATACTTACACACTTACACACAAACTTTCGGATTTATAATATTAGTAGGATAGTTATATAGTCATTTCCATATCTTTTAGTATTATTAGTTGAATCGTCACTTAGTTAATCAGAATTAAGAGGTAAAAAGGTCAAATTTGGGAGGTTACATAACGGAAAACTAAAGAACATCGTTTTTGTAAACTCTTTTCGTCTTTGAACACCTACCTGTACGTCTATGATTGTAATCATGCATTAACTATGGATCTATTCCAATGCGCCACGTTTAGTATAAATTAGAATAAAATTGGTATAATATACATACAGAGGTCATTTCGAGACAAAAAAAAAGGAAATTACACTTTTTTAAATCTAACTATTGCTCTTTCTATCACACTCACCGCCTCACATTAAATTCGAAGACTCGTACGAATCACAGGTGATAGTAACATATACATCACACACACAATCTAACACACACCAGATACAAATTATCTCTTGGAGAAAACTTGTGCTCCCACCGGGGATAGAACATGAAACCCGCTGCTTAGAAGGCAGACGCGCAACGAACTACACCAGAGGATTTTAATAAAAATAAACTATAATACTTATGTATCCTTACTTCCTTACTATATTATTAATATTATAAATGCGAAAGTAACTCTGTCTGTCTGTTGCGCTTTCACGCCATAACTACTGAACCGATTGGAATGAAATTTGGTACACAGATAGTCCAGAGCTTGGGAAAGAACATAGGCTTTTTTTTATCCCCGAATTCCCGCGGTCCGGAACTTACGCGGGTGAAACCGCAGGGCGCAGCTAGTACATTAATAAAATGTAACTTAACTTCTTTGGGCAAACATAAACATAAACGCTTTCACACACACAGCCCCACACAGATTTGTGTCGGGAGTGCCGGAAGCATTCAATCATAAACAGAATCACACCGACAACCAGACGCATTTTTCCCTTGGGGAGAACTTTTATTCCCGCCGGAAATCGAACCCGATATGAGATGCTAAGAAGGCAGACGCGCACCTAAGTCAACGGGCAGTTCCAACTTGGATCAGACCTTCGCATAGTGTGTTAGAAATGGAGGAATCACGGTAATATTACAAATCCTAAAAGTTTTGTGTGTGCGTGCATGTGTACATCACGCTGCAACGGATAAACTAATTTGGATGGATACTTTTCTTTCTGATGGGATGATTTTTTATCTCTGTTATGCTATCGTTTGACCTCTATCTCACCTGATTATAAGTGATAATGGATTAAAGGATGTTTAACACGCTATGACTACTCTACCTCGACGAGGTAAGGATCACGGGAGAGATTTTCTTCACCCCTGGCAAGGAGAGGAAAAGCATCAAAAAGAAAAGGGTTACTGAATAGGTGTGTGTGAATAGAGTGAATAGGTATCTTAGGGAAGCTTGCGCCTCATCGTCGACCACTTCGTCGCTTACCATCAGATGTGATGGTGGTCAAAATGTTGCCTATCTTGAATTAAAAATAAAAGGGATAACTGGCTCTCTAGGATATATAGAATATAGATATTTACTCTTTAATAGTATTAAGTTCATCCAAAATTTACAACCTTTATTGCAGCCACAGCTAGCAAACAATAATTATTTAAAATCTTCTCTATCTAAAGGTTGTCTGGAAGAGATCGCTTTTAGCGATAAGACCGCCGATTGTACACTATAATTTAAGTTTTTTTTTTAATTATTTAGAGTGATTTATGTAAGGTGTTGTCTATCTATCTATCTATCTATACATATAGCTTGTTTGATTTGGAATGTATAATGCCTATGACAGAGATAATCGTCGCCGTATGTATGGAGAGTCGGCGGACAAAGCGAGACTAAAGTAGACAGCACCCAAATATAGGCTATAAGCTCAGTCAAAATATAACCTAGCTACCAAACAGTGAATCAAACTACACCGAAAGTTGTGTAAAACACTATAAATCATCACTCAACATACAACTTTTTCTCGCACCCGTTTTTAAAACGACAAAATGTCGCACCACCTGCATTACCATCAGAAACAATCGAGCATCTTTGTAAAAACTGGCGACAATATTTCACTGACGACGCCGTCAAAGGACGCCGATGTTTCTTGTGCTTTTTGATTTTATAGCAATTTTAGTAAATACTAAAATGATTGAAACATTGACAGATTACAGATCGGTCGGTGGAGGTCTAAAAAAAGCTGCCAAGTGTGTGTCTGACTGTACTGGGATTGTAGAGATATTCACCAGGTCATTTTGTTCCCAGTGAGGCCACTGGGAACAAAATGACCTGGTGAACTCGAGGCCTACTCTCAACTCATAGTTTTTTTTTTAAAGGACAATCTAGATTCTAGCCCATAACCACGCCCTGAACTAGATACCATTGTCAAAATCAATAGGGGCATAAGATTTCTCTCCTAGGGAAATTTGTTTCTGGTGATGTGAATGCTTTCGGCACCCACGATACAAGTCTTGAGCTTAATGTGAGACTGTGAGTGTAAAAGCGTTTATTTATCTAAGAAACGCATTCAATTCAAAACATAATGTTGTAATTTGATAATTAAACGCAAGCAAAGTTTAAAAAAACCGGCTTCAACGCTTATATTTTGGTTTTGGCTGGATCGATTTCGATAAAACTTATATGGGACCACCTCTAAAGTATAATCTACCAAATAAACCGATTAAATTTAAAAAACATTCAGATGTACTAACTAAACTAACAAGACATAAAAATAGACTTTATCTTCCAAAATGTAATCTAAATATTTATAGCAAAAATGTATTTTGTATGGCAATTAAAATTTTTAATAAATTGCCAATGACATTACAAGGTTTAGAATCGAATCAATTTAGAATTAAATTAAATGATTGGTTACTCGAACGCAGCTTTTATAGCATAGATCAATATTTGACATACAAAAACATTTGACATTATAAAATTTGATATTTGCGATTGTGATGGAGTAGTATTCTGTGATTGTGATGCTTCTATTTTTTGTTTTTTTTGGTAAATTATATTTAGTGGAATGTAATAAGATTTTAGGACGTAATAGATTAATTGAATGTTTAAAGATTTGCACGCCTGCAAAGGCAGAGTAAGAGGAAAATTAATAATTACGCTGTCATCATTTGTACAACCTTACTTTTGCAAATAAACAATTATTATTATTATTATTATTACAAAACTACCGATTCATAATTGGCGGAGAAATCGTAACATACATACAAAAAAAAATACAGTCGAATTAGAGCCTTCTTTTTTGAAGTCGGTTGAAAAGTAATATAGGTACTGGTCCTTTTTTCATTTCGCACGGATAAATAATAGCAACAATGTTGCTATCAAACGTTTTAAACAAACAATTAGTTTCATAATAAACAATATGAGTTATTATTTTAATTATAGAGTCAGCAAAAAAGTAAGTAGGTACGATTTATTTAATTCTTTTGTTGTCATCTAATTAATCTTCTTGCAACACGAACGTCACGAAACAGTGATCTGATTATAAGTAAAGATATCATTCGTTTGCAGCATCACAGTTGTAACACAAAACAAATTTTGTGGTTGTAACGTGACGAAAGGATAATAATAATAATGCTGACCGATCGGTCGCAGCGGCGCGGCGGGCAGTGCTCATTGACGTCACTATCCCGCATGATGAAAACCTCGTGGAGGCTGAGAAGGATAAGCTAAGCAAGTATCTTGACTTGGCCTTCGAGGTAACCGCCATGTGGGATGTAGATTCGACGATCATTGTTCCGATAGTCGTCTCGGCGAATGGGCTAATAGCGAAAAGCCTCGATCAACATCTCAAGAGGCTTTCGCTAAATGGTTGGATCAAGGGTTAGATTCAGAAGGCAGTATCCCTGACACGGCACGCATTGTCAGGAGGTTCCTCACTCTGCAGCACTGACCTACCGGTAGCTTGGGCCCTGCCCCGTTGCTGGTGGCATACTAGGTATAGGTTTTTTTTACAGTTTTTTTTATTTTGTAATATTGTGTTGATTATTTCTTTTATAAAAATATTGTAAAAAAACCTTGCTTAAGAAAAAATAATAAATAAAGAGAATAATAATACAAGTGGCAAAATCAAAATTTTGAAAATACTCTCGACGCTGTACCTGGAAAACGGTTGCACCGATTTTCACCAAATATAGATAAGAACACTCTTGATCAAGTCACCATTCATAAAAAAACCAAGCCTCTCTTAGATTATTTAAAAAAAACGGCTTCGTAGATACTCTCCTTACAAAGTTCTTTTCGACAAGATCCCACACGGCAAGAAAAATAACTATATTTCTCCTTACTTGCGTGCCTCTTAATATTTTTGTATATCATTTTAATTGCCGTTTTCGGCTTTATACCTCTACAAATCCTCGAAGAATTTAAAGTTATTCGCTTGTATGGCTAAGATGTTATATGCCTCTGACAGACGGACGGACAGAGGGACGGAAAAATGCTGAACCACCCAAGTCAAGGTAGAGATTTCCATACAATTTTAAAGCATTACGAAATTTTATATCTATTACCATTTTATATACCTACAGACAGTCGGAGACTGTTATAAAATGCTCAACACGAATTTCTTCATGTGAACAGCCACTAATTAGTATCATGTTCCAATATCAATGTTTATTTTAAACGGTTCTGCGACATGCAATGCATGTTCTGTTAGAGATCTGCCACTTTTTAGTATAATGTACGTAATTATCACAAAATATATCTATGCATGCACATACATAGTATGAGCATGCATAGATGCACACTTCGTTTATAGAGTTTTGCCGCGAAAGTGAAAAAATGGCGTTGTCGAATTTGCATTATATTCGGCAACTTCGAGACTCGAGTTTTACTGGCTATTATAATGGGTTACTAAAAAAAAGATGTTAGTATGTCTTATTTGAAGTAGTGTAGTGTATCCTTTGTTAGAGATCCTTTTTAATAAATAAATACTTAGTGAACGAGCATGAATGTAGGCAAATCATACAAAGTTGAAAAGCGTGATTTTACTCTCGCTCCAAAGCTCGCAATAAAAGTTCTAGTATACTTTTAACAACTTTATTAGGACATTACTTGACATTTATTATTATTTTTAAATTATTATGACTAGAATTACATCGGAATTTCAATGAATAAAATGTGATAAAAATGCATGAGAAATTCAAAATAGCAAAGCGCTCGCTATTGGCTTAAATGTTTCGTTACGCCAGTTCACGCATTTTAGATATCAATGATTGGTCACTTTCCTTGACAGCAACTGTGAGTTGACTGGATTTTGAATGTCACAGAAATAGCGTCAAAATGGCAACGTTTAAAATAACTCGAATCTATAACGTATTTTGATATGAAATATAGCGTTTTACTGAATGAAATTTTATTTTCGGCAATGTTTTAACGCACAATAAAAACTTGAGAGGTGTCAAGGGACACCCGGATGGAACGAAGTTCAATTTCCGTCTAGCCCCCTTTCGCAACGCGCGATAAGGAACTTTCGTTCCAAAATTAAAAGAAACATGCAAAAACCAACATCGCGCGGTGTTCCCAGGCGGTCGCCCATCCAAGTACTGACCGCGCCCGACGTGGCTTAACTTCGGTGATCGGACGAGAACGTGGTATGGCGTACAACTATAGCAAAAAGTGTCGATACAACAGCCCCCTTTAGGAACGCGCGATAAGGAACTTTTTTTACAACAGCCCCCTTTCGCAACGCGCGATAAGGAACTTTCGTTCCAAAAATGCGGGTTTCCTATCAGAACTTATAATTTTGGACGTGTGTCGGTTAAAAATATCTGCAAGAAAATTGGCGCCTGAAACTTCAACCAGTCGCATCTTTTAAATTATCAAGTCACTCAGGCGCAGCATTTAATTATTTTTTGTTTAGCAATTTAATACTAACGTTTCTAAGGTAAGTGATGTAAAAGCAAACAAACGCATTCACACTCACAGCCCCACTATAAGTTCAAAGGCTTGTATCGTGGGTGCCGAAAACATTCACATCACACCCACATTACACTCAGAACAAGAAGCACAAATATATCTAAGAAGGAATTTTTGCTCCTGCCGGGAATCGAACCCAGGACCCACGACGCAGAGGGCGGAGACCTGTCCACTGCGCCAAATGGGTTGTAGTCGAGGGAGGTAAACACATCATTAAATAAATAATAGTTTATTCACAAAAAACACTTATATATCGGTACTTATATCTACAGACATATAGTATTTATTTTTTACATTCAGTTAGTGACGTAACGTGCTAGAAAGCAACAAAGGCGCCAATTGCACTCTCAGTTTCATTTTTCAGCACATCACTCCATCTTACATTTTCTGATTAATATTATGAGTTCACTAATAGCTGCTAATAAATTATCATCATCATCAGCCCATGGAAGTCCACTGCTGGACTGGATGAATTTTTTTTATAATATGCGTTACAAAATATATTGTAACATATCGGTCAAGAAATGCTTGTGGCACCTAGAAAGGACTTCGAGATAATGAATAATTTAAATATATTATCTTATCTTACCCGTGTGTGATCTTTTAAGATGCTATCAAAATATGCAGATATCTTAAAATGAAATATTATAGCATCTTATCGTCTGTGTTGCCTTTTATTATTCAAATTTTCTTGAGTTCAATGTAGATACTTCGGCGTTTTCCTCTCTGACGTTTAGTCCTAAGAATATGGTCTGGCTAAAAATAAATATTTATTATGTATGCCTATTTTGTCTGGCTCCTGGCAATCGAGTCTGGCTCAAAATAAATATTTATTTGTATGTAGGTATATTTTGAGGAAACAGTCTGTTTAAAACGGCGAGTTTCATCAAGATAGACCCAGCAGAATTTACGTGATGCTAGAATAGACAAACAACTTTAAAAAAAGTTTTATAACGGCAGAGAAACTAGAGAACCATTGGCTGCACACGTGTTAACCTTCATTACCTTGAACGTTTCGATTAAAATAAAATAAACTTCGTGAATGTATGTACAGAGGTATGCACAAATTGTAGTAATCACGGCATGGGTTGATTTACAGCATTCTATATTGTCACGACCTGTACCTACAATTAAATATTGCGAACTTAGAGTGGGGCTGTGCTTGTGAAAGCATTTATCATTTAAAAATAATTAAACGACCGACTTCACCGCTTTATCTTCGGAACTCTGATCAGATCAGAAGTACTAAACACGCATTATCGAAGATATTTTAAGAACTACCGATCAGATCATGATCAAATTTAAATGGGGCCAATTGGAAAACAACATCTTTAATACAAAAAAAATATTTTCAAAATCGGTTGAAGATTTGAGGTAGCACATATAAAAAAAATATAAAAAAATACAATACTCCTCCTTTTTTGTGAAGTCGGTAGAAAACAGGTAAACAATTAAATCCCACCACTTTTAGTCACACAAAAAGGTTGCGGATTAGAATTTAAAATCAAAACCCTCCCATACAAAGATTTTTTGTTCTTAATTTTGGCTTCGCAATCTTGTGTATTTAGCCAGTGTCAAGTAATAATATAATATTTCAAGTGTATTTCATATTAAACTCCTAGTCACAAGTCATAGTCAAAGTCAAGTAAAAGAGTCCAGGTCCAGTCATAGTTAAGTAATGCACTACTGAAGTTGTAGAAACTGTACTAGAACTTCTATTGGAGTTTTGAAGCGAAGAAGAAAATCACGTTTAATAACTTTGTATGATTTGCCTACACTTATGCACGTTCACTAAGTTTTAACGGTTAATAATCCACCAATATTACATGTTACCACTCGAAGAATCACAGGTTTTGGAAAATTATTCAATATCAACAACGCCATTTTTTCACTTTCGCGGCAAATCATAAAAAGTTTCATTTCAATAAAAGCATCTTAATGTATCGTCACACGATTAAGATATAATAATTCCGCTGAAATAATCTAACTATTATACAACCTGTAACAAAAAGGTGTAGAAATACTTGGTGGTGTGTATGTGTAGCGTGCCAGGAATCGTCTGCCAGAGAACGAAAGTCGAAATCGGACAATATTTTTTAAAAAAATTAAAAAATATTTTTTTGGCAACCCTACGATTACATCTGTGGCGCGTGACCAAAGGCTATGTGGTAGCTTGCGGTAGCTGATGAAACAGGGTTGCAAATGACATATTTTTTTAAACTTTAATTCATCATATCTCAATATTAATGATGCTGCAAGAATGCAGAAGTTCCTGTTAGACACCATACATGTAGCTTGCTAATCTTGCTATATGTGTGACTTGAGTATTACTACACCTCTCTGTTACACATTGTATAATATTTTCAAAACGAAATTCACCCAGTATCAATAATTTTATTGTGCGAACATCGGCGCATAGAAAACAGCTGTATCTAACTACTTAGATGTAATAAATATACTTTTTTTCTGCGAAGTACTTATTCGTTGGAAGCAGAACGTTTTTTAAGAAACCTAGCACCAAACTAAGAAATAAAAAAATATTAATGACTAGTAATTTTTATAACTTAAATTTTTACCGACTTCAAAAAAGGAGGAGCTACTTATGTTCAACCAGACCAGAAATTTTCATAACTTTAATTTTTAAATATGGTATGCGTAATCATAACGGTCATGTTATTATTTACCACATTAAAAAAACAGGTGATACGCGTAGCGCGGTCCGCCTGGTCGATCGTAACTTATTGACAAGTTTCTATTGAGCACTGTTCAGACAGACCAGTGCTTGGATAGGTAACCGTTTAGTAGGATTTTCAACTGAATATCACCGTGCTTCGGAGGGCACGCCAAGCTGTCAGTTCCGGTTGTTAGTCGTAAGACAACAGTCGTTAAGCCATGTCGGATGCCTTCAGGCGGCCGGAAAATCACACTAGGACTGTCGTATAGACTAGTCTATACGATAAGCAAGCAATCAGAAAAACCAGGTGTCGTGTCGACCGTTGTAAAATTAGATCTAAATAATTTACTAAACTCGCGTGTGAATTACTGTGGACTCTATAAACACGCATTAATGCACACAATCCAGAAGTTATTATTATTGTCACCTACAAATAAATAAAATTAAGTTATTCACTTTTCATTAGTCACACTTAGCAGTGAAAGTAAGTCTGGTAAAACGACATCATATAGAGATATAACATCTAATATCTTAGGGTGGCGACCGCAGTGCATTGCCGCGCAGGATTTTAAACTATTTAAATCAAAACTCTAGACGGGTGCTAAATTTTGGACGGGGTCACAAAGTTACCTTTTTTATTAGTGTTAATCCCGATTAAGTTGTTAAACTTCAGCAGAATGCACCACCAGATCTAACCTATCTTCATTGCAATCGGTTTCAATTCGAAAATGACAAAACTCCTAAAAAGTAACGTTCATTTTTGCATAATTCAAATAGAGGCTGATTGCAACGGAGATAGGTAATGTATAGGCAGTCTGGTTTCATCACCGTTGTTACGTATTTTCTTTGGCAAAAGACAGACGACGGCAGTAGAGCGAGTGTAAGCCGTTTTCTACCCGCTTTGTGTATGCACTAGTGAATTATTTTCACTGAGTTAATCACGCGGGTAGAAAACTACTCTCCGAACGCTAGAACGAGCATGAAATTACTCTCCTTCTAGCGTTCTATAAGTCAATAGCTCCTGAAGATGCCTAGTGTAGAACAGAATTTGTCAACAGCAGAGGCTTCGGCGGAGTCCCCACGATACTAATACCAGCGTTATCCTCATTAATACTAAATTTCGCGGCGTGCGCGGCGGCGGCATGCGTATGGGTGGTTCTGCATCCTGCTTGAAGAGCCTACTTGCCTAATAACTTAATCGGGACTAACAATAATTTACTATACAATAATGTATAATATCTAAAATTAACTTTGTGGTTATAGAGTTCCGAAAAGTAACGCCTAATTCGAACAATTTTTAGACGGGTGCTTTGCCGAGCAGCTATTTCAATTATTTAAATCCAAATCTCTGGACGGATGCATTGCGCAGGATTTCGAACTATTTAAGATTAAAAGTCTGGATGGAACTGAACTGTTATCTAAATTACATAAAAAAAACATTAAGCACCAACTGAACCATTCATTGTTATTGTAGTAGCAAGCTGCCAAATCAATATGTCAGTACCAAAAATCAATGTGACCAAGTACCCGTGGTGGAAACAGTACCGGCAGAACAAATACAGGCCACGACAGAGATTGACCATGGAAATGATAATCAGGAAGAGCTTTATCCAAGTCCTGAAGGAGTACAGCTATAACTGTTCCATTAGTGGAGTCAGGGAGATGTGTGCCCCAAAGCTCACTTGGCTTCAAAGGTAGGTAGGATGTTCTAGATAATTTAAACCGGCACTCAATTATAACTTCGTGAAGTCCCGATACAATTGTTAAATGTAACATTAGACATATACGATTATTTAATCAAAATCAAAATAGTTTATGCACATGGGGCCCAAAGAGGCTCATGAAAGTTAGTGACCCTACTGCCAAATTCGCAAAATTACAGCCAGCTCGAGAAGAACCTGGCAAGAAACTCGACAGCACATTTATTTTCTTTAATTTTTTTAAGTCATCCAATACATAATTATATTAACCTAGGTATATCTATAATATGTAGTCGCTAGAAAGCGCTTGTACAGTTTGCATCTATGCATCCTTGTCATTAATGTAGTCGATCGTTTTATAATAAGCTTTCTTATTACAGAATTGATCTTTCTCAGTGATAATTCTGTTACAATTTTAGGAATTTTGTTGTTAAATCTAACCCCATTTTCCATAAAAGATTTATTCGTTTTGCTTAATCTAAATCTAATGTAACAATTACTCATTTGTATAATGTTACATTAAAAACGATACAGTCTTCACGATATAGGCTTGCCTAGTGTGAAGGCCAAATTATCTTGGAATTTTTAAAATATCATCGGCGTTCAGCAAAATTTATAATTATTGTGCATAAACTTACTTTAACAAATTGTTTGTGGATATTAACCACTAACCGCTGCAAAATAAACATTTTTGATTTATTTATAACTAAAATAAATTAGTCGCTCTCCGCGAACTGAAATTCGCGCCTACATTTTGCGTAGTGGAAAAAACTTAGGACGTAAATTGCTCATAACTTTTTTCCTTATTGTACTCTACAAAGTGAGGAACATTGTGATAAGAGAAGATTGCGGCGTGGTAGAAGATGTAGTGACAAAGATTGAGAAAGGGATACTTTGATGGTTTGGATATGTAGAGAGAATACGACGAAAATAGATTAACGAAGCTGATTTACAAGGCGAGTGTAAATGGGCAAGTTGGTAAGGTTCGATCTAGGCGAACGTATCACTGGGGGTTTGTACCGCATGGGGCCCACAGCGGCACACACTTACAGTGCTCATAGGCGGAGATCTTTCCCTGCTGAGCGTGGAAGCCATGCTCGGCAGCGAGAGATCGTGGCAGGCCGTAGTCTCCTTCTGCGAAGCGGTGATGAAGCAGAAGGAGGCCGCAGAGCGAGCCAGCGAGGTCGATCCTCAATCTGACCCGCTCCGGCGCAGACGAACGGGAGGGAGAAGGAGGCAGTTTTTATCCCCCGCTTACATGTATAATTTGGTCCCCCTTAATATTTATATCATTTACGATTAAATTGCCATTTTTGGCTTTGAGCCCTAGCTTTACATATTTTGTGAGAATTTAAAGTTATTCACTTAAATGACCAGACGCTAAATGTCGCTGATAAACCGATGGACGGACGGATGAACAAAGTGTTGAACCAACGAGTTAACTTAGAGATCTCGCAAAAAAAAACTTTATTCCTACCGCTGCTATAATTATTTTCTTTTCAGAAACACCGGTATCGTCCTATTTGCATCGATGTTCGGCCTTGTCTTATACTTCTTGTACTACACTTGGTTCTGGACATTGTCGAGCCCTCTCATTGTGACGTCAGAATCTTCTACCTACCCAATAGCGGAAATCGACTTCCCAGCTGTAGCACTCTGCAATGTTAACAGGATAAGCAAAAAGGCGATGAAAGCTTTGGCAGTAGATATGTAAGGTTTTTTAGTTCCAGATTTATTGTGGAGTTTTTTATTTGAACTTATAATAATAATTCATTTTTTTATTTGAAGTAATTTAGACTTATCATTCACAATGTATTAATCATTGTGAATAATAAGTCTAAATTATTTCACTTAGTCACATTACAATAATATTGAATTAAAATCATATTTAAAACAAAATCACAATTTCACATTAAATACTAGAATTAAATCAATACAATTACAATAAGGTCAATTCTTAATAAAAATTAGGTGAAGATATTGGTTCATCAACTTGCCTTTACTTTGCCTCTATGTTCGGCACATGCAGTCTGCAGCTTATTTGTCAAATAAATATACAGAGTGTACAATATACTGGACACAGTCCGGCAATACACATAACAATAACATTTACATGACGTTACAGGCTATACGCCTTTATTAGTCTTTTAATAAACAAGTTATTACGTAATTCAAACATTACATATCTTAGCATTAGGTATACAAGTTCAAGTCGGCTTACTGCTCAGTGCATTTAGTTAATGGGCATTTTGTGCCAGGCGATTTTTTTTTAATTAGAAAAAAGTAACATTAACTATGGTAGTGATGTCCAACGCAGTAGACGAGTACGAAAGCGGGTAGACCGTTTCGTATACTCGTGAATCTAAATCTTCATCTACCCGCACTACTCCAGTTACTCCATAATCATGGCTTTTGCAACAGTGCCGAAATATCGGAAACACAAAACTAACAAAACACATGGTAAATATCCCGTTATTGAAACAAACATTTATAGTGAGAGTAACAGATAGTCTTAAGCTACCCTCATAAGAACTTATATCCGTTATTGCAGTACCTATTCAATTTCTGTATTTGCCGCTGTTTTCAGGCATAGAATATTGGCACAGAAAAACGAGACAATCGATGAGGTGGAGCAATTCATCTTGCAAGCTGGCCGATTACTTGATTTCAGCTACAACACAGCCTGGGAAAAAGACCACGCGTTCTTGGACTTTATAGCCTCGAAGAAGTTTAACTCTAGAGACACCATCGATCATATGAAAACGGTAACAAATTAAAATTAGTGGTTCTCTGCCAACTCAGACTTAGTGGCTTTTGTATACGTGAGAAGAAAAAAAATAGGTTTAAAGATATTTAATTTCAACTTTCTTGTAACTATTTATAAAAACCTAATTTTTATTATGGTAGTGACCGGCTATTAATCGCGTTTTGTGTCGAAATACTCCGACCAGTTTCGAGCGAATATGACGCTCTTTATCTGGGAGTCAACAAGGCGGCTGATCCCGACGACGACGCCTGGCGTTGCGCTGGAGTTGCGCGCGGCAAAAATCCGATCTCAATTGACAAATATATCATATCTACGATAATTTAAACCCAAATAGCACTTAACTCTGTTCATTGTGTATCAGTTGGCTCCGAACTGCTCTGAAATGCTGCTGCGGTGCTCGTGGGAAGGGAACATAGTGGAATGCGACAAGGTGTTCCAACTGCGGCGCACTGGCCGCGGTCACTGCTGCATATTCAATTACATCCTTGACTACAACTCTGCTCTCTCGTAAGTCACAAATATTACAGCTACTTCACAGCGCATCGGACGCCACTAGCCTGAACGGGTGCGATCGCTTCCCGAACAGTGGTACCCGCGCCCGCGTCCCCGCATGCTGTTCCTCTCACCAATGCGTCCAGTGTGTAGCACCTAATAGGTACTATATTTTATAGTTGTGGTTCACGAGCTACTTGTGTGAAATGGGATAACATAAATATAAATACGTTCACACTCACAGCCTAAGCTCGACGATTTATATCGTGGATGTTGGAAACATTCATATCACACGCTCAACGACACTCGTAAACAGAAACCTTGAATTATTTTTATGTCACGGATATAAGATACGACATAATTATGAATTTACATTCATTGGGATATGATGCCATGGCATGGACATTGTGGAGCAGTTTGTATGAAAACTTGTTTTATTTAATCGGGAATCAAACCCAATACCCGCTGCTTGAAAGGCGAACGCGCACCCAACCAAGCCAGCAAGTAGTCAGTCCTACGTAGCATAATTTATATTTCACTAATTTCAGGCCTAGGAGAGCCGCCATATCAGAGGTGAAGCAGCAACATCTACCTGGATATATACACGGCCTCAACGTCATTCTAGACCCCTTGCTTGATGACTACGCGTATCCTTTGAACAACTTTAGAGGGTTCGATGTAAGTTCGCCAGAACTTTATGGGAATTGCGAAGGAAGGAATGCAACACCATACCTTTGTTTCCGATGTAACCTAGTACCAAATTCCCAGGTTTTATTATTCGACCCCACACACTTCGCGGATCTGAGCGCTGGTCGAATAGTCCATCGGCTCTCAGAGCCAAACCACGCTTCTTTCATGGAACTTACGTCCATCCGACAGGTAGCTTCGCCTGAAGTCAGGAAGTATCCGTTGCAAATTGTAAGTGCTTTTAGATATTTTATTAACTTAGACTATTTAAGGACATTTCTAAAAGTCTGTGTGACTGTCGCCACGACATTACTTAGAAACGAATTGCGGAATATTGAAATTGTTCCAAACGTTTTGTTATTGGAGGATCTAATAACTGACAGACTATAGCATATGAGAAGTCCATTGTACAGATCGCCTTGCCTAAGTCAGAAATTACGAGCTATAAAGATAATAAGCTTTCTTCTGCAGTTTTCCCTAAGCGGAGTCCTTCAAAAAGAGAAACATATAACAAATGTTGAAAGGTCGGCGTCGCGTCTATGATGTCCTAAGTTATGTGTCTGCACTATTCTGTAGACGAAAGCATCAGGCTGGTCGTTTACTAGTTTGCGACCTTCTGCTAAAAAAACTGATACGAGACTGAATGACGAGACCTACGAGACGACTATGTAGTTTATAACCCAAAAACATATAAAAACAAAAATTCTTTTATTCCACTACAATACACATCAGTGTTTTATCAGTGCTATTTAGAGCAACAGGAATAGATACAGTATTGGCTGCAAGCATAGCTGGGCGATTCTCTAACAAATGTTTTGAAGGCGGACCGCCGATCAACCTAGTCCTAGAGTCATGACTATCATTAACTTTTATGAGCGATTCTTTTGCGCCCAGTAAGTTTTGAATTTGAACAGAATTGACGGCAGCGTCTATAGACGACGTGTCCAACGAAATTCATCAAAGGACCGCCTTAAAAATGATTTTGACAGATTGCTAGACATTGTTAGTTCTTCTATCTGCATAGTCCAGTGCTGTTTTTCAATCTACCTTGTACCCTTGCTCTCTCTGTGTTATCCCAGATCTTATCTGCTCAACAGTTTTATCTTCTTCTCAGAGAAAATGCCTCTTCCACGACGAGGGAGGCAAGTTCAACAGGATGTACTCTTACAGTGCTTGCATCACTAAGTGCCGCATCAAAACCGTGCAGTCGCTCTGCAAGTGCACGCCTTACTTCATGCCAACTGGAGGCCAAGGACCTATCTGTACCATGGATAATTTGCAGTGCCTGAACAAGTACAAAGGTGATATTAAATCACTTTATGTGTAACGCTACTTACATATACGTATAGAACATCCATATCTGTGAATTATTCTCCAGAACTAGTCTGTTTTTTCATGATTTAGCCTTCTTCAGCAAGTAGATACCTGAGGTGGATGGATAACATCCACTGTGTTCCAATGTTTCGAAATCGCGACTCACTTATCGCTTCTAAACAACGACTGAGCTGTCTCGGACCAAAAAACCCAATTCAAAAACTTTCTTCGTTTTCTTTATATTTCCAGAAAAACTCCTGTATCTATTTCCAATGAATACAGAGTTTACCGAAGGGCTGGAGATAGAAATAGAAGATTCCCTGTACTGTCCTGATTGTTTACCTGACTGCGAGCTAACGCAGCACTTTACGAACTCATACAATATACCTATAGACGTTTTAGGAGAGAAGTCCTACTATATTGATGCGTTTATGTGAGTTATTGACTAAGTAATTTGGTACTAAAGTAATAAAATAGATGACCTACCAAGATTTCGCCGCAATGGGCAAAGCAATAAGACGTAGAAGTTGAAGCACGGTGATGAAGCAGCCAGATTAACGTTACAAACAGTGGTTTCTTACTATAAACTATTCTACAAAAAATGCAATTGGTGAAATATTTTTTAGAATTTGATCAGTAGTCAAACTTAAACACAAACTTTATAATTATACCCCTTTATAATATTATAAGAGTAGATAATTAAATAGTGGAGATAAAGTAAACGACGAAGATCTGTCTAAAAAGTGATATAATAGCCATGGCATCTTGACCTGTCTCCTTATTTTCATTTCAAATTTGCATTGATACACACAATAATGCATGATAAGTAATGCCCCGGGTTAGACTGATTCCATAAAAGGTCATGCATTCCCATGTCGCATTCCCAGGTCGCAGAACTTTGTAACTCCTTAACATGAAGTATTTTACCCGCGGACCACATAGCCGTAGAAATTGAACGCAGTTAACAAATGAGTTAGGACTTTAGCGGTAGAATCTAAAATAAAATTCCTTAATTATTGGGTAGAATTAATACAACAAATATAGGTACTATGTATAGTTATGGATAAATACTTTTTTAAATAATTTACTAATCTTTACAGTGAGGATATAAATATGACCAACAAATGTCTATTGAATATTTTCCACGCGCGCTCCGATGGAGTTTTGGAGCGCCTGGACGTTGTCGCATACTGGTTTGAAATCCTCAGTAAGTTTTATGAAAGTAGCACCTGAGGTACGCCCATGGTACACCTCTTTGAAGTTAGACAGTGTATAAGTTTTAGAATAAAAACTGCGTGGTATATTGACTTCACGGTTGGGCTTTGCTCTCAATACACTGTGTAACAACAGCTGAGCTGTATATACATTGACCTCTTGGTTGTTCACTGTCCCCCAATGTGTATCAACAGCTGTGCAGTACATTGACCACGTTACCTGTTATCAGCTTGTCAACCGAGCTCGATCATCACATACACACAGCATGCATTTCCTTGACTTGACGTCAGGCCTTATCTTATTCACAATATGAGTTTACGGGGAAGAACCTATTCTTTATTCTAAACTCATACTTTTCCTCCAAGAAAAGTACATGTTGTGCCGACTTCATTTAGTGAAAGCAGATGATGATAAAAAGCAAAATCAAAAATGTTAAACCACATGGTCCTCAGAGAGGCACCCATGAAAGTGAATGACTCTAACTAAGTAGGGGAGGGTGGGGCATGACGGGGTAGTTAAGGTTTGATTATAAATAAAATCGACGTTTTTTAAGATAGCGAAAACTTTTTCATATTTATTGAGCCTTTGGTTATCAGTATTTGGAATAAGTTGAAAAGACAGAGTAATTCAGGATTAGTTTTAACGTAATTAACAATTAACCTAAAAAAGTCCTTTTGCCCCATCTTGCCCCACAGGTGGGGCAAAATGGGGTTTGGTAAATGCTATAATTATAAATAAACTTTCAACGTGCAAAATCAACACTTATGACGAGGAAATTAAATCCCAACTAAAGAAAAATCATACAGGCATATAGGAATACGAGGAAGAAAAGTAATATTGTCTTTTTAGTCTGGTAAACACAGTAAGCACACATGAACAGCTTCATCGTTATCATCATCTACTCCTGCACAGCCACAATGGGCCCATCTTTGACATCTGATGCAATTTATCCAACCTTCAATCGATTCTGTGTAAAAACCATGGCAGTATAGGCATTCAGTATCACCAGAAGCATCATCATCACTATCATTTTCTTTGGATAATTTCATTTTTTTCCTTTTTTATGTTTTCTCTTATTTTCTTGATTTCTATCTGGATACTTCCTTTTCAGAAACTGATTTTCTTCTTTCTTTTTTAATCTTGCCATTCTTTTCTTCTCTTTTTCTTCTTTTGCTTCTCTTTTCATGTTCATTTCATTTTCCAATTCTAATTTATATGGTGATGAAGTGATAAGTGCTGTTTTACCTCTCTTTCTAGTCGACCTTTGGTTTCCTGATGTTAGAGGCCCTGGGAGTATTTGTTTCGTACCATTCTGCAAAATGATATTGATTTTATTAACTTTTAGTAAACAATTATAGGCTTAACTTTTGATAAAAAAATCTTTTTTTTTCGTTCAGTTCAGTGGGGCAAGATGGGGTACACTCGTTCGATTGTACCCCATCTTGCCCCAATGGATATTTAAAAAAAAAACGGTAATTGTTACCGTTTACAACACATTTAAAAAAAAAAACAATGCTTACCTAAATCCTTGGTTTCCACCCTTTTCATAACTCTATCAGTCGCGGTAGTCCGTAAACTCTTTAGCACAGATTTCACGCGATAAAAAAGTAAAAAATTAATAAGAAAACGTGTCAAAACTAGTTTTTTTAGTATAGCGATAAAACGCGTCTCTTCACTTCAACGGTTCTCAGGTGACTGAAGGGACCGGGGGTGGAGTGTGCTTTATGAATAACTGTTTTGTGCGTATTGCGTTTGGATAAGCCTGTAGACCGGGTACCCCGTCTTACCTCACTACCCCGTCTTGCCCCACCCTCCCCTACTAATATTCGTAAAATTACAATCATCTTATATATAAATATAGACCATTCAGAAGATGGAAGGACGACAAGACTTAAAATGCTAGTACCATATTATAACTTACCGCTGGTTTAGTTGATAATTAAACAAAACACCCCCCGCTATCGTCTGAATTCCTATCTATACATTTTCATTGAACATAATTTATTTAGGGAGCAACTAGACACACAACTAAATAAAATAGAATCATCCACAATAATAATATCCGAGGTATAATGCAGGTACATACACATAAAAAAAAATAGAAGGAATATTCAGCCGACTTATGGATCTCGTTTACCTTGCCTTGTCATCAAATCAGTATACATAACTAAAATCCAATTATTATTTTCAGGTAGCTTCGGCGGATTCGGCGGAGTACTCATAGGAATCTCTGTAACTAGTGTTGTGGAAATTGTTTATTACCTGCTATTTCGTTTCATAATATTAATTCATGATAATTACATGTTATATCATTAACAAACGTGGATATTTGAATTTATAAAAACCACCACTAAGATTTTTACTGCCCCGCACTAAGTTTAAAGGCTCGTAGTTGTATTATTGATTCTGGAAACATTTAAAATACATACATAATTGCACCCAGAAACACAAATCCTTTGGTAAAAAAACTTGTGTTCCCGCCGGGAACTGATTGTTAGTAGGCAGGTTAAAGTAAAATTAAAGGAGTGCCGTGCCATCCCTAGGTTAAATTGTTTAAGACAAAACTCAGTCAACCTTTCTCTGTTGCATTCAGTTTAAATTTTAAGCTGACACAACGACTGAGAAATAAGGCTATTTTTTGCCTAATCAATTAGAATCCGATCGTCTTTACTCCACCGATTCTTAGTCCTTGTTTCTTTGATGCCGTTTACGAAGACAGTTTATTATACTTTTGTTAGGGTTGTGAACTATTTTCATCTATCTTCGTAAATTCTGGACTTATACTCACTATTTCATGTTTTCTGATTTATGAGATATAAAATCTATCGCACAGATCACATAATTTTGTTATAGAATTAATTACGTAACTAAAATTGAACTTTGGACTACACAAAAATACGTTCCTTTTTAGTACGTCGAGCTGTTTCCGAGAATGCGCGTCATACATCTGTCAAAGTTGTCAAAAAGTCAGCATCAGAGCTGGACGTTTTCGAGTCGCAATTTATTTAATTTACGCAAAATGTCCGCGAATTCACCACCGGGGAAGAGCGACGGTGAGTTCTAGTTGCTATCTAGGTTATTTATTTCTCTGGAAAAGTATTGACTGATGAAGTTTTTTGTAGGTGATGATCCTCTTGATAGGGCTCCGGCGACCGTCCCGCCAACTGACTCAATCACAGAGCCACTCAGTTCTAGGATTAGAGACTGGGATGTGGACACGGTACGAAGGTATTTGGCCTCGAAACTCGGGTTCTACGAGCCACCAAAGACTCCCGAACCCGTCGAGAAAGTTTTAGATGAAGTAAACTTAGACGGAGTAGTGAAATGGATTAAAAGTGAGAGATGCAAAAATATTATAACTCTGTCTGGAGCCGGCATTTCCACCTGTAAGTATTGATATTCTCAATGGTACAGCAAAGTTCTAAGCATCATCGGTTTAAACAAATTTTGAATTAGCGCTACACCTAAGAAGTTGCATAAGAAACCTAAGAAGTTGCACAGTTAACCTTTGTGTATTATAAATTTGTTGATAATGCTATGGGCTATATTTTATTTATTTATTTTATTTATTTATTTATTTACCAAAAAACACATTAAGTAACACATTATACATACATATTACATTAGAATTTGTCATGCATTCTGTATAAACATAGTAACAGTCATTTAGTTATGTCACTGCGGGCCCCAAACTAGGCTAGGCCTGTATCTTGGTGACCCAGAGACTCTGTTACTAAGCTGGATGTGTCACGATATCTGTGTCTTATGTTACTAATTTCACAGTAGAGATACTAAAAATAATAGCATAATAACTAATTAGACTAATTAAAATAGAATAAAAGAAACTCATGCATACGTACATGCATTTTTAGCTACTTAAATATGAAGTTATATATAACAGTATGTATATTGTTAATTTTATACCATTTTTATTAGTGGCTCCATAAAACTTATTTTTTATTAATATGATCTTTGCACATATAATTATGGCGCGTAGTATAAATTGAAGGTTCAATCAATCGTCCCGATCAAGGGTTAACCGGGTTGTGTCCCCAGACCCCCGACTATATTCAGGTCCCGCGTAAATCGGGACGTCTGGCAACACTAGCCTGCACTTCGTCATGCTTGGAGTGTATTGTGCCCCCAGCCAGCAGTTAACCCAGGAGTGTGGCTTTGGTTCACTGGCACAATTGTTCTAGTTATGAAGATGTATGATATAGGTCTTGCGATCATAAAAACTAACTGATCTTGTTTAAAGGTAGAGAGGTAGGTAATTTCACGGAATTTTTAAAGCATGCTCCATCGTCAAACCCCATCATCGCTTACCATCAGGTGAGATAGTGGTCAAAAGTTTGCCTATCACGAATAAAAAAAAAAAAAGCATTTTGCTTCTACATATATCATCCGTACAGCAAAGGAGTGGAACTCTTCTTTGTTCTCAAACAGTATAATCTGGGAGTCTTCTAGTCTAGAGTGAACAGGTATCTTTTAGATAAGCATGCTACATGTTCGGCCGCTTCATCACTTTCCTTCAGGTGATATAGCAGCCAAATGCTTACCTATCTGGCATAAAAGAAAATGTCCTTTTCCAGGTTATTCTTTATTTTAATTGATCGTTATCATAAGTAATACAGCCGATGCCACTTCTAGTATCTGTATGATTGAGTTGTTTACAAATGGAAAATTCTGTTTATTATAACAAGGTCATTTGGCTAATGCTTGTATGGAATGTTTTGTTTGTTGGATATATTATGTTAACTTCCTGAATAAAAACTTAAAAAATAATAAATATACTCTTTCACACCCACAGCCCTGCATTTAGTTTAAAGACTTGTTTAGTGGGTGCCGGAATATACATGACACAGAACCAGAAACACAAATTTCCCTTGGGGAGACAATTTGTGTTCCAATAAAATCAAACCCGATACCCTTTTTTTAATGCTAGATAGATAAGAATTTAACCACTATCTAAAAGAAAGTTATAATGCTTGTCTATAAGATATCTATATAGTAAAGTTAATAACAACGGTATAGTTTGGGAGACTTCAAGTCAAGAGTGAATAGGTACCTTCTAGGCAAGAGTGCTACATCTTCGTCCGCATCATCGCTTTGCATCAGGTGAGATTGTAATTAAACACTTGCATATCGTACTTAAAAAAAAAACCTTCTCACTCTAGACTTGAAGACACCCAGATTATATTGTTTGGAGAACGAAGATGAGGGCAATGAGTTCCACTCCTTCGCTGTGATGATGATAAATAGAAATAGAAATCATTTACTGCTAAATATTTAGAACAATGACAATTATGGTGTACAACAGAACAAAATACATGCACGAAATATTTGGCAATTGGAATATGTTCAGCGGTAAGACTGCACAAACTAAGGGTTTGTGCAGGGCTGGTTTTCAGCATATCCCATCGATCTCAGGTGTTACTCGAAAATAATTTCATGGTAGTCTTTTAACGATATTGTATGACAAATAAAGCTGTAAAAGTATAAAGCTTAAAAGACAGCCTCACAACCAATTACTCGAGCTGTTTGACTAACAATTATTAAGTTACTTGCCGCATTGGCACTATTTTACTTGATTTCATTAGGTATTTCCGATGGCTTCACCCTTATTACACGTATTAATGAATCGAGACAAAAAGTAATATAGTTTTTCACTTCCCTCCACCAAATTTATATTAGCGACCGCGCATATATAAATTTGGTGGAGGGAGTTGAGGATAAGCCTGTGGACCTCCATATTCTTATCTGTTTCATCGCAGACAGAATTGATTGACGAATCAGTGTAGCCAATAGTGATTTTGATATTATGAATTTTAAAAATAGATAAAATAGCAGAAGTGCCACATTTTTTAAAATTATAGTCTAGTGTTTGTCTATGATCGATAAGCGACCTCGCATATATACATTTGGCGGAGGGAGTTGAGAATAAGCCTGTGGACCTCCACAGGCTTATCTGTTTCATCGCAGACAGAGAGGCAGTTTATTTTCGGAATGATGTATATATTACTATAAAGTGTGAGGTGATTTACAATAATTTGACACATATCGTTAATATTTTCAGCTGCTGGTATCCCAGATTTCCGCAGCCCAGAAACTGGCCTCTACCACAATTTGCAGAAATACAACTTACCGGAACCGCAAGCAATATTTGAAATCAACTTCTTTAGACAAAATCCTAAGCCTTTCTTCATGTTGGCGAAAGAATTATATCCAGGAAACTTCAAGCCCACCATATCACATTATTTTATTAGGTTATTAAATGAAAAAGGTAATGTAAGTTGTATTATATCTATATATATAAAAATCAATGCCACTTTTCGTTGTAATTTCATAACTCAAAAACGGGCTTACCTATCAAAACCAAATGTTTAGGCTTTGTTCAGACTATTTAGAAGTTACAGTGTGATGAAAACAAACATACTCACTCAGCGAATTATAATATTAGGTGCAATTAGAGTAATTATTATTAAGTATTGAAAGACAAATAATTAATCCATTCATTTGCAAACTGCAAAGTAATAGAACTCCTTGCCTGAGTCGGTGTTTCCTGATGAGTACAATATGGGAGTCTTCAAATCGCGAGTATAGGTATCTTCTAGGCAAGCTTGCTTCATCGTCAACTACATTGTCGCTTACGACGATGTGGTCCCATAATGTACTCATCAGAAAAGCTGAGATAGTTGTCAAAAGTTGATTATAGTGTATTCAACAATATTCCTACTTCCAGGACTGCTTCTCCGACACTACACACAGAACATTGACACATTGGAGCGGTGTGCTAACATTCCTAATGACAAGATTGTTGAGGCGCACGGCACCTTCTATACGTCACACTGCTTGGAGTGCCAGAAGGAATATACTCTTGAATTTGTTAAGGGTAAGTACATATAGTTGACAACCCAGTGGGCAGATCTCTCATAGCCCCACAATATTTTCTAAGAACCAGAAACACTTCGAAATGAACGAAGGAGAAGACTTGTGTTTTATTTGGTAGTCGAAACCTCCTGCTGAAAAAGCGAACGCGCCCAATGAAGCCATCGGGCGTGTCTCTAAGGGAACTGCCTTTTCTCTAGCAGACAAATAAACGCAAGCAAAGCTTAAAAAACCGCCTTCACCGCTTTATCTTCGGAACTTTGACCAGATTAGATGTACTAATAAACACGCATTATAAAGTCTGGGGTTTGTAAGCTATGAATAATACAGTAAATTGCAAGCTCTGAACATAAAAATACTAATTTTTCTTATATAAGATGACTACATTCTCGAAAATAAAGTTTTCATATGAACTGTTGTTTTAAATTCATAAGATTTATATTACTTTAACATTGCCATTAGTTTTTGTTACATTTTAATAAAACGAAAATTATTTCTAACATCATTTCCCAAAAATATTATGCACTAAATTCAGTCAATTAAAATCGTTCAAAATATTATTTAAGGTAACTTATTTGCCAATGCATTATGAACTTTGAAGCACTTATGTTTAAGTCGCAAATCACATGATTAAGTAGGTAGAGATTGTCTAAGCTGAAATGACGCGCCCCACCTATTATTTTATCGTGCGCATTATTGACGATATTTCAAGAACTACTGATCAGATCTTGATCAAATTTCAATAGGACCACATGAAAAGCATCAGCTTTCAAATAAAAAAGAATCATCAAAATCGGCTCACAACGAAAGAAGTTATGAGGTAACTTTTGAATTCAGTTAAAAACGAAAACATCGTCAACACAGAATACGCATTATTGACGATATTTCAAGAACTACTGATCAGATCTTGATCAAATTTAAATGGGACCAATTGGAAAGCAACATCTTTCAGACTAAAAAAAAATATTTTTTGGGTAGTCGGTAAAAAAGAAAACATCACCTCTCATTCACCACTATCTTCTCGAGGTAGCTGTAATTTTGCGAATCTGGCAGAAGAGTCATTAAACTTTCATGAGTGCCTCTTTGCTCATGTGAATAAACGATTTTGAATTTTCTCTTCCAGAGAGGATATTTGCAGACCAGATCCCAATATGCACAGAATGCCCCGGTGTAGTGAAGCCAGACATCGTGTTCTTTGGAGAGGGTCTACCAGAGCGATTCCAGCAGTGTCTGCAAGAAGACTTCCAGCATTGTGACATGCTTATAGTCATGGGTTCATCGCTTGAAGTGCAACCCTTCGCCTCGCTTATTGACATGTAAGTTGTTCTTTTGTCTCTAGTTCTGCAATAATTCCTACGATTTTTTCAAGTATTAGAGTTTCCTAGCTTTCATAGTAGGGATTGAACCTTATGTAGAGAGAGGAGGATCCCAATTCGACTGTATTTTTGTTACACGATTACTACAAGACTGCCGGATCGATATGGAAAATATAAATACTTGAAAGATTTCGATGGTGTCGGGTTGGTCCCATGTAAAAATTATCAGGATCTCATCAATGGTTCCGGATTTATAATGGACATTAAGCAATATGACCAAAAATTTAATCCATGTCAATAAAATCAGCTTAATGTTTCGGGCCGAGGGTGATATCATAAACGATTAAAGTATCTAGTCTAGTAGTCAAAGCCGAAAACATTGACATCATCACCACTGCGCCACCGTGTGATCTGTTCAAAACCACGACTGTAGCTAATGACGAGCTATTGCTAAAAAAAATGGTTGTCTGTAAAGGCGATTTACGGACGATAATTTACGTGATAAGACAACGCTTAGGCCGATCGTGCCTCTCTATCGCTTGTTCCGCGCTTTCGCTTGCAAGCTCAGGCGGAACGTGACACTATTTCGTGCGTGCAGCCGGTGTTCATCGTTATCACATCATAATCAAATGCCCAGATGTTGTTTACAAAATTAATCGGGTTCCATTTTGAGCAGGGTTCCAGACTGGTGTCCGCGGCTGCTGATAAACCGCGAGAAGGCGGGCGTGCGGTCCCCCATCATGCGCATGTTGGGCATGGGTGGCGGGCTGCAGCTCGACGGCGGCACGCGCGACGTGGCGCTACTCGGGGACTGCGACGCCGGCTGCCAGCTGCTGGCCGACCAGCTGGCGTGGGGAGTGAGTCTATACTGTAGTCGTAGCGTGGGGAGTGAGTGTTATACTGTAGTCTAGCGTGGGGAGTGAGTCTATACTGTAGTCGTAGCGTGGGGAGTGAGTGTTATACTGTAGTCTAGCGTGGGGAGTGAGTCTATACTGTAGTCGTAGCGTGGGGAGTGAGTCTATACTGTAGTCGTAGCGTGGGGAGTGAGTGTTATACCGTAGCCGTAGCGTGGGGCGTGAGTCTTATACCGTAGCCGTAGCATGGGGAGTGAGTCTTATACTGTAGCCGTTGCATGGGGAGTGAGTGTTATACTGTAGTCGTAGCGTGGGGAGTGAGTCTTATACTGTAGCCGTAGCATGGGGAGTGAGTGCTATACTGTAGTCGTAGCTTGGGGAGTGAGTCTTATACTTTAGCCGTAGCGTGGGGCGTGAGTCTTATACCGTAGCCGTAGCATGGGGAGAGAGTCTTATACTGTAGCCGTAGCATGGGGAGTGAGTGCTATACTGTAGTCGTAGCTTGGGGAGTGAGTCTTATACTTTAGCCGTAGCGTGGGGCGTGAGTCTTATACCGTAGCCGTAGCATGGGGAGATAGTCTTATACTGTAGCCGTAGCATGGGGAGTGAGTGTTATACTGTAGTCGTAGCGTGGGGAGTGAGTCTTATACTGTAGCCGTAGCGTGGGGCGTGAGTCTTATACCGTAGCCGTAGCGTGATCGAACCTAATACCCCTGCTTAGAATGCGATTTTTATTCTGCTCAATTGTCGATTCTAAACCACTCCCTGCAAGATTTTGCACTACTTACTAATGACGATATATATTATTATTTGTTGTACATTACCTAACTTCATTTCTGTTTTCAGGACGAACTCCAAGCCTTAGTAGCGCGAGAGCACGCGCGGTTAGAGCGAGAGGGCGCTATATCGTCGCCCGCTATACCCGTCCCGCTCACACAAGACTTGCCCGGCGCGAGCGGAATATCAGGACCGCCCACTGAACCTAAACTATGAACACGAGTACTTACATAAGCAAATTTTACTGTTGGCATTTTGATAAATAAGATATGATTACCCTCAAGCAGAAAAATCTGTCGCCAAGCACTAAACAGTGTGTCGGCAGCTAACCTTGAGACTCAAGCCTAGAAAGTGACTGGCTCTCAAGTTGAGTCACTTTCTAGGCTTAGCGTATTACCACCCTCGACCTCATCATCACTTTCCATCAGGTGAGATCGTGGAAACGCTAGACTAAAGGGATTTTAAAAAATGCGGCACTTAAGCTATTTTTGAAATTCATAATATCAAAATCACTATTAGCTAGACTGATTCGTCAGTTTACGCATTTTCAACCGACATCAAAAAAGGAGGTTCTCAATTCGACTGTATATTTTTGTGTTGTATGTATGTTACGCGACATTTCCGCCAATTATGAATCGATTTTGATGTTTTCTTTTGTTTGGTAGATTACACTTGAGAGGTGGTCCCATTTAAATTTGATCAAGATCGGTCCAGCCAAAACCAAAATATAAGCGATGAAGTCGGTTTTCTTGAGCTTTGCTTGCATTTAATTACACTTTCTTTAAAAAAGTCAATGTACTGAAAATTTAAAAAAAAACCCGACTGCGTTACATGTGAACCTACTTTTTATGGACACTTGGTTTTTAAGACGAATTTAACGTTACCTTAATTGTCGAAATCCATCCAGCTGTTCAGAAAGAAATTTCTAAATATAAAACATTTATATGAGACATGACGACCCAGTTGGCGCAATGGACAGGTGTCCGCCCTCTGCGCCGTGGGTCCTGGGTTCGATTCCCGGCAGGAGCACAAATTCCTTCCCAAGGGATATTTGTGCTTCTGGTTCTGGGTGTAATGTGTGTGTGTGTGATGTGAATGTTTCCAGCACCCACGATACAAGTCTTTGTACTTAGTGTGGGGCTGTGAGTGTGCATGCGTTTGTTTATTTGTTAATTATTGCCACAAACGCATTCAAAAACTTAAATTTTATAAAATAAAAAATGCCGAGGTAATGCTTAGAAGTAAATATTCGTTACTTTAGCATTTATAATGTTGTAATACTACGCGATATTTATTGTTTATGGCAACATATCATTGTAGTAATTTATCTATTTCCATTTCGTTCTGCCATTTTATTTCAAAACACTGTGAAAGTTATTTCATATTACGTATATTTGCTAGACTAATGATTTTTCATCTTGTTTTTTTTTTAGGCGCGTTTTTCGAAATTCTAATAAAACCATGAAAAATCAAAGATTGCCACGCGTAACCTAGCGAAAACGCCAAGATACAATGTAAGGGGTATATCCATATATGGTTGACATACTTCATATCCGGTCGAAGCGTTTTGCTTCAACATTTATACGGCGAAGGTGTGGAACTCACTGCCCGCATCCTTGTTCCCCGAACAGTATAATCTGGGAGTCTTTCAAGTCTAGAGTGAATAGGTATCTTCTAAGTAAGCATGCTTCATCATCGGCCGCATCGTCACTTTCGCATGAGATAGCGGGCAATTGCTTACTTATCTGTCATAAAAAAGGGGAAAATTGACAATAAAAATGTTGGATTCAATTAACATAAGATAAAAAAGCAATAAATAATATTAATTATTCATTACTAAAAATAATTTACCATAAAGCATTTTTCTACCGACTTCACAAAAAAGGAGGAGAGTATCAAGTCGACTGTATTTTTTTTTATGTTTGTTACCTCATAACTCCACGTGAACCGACTTCAAAATATTTTTTTTTCGTTTGTAAAATATTGCTTTCCTATTGATCAAGATCTGATCAGTAGTTCTTGAGATATCGTCAATAATGCGTATTCGGTGGACCACACTGACGATGTTCTCGTTTTTAACCGATTTTGATGATTGTTTTCTTTGAAAGCAGGTGCTTTTCATGTGGTCCCATTGAAATTTAATCAAGATCTATAGTTTTTGAGTTATAGTCAATAATGCGTGTTTAATACATTAAATTTGATCAAGGTTTTGTTGATAAAGCGGTGAAGTCGGTTTTTTTAAGCTTTGCTTGCGTTTAATTATTAATTGATTTAACTAGGTTTTCTAGACAGCAATAAAAAGAGCCCGATAAAACATATCTTTAGTGATTTTTTATTGTATAGTGTAATAAACCAGAAGTGGTAAGGATTCTTTTAAAAATAACAATCTATTTACCTAACCGTACTTTTTATTATACAAAATAAGAGTAATCAAATATAATCAACGCGATACTAAAAACGTCCGTCGCCTCCGAGCGCTGCCGAAAAGTGAACCTGTCAACCCGAGTATACTTCGTTGCTCGTATTTATAGCGAGCCATGTATTTCAGCTTCTGTGGTGAAAGTATTTGGTAACACGGCCGTTCCTGCTTGCGTGTTGTCCCCAACCGCTGCTCCATTTTCAGGTCCCTGAATGTCTTCGTCCGTTGTGTCTCCTTCTAAAAGACACAAAGATATGATGTTAGAACCTGCTTTATGAGCGCAATATTCATAACTGAAACCTTTTCTATACAAGAAATATTCAATACTAGTACATGAACAAATGGATTACTTTAAGTTGGCAACGTTGAGAGCAAAAAGACAGAGGAGAAACTGTGTCGGAGGCACAAGCGTGCACTCAAGTACAACCGACACAGGCCTCAGAAAGTAATAGCGGCAAAACTAATATTAGCAAATCGGAGAAAAGTCAAGTACTGGTTTCAGGCGAGCCATACATGCATGCAAGAGTTAACTTCGGAAATAAAATTAAGAAAAATAATAAATGTATTACGAATTACAGAATTCCGGACTCCTGAAATTCATCACACATTGTAAATAAAAACGGCAACTGTATGACACGGCACTCACAAGCCATGACAAACATTGCAAACACGGCAACTATGTGAGAAGACGTCTCTCATCACATATTGCAAAAGAAAAGGCAACTGCGAGATAAAATCACGCATTGCAAAAGGCAACTGCATGAAAAGATTTTGGTCTCCTCATACATTGCAAAAAGATAAGCAAAATAAAGGCAACTGTGCGAAAGGATCACACATTGCAAAAGGCAACTGCTTGAGGAAACATTAGCTACCTCAAACATTGCAAACGGAACCACATAGGGTGCAGTAATCTTTAGGTGAGCAACAGATGTCTGCCTGACGTAGCTCACCACTCGCGAAGAAGGCTGAACAAGCCTCCGGCGTCCATTCACCGCGCCAAAGCACCATGTGGTCTGCAGCAGCTTGAGTTGTCTTGCCATAAGATCCACTGAGAAGTTTCAAGCTGTAGCGATGATGTGGTAGTACACACAGGACCTTGTAGGGTCCCCGCATACCGGAGTCCAGCTTTCCCGTAGATTGCGATGCTTTATTCACAAATACGAAGTCGCCAACATTGAAGGTTCGTGGCTCCCGACGTCCATCGTTGACATAAGCGTCTTGGCGTTGCTGGTTGGCGTCTAGTAATGTGGACGCTCGCTGTCTCCTGAGAATCATCAAAGCTTCTCGGTTTTGATTATTATTTTGCAGGGCTACATCTCTTACCAGGGACCTGATAATTGGAGTCGCTGCATCAATGCCCACGAGCAATTGAAGAGGCGAATTTTGGGTGGTACTTTGCTTAGTTATATTGAGAGTAAGCTGCACTTTCCATAGGACATCAGACCATTGCTTGCCCTTGTTTCCAACTTCGATGCGCAGCATATTGAGGACAGTCCGACAGTATCTTTCAGCTTGTCCGTTCTCACGATGAATACCCGGAGTGATGAAGTGCAATGTGCTACCCAACTCATTTACCCAGTCTTGGAATACGCAACTTTCAAACATTCTACCGCGATCGCAAACAATCGTGGCTGGGGTTCCAAATAATGACATTTTACACATATTGGTAACAAGGGGGCTCTTGGCACTTTTTTATGTGCCAGGCACGTAAGACAGTGACCTATATATTTTTGAACAAATTGTCTAAGTCCCGGAAACCAAAAATGGCGCAGTATTAGATCGGTAGTTCTGTCAATGCCGATATGATCATGATCATCATGGAATATACGTAACAGACTGAGTCTATGACCTTTCGGGATAAAACAAAGGAAACGCGACTCCTCCCCAATCGGCATGTATTTGTAATACAACAACTCATTTTTTATCAAATACCTACTCGTATCTAATTGACCATCTCTTAGTTTTGACATAAGGTCTTGAGTTTCTGTGTCAGCCGTTTGAGCAGTTTTCGCCCAGTTATCTGGGTTACGTATGTGGGAAACTTGCGTAGGAGGGTTTCGACTGAAATAATCTGCGTGTTGCATCAGAGACCCCTTTCTATACTCAAGAGTGAACCTAAAATCTTGCAGGTAAACCCACCAACGTGCAACTCGAGGCAACAAGTCTTTTTTCCGTTCCGTTAGCTTTAAAGAATTGCAATCCGTCACTATTTTGAAGCTAATACCAATTAAATAGTGGCGGAAATGCTGAAGCGAACGAATTATAGCTAAAGTCTCAAGCTCATAACTATGATAACGAGACTCGGCACCTTGGGTGGACTTACTAAAATAGGCAACTACCCTTTTCATCCTACCAGGATGTTCCTGTAACAAAATTGCCCCGAACCCAATAGAAGACGCGTCAGTATGAAGTTCGGTTGGTAATGTGGGATCGAATATAGCTAACACAGGTTCTTGTGTCAAACATCGTATTATGTAATCACGAGCAGCATCCTGATCTGAACCCCAGATGAACGGTTCACTTTTTTTGAGTAATTTAGCTATACAAGCGGTTCTGGACGCGTACCCAGAAACATATCTTCGAAAGTAGCCTGCGAGCCCAAGAAACTGACGAACTTCTCTAACGTTCGTAGGCTTTGGCGACTTAATCAGAGCCTCAACCTTACTAGGGCTCGGCCGTACCTGACCATGTCCAATCCTACGTCCCAGGTATTCTATTTCAGTATCCAAAAATGTACATTTCTTTAAATTTATGGAAAATCCTGCGCTAGTAAGGATGCGCAGAACTTCTGTCAATGTTTCAAGGCCTTCATCTATAGAATTGGACATGATAAGGACGTCATCAATGTAAGTAAGTACCCTGCCAGTGTCAATCAATGGTTTTAGTGTTTTTGACATAATTCTCTGGTAGACAATGGGCGCATTAGCGAGGCCGTATGGCATTTTTATATATTCGAAGTGACCCTCGGGCGTTACAAAAGCCGTTTTGCTAATAGATTCATCGTCTTTCATTGGTACCTGATGAAAACCGGTAGCCATGTCAAGGCTCGTGAAATATTTGTAGCCACCAAGCTTGTCAACATGATCATCGATTAGCGGCAAAGGGAATCTTTCTTTAACGGTAATGGCGTTAAGCGCGCGGTAGTCAACGCACATTCTATCGCTCCCGTCTTTTTTTTTACAAGAATGATAGGACTAGCGTAATCTGACTGTGATTCGCGAATTATACCCTTGCTAAGCAGATCGTTTACTATTTCACGAACCCTTGTCTTTTCATCCAATGACAGCTTATAAGGACGATGACTTATCGGGTTAGGTGATGTTAATTTTATTTCCATGCTGCCCGTACTCACTGTGGAGGTTGCCGTACCTGTAATAAGTGATTCAGAAAACTCATGGATAATTCTCAATAAGCTTTGCTTTTCATCACCCACTAAAGGTGTTTTTATATGTTCAACCACCAAAGTGTTCACGTGCTGCACGGTGAGGGGGCTATCTGATCTAACGAGCCGCTGCTCGTCATTAGCTCGGACATACGTCACCCCTTTTTGATTCAAAACGTCAGTACCGATTAGAATTGGCGCGTTGATGCAATGATCTGACACTACATACAAATCTACCTCTAATGATATTTCCGGCAATTCTAAAATTGTAGTGATGTATGAGGTAGACTCGACATCTTGACTTCCTATTCCCCGCATTAGGCGATAAGTAGGAACGCGATTGAAATTAAAATGCTTCAAACATGATTCGGATATCAAAGATATATCAGATCCGCTATCAATCAAGACATCAACGGCCACTTTTTGAACTATAGCCGGAATTACGTTTTTTCGTTTGGAATCGACTCTGAGCAAAAATTTACGCTGTCAACATCCTTATTGTTCATGCTGTGAGATCGTTGTTTTTGAAAGCAAATGTCGACTGTATGGCCATTGCGCTTGCAAAAAGTACAGAACTTCGTTTGTTTATTCTCAACCCGGGCGTTTGCAGTAAACGTGGTGGCAGTTGTGCCCTGACTGGACGTTGTAGTCTCGGTCTTGGACCGCTTAGAGCAGTACCACTTCTTATGGCCAGTTTTGCCGCAGATGGCACATGTATCACTTGACCTAGGTGCCTCACGTTTACGCGGGTTATACGGATTTACATTAGCGGACGAACGGGCAGCATTATTGGAGCAGCGTGAATTACCTTTCGGCTTAATGTAAACCGATAAGAATTCTACCAAGTCTTTTAACTGCAGTTTAGCATTGGCTGTCGCGGCCTTTATCTGGGGATCGGTAATACCTCGCACGATAATAGAAACCTTTAATTCGTCTGACAACCCCTTAACAATGTTAAGACGCAATATCGATTTACGAGCGTATTCAGCAAACGTTGTATACTTATCCGAATTGGTCGACATGACTTCAAATAGCACTGTAGCACTATCCACACTGCGAGGACATAATGATCGAAATTCAGTTTTGAAATTGACCCAAGTCCTTTCGTTTGTGACCCACTCATTCAACCAAGATTTAGCATCACCTCGCAAACAATTACCTATCCGGCCTAGGCATTCCCGATCACCCCAATTATTTAATTTTTGACTGCGTTCAACCTCCGCGCACCACGCGTCAAAATCATGTACACTGGGATCGAATGGTGAAATATAAAATTGTTGCGATCTTACTTGAAATAGTGCAGGCAATGCTCCAATAATCCTACTCGCTGCGTCCAATTCACGAGTCGCGGCGGTTTCGTTTAATCGCGATGTATTGGCAGGTTCAGTCTTCGAACCCTCGTTCCGTTCACTCGCATCGGTAAGCTCTGCTATGGGGAGAGAAATAGGCGGGTGGCGCTCCGTTTGAGACGACGGACTGGGAGAAGAAATTTCTAACGGTAGTCTACTTTCTATCGCGACTAACCGATCGAGAATTTGATTTAAAGCGACATCGCGTGAATTATCGCGGCGCCCATATGAGCTGTCACGACGCCTACTAGAAGAGCACAAGGCTTCACGATGCGTGTTATGTCGGGTTCGTGAACCGCTACGACCCCGAGATCTATCTCTAAAACGCAAATGACGACGTTCTCTGGATCTATTGGAACGTTCCGACATCCCGTATTGATTCGATGAAAACACGCACTTCACAATTTAATTACCTCAAAAGTAATAACCTCAAATTGTGAGGCAAAATTTATCTAATAAATATTGGACAACAAAGCGGATATAAATTTGATTGTATAACTTTAAAATATGTGAGCTGTGCGAGTACAATCCCACTTCTGATGTAATAAACCAGAAGTGGTAAGGATTCTTTTAAAAATAACAATCTATTTACCTAACCGTACTTTTTATTATACAAAATAAGAGTAATCAAATATAATCAACGCGATACTAAAAACGTCCGTCGCCTCCGAGCGCTGCCGAAAAGTGAACCTGTCAACCCGAGTATACTTCGTTGCTCGTATTTATAGCGAGCCATGTATTTCAGCTTCTGTGGTGAAAGTATTTGGTAACAATAGATTTACTGTTTCTTATTTATAGTTGAGTTCAGATGACACATTCAATACTAATTTTGTCGCTTTTTCAAACTTATATTTAAATGTAACTACAATAAACTCGTCAGCGATATAGAAGATAGACATTAGAATTATACACTATTTATATTAATTTATAGCTATTTTATTTAGGTTTAATTTTGGAAATAGGAAAATAATTAGTGAAATATTACTTAATTTTAAATTATCCCACTTGCTACGATTATATCACCTTATACACCATGTAATATAATTATATTATTGTCCAAAGTAGACTCAACTGTATATTTGAGTCTTTTTATCATATAACGTATATTATACAGTACATATATTATACAGTATACTAGCGGACAGACATTCTCCCATTCTCCCGTTCAAACGTTTTAAATTCGAATATTTTAAATAAATGTGTATATAATCCATTGTTGAATCCACCTGAACACACACAACAAATTTATTCAAATCGGTCCAGCCAGTCTAGATGTATTATGAAGTAAGCGATATGCAAGTGGGTAATTAATTTATATCTTATTTTGTTTAATTAACTCTTTCAGTGCATGTTAATAATAACGTATTTATTTACTTAGAATTGCCCGTCTAATAGACGCCTAGAAAGGAAATGTCTTATGAATATTATGTACAATAGAAATAGAGCAATAATTATTAACTTATGCCTAGGGGATTATTTATTAAGGTTTTTACTTAAGTTAGTCAAATCAACATGTTGAAAAGTTCTTCCATAAACATTCAAACTCTTAATTAGGTAGGGCTTAGGGTCGCACTTACTTTGTTATTAGTCAATGTAATAGCCGTTCTCTATGACATTATATATCTATCTACCTCCAGTATCCTCATTAAAATACCCACAATAATTTCTATTCGATAGTTCTTCTTTTTACACCAATAATAAAATACAACACGAGCAATGTGGAATGTAATGTAGAAAATTCTCAGGAGTGTCCGAATGTATTTTTCTACTAGGATATATTACTAATTGAAAATATATTAAATAGACGAAGTAAGGTAGGCGGGCCCTATCTTGTAAGCTTGCTTTTGTTAATATTGTTACTATTGACAAATTGTTAAATATTAGGAAGGCAATACGTTACGGTGTGATAGATCCTACTAATATTATGAATCCGAAAGTTGTGGAAATGTGTATGTTTGTTCCCTCTTTACGCTTTAACGGCTGAACGGATTTGGTTGAAATTTGGAATGTAAATACCTAGGATTAACATACTACTTTTTAACTTGATAATAGCGAGCAAAGTCGCGGAGCACGGCTAGTAAAACATAAACCATTAATATTTATTAAATATTCAAATAAAGTAAAACAGTTTGTGCATCGGCACGTACCAAACTAAAAGTGTGAAGCTAAGGTAAAATTATGAATTTGCATTTTAAAGATACCTAGCGAGAAAAAAACAGCTATTACGAAAAAATATTATACGGGGAAATGTCAAGAAATTATTATATAACCACATTCCTCTGCGTTTGGTAGAATAAATTAAAACTCGTTCACATCACAGTCATCCTATCTAATATTAGTAGGATTACAATCTCCGTCAGAAGTCGTAAGCTTTTAGTGAACTTTTTGACGTTCTCGCAGCTATTCTTGAGATCCCATTTTAAGCCTTGCGTGCTTACAAACCTCAATGACATCACCAACAGGTGAAATAGTGGTCAAACGTGATCCTGTTATCAGGCTGGCGCTAAATATCACTATTTTTAGGGCGATGCGTATAGAGATAGTTATTCTTTCTAGTTTCTACACACCTAATGTATTGCTACGCTAGAATGTAGTATGTTCTCCTAGCACCAGTATGCCTTGATATACCAAGTTTTTATCTCACTCGCGACTACCAATGCATAATATTATCAAACTTGTGAGAGAGATCCAAACTTTGAAATGAAAAGCAATAAACATTTATATTTAAACAATAGATCTCATTTATTCGTGTTACCAATATTCGCTGTTGAAATATAAGAAAAAAAGATTTTAAATTGTACCCGTATGCCTATTGTTTGAGTAAATAAAAATAATTATTGTAATAAATGCATTTTTATTTAAAACTCCTTACGATTACAATTATTTACAATAATTGCATATATATAAGAATTGCAAAAAGCTGGCACTTAAGAATTTATTGTAGGTATAAAAAAAAATAACAAACGTATTATTGGTACTATATGGGTGTATGGTAAGAAAAACTATCAAGTTTTGCTCGAATAGATCTGATTTTTGCAGTTATTATTTGTCGCCTGAAAATAGTCGGCCATGGGAAGTATCGCCTTGTCAGTATATTCCCAGTTGCCCCCAGATGGCAATTGGAAATTTTATTCCCAGTTGCCGCCGTGTGGCGACTGGGAAGTTATTGCCTCCGCTTCAAATCGCTGTACACTGCTGCGTGGATGAGGTCAAGGGCAGCATAATTCACTTTGCACATACGAGTATGTACTTCGCATAAGAGCGTTGCGCTTAGACATATTTATATATATACGCAACAGTGTACTGGGATTTGAAGTGGGGGCAATGACATGCCAGTCGCCATCTGGTGGCAATCCATGTGGGAGCGACTGGGAATATACGGCCTTGTGTAATCACGCCCTTTCCTACAAAAAGACGCAAAAAAACGCAAATGCGTGCACTCTTGTACAATCCGCGCGCGATGAGAATGGGATCGTAGAAATAACTTACATATCCGATTTACTTTGACAAGGTTGGAACCTTGTCAAAGTAAATCAAAAAGACAGTTCTCAAGTAGCGTTAGCAAAAAAAATCTGAATATTAATTATGTTATAAATAAGTTATTTCTATCTATCATATCATAGAGTTATTAAAATACACAAAATGTGTCATAGTTGGAATACTTTCAACAATAATGTTAAGGTAGGTATATTATTTTAGTTTATTGAGTATTATTTTATTATGAAGCAAGCTAACAGAAATAATAATAATTATTAGAATTAGTTAATATACGATTTTTGCCGCGAAAGTGAAAAAATGGTGTTGTTGATTTTGTACCTATTATTTTCCAAAACCTGTGATTCTTCGGGTGTTAGTGTGTAATAACTAATAATGTTGGATTATAATACTAAGTACAAATGCATAAGTGTAGTGTAGACAAATAATACAAAGTCGAAAAAGGTGATTTTCATCTTCGAGCTTCGCTCCAAAACTCAATCAGAAGTTCTTGTAAAGTTTCTACCACTTTACTAGGGCATGACTTGACTGTGACTGGACCTTGACTCTCTTACTTGACTTTGACTGCGACTAGGACTTTTATTGTGAAATACACATGAAAGATTTTATCACTTAAAAAAATGAACAAGATTGCGAAGCCAATATAAAAAAAGTAATTAACATGGTGATGGTAATAGAGTTTTGCCGCGAAAGTGAAAAAATTTCGGACTTGATTTTGTATAATTTTCTAAAACCTATGATTCTTCGAGTGTTAATGTGTAATAATGGTGGATAATACTTAGTCAACGTGCATAAGTATATGCAAGTTGTAAAAATATTAAAAACGTGATTTTTACCTTCTGCTTCGCTCCAAAACTCCAATAAAAGTTCTAGTAAAGTTTCTACCACTTTACTAGGACATGACTTGACAATGACTATCTTGTGAATAGGACTGTTAATATGAAATACACTTGAAATATATTATTACTTTACACTTGCTAAATGCACAAGATTGCGAAGCCAATATAAATTAATTTAAACGTAAGCAAAGGTTGAAAAAACCGACTTCACCGCTTATATTTTGGTTTTTGCTTGATCGATTCCGATAAAATTTATATGGGACCACCTCTGAAGTTTAATCTCTAACAAAAAAATGGGGGAGAAATCGGTTGAATTGAATTGCAATTCAGAGAGGCAATGCCGCCAGCATGATAGGAACGCTACCTACTGGTGGGCTTCAGCACTTGAGTTTCCTTATAGGCTCGATGTCTTGTAGGTAACTTGGGTCTTTGCTGTATATAATTTTAGTTTAGTTTAAGGAAATATAGAAAATCGGTGAACATAAATAAAAAAACACATACTGTCGAACTTAGCACTTTCTCCTTTTAAGAAGTCGGTAAAAAAGTTACTAACTACTGTAATAATAACTTCTGTATTCTGAGATAATAACATGGTAACTCAAAATACAGAAAGAACTGTATTCTGACCATGGTAATAGTATTATGTGATGTGATTTCATTATTTTATATTAAGTATGTTTGATGCGAAGATCTCAGAATACAGAAAGAACGTATTCTGAGGCGAAGATGATCTGTTCCACAAGCCCAGTAAATCTTGAAGTTAATCGCTGTCCATGGCGACATTAGTGGAATGAAGACTAGAGACCATTTTTTAAGAACATTTTTATTACCGAAAAGATCTATCAAACGTCAACAACATTGGTTACCTTAGCAACCGTCATAGACTTTTTGACTGATGACAATTGTCAATCTACAACAGTTAAACGGTGATTGTCTTTGTCATTGAAGCATGATCACAGAGTACTTTGTATTAGACATGCGCAATATGTATCATTGAAAAGAAAAGAGAGATATGTATCTTTCGGATCTACTGATATATATCACTCATTTGTATCTTTAACTCACCGTGCTATGTGAGTTGGATGGATATAGAATCGTCTGGATGAACATAAGCGAAAAGTGATAATGCATCAATCAATTTTCATCTCTTGTCATCAGTGGCGATCTTATGATGTGAGATTAATGTATTGATTTTTTTATTTATTTATTTATTACAATTATTAATATATACAGTATTGTAATACAAGTTATTAATTATTACCCGCGTAAATAATCGTCAAAAACAATTCGAAGACTGCACTGTAATGTAAACAAACAAACTCAAAACTATACAGATTCAAAATAATAATTTAAACGTCCCGCATTTGCAAGCAATATTGTGCCTTATCACTAAATCATTAAGATTTATTTAGGATATTTAACCGTCTAACGGCTTTCGTCGTAGCTCTGTATGCACATTTGAAATATAAAAAAATTGACGACTTTATTTGCACCTTATTTAGACTACTTACGATTCATTTTATTTTAGCTATTCTGTTGCGGGCGTTTGTGACCTTATGGAACCTGCCTCACTGCGCAAGCGCTAATCATTCTTTCTCTTTCTTTTCCATCAATTCGTTTCTTTCTATCTTTGTCCGTAACGAATCCAAACCAACTCTATCCTAATGATACAGTGATATAAAGATTGATTTTGAGTACGGGTGATTTACTGATTCAATATATCTTTGCTTCAGATATATATCATTTTAATGAATCACTCATGAGTTACACAAGTCTACTTTGTATATACTAGAGCTCAGAATATTCTGTATTCTGAGTACTAGAGCATGAATAAACGGATGATTGAATAAACGGAGTATCTTAGGGAGCTCAAGAAATATTACTATAAAAACAGTTCACTAATCATTTAGGGAATATTGTAATAAGAAAGATAACGACCTTCAAAAAGTCGACGCCGCCGAACGCCGGCCATCGCAAGGTTAAGCTGTTTAGGTATATTTAAAAAAATGGACATCGATCTGGAAAACACTGGACCTACAATTATGGTTCTCTCTGCCGCGAGCACTGAACCAATGGAAGCAGAATCACAAGCTGAAGTTACAGTAGTGCAGGCGCCTGAAGTCAATTTGCACATTGACGGCCAACTTTTTACCGTGAATAAAGAGGTCCTGTGCCAGCACAGCGATTATTTCCGCGCTATGTTTAGCGGGAAATTTATGGAGCAAAACAAACAAGATATCGCTATTGGTGTAAGTATCTACCTACTTACATTCGAGGTTTGTTTGGCGGTAGTGTGTGGCCCTACCAGTAATCATACTTATTGATCAAGCGAAGCGAGTCAGTTCAGCAGTTTGTCTGTCCCTCTGTCTGTCAGAGGCATCTAGAGTCTAAATCATACAAGCGAATAACTTATAATACTTATTATATCCTCAGAGAATGTGTAAAGCTGCAGCCCTAAACCAGAAATGGCAATTAAAATTATTTAAGTGTAGGGGCACCCATACTTGTGAGCAGAAAGTTAAATAACTTTTAGTTTGTCCTGGGGTCTATCTGAAATATCCTGTACTTGAACAAAATAAAACAATTATTTTAAAGAATATAGTTAAAAACAATTAACCTCAAAAGTTTTTCTTCAGTATAAAGCTTAATTCAATATTTTATTTCCAGGTTGTTGACGCTCCTTCGATGGACATCATATTGAGATACTTTGATAAGGGTGGAATTGATGTGTTAGAATACACTCTACCCGTTTTGAGGAACTTGGCAAAGGCAGCGAGCTTTCTTCAGATCAGTGAGCTTAACAATAAAATTGAATCTGCCTTAGATTCTCTTATTGGTTTGTCCAATTGGATTGATATAATGATAATAGCTGAAAATGCCTCTTATAGCAGTTTGGAACGACACGCAGCATCATTTGGTTTAACTGAATTCAAGCAAGTAAAGCCTGAGAACATACCAAATATGAAAAAACTCTTTTGGTATCTTTCTAATCCATATTTGCAAACAGATTCAGAATCTGAAGTGTTCAGATTTGGATACAATTGGGTTTTACAATCGGAAACTTTATATGCTTGCGCTGATGTTCTGTTAGTGATCCTTGGATGTTTAGATATGAACCGAGTTATTCTTGAGGATGTAAAGGAAATTTCTTCACTTATCTCAGACTGCAATAGCCTAGCTACTACAATCGTTGAATGCATGAAGTTCATACTTGAACACCTATCACGAATAAGCATTCTAGATCAATCTGAACATGTTAAGAAGTCAATATGTAAAATCTATAAAGAACATATTTACGATGAAGTATATGCTTTAGCAGCTAATAGTGTGAGCCGAGAAAATTTATTTAGGCCCGTTGTGCCGGTATGGAGTTTCAAAGAGGGGAATAAGTTTTTAGGAATAGGCTGTTCTCCACATTGTATATCTCTATTTTCTGTAGATAGGGATGTTGCAGGTTTTATTAAATATATGAAAGTTAATAAAAATGTACGGGGCTGGAGTATGGCCTCATGGGGAGCAACAAAGTTCATTAAGGTCAGTGTTAATAATATTATAAAGAGGTAAAGTTTGTTTGTATGTAAAAGGTAAACTTTGAAACTACTGATCCGATTCTGAAAATTCTTTCACTTATAGATAGCTACTATCCTATAGACTATGTTTTGTTGTGATAAAAGTTAGCAATCAGTTCGACATAATAATATTCGTAAGACAAGTCGGGAGAAAAATGTTCTAACTGGCCGCTTTATCGGGGTATGCTGATTAAACAGTTAGACACAGTTAGACGTAGGTTAGACAATGTATGGCAAAAATGTTGGACTTGGCGAGTTTTACAAAAAAGTCCGCAACAGCATATATCTAACATGTATATGTTACTCAGAAAAAATACTTTTCATTGTAAAATTGTTATGTTTTGTTGGACTTTTGAGGCATTCAATATTAATCAAAATAAACTATTTCATCGTACGTAGATACAATTTGCCCTTTACTGTTTATAATTTGGACCTATAGTCTAGGAGAAATCGTGATATTTATATGAGGGTGAAAACTTTTTTTTCCTACGGGTAATTTGTGTTTCTGGTTTTGAAGTATTTTGTGAATGGCCCCACGATACAAATCATTGAACTAAGTGTGGGGCTGTGAATGTGGAAGTGTTCATGTGTATATTTTTTACCGGGCGACTCCGGGCGGTCATTTTTGAACTACCTACTGGTGTAGATGAGTGCGGGTTTGTCTTCAAAGCAGCGGGTTCGAATCTCGGTGGGAGCACAAGCTTTGTCCCCTCGGGAAGTTTGTGTTTCTGGTTCTGGGTATGACGTGAATGTTGTGTGTGTGGTGTTAATGTTTAAGGCTCCACGACACAAGACATAGTACTTTTATATGTATCCTTTTGTTCCCGGGCGACGCCGGGCGGGTCAGCTACTATGTTATAGTTTTAGGGATCCATACCCAAAATAGGGCCGCTTAGTTATAGGATCACTTTGTTGTCTGACTTTCAAAACCCATTTACTCAGGAAAACGTGCGGAACTACCAAATTAAAGTTTATATGAAATACTGTGGCCTATAGGGATTTCCATACTTACTGGTAGGTACTTACAAGTAAAGATTTTTACTATAATAAAGTTCGTAAGAATCAGACATTATAATATTGTTAAAATACGGTTTTCACTTGGTCATTTGATCGAAATTGCCGATCTATGTCTCGAGCCTGTTCGATGCGCGTATGATAAGTTTCCGCCGCGAGATCGCGACGAAGACTGCGGAGGTGGGCTCGTACGGTTCTATGCGAGTGTCGTGGCGCCTGCGTCGTCGGCGAGCTAGGGCATGTTTAATTGTTCACACCTTCGCGACCACTCAGATGTCACGGCGCGGCGCTTACGAGGCTTGTAAAGTATCGCTTTAATCGTCGCGGGACACTGTACTACCACCATTCCATGACATACTGCGGACCGTGTCGCTCTCTAAACTGCCTGAAATGATGACGGCAATGTCCATTAATGATCTCTATTGAAATATATATAGCCTTACGCACTTTTCGGGGCACGAAGAACTTCACCCTCGCCAGTACGTAAAACCAGAAGTTTTTATAGCTAAGAAAAACACCGGATATGTCCGAAACCTGGTCGGCGCATTTTTCTTTCACAATAATATATGAATGCCGGTTTAAAAATTAATAATAAATAGCTTTTATACTAAAATAGTAGTACGTGAGACTATCGAGATAGAAAGATTTAACGAAGTGTGCTCTCAAAATAAAAAAAACCTTATTTAAACAGGTCCAAAGAACCACAAGATAATTAAATTAAATTAAAATTCATTTATTTCAAGTTACAAATAATCATAATTATACGACACAATTAACAAAATTAAATTAAATTGAAATAAAATCAAAATAATTACCTTTTATTTTGCTAAGACTCCCAAAAAGTTAATACCAATAATATCTTTAAGGCACTCTTTTTGATCCAGCAAAGTAAGATCTGTATGGTCTCTAACTTCTGGGTGTAGGTCTAGTACAATTACTTATTATAAACTGCCCACTGGCGTATTTAGTTGCGCGTTTACTTTCTAAGCAACGGGTATCGGGTTCGATTCCGTTGTTAGTGGTAACGCAATTTTCTTTCAAAAGGGAAATTAGTTTTTCTAGATATGGGTGTTATTGAATCATCGTCGAACTGAGTGTGGGGCTGTGAGTGTGAATGCGTTATATTGTAATAATTATATCTTATCCAACATATAGCCTCGCTGATTGGGGTACGTTTGCTACTCCCACAGTCCGTACACAAACTGCGCAGTTTGCTCCAACAACTCAAGCCCTAAGATTGCTTAATGACTTAATTGCTAAAGAACCAGATGTAGATATATTCAACATGCGCTACTCTGATTACATGAGATATATAACTTATTTTTTAAGTTCCTAATAATAGTGTCAATTTTATTTTAGTTTGTTGTGCGTCTTGGCATTCGTGTAAGCGCAACAAGCACCTGTTTATAAATAAATAAATAAATAAGTATCTTATAAACAGCTAAATCTCTTTAGCATCTCATCTACTAAAGTATTGTATTCAGATTATACACACATACAGCCTGCGTATTCCAGGTCTAGTGTGTTTACCAGCTTCGATCACATCGTCACTTACCATCAGGTGAGATAGTGGTCAAACAGTAGCCTGTCACAAATAAAAAAATATATATATACTATTTTTGGTACACGTAATAGGGTCACCTTAATTAATTAAAATTGTATTTATATTTTAAGGTATGCGGTATCATAAATGGAAGTCGTGTCAAAGGGAGAAGTCGTTTTAAGAGGGACATCAAGGTTTATGATACTTTACGGAATACCTGGTCATCGTATGGAGAAGTGTTGCCCAGCAGAAGGCATGCTGGAGTGGTAGTGAATGGAGACTTGCTGTTTATCATCTGTGGAGTAGATGACTTTAGGTTGGTGTCTCAGCTCTGTATTTCAAGACCACTTTTAGTTCGAACATGAGTCTAGTGGTAGTAAACAGTGGTTTTTGGTGCAAGCAAGCATGAGCTTGCTCACATCAAAAACTTCTGTTGATAAAGCGGAAAAAAAATCTTATTATGTAAATGTGAAAGCGATTAAAGTTTGTTTACAGTGAGAATCGAGACTCAACAATAATTTATGATCTTAAAAAGAGAACAAACAGGCAGGGAGCGCAATTTCCTGATAAGTTACAAAGCCCTGCGGTCTGCACATACTATAACACAGTTTATGCCGCAGGATGTAAACAAATATATAAATATGAAGACTCGGATACTACTGATAAATGGATACCTGTTGTAGCAGTGGAAAAAAAAATTACCCTTATGATTGCTTTCAAGGAACACATATATTGTTCTCAATGGTTCCCCGGAAAGAATTTGTATAGATTTCGACCAGGCGTCGATAGAAGTCTGGAAATGGTGAAAACGTACTCATGCCCTCCTGCAGCTCTTGTTAATGTTGGTCAGTAAAAGGCTTTTTTATTATTGATCGTGTGAAGCGAGATCTCTAAGTTGGGTGGTGCAGCATTTTATCTGTCCGTCCGTCCGTCAGAGGCATGTAGCGTCTAAACCTTCATCATCATCATCTTATGGAAGTCCACTGCTTTACATATGCCTCACTAATTGCTCGCCACTGAGCATCTACTGCTTCTCTCATCCAGCTCATGCCAATCACCTCGCAAAGATCGTCGCTCCACCGAGCATGAGGGGGGCTACGTTTGCCAATTCGAGGTCTCCATTCAAGAACACGTTTACCCCAACGGTTATCGGTTCTCCGGCTAATATGGCCGGCCCTTTGCCACTTCAGATTACCAATTCGCTGCGCTATGTCGACTGCTTTGGTTCTCTGTCGGATAACCTCGTTCCGGATTTGATCCTTCAGGGAAACTCCGAGCATAGTCCTTTTCATAGCTCGCTGACTGTCTTTACGTTTCGGCACCGTATATCATGACAGGCAGGGGACGCACTGATTGAAGACTTTCGTCTTTAAGCTCTGTGGAATAGGCGACGAGAATACTCGACTTAATTTCCTAAACGTAAAATTTACATACTTATATTTAATATTACATCTTTATTTTTTTGTGACATCAATCTAATATAATTTTAAATCGAATAATACTATAACTTAATTAATAAACACAACTATTAAATAATATTGACGACCCAGTTGGCGCAGTGGAAGGGTGTCTGCCCTCTGTGCCGTGGGTCCTGGGAAAAATCTTGTGTAGTTGTGTTTACTTATCTGTTAACAAAACTTAGCAGTCCTCCTCTCTTCTAAGATTTTTGCGGTACCCCAGGGTCTATATAGAACTGTACTTTATTGTAATAATAGTAATAAACACCTGTATATTACTATTATTATAGATTGCAATAAATAAATGAAAAAAAATATAACTGTATCCTATAAAAGACCGATAGACTTGCGACCCTACGACGATGTTCTAAGCTTTGAAGTTTCCATCTGGGAATTCTGGGACCAATTGAAAGCAACATCTTTCAAACCAAAAAAAATTTAAATCGGTTCACGTGTATAGAAGTTATGAAATATTAGAAGTTGTTATCTGCAAAGAAATGGAACTCCTTGCCTGAGTCGGTGTTTCCTGATGAGTACAATATGGGAGTCTTCAAGTCGCGAACGAATAGTTATCTTCTAGGCAAGCTTGCTCCATCGTCGACTGATGTCGACCACGTCGTAGCTTACCATCAGGTAAGATTGTGATCAAAACTTTGCCTAACTTGAATAAAAAAAATGAGGTAACACAAAAAAAACATTAAAATTGAGTACTTCCTCCTTTTTGTGAAGTCGGTAGAAAAATACACTCTAATTGAGAACCTCTTCGCAACGTAATAAAATCAGTGATACCGTGAACCGTTAAGTTTTTTTTATTTTTGTTTCAGGTAGATCCATGTTGATCTTCACTAGACCAATATACCGTTGTAGAAATAATGGAAAAATTGTAGTAGAAATGTTATCGCGACCTTGTTTACATTCAGAGCAACTCTGCACAGGGCTTTGTGGACCTGAAGTCGTATATACTGAAAGAGAATCCTCATTCGCCATCAGTCACGTAACCGGCGCCGTTTCGCTTGTCACTGACATGCCTAGAGATATAAAAAGGCCAATTTCAGAATTCCATTGCAGATATCTTGATTTATATGCTAAAACATCCTATGGTTGTACAGATCATTGCAGTACATCCCACTATCCTCATTGTCTTTATCCATGGTGATAGTAGGAATATTGTTTCAATAGATTATGGTCCCACTCTATCATCCTCTATCGTCCCATCTCAATTAGTCATTTAGACCAGAGTAATGACCAGTGCCCGATGTTGCATATGTATAGACATAACCATGAGTGCGAGTGGCGAAGAAGCTGCACGGCAAAGTCAATATCCGCCTTTGCTAGTCGTTTCGGATACAGAGCCGTTCCTTTTATCTACAAACGTGTAACGAAGCACTGTAATCTCACTGACATCTCGTTACACGGAATCAAAGACAAAGTCAGGAAATGGTTACTTACTCTAGATTATGAAGCGACTGAGGCTCTCCTCATCGTTCAAAGATGATACTGCTCAAACTCACACAAATACTCACACAACACTACCAACACAACACTCATACTACCTGCATACCTCATTCACACACAATTATTTTTAAAATAATCTCTCACTCATCCAAAACCTTTCCAAATCATTTGTATAAATGTATTTTTTTTTTATATTCATAATTTAATTACTAATCTCAATTTCTTTTATTTCAAATATGCTGAAGTTCTCATAATTATTGTTATTATAGTAAAAGGCTACGGTCTCCCGCGATACAGGCATGCCCTAGTGCGGGGTCCTTTAGTAATCTTCCTGTTAGTATATACCTATTTTTGTAGTTATTTACTTGTATCCTTTTGGTGAATAAATAATTTTGTATTTTGTTTTTTTTTTTTGTATTATGAAACAAATATTTTCTTTGAAAATATATCCGGAACTAGCGATCCGCCCCGGCTTCGCCCGGGTGTGATAAATGAAGAACCGCTCGACCGATTTTGTGCAAACTTCTCATAAACCATCTACTAAATAGTCCGAACAAAGCCTAAACATTTGGTTTGGATAGATGAGCCCGTTCTTGAGTTATAAAATTACATTTATAATATTTACTTAAGATATTGGTTCTCAGACCCTCTGTGATCGAGGTATGGAACTAAAGTAATCAGTTTCATAAAACTACCCCTCGCTTTGAATTATTCTACCCAACGACGACTTTGGCTTCCCCTTTCCACGGACTTCGAGACCTACCTTTCAATTGGCGCACCAACGTGATTTGGAACGTCTGGTTCACCCCGACCGCAACGCTTCAATCCTGAGGACATCCGGCACTTCGACGCGCGACGACGAGATCATTGTGGCTTCGCACTCGAGTAAGGAAGAGCTGGAGGAACCCAAACTCTCGAAGTTCTACGTCACGAAATCGGGTCGAGTAACAACTACTCCCCTAAAAACGGAGAAGATTAAGGTAAAAAAAGAAGAAGATGAAAACGAGAGGATGGCACTCAATGAGGCACAATTCAGGGAGCTGATTGCTTCCATGACAAAAAGAAGCACCTTAGCGTCATGTCGAGCATCCTATGATGGGAAGAAAGACTCAGAGACGTTGGAATCATTTTTATCAGCTGTAAAAGTTTTTAAGGATATCGAGAGGATAACCAACAGTGAGGCACTAGCGGGATTACCATTGCTCCTAAGGGGTGATGCTGCAAAATGGTGGCAAGGCGTGAAACATAACACTGTGACGTGGGACGATTTTGAAACCAAGATTCGAAACGTATTCGCTCCCAAACGTCCGGCTTGTATCATATACCATGAACTGATGAGTGAGAAACAAAAACAGACGACGCCAACGGAAGACTTTATAAGAAAGAAAAGGATGCTTTTCTCTTTACTTCCAGCTCCTCAGCATCCCGAGACACAACAGTTGGATATGATTTATTATCTCATTGATTTAAGGATACGAGATAAGTTACCAAGGACGGCGTTTGCAACGTTCAACCAACTGCTAGAAAAGACTCGTGAAATCGAACAGGTGATTGAGGAGAAACACAAGGATGACAAACCTGTTGCGAATCATATGGACACAAGATAAAATGTAGTAACTGCAAAAGCTTCGGACATAGCAGTGAGCAATGTTTCCGGAAGAAGAAAGAGGACGGTAATAAGGGACAAATAAACTCAGTTCCATCGAAAGTGTTTGAGAGGCAGACACAGGCACCTTCTCCGTCACAGCCCAAAATATCTTGCTATGGATGTTGCGCACCAGGAGTTGTCCGCACAAGCTGCCCTACTTGCGCTACCATTTGGAAAACGCAGGAGCCCATCAATTTTTGTGCAATGCAAGTCCGCACAGAAGTTCAGGCTAGACCTGTCGTACCTATAATAATCGACGGATTTTTAGAATACGGCTACATTGATACGTGCGCAATGATGTGTGTGGCATCAGCGTACCTCTACGAAGAACTGGAAAACAAGGGCTATAGGTTTAAGGAGAAAGAAGCTAATATAACCTTAGCAGATGGCGTCCCCAAGATGCGACGTGTTCTGTCTGCAACTGCCCCGTTACTATTAGTGGAAGGACGATTCCCACTAATTTTATCGTGCTGCTAGGTTCGACTAACAGCAAAACGCTATTGGGAATCGGCTTTATGGAAGCGGCTGGCATGATACTTGATCTACCACAATTCACATGGAACTTCAACGATGAGGCTGATAAAATATTTGAATTGTTCGACGAAGATTTCGTCACATTCAAGAAGTCTTCGCCTCGGGTCCCAGATCCAAAGATGGCTCCGATGGGGGCAAAGGTTCCACGCATAGAATCCGCTCACCAACCGGCGTGGGACCGCAAACCCAAAACAACGATGGCAGCATTGCCAAAAGAAAGTGCGTGCTCCGCATATAAAATTAAGCCGATCCAGATAACACCCAAGCTGCGAAAAGAAAATGGAACTATCTTTAATGGGTATTCACCATACGCAGACTTTATGCTGCGTGACGCACAAAGAAATGTGCATGAAATGAGCGTGGAGTTATCGCCACACTCACAAAGTCTGTTTCCAGGACCGGATCCCTACGCTGAAGACAAATCGATCGATATCGAGATTGAAATTAAAATGTAAAATAAATAAACTTATTCAAAATTACGAATCTGTTTTTATTGACAATGGTAGGCCTGTCTTAAACATAGAACATAGGTTTGCTACTAAAGATCATAGGCCTATTGCTGATTCCAAATTATTGTATTAAATGCATATTACAATTATTTACAATTAATCTAGTTATTTAAGAAATGCAAAAAGCTGGAAGAAATATTTTTATATGTCAAAAAAAACCTAACGTAGTTAATACTTCAGAAATGTTTGTAGGTACAGTCAGTATAAAAAATAACAAATGTAATATTGTTATTGTATGGTAAGAAAACTATAAAGTTATGCTCGAAAGATCTGATTTTGGCAGTTATTATGTGTCGCTTGAAAATAGTCGGCCACGGGAAGTATTGCCTTGTCGGTATATTTCCAGTTGCACCCACATGGAATGCCCCCAGGTGGCTATTGGTAATTTTATTCCTAGTTGCCGCCGCGTGACGACTGGGAAGTTATTGCCCCCACTTTAAATCGCTGTACACTGCTGCGTGGATGAGGTCAAGAGCAGTAAAATTCACTTATGCACAGATGTACCTCGCATAAGAGCGTTGTTCTTAGACATATTTATATACATACGCAACGGTGTACTGGGATTTGAAGTGAGGGCAAAGACTTGCCAGTCGCCACCCAGCGGCAACTGGGAATTTTATTCCCAATTGCCACCTGGTGGCAATCCATGTGGGAGCGACTGGGAATATACGGCTTTGTGCAATCACGCCCTTTCCCACAAACCGTCCCTTAAAAATGCACTCTTGTACAATCGCGCGCGATGAGAATGGGATCGTAGAAATAACTTATATATATCTGATAAACACAACTAGCATATTATGCGAGCTTCGACACAAGTTTGCCGACGCTACGGCTGGCCGGTGGACCCCGAGCGTCTCAGTTCCAAAAGGTCGCATCCCATTCTTATCGCGCGCGGATTATAGGGTGCACATTTCTAAATAACCTTTTACACTGTATAAACACAAATGAGTCCCACTAGTAGATAAATCTTCGGAATTCTCGTGACCTTTCGTCACGATGGCCACGAAACATTTTAGTCACTACAGTCAACGTATTCGATAAACTATTCCTTGGCGTCCGTGATACCGTCAGCGCTGATGGCAAACATTGCTTCAGTTTCTGGCAAACACGGACTGTCGTAGATCTTGCATACTCTGAAATCAAGCAATAAATAGATGATACAATACAATAACTCTTTATTGACAAAAGATAAATACAGCTTACAGAGAAACTTATAAAGATAGGTACAATGGGTCTTATCTCTCTTCCAGACAACATTTGAATGGAAATATCTGAATAATTATATTAACCTAGATATATCTATATTGTGTAGTCGCCAGAAAGCGCTTGTGCAGTTTGGCTCCATGCATCAATGCCATTAATGTAGTTAATCGTTTCATAATAAGCTTTCTTAATTAATGTCCGCTTTATTGCTGCGGTGGTAATTCAGTTACAATATTAGGAATTTTATTGTAAATGTAACCCCATTTGCCATAAAAAATATTCGTTTTCCTTAATCTAAATGCGCGCTCTGCAATTTTATGCTTATCTCTAGTGTTAAGGCTGTGTGCGTCGCTTCTTAATTTATATTTACCAATATTTTTGCGAACATGCATAATATTTTCAAAGATGTAAAGTGAAGGCATGGTAAGTATGCCTGTTTCTTTAAAGAATTCCCTGAGAGATTCGCGCGGACTCATATCATAGATTGCACAAACCGCTCTATTTTGTAGAATAAAAATAGTTTCAACATCGGCAGTAGATCCCCATCGTAAGATTCCGTAACTCATCAAACTATAAAAAATATAAAAATATGCAAAGTAAACCAGCCTTGCCGTCGCTACATCAGTAAACTATCTAATTTAACGGGTCGAAAACAAGGAAAACAGTTTTCTTTACAAGATCTAAAGTCCTTAAAATTACACTTGATTTTGGTCAGAGAAGAAACCGTGTGGGTGTTTAGTGAATTTCTCTCCTTGTCCATTGCTGCGAGACTAACGAACAGACTCGTTCTACGTTCGCATTGTGAGCTGGCACACAAATATTATACTGTATGATTTTTAGCAATTCAGAATATATACTAAATTTAACTTGGATGTGGTTTACGATTACGGATGATTTTTTTACTAAGATTTGTTATTTTTTGTTCGGGTTTTACCCGGACACTATTTGAAAACCCCTCCCGGACGGACCCCGGACGTCCTCTAAACTAAGACAAATCCGGGGAAACCCGGACGGATGGCAGCCCTAGCCCGTGGGGACCGGGAGCTCAATCTATTTTCAAAAATCTATCAGAGCGCCTGGCTGAGGCGACGCGTGATCAAAATGCTGGCACATAATATAATTATGAACAATTATGACCTAATACATATTAAAACACATAATAATATAATATTAGCATACGAGAATTAGTACTACTAGGGGAATGTGTCGAGGATGGATTTACGAAATTGATGAACGAAATCTAATATAAAACGAAAAAATTGTGAGTACCTGTTATCCCCCCTCCCTTTCCTCAGATAAAGTCGTGTAGTGGAGGCGTGTGCCACTATATGCCCTCCGATGGGCTTCTTTGTATCAGCATTGAATACTCCCACGGAGTCCACATTGGCTACTACTTGGTTGGTGATCACCACCGCCACGCCGAACTGGGAACATTTAAAATGTATATTGTGTTAATTCTGAGATCAGACGAGCAAGACAATCGCCCGATGGTAAACGTCACGCTTGCCATAGCGGCAATGCGCTGCACTCGTGAAATTTAACAGTTCAAAACATCGCGGCAATGCAGCGTTCGTCACCCAGATGCTATTAGGATGATGATTCAACTCCACACATGATCTGAAGTCGATAATGAAGCTGTCCTGGTGGTAAGTACCTGACCTTAGCTAGGATACTCAGTTTCTTGGTAGCTAGCTGTTCTTCAAGAATCTGTACGATATGTGATTCATACATACCAATATACGAGTACTTCACACCGGGACAGCTTCTCATTAAATATCAAGCTCAAGTCCATCATATCATTGACATCAGGTGAGATAGTGGTCAAACTATTGCCTATCGCAGATTAAAAAAAAAGTTCGATCGTTTACTGCAGCCACATCAACCAGTACCAGCTTAAAGCTCTTGAGTCCATCGACCGATAATTAAGTCCAAACTGCAGAGTCTCGGTCACCGACGTAAGGTAGCAAGCCTTACTGTATTCTATCGTTAACATTTTGGTGAATGTGCAGGAATTACACGACTTAATTCCCCCATTTACCATCTAACAACAAGACAAACTGGCGAATTTCATCCATTTAAGGTTGACTTATTTCCTATTCGCTCGAAGCGTTTCGCTTCTACGATTGTTATCCGTACTGCGAGGGATAGAACTCATTGCCCAATCTTTGTTCACGTAACGGTACAATCTGGGAGTCTTCAAGTCAAGATTGAATAGGTATCTTCTAGGCAAGCATGCTTCATCTTCGGCAGCACCTTCGCTATCCATCAGGTGAGATAATGGTCCTATCAGGCATTAAAAAAAATACCTCATCAGCCAGACGCAGTAACATCCTCATAAACCTTCCGAGGTGAAGCTGCCTCGAGTTGAGCTCCCCGCGGCCGGAATAGTCAGTTCTATAGAGCGCTGTAGCGCTGTCCACTATTATCAGGGAATATCTGAAAAATCGATAAAAGTTAGTTTATAATTTTGTGTGCTGCTCATCTACAATATGCCTCGAGATAGCCCGATTTCCAGGATAATAAAATATCGTCCGTGGTAAAATTTCTAAGGGTAGAAAGGAAATAAGATCTCTCGTAGCCCCAGTCGGACTTCTCGCTAGTCCGCCGTTTCCAAAAATTTTACTCTGTTACTTACCTTGACTCAGCCATTTAACAATGTTACTGTATACCGAAAATCCCGGGATTCATTGAATTTGATCCCGAAAATTTCGGGACTAATATATGTCCGGGATCGAATCCTCTATCCCATTCTCATCGCGCGCGGATTATACCTTGACTCAGGCAATCAACAATTTTACTGTACATCTTGATTCCGTCATTCAGCCATTTAATATACTGTATACCTTGACTCTGCCATCATTGCACATGCGTGAACCAGCAGCTGCGTTTGATGGTCCGTATTGTAAGCTCTAGCGTATGCCACATTATCCAACACGGCGGATCCCTCCATGCCATATCTCTGAGCCACCGCCAAAAGACGCTCGGGACGGAAAGTGCCTTCGGTGTCAATGTACATGCATTTGCCCTCGCCGCCCGATTGTTCTATTGGTAACTGAAAATACGTAGAAGGTATCCTGTGAATGTGTGAAACAATATTTTCACATGTCTTGGACCTATTTAAAAATTACAGTAGTATAGTAGAGTAGTATAGAGAGTAGAATAGAGATATGAGAGGTGGTAGAGCATTTTGTGAGTTGCTCGCCTGGCTTGCTACCAAAGTAGCTTACCACCATCAAGTTGAAAGTCCGCCGCCAAGCCAAATACGGTGTTCCGGCAGTTATCCTTGAGAGCCTGCGTATTCCAGGTCTAGTGTGTTTACCAGCTTCGATCACATCGTCACTTACCATCAGGTGAGATAGTGGTCAAACACTAGCCTGTCACAAATAAAAAAAAAAAAAAAGAAGTCTTGTCCATCTGTTACAACCTGGCTTAGTGAGCAGTCTAGTGTCAGTATTTTTAGGAAAATTCAATAATTGTCTAAAAAAAATATTATGAGGTAAAGTGGTATAAAAGAGTATAGAAGATAAGTGACCTGCAGAGAGACACAAGAAATTATTTTATATATATACATATACATAATTTGAAGATGTTCTAACACGAATACACTTTTAACTATTAAAATTTTCGTGAGAATCAGACATTACATTTTATCTATAATAATGATCAACAGCTGTCAGGGACCATAGACCATTGTAGGTATTTACTATTTGTATATATGTATAAATCCACCAGTTCCTGAGAAAAAGGATCTTGTCAGACATATTATGAATTAATCCATTATTCTTTTAGAACGATGGAACACTAAAATAAAATAAAGATGGAGTTTTGCCGCGAAAGTGAAAAAATTGTGTTGTTGATTTTGTATTATTTTCCAAAACCTGCGATTCTTCGAGTGTGAATGTGTAACAATGGTGGATTATTAACCGTTAATACTTAGTTAACGTGCATGAGTGTAGGCAAATCATACAAAGTTGAAAAGCGTGATTTTCGCCTTCGCTCCAAAACTCCAATAGAAGTTTTAGTAAAATTTCTACCACTTTACTAGGTCAAGACTTGACTATAACTGGACCTTGACTGTTTTACTTAACTTTGACTAGGACTTTTATTATTAAATTCACATGAAATATTTTATTAGTTGACACTAGCTAAATGCACAAAAATCCAAAATTAAAAAATATATATATATAGATGTCAAAAAGCCCTACGTGTAATACCTGGCATGTCACGGCCAATGTGTGACATAGCTGAGTTTTGCCAGTTCGGAACTCTCCGAATATCTCCGTGATGGAGCCAGTTTCAATGCCTCCTCCCAACAGCCTGTCCAATTCTTTAGAACCAGTTGTCAGTTGGATGATTTCAGCACTGGAATAATGTAAACAAAAATTGACAAAAAAAATTTTTTATTTAGTCTCTGCTTTCTACACTTCAGGAGATGGGTCAGTGTCAGGGCTGGGCAAAATACATGCTTTGCTTTAATTGAAATACAAATAAAAAAATACTGTATCGCAAGTAATTAAAATACGATATACAAAATATGTTTAAGTAAGGTATTTGAAATATAAAATACAATTTTGGGGGCTGAGTCACCCACGTCCGTAGGAGGATACCCCTTAAGTCTGACTCCCTACACGTGGTCCCCGGGTGGTGCTAATCAGGTGACATTTGAGAGGTGGTAGAGCATTTTGTGAGTTGCTTGCCTGGCTTGCTACCAATTACCACCATCAAGTTGAAAGTCTGCCGCCAAGCCAAATACTAATAAAGGTGTTCCGGCAGTTATCCTTGAGAGCCTGCATATTCCAGGTCTAGTGTGTTTACCAGCTTCGATCACATCGTCACTTACCATCAGGTGAGATAGTGGTCAAACATTAGCCTGTCACAAATAAAAAAAAAAAAAATAACAAAATACAGTATTTTAGCTATATTTAATTGAAATACAAATTACAAAATAAGTAATCTAGACCAGCACGGGATGAAAAGTAGAGGAAAACAAGATTAATTAATCAGCAAAACCAGAGTTTCTCATGTTGCCAACTCTAATAGCTGTTTTACCATCATTACACTCTCGCCTCACACTCACGATCGCTAAATGAAGGTTAAATTTATTTTAATATTAAAATGTATTTTGAAGCCTCAAGTAATTGAAATATTAATTACAAAATACCTGGGCGTCAGGTATTTGAAATACGAATTACAAATTACATTATAAGGAATCGAAATACAAATACCAAATATGTATTTGTATTTCGATTACTACAAGTAATTCAAATGCTGCCCAACCCTGGTCACTGTATACCTTGAATCAGCCATTAAACACTGTTACTTTATACCTTGACTTACGACATTCAATATTCAGGCAGCACCTGTGTGTATGAAAGAGTGTGAGTGAGTGCGTCTGTGTATGTGCGTAAGAACATATCTAGAAAAATACAATATACCTGCAACACAGTACATAGCATAGGTGTTTTTTTAAGTATAATTAAAATTGTATATTATATTAGTCTCGTGTATTAAAGAAAATGTGTCAGGAATATGCTTATCTTATGAACAGCAAAAGATCTTACCAAGCTGGATATCCAATATGTAGCAGTGGAAAAATTAATAATTTAGTACAACAAAAAGATGAATTTCAACTCAACCTAATTTCATCAACTTTCGGATTTGTAATGTTAGTGCATTACAAATCCGAAAGTTCATGGGAAAGTGTGTAAATGTGTAAGTACGTTTGTTTTATCTTCACATTGTAATAGCTGATTGGATCAGGATGAAATTTGGAATTACATCACTTATATCTAGGATTAACACATAGTCTATTTTTCTAACTTGATAAACCCAGGCAAAGCTGCGGGGCACAGTTAGTTACAAATATTAAAGAACATCTTTGACAAGATTAGCAGAAACCTAATAGTAATAGCTCATAGATTAGATTACACTCGGAACATATGCCTCTTAATAGGTTTAAATTTATGATGCAAAAAGTTAACAGCTCAAACTGTGAGCTGTGTGGTGTTGTGGATGATGTTTATAATTTTTTGTTGGACCGCATTCGCATTCAATGCAGCAATTCAATGAGAGAGCTCTTACACAATAGGTTTGGTTTTAATAATTTTGATGTGAGTTTGTACCAGAGTATCCTGGCAGCGCAAACAACTGATGCCACTAGGTTGCTCTATCAGTCTGCTTATGGGCTAATCAAGCAAACTCCTATACTTAATCGTTAAGTCTATTGAAATGTATCAATTATGGGACTAACATAGTAGTTAAACATTAAAAGTCCCAATAAACATAGAAAAAATAATTTATTTGACAAAATTTGGTAGAAAGATAGTTATAGAGAAGGACATTGAGTTCCAATTAGTTTCCTTAATCATTATCAGATATTTGCCCTAATCCAAAAAGTCTTTGTAACTCTACTTGCAAAGCACTTCAGCACGAGATTGCTATAACTTGTATATTTTAACTTACCGCTTCTGATGAAATTCTGTAGCTGTTGTGAAGCCCATAGGCACTAATTTGGAAGCTTCCGCTAATATTTTGTCAGCTTTGGCTTCGGATATACCTTTTATCGTTATTAGCCATTTCTTTGGAGCATACGCTACAGATTCAACGGTATGGTAACCAGCTTCTTCTAACTTCTTTATGTCACCTGATGTAATACCATTTCCCTGAAAACATATAACATAACATAAACACTTTCACACTCACAGACCCACACTAAGTTTGATGATTTGTGTCGTAGGTGCCAGAAATATAATAAGTATTTAAGTTTTCATAACGCACAGTTAACTATGCAGTTAACTGTGCATTAAACAAGTGGAGTTTTTCACACACACCTTCATTGGCTTCACATGGCAAATTATGTTGAAACAATCTATAATAAAAAAGTTTGTTTGTTTGTTTGTTAAAGGTAATCTCTGAAACCATTGATCCAATTCTGAATTTTTTTTCAATAATGGACAGCTAGATTATCCCCGATGTCATAGGCTATGTTTTATTGGGGTATAACTCAGTTTTCAATTCAGTTTTTAAATAAGAATATTGCTTTCTGCAAATTAACTACCAATCTCCAACTCAGGTCTAGCTCGCTCAGCTATAATATACAGCTTGAATGACATCTCATACAAATTAAATAGATATTATTTATATCTACCGACTAGAAAGAAATGGGGATGTAACCTCATCCGGTCATGAGTGAAGTTTGTAAATGTTTTAGCATATTATTATGTGTATCTCTATGTAAACCGCCACAGACAACTTATGGTTACTAGATGCTTTGTCGGCGATTGACATAACTTTGGTGTATTTGAGTGTGTAGTTGGTGAGTAGCTCGCGTTATGACAAGCAAAACTTGTTTTTGACCTAGGGTGCTTCACACGTTTTGTATGCAGCATTACATCCGTAATGTTTTTCATCTGTGATTTATACGATACTAATATTATTATATTAACTCCATAGCGACTCTGGCCTTGATGTATATAAATCATGGTCTTTCAGAAGGTTCTTTGGCAGACCAGTTCCCTAGTTTGCGGCACATTGAGGCCCCGTGATTTAGCTGTACTGGATCAGATACCGCTCTCACTACTACGTCTGCGTTATTGTAAATAGCTTTCTCACCTCAAGTTTGCCAATGAGCTGTGGCCCACATTCGTCTAAGTCTTCATCAGCAGAAGCAGTAACAGCGGATGCAGTTGCCGTCATCATGAAAAATCGTTTGTAACATCCAATATCACCGATACATATGTTTATTATTCAAAGGACGAAAGTATAAAAATTAATAGGACGAAAGCAGTTGTTGTTTATAGGTTTCCGGTATATAAAGTTCCTCTATATGTTTATAGGTATCACCAAAGAGGATAATAAATTAATAATATACTAAATTATACTAGGTATCACTAAAACGGAGACGGAGTGATTACATTATCTTTGGGTATCACTTTGCTCCATAGATATATTATTATCACAGAATACTGTAGTAACTCCCAGTTTTGCCGCGAAAGTAAAAAAATGGCGTTGTTGATTTTGTAAAATTTTCCAAAACCTGTGATTTTTCGAGTGTTAATGTGTAATAATGGTGGATTATTAACCGTTAATACTTAGTGAACGTGCATAAGTGTAGGCAAATCATACAAAGTTGAAAAACGTGATTTCCAAAACTACAATAGAAGTTCTAGTAAAGTTTCTACCACTTTACTAGGGCATGACTTTGACTCTTTTACTTGACTTTGACTGTGACTTGTGACTATAATATGAAATACACTTGAAATATATTATCACTTGACACTGGCTAAATACATAAGATTGCGAAGCCAAAACTAAGGAAAAAAAAAACTCCCAGGGGGTCAACTTCTGTTCTACAAGTAGCGGCAAAAATGATTAAAATCTGTTTGGTCTAGTTTAGTAGTTAAAAAACCTACTTCCGGGCATTTAGTAGTATTTGAATGTGACGTGCAAAGTGAATCTATACACTCTCTTTACAAGTCACGTTCGTATATTATATCCTTTTTAAATTATACTTCGGTATCAACTCATATATTTTTTATTTATTTATTTATTTAATAATGCACATATGAACAATAGTTATTTACATACTTGGACGTAAGCTAATGACATGTACCCTGTATAAAAGGGTGTAGAAAAATACATATACAGCATTTTTTCTTATTATATAACGTTTTCACTTAGATATTAACTATAGAAATACTTAATTTTTATAAGATAACTTATCACTCATCACTCATAGAACTAACTATTTTATATCATCATCCATATATTCACTTAGGGTATAAAAACATTCCTTTATTAAAAACTAGCCGTGCCCCGCGGCTTCGCCCGCTATTATCAAGTTAAAAAGTAGCCTATGTGTTAATCCTAGGTATAATCTATGTACATTCCAAATTTCATCCAAATCCGTTCAGCCGTTAAAACGTGAAGAGGGAACAAACATACTTACATACTTACACACTTACACACAAACTTTCGGATTTATAATATTACTAGCCGTGCCCCGCGGCTTCGCCCGCTATTATCAAGTTAAAAAGTAGCCTATGTGTTAATCCTAGGTATAATCTATGTACATTAAAAAATTTCATCCAAATCCGTTCAGCCATTAAAGCGTGAAGAGGGAACAAACATACTTACACACTTACACACAAACTTTCGGATTTATAATATTAGTAGGATTAGGATTGACGAATTTTAGTTTTTGACTGGAACACTGGACGAAATGTGTTCGGTGGGGAGTTTTGCCACGAACGTGAAAAAATGGCGTTGTTGATTTTGTATAATTTACCAAAACCTGTGATTCTTCGAGTGTTAATGTGTAATAATGGTGGATTATTAACTGTTAATACTTAGTAAACGTGCATAAGTGTAGGCAAATGATACAAAGTTGAAAAACGTGATTTTCGCCTTCGCCCCAAAACTCCAATAGAAGTTCTAGTAAAGTTTCTACCACTTTACTAGGGCATGACTTGACTATGACTGACTACTTGACTTTGACTGTGACTTGTGACTAAGACTTTTATTATGAAGAATAGAAATTGTTAATATTTGTTTAATATTTCGACTGAAGGACTATGCATCCATGGTCATGAAATAATTAAAAAAAAAAAAAAATGTGTTCGGTGGCTTGAACAGGATTTTAGGAAAAACGTGCGAAACTGAACATGGAATCGACAAACCATGGCGGACCTCTCCGAGCGCGCGCCCGTCGGCAGAAATTCGAGTTTTAGGACCACTTAGAATGGTTTGTTTGCTAAACAAATGACCATTATGGGCTCGTAAAAGATTACCGCTTCATCTCAAGTGTTTATTTTAAGTGTGTTACAAAGTAATTGATTGAATGAAACACGTTAGAAGTTTGTCACAGGGAAAAATGAGGAGTTCTTCAGATATCTTTATTTTTTGTCGTAAATAGCGATCGATAACATATATTTTTTTTGTTTTTAAAATGATGTATTTTAACTATGCTTTTGATTAAATATTAATTTGTCATTGTTCAATTGATTCATTACCTTAAAAAATTAAGGAATGATTGAGTAAATTTCCCGCGCGGCGCATTAATTTGTCAAAACGCGCGCTGTAAATATGCGTTCATTGTAAGTCATTTATAACATGCAGGTGATAAACAAAAGTATTGCTATAATAAGCCGTTCCTTACCTACACAATTTCATAAAAAAAATAAACACCTTTCTCAGAAAAACTTGTTGTAATATCGGAAACTTTGATCGGAAAGAGAAAAAAACGCCTCGTTACAATAGTCACTTTTGAGTGACAATGGTTATTTGCCTTTTGACTTTCTCAGTAAAGAAACAAAATAAACATAGAGAAAAGATCCTCTTGTTGTCAGAAAAGTGCGCCAAATAATAACACTGTCATAATATTTACACAAAACAAACGCGCGAAAGTACCGTCGCCTAGTCGGGTGAGTCCATTATTTATATAATAGGCAAAACCATCATTCTACATATTTCACAAATAACGAAATTGTTAATATGATATAAATGCTAAAACAATGATTTTTCCAATGTATAAAATACATATCATAACATAGTAATGGGATAGTATAGATAGCAGCGCAACGAGAGCCGGGCGAGTCCATTTTGGCGGAAGCAAAGGATTCTGCCGCGCCGGAATAAAACGGTGATAACGCGTAAACAAAAATAATTAAGTATAGCAATATGCACATAAATCTAATGATTAATACCAACCACGTCGTATTTCAGTAACAGTTAGAGCAAATATAAAAAAATACGATAGTTATTACTTGACAAAAAATCATAACTCACGCTATTTTCGTCAACGTTGTTACTCGAAGAAGATATTTATTACTTTTCATGCGTTTTTCATAAAAACCCATTACGTAAATAGATACAGCTTAAAACAAGGAATAAATAATAGTATAACACTCAATAAAATAACTTCTTACGGCAAATTTGTGATTTTTTTTAAAACATTCCACTTCCCTTTCACTCAAACGACTTTCGCATTTTCATTGTTTGAAACTGTCTAATAGTTTCATTTTACTTTGACATTTTAGCGATGGAAAATATTGGTACATTATTAATCTTAATTTCCTTATAACTTAAAGGAGTGCACACACGGCCAAACTTAAATTATGACGAAAAATCAGATATACGGACCGACCACACCGTTTTGGTTCCAATTGGAACCGTGTTCAATTGGGCTTGGCAGAAATCGGTGCCTCTCGGCACCGCGTTCAGTTGAGTCGATTAATCTCAGTCAAAATGTCAAAATGTCAGTTTGAAAACTACATCAAACAAATGTAAATTTGATATGAAAAATTCTAATATTATTTATTTATCCAAAGAACGCGTTTTGAAATATAGGTACGTGAAGTGATTTCTTGTAGAAGTGGTGAGATAGAACCTTCATTCATTTTAATATCATGAAAGCTAACTACGAGGCCTGCCAGTATGGTACCAGACCACAAAACATGAAGTGATAAACATGTTCAACAAGAACTGCTCCATCATTCCAATGGATTGGAGATCTACGCATCTACTTCTATTAAAATGCTTCGCCAAAAGTCATTGTTTTAACATGAAAAATCACCACCCACCAATGCACTTAAGGATGTGTGGCCTTACTCAAGATTTCAAAACTACAGACCTAAGGAATCCTAACTGGAGCGTAATGAGTTAACGAATATATTTAGCCGTATTACTGGACTGGATAACGATAATTTGGTATTTTGTTTGTATTGTTTTAAATAGTACTTGTATACTTAAATAATGAAAGTACAAACATATAAATATTAAGTTGTATTATTGAATCTATACCTACTTTGTTTTATAGCAGACGAGACGGGGAATTAAGTGCGTGTGCTCATGGGCCAATATGGGGGTAGATGTAGCAAGCTTTTTAGTGGCTGATATAAATACGAAATAGTAGTAGATAATTTAACTGTTAGTACTTTATTCCTCTTTTAGGCGTGTATACTAGTAAAAATTTACAAGGATTTAAAAGCACGTGGTGGAAAATGAGAATATTAACGTTTATAGTCACGTTTTGTTCACGCTCATATAAACCCTTGTATAAAGAACATTCCAAAATTAAAAATTCCCGCATCTTTTATTTTTATTTTAGTGGTCAAAACATAGATGGCGTATTGTTCTATAAACGTATTTAAAAAAAAGTAAAAAGTGGTTCACAGCAATTTCTATTAAGTCGGCATTATTTTCGGGTAGAATATATTCTTTTCTATGGTAACTCCTACCGGGAACCATAGATAATGTAATGATCACTCTGACACACTCACGGCTTCGCCCGCTATTGTCAAGTTAAAATTTCATCCAAATGCGTTCAGCCGGTAAAGCGTGAAGAGGGAAGAAACAAGAAGAACTCGAAGAATCACAGGTTTTGGAAAATGTAACAAAATCAACATCGCCATTTTTTACTTTCGCGGCAAAACACATTACAAGTTGTTTTTTTTATTAATTATTTCATGACCAGGGAAGCATAGTCCTTCAATCGAAATATTAAACATAAAATAAAAAAATCTATATTTCATAATAGAAGTCCTAGTGGCAAGTCTCAGTCAAAGTCAAGTAGCCAGTCATAGTCAAGTCATGCCCTAGTAAAGTGGTAAAAACTTTACTAGACCTTCCATTCAGAAAATCACGTTATTCAACTTTGTTTGATTTGCCTACACTTATGCACGTTTACTATATTAACGGTTAATAATCTACACATGAATACTCGTAGAATCACAGGTTTTGTAAAGTTATACAAAAACAACATCGGCATTTTTTCACTTTCGCGGCAATAAACCATTACGAGTTGTTTTTTTTTTTTAATTATTTTATGACCATGGATGCATAGTCCTTCAGTCGAAATATTAAACAAATATTAACAATTTCTATTCTTCATAATAAAAGTCTTAGTCACAAGTTACAGTCAAAGTCAAGTAGTCAGTCATAGTCAAGTCATGCCCTAGTAAAGTGGTAGAAACTTTACTAGAACTTCTATTGGAGTTTTGGAGCGACGGCGAAAATCACGTTTTTCAACTTTGTATGACTTGCCTACACTTATGCACATTTACTAAGTATTAACGGTTAATAATCCACCATTATTACACATTAACACTCGAAGAATCACAGGTTTTAGAAAATTACACAAAATCAACAACGCCATTTTTTCACTTTCGCGGCAAAACTCCTTACGAGTTGTTGTCGACGAGTGTGACCCAATGCAAAATTAAATATTACTAAATTCTTCAACCCAATGAGACACAACATTATAATAATAGAATTGATGGCATACATTTTGGCCTGTATTAGTTCAACCCGCTGTGTCGGGATAAAAAACAAACATACAAACACACTCACAAACTTTCGCTTTTATAATATTAGTGTGATGTGATATTATATATAATAATAAAATACTGTTGTACTTAAAGATCCATCTGCTTTCCGACTCGCTATATGCTTACGTTTGGGTGCAAGGTGCTTGTGCTAAAGCTGTCTGCGTGGTACTGCTGTTGGCCAACTCGGTCACCACGGCCCGGCCTCCCGAGCCAGAAAAGTGCTCCATTGTCGAACACTTCACTTGAGCGAGCGAAGCGAGATCTTTGTCTACCCTCCACTGTGAACCGACCCCCTATTACCTATCTCTTTTGCGAACAGTTTCAATACTAAATTGACATAACTAAGAAATAAGGTTCATTTTTGTTTAATTCAAATAGAAACCGCGTTTAACAAAGATACGTAATAACGGCTGGGCATCGATCATAGAGGAACTTTTTATGCATAGATTGCTCCGAACTCAGCCTTATTCTGTAAGTCAACTTCATGGATGAGCGTCAAGACCATAGACAAATCTCAGCTGTTTTAGCACACGGACTAAATAACAATAAAACCACCGAAGAAAGGCCAGACCCTCTTTTACATATATCTGTTGCAAACGGTTTCAATACGAAATTGTTGAAAAGGTTTCAAGACAAAACTGATAAGAAATAAGGTTAATTTTTGCTTAATTTAAATAAAAACCGCGTGCATCAAAGATATGTAGTAGGGGGGCAACTGTTTTAGTCCACAGACAAAATAGCAATTAAAACCACCAAAGAATTACGTTTCATTTCACCCTATATGAGGAATCGAGTTACTAAAAGTAATTGTTGAACTCTTTGAAATAAAAAGCTTTAAATAATTAAGAACCGACAGAATTTATTAAAAATAACCAATAATTAAAAATACATTAAATTTTAGCTTACCTCACTTCAGCGATACGAAAATAATAAACTTAAAACAACTTTATATTAATTTCTCATGACTACTCATGACTAATATCTATTGTTTTATTGTTATCAAAAATTAAACGCTCAAGAGAAAAGAGTGATTACATTATCTTTGAAAAAGAATAAATTAAAAAAAAACTAATGATTAAATTATTATAAACTGAATACAAGGGCTGCATTTATTTGACATCAGCGACTTGTCTGATATCTTAAACTGTCCACGTAATACTAAATATAATATGCTCTGGATTTCTGCTGTCACAGAGCATGGGATTGGAACTCGCTCGCGTTTCTACTAGACCTAGCGCCTTAGCTGTAAAGCCTGTAAATATGTTATAACTTTTGTTCACCAAATCAATTGGTAAATTTCCCAGTTTGCGAGCGCAGTGCTCACGAAAATATCGATAAATATACATGAATGAGAAATTTATAGATTATTTCGCCACAAGTAACAGCGTGAGCAAATTTCATGCTCTGTGGTTTATGTATTGTATTCTCTTTGTTTCATTCTTTCATTTCGGTCTTTTTTTTTTATTATTAATTTTGGCTTCGCAATTTTGTGCATTTAGCCAGTGTCAAGTAGTAATATATTTCAAATGTAAATGTATTTATTTCATATTAAAAGTCCTAGTCACAAGTCAAAGTCAAGATAAAGAGTCAATATCCAGTCATAGTCAAGTCATGTCCTAGTAAAGTGGTAGAAACTTTACTAGAACTTCTATTGAAGTTTTGGAGCGAAGGCGAAAATCACGTTTTTCAACTTTGTATGACTTGCCTACACTTATGCACGTTTACTAAGTATAAACGGTTAATAATCCACCATTATTACACATTAACACTCGAAGAATCACAGGTTTTGGAAAATTATACGAAGTCAACAACGCCATTTTTTCACTTTCGCGGCAAAACTCCATTTCGGTCGTTGAATCGGCTTGGTTTTTGACGCTATTATGTCATTGTTGACAGTTTTAATGTCATTGTTGACAGTTGGTATGTCACTTTTGACAGTTTTTTGACATTTAATGACGCCCATCTATGATACAGAATACGGCAGCTGCACTTTGAATTGCAGGAAAAATCAATACATTTTATAAGACGCGATTTAGTACATACCTAAATTAAATTGATTTATTTGTGAAGCGAACGCGAGAATTTTGGTCTAATTCAGTTCATTTTCCTCTTAGGAAATGTTAAACTATTAAAAATCAACGCCGATCCCGGCAAACGGTAAAAGGAAACATATTTACATTGAATAAATATGGACACCGATAAAGAAGACCCTGGACCTTCAGAATTAGTTATTTCTGCCGAGTGCACTAAACGGGCTAGAACAATGGACGCAGAAGCACAAACTGAAATTACATGTGTAAAGTCGCCTGAAGTTAATTTGCACATTGACGGCCAACTTTTTACCGTGAAGAGAGATGTCCTGTGTCAGCATAGCGATTATTTCCGCGCTATGTTTAGCGGGAGATTTGTAGAGCAAAATAAAGAAGATATTGCTATTGATGTAAGTAGCTATCTACATACTTACATTAAATATTAAATTTGTAAATCTGAGGTTTATTTGTCGGTCGTATGTCGCCTTACAAGTCACAATTAGACCTATATATTTTTAGTTAAATTTTAACATTATTTTATTCATATTTCATTTGACATTTAGATTTAATTTTGCATGTTTTTAAATTTTTTTTTTTTGTTTTCAATTATTTTTATTTATTCCAAGACCTAGTTTTACAATATAAATATTCGAGTTATAAAAAAAAGGTTAAAGATGGTTTAGACGATCTTTAATGTTCTGCAAAGTTCCCAAAATGCTGGCTGCTATCACGCTGTATTTAATCAATCAATTATTATTATTTTATGAGTATTTAATCAATTACCTATTATTATTTTATCATTACATATAAATTGTTTTTAATATGTTATTGTAGAATTGTAATTGAACTTTTTAAAATACAGATTAATAATCTGAAATAAATAAATTGAATTGAATTAGTGTGAGTGTCAGCTCGGGTGGAATTCCGGACACCAGGAAATTGGCTGCTTGCTTTATACTATGTGCTTTATTTATTTTTTTCGTGCATGACGTCACCTGCTGTTTTTTATCATTAATCGAGTGATGTTTTCTAGCAACTTTTATTTTGATGGTGTAAAAATAATCATACACATAAATAGAATTTACATATATACCTATATATATACATTAATAGATACATACATATAGACCAAATGTGTGTGACGGGCCCTTTTTTGATGACTCTTGATGACTCTTACCGCAATCAATTTCTCTTGATCTTGGTTGTGTTATTAAGGACATGACAGTAATAAAAATCAACATGGCAAAAACTAGACCATATGGTAGAAAATTAAATATAAGTAAAAAGGTATTTTTTTGTTGCAAATTTAATCAGATTAACTTAAAAAAAAAGTAAAAACACTTTTTTATTTGTGCTTGTATACTCTACCCAAATACTGCCATTATAAGGAAAAAATACATAAGTACATATTTATCAAAATTTTGTTCGATAATTCGAGATGTCGATAAATAACTCAATATTGGCAAAAATGCAGTTACATCTTTTATAAAAGATGGTAGAATACTATTATATGTCCAAGGAATCTGTGATAATTAAACTCAAGCAAAGCTTAAAAAAAACCACCATTACATATATATTTTTATTACCGACTTCACAAAAAAGGAGGACATACTCAATTTAACTGTATTTTATGAATTTGTTTTTATGTGTGTTACCTCATTACTTTTTTTCATGTGAATTGATTTTGATGATATTTCTTTTGTTTAAAAAGCTGGTGCTTTCCCTTTGGTCCAATTTAAATTTGATCAAGATCTGATCAGTAGGTTTTGAGTTATCTTCACAAATTTTTTAATACATTTCATCTGATCAAGGTACCGAAAATAAAGTGGTTAAGTTGTTTTTTTTAAGCTTTGTTTGCATTCAATTTTTTCATATGAATTAAATGTAACAATTATTACTTACTTATGATGATAGTTCGTATCAGTATTTATTGGCGATGACAGTGCAGGGGAGGCGGGATGCGGCAATAGTATATATGGCGATATATATATACAATGACGATAGCTTTGTTAGCATTCCTTCTCTTTCTGATAGCTTAGAATCTCATTTTTCTGATGTACCTAAGAACCTTAATGTTGTCCATATCAAGGCTCAGAGTATTCTGGCCCACTTTCCCGACTTGCTGGCATCTTTTGAACACCAAAAACATATTGATGTGATATTAGTCTCCGAGTCATGGCTTAAACCTTGTCTTTCCTCTCTCTCTTATCCTCTGGCTGGCTTCGTTCTCATATGCAACGATCGCACCGGTAGAGTTGGTGGAGGTGTAGCAATATATCTGCATGCACACATCCCCTACTCGATCATTAATATGTCTGCGCAACCGCCACCACCTCATGCTGGTGAGCACTTATTCATTGAGGTACTACTTTCCCATACAAAAGTACTGCTCGGAGTCTACTATTGCCCTTCTTCTAGTATTAATTTCTTTTCTTCCTTCGAAAATCTTTTAGAGGAACTTGTACCATCTTATACACATTCTATAATAATGGGTGATTTTAATACTTGCCTTCTTAAGAAAGATTTTCGTTCTTTTTCTTTTGAATCCGCTATAAAATCTACTAATTTGAACATTCTTCCACTAAATGCCACACATCATTTCCCCAATTCAACACCTTCGCTTCTTGACCTGCTCATTGTTTCATCACTTGCTCATGTCGTAAGGCACGGGCAATGCAATGCTGATGCATTTTCCTACCACGATCTAATTTTCCTTTCTTACAAAGTTCGTCCTCCAAAACTTAAAACTAAAATTCTCTTCCAACGCAACTTTGGTAACATGAATTTAGAACGCCTTCGTGAAGATGTTGAAAGGGTGGATTGGTCAGCAGTTATTAACTTAGACTCCACTGATGGCAAGATTAATGCTTTCAACTCCATATTACTGCAGCTTTATGATGTCCACGCTCCAATAAAGCCTGTTAAAATTAAACACCTGCCTGCGCCTTGGTTGACACCGGAAATAAAACTGCTAATGCATAGAAAAACTGCTGCCAAAACTAAATACAGATGCTCTCCTAACGACTTCAATAAATCTAAATACTTTAAACTAAGGAATCGTTGCAATAGGGTGTGTAGAGACGCTCAACGCCGACACATTCACAAATCTATAGATAATGAAGAACCGGCGAAAGTCTGGAGATTCCTCAGATCATTGGGAATTGGCAAATCCAAACAAAATTGTATTCCTAAAAATCTAAATTTAGACTCTCTCAACAATCAATTTTCATCAACATCAGGTATCAATGTCTTAGATAAAGGGAATACTCTCAGTCTCCTCTCCAATTTGCCAACTTCCACTTTCTCTTCGTTCAGTTTCACTCCATTCTCAGCTGGTGATGTTAAGAAGAGCGTATTATCGATTGCATCCAATGCTGTCGGAATCGACGGTATGAGTCGTAACATGATAGTCCCTATCCTTGATCTTATTGATTCCATCCTATGCCACATCCTTAACTACTCCATAATGAGCGGAAATTTTCCCTCATTATGGAAGGACGCACAAATTATTCCATTACCCAAAAAACCTAATCCTAAATCTCTTTCTGAATATCGTCCTATATCCATTCTCCCATTCCTTTCTAAAGTCCTAGAACGTCTTGTCCACAATCAGTTGAGTTCATTCCAAATAAGTAACAATCTCCTCAATCCTTTTCAATCTGGCTTCCGTCCTTCTCACAGCACCGTTACAGCCTTAACAAAAATCACTGATGACATTAGAGTTGGCATGGAAAACGGCAAGTTAACTGTGCTAACACTCCTCGATTTCAGTAACGCCTTTAATGCCGTCGACTTCGACCTACTTCTGGGTATATTACGCTCTATTAACATATCTCCTTCTGCAATTGACTTTTTTAGTACTTACCTGTTCGGTCGCCGGCAGCGTGTTCGTCTCGAGGACCTATACTCCTCGTGGTGTACCACAAATGCTGGTGTACCACAGGGCGGCGTTTTATCTCCACTCCTTTTTTCAACCTTTATTAATTCTATATCTGACAACCTTTCTTCATCCTACCACCTCTATGCTGACGATCTCCAGATTTATTCTCAAGCTACTCTTAAAAACCTTCCTGACTGTATTCATATGATTAATAATGATTTGGAACATATAGTTAAATGGAGCAAATCATATGGACTTAGTGTGAATCCTGATAAAACTCAGGTTATTGTTATCGGTAGCTCTAAAATGTTAACTTGACCAAAATAACCTGCCTTCAGTAGTTTTTAACGCTGTTACAATCCCTTACAGCAAAGAAGTAAAGAATCTTGGGATTATCATTGATCAGACTTTGTCATGGAAACCACAATTACAAGCTGTTAGTCGTAAGATTTTTGCTTCTGCAAGCTCACTACGAAGGCTGCGTAATTTTCTTCCGACTGCTACCAAAGTTGCGCTTGCACAATCTCTTTTACTTTCAATTCTTGATTATGCCGACGCCTGCTACTTAGATATCACAGAGGACCAGCTGAATAAGCTTGAACGTCTCCAGAATGTTTGCATCAGGTTCATATTTGGCTTGCGTAAGTATGATCATGTCTCTCAATTTCGCACTAGACTCAAGTGGCTTCCCATACGTTTTCGCCGGAATACTCACATCCTCTCTTTATTATATACCGTACTGTTTAATCCCTCCTCCCCACGCTATCTCAAAGATCAGTTTGAATTTCTTCACCTTGGGCACTCACTCTCATTGAGGTCATCTGAATCATTAGAATTGAGAATGCCAGGCCACAGTTCTACATTTTATGATAAATCTTTTACTGTACAAGCTATTCACCTCTGGAACGGTTTACCGGTCTCTATACGTCGCTCTCAATCACTACACACTTTTAAAGAACAAATTAAAAAATGGTATCACTCTCAATTAAGTTAAAGCTATGAATGTCCCTTATTAGTCATATAATGTTTATAATATATTGTTATTATTCATGTAGGTTTTTGTATGTATATTATGTATGTAATATTAATAAGTATGTATATAAGTACATTTATTAATTTAAATACGTGTCGAGGTACACCACCGTCCCTGTTTGTAATATTTTTATCATCTCCCTTTGGTTGTCTGGAAGAAATCGCTTTGAGCGATAAGACCGCCCTTTGTGCTCCTATGTTATATTTAAGATTTCTTTGTAAGTGTTATTTATTTTGGTGTGCAAATAAAGAATTTATCTATCTATCTATAGTATACCATTCCTAACCAAGTAGGTTATTATTATAAACTACCTGACCCGGCGAACTTCGTACAGCCAATAAAAGTTGTCTGAACTTTGACTACAAACATATACTCGTGTCACATTTGTCTGTGGTCAAATGTTTATAGTACGTTCAGAAATTAATTTTATGTCTAATCTTTGAACAGTATGAACAGTTTGTATAGGAAAGTAAATTATATTTTCTCACCTTTATTTCAAAACCAAAATTAAGCAAATCAGTTCAGCCGTTCTCGAGTTTTAGTGAGACTAACAAACATCAATTCATTTTAATATCTAATATATAAAATTCTCGTGTCACAGTTTTCGTTGCCATACTCCTCCGAAACGGCTTGACCGATTTTGATGAAATTTTTTGTGCTTATCCGGTATCTATGAGAATCGGCCAACATCTATTTTTTATCATCATCATCATCATCACTTTTCATCATTATCAACGCGGGTGAAACCGCGGGGCGCAGCTAGTATATATATATATATATATATATATAGAGGAGTCAACTCGTTTGTAATAACCCCTTTTACCGTAATTCTTATGTACTACTTCATTATGAAATTTTATTGAGTCTTTTATTTCCAGGTAGTGGATTCCACTTCGATGGTCATCATAAAGAGATACTTCGATCAGGGGGAAATTGACCTGTCAGAATACACTCTACCCATAATTGGGAACTTGGCAAAGGCAGTGAGCTTCCTTCAGATCACTAAGCTTAATAAAGAAATTGAATCTGCCTTAGATTCTCTTATCAATTTGTCCAATTGGATAGATATCATGACAATAGCTCAAAAAGCTGCTTATAGCGATTTGGAACGACACGCAGGATCATTTGGTTTAGTTGAATTCAAGCAAGTGAAGCCTGAGATCATACCAGACGTGAATAAACTGTTTTGGTATCTTTCTAATCCATATTTGAAAGCGGATACAGAAGCCCAAGTATTCAGATTTGGATACAAATGGGTTTTACAATCAAAAACTTGTTCTTGCGGTGATGATCTGTTAGTGATTATTGGATGTTTAGACATGAATCGAGTCACTATTTACGATGTTAAAGAAATTTCTTCGCTAATCTCATACTGTGATGGCCACAGCCTAACTACTACACTCGTTAAATGCATGAAGTATATAATTGAACGCGAAGCACGGATTACCAATGCAACTCAAAATGAATACATTAAGGAGTCAATATGTGACATGTATGAAGAACATATATATGATGAATTATGTGCTTTAATAGCCAATAGTGTGTGTCGAGAAAACCTATTAAGGCCAATTGTGCCGTTATGGAAAATCAATGATGATGGACTAGACTATAATCCACGTTTAGTATCTCTTTTTTGTTTGGATCCCAATTATACAGGATTTACTGAATATTTGGAAGTTGCTGATAAAGATTTATGGGGCTGGAGTATGGCTTCATGGGGAGCAACTAAGTTTATTCAGGTCAGTGTTATAAGAAATATATATATATATAGGGGTTAGTAGTGTACAATCAATTGCAGGGGGTTGTTTGGAATCGGCAACTGGTCACACCTTTTCCTGTATTTATAATGGGTAATTCAATGTAATATCTAGCCATTTCTGATTTGGGTATGATGTACCTACCTAACCTACCCTTGTCATCATAATTGTTTCTGTCAATTATTATTTTTTTGCTTTGCTTAATTTTTGTTTACAATTTTGTTTTGTGCATTTGTGATTTTTAACATTTTATTTCACCATGTCTGTATTGGTCTAGTTCGGATCAAGATCAGTGGACTGTATAAAATAAAATTCTTCTTCGAGCGTCAAAAGTAGAGTGCATGTTTATTCACAAAAAATACAAATATATATATTCAATTTTATAGTCTCGCAACTCACGACGATCATACGCCGCGACATATTTCTACACTTTTATGAAAAGTGTTACTCCGGGCTCGGCGTCCTCCACAATGACATTCAAATATTAATTTGTAAAGCTAACTATATGATTTGTCGGCTTCTAATATTAAGTCGCATTGGGAACCAAATGGGCTGATTTGACTGTTAGGTTATCTGACGTGGTGGTTATTGATAATGTGGTCACCCTGTGCGTTAGTGGCCTAGCAATGAAACCTACAATTAAGTGTGCTCTCAAAATCAAAATGTTTTTTACATGGGCCTAAAGAAGCATCCATAAAAGTTAATGACTGATTACCAGATTGTAAAATAACAGTATTTATTGAATGACGCAAAAAAGTAACTTCTAGGCAAGCTTGCTTCATCATCATGCACATCGTCGCTTACCATCAGGGGAGATGGTAGTCGAAAGTTGGAATATCTCGAACAATAAAAAAGTAGTGTCGATAATATTTGTGAGATCATTTCTTTTTGACCGAGCAAGGAGACGTCTCTATAGTCTGAGTCTGGTAATAATAAGTTCTGGGTCTAGGTCTAGTACAATTACTCATTATGAACGTCGCTGGCGTAGTTAGTTGAGCGTCTGCCTTCTAAGGAACTGGTATCGGGTTCGATTCTGTGATCAGGGGAACGCAATTTTCTCCCCAAATGAAATTTGTGATTGTCCTGTGCCCTTGTGTCGTGGGTGCCGACTCATTTATTAAAATTATTAAATAAAGGTATCCTGCATAAGGCCTCGCTATATTAAGTACTTTTCTTATATACAGCCATATCATTTTCTGTAGCATCTCATCTACTAAAATTTTGAATATACACAAATATTTATCTAACATTTTGCTACATGGTTATCCCGTTAAATAAAATTGTATTTATATGTAAAGGTTTGCGGAGAATGTGGCAAAGGGGGGAGTCGTTTCATGAGGGACATCAAAGTTTATGATACTTTACGGAATACCTGGTCATCGTATGGAGAAATGTTGCCTGGAAGAAGGCATGCTGGAGTGGTTGTGAATGGAGACTTGCTGTTTATCATCTGTGGAGTTGGTGACTTCAGGTAAGCTCCGTGCAAGACCACTTTAAGTTGTCCTTGTTCCCCGAACAAGTAACGAACGGTATAATCCGGGAGTCATCAAGTCAAGAGTGAATAGGTATCTTCTAGGCAAGCATGCTACATTATCGCTTTCCATCAGGTGAGATTGTGGTCAAAGGAATTCCTATCGAACATATAAAAATAACTTCAAAAAGTACTTGTTGATTTTTCGGAGATTTTTTTATTATGAAAATGTTAAGATAAGTGGGCGTCCTTTATTTACGTGAGGCGTTAAGGGGGGGGGGGGGGGTCGAGTTGAACCTTACCCAATCTCACGTGGGGGAGCAAATATCACGTATTTTTTTTTGCAAGAAAAAGAGTATAATTGCGGGAAAACTTGGTTAAATTTAGTAAACAAAACTACTGAAATATGGCTAAATCATATAGTTAGTTAGTTAACCCCCACTAACGACTTAAATAAAAAGATTAACTCAAATTTACATTAAATATACGCATTTTGAACAATCTCACGTGAGTTTAGGGGAGGGGAGGGGGTTGAGCAAAATCTTACGACATCTCACCAAGGGGTAGGGGGTCGAAAAATCTGCAAAATCTCCTCGTGTAATTAATGGATGCCCCCTAAACGTTTATGTATTTACAGGGTGACACAAGATACAACAATTATTTACAATCTTAAAACGAGAACATGCAAGGAGGGAGCGAAATTCCCTGATACGTTACAAAGCCCTGCGGTCTGCACATATTACAACACTGTTTATGCCGCGGGACATAAACATATATATAAATATGAAGACTTAGATACCACTGATAAATGGATACCTGTTGTAACCATGGACGTAACTATCAACCACATGGTTGCTTTCAAGGAACATATATATTGTTCGCAAAACTTTTTCAACAATTTGTATAGATTTCGACCAGGCATCGATACAAAGTTGCAAATGGTCAAAATGTTCACATTCCCGCCAGCAGCTTTTGTTAATCTTGGTAAGTAAAAGGCTTTTTTGTTATTATACCACTAAGTTATATCATAGGTTCTCAATATGACTAGATATAAGAGAAGCTGTGACTAAGTTCTTTCTTAAGTGTAAAATAAAAAAATTAGGTAAGTTCACTTCTTACACAGGTTGGGTTATTTGATATTTTAGTATGTTGACTTTTCTATTCTTTTAATTTTGAAATCTTGTGCATTTAGCCAGTGTCAAGTAATAATATATTTCAAGTGAAATTAAAAGTCGTAGTCACAAGTCACAAACTAACCTTCATCAAAACGTAGCCTATGACACTCAGGGATAGTCTAGCAGTCTATTAGTAAAATAATCTATGTATATAAAAATCAATTGACGTTGGTTCGTCTTACAAAAATGAGCGAGCTGATTATTTTTTTGTGTTCGTAATTGACAGGGCAAGGTTTGTAAGTAATTTTTTTTTTAATCCACCGGAAATGGCACCCGTGCGAAGCTAGGGCGAATCGCTAGTATATTAATATATATGTATAATTGTATAGTCAATTTTCATCGAGTGCTATGACTTGTTAACTATGATGAAAAGTAGGTGTGACTTGATGATAATGCATTTCCTACGATTTTAACATGTTACCCACGATCTCGCGGCGACCTCTCCCGTGTGCATCGGCGCGCGCGCGCGCGCGCGTTTGTGTGTGTGTGGTGTGTGTGTGTGTGTGTGTGTGTGTGTGTGTGTGTGAGAGAGAGAGAGTGGTGGCGTCACATAGTGAATATAACATCATTAATTATAAAATCTATGATACCGTGAAGGTTTTTTCTATTTTTGTTTCAGATCGTTTCATGCTGATCTTCACTAGACCTTCGTGCGTCCATTCCCGAGCATTGCAAGTGGAAATGTTTTCAGGTGTTTGCATACATTCGGAGATATACTGCAAAGAGGTTTGTGGACCTTCAGTCGTATATCGTGAACAAGACTGCACATACGCCATCAATGATATATCCGGCGCTTTTTCTTTGATTATTGAGATGCCGAGGGATATAAAACGGCCAGTCTCGGAGTTCCATCAGAGATATCTTTACTTATATTATAGCCATGCTTGTTTGAGCACAAAATCAAATAAGGTTGTTGGAAATGCATTCCCGACTAGCTTGAATAAACTATATTCTATATAGACATTGATGTGTTTATCAAAATGAGCGCAAGTAACATCAATCTACCGTCATTTCACAGTTTCTTTTCTTGTCTATGGGTTCCACTCTAAACCTGAACGCTGCTCCAGAGTTTACAAACCCATGTAAAACGGGTAGTGGCAGGAAGTACACGGTAATTTTCGTTGTATGCGTTTGCCAGTGTTCAATTTACAAGCTTTTATTTAACTTGCAATGTAATTGTTTGTTCGGGAGGAAAAAGGCTCGTGGTGAAAAGAGGTCGGTTTAAAACGTATATAATTCGTCCAATATTGAGAAAATACGGAACTGACAATTTATAATATTACATTGTTGGTCAGTCGCTAGAGTAAGACACGAAATTTTGTATTCACGTTTAGTTTGGATGACAATGCATGGTTTAGTGGGGCGTTGGCAAGCTGCGTGACGTCATTCTAAAACCGACATGACGGAACACCCAAAATGGTAACAAGTTATTTTTAATGCACTTCTGCAATATTGGTATCAAATGAAAGGGCTTGCTGAGAATAACTTGAAAAATAAAGTGACGTCACTCTAAATCCAATAAAGGCGGGCTGTTTTAAAAAAAGTTTTTAACAAGTATCTTATTAATCAGTCAAAACTCATAATAAGATCATTACATACTAGTGGCTCTGTGAACGGAAGTGTTTTTCTAAGTGACAGATTTCTTTTACGTGTCTCCGCCATTTTCATTTTATTTCCAAAATCCGAATAAAAAAAATGCCATATAATTATCGAACCTGCTGATAAAGTTTCAAGAAAATTGGTTGAGAAATGTTGTGCGTCAGAATCAACGGTCACTAGGCGTATTTAACGTTAAATTAAATTTATGCCCGGGAATTGCTTCTATTTGCTTCCTGTCCTCAGACAATGACTTCCATCATATTCTAGAAGAAACAAAACATTTAAAAGTGACCGTTCATTAGTCGCAGTGTCCCTGATAAAGAAAATCCATGAAGCTTACGGTGGCCTTAATTGCTTCCCATTTGCTTCCTTCGATATTTTAAAACTACAATTATCTAACTATCAGGGCAATAAATATATTTATATAAATATCAGTGCCTGATATAATAAAATAATCAAGGGTATGATGATTTATAATTGCAAAAATTCCTTCAATTAATAGGGAAGCTATTCCTGGGCAAAAATTCAACGTTAAATATGCCTAGTGACCGTTCATTCTGACGCACACGAGAAATACGATCTGTAGTCGTCTACAGACTGCCGGACATATAAAAGCATTTTTGCCCAAACTGAAACGTAGACGCTCTGCGCTTATTCGTTCGACGGGTTAAGTTAAATAAAAGTTTGTATTAATTTAGTAAAACAACTTGGTGTTATAAATTTACATTTATTTAAACATCCATTTACAAACATACATACTAAATTATTGTTGTGTACGTACAATTTGTACAATAAAGTAAGGCAAATTTTGTTAATAATTACCAAATGCTATGTTCCCCAATAATAATTACACAAAGGTTATCTCAATATTGTAAGATGTCCTACCTTGAGACAACCCGATATATATTTTTGGGGGACATGGCTCTGTCCTTAATTAAATGATTAATTTTACATGATAGCATTATATGCAATCTTCATTAGACTAGGAAAAGATAATAACATGATTTTAGGTATACGTTCCATACGGACACTGGTGAATTTAACATTTATGTACTATCAAAATGTTATTTACAATGAATAAAAATATTAATAACTATACTTAATATTAATGTTAAGGCCACCCTTGTATCTAATGCTCTGTATTTATTATAATAAGCACCATGTTGTCTAATGGCACTCAAAGGATCTCATGTTACATTAAATTAGTTATATATACTAATAACATTAATTTAAGACTATTAAAAGCTTTTATCCTTCGCATTTCACTTATTGCTACAGTGATGTACGGTTAGAAGTATGGAAGCAGTTGTATTTGTATAACTCGATGGTCTCTATGCGTTTATATAGCATTTACTTACTGAAATAAATGTGTATACGACATGTATTTATAAAATTAATGTTATAGATTGTAAGAAGCCAAAGGCGAATCGCCGTGTCGTCAAATATTTATAATACTGTAAATCGATTTCAAAATAGGCAAGGCACAATTTGGAAGGCCTAATTTCTGGTTAATTAGGTACTTATATAAAACCTATGTATAACTGTACTAAACATAGACTATAAGATATAATCGTGTAGTTTTGTTTAAACATATGTATAACCGTAGTAAACATAATATGTACTATAAGATATAATCGTGTAGTTCTGATTAAATATTAAAATAAAATGTTTTATTTCATCCCTATTAACATATCAAATATATTCACAAACAATACTATGTGTTGAACAAAGACAAGTTTTTATTTAAACTATGGAATTCGTGCAACGCGTAGAATTGTAAATTATGTTTCGAATTAACCATTGTTTGGCCTGTTTCGGCGTAAGCTGGTCCGTCATATCGCAATAGGTGGAGATAAAATAATATAAAACCAAAACAATATGCTAGTTAGCGCTGAGACTTCATAAATTACATAACTGACGTATTTTGGAAAATCTTATTACAAAACGAACTCTAGTTGGCCTTACGTCCATCCACCAGTGAGTTTGTGGAACATTTCCTCATCCAAATTCTGGTTGGCGTCCTTTGATCGCATGGATAGGAAGATGTAGCCACCGATGAACTCGTGTACGACTTTGCAGTCAGCTGATTGTACCGAAAAGATCACGTTACCCTCTTCGAATTGGACCATCATGTGCTTGACCTCCCAGTTTACGTTCCAAGCCTGGAATATTAAGAGTTAGTGAAATATCGTAGATAGAACTGCCCGTTTGGTTAGTTGGGTGTTTGCATCACATGTTTTCTCCTTAAGGAAAAAATGTGTTTCTGGTTCTGGTTGTGATTGTGTGTGTGTGTGATGTGAATGTTTGCGGCACCCAGCACGACAAGTCATCGAATTTAGTGTGGGGCTGTGAGTGTGAATGTTTAATTCATGCGGTAGAGTAGAACCATTTTAAATATCCCTTCTAACAATTTTGTTGAAGGGGCGTGCACATTTAAAATGGTTCTACTCTAACAAAGTATAACGTAGATTTTTTTAGAACCAATTTATTACTATGACTAATAGTCTGGTTTTTTTTTAACTTTCGTCTTGTTAAGTATAGTTTTCGCTTCGAGCAATATCAACCTATTTTTTTTAATGCTATGAAAAATAGCGCTGTTTTAGGACAAAACTTACCTTCATAGTACTAAATCGCCAGGTCTTGATATGATCTCCGGTATTAGGATCCAGCCTCATGATGCGGTTATTGGCTATGCTAATGATCTCGTCCTTCTTGTGGCCCATGAAGCGCACTACAAACAGCGTCTGTCCGTAGTCGGGCAGATTCTGCCAGGTCTTGATATACTGGAGCTTGGCTTCCAGGAGTGAAAGGTCTTTGACGTTAGCGTGGCTCTCGAGTACGCGTTGTGTGAACTGTTGAAGAAAGTATTATGATAAATAATATACATTTTATCATATAAATCAAAACAATACGATGGTAATCATCATATTGAACCGTTGGCTTAGTTGGTTGCGCATTCGCCTTCTAAGCATCGGGGGGATATCGGGGTTCGATTCCCGGCGGGAACACAAGTTTTCTCCCCAAGGGAAATATGTGTTCTGGGTGTGAATGTGTGATGTGAATGTTTCCGGCATCCACGACAAGTTATTGAACTTAGTGTGGAGCTGCGAGTGTGAAAGCGTTTAAATAATATACATATTATCATACAAATAAAAATAATATGATCATCATCATACATTTTATCATATAGTTTTTATCATATAGTGTTCAAGTGCTGGGTAAAGTATTCTTACTCTAAAAAAACACAGACAACTGCTAGCAATAAGGAATATGCATACTTTTTATGTTTTATTCGATTGTTGTAAATACATGTAAAAAAAAAACATCGAAACATTACATTTTTGTATGAAGTGTAGGTAAGCATTTGACCACTATCTGACCTGATCTAAACTGACTATGGGTCGCAGTTCATACCTTACTCGTCGATCGCGGTGTGGTAATTGTCCGGTTGCAAGGGATCTAAAGGTCCGCTGAAGGTCTAACAGTATACTAAACGATCTCTGCATTATCTTATTACGTATCTTTGTTGCACGCGGTTTCTATTTGAATTAAGCAAAAATGAACCTTATTTCTTATGAGTTTTGTAAAGAACAATGGCGAACTCCCATACATCATTTTAGTTGAAGTAAAATAGCATCGTATATAGATAAAAAAATATCTTACGTAAGGCCGGTTGCCTTCTGAGCTTCATTTTAAAAGAATTATCGTTTTAGAAGGCCTAGTTATAGAGATATTAAACAAAACATATTTGTAGGTTATGGCTCGGCACACTTCGCCGATCTCTTTTTTAATAAGCCAACAGTTCTGACAGTCGTGAATTCGCGATAAAAGCCCATTCCAAAGAGCCACCACTACGTTTTAGCTTAAGTTTTAGCTATTTACAAGAGTTGGACGAGAAAACAAACGTTGCAGTTTTGCCGCGAAAGTGAAAAAATGGCGTTGTTGATTTTGTATAATTTCCAAAACCTGTGATTCTTCGACTGTTAATGTGTAATAATAGTAGATTATTACCCGTTAATACTTAGCAAACGTGCATATGTGTAGGCAAATCGTACAGTATTGAAAAACGTGATTTTCGTCTTCGCGCCAATACTCCAATAGAAGTTCTAGTAAAGTTTCTACCACTTTACTAGTGCATGCCTTGGCTATGATTGGACCTTGACTGTTTTACTTGACTTTAACTGTGACTTGTGACTAGGACTTTTAATATTTTATGAAATAAACTTGAAATATATTATTACTTGACACTGGCTAAATGCACAAGTTTGCGAAGCTAATATTAAAAGAAAAAAGAAAAAAAACAAACGTCAAAAGTAAAAACGTCATTCATACGACAGTTTGGTATTGCCATGACATTTGCTTTTCCCCCTTAAATGTCGATGACTGCAATCGCAACCGCAGCTGTTTTTAGAAAACCTGTGAATGACAGACGGATTCTAGGCAGCTGATGGTTCATACATAATAAGCCTGAAAAGTACCCTAACAGTTACCATAGTATTTTTTGTTTTATGCATACATCATAAGCATGAGTATTACGGCTTAGGAATATAGAGATGAGAATGCACTAGGGTAAGGCAATGGACATGGTAACATCTTATTATATAACCACAGTATAGACAACAACAGAAAAATGAAAAATGGTTGAAAGTAATCGTTTTGTTTCTTTTAATGTGTATTTTTTTACCTGGCTTCGTCTGCCTTTTCTGTTGTATTAGTAAATCTTTGTAATTTATTTGAGTGAATTTCGTTAATTTCACATTTAAATACGATCAAACGAGGATCAAACTTAAACCAAATAAAATTTCGCCATTGTTCTTTAGTGTTAAAAAACTGAGATAGGTAATAGGGGTACTGGTCACATTCCCATCGTTCTACAGCGTTAACTTAGACAACCAATAATTCCGATCGTCAGTTTTCGTTAAAAAAACGGTACGGTTTCCGATAGTAGTCGTAAATAATAAAATGTAGATAATCTGATGAACAAGATGGGCCGGTCGACTGCGGTTTTGTCGCCAAGTCTAACGACCATTAACAGTGAAAGATTTTAGAGCACGTGTACTCTACTCTATTTTGCCATTAGTAGATCAAAATTTCCGTATATTCCCAGTTGCCCTCACATCGCTTGCCAACAGGAGGCAATTTGGAATAAAATTCCAAGGTGCCGCCGGGTGGCGGCTGGGAATTTATTGCCCCCACATCAAATCGCTGTACGCTGCTGCGTGGATGCGGTCAAGAGCAGAAAAACTCACTTTTGCTCATATGTACTTCGCATAAAAGCGATGCGCTTAGACATCTTTGCATCTATACAAAACTTGTGTCAATCCATGTGGGGCGACTGGGAATATACGAAAATTTATTTCGCTACTCAAACTGTGCAAATATCTCGGGAGGAATTATTAGTTGTGCAAAACTTTACTAGGCCAGGGGTCGGCAACCTGCGGCTCGTGAGCCACATGCGGCTCTTTGGATGTGAATTTAGTTCCATACGCAAATATTATTTATTTTATTAAATAATATAAAACATTTAAAAATCGTTCTGAATCGATAAATGAAGCCCGAGGATTAGGCACCATTTATATCTCTCAGCCACTTGTATTTTACTCGCTTTTCACCGCACCCCTTCCCCTTCATATTTTTGTCTCTTCTGGCTCAAAAGGTTGCCGATCCCTGTCCTAGGCTATAGCACACATGTCGTATTAAATCGAATGGGTCGCTGTTAATACCTTGCTCTTCAGCTTCTTGACGAATCGCGGTGCGAGGTAATTGTCCGGCTGCAGGTGGTCCAGGTGCGGCACACTGTGCTGGGACAGTGCCGCAGCGGGCCGCGGCCGCTGCAGGTCTAACAATGTGCGGACGGCGGCCGCCTCCGCCGCGAACGATACGTCGGCGAGGGAACGCCCGCGGGAACCTAACCGGCACGCAGCTACCCACTGCGCGTATTCATCCTCCTGGAAAATAAACATAAGTAACAACATTGAAGGACCTAGGTCGCATATGTTTACCTAAGGCCTCGGAATCGACCACAGCAGGGACGGCAGCAGTAGCGACTAAGGATATTGTCGCAGAATAAATAATGCTTTCGGGTGTTCGTCGAGACCACGGCCTAAATCGTGAGCCGAGCCGCATCATCACACTACGGCTGAACGAATGCGAATGAAATTTTAAATGTGCGTTAATAGAAGGAGTTTTGCCGCGAAGTCGGCTTTGTCGATTTTGTATTTCTATCAAAACTTGTTTTTCATCGAATATTTAAATTATGGTGGATTTATTAATAACTATTACTATTATAGTTCGTGAACGTGGCTAAGTGCAGGTAAATCATACCTACAACGCTGAAAAATTTGATTTACATTTACACTAATACATAATTATATTAACCTAGATATGTATCTATATTATGTTGTCGCTAGAAAGCGCTTGTGCAGTTTGCCTCCATGCATCCTTATCATTAATATAGTCTGTATATGCCTAATTAACTTACATTTTCACATTTTAGCCACATCTCGTGCATGGCGTCTTCTGCTGGTACTTCCAGCTTGATGCTGTATCGACCAGAGGCGGGATGCGCGTCAGGAGTCACCTGAAACGTTTTATTAGGTCTAGATATGTATTCTCATATAATATAATTGATTAATTAAAATTACTTTCATGAAAACGTTAAATAAAATAAATTATAATACGTTCTACTCGTTGGCTTAGTTGGATGAACGTTCGACTTCTAAGCAGGTGTAACGGGTTCAATTCCCGGCGGGAAGACAAGTTTTCTCTTCATGGAAAATTTGTGTTTCTGGTTCTGGTTGTGATTGTGTGTGTGATGTGAATGTTTCCGGCACCCACGACAAAGTCATTGAAGTGAGTGTGAAAGCGTTTGTGTTGTGTTCGTCGTCACTGTCAAGCAAAAAACATAAATAACAAAATTAAATCGAATTATTATTCATCACCCCGTTGGATTAAATCATCTTGGATCCTTCTTCCAAAGTTCCATTAAATAGCAAAACAACTTGTATCTCAGTCTTTCTTAGTCATCTTAGATCCCTCTAAAGTTTCAGCAAATAGCAAAACGACTTTATCTCATTCTTAGCCATTATGAATCCTTCTTCCAAAGTTCCAAATAGCAAAACGCACGCTATTGGCTAAACTAATTCGTGACGTCAGTTCGCGAATTATGAGGTCAATGATTGGTCAACTTTTCTTTAATACAATTTTTAAATTGAACCGGCAGCTATTTGATCGTGTTAAAGAAATAACGTCGAAATGGCCGCGTTTAAACTTGCCCGAACCTAATACTGCGTTTAAACTTGGCCAAACCTAACCCCTGCCTAGAAGGCGAACATGCACTAAACTAAGCCGACGCGACGGGCAGATCAAATTAAGTTCAAATTCAATAAACTAGTTAAAGGTTTACTCATATATACATGAGTAGTATCTTTCTTTATTGGTGCGGGTTTTACAATACAAGAACTCTTTATTGACACCAAAAGATACATACAACTTACGGAGAAACTTATAAAGATAGCTACAATTGGCGGTATTATCGCTAAGAGCGATCTCTTCCAGAAAACCTTTGGATGGAAATATAAACGAAAAGTGAATGTAGGGATGGTGTTACATTTCGGTTTAGTTTCTAATTAGTAATATTAGTGCGTACCTCTGCGCCTCTCAGCTCGACGGAGTATGAGGGAGGTTCCCCCTTACTTGCGGCATCCTGCGACGAATGTATGCGCAAAACGCCGTCGCGGCAGGAAATCCAGGCACGCTTGTACGCCTTTAGTGTGAATCGTTTTGGCCTGTGAATGTATGAGGATTATTAGAGAACTTAACTTATAAAACACAATTATTGTGCTTCTGCCGGGCATCGAACCCACAGCGCAGAGTCTAGAGACTTGCCCACGGCGCCAACTTGGGTTGTCGACATAGATTGGAACCATTACGATCCTAATTAAACCATTTTATAGGATATACCCGGCATGCGTTGCAATGACACGTAAAGAAAAAAAGCATTTTACCTCTTTCACCTTTATGGTTGCCTAGTACTTTAATACCATAACCAGTGATGGATTTACCAGCAGGCTGAGTAGGCTGGAGCCTAGGGCGGCAGATTTTAGGGGCGGCTTTGGGACCAATTTTTTTTGACTAGTTTGCATTCATACTAATTACGGGCAAAAGATGGTGTAATATACACTATCATCCTATTACACTAACCTTTAATTGAAATTGCTACATTATGATTTGGGAATCATAATATTTAATTGACGAAAACATTGCAATTAATATGATTGTGAACTAAGTAATTGAATTGTAGAGGTTGGTAAGAGCGGCAAAATGATATACCCTACTGGCGGCAATTGTGTAAATCCGCCACTGACCATAACATGATAACACTCGAAGAATCATAGGTTTTAGAAAATTATACAAAATCAACAACGCCATTTTTTCACTTTCGCGGCAAAACCCCCATTGGCCCTGTCTTATAGGACAATGTAATCCTCTAAAATCTAATTGATCTATTTTAAATAAGTACTACTTTTGTTCAAGTGTTAATTATGTGCAGAACTTATAAAACTCTAATACACTAAAACTGAATAAATCCCTGATAAATACAATATGGGAGTTAAGTCGCGAGTGAATAGGCATCTTTTAGGCAAAAGTGCTCCATCGTCGACCGCATCGTCACTTACCATCAGTGAGATAGCAATCAAAAGTTTGCCTATCTTGAAAAAAAGAACAAGATAAAACGGTTATATAAGTGTGATTCAAGTTAAGGGTAGATAAAATTATGTATTATTTTTTCTATTACTAAGCTGCAACTGCTAATATATCTAAAACTACAAAATGGAGTTAAGTTAGGAAAAATCATAGGATACATTAAAACGAAAAATACATGTTATTTGGGTGAATTAAGAGGGTTTATTTCTTTTGTCTTCTCTCTCGTTCGCACATTTAGATATTTTAAATAAATACAAGTAGCTACGTGTGTTATTGAAAATGTTTTCAACCAACTATATGGACATTAATACAGTGAATGTTTTAATCTACCTTTCGTTTTTCATATCTTTAAGTTAAACGAAGAAGCGTGAAAATCACATTGTAATTTGGGAACTCTGTTTTTTCTCATCTTATTGAAGGATATGATAGCGAAAAGAAGTATGAAACATCCTCGTATTAATGTCCATATAGTTGAAAACATTTTCAAAAACACACCTACATAATTGTATTTATTAAAAATATCGAATTGTGCGAGCAAGAGAGAAGACGAAAGGAATAAACCCCTTTTAATATGTTATGAATGATTAAATACTAACATATACTGTACAAGGTATACCAAAATGTTATATGTTAAGTCTACAAGTGTTATTATAGTAATATAAAAGAAATATAGGGGTAACTATAAAGTCTTACGCAATGGAGCAGTATTCGTTGGTACATTTGCTGAACCGCGAACAGCAATGAAAGAAGAAAATATTACATGAATGAATATATTAATAATATATAATAATTGAGACATCTAATTAAATATGAATGATAGAAAGAAAAAAAATATATAACAATTAATCCTTACTAATATTATAAATGCGTAAGTAACTCTGTCTGTCGCGCTTTCACGTCAAAAGTACTGAACCGATTTAAATGAAATTTGGTACACAGTACAGTTTAGAGCCTGAGAAAGGACATAGGCTACTTTTTAATGTGAAAAAGGGGTTGAAGGGGAGATGAAAAGTTGTATGGAAGTATCGTCATTTTTAGAGCTAGGAGTCGCGGGCATAGCTAGTAATATATATTTAAAAAACACGTACATAATTGTATTTATTAAAATATCGAATTGTGCGAGCGAGAGAGAAGACAAAAGGAATAAACCCTCTTAATCGCGCTAAAAAACTATTTTTATTTACCTCGACGTTTCGGCCATGTTGCATTGGCCAACCATCGAGAAGACTTCTCGAGACCACGTCGCCTAAATTATATTTACGTGTTTTTAAGCTATTGCATAGCTTCTATCGCGGGCCTTGAGCGTGGAGACCGAATCCAGAAATTCCGTAACGAAAATAACCTAACACCCCCCACTCCGACCGGCACAGCGGTGATACTTTTTAGTTTTGCCATCTATCGATGAATGGCAGAACTTTTAATGACTGTTTTGAAATATCACGCTTGTCTCTTTAGTTCAGCAACTCGCCTCTAGGTGGCAGGAAAAAAAATACTGCATAAACAAAATAAATAAATATAATTGCATAAGTTGATAAAAAATGCTATGCAATAGCTTTACCGCGGCAGTCCCCGAGTGCCACACGTCTTTTTTTTTTCCATGGCACCTAAACTACGTTCACGTTATTTTTTTTTTATGATACATAGTCAAGCATTGGACCACTATCTATCTGAGTATCTATTACCTGAGATACTTGAGGTAGCCATCGAGTACCGGCACGTGGGTGATGTCTTGCCTGGCCGGTGGCCCGCCTTCCAGCTGCGCTTGTAGTGAAGTGAGCGCCGCGTCGATCTCGTCCTCCGGAGCGGCGGAGCCGGCTGCGCCTTCCGCCGCATCAACGGAGCCTCCTGCGAGGGTCTGCAGCTCGATCTGGAGCTGCCAATATCAAATATTAATATTAATAATTTAAACGCAAGCAAAGCTTAAAAAAAATGACTTCACCGCTTACATTTTGGTTAAGATGAACTAAGCTCAAAGACTTGTATCGTGGATGCTGGAAACACTCACATCACACACACATTACACCCAGAACCAGAAGCACCAAAATCCCTTGGGAAGGAATTTGTGCTCCTGCAGGGAATAACCAGCGCCAACTGGTAGAGCTGGATTATTCTAAAGCTAGTTACCTGTAAAGCTGCAAACAGCAGCATCTCCTCCTCGGTACAGTTGAGCTCCTGGTTGAGGATCTGCCAGCGCGCCTGCTGGTACAGCTGGTTCAGGCGGGCCGCATCCTGCGCTCGCGGCGTCAGGTCGAAGAATGAGTAGAACTTGAAGCGCAGCTGGAGGGTGTCCCATTCGCGGACCCACTGCTCCATGATGGAGAGGGATGAGTCCAGCCATCTGGAGTTCAAATGGGTTCAATCTCTATTCTGGGTGTCAATTTTAAAATTAATTCGTAAATGATTAATACTTAAATAATTTAAACGAAAGTAAAGCTTAAAAAAAACCGACTTCACCGCTTATATTTTGGTTTTTGGCTTAATCGATTTCGATAAAATTTATATGGGACCACCTCTGAATTATAATCTACCAAACAAAAAAAGAATTTTGAGAATCGGTCCACAAATGGAGGAAAAATCTGTAAACATACATTAAAAAAAAATACATACAGTCGAACATAGTACCTCCTCCTTTTTTGAAGTCGGTAAAAAGCTTTTAAAAATCTAGCTTTTACCAGGTGTAAATAAACTAAAAAGTTATGTAACCAGAGAACTTGTCAGGACGAGCCCATACTCGATGGGATTATCTTGTTTAGTTCAGAAGTTCCTATAGCAATCTTCCGTCTCCATCATCAGACCAGCTCCATGGTACCATATCATTGTATGTCACCGAAGATACGTAAGTACACCAAATTTGAGTCCAATCGGGAAATGGGTCTAATTTAGCTTTCAAGATTTGATGTCAGAATTGCATTAACTACCCCTAAATGAAAAAATACCTAATCCTACTAATATTATAAATCCGAAAGTTTGTGTGTAAGTATGTTTGTTCCCTCTTCACGCTTTAACGGAAGAACGGATTTGGATGAAATTTGAAATGTACATAGATTATACCTATAGGATTAACACATAGGCTACTTTTTAACTTGATAATAGCGGGCAAAGCCGCGGGGCACGGCTAGTGAATAATAAAACAGTAAATTTATTAATACAATACCTATACCAGAATATTAATTATGTAACATATACATACAGAAAAACGCGCTCTTATACATGTGATAGGCAAACATTTGACGAATATCTCACCTGATATTACGTGACGATGCGGTAAACGATGGAGCACGCTTGCCTAGAATACTCTTGACTCACTAGTTATGAAGAAATTAGAAAGACTCACCCAACATTCATCCTAGCGCGTTCCATCAAAGACTTTGGCGTAAGCAGCGAGTCTCTAGATTGGTTGTCTGGCTCCAAGGGAGAGTCTGCTAAAGATAGCTCCGTGAGGCAGTTCAGGGTGTCCACGGAGGCAGCACGAGGTGGGGTACCGCAGTACCCACCATCGCTTGATCCGTCGCTTTGGGTGCTGTAGATATGGTCGCCATATCGTCGGAGTGTGCCATTCTGGAAGACCGAAAGATTATAAAATCAGTTCATTCAGACAAATTAATTAAACGTATTTTACATAGCTTTTTTTATTCAGGATAGGCAAACATTTGATCACTATCTCACCTGATGATAAGTGATGATGCGCTCGACGATGGAGCTTGTTTACATAGAAGATACCTATTCACTCTAGACTTGAAGACTCCCAGATTATAACCGTTCGGGGAACAAAGACGCAGGCAATGAGTTCCACTCCTTCGCTGTACGGATGATAAACGTAAAAGCGAAACGCTTCGAGCTAACTGGGGGCACATGCCCCATAAAGGTTGGCATCAACCATGAATAGATGATGTTTGATAATTTGTCTCGTTGTTGGCTAAATATATGGACCAAGGACTATTTGCTGCTGGCAAAAAAATAAGTGCTTCTAATACTGGGATTAGGCTCAAAGATCTTTGAGGGACAAGAGGATAATAGTCGTAATTGACATGAGTGACACGTGCACTGTATTTGCTTGTGACACGTAGTAATCTCAATTTCAATCTACTAAGCATCAAGCCAAGTAATCATCATTTATATCACGTCTAAGCTCATGTGTACTCTAACCATACTAGTTGGAGTATGGTTAGAGTACACATGAGCTTAGACTGTGTGTGATTAAGACGATGCCAAAAGCCATATAGGCTTTATACGTTGCCTTTAAGCGTATTTTTATAAAAAAATACACAGTTTATAGCAACAAAAACTGTTCATTTGCGAAGTTGGCTAAACATCTGCCTTCAAAGCAGCAGGTATCAGGTCCTGAATGGAACACAAAATTTTCTCCCGGAAATTTGTGTTTTTGGTTCTGGAAGTCATTGTGTGTAATGTGAATGTTTCCGGCACCATACAAGTCTTTGAACTAAGTGTGGGGCTGTGAGTGAGCAAGCGATTGTTTATGAAAGCGTTTATTTTCAAAAGAAGCTAATTGAGAAAAACACATGATTGAGAAAATCTTTTTTTTTTTAATTGCCGAAATAACACCTCAAAACTAGCTTTACACGAAATAACTCATCTATTTACATAATAATATATAAATATAAGAGAAGATATTTTTTCAAATTGGTTGTTAGATTTTTATTTAATTACTGTTGCGCCCCGCGGTTTTACTCGCGTAAGTCCCGGATCCGCGGGAATTTCGGAATAAAAATTTCTTTCATAAGAACCTTCTTCTAACAATAATTAACACAACAAAAAAAGAATTAGCGAAATTGTTCCATCCGTTCACGCGTGATGCGATGACCAAGCAAAATAGAGGTTCATTTTTATATATAAAGATCTATTAATTTTCTTTAAATTCGGCACATCTGACGCTACACTTCTCGTTGTCTTTTAGTATGGTGCAAAATAACAGTAATCGCTGAGGCTGGATTTTCAGGTTTTGCCAGCGTATTAATACCGGATTTCGCAGTAAAAAAATAAACGCATGAACCGTAACTGATTACAATCTCTCACTTTGTCCAACGCAAATTGTTATTAATAGATAATATCAGTCAAGTGCCGTTTTAGGAGCACGTGCACGTTTTTGTAACGATTGGGGCTCGGCTTGAGCGGACTCGGGGGTTAACGAACGCAAATTTTTTATATTGTTTTGAAGTGTGATTGAATTTGATCGATGCTAGTTCATTTAATAAACGAAATACTATTTAGTATGAGGATTGGAAAGGATTATAACGGCAATAGCTGCTTATGGATGTGATTTGCTATATAAACAAACTTTAATCTTACAGACACTTAGTACCTACTTATTACCCAAAGATAATAACATAGAGATTAATGTTGTTACTTCTAAATATATATAACTCAAAGGTGACTGACTGACTGACTGACATAGTGATCTATCAACGCACAGCCCAAACCACTGGACGGATCGGGCTGAAATTTGGCATGCAGGTAGATGTTATGACGTAGGCATCAGCTAAGAAAGGATTTTGATTAATTCTACCCCCAAGGGGATAAAATAGGGGATGAAAGTTAGTTGTACTTCTTAACGCGAGCGAAGCCGCGGGCAAAAGCTAGTTGTTTATAAGCGTTTGTTTAATATTGACATCATTGCCCCATATTAAGTTCAAATACTTTGTATGGTGGATGAAATATAGGCAATTGGCCCGTAGTTAAATTCACTAGATTTAAATATTATCTTAACATATTTATCAAATATACATAGAAATCTTAATGATATCTTTATTAATATATTTATATTTGAATCTAGTCTAGTGTACAATAAATATATTTGTATTGTACATATTTATATTGTACTAACCCGTGCTTGCGGCTTCGCCCGCGTTTATCAAGTTAAAAAGTAGGTATAAGGTAAATTCCAAATTTCATTCAAATCTGTTCAGTGGACAATCACACACAATCACAACCAGTAGCACAAATGTCCTCCGGAAGAAAGAAAAAAAAAAGAAAGAAAATACATTTACTCGGGACAACACGCGACGTTACATTATTTACATACGAAAAACAAGACAAAGCACAAAACAAAATACAAGAAATAAACAATATAACGCCGCGTGATGTCACGAATGAGGTCCCGACTCAGCATATAACTAGGTAAGTAGGTGGGCAGGACCCTCCTACCTACCCAGGAAGGAACATGGCGCTTCTGCTGAGAACACAGGAGCCGAGGCATAAAAAGCAAATGCTTGCCCATTGCGCCAACAAGGTCGTCAGTATAAGGTAGTCGGCTTTCGTCTCTCACTCAATGCATAGAACAGTAGATTTCCGGCATGTGTTATAATATAGAATCCAGACTATATAAACAAATTATGACAACATAGATAAACGGAGTTGGAAGGAAAGCAGAAGCGCAGTTATTAAGTAAACTTGTAGTTCTTTCGTTACTTTTTCCGCATTTTTCAAGTTGATTTCATCAAGTTTGAGCAATCGTTTTGTTTTAGATTGTTGCGTAAAGAATACCAAAGGTTACATCCAGATCAAAGTGTAGGTGTAATTGTGTGCGTGAGCGTGTAACCGTGTGTAAACGTGTAATGTGTGTGCGTATACTGTATGAATACTAGTAAAGCTCTTTACAACGACACATGCCCCAAAAAAAACAGTAAAATAAAATGCCTCGCTTTTACTATGTATATTTTGATTTTTGTTAAAAAATAGCACCTACAGGCTATGATTTCTTTTACCTGTATATGAATGATTAATTACTATATTATTAAATGAATTAATTAGTTGTACGCCCATTCATTTAGAGTAGATGCATTAAAGGTATAATTGCCGTCTCGTACCAGTCTAGCTCAACCGAGTCTGGCAATACGTCGCCGTCGCCACCAATCGTGTTTATTTTAACAAAACAGTTATGTTAAAATAACCTTCCTGTATTAAATTTTAAGTATGTTGTTCGTCTGGATATAAAAACGTTTCACTTTTACAAATCATTGCAAAGCAGAGCTACTAAAATGACGTCATTCATACATCCACGGAATAATTTTATTTTCCTGTTACCATAACAAAATGACGCACTATATTTTACGTGATAGGACTTTCCAGCTGCCGTTGAGGTTTAGTGCACAAACAAAATAACCAGCTGTAGTGGGAGGATGAGTTAGTAGTACATTCCTAATTTATGTGACTGTTTTACACTGTTGTTAGTATGATATTTTATCATATATATGAACAATTACTAAAATCCTAGACCTCCTATAGTTTGTAACATTTACAAACTATGGTAGATCTAGGATTTAAGTAAATGTACACAGCTATAGCTAGTTCTGTGTTCTGGCACTTTGGTAGTGTCAAATTCTGACAGCTATGAATTTGCTTGACATTTTATCACTTCCGAATGGTTAAAACAGTCCTAGGGGCATTCTATCGAATGGCTGATAGATACTTAGCCAAATTGTTGAAAGCAACGTTAGTCTTTCGGTGAAGCCGATAGAGAAGCCCGAGCCAAACGAAGCCAGCAATTATTAATTTACTGCATTTCGTTCAGCCGTTTCTTCTTAGAAAAGTATTTAAAGCTAGCTCTTGCTAGCTTTCAACCCTTCATCAACTTGCGGCCTAGGCTCTAATTGAAAGCTAGCTTAACCATATGGCTGCAATATATACACTAAAATGTAGTCAGAACTAGAGGCAGTTTATTGAGATCTGACTCCAGAATAACATCAGCTAATATCATAGGAAAATGCAACACAAAAGCACGTTCATGCAGATATTGTGAGAAATCTTTTAAGTCTCTCACCTGATTAGGGGCCACAGGAGTAGCCGATAAGGACCTCGGGGGCGGTGGAGTGGCTGGGCACATTCCATTTGACCTGTCGAGGCTGTTGGAAGAACCCCTGGTCGCCGCTATAAAGGTGTTGGTGTCAGCTGGATGCGTGGACTTTATCCGCTTGGCTTCTTTGAGGTTCTGATAATTTTGCTTCAGGTGGGATGACTCTAGAGGGTAGCATAGTGATAGTTCTTCTGGATGCCTTATGCCTGAAAGGGAGACGTTAGATTTTTATACTAAAAGCTGATACTAGAATAAGATCTCTAATAGGCTATTGTATGTTCGTCCATCGATACAAATGTATGAAGAAACGCAGATTAACGGATGCTGTAATTTCTGGCCCAAAATATATTTGCCTGACTAAGCTCACGGTAAATACTGGCTTTCTTAAAATAACTTAGATAGATAGAAAATTCTTTATTGCACAGACAGTATTGTAGGTACATAGGCGAACTTAATGCTACAAAGCATTTTCTTCTAGTTAACTTGGGTGCATCGAGGATATTTCAATATGGTAGTGCACATCTTCGGTAAAAAGTAGCTTTAATTTACAAAATTATATAGTATTGTATAAAAAAAAATCTATTTTAAGAAGTGTTTATACATACATTTTAACATGAATCAGAAAGTACTTTTAATTAGCGATATCACAATGCTAGTTTTGGGTAAACTAAAATCTGTTCTATTTTCCTTTCTACCGATCGGACTATTTTAATATTTAACTAAGCTAGTCTTCATAAGAAACCGTATGTTTAATTTCTAACATAAACATATCCAGCTACTCATCTATCAACCAATTTTATGGTCGAATAATGATTTGCTCTTGTATGTAAGCAGTTGTAATGTAAGTTTCAACAGGCACTTAAATCTTACTGCCCATGTTCAACATTTACGACAGTTTTGACATTCAGCGATGTTTGTAATAAAACTGATACGGGACGAAGGAGTGAAGTGCCCTGCTGGCATTCAGACACTTTTGGACAACTCGTAAAGTAAGTCGTAAACTATAAGTATTTAAGATAACAGTTGTGAGACTGGAGACAAGCCTCGATAGTGGTAAGAAGTCACATCTTTCTGATTTTTCGGTGACGACAAAAGCGTCACGCACGACTATTCATTATGTTTACGAACCGGGCGCGAAGCGACTAAGCGACTAAGGTAACGGAAGCGGCCCCGGCCCATAGACTCGACTGAATTGCAGACATTTTTGACTACATCTCTTACCCAAGCTTTTGAGATTTGAATATACAGAATAATGTTAAAGATATCGTGGACAGATAGATAGTATCTAATGAAAGAAATTTACAGATAGTCAACAAAAAGTCACGGTTCTAGACGTTTAAAAGTTCAAAATTCTAAAATTGCATATCTGTCATATCATGCGAAACAAGATATAGAATCTCCTTCATGTAGGAAAAGATTCAAGGCTGGAGAAGACATACGACCTGGCTGAAAATCTTTCCAACGTGGTTCAATCTGAGCACAAGATCGTATTAATGATAGCCATTCTCCGGTGGGAGATGGCACCAGAAGAAGAAGAATTGACAACATTTAGTTGGTTCAATTGAACAGTCTACTGTGAATATGAATCAACTAAGAGGCTTGGCTTTCCTAATCATACTGCCGCGCTTGTGTACCATAATTTAGGGTTGAATTATTTGTTTTTTATTTGACGGTGAAAAAGCGTCCTACCCTTCTACTAGGATATTTGCGTAGGACTATTGTTTTGACACTGGATTTGAATAAGACCATTCAACAGTAATAAAGATGTGAAGGATTTATTAAAGGGCAAAAAATAAGAACAAAAGATTCGGTATTTCTTGTAAATTGAAAAGAAGAAGGCCAACCATAAAACAAGCCAGCATTGAATTGAAGTGAGTTTTGTTGTTGGTTTGTATGGTTTTTTTTTGCTTCATCATATTTTTATAAAAAATTATAAAGGTATTAGGTACTAGACTAATCTAGACCTTTAACTTGGCTGACGACGGTCTAGAAAAACCTAAATGAAACTCAACTCGACGCCGATACAGCGTTATATATCGTTACGTTAATGGGGAAGAAAGACAAGGAAGGCTGGCCCCAAGTAAATAGGACACAAGGTCTAGAATAAAGAAGAAGTACTAGGCTAATCTAGACTAGTGTCGACCTTCACGACCCAGTTGGGGCAGTGGCCAGGCCTTCACTCTTTAAGCTGAGTATCCTGAGTTCGCTTCAAATTTTGCTGCCCAAGGGACATTTATCCTTCTGGATATGTCTGGCAGTAATGTAAATGTTTGACCACCACAATACAAGTCTTTGAACTTAATGGGGGTTTGTAGTATGGAAGCGTGTGATGCTCTCATAGTCTAACGTTTGACCACAATCTCATCTGATGGTAAATAATTTGCCAAAGACGAAAGTTATATATATTATTACTTACCAAGAGTTTTACATAGCTGAACGACGGCGCTGAATGTGTCAATGGAGAAGTCAAGTTTGCAGTTTACGTATCTCAAGTCAGGCAGCTGGATTCTCAGGGCTTTGTGCATCGGTGTAAAGTGTAGTGCAGCATCAGCGTGTACTCCGTACTGGTCCAGAGTGTGCTTCGGTCGGGAAAGCCATTTGTTCCTTGTGGGCCACCAGAGGGCATGGTCTGACCAATCCTTTTTGAAGTCTGGAAAAATAAATGGAATAAAGATGAGAATGATGCATATGTGCATATGGGAATCAGGAAAAATAACGATAAATAAAGTTCACGCAGGTCACGCTTTGAATGAAACTGAACGCAATCACACCCAGATCCAGAAGCACAATTTCCCTTGGCGAGGAAAGCTGTGCTTCTGCCGAGAATCGAACCTAGAACCCACTGCGCTATTCAGATCGTTCATAATATGTTATTATGCCCTTTCTACGTCATGTTAGACGACTCTACAAAATTATTATGAACTTAGTTTAGTTGCCTTGACATGGAATAATAATGCCATCTACATTAAAAATCACGTCACGATCTCCGTATCCATTCCCGGGTCTTGCATAGTATTTCCGATGTAAATATTGTAATAGGTATACGAACAATTCATTACCATCCCACTCTACCAACACGGAGTATGGTGAGGCTGGCGTAGATATTTTAGGCTTCTATTACGTGTCCAACGCAAGGTCATGTCAATTATTTCAATTAACAGTTCGGGGGTATGCCTATCGGATGTTTTGTTCGGGAAAAGGTTGAAGTATTTTTATGACCACTATCTCTTCTGATTGTAGTTAAGATGTGGTTGAGCATATCAGGCCTGGAATGCGAGCTTATTTAAAATCACGTTTATTTACATGGGTCCTTCATGAAAGTTAATGACTATAGAAAGTTACAGCCATCACGAGAAGAACCTGGCAAGAAACTCGGCGGTGCGTTTTTTTTTTAACCACTCTTAAATGACTAATACAGGAATTATATTGACCTAGGTATTTGGCATTATGGAGTCGCCAGAAAGCGCTTGTGCAGTTTGCCTCCATGCATCCTTGTATGCATATTCTCGAGGCAACAACTCGAAACACTGTTCGGTTAAGGCTACATAAGAATTTGACTTAAATATTTAACACAAAGAACATACTCCACTTTTTAAAATTTTAATATAGACTTTTCCGAGCATATATTATGGAACGAAAGCATATGTCTCTTGTGACATTGTGAGGGGTAAAAGTGTGCCCCAAAACTTCAGCAATAAAAAAATACATTGTGTGAATAAAATAGTTGAAACTACAACCTGCGGTCTATCGCCCACCCTCGGCGTCACGGTCTCATGACCACCATCACCAATGCACGAGTGACATAAAAAAGTCATCACTCAACCAGTGGCGTGACGGTTGACGACATTGATATATCAAAATAAAAAGTTTCATTTAAATTTCAACTGTCTTTGGGGCACGTTAAGGTAGATTTTAATTCGTGCCTCTGTCGTTCACCGAGGGCCACATTACACGTCGCGTCCCACCTCGCATATCGAGGTGAGGGACGCATAGCGAGCGCTCCGCACTCACCCATCAGAAGGCTTCCGAATGTAGCCGAAACAATTGTCGATTTAGACATCGACAACGCGTAAGACACGCTAATTCCAATTTCAATTTTTATTATGTCCAATAAGACATCAATGAAATCAATTTCTGATAGTCATTGATGATAAAGTAATATCGCTTAACTTTAAAAGACCTACACTACCAGGGGTATGGCCAGGGGTAAGGTGGATCTGAAGGGTAATTATTCAATCGTGAAGTAAATTCAAACTTCATTAGAGTTGACCTCATTTAATCCAGGGACAATAATCATTAGGTAAATTAACCTCTCTCTTCTAAATAAGGTCGACGTTGACCTGCGTTAATACATTTGTCAGCGTGTTCCCTGAACCGTAAATAATCTGGGATTCTTCTGGGAAGTATAGAGTGAATAAGTATCTTTTTGGCAAGCATGCTACATCTATAAATTCTTATGTAAATAATGTAACGTCGCGTGTTGTCCCGATTAAATGTATTTTCTTTCTTTCTTTCTTTTATCTGCTACCGCAACATCACTTTCCATCAGGTGAGATAGCGATAAAATTCATAGATTTTTTATGGATTGTTCTAATTTTGTGAAAAGCGCCTAAAAAAACAAGCTGAAGAAATAATTCGTCTAGTTATAGTAAATATACGTATATAAATATAATTTTCCTTTATATCTATGAGCGTTATGAATATTCTAAGAAGAAGGCATCATTCACACGGATTACGACGAATATTTTTATTTATCTGGTTTTATTATGAATGCCGAGTAAAACGGTTACAAAAACACGCGTTTTTCGATGAAATTGTGGTATCACCCCCTTAAACAGATTTTCCTGTGTACTCCTATACAGTTATTATTTCCCGTTCTTCTGTAACTTAGGCAGTAGGTACATACGGGTAAAAAGTACTTTAATTTGAAAACTGCTTTTGGTATAAACGTTTGTCAGAATTAGTCTGAAAATGACCTATTATTTAAACAATTTTCCTTGATCTATGACGCCATTCTTAAACATACTTCCATTGCCACCACTTCGAAAAGAATACTATCTGAGAGAACTACGTCACATCAAAATAACGCGTCACTTTCAAGCTCCAAGAACTTCGTCACGAAAGACGTCAAATCTACAACGAGCTCTAGTATTGAACATATCTTCCCAACTTGACCAGGCTAAGTGTAAGTTCCAGGCGGATGAGAGGTCACCTTAGGTTGGTCATCTGAGGTCGTGATCATTTGTTTTGCTTCCGAAGCGTGCGTGAGTCACCGCAAAGCTGGTTTGAGGAAAAGTATACTCATACAGTGTAGCATCTAATTGCGTTAGTGAGTCACTTCAAAACTTATGAAATTGTTTATTGCTTTATGAAGGGAACTGTATTAAAATATAACACGTAAGGTACGTTCCTACCACCACATTCGTTCTACTTCAAAATAAAAAAATAAAAAAAATCAAAATGTATTTATTAGTCAAAGTATGGTAAGTAATTAATAGTAGGACATAGTATTAGTTTCACATCCGTTTCCGGTGTACAAATATTTAAATGTGGATATCAAATAAGTAACATTACAAATAATATTAATTTTGGAATATTGGATGAAAATTAGTATATAAGTCAGAATATCATGTCACTAGAGAATATAATATAAATTATGGTGAGATATCAAATAAGTAAGTAAAATTAATAATTAAGAATGTCAGTTGAATGTATAAAATTTAAATAGTATATCACCAATTGTCATGTCATTCCAATTTGTCATCCATAAATTCTTTCACTGTATAATAACATTTGTTTATTAGTAATTTTTTTTTTTTTTATGTTGAATAGGCAAGCATTTGACCACTATCTCACCTGAATTTAAATAACATACATTTTAACTTAGTTAAGCATAATTCTTTGAATTGGTCAGGCAGTTAATTATAGATATGAATCGCTACTCTATACTTAGAAGAAATATGAAGATCACACAATACAACGTTAAGATTTGAGATATTTCACCTTTATGGTTAATTTCTAACTTTTAAAGTATCGCCAAGTCCTAGTAGTCTTACCAGTTGACCTACTGGGAATTTCCTTCCCAATAGACTCGCTGGTGTTATTCGCAAGAAGTCTGATACATTTTGAAATTATTGAAAAAAAATACGGATTTTTTTAACTAAAGGGAGTCTACTGTCCTTAGGTACCTATTTTAAAATTTTAACATATATAACGTATATATATATATTATATATAATTATGTGTGTGTGGGTTTAAAATTATCTGAGATAGTTGTCAAATGCTTGTCTATCCAGCATAAAAAAAAAATCTTTGCCCGTGTTAAACATTTGAGTATTTAATGTTATTTTCCTCTGTATTCCTCATTTACACTATTATTTATATTCAGTTTAATTAAATCTAGCATCATAAAACGTTAGACCCGAGATCGATTTGTTTGTAGGTCATGGATATAGAAATAAATCAGGTGAAGAATAATCACAGAGAAATTCTCACAGAGCAAGAAACAATTATAAATATAATAATTGCATAATATGTGTACAATGAGATAAGTTCTGTTTTCCCTGTTTCTAAAAATGTTTAGTCTAGTTGGGATTTAAATAACCAAACATGTTTGTAACCCAACCGGTGTAATCCATTCATTACGCATGTAACCCATGAGTAGGATTGAATTACGTTGGAAGGTTTATCCATCCATTGTTGTAAATATATACACTTGTAAGTTGTAATTATAGTAATACATCATAATACCACAATATTTTGCCTGGTTTACCGAAACCGAACAGCCTATTGCTTTTGTGGCACGTAGCATCACTAACAAGCAAAACAGTCCGCACGTGACCATTTGTTTTACTCGATTTTTTTTTAAGTTGAATAAGCAAGCATTTGACCACTATCTCACCTGATGGAAAGTGATGATGCGGCCGAAGATGTGACATGCTTGCCTAGAAGATACCTATTATTATTTTTACCATAAGATATGTATTATTTATTCTTATGGCTGCAACGCAAAGGATTGACGAATGATATCAATATATTTACCTACCAAACTTATGATTAGATTTCTCTCGATATTAGATATTATGCTCGTTGGCTGAGTTGGGTGGCGTTCGCCTTTTTTAGAAACAGGAGTCTCTTCCTTCTTCCTTCTATCGGGTTCGATTCCCGACTGAAACACAAGTTTTCTTCACAAGGAAAAATTGTGTTTCTAGTTCTGGTTGTGATTGTGTGAGAGATGTGAATGTTTTCGGCACCCACGACACTAATCATCGCACTTAATGTGGGGCTGTGAGTTTGAAAGCGTTTATGTTATTATTTATGTTATACAATACAATAACTCTTTATTGACACCAAAAGATTAATACAGCTTACAGAGAAACTTATAAAGATAGGTACAATGGGCGGTCTTATCGCTAAGAGCGATTTCTTCCAGACAACCAATGTTATGTTACATTCCATTGAAGCATCGAAATAACTCTTTATTTTTATTGGCAACTTATCTCTCGTTGCACATGCACTGTAGAGAAACATAGTCTAAGGGTATCTCTATCTAGAAAGGCGAAGTATATAATTCGCTGACACATGGAACTGAGTAACACGACACGAACATGTCTGCTAAGACAACGAAACAAAAGGCGTCGAGACAGCACTTTCACAACAACAAATATAGGTACGACCACCAACACGAAGAATGTTGAACTTTACACTCGTCACCCACGGACGATATAGATTTTAATGAGACGGTTTTAGTACGCGAACAGTCGTAAAGAACTGTGAGATAGTTCGTTTCTTATAGTCCAAGGTGCACATAGAACTATTGTTCACATCTTTGTGCTAGCGTGACGATTGTATGCCTAAATCTCTGTTTGTGGGCTGTATGTATTTACGAAGATGCTTTTGTTATTGAAATTAGCTTATTGTAGAGAAATAAATAAGATGTGACTAGTAATGGCCAGCTATGTAATGTTTCAGTGTTTATCGCATTTTTTAATGTTTTCGAAATTTGAATGCTGATTGAAGCAATCGTTTTTTTTTAATCAGTGATAGGTAAACATTTGACCACTATCTCACCTGATGTTAAGTGACGATGCGGTCGAAGATGGAGCACGCCTGCCTAGAAAATACCTATTCACGCTCGACTTACTCCAAGAGAGATGCACAACGGTGGTGCAGGCACCCCCGATGAAGTGATAGGCAGGGCAGTAATATTGCTCGCCTCGTTTTGAGAGATAGACCTATTTTAGGCCTAGCAAAAGAAACTAATAGTACAATAATTAGTCTAGCGTGATTACCATTCTCTACCAAACATAACTTATGAATAGATGAGGTAGTTCAGAAGCTAGGCAGATGTGAAAAAAAAAATGCAAGAGAATTGTCTTCTCAAATAGTCGGTATGGAGCAATGCCAGTCTGATAAAACATCTATTTTTATCGTTCCAATAAAAACTGTACAAAAGAGCCACTAAAGGGAAGGACTTCCGAATTCCATCGATGACGTCATAGCATCGATTCCGAGTCCACTACCTTGCTGCAAGAAATGAGTCATAAGATTCAAAACCCCGACTTACAAACTTACACTGCATCTGAAAAATATATCTTAAGGTCATGACAACACAGCAACAGCTGTCCCGCGTAATTTTTTCTCTCAAGGTTAAAGTGGAGTTTTGAGAGCATTCATAAACAAATCTGTAGCGAGAATAAATCTGACATCACTAACGTTAAGTACATAAACTAATTATTTATGCACTAGATAACGCAGATATTATACTTGGCCCAAGTACATTTATAAAGCAGCAAAAAGAATAATATTTAAATTCTTCTCTGTATCGCAAAGGACTACATGGATGGAATTCCATAGCGAGTGCAAAATAAATCAGCTTTGCGTTTCAAATCACCGTATAAAGGATCATAACTTGAGATGTGATCATTATCGCGTTTGCAGTAGATACGTTTATAAAACACACACACACATATAACATAATATGTACATTAACACATGTATGGGTACTGTATTAGGCGCGTACTACACCGTCATTTACTTAGCCATCCCAACTAATCTGTTTTTTCTCTTGTTAGGCGTTTGATATTACTGTTGATAGGTGATTATTGGATAGCTTTTGATGTTTGGTGATAGATTGTTCTATGTGATCGTGAACTACAACTGTATTTCAGTATAGGCAAGCTCGAGAAAATGCTTTGAAGCGATGGATTCCGGTAGGATGTTACCTTTACCAGAATTTTCAAGTTAATCGCCGGTTCAAAAACTGTACTAGTGAATTTGTGAATATAATGCTTTTACGCCCACATACAAACCATTATGTATTCGTTACAAAACTGCTAAGAAACTACCGGAACACAAGTTGTAATAAATTAAAAGTTCTTTTTACCCGACTGCCAAGGTAGCGTTATGTTTTTCGCGCGTATCTTGTATGTACTTATGTATATTTCTAAATTTCTTTATAACCTCGTATCTTCCAAACGGCTGGATGTTTTTCGACAGTTAAGGTATCGTTATACTCGCCTTAAAAATCCAAGTGTCTTTAGATAGGTGTTGGGAAAAAAAATGGCGGATTTTTGGAGCGAAATACTAATACGTTAATGAAAATCCAAACCTATCAAGGTATCAAATTAAGGAAATCGAAACGAGATTACATAAATTAGATAATAAGTAGGTTCACATTTTTCGCAGTAGGATTTTTAAAATTTTTGCTACATCGACAATTTCGATTCATAAATTAACAAACAAATTAAAGCTACAATTTGATACATAGAACTTAGCACATTTAAACATACTAAATTAGGAAAAAAAGGTAGAATTCAGAATGATCAGATGTAGTAAGCGCTTTATCTTACTGTCCACACCGCACGTTGTCCATCCATGCCCATATTGGCCACCTTGGCCAGACGCGTTCGGCATCCGCTGCTTTCGAGGTTTTGCCAACCACATCACGTATAGAGATTTCTCGCTAGAGAAATACCGCGGTATTCTAAAACACCATTGTTGGTAACGTGTACCTTCAAGTCGAGCGTGACTTCGCCAAAACCCTATTAAAATGACTAGAACACACAAATAGTTTGGAAATAACCTATTATGTATTAGCATTAAGATATACTACATACAAGATAAGAGTACGCCCGAGAGTGTATAGCAAAAAGTGTACCTCGTGCAGCCGTACAGATCATATCGCATAATTATATCAAGATATTTTAATGATCACACGTGTAAACGTATTCGGTCTTGAAGGACTTTAAACATCGTTTATTCTAGCTATAGCAACGCTGCTCCTTATACGTTGGTTGTGGCCATTGACGAGGCGCCAATGCGATACTTTTATAGTAAAACATATTACAGTATGTTACAACACTTTTTGAATAGTTCTAAATTACTATGACGATTGTAAGCTGATTCTTAAACTCGAGGTGGCACTGAGAGAGAAAATAAAAATATAAAAAGAAAGACAGGAAGTGAGTAAAACACTATTTTAATCACTTTCTGTCCTTCTTCTTATTATTTGTCATATATTTGTCTACCTTCTTTCTTCTTCTTATATTTGTCATATATTTGAAAGTGAATAAAATCACTATTTTACTCACTTTCTGTCCTTGTTATATTTGTCAGCCCATTGGGTGTTATACATTACGTCTATAACTTACCTAACCTAAAAGACAGGAATTTACATGTATGTTTTTTCACTCCAAATGTCATATTTTTTTAATAATATATGTAAGTATATTCATAAAACTGTATTCAAGTTTTGTATCGGAGATGAACTAAATCAATAATAAAATTTACATTGATTAATGAAATGATATCGTCGACTCTACACATCCAATACTATTGTAATCTATTGTAATAATAGTTTGCTCTTTAAAATAAATAATTCCGAATTGTAATAGGTTACTTGGTTAAGCCGTGTGCAGTAAACGTGATAACATCACAGGTATATTATCATGTGTAGAGGTAAGTATGTCGCAATATTGTAACGTGTGTTCTTCAAGGCAAAGTTTCGTAAGTTTCTAATTGTGGATAGAAATATTCTCGGTTATCGACAGTTATGTGGGACAACATTGTTTATTTTCGGAGGTAGACAGTTCCTGCGAGACCGTCGAGACTACTCGAGACAGTGTTGACAGCTACGTGTTATTTGCATGCACCAAGATAAATTACTTTCGATATGCAAGGAATATGAAAGGGGCATGCAAATGAAATAATTTGCTTGCCTTAATACTGGCTTTAATTAGTGCTGACATTATCCAATGTTTAATATTCAAATTCAAGTGAAAAAATATTTTGTGATCAATTTTAAGATAATTCCAAGAATAAAATATTTTTTTATATGTCTGATAGGCAAGCTTTATATTAACAAAAAGATAAAATAAGCGTTAACATGACTTAGGAAATGGTGCTTCAAGTTACTACTAGAAATGACAACACAGAAAGAAGTTTTTTTTTTCTTGTCCATATAAAACATTCTTATGATATATAATACTATTAATGGTTGTGATTGAGTGTGTGATATGAACGTTTCCGGCACCCACGACATAAGTAATTTAACTTAGTGTGGGGTTGTGAGTGTGAAAGCATTTAATATCATTGACGATATTATCATCATAATAATAATGTTATATTTTGTTTAGTTCGTTTGTATTGTAGTCGTCATAACATAATTACTCAGTCTAGCCCAATTTTTATAAAATGTACTAATTATACATCATATTTATTTATGACTAGCAGTGCCCGCGACTTAGTCCGCGTGATTATTTGACTTTTAGTAAGCAGCCCTAATTTTATTGAAAATATAATATAGCCTATAGCCTTCCTCGATAAATGTAGTATCCAACACTGAAAGAATTTTTCAAATCTGACCAGCGGTTCCTGATATTAGCGCGTTCAAACAAAGAAACAAACTCTTCAACTTTATAATATTATTATAGTATCAATAATATATACATATTTATATTAGTTATATTTGTTGTGTGCTATGCTGTGTATATATATTTAAGGCATATATATATATATGCCTATGTATATGGTTATATTAAGTCTTGTTACTGATTTTATTATTAAAGTTTTCGTGAGTTTGTTACACGTCTTGTTACTGCACGATTTTTCCAGCAACGTTTCGGATGACTGGCTGAAAATGCTGTATTAGCATGAAATCCTCCGTGTACAACTAAATTAAGCAAAAAAGTACATTAAGTACAGTAAATAAACACATGTCCCTAACGACTATCAAACAAGACATGGTTAGGGTGTTAATTGTAAGACATTAAGTAGGTAAGTGCAACGATGTACAATTTCGTGGAGCGCAGTGGCATAACCCTGTACAACATTCCAGAGATGTTAATTATATCATTACTAAAAATAACCACATGAATAATGACGATTCGAATAACAAAACTGATGAACTAATTCCTTTTTAAAGTGATGATGGCGACGAACATTAAGTTCGAAATGTATTCATCAATTGCATCAAATTTGGAGCGTCATAAATTTGAAATTAGTGACGGTGAATTAAGGAGTTTAAGATTGTTACAAGGGGTTAATTTACTAATCCTTCAAGCAGGCCAAACTAATAAGAGTAATCCTACTATATAATATTATAAATCCGAAAGTTTGTGTGTAAGTGTGTAAATATGTTTGTTCCCACTTCACGCTTTAACGGCTGTACGGATTTGGATGAAATTTGGAATGTACATAGATTATACCTAGGATTAACACATAGGCTACTTTTTAACTTGATAATAGCGGGTCGAAGCCGCGGTGCACGCCTAGTATTACTATAAATGAAATAATAAAGGCAAAATATAACAACAAAGGTTTTCAAAAGTAAATTATCAAATTGTATAAGTACAGTATAAGGAAAAACTACTTTATTAAGTTGTAAGGAAGTAAATGCAGCTAACGTTTATCAATTACATCATAGTACCGTTATAAGCATGCATTTAACATTATTAAACGCAAGCAAAGCTTAAAAAACCCGACTTCACCGCTTTATCTTCGGAACCTTGATCAGATTTAATGTATTAAACACGCATTATTGACTATAACTCAAAAACTAGAGATCAGATCTTGATCAAATTTTAATGGTACCACATGAAAAGCACCAGCTTTCAAATAAAAAATAATCATAATAATCGGCTCACAACGAAAGAAGTGATGAGGTTACTTTTGAAGTCGGTTAAAAACGAGTACATTGTCAATATAGTACACATAATACGCATTATTGACGATATTTCAAGAACTACTGATCAGATCTTGATCAAATTTTAATAGGACCAATTGGAAAGCAACATCTTTCAAACTAAAAAAAAATCGAAATCGGTTCACGTGGAAAGAAGTTATGAGGTAAATAAAAAAAAATACCGTCGACTTTACCTCCTCCTTTTTTGTGAAGTCGGTAAAAAAATTTTTTTTTACTACCTAAGCTTGACAATTTAATAGGCATCGACCGTTCTATGAATAGACATCATTTAACGTGGATAGATACTAATCGTAAAATAATAATTGGCAGCATGACATATTCCCAATCAGCTACCAACATAATCATTTTACCTAATGGAATGATGACACTAATAAACATAAAAAATCTTTCAAGCCAGTTGGTAAACCAGCATTAAATTGAAATTCATTCTCAAGATAGTTAATATAAATTTAATAAATAGGTTTATGCCTCGATTCTAGTATGGAACGGCTCCTAAATAAAATTAGAAACTTAAATAGTAGATGTAGGGCAGCTCGGCAATTTTATAACTATGTTCTTCATTACTTTTCTTATTACAGAGCACGATATATTTATAGCATGATAGGCATATTATATAATTTATGATTAGTTATCGTTTGTTTGACCTAATGGTTCAACGCTACAAATATTTTCATAATATTATTTATGCAGAGATATCTTGATTTGTACAACAAGTCGAAAGTAAAACCCTACTATAGTGTGTAAAATGGCTTTTTATATTTTAAAACAAAAAGTAAAGATGTTCTTATGCCATAAACGTATTCTATTACAACATGTGTGTTATATGCAAATATTTGGTTAATGGTATTTTAGCGCTCTCATTTGATAGGTACCTCGAAAGTATTTGACAATATTTTTTGCTTCAATGTTCTTATAGGTATGACACCTATGACACGCAAACAATTGGTATAAATTCAAAATTTCCCTTATAAAATGTATTTTACTAGTTTTATTAGTTTAGCCGCTGTAAGTGAACATACGAACATACATACAAACGCTGCTAAAATCATTAACTTGCTGTTTACTTCGTCGTAATCAGGTAAGAATAACTTTTAAATTGAACTCAACATTTTAATTTATTTATAAAGAACCTTTTGACATAGATTAGGCATAAACATGTAGAGGCACTGTTTACGTATATGATTGAGATGCAGTAGATCTGGAATTTGAATATAACGCAGCTGAAAATGAATGAAATGATACAACCAGGGAAGTAGATAGCGCGTCACAACTATTTGAGGACAAAAGCAATCGGTTAAACTAACTGCGCAAATTCTACGATATCAATCGGCACATGCATGTGAGCTGACCTATTTAAAACTAATGCACCCAGCTCTGAAGCTCACTTAGCAGGCAGTTGGCACACCCAATCAGGTCATCGCATTCACTACCCATCACAACGTAACTCACAAAGATAGAAGATACTTATAGACTTCAAAACTGAATCTGACTTACCTTGCGCGAGAGCTAAATAATAGGCTTAATGCTCACATTAAGTTGAACAAACATAAAACAACCAAAGTAATTAAACCAGCCGTTATTCGAGCTAATAGTAAATAAATATCAAAGAAGAGTCTCGTAAAACAAACAGAGGCAAATACGGTACGCGCACCACTCGTGGACCTTTGTTTGTATTGAAAGATTTACTTTGCCGCATCCGATAATGTCGCCAACGGAATGTGTAATGTAGTTGTTAGATAAATGTTTGTCTTTTTACTTCGCGATGAAACTTTAACACAGCCTTTTTTTAATTTACCGTGTTAGTGTTTGTGGGTCAGATTCTGTGTAATTTTGAATCAGTCGTGTTGTTCAAATTCCAATTTGTTTATTCACATAGACCACAAAAAGGCATTCATGAAAGTTAAAGACTCTAATAGTCTGATTCGCAAAATTACAGCCACGAGAAGAACCTGGCTAAACGTGGGTGGGACAATTTTTTTTTATGCTGTATAGGCAAGCATTTGACCACTGATGGAAAGTGACGATGGGACATGCTTGTCTAGAAGGTGCCTATTCACTCTAGACTTGAAGACATAGATTTCACCATACGGGGAACAAAGACGCAGGCAATGACTTCCACTCCTTCGCTGTACGGATGATAAACGTAAAAGCGAAACGCTTCGAGCGAACTGGAGGTATGTCAACTATAAATTGAAGACGTTTAACAGTTGCCTCATTGTTTGATGGACAAAAGGCAAATGCAGGAATTATATCATGTAACTTCAGAGCAGACTTCAAAATGTAAACGATATAATACGGCTTGCTACCTAACGTCGCGCGTCGGTTAATTTGATGAATTTTTTTTTTAGTAGTAGGTACATCACATCCAATACTTACCAATACATTAATTATCTTGAGCTAGGTACCTACATCTGATTCTATATTATGTAGTCGTCAGAAAGCGCTTGTGCAGTTAGCCGCCAGGCTTCCTTGTCATTAATGTAGTCATTACTTTTGTAATAGGCTTTCTTAGTTAATGCTCGTTTTATTACTGATTTAAACTTTCCCAGTGGTAATTCAGTCACAATTGTAGTAAATTTATTGTGAAATCTAACCCCATTTGCCATAAAAGATGAATTCCTTCAATTAAGTTGAATTTTTATGCCTGTCAAATTCCTATGATAATAAATACAATATTATTGTAATAAGAAAATTGTGCTCCTACCGGGATTCAAACCCAGGACCCACGACCGGCGCAGAAGGCAGAGACTCGCCCGTAGCTCCAACTGGTCGTCAAAATATCAAATTATGAAATATTCTAGATCTCTGCCCTTTTAGTAAGTATATCTAGATTGCCGTTATTATAATAATATAATATGTTTTAATTAATAACTCAGTCAAGTAATAAAATGTATCATTCAGATACAATCTACCGGTCAAGGTGATCGTGATAACAAAATACAGTAGTGGAACTAGGGCAATTCTTGCGGTACTCCTTTTGAACTTCTCTACTTGTACCTATAAAAGATTCTCTTTGAGATAACGTTGCCGGCAGCTACGTTTATTTTTCTCAAAGGGTTAACATGTTTGACAATCTGAATGATGGAAAAAACTAGCTTAATAAAAAGTCGACAGTAGTACATTATCGAAAGCTTACGATAGATCTAAAGTTTCACCCGTTACCTTGTTTACTATACACCGCTACTGTTGGTTAATGGATGATGCGCAGCCATTCTGTTGCATATAAATAGATGTTCGTGCGGTCCCCCATGGAAAACACGTGTCCTGACACTGTCAGCAGGTGAAGCAACTCGAGATTCTTTTCAACGATAACTTACTACTCTGTTAATCATTGTGGTCTCAGAATGAGTTTTATTGGTGGTAATAAAATTTAGTATTCTAAGGACTGATTCAAATATAGAGTTAAATATAGTTTAAGTAGTTTGTCGCCTTCCTAGAAGATGGCATTAGGTAGGCTTATGAGTATCTTGAAAGGAATGGTTAATATAATAGTCTTGATAGAATTCCGCGTGGCGATCCTTATTTGATGAAGAGGTATAGGTGACATAATCATGGGTGCGTAGGCGACGCCTCAGGTTGCCGCCCACCGCTTCCGTCGTGGAGGCGGCGTTACAGCACCTGATCATTGTGAGGCAATAGACTAAGATTATCTATTAAACAGTCACAATGGCAATAATTTTACGTTTCGCCATCAACAGACATACAAGCTTCCGAGTACGAAGATCTCAACGAAACGGATTAAGAAACTGAAGAAAACAATACTAAAACAAAACTGACTCTAAGAAACTTTACGCATGCCAAGAAAGGCGCGATTAATTAAGAGCCAGGGATCAAACAAAAAAAAAGCTAACTTGCTCCACGCAATTGATACCGACGTTGATTGCTTCGTGATTGATTGATGGAACAAACACCTACATGTGGGTGTACACAATGAGAGTAGTTCTATTTCTACTGTAACGGAAGGTATTGCAACATGGAACGGAATCGAGGACAGATCAATGAGGGCTTAATTAAGTATCGATATAGATAGTAAAATATGACAAGAACCCATAATAATATGTAGATTTTAATTACAGGCAGGTATAGTATGAGAATCGAGTGTCAGGACGTATGTGCTACTTCTAGCGAGGTTGAGTCCAAAATAACAAACATAACACAGACGTTTTTGAAAAACAGGAGATCCATAGGGATGAAAAAGATTGTCGATGTTGATAATAATGACTTTGACGTAATTGTAATCTGGCTGTAGCAACTGGTTTGCGTTAGTAATATTGTACCTATCGCATAATGGCTGCATACCTCATACGTTCGTATTACTCATTGTTACTATTAGATAAGGTGACCTTTGCTTTGACTTTTTGCCGCGTCATTAGTTGTATTTTAAACGAATAATTTACAACCAAACTATTTCTAAGCTGTTATGATAAGCTTCTATTTTCCTCATATTGGTAGGTATACAGTTTATATGAAGAAATATCTGTAGGACATAACAAATGTCAAAGGAATGACGCCGTTTGCATTCCTGAGTTGATAAGTTATTGCTAAAGTCGTAAGGAAAGGCATTCTACATACTATTAAAGATCAAAGACTTCCTCGTATATCTGGAACGGAGAGGTTAAATAAAACTCAAATTTTAGAGAGGATTGTGATTGCATTGCACTACTAAGACGACAGATTTATGGACTAGCAAAAATTAATCTTAAAAGAACTAAGTTGACAAATTAGTCATATATACACGAATGTACTTCTTTTTCTTGCACGTGGTTATCTATAATAATAATTAAAATCACAATAAAGAACTAGTTGATGGAAATATCACTATATAAGTAAAAATTTAATTCAAAGCAGTCACAAGAAACCAAATTACGAAAGAACAATAATCAGACTTAAATAAATTTTAAAAATATTTTATACGTCGAGCTTTGAGCTACGTGTTAAAGATCTTATCGGTGTACAAATTGTGAACACATATGAAACCGGTACAATCGTCGCACTCGGTGAAATGGGGGCAATAAATAGAGACCTTTATTGCGATGAGTTCAATACTGAAAGCCCATTCACCATTGTTATCATTGACAATCACAATAAGTCACAACGCGCTGGTAAAGCTACAATCCTATACGACCGCATCTTAACCATCTGAATATACAGTTGACCCACTTCAACATCGAGTATTCCAATCCAACCCACGAGACAAATTTATTATTCGCACCGTAAAATGACCAACTATAATTGCTACAGACTTTAAACGAAGTCCAATATAAACAACAGTGAACAATGAGAGCGTGCAATACAATCCAAGATTATGGAACCATGTGATTTGAGAATACAATAGAACACGTGATGAGTGTTGCAATAGAAAAATATTCAAGTTAAATATTAAACGTAAACCAGTTATCCTAATATTAACGGTTTCTAAAAATCAAAATCGTTTATTAAAATGGGCCCAAAGAGGCATTCATGAAAGTTAATGACTGCATATAAACAAAAGTACAAAAAAATATAAATCTTACATTATTGTCACGCGTGATAGATTGATTTTCAAATGTAATATCAAAATACTTTTAATTGAAACCTATCTCATATAAAAATAAATATAGAAATAACGTAGGCACGGAGAATTAAGACCAACTAAACGATACCTCATAATGTACTCGTATGTTCCATTCCCTTTAATAGTTATGAAAGAACAGACAAACATATGCTGCTAAAATCACCCTTCTTACGTATCGCCTAAGTCTTTTTTAGATCTATCATACTTAGAGAACGTTTGACAACAATCTCACCTGATTGAAACTGACGATGCAGTCGAAGATAGAGGTAAAAACAAACAATGTAACACAGCGAATCATTTTTAAGAAAGAGAAGAAGATAGAGACATCTGAAATAACAGGAAACCGCCTGTTATTAAAACTTTGCGTGATCAAGTTACATCTATCTAGGGAATGTAACACATAACATGCAAAGTATAGGAGTGTAACTCAGCCACGACACGACATGTCAACAAAGAGATAATTACAGTTAACCATGTCATTTATACACAGTTAACATTTCGTGAACAAACAAAAGAAGTGGAAACAATTGAAAATTATTACGATTGTAATCTGTGTGGTTGAGATGGTATCTTGGAGTGCGTGGTCGATATGGAAAGCTGAACGTAAAAAAGCTCCCACACGGTATAAAATATATCTTAAGGTTGAATAGAAGGGCCCATTCATTGAACGCTATTCATTGACAAATCACAGCTGTTTGTAGTATTTGTGCCGTTCGGTTCTTGCTATACTAGATTAGATAACAATCTTATTGCTTTATTTATTTTGGTTGCTGCATGCTTTTGTTAAGCCTTTTTTCAATTTATTTGATATTCAAAATAATTGTAAAAATTTGCTATCCACGGAAAATTAATATGTTCATTTCAAATAGTTGTAGGAGTTGTAGAGATCTTACCATAAAAATGCTCAGTTTTTTTAGTATATTGTTAAATATATTATATTTATGCCGAATTCCGAAGGTAGTCGAATTTGTTTCTAATTCTTGACGATAGGTGATCATAGTGTAGTACAGATTTCTCGAAATCGATAATTTGATAACGCAGATCTATTTTCTGATTATATTCTTTTCTATACTGAATAGTAATTAACATTATCAAAATTGCCACAGATATAAAATAGCAAAAACATAAATCTGCCGCATGTTATGTTGTTGCTATTTTAAGGCGTTCGATATCATAATTGTTATCTTCAAGCATAACAATTTCACAAAGTATTCTAGTGTAAAATAATACGTATACTGGTTTAAATTTAAGATCTAAGTTTCTGGAACAATGATACAGCGGGTTTATAACTTCATATGAAACCAGATACAAAGCCTCTTGAGTCAACGACTTATTGGATCGCTGTACAGTATTTCACATGTCCATGATTTTGTTTTCTCTTTTCCTGGCTTGTCGTAATTTTCGTGTCAATTTATACATAAAGACAGAGTTAACTATAAGCTTAGTGGTTATGCGGTTTGTAGGTTTTTTACTGTAGATGTAAGGAAAACTTGTAAATTTATTACGTATATTATATTAATATGCTGCATTCCTTGCGAACGCTAATTAGACCTACACAGCACCTACACATTGGTATTGATATTTTTCGATGAATAATGGAGGTAGAAAAAATACATTGTAATTACAATGTTATTGATTTACATTCTACATTAATATACATTATAAACGCAGAATAGACTAATTGCCTTACCATTGTAATGTCGCCATTTTCCTCACCGGGCACGTATGAGGCATGATATAGAATGTATTGAAATATCGAATGAATTTAAACATTCTAAATTTCAAATTACGCTGTCGTAGACGCCAGAGACACTCACCTTTACCTGTAAAGAAACAAACGACAGTTAGAAAAGATAGTCATCCAAATGTACAGTTTATGGTATACAGGAAACATTCGTTTATTAGCTAGACAACAATTATTCGTAATAATATTAACATAAACTTTCCCTCTCGCCCACATTGGAATAATTTGTGGCCGAATGAACAGTGAAAGTGGTCCTCAAGACAAATAAAAGAAATGAACGCATATCACTTGATGCATGGAGACGTGTTAAGATCAGATCATTCGGAGTCGTATATCGGAGTCATTGATTATAATATGAACGATGAAAGCAATATTTTATAGTAGTAGGTATAAGCGAAAGGTGAGAACGTGAGTAGATTAAAGCAAGCGATACTAATAGTAATAAGTTGGGCACAAGGAGAAATGTTGCCACAAAATCCGGGAGCACTGATTCTATTAGTATACAACAAGCCATTAAAAACGAAGTGCCCGAGTCTAATACTTTAGCATTGTAAGTATGCAAAGTAAAATTCAAACATTACATAAAGCACTAATTGATATAATAATATCACAGGCTAGATTTGTAAAATCATAATGACTAACAAAATTTTAGATATCAGACTTTCGTTGTCAAGAACGAAAGCAGTGCAATAAAAGATAAACAGAGTGAAACAATACGTTTAGTTCGTATCTGAAGATCAGACAGATCAAATTTCATTATTTGTTGGAAGTTCATTGGCTTTGTTGAAGATGTATCGTTTCACTAACGACCACTAACAGACATCAAATTGCAATATTTAAAACAGCTTAGAATCACTAGGTCGTAATTAGGAACAATCTGTCAATATAGATAGCCTATCATTATTTGCTCTACATTCTCGGTAGCCACTACCGTAACCGGGTTTGACGCGATACATTTCCCTACTCGCGAACTTGGCCAAGCTAACGAATCGGACCAGTCAGTGGGTGTAATTAACGAACAATTATACCCTCAAAACTATTAGCGAACGGTATCTAAGCAATTATCTAGAGCGTTCCGAGTACAGACTTATCATTCTTTGAGGAGAGCAAGGACAATGAACTCTTGTTTTTCGATTCTGTACTTCGTTTGCCGAATGTATTAATGCAATAACATATAAAATCTCAGCTAAGCAAATGTTTGACAAATGATAAAGCGCTTAGCACGGAGCGTGGGTAGAAAGTAGCACAGAAAATTGTTGACGATGAAACTTGTCTATCTTATCAGCTCCTTCCTATTACAGTTCGACAGTTTTCTCACGATGCTGACACACGTTACAGGACAGACAATTATGTAGGGGCGTCAGTATTCGAGGAACACGATTTCCTTAAGATCCCCTCGGCGTGTAGATGTAACTATTTGTCAATTCTTAAAATAGACGAGGGTTTAGCGAGCCGTCATCATCCACTTAGCACATTCGCCAATCGCCATCTTGGTCAATCAAGTCGTTAACCTCTGACTGGACACTTATAGGTACTGTAGGTTCGTGGGGTTTGTGACCGTTTTAAAACCACAGTCAGAAATCCGAAACTGCATAATCTGAATGCAAACAGACGATCCCTTTATGCTCCACGCGTCATTAACTTCTTGATTGGGCGCATCTTATCAAATGAAGGGTGCATTGCCTCTATCCTCAACATGTGTCACAGTTCTGTACATGTCACATTATCCAGTGCACTTACGTACAAAAGCTCTCTGACGTCAAATCTTTACAATTGTGAACCCAGTATGGCCGCCAGCTGTTTAGCCATCTGCTATTGTCATTCCTGCGGTAACGTAAATTAATTATTCTTGCAATGCAGGCGCCCGCGCCCGTCCGGAAGAGACTTACAACATAATGTTTTAATCTAGGCTTCGAATGTTGCAGTAAGCTGTCTATTGGCGTTGATTCACGAAGACATTGGCATTCGCGGTTCGTGATTTATGCATACGTGACTATAATGACATTATAGGCACCTAGAGAAAAACTAGTCTGAGTACTGTAGCAAATAGCTTCGGTATTAGTGTCAGCTTTCTCAGTTTGGCGATAGAGTGCAAAGATCTTACGTGTTCTTGTAACTACATAACCTCGAAACCTCTACCATACGATGCTTCGCGGAGAAACTTTAACTTCAACTTTAAACGTTGCTATAGCGGCACCTTAGAAGTCAACGATGAGAAAACACTTAAGCATAATTGGCCATTTTGCATCGACTGCATCATGTTACAAGTTTTACAACGTAGCTTCACCAAGATTTCTTTATTCCTACGACGGACACTCGTTACGAAATCGCAATAACGATAAATAAAACCAATTAGAGTCTAAACAATTGGAGCGTGACGACCGCCTTGTCATGTAGAAAACTAATCAGACGTACGTATAGTAAATTGATGGTTCGTATCGTTTGTATCCGAAATAAGGCCCTACTAACATTATGAAACAATGAGTGTACAGTTGACAAGTCACGTTTATCTACAGTTTAAGAGCTACGACAAAGATGCAGTAATTTGCGCTCATCCCAGTTCATCTCAACTAGGTTCATTTACGACGACCATCGGCCCACTTAACTTTATGTTCGTCGAGATATTTACAGCCAGTGTTACTGTTTGCCGTGCGTTTATTGCACATGTGTTATCTCTATCTAAAATAGGTGACAGATATATTGTGCAGTCTACTTTGACAGATTTTACACGTGGGAATTCGTAGATAGATCGCAGCTTTGATAAGGAAAACATTACGTGAAAAGGTTATTTTGTTTAAAGGATTGAATTCATTCAACCTTCTCGAATGCCGTGACCTACATTGCGTTTTATTATTGGAGGCTGATCAAGCATCGTGTTTACGTACAATGATACAAAATGCAGATTACCGTCCGTTTGTCATGTGATTTAAACGCTTCATTATCTGTTTTTTTTATTCTACATTGTATAAACATAGCATCACAGAAGCATGAAATTGGTACTACCTCATACTTTCAGTAGTTTGCTAATTCTTGTCTAAAAGAGGTCATTTAGGGTGGTTAATGTGGAGATAGTGGTATTGGAGACGGGAGATAAGCATTAAATTAAAGATAGAATAGAGACGATAAGCGTATAGAGCATTTCAATGCTCGTGTAATGACCAGGTTAAAATTACTCTATTCAAAGCGTATTGTCAGGGCATGTACACTGGTGGTCTGTGGTTCAGCTGTTCCCAGAAGTCACTGGACTCTCTGCGCGTCCAATATAACAATGTGTTCAGGATGATGTTGAAACTCCCCCCATTTTGCAGCGCCTCCGGTATGTTTGCCGAGAACCACACTGATGGCTTCCATGCCATCATTAGAAAAAAGGTGGCGTCTCTGGTGAGAAGGCTTCGGGGGAGTGATAATAGCATCCTGAAAGTCATAGCCGATGACCCGCATGCACCTGTATTTAGGCATCTTGTGCGAACCATGATTTCGCAGAAGAAGCCTCCGAAATACATGACTTACTAAGTTACTGTCTTCCTTATAAGTATAAGTACTAACCTTATTGTATTTTATTGTAAGTTTTTATTGTATTGTATTGTATTGTATTGTAAGTTTTTCATAGTTAAGTAAGTATAGTATAGTTTTTATTGTATTGTATTATATTGTAAGTTTTTATAGTTAAGTAACTAACAAATATGGATCCTGTATTGTTGTCCGTAAATAAAAACATATTATTATTATTATTATTATTAATGCCATCACCTATCATTATGGCTCGAATTCGACGGATTTATTAATAGTTGCGACAGATAGCGTCACCTCTGTTATTACATCACGTCTGGGTGCGACTTTGTTAGCTCTGCAATATCAGTTGAATACAGCACAGTATACATATTAGTATTTATCTTGGTTACGTTCAAGATCACATTATCGCCAAGGAAATCTCCTTTTACAGACATCTTTGTAGGAGTTTTGGCATTTCCGGAGGTGTAGCAACTTTTTAGGAATACTGAAGGTTTGTAGTCTAAATTTCCAATGTATGTATCATGGAAACTTTATAACTAGATTGGGTCGCTTGATGTCACTTAACTGGATGACTGTGTTACGGTTTTCCTTGTAAATATAACGTCACATGCTGTGGTTTCAAATGAAGCTACTTCAGTAAAACAATAATTGAATACCTATTATATTGCCTGTTTCCAGCAACTTACCGTTTTGTTATTGTGATGCTTTATTCACCTAACACGCAGCCCGCATCTATAAACCATTGGTACTGGTTATATCATCAAGAATATTATACATGGTCTATTGATCGTTCACTGTTTTATAACAGCTTGGGGTCAGGTCATATCGCTTCGCACCCCTTTCCTTCTACTTCCCAGCTTTTAGTTCAATAATGATTGATGATCCATTACCGGTTCCGGCTAAAACCGAGAATATAAATGGTTTATAGCTACGTTTACATTTTGTAAAGCAGCAAAGTTTTTAATAGTAACTTAGCATTTTCAAGATCAGCAGTACACAAGATAGTACATTTTTTTGCAACTTATCATTATTCTTTCTGCTTGTATGTCTCAGTATTCATAAATTCAAATCGCTTTATTACCACAATCTTAAGATTACTTCGAGTTGAAGTATTCCAGGAAATATGGATAAGAATATTAATATCAAAAGACGTCTAAAACGAGTCGTTATAGATGTATTTAGCTACCAATGAGCGGAAGTGGTACTATCTTCCAACATCGCTTTAATTACAACTGCAAGAGATATAAGTATAATTGCAGCTGGTAAACTTTATTGCAAAGAGCTAAGATTTAAAATAGTTTGATCACTTTCTAGGCCGATTACGTGCATCGAGTCCTATGATCCTTGAAAGGAACTGTTGGCGCCATATTCTAGCGCTAGTTTTCATTGCGCCGGCGCAACTCGGGTCGTGCGCGTGCGCAGAGCGGATACGCGTACTATATAAATAGCCGATAGTCTATTTTTGTCGGGCCGCAGCACCCAGGCGCCCGCCATGTGCCTTACACCGTCGTCTGGAACTTTTGCTGCTTTAAATTAATTAAATACTTCGCATATAGAGTCACGTACAAAAAGGGCCACTGGTCTACTATGTTCATTCATTAGAGGGCATCCATGACTGCGTGACTCATGTACCACATAGTAACGAAGAAAGCATTGAGTCACAATTCAAGAATCTGTGGTCAAATTAATGATGTCATCAATGTATGACTTGAATTTTTTAAACTGAATTAATGATATGCTATAACGCAGGCGAAGTCGCAGTGTAGAGCTAGTATCATTCATATCATTAGTACCATCATTTTAATATTTCTTTTTTGTTCAAGATACAAGAGTTCTTCTGTATGTATTCGTAATTACTTCATTTGCAATGTTAATTTAGAAGTAAATACAAGTGGTCTGAGTGCCACGGCAAGGTCAGGGACTCACGCTCAGAGAAGTTTACAAATATTTATCTCTCCACTTGCCACCAATAACTACATTTCGCGTGGGAACACATCCCGCCACCATTTCAACTGTCGACAAGAACCCTGACATATATCGTTAATCTTTATCTCCAAGAGTTTAAAGATCAAAATTCGTTAACTGGTGAAATGCATGCACGCATTTTGATATGCTACTTGCAGTAGCAATGGTTTATTCCCAGAGACAGATTTTAGCACGTCTGTACTACCGGACTAACAACTCTCAGTTTCTTCATGTTTGCGGTAAAAATAAGTAAAACGTGAAACATGTTGCTTTGAATATCATGATGTTCCAAATCATAATCTTAATGACCATTACGACCACCCATACTGAGTAAATATTTGAATACACATGGATATATGTCTAAAACACTATAATTCAATATTTGATTAGGATGGATGCAGTCGATAGGGGTAATTAGCATTGAAATTGGGTTATTATGAAAGGTTTAGAAGTCACGGAGCGGTCACTAAGTCGATTATGAGCGTACAATGATGTTGTATGCGGGTGGTCCCAGATAGGGTTAATCTCGATTCAATTTCGACAATAAAGCTTTGTCGTTTGATAGTTAAATGCAGAGATGACTTGCGTATCGCATTCTCTTAAGTTACTGACTATCTATAATATATCTGATAGGCCAGCGTTTGACCACTACCACACCTGTTAGTAAATGTATTAAAAGGGCAAAATGCAATGTATTAAAAATAACATGTGATAAATGTGACTAGGCTAGAGGCTAAGCTCTAAGTTTAAAGAAATATATAATGCTACGGTATTTTCTAATCATCGAACGATGCTTTGGCAGATGTTCTTGATAGTGAGTTTTTGAACACATACATAAATAATGTAATTGATAGCCTCTTGACTATAGTCGATACTTGAATCACATTTTTTAAATAATTAAGTTTATGAATGAAGTATTTGATTATTGGTACAACGACAAAAATATCATCAATGTGGTGCATTTTAATGGTACCAAGGTACAAATGGAATAAATGGATTTCCTGTTACAGAAATGGAACAAATGGATTTACTGTTACAGAGAAAATAATTTGTTGATTTAGTTGTTGAGTTCATTGGATTTTTGTCATTAAAATTTATTCATTATAAAATCTAACTATGGCATACTTTCATACTACATTATTATAGTCGTAATATTGAACAATTCAAGCAAATCCGAAGCAGATTCACGCGATGACTCAAACGTGTAACATTTGCGATTTTAGCATCCCAGACATTCCGAAATCGTTTATCTTGAGAGTAACGTGTTATTAAAACATGCAGACGATATTTCAGCACAAGCCAGTTATGAAACGTGTTCAGCTGATGTTAAAACAATCATTTCTGACGTTGACGACGTTTTGGGCGTTGAATTTCTCAACCCCGACCTAAAAAAGAGTATCAAACTTTGATTCTTAGTCTGTAAATACATCATTATGGCTTCCAATCAGAATAATCGATTTCAATGCGGTTTTTGTTTTACCAAGTAGTGGTCAAAGATTTTTCTATCATGGATGGAAATACCGTCTTTTTCAAGGATTCGCGTTAGACCCATATCTTTGAGAACGCCCGTTTGCTTTCTTGATCATTGTTAGAACGTTATCACAATCATTTGCTATCTCTCAGAAGACCATAAAAGTAAGACTTGTGGTGCAATGCAATTGAATTTATTGCTCCAGCGAGTTGGGTGCGTCTGGACAGGGCGGGCGGCGTCTTTGAACGCCCTTCAAAGCCAATGCCCTTATAAGCTCCCTTCATAAAGTATCAGAGCTCTTAAATCCATTCGGTGTTTTTCCATAACCATTAGAAAAGTTTTAAACAATAAATTAAACTTTGGACCTTAACCAATAATTAATAACAATAACTTTACAAAACCGATACATAGCCGTATAATTCCACTTGTACTTATATTTATATACATATATATACAAATATAGATATATACCGATATACCATATACCAATAACATTATTAATATTTTTTTATTTTTTTTTATTGAACGTTACAGTGATAATACTGCGTAGTCTTGTGTATTTGTAATTTAATTTGTTTGACATTGTTATATTTATTGTTCTGATATTTAATTCATATTATTTTTATTATGTCTTTTTTATGATTATAAACTATTTTAAGAATTAATTAATAACATTTTCGACATGTAACTATTTTTGTTATCAATAAATGAGTATGAGTATGTTTATATTAATGCTCTATATAACAAATAAGGCAATCGACGAAGTAACAACTAATACGGTAATCATCGACCTACAAACGAATGGACCTCAGGTCTAATACAAACTTTATACAATAAGTTTACCGAACATTTTTTTTTGGTTTGAAAGATGTTGCTTTCTAATTGGTCACATTTAAATTTGATCAAGATCTGATCAGTAGTTCTTGAAATATCGCCAATAATGCCTATTTTGTGGACTACTTTAACGATGTTCTCGTTTAACCGACTTCAAAAGTTACCTCATAACTTCTTTCGTTTTGAGCCGATTTTGATGATTATTTTTTTATTTGAAAGCTAGTGCCTAGTAGTTTTTGAGTTATTGTCAATACTGCGTGTTTAATACGTTAACTCTGATCACGGTTCCGAAGATAAAAAGATGAAGTCGGTTTTTTTAAGCTTTGCTTGAGTTTAATTATTTGAAGTCGGTTGAAAATATTACACCAAAGCTAATATTTACCATCAAAATATTATATGGTAAAACTATGTATTCTCACCTGAGCTCTACATCCTTGTTTGATAACTTGAGCATTCAATAGCTTCCATACAAGAAGCGTTTGCAGCATTGTATGCCATTCCACAGGAAATGAAAAACAGAACAAAAACACGAATTTAACCGAAATAACTGCATCAAATGTGTATGTTTCCTGCTCTGCAATAACAAACATCTGATCATGCTTATGTATAATCGTGGAAGCAATAACATAAAACATACACATGTGTGGGTAAGTTAACTTCCTTGCAATCGTAGGTATATGTATGAACGGTAAACTATTTTAATTGGATCTATAATCTATACTAATATTATGAAGGGTAAAGTTTGTTTGTTTGTATGTATGTAAAAGGTAATCTCTAAAACTACTGATGCGATTCTGAAAATTCTTTCACTAATAAATAGCTTCATTATCACAGAGTGTCATAGGCTATGTTTTGTTGGGATAAAAGTTAGTTATCAGTTCGAAATAATAATATTCGTATGACAAGTCGGAGAAAAAATTGCTAACTTTCCGCTTTATCGACGTACGCTGACTAAATATATAGCGGCCTGTGTTTAGTTGGCTTTTTGAGACAATCAGTATTAATCCTTATCAAAATAAACTATTTCATCGTCTTACGTAGTTCATATAGATACAATTTGCTCTTTACTGCATATGATTTGGATAAACAGTCCAAGAGAAATCGTGAAATTTGTTGCGGGAGGACGGCGGGTCTGAAATTTAACGACACGTACTACGAATTCCTGCACATAAAAAAATAGCGGATTTTGTTTTGTTGGCTGTTTTTAACTTACACAATAAGGAGGATACAAATTCGACTGTTTTATTTTTGTTTTGTCGGTTTTACTAGCCGTGCCCTGCGGCTTCGCCCGCTATTATCAAGTTAAAAAGTAGCCTATGCGTTGGGTATAATCTATGTACCTACATTCCAAATTTCATCGAAATGACGTTATCACGTAAACTTATGGTCCGTAAATCAACTTTACAGACATCCATTTTTTAAGTCAAATTTAGAATCAACTTATTGGAAGTTCATTTAAAATAGCACCGTTTTCTTCCATTATCATATCACCTCTAAACATAGGTCCGTAACCTGATCAAGTAGAAGCATTACGGCACCGTAAACGTTTCAGTTACCGTAGTCTAATTCTATCACCATCTGGAAGCCAGTAGTTGCACAACGCACCTGAACGTAACCAGGGTTTGAGCTAGGGGCATCATATGAGGTATTCAACGAGCGCGGGCGCCCCCGCTTCATAGCGATAATTAACGACCCAGTTGGCGCGGTGTACAAATCTCTGCGCCGTGGGTCCTGAATTCGATTCCTGACAGGAACACAATTTCCCTTCCCACGGGAGATTTCGCTTCTGGCTCTGGGTGTGATTGTGTTTGTGATATGCAAATGTTTCCGGCACCCACGATACAAGTCTTTGAACTTGGTGTGGGGCTGTGAGTGTGAATGTGTTTGTTTGTTAGTTAATTTTGAAATAGTCAAATTTTTATAATTAGTTGCCAATTATCACACACTTTTTATTGAGTACCAAATAGAATGTACCTAACATCAAAACGGCAATCACGGTTCCGGCAGTTATCCTTGAGAGCCTGCGTATTCCAGGTCTAGTGTGTTTACCAGCTTCGATCACATCGTCACTTACCATCAGGTGAGATAGTGGTCAAACACGGGCCTGTCACAAATAAAAAAAAAAAGAGGTCAAACGTTTGGCATATATGTTGTAGGCATAATCAGAGAGGGGGCAAGTAGCCGACATACAGCCGATAGATTTCCTGATTACAAGGCCCTTCGAGAATATACCACCTATCTGAAGTTCCTTAGATACGTCCCCGTTCTCGTTTCGCTCTTCGGTCATAATTCGATCAGCTATGGATCCGGAGTATGAACTGGAACGCATTGTGGATGCGTTTTACGATGTCTGAGGTACGTTGGTATCTAAAATAGTCACTTCAACGGAGTGGCGGAGTGAGTTGGCATAAGGACCGGTTTTAATAACTGAGACTATTTAGTTCTGGTGTTGACGTCCACTGAGGATAGTCTTGAGGTAGGACTATGGACGACCTTGCTGGCACTTGGCCCTATTGATCTTGTTGGTTTCGATTCCCGGTAAAAGCACAATAATTTTTATAATAAATGGTACCCAGTAGATGAGCATTTTAATTTTTGGTTCTGGATGTAATTGTATTATTTTTTTATGCTGGATAGGCTAGCATTTGCCCAGATGGAAACGGTGTGCATATACATAGGTATATACCCCCGTTGTTGCAAATAGTAAGGTGACGCCCATATCTACAATATATTACTATCAAAAGAGGTATTTTCTTGCAATGATTGTAAACATTTTAAAGCTTTCCGATAAGGAAATTTTAATGACGATCTTTGCTTATACGGGATTTCTAGGTTGAGCACTGCCTACGCGCTGTAGTGCAAAATCGGAGTACCTACTTGAAACATCTACCTGATAAATAATATTTTGTAAATAACAACAAAATATTTAATAAATAACTTGTGTCGTGGGTGTCGGCAACACTTACACCATACACAAAATTACACATAGATCCAGAACCACAAAATTGCTTTTGTAAAAAAAATTGTGCGCCCGGAACCCCGCCTTAGAAAGCAAACTTATCCTCTTCGCCAACTGACCAGTTGTCAATGTAATTAGATAACCGCCCGCATTAAAATGTAGTATTTGTGTAATTCTTGGTCACCATCTAACTAAAGCCAAATCGGTTCAGTAGTGTCGGCGTGATTGAGTGGCAAACATTCAAAACTTTTACACAAATATAGTATACTATAGCTGTCCCGGCGACCTTCGTTCCGCGTAACAAACAGTCAGTGAATGTGCATGTTTAGGTAGCCATACCCGGCATGTGTTACAATGCCACGTGACTATATTATTACATCCTTCATGTTTATGTTTGCCTAGTACTTTACCAAATCCGAGTAACGTATGATTCCGTATTTATAGGTGTAAAAGTCTTTTTTTACTTACACCTATAAAAAAAGTAAGGTTCCTAAAAAGTCCTATGTCCGTCTCCTGGTTCTAAGCTACCTTTCCGCCAATTTTCAGCCAAATCGGTTCCGCCGTTCTTGAGTTATAAATAGTGTAACTAACACGACTTTCTTTTATATAATATATAGATTAGAAATTAGGACTAGGATTCGTTTAGTTAGTCGAATGCAGTACAGAATACCTAATCACCTAACCTATATATATTATGTAAGAAACTAGCGGACACTTTAATTAAATTAATCAAATAAAAAAACATTATTTAAAGGATCTAATTGTGAAACTAAACCATTCTTGATTCCAACAAAAAATATTCACAAGATCAGATGAGTTTAATCACATAGACACGTACAGAATAATTATTTATTTATGTAGCTATTTGCCTTACTCCTACTCAATGTACTTCTTTACAAACAATACCATGTTGTGAAAGAAAACAAACTCCTAGAAAATTGACTCCCTACAAATTTAAAATATGTATACACTTAAATAACAAATTGATGATAACGACAGACAATAACAGCAAAAAATATTATTATACAATAACCATTTCTAAGAGAAAACAATCAACACAATTGTTTACAGTTATATATCAGCAGAACAGTATGTAACCTTGGCCCAGGATTATTTAAAACGTAAATGATGTCACATTTATTAAACGTACGTTGTTATATTTCAGAGAGGTCGTTTGACGCACAGTACGGCATTATAAACGTAATAACACTACGCAAAATGTTCTTATTTAACTGGCAACAAGTTATAGGGAATTCCCGGAGCGCTATTATGGGACTTTACATACAAACAAAAACATAAACACTCATAGCCACACACTAACTTCAAATAATTGTACCGTGGGTGCCGGAAACATTCACATCACACACACATTACACCCAGAACCAGAAGCACAAATATCCATTGGGAAGGAATTTTTGCTCCTGCCGGGAATCGAACCCACTGCGCAGAGGGCGGAGACCTGTCCACTTCGTCAACTGGGTCGTCAACGTGAACACCTTTAATCACAGTCTACACTTTTGCAGATTTTTTTATTTTTTTATTTATTTAATAAAAATTTTACATACAGTTTATAGTAGGTACAGTACCATTAAACCAAAAGAGGTTTGTGTTGGTACAGTCATTCGCACAAATTCACACTGTTTAGCAGTTATAGATAGAGACGCATATTGCATAACTTACTAGTACATCATGGTAGTTAAGCAAGGTCACGCGCTATAATTTTTATCTCATTTATTCAAACATCGATAAAATGCGCCTCAAAAAATCTAACTGGAAATGTAGTAAATGTACACATATAAAATAACTTTCCAACTGTTCTAATATAAAATTTAGGTAACTTAGTTCTTTGCTGTATATAGTTTTCGTTTAGTTTTAGATATATAGGCTATTGGCCCGTAGATAGCATTCTTCTTTTATTGGAGACGAAAAAAAATTGTTTTGATAATAAACATTGATGTGATAATAATGTCGTTTTTCTACCGACTTCACAAAAAAGTAGGAGGTAGTCAAGTCGACTGTATTTTTATTCATTTTTTTTTTCTATTTCCTATTTTTTCTTATTCTATTTTTTTAAATTGTGTTACCTCTTATCTTTGTTCCACGTGAACTGATTTTGAATATTTTTTTGTTTGAATGATGTTGCTTTCCAATTGGTCCCATTTAAATTTGATCAAGATCTGATCAGTAGTACTTGAAATATCTTCAATAATCCGTGATTAGTGCATCTAATCTGATCAAAGTTCCGAAGATAAAGCGGTGAAGTAGTTTTTTCTAAGCTTTGCTTGCGTTTAATTATTTAAGCTGTGCTTGCGTTTAATTACGATATTTTATCTTCTTTCCCCTGTTATTTTTGAATGTTCAATTAATATTTTAAGAAGGAATCCTTTCTCATATCATGCAGATTTTGAGCAATATTTCTATTGTATAGAAAATACAGCGTGAAAGCTATTTTAATTTTAACGTAGACTTATAAACTTATAATTGTTTTACTATTTCTTTTTCTCGTTTACTTTATATTCATACTAGCCGTTCCCCGCGGCTTCGCCCGCTATTATCAAGTTAAAAAGTAGCATATGTGTTAATCCTAGGTATAATCTATGTACATTCCAAATTTCATACAAATCCGTTCAGCCGTTAAAGCGTGAAGAGGAAACAAACATACTTACACACTAACACACATACATACAAACTTTCGGATTTATAATATTAGTAGGATTAGAAGTTTGCTATAAAGAAGTGTTTTCTAACTAGTAAACACTTCATGTAATAAAGTCCCTTTGCAAAGCATCCCAGTACCATTAGCACTTCATGCAAAAAACATTGCTTGAACAACTATAATTTGCGTAATGGAAAAGCAGACATAGGAGCGGCGACCCACCCATAGGCCTTGACTACAAAAGCAAAAAGCTTTGGTACAGCTGTTAAATTATAGCACACTAATTGCTAATAGAAAAATACACGTGTTTGATGATGCTCAAAGATATGAGTACCTATACTGAAGACCAAATTACAAAGTCTTGGTCATCGACGTAAGGTCGCAAGTGGGTATTCTATGTGCGTGTGCGCATGAATTACACGAGTTAATTCCCCCACGCACCTTTACTATTGAAAAAAAAACCCTTAAACGTCATCCATTTATAGTTGACATACCTCCAGGACTCTTAAAGCGATTTGCTTTTACGTTTATTATCCGTACGGAGAAGTGGAACTCATGTCCCGCGACTTTGTTTCCCGAACGGTAAAATCTGGGAGGCTTCAAGTCTAGAGAAATAGATCTCTTCTAGGCAACATGCTATATCTTCGGCTGCATCTTCACTTCCCATGATGTGAGAAGGTGGTCAAATTCTTGTCTATATAGCATTAAAATGATACGCAGAAAAGGCTAGACGAAACTAGCATGATTATAATGCTAGAATGCTTTCAAGACAAGAAACAAGTGACGTTCAAATTAATGTCACTTCTATTTAAGACACCGGGCGTTTATCGCAAGCAATTTACCCTAATGGCGATATAATAGGTATTAATGATACCGCTTTTAGATATGACGACCTTTTAAATGAGCTTCCTGCTGCTCTACCTCTCTGTTTTGATAGTCGTTTTAGAGACAAACATAGCAACCTCCAAAGTCTAGATTATACTATAATCTGTTACGCCAATTTAGATCTCTAAAATTTTAAACATCCCAAATTATATTTAACGGAATAGTCATTCGATAACTTTATCTTTTATAGAAGAGGCAGTAAAATACATTTTGTAGATTTTTTGGCAAAATATCAACAAGAGTCAGGAACAGTGAAAACGAAAACCGCGCTCCGTACACATTCAGAATGAAGTCAGACGATTATAAATAGAAACCGTATACGAATCGAGTATTGGTGTTTATTTTTTACGGCACGATTCAAGATTTACCGCCTCAATATGCCTCTAAATAAAACATTGAAGGTGTTCGTAAGAAACGCCAAGATTGCGCTCCGAAAAGAACAATAAGACGGCAAATTGGAATCACATATCAGAACCCAACGCTTTTAAATAGGGGCAGACATCGTTTAAGTTTATCGGAATAACAAATGAAGACGAGATTGATAACATTCTCGAATGAACAATTCTTCACGTCTTATCAGTGCAATAAAGTTTGGTGATACCATAAATAAAGAAAATATATTATCTCTTAATTCACTAGTAGTGTTGCAGCATGGTCGCAGCAAAATCGGATAAAAGTTTTACAATTTGTGAGACTCTATTCTATTCCATCCCTAGAATCCCCAAAGCTGTATTTTTATAGTGTCTGCAAACTTTCTCAATACTGTGACTCAAGTTTAAAGTTCAAGTACATATTGATATGCAGAATATTACATTTCAATATAATATACTTACATTGTGTATTTGCTCTCATCCATATTCCCATGAAGATGTTCCAGATATTTACAAGCGTTTGAACGTGCCTTTGGTTCCACGAAGTCATTCAAGACATTGAGAAATTAAACAGCTCCAGCTTATTACCTTATAAGTATTGGTTGTTCTCTCGATTTCTTGCGATGACGTCACGTGGCAGCCCGCAGAAAAACCGGTCGGAATCATGCATGACCGCTGTAGTGTAGAGTCATCTGCTATCTTGAATCACGTCGGCAACGTACTGGCTTAAGTAACATGTCATATTGATTCCGACTCAGTCAAGGGCTTCATATAAAGAGCATTAGTAACAGTTTAATGTCAATGCAAGAAACACTGAAGAATCGTCTTTTGTCTTCGTCTTTTATGACCTCTTCAACAATTCGACTCAATTCTACTAAGATTTAAGAGAAAATCACTCTTTGTCTAGCAAGACTGTTTACAATTCCAAAGGCGTCTCAGTAGTTCTAGTGGTTTATATTATGTGTCATATTGAATTGACGAGTAAACTACACAGCGCGTGTCAGTTTTGCATAACAATAGCAGAACAATGCGCCCCCTGTTCCGTTTTGCCAACGCTTGCGACGGAAAACATTGATTGCGGATTTGACATTTAATAAACGTACTTGTTCGCATTGCTCCCCTTTTCGCCACAATTTCTATTATCCATTTACAAGTATCCATATCGTATAACAAGCTTGTCTTGTTTTTGCCTCGGTCATTGCGATCTGTCGCTGGTTACACGGTCCTAGTCTCTGGGAGTGTGGACTCATAGCCTTTAAATATCACTCCGCAGCAATTTACGACTATTTCTGCCTGCAACTGGCCATTAGTGGTCATAGACTCTGGTGTTTATTACTAATTGGTCGTTTCGACACAAATAACGTGTCTGACGCTGAATGAACTTCATTAATATAATTTGGTAATTATGACACAACGGCGTTGACTGGACCATTACACATAGACGAACAGAATGTAAATATGATAACACACGTCTGGAGTTATTGTAAGGAGCACAAGTTTAAATTTCAAATAGGTATGCGTTTGTGGTAAGTATTGCATGTTGTGTAACGAACGTGACAATTAGACAAACGTACGAGAGATTATGGTTAAGTTATTTGGGACACGCTTCATAAGGCTGTCGATATCCTCTGCTCAGTTGCTCCAAGAATGTTTTGAATTCCGTTGACCTTTTGGCTACATAGGTTTAAGCTCATCAAAGTGCCGAAGATGTAATTGTGTAATTTTAGATAGATAATTTATTAGTTATTGTGCATGGATGGAAGTGTCGCAGCAATACCTCAATTAGCCAATGAGCTGTGGCCAAGGGTGGAATGCGCGCGACCGTTAGTGTCCGGCTCGGGTACGCAAGCCATAGTTGGTGGCACTCCTTCCACACCATCTTGTCACTGACCACTTTTATGTGCATTGATGACATTTAGATCAGGTATGATTGTATGATTCGCACAGTACATTGTTTTCTTGTGAAATATTGGAAATTGCTTCTATGATTATGTAGCAGCGTTTATAATGCATCTACAAGACGTGACAAACGATGACTTTTGTAGTAACATTTTCGATTAGTTACTGAGAAACTTGTGTTTAATTTTGCTAGAAGTTTCTTAAGAAAAGTATAATAAGAGGATAACTGACAGATTATTACTTTCGATATACATATTCGTTGATATACAATGTGTACGGCATGTCAATGGACTTTTCATCAGCTACATAGGTAATGGCCTATCAACCTACAGGACATGCTGTCACAAGGGCTTTATTGTTAATAGCTAGGATGTCTCATTTTATCGCGACAGATAGCACGCCCCCTCTTTACATCGACATGTCCTGATAAACATAAATATAAGTACAGTTGGATAATGAGCAACGTGGAATTTACCCAGGAAACTTAATTATCTGTATCAAGCAAATTATATACAATAATGTTCATACCTATCTACTAGGACCACACACAGAACATAGATTTTCCTGGACACAATAGCCGGGTTTTTCCTTTAGCGGCACCATTCTTATTTAAGCGCACAATTAATACAACGGATAATAAGGTGTTTAACCATAATGAGATAGCGGCCACTTAAAGTTCAAAGAGCTCGCCAGGTTTCAGTTTAATCACGAATCGATTTATGTCAGTCATTAAGCCAGTCCACATTTGGAATTAGGACTTTGTTGCTAGTAAATCGAGCGTCTATAAATGTTTACTTGGAACGCTAAAATTATCGAGGAAGTCAACGCCCTTAGCTACTGTGCGATTGGTCAAGTACCTCATGAGCATAGAGGAACAATGAGCGGATGATAAGGCGTTATCTCAGTGCCGGAGGGGGGTGCAGGGAGGGGAGGTAAGGGCACCGGAAACACGCGACCCGACATGGCGGCTTCACGGAACGTGCGTACGAGCATCCGTCTTCGACACCGAGAAAATAACGTAAACAAAAAGAACTAACTGTTTTTGCTATAATACCGTTGCATTGTAGCGTGTCTAAGTCCTTAGTCTTGTTTAATTTTTTTTAATGCTGTATAGACAAGCATTTAACCATCTCACCTGATGGAAAGTGAATGATGGAGTGATGCGGCCGAAGATGTAGCATGTTTGACTAGAAGATTTATTTACTCTAGACTTGAAGAATCCCAAATTATACCGATCAGGAAAAGACGCGGGCAATGCATTCACTCCTTCGACGTACAGATTATAGGCGAATCGCTTACCAGCTGAACCGATTTTGATGAAATATTCTATGGAACCAATCTAAAAGCATATCCTTTGGAAACAAAAAAAAAAAAATCCAAAGCCGAACTGAAAATAAACTACATTTAATGAAGTCGGTTAAAAATGGCGTACCTAGCCAGATTTTCTTGTGAACGACATTTATTTTAGATGGAGCAGCATTCTTATAAGATTTAAATCAGCATAGAATCTGATACACCATTAAAATGCTGTGCTGATGAACAAGTCGTCAGTAAGGAAACACGAATCAAACTCCTAGCTAAATACTATCTAAAGAATGTCTACTATTTATGTAATGTATGCTATCTTATCATGGTAAGGGATTATGCAAGCCAATATCGGCAACACAAGCAGTTTTATTTACGAAGCGCGTTATCAATGATAATTCACAAGACTTTCAATGTTAGGAATTAATTGTGTAACTTGGTCACGAAGTGTCAACAAGACACGATTAATGTTTGCGGTGCTTTAAGATTATCTAATGAAAATAGCATTTAGCAAAAACAATGTTAACTACTAGCAAAAGATATTAATACAACAGTTTGTAGTGCTCTTGCAGAGATGCATTGAAAAGTCAGTCATTCACACTCACAGCCCCACACTAAGTCTAAAGACTTGTATCGTGGGTGCCGGAAACATTCACATCACACACTCTAGGTAGGTTAGGTCTTTTGCAGAGTCCGCTTAGGTCAGTGCCACATCATTGCCAACCACCATCATTGAAACGAATCAGTGTTCTGACCCCTTATTACGTATCTCAGTTGCGAGCAGTTTCAAATGGAATTAAGCAATAATGAACCTTATTTCTTAGAGTTTTTGTCGTTTTTGAATTGAAATCGTTCGCAACAGAGATAGGTAGGACCCGTACAGTGGTGAACATAAAAATGGTCATAGTTTCAGTTAATTCATTGAGAAAATCTGTCACTTTTACTATTTGTTCGTCGAGATAAAGTCCCTATCTAGAATATTTGGCAAATTTTTTATCTCAGGTGTACACGTATGTATGTAAACTTTACAACATTCGCGTCTTAGTTATCAAAAATCGGTGCCTCTCTGACACTGTTAAAACCAGATAAAAACTATAATGAGCCACTTTTTTTTCTTTTAATTTTGGCTTCGCAATCTTGTACATTTAGCCAGTGTCAAGTAATATTATATTTGGGAGTCAATGGGATCAACGACTCAGTTATATTTAATTACCTGTCTCTCGTTTGCTTTCTGACTGATGAGATTTTAGTGGATTTAGCGGATCAGTAACCATTAACCACACGTCTATTTGTTTGTAGTTCTTTAACATTTTTGAGTTCTATTTCATGTTTGTTCAGATACATGTTTGAGCCTTCCAATAACGAGCTTCGGATGTTAATTCAATTAGAAAAATCGTGATCAGCTACTTTTTATCAACTTACCCAATGGCCATTCAAATGTCCAAACTTTTTTGGAACATTTTGGGTCTCTTCCAGTCTTTTATTTATTTATTTATTTTTTTGCACAATTTAGTTTGTTACACTTGTTTCTATCGAATTTATTTATTTTACTCCATAAGGTAGAGAACTAGTAATAGATACTTTATTATTCTTACCTAGATCCAAGCTCTTGTCTAAGACATTTGAGACATATTGAGCTCGCATTGGTTTCTATGTACATAAACTTCATGAGCTCGCATTGGTTTCTATGAACATAGACTTCATGAGCTCTATACAATTTTCAAGCATTTACTTTAAACTACTGTTTTGTAATTGCGAAGTTTCCTTTGACTACAACCATAGTACTTTTCTAGAGTCTTCTCTACAGTATGTATATCCTAAATTCCATTCATACTACACAGGGTCCAATTACAATATCTCCAGAAGCGTACGAACGACGAGTGTCTCTATTGTATCATTGTTTACATTTGGTAATCAAACAGGAGGCCCGAGAATAAAGCATATGAATTGAGACAAGTTTTGGGAGCAAGTGGGCGAATATCAGCGGCCATTTTGAAAGTTATCGAGTCAGATTCGCGTAGGTGACGAGTTTAAAATTGTTTACGTGACCGAGCCGTTTGCTAAAACCCATTCTCCGTATCAAGTACTGTCTATTTGAGTGCTTATCTACCCACTGCAATGAACGTTTTTATTACTTTAGATATAACTCGAGAGCAAAATCATATTTGTTGAGTAAATATTGATGCATTACCAATATCATTCCGGCGTAGTCTGGTACTCATATAATACATAAGGTTTAAAGAATTTGATTCTCGACTAGCTGTGCCCCGAGACTCCGTCCGGGTTGACTAAGTTAAATAGGAGCACATTTTCTTTCATACAGACCCTTGAACTGACAATTATTGATCGCGACTTATTCGAGGACGGAACTCCATACCGATTCATTTTTTACATTTTTAAATGATAATCTTTCATACATGCGGTTTGTGTGTAAGTATGTAAGTTTGTGTTCTCATCACACTGTTATAGTTGTACCTACTTTGTAAATGTAAAAGTTTGAATGTTTGTTACTTTTTCAGGCCAAAACTACTAAATCGATTTGGCTGAAATTGAAATAACCCATAGATAAGCTACATTTTTAGCAGGCGAAGCCGCAGGTATCGACTAGTAATTTATAAACGCACTGACTTTAGGCAGTCGCTATTTATTTCATAAAGTTGTAAATAATTTTAAAGTACGTCCTTAATTAAATATTTATTTCTGGAAATTTCACATGTCCCGTCGATAGGTAGTTCACCCGTTAGGTAAAAAACTTGGCCCTCTTGGCATAATCGGCCGCGAAGGACGTTCGACGCATGCCTTGATGGCTGCGTACGCGCATTCGTCATCTCTCTCTCGCGAATACAGTTGTCGCACTCTATCACTTTAATCAAGCAGGTATTGCTTTATTCCAGAACCAGTTAAAAGGCGAAACTGGCTTCTGAAGTATGATAAATATTTTGAATATTAATGCGATGCAAATTTCGCAACGCGATTTTACTTCGTAGTTGAGACTAAATGTGTTTTGACGTTTAGTAATCTTTTATGCCAGCGTTAGCGATTAAGTTATATAATTAGGAATAGTAATTAATTAAGTGCATGACCAATTTTATTGTATCTAGGTAGATGAACTATATTTTAATTAATAGACCGCATATTAAAAAAAATCGGTAGGTAATTATGCAAAATAGAGATTAAAAAATAAGAAATTTATATAATTGAATATTTTAGCACAAGAATTCTGTTAAATAGCAGATATTATTATAAATAAATAAAACTCTTTATTTCAATATATATGAAAATAAGGTACAATAATAATAATATTAAAAATAAAGAGAAATACAGTATGTTAACAATGACCAAAAAATTTAAGATATCACAATTAAACTGTTTAAGATATAATAAACAAATGATAAACATATTCATGGGCAGTTTTTTTTTTGTTGGGATAGTAGTCAACCATTATCCTATTCTGAATTTAAAAACGTGGTCTAATCCTACCTATTTCAGGGTCTCTAAAGCGCTAGACTATATATAAAACCAGTCGATTAACAAAAACATCAGTAAATTGACCTTGTTAACGTAGCTTTGTCCATGACTAATACTCTAATTGTGCTCTAGGTCGTGTTTTTACAGGAACTAATCAATCGGCAACAGTTAAAGTTTATAAATCAAATTTAAAAAAGCATACCAACCAATCACTAACTAAATAATCTTTCCATTAATAGCGGTTTGCAATTCAGTTATAAACCTAAGATCATAACAATCAACGGGATTGAAATGGTTGTGATCTGATTTGAAATTTAACGCCCAAGGAATGAGTTTCAATTTTGCCTGTTACAAGTGCTGATCTAATATGCGTAGCTTTTTAGACATTTGTACTATCATTAATTTTGCTTACTGTATATAATGTCTTTTGGTAAGTACTTTGTTTGACAAATATGTACATTTTACATTAAAACTAATATGTATGCAACATTAAAACCAATATGTATGCAACATTAAAACTAATATGTATGCAACATTAAAAACAATATAAATAAAGATCAATCTTCTAATATCTTACAAACGAAAACTTTAATTTTTATTGACATATTTGTTGAACGGTCAGATTTAAATAAGACAATCTATACCTAGTTTTTATTCTTTGTAGTATACAGCTATACTGGTATGATCACCATGTATTTCATCATGATGCTACATTCACTGGAAGCTCTCAGACACATGATAGTTTAAAACTGTACCACATCCAAAATCCAGCATTCAAACAACATTAAATCAGGATCTGAAGTTGGTGTGCAAAAATAATGCATTATATATCAAATAAATTTGCTTGCCAGATGCAAATAAATCCTTGTAGCTATAAAATATTCAAGCCCATATATGGATAAATGGTTGAGCTTCTATTAAGAATTATGACTCATTAAATGTTCGATGTAAATAGTCATAAAATAATGTATCAAAGGAAATACATATCAAGCATAATTTTTATATACCTACCTATAGTTTAGTCGCAGAATACTTAAATCTCAAAATGGCAAATTCTGCATACACCAAATTCTATAAATTCTAAAAAGGAATTATTCTTAAAATGGTCACAGATGGCCCAATTTAGGATAAAATACCTTTTACAAGTTGTTTGTTTTTCCATAACAACCTATGTGCTGTCTTTTGAAGCCCTATACAATAGAAGGGGGGTTATACATTGAATGTATTGTATATAACATATCGCATATCATTCTGTCTATGGCATCATAGCCGATAAATGACGGAAACCAGTATATATATTTTTTTGTTGTACCTAAGGGCTAATCTTTATTTAAATTTAGGCAATCCCGAGCATATAATATATACGGCAGTCAATAATATAGTACAAGGCTCGTAGTAAGTAGATATCTATTATCTTTTCTGTGATATGATTAGAATATATTAGTGACTTTTATATATATTTTCACAGATAATGAACCGCTTCAACATCAGCTTTGTAGCGTTGTTAGCAGGTGGGCGAAACTTTGTGGTAAAATTTACTCGCTACTGAGTTAGGACTTATTACAGTAGTTATTATCACTGGTAGGTACTGGTGATAGCAAGCAAAACACTGATTACAAGATTACAACTTTATCAAAGAAATAGTGACTTGGTCAAGAGATTCAAAGCATTCTATTGATACTCAGTTCGGAAGATTTGTCACAGAAGTAATCAAAATTATAAGAATAGTGCCCTGTACTCACCGAAGCTCTCAGTCAACTTGAGCATAACCCCGCCAATGTGCATGTCGCCTTTTACGACCATGGTCCGTTTCTCGGTCAAGTCCGTAACGTAAATCGTGAGGTTCCACGACCCATCGCCGACCACTTCACCGTCAGCCAGCATTTTGCACGAGTTATTGTTCACTTTACACTATATCGTCACTTCCGAAGGAGCATCGCGTTGTATCAGATGAATTGAGGATATACGTGCGTCTCACGAGAACACCAGAAGTCGACTGAATCAAAGAGAATACAAAAGCAACACGAAGATTGACAAATTGACGCATTAGCCACAGAGTACTAGCAACTGTGAAACGAAAATTACACTACACCGACACGCAGTCACACACGGTTGAGTTAAGGCTCAGATGTCTCACCGAGCGATACTCAACGCGTACAAAAAACGTAAGATTAAAAAAAAATGAATTATGATATAAAGTTAAAATTTACAACAAGTACATGTAGCTCGATTCAAAATACAATAATATGTATAATATCAGAACTTGCATGACAGTTTAATTTTGTACAATATATGCGTCTACTTTTTTGATAATCCACATCTCAATATTCGTTAAATCCATTTCATACTTGATCCTAGATACGAAAAATCAGCCGGCTGAAAACGCTAAATGAACTTAACAGAATATATGAACTAGTGCTTGCAAAATCAAAACAAAAAAAATGCTCCACTGATTGTAAGTCACTGTCAAATGTCAACGGGAATTCGAAAGCAATTGTCAATTTGACATTGTCAATCAGTAATCGTAAATGAATTATTGTTGTTGTTTCTAAGAATTTGTGATTTATTTTTCTATAAATCCAGTCTTCCCATATGCTTTGCACTAATTTAATTGTGTAGTTCTGCATTACACATGAACAGCAATTATACTTCGAAAGATATGGTATCGAAAAATAAAAATAAAGGTCTGTATCATCTTTACGTCTCCTTTGCGAAAAACTTGCATTTGCGCTATTGAGTTTACCTATAATTATTATGTTAATCCCGACGTTTATTTCCAGTTTTATCATGTTCTACACCCGAACATCGAGCCGACTCGCCATCCCGGGACAGTGATTCTATATGTGATTCTGAAGCCGCTAGTCCTGTGCCATTTTTATGTACACAAGACGGTGCCGAAGGCGAAACAGATGTCGTGTGGAACTTCTACACGCCGACATCCAAGAACACGGCTACGTCGCGTGTCAAAAACTCCACCCCGCTTAGCCGAAGATCCAAAAGAATATGCCGACCCACACCTATCGAAAAACCAATACCCAAGCGACGCCCTGTTAAGCCGTCACAGAAAAAGACTGAATTATTCCAAGAACTTTTAGAATTGAATCAAAATTTACACGAGCTGATGGCGAAGAAGCAAAACAATATAGTTCCGGAGAAACCCCAATCTGGTAGCGAAGACGACATTTTCAATGAATCTCTAGACTGTTCTCCGAAATGTGTTCCAAGAAGTAGTTCTCGTTGCCTCAGAAAAAATGTACTTAGCTCCAACTTTGGACGACCAGACCCTGAAACAGCTCTTGAATCAGACGACTCAATGAATGAATGTTTACTTAAAGCCAGTCAAATTGTGGAGGAAAGAATATTAAAACAGGACCCTGTACCAGCTAAAAGAATGAAATACAATAACCATATGCCCTCTGCCATAAGAACGGATATTAATCTTAAAATGGACCCAGATTCTATGGATGCAATCCTTCAAAGTATTAGATTAGAGTCACCAATAGTTAGCAAAGTAAAAAAATGTGACTCTCCTTGCATGAACAATGACACTTTTGACAGTTTAGTAGGTAATTTAAATGACAGCGCTTTGGAGCAGCTAACACAGATGCCCATAAAAGCAGATCCATCCAGAAATATATCAGTAAAAGCTAAAGACTGGACTATGAAAGAATTAACCGTACACAACAGTAGTCCATCATCAAAATCGTTTTTTGGGCGTCATAACTCAATGCCGGAGTCTCCGTCAGTTCAAGATTTGAATAAGCCTTCTACAAGTGGTATGGTGTTTGGGCGATATAGCTCCATGCCTTATAATAATGAAGAAGATAAATCATCAGGTACTTTTCCTTTTCCTTTTTAGTTATGTATAGGTTTAATAAACTGCCCAGTCAATTTCAATGTATCTTTAATTAAACATAAATATTATAATACATGTACATTTCTAGTGTAAGTAATATCCTAGAAGCGACAAATAATGACACATTTGTTTGTTTTACAAGCTGAGGCACTTTAACAAAACTGCCCAGTGGCTACTCTTAAAATGTATTAAGTGTTAAATCAAAATGTTGAAAGTAACTTCGATGTTGAATGATGAAATTACCATTTTAAGTCCTGCATTTAATTATTTATAATTTAAACTTTTATTTTAATTCTGGTTCCGCATTTTCAAGTAATTAATATTTTTCAAGTTAAGTATTTCAAAATATGTATTTGGCCAACACTATTACATCTAAAACCAGAAGCACAAATTTGTGCAGGTACTTGTGCTCCTGAATCGAACCCAGGACCCACTGCACAGAGGGCAGAGACCTGCCCACTGTGCTAACTGGGTCGTCTCCATAAGACTTCAAAGATATTCAAGTTGCCACTGGTCAAGTCTTGAGTGAATAGATATCTTCTAGGCAAGCATGTCCCATCTTCGGCCGCATCATCACTCCACCAGGTGAGATTTGGGTGAGAAAGTGGTCCGCATTAAAAAAAACATATGGACACACACATACAGAAGAATTATATATATGTATATAAAGATTGTTTTTCATAATACTTAATACTAACAATTATATATTTTATCATTGCAGTGCCAGGTGATTCTCCAATACGATGTACTCCAGATGAAATTAAAAAGAAACACCAACTTGCAAGAGAAAAACTAATGGCGAAACGATTGCTTCCCTTCACATTGTCTCAGCAAAGTCAACCATTATCAACTCAGCCGACCCAACAAACAAAGAAGAAAACTTTATTTCAGCCTAAGGTCCCTAGTTCTGTCAATGTCAAACAAATTAACATTCCTGTAAATAATGTAAAACAGATTAATATACCTGTAAATAATGTAAAACAAAATAATATCTCTGTAAATAATGTCAATTCGAAACAAACAAATAACTCTGATGATTTAAAACAGTTGATAGAAAAGAAAAGACAAGAGGCCTTGATGAAGTTAAGACGTCGACAGCCACATAAATAAATGTAAATATGTTTTTTGTTCGTAAGTGTCCATGTTTGATATTTATATTACTCTTCTATTAAAATTATGCTTGGTATTGAGAATGTGCCTATTCAGTTTAACATTGTGAACGTAAACATTTAATAATGTCTACGACATTTAGTATTGTGAATGTGAACATTATAATCAATCAAAACAAATAATGTTTTTATAAACAATGTAATTATTAATAGATTTATTATTTACTAGCAGTGCCCCGCGGCTTCGCCCGCTATTATCAAGTTACAAAGTAGCCTACGTGTTAATCCTAGGTATAATCTATGTACATTCCAAATTTCATCCAAATCCGTTCAGCCGTTTAAGCGTGACGAGGGAACAAACATACTTACACACTTACACACAAACTTTCGGATTTATAATATTAGTAGGACTAGCTGCGCCCCGCGGTTTTACCCCGTAAGTTCCGGACCCGCGTCAATTCCGGGGTTATATTATTGAATCTATACCTACGTTTTATAGCAGACGAGACGGGAATTAAGTCCGTGTGCTCATTCAAGGGGCAATATAGGGGTAGATGTAGTAAACTTTTTAGTGGCTGATATAAATACGAAATAGTAGTAGATAATTTAGTACATTATTCCTTTTTTAGGCGTAAATACTAGTGAAGAATTACAAGGATTTAAAAGCGCGTGGTGGAAAATGAGAATATTAACGTTTATAGTCACGTTGCTATAAACCCTTGTATAAAGAACATTCCAAATTTTAAAATTCCCGCATTTTTATTTTTATTTTAATGGTCAAAACATAGATGGCGTATTGTTCTATAAAAAAAAGGTTAAAAGTGGTTCACCGCAATTTCTATTAAGTTGGCATTCTTTTCGGGTAGAATATATTCTTTTCTATGGTGGTTAGTGTACCCAAAGATAGTGTAATCACTCCGTTTTAAGTTTACCTACTCTATGGACAATAAAAATATAACGTCAATGTCAAAACAGTCAAACCAAATCCATAACCAAAAAAAAATCGAACGAAAAGAAAACAAGAAAGTCAAGAAAAAGGTGGAAGAAGTGAAAATATTTTCCTCTGTGATTCCTGTGATTTTTAAAATCTCTTGCCAATCACACTGATAATCTTGATTGCACAGAAAATATTTTCCTATAAATTGGTTTCTTCAGCTGATTCTTCTATCTGTACATGAGAAATTAGAAATATCTCAAAAATGGCATTAAGTTATATTCGCCAAATCGCTCGGGCTTCCTGTACCCTCGCACAGAGATCTCTCGTACTCCCCAGGCAACTATCAACTACTGAATCTCTTCGTCTCGGAATGATACCAATTGTGGTGGAGCAAACAGGAAGAGGTGAGCGAGCATACGATATCTACTCTAGATTACTACGCGAACGAATTATTTGTCTCATGGGTCCAATCAACGACGAAATAAGCTCCCTGGTGGTCGCTCAACTACTGTTCCTGCAATCAGAATCCAGTAAAAAACCAGTACATTTATACATTAACTCTCCTGGTGGTAATGTGACAGCTGGACTAGGTATATATGATACAATGCAGTATATAACGCCTCCGGTAGCGACTTGGTGTGTTGGACAAGCTTGCAGCATGGCTTCACTGTTGCTTGCAGCAGGCGCAACGGGAATGAGACATGCTCTTCCTAACTCTCGTATCATGGTTCACCAGCCATCGGGTGGAGTTAGAGGTCAAGCTACAGATATTCAGATCCAAGCTGAGGAGATATTGAAACTGAAATCACAGATAAATAATTTGTATGTGCGTCACACAGGATTGACCATAGAGAAAGTTCAGAGTTCTATGGAACGAGATTACTTCATGTCTCCTCCGGAAGCCAAGTCGTTTGGTCTTATTGATAATGTACTGGAGCATCCCCCATCTCATGCAATGGAGAAAGAAGTAGGTAAAGCAAGTGCAGGGGCAACAACTAAATAATCTCGGGCTTCGGTTATAGTTAATACAGATGTGATAAGGAGGATGATTATATAAAACCCAGGCGGGCACATAGATATGTTTATTAAAAAGCCATCCAGAATAAATAAATACTTCATAAATTAATTAATTCCCAGGTGCAGTAGGTTTTTAAGATTGGATATTTTCAGCTAACACTGCACTTGGCTTTTGTCATATTTGACCACTATCTCACCTGATAGTAAGCGTCAATTCAAATGATTTTATTTTAAAAGATTAAATATTACAAATAGTTATGAAACATACATATTGTTTGTGCCGGGACTGCGCTTTTTTTCTCTGCCTGGTGACCATCCTTTTTTGTTATTGTTAGTATTTATAGGTAATAAATTATTATATTTGTAGTCATTGTTTTTATTGGTTACCTATTACCTTGATATATATACCGCTTGGGGTGTATTGTGCATTTAGCCAGGCCAGGAACTACCCCATCCACCCAAGCTCCTTAAGATAACGGAGTGTGGTTTTGGGGTGTTGGCATAACTGATCCAGTGGTGAAGTTGTTATATTTGAATTGATTAATCTAGAACGCACCCATAACACTTTATAAACGAATTGGAGGTATTCTTTCCCCACGTGACCTACCCTTTTTATTCCCGCTTAAAAATGAGTGACTGACAGTTGTGAACGAAACTTATTCTTCTGCTTCACGACGCCGGCCATTGCACATCGCTGTCCAAAGGTCCCTAAAAAGAACCGCCGATCTACTGTAATTGGCTATATTTTACCCCAAAACGGTTTAGATTACTTAATTTACTGACTCCCTTATGTTACCTCATAACTTCTTTCCACATGAACCGATTTCGAAATATTTTTCTTTAGTTTTAAAGATGTTGCTTTCCAATTGGTCCCATTCAAATTTGGTCAAGATCGGATCAGTAGTTCTTGAAATATCGTCAATAATGTGTGTTTAGTGCATCTAATCTGATCAAAGTTCCGAAGATAAAACAGGTAAGTCAGTTTTTTTTAAGCTTTACTTGTGTTTAATTAAATTGCACAGCTCTTTCTTTTTGACAAGCCTAGGTATTTTAGTAGGTGGTGTAGATATAGAATATCAATATGATATCATAGAGATAAATATCATTTAGTGATTTCACTGTCAAATCTTTTGGTTCAAGAATTCTCCACCAGTTGACAAGTTTTAATACACCCATGACACAAGTCTTCGAACTTAGTGTGGGGATGTGAGTGGGAAAGCATTTGTTATTGAAAAAAAAAAAGTAGAGGGGAAAGCTGGGAAGCTTCTCAATGGGTTGGGTTTTAGACCCCCAACCGATTTATTTACCTCACTCTTCAAGCGAGATATTGACTCTATTGCATCAAACGCGCACCCATTTACGCCAGTAGGCAGTTTATTCAAACATGACCCGCCGGGCGTCGCCCATTTAAAAAACATTTATAAACGTTATATACATATAAATATATATGTTAGAAATATATAAAAAAATATTTAAAATATTTATTAATATTTATGTTCCTGGTACTGACTATGATGTGAATGTTGTGTGTAACAAACATAAAACATAAACATACACACTTTCTCATTCACAGCCCCACACTAAGTTCAATGACTTGTGTCTGGGGCCGTAAACATCCAAGCTACACACACAATATTCACATCAAACTCGGTACCAGGAATATAAATTTCCCGTGGGGAGAAAACTTGTGTTCCGCATCGGGAATCGAACCCACTGCTTTGAAGGCGAACGCGCACCCAACTACGCCAGGGCGGCGGCGTCGTCCTTATTCTATTTTATTTATTTATTAAGTAGATTAAGTCTCGGTCTCTAGAAACATAATTACATGCATGTAATTACTGCAGTAATAGGCAAATTGTATCTACATGAACTATATATATATTTAGAAAGGAAAAATTATCACTTGAGGCGGGATTTAAACCCGCGGCCATAGGGCCATGTTAGATATGCTGTCGCGGACTTTTTTTGTAAAACTCACACAGGTCAACATCATTATGCCTTTCTTGCGTTTCACAATAGCATTCTCTAGGAGAGTTGAAGTCGGGCAGGCGGTCGGTTATTAAAATTAAGCCAAATCTTTTACAACAACATTTTATGTACTCATCATACTTGCAAGGGATAGGGGCTAGGAAATTATGTAATGCTATCTATATTGATATTTTATTATGCACCTAATTATATTAATCTACTGTGTACTTCGACAGAATACTCTTTTGGTATTGGTCTTGATCCAATTGTAATAATAAGTGGCGTTAGTATATACAATCAGCGCCGGATATTTCCTCGTGTGAAACGAAAGCACACCCATCAGGTGGGTACGATTCATGGAGACAAGACCAGAGCCGGAATCACCACTGAAAAAGTAGATACAATGACTTTTTGTTAGTTCTGTAGCGTGCTTCATACAATATAACTTTGCCATGTTTAGCCGGACTCGTATAAAGTCGTATTGTCGCGCCACATTCAGTACAGACAATAACATAAACATTCGATTGGTCGGGTACTTCCCAACGGATCATAGTATCGGATTTTCACATTAACCGATCATAACTGTTGTTCCCATCTGATCTTAAGATCAGTTGCAACTAAAATATATTATATATTATTATTCTCAACTGATCTTAAAATTCGTTAGACCTAAAATATACATGTTTTACGTTCTCAACGGGCCATAGAATTGTTTAGTCTGCATTGTTTTTTGTAAAAAATCCATATCAAATTAGTGGATTCTTTTAAAACAATATCTAGGCTAGGGGCTAGGCAGGCAGGGCGCAAACTTGAATCCGAATCCGAATAAGAGTTGGCAGCAGTAACACAGGTTCGACCTAGCACGGCTATCAAAATGTTGTGTTACTTTAATAAAATTGTTGCATTGTATACCTTTCTACCACTATTCGATATTATTATTTGAATGTACTTAATTAAGAAAATGTTATAAACATTTTGATGAATAAAACTTATGATTATGAACTACTGATATTTAAGGGGTCATTTTTCAGCATTTCTTATCGACATATCTATCAAACCATTACTCCATACCTAAGTGTACGAGACAAGTATGCGTGGTTCGCTGTTATAACCCCTTGTTGATTAAACGCTTATGAGATATAGAGCTTCAATGTTATATAAGGATTAAAACACGTAAAAAAATGTCGACGTACTTTGCTGTCGACTAGTTTAGCCTGACGCGCGATACGCGGAGGCATCGCGTATCGCACGTGTCGGGCCTCAACGCCTGACATCCGTGACTCGACCGCTCGCCTCCGTGTATCGCGCGTCTGACTCATCCTGATGAAGGACAACTAATTTGTCCGAAACTAGTCAACAACAAAGTAAGTTGACCTTTTGTTATGTATTTTAAGCTTCTTTAACATTTCTTTACATTATTTGTAATACTCACGATAGATTTATATTTGAAACCTATAAAGTACGTATGAATATTGGTTAAGTTTCTTACAAAGAGTCAATAAGTTCTTGATGATGTAAAGAAATAACTACATATACTCACTGGGCAGGGTGTTCAGCCTTTGCATCCGTGCTTCCAGCGCAAAACATGCCCAACTCTAAAGGTCCAATAAGATCACATGTAGTAAAGGATCTTAGTCTTTGGTATACGTGTTTTAGATCCATTGTGGTTTCATGGGTGAAATCCTATTAAAAAAATCCTAATATAGTTCTAAATTTATTGGTGTATGGGCAGGAAACCCAATGCCAAGGAAGGATTATGTTATTCGGGCGTATCTTGTATGTATCCTATCGATAAGCTGTATAAGGCAATATATTTGATATGGTCCAAAAGATTTGTATGAAATATGGAATGTACATAGATTATATCTAGGATTAACACAATGGCTATATTTTTATACCAGTCTGGAGTGTAACGTGCGATAAAGAACATCGTTCCAAAAACAATATTTACTTAAGAACTTTAATTTAAAAAAAAAACTACCCACTTACGTTGACAATGCCCCATCCTGCCACGAAACCCTTGTAGGCCAAGCACCTGCCACTTCTTGGAAACTGACTTGAGAGTATGACTCGTTTCAAGTTTTCCCCGAGAGGAATATCCTTCCTCGTGATAGCAACGGTGATGTCATGCGCCATGGAAACCTCATTGTACTTACTGTGCAATATCGCATCCGTGATCTTCCTTTTGATCGTTACCTGGTAAATGTATGGGGTTTTTATTCTGAAAAGAAGCAACTATAATACTATCTCTAACTCTAGGGCTATGCCTATTAGCCGATAAGAATGGCGCTTAGAGCGGGATGGCTTTATAGACGTGATGGTTAAGCTCTGTTAGCGTTGTTACGAAAGTCAAATGCCAGGCATAAGTGGGTCGTCATATGGATCCATCACGTGAACAAGGTAATGTTTCGGTCAGTCTGCGCGACACCCCCCTTTGTTTGCTTTCGTCATATATCATATTTGTGACTATCTCCCGAATAGTATACTAAAAAAATTCGTTAAATATCGTACCTACTGCCTTTTATTTTGGTCTGTGCTATTTGATTTTGCAATATAGCAGCATAGATACGGCAACGTACGACACGACAAGTTGGCAGGCTACCGGTCGGCATGTTTTTTGTGTCGTGTGTGCACTTGTATTGGGACCAATCACAGATCACAGAAACTAAAGGGGACCAATAAACGCGACAGCAGTTCTGTCACAGACCTGTCTCCAGATCCGTGGGTAAAATGTCCCTCGGCTGTCGCATCGCTACATGCGCTCACTTTCGTTCAAACATTTGAAACACTCTCGTTGAAAAACACAAGTCGACTTAGAAGATGGAATATTGTGACGTTATTGTTCTGTATAAACCTACTTACACTTTTAAGGTGCGAAGATCCCATAAAGGCCACTATCTTATCAGCACATTCATCATTTACTTCTACGAACTCGCAGCCTTGTAGGCAATGAGCAGCTGATAGCAACATTCTCTGGTTCAGTATCACTGCGCCGCAGGACCAAAAGTCTCTATGTCCGCAGATGTTTAAGCAGCTGACTTCGAGGTAAACAACAAACGGGTACTTATTAATATCGGCGTACGATCCACCAACAATAAATGGTTCCATTGCTCTTTCCTGGCATACTACTATATGAAGTAAACTAAGAAAATAAATCGCGTTATTCATTGTTTGTACTGGAATGAGTTTTAATTTATAGGTACAATTGTGTAATTTGCGGCGATTGGACATTAAACTTGATGAATTAATAGATTTTTTATTACTCACGATTATATTTGTGCTATTCTGGCATTTACTATATCGCATTTCCCACTGTATTTTTTTCGTCCTTTACTACGTCCAGCAGGTTTCGTTCAGTAATTATGTGTAAGACTTACTCACAGATTGGACATTAAAAATGAGGGATTAATTGTTTTTTTTTATTACATATGATTATATGGAGCACAACGTCTATACAAGTTTATTAATTTCTGCATTGTTTATGAAGTCGAATTGTGGTGAAAAAAAAAACAGTTTTATTTGACCGAACGGAGCGTATCGTTGGACTAGTTGGGGTTGCCCAAGAGACACTTTGATCGGCCGGTACTTATTTATCGTTCCGAAATTCAGTCACCGTCCACCCTGAGGTCGAAATAAAATTATTAATAATTATGTTCATATGACATTCTAGGTTTAGCGTTTTTATCACCCTCAACCACACCATCGCTTACTATTAGGTGAGAAACAATACTATTAGGGAAAATAGTGAATGTTAAAAAAAGTGAAAAATATTTCTTAGAAAATTGTGAAAATTTTACTACACATTCTCATTTTTTTCAATAATATTCCCTAAGTAATATGTAAGACGTTACCAAAAACATACCTAACATAAACCAAATTTCATGCCGCTGCTGTCTCAGTAGAAAGAAGGTACATTCATTAGCCAGACTAAGGAATTCAGTGTCAAGGAATAAGAGTCAACCCTTCTCAGTGCCGGCCCGAGGCTAAGTTTAGGATGGTTCGAGATCCAATTATGGCGCCCGTCTTGCTTGCACATTTTTTGTGAGGGTGAAATGCCTTGCATCCTAGAGGTGATGGAAAAGGGTGTGTGGGGCTCGAATCGAAAGGTATTTCATCCCACCCACACCGAGATCCCGTCCAGTTCGATCCACGTTCATGGAGGGGGTCCCTCCCGAGGCCCATTAAATAGGCTTATATAAAAAAAATTGGCTCATTAATCCTTAGCGTGACTTACGCATTCTCGATGTCTAAATCGACAATTATAGTCGAATAAAGCCGAAAAAAATATTGTTACGGCTTCATTCGGAAGCCTTCTTCAGGAGGAGTGCGAAGCACTCGCCGTCGGGTCCCACCTCGCACGGGTTAATGCCCGTTTTAATTTTAATTTAATAGTTTCTGCATAATGCTAGTCAGGCAGGTCGATCAGCAGGCCTTAACTTAAGTCTAACACTTATTCAATGAAAAGGTTTATCTACCCATTATGTACATTCATAATATTATTAATGGATCTAGTCAGCTTCTATTATTCATTGATGAGAGGGAGATAGATGGAGATTGTTTATGTTTCAAGAGGTAGGTTTCCCTAAGTTTTCTGACACTCTATTTCCGATTTCTGTTGCGAGCAGTTTCTGTTTGAATAGCAAAAATTTACCTTATTTCTTCTCAGCTTTGTCGTTATCGAATTGGTACCATTGGCCAAAGAGATAGGTAATACGGGGTTTTATCTAATGCACCGAAACAAATAAACAGATCAAATGTTTTGTAATATTTTTAACAGTCAATAGTTACTTAGATCCTCTATTGATATCTAACTTCATAACTTTGTATCAAATATTAGCGTTCACTTAGTAACATGGATGATGGAAGTTGGGTGATTGATTTAAGATCTATGTCCAATAATTATCTTGACGGGAAGAAAAATGCATGTTACATCTTCGCCCGCATCTTCACCTTCCATCAGGTGACATTGTGGTCAAATGTTTGCCTATCGAGCATTAAAAAAAATGCTAGTCTAGGTAACGACTAATAGATACCAGCTGCGGCCGGGTGATTGGAATTTATAACATATTGGTTCATTAGTTTGACCGGCCACCAGCCATTCAGCACGCGATTTGTTCACGATGTCTGATCGAGCGGACTAAGCTGTCGGACAACGTGTTCACAGGGTGTATAATATATCCGCTCCTCCTTGGTACACCCGTGTCTTACACCACCTGCAATGCTTTCAACAATTCGACTAAGCACGATAATTCGATACCACAGGCCTAGTATCCGTGCCCTTTTATTAACTTCAGACATATTTTGACAATATATTAAATAAGAATTCTTTCTTATTAAAAACTCAATTTAGTATTTGATTAACTATTGTTCTAATAGTTAATCAAATACTAAATTGATTTTTTGTAGTGACGTGACAGTGTAATATAGTGGGTGCTATTAATAAACAAAAGGACAAAGTGTCTTCCCTATAACAGAGATATAGAAAATAAATAAATATTAGACACATTCTTAGTATACTACTCTACTTAGCAGTTTAGGTCAAAATAAAATTACATATTAGTCTTAAGCCTACTTAAGCATCGTAATTCCAATGGTGTAACAAACGTTATCGGAACGTCATTAAAAAAAAAAAAAAGTAAGATATAGGTACTAAGCTATTACATTTGCTAAGTATATTTAACATGCTATTCTTAGATACTAATAATTATTAAAGTTTTCGTGAGTTTGACACGTTACACTTTATATAAATGATACGGCTTGACTCACGATTTAGGGTCGACTCTTGCGACCTAGGTTTCGGGGATGTCCGATCCCCATCATCAGGCGAGTTCATGACGTAAGGTAGTGAGCGCCGTGACCTTCCGTCGTGAACTCGCCTAATGATGGGGATCGGACATCCCCGAAACCTAGGTCGCAAGAGTCGACCCTAAATCGTGAGTCAAGCCGTAACATTTATATAAAGTATTATAATACTTATGACAAGCACTAACTTTAATTCTAAAACACTTGAGAACAGCTATCTTCCTCCTAAACTATATCTGAGGCAAGAGGGCAACTCGTATCAAAGGAACCGCCGCAAGTTTGAACCTTCCAGTGACGATGACCAGCTAACATAATTCTGGAGATTAATTCTTGGTGTTGGTTGCCATACCATTGTTTCTCATTTATCTCTCGTCATCGCTATTCCTCGCCAAGCCCTCGACCACCCTTGATTGTGTGCCTGATTTACCATTTTGTTACGAAATATCTTTAAACGCAAGACTCTTTAAATCGATGCCCTATTTCTCACTATATATAAAATGCTGAACCTCCAGTTTAAAATTCAATAATAAAGTTGAGCGACCCAAGAAGTGTCATCCAGTTTAACCCCCATCCCAAAAGCAATTTCCCCTTTGCCGACCGCGTAAAGCTTTTTACTCGTTTCGGCACTTAGAGCCACGACGGCCTGCGACTTTGATGCCTTATTTTTCCTATTAACAAGGTCACGAAGGTAGGCCACGGCGTCCACTCACAATGGCGCTGGATTGGTGTCTCACGCCACGAGACAGTGGGGTAAGGTTTTCGCATGCGCTTGGTTCGGGTCGATATCGGTGACGTCAGTGGGAGTCAGGCCTCAGTCAGCCGCCACCGGCCATCGCGCTAACATGTGGTTACAATGCTTGGCTGCGACTGTGCTGATAACTGCGGCCGCGTCCCGCGATGTCTTCACCAACTCGTTCCTGGTCCGGTTCAAGCGTTCCGTGCAGCATGACGAGGCGCACGATCTAGCGCTGCGCCACGGCTTCGATAACCTCGGCCCGGTGAGTCTTAGCCGACCACGTGATTTACGTAAACATCTCATACACTACCGATGCCTCCGATCATATTTGCGGCGCTGATACATTTACCCCACACCAGAGAATTTGCCAAATCGAGTTTAATCAGCGCTTGGTTAATTTATCTTCGATGTTTGCGCTGATTGTTGAATACGTGTGCTTTATTTCTTGAATGTATGTAGACGATGTTAAGTTTACGGCCGTTATTCGTAGGTGTTATATATGTGGAAGCATTTTCCGAGGCGTGTCATATAAGCAATTTTATCGCTCGATGTTTTCCATTTTGTGAGCAGTCGTTTAATTTAATGTTGGTGTAATAACAAGTGAGGTACGTGGGTTGTATTTGTGATTTTGTTGATATGTTGTCGTGGCTATTGGCGCCCACGATAATCGCTCCTATGGTGTGTTGATAAGGTCTAATATAGCTTTGTAAAAGTTTGGAGTTAACCTTTGTGTAACCTTTAGGTAGTTTTTATTTATTTCAATTAGGTAACCGTTATCTATTGTACATAGATACTTTCATCTTGCCTGAAAGTGAAGGTACGCTGTACAGGTCTGCTATATCTAAATTTAAATAGTATAGCAAAACTATATAGTGAAGTATAAGTTATATATAAGTTCAGGAATTTATGAGACTCTCGCAAATTATAACTAAACTTGTATGAGGATTACGCCAGGTTTAGTAAATATAAAGCGTAAGTTAACAATAAAAGTTGCATTGCTTTTTTATGTTATTTCAAAAAGTTTGATTAAAAGATTAAGTCAATTACAAAAAAAAACAATGTATAGCAAACTGTATTTTATCTTAATTATCCCGTAATTAACACACAAATTTATATCGAAGATTTAATAGTCTTCAGGATATATGCGCCAAGATCACTGAAAAGAATGCTACATAATATTACACCCACAAGAGAAGGGAACACCGATAAACTCTGTCGGGAATAAATTTTTTTTACACGTTCTTTTTGAATGCCAATCTTAAAACTATTATTAGTACATAAACACATGCGGCTGTATCTCTACCGTTCGGTCTCATCTGTACCGTAAGGTGGTAGTAAAGTAACTCTAAATTAAAAATAATAGGTCGCCAAGTATCATACACTATTTCCACATCTATCTCTCCCACTACCTATATAGGTATTCTAGGTATTCTACAAGTGGCAAAAATTGGTCTAGAATTTTGGGAGATTCAATGTCATAGTCAGACACTCAGACAAACACACCCCTATTTTCCGTCGGGGGTTAAAAATTCCACATATTGGGAATAAGAAAAAAAGTTGACAAAACTAGGCTGAAGATAAAGACTATTTAGGAGCGCTCCCATCGCGGTACGCTTATCCGAATGATAAACAGAAAGTAATAATTAGCAAAAAAGCAAAAAAAAAAAATGCTTGGTCGTTTAGTTAATGAGAACTTATTATTATGCCGCAGAGACGTCGGGGTCGTCGTCGGTCTTCTTGAAATCTGTCTTCTCCCACTGTTATTTATTGTGTCAATACTTAGACGTCGCTCAAATAGACTCTTGGGACCAATCATGGAGAAATTTGAAACGATTATTTTTAATCACAGATTAAGTCATATTAGAAGTTTAAATTATATATCAGATGTGAACCCGAAATGGTTTACGGGTCTGTTGGTTTCATCCGGGTGGATTAGATTTGCCCGGGGAGATTAAAGGATCTTTAGGAGTTTTAGGATGCCTAGTATATGTACCTATATATATATATGATATAAAATCTATATACGTCATGGTTTTGGTTCGCGGGGTGGATGTGAGGCTGCTGTTCATTCACTTAGAACATTTTTTAAATCAAAATTGTGGAGAAGTTACTAAAGGTGGATGTTGATAGAGGCACCCTACTGATGCAAGTGATAGATAAAATTCCAGAGTTATATAATTTTATTTGGCAAAGTTATGGATAACCATCAAAATTAATTTACAAAAATGATGTTCTTTTAACTTCCTGGTGACCCGTGCGGCCCAGCTATCTCTTCTATAGCTGTCAATCCGATAATTCAACATCTCCAATCCAAACTGAATGTTTAGTATTTGGATGACGGAACTCTGGGAGGTGACGTGAATACTGTCTTATTATTATACATCTGTGATTTAAAATTACCAATTGATGAATTCAAAATGATTGGACTTGAACAAAATTTTTCGAAATGTGAACTTTTTGTTTGCGATAACTGTTCAGACATGTCATCGGTTTTACAAAAATGTAACTCGTTGGCTAACAGTATAAAACAAGAAGACAAGTGTTGACTTCGCCTTTTAGGTTAGGTTCGCCGATATTAGATGTAACAATTTCACCTTTGTAGAAGTCAAAGAACAAAATTTAAAAAATACTTGACCAGCTCTGTCTCCACGGTCTCTCGTGTCAGAAAAGTGCTGGCCGAATTTCCCGCCACGCCAGCCTCAACGATATCATCCGCCGGACTTTCACAAGCGGCAACGTTCCAGCCATTCTCAAACCGAATGGTCTGATGCGTGACGATGGTAAAAGACCCGACGGCATGACTTTAATTCCATGGAAAATACACTAAAGGACGGCCTTTAGTGTGGGATGCAAACTGAAACACAGAATGGGGTTGGCGCCGCGGCAACTTCGGCAGAGCATCGTAAACGGCGAAAATATGGAGACCTCGGCAGTGGTTAAATATTTGGGCCGTTTGGTGTTGAGACACTGGGCCCGTGGAGACCGGGATCTCATTCTATTTTCAAAATCTATCAGAGAGCCTGGTTGAGACGACGCGTGATCAAAATGGTGGTACTTATTTAGCTTAACGTATTAGCATTGCAATTTAGAAAGGCAATGCCGCCAGCATGATGTGAACGCTACACACTGGTAGGGGGCTTGAGACCTTGAGTTACCTGTCAGCTCGATGTCTTGTATGTAACTTAGGTCTTTGCTTGTTATAGTATAGTTTTAGGAAATAATGGCAATTTGTCTGTAGTTTGAATATAGTTTAGATAATGTAGCTATAATTATATATTAGTACAACTACTTGAACGTTTCATTGAACTGCTCGTTGGCTTGGTTGGGTGAGCGTTTGCCTTCTAAGCATATCGGTTTTGATTCCCGGCGGGAACACAAGTTTTCTCCCCAAGGAAAATTTGTGTTTCTGGTTCTGGGTGTGATTTTAAGTGTGATGTGAATGTCTCCGGCACCCACGATACAAGTCTTTGAACTTAGTGTGGGACTGTGAGTGTGAAAGCGTTTATGTTTATGGTATTTCATTTAGATCACAAAGCTCATAAAAAACCCCATGCTACAGTCAAAGCCAATAAGTGTTGTGAGGTAGTTATACACAATCGATTGACAATATAGACATGGCGATACGACAAATATACGTATATCTACAACGTTAAGTGCTTCTGAATTGCCCGATAGGGCAGAACATGATCACAAGTTGTAGTTATCTTTTTGTTTTGGTTAGTGTGCTATCTAATCGTTGCCGTTGGTTAGTATTGAGCACAAAACAAATTGTCCAAAACTCAGTACAGAAGCCGTTGATTACTGCTCTGGGTATACTCTTGATTCGATTCTTGGAAGGAGTAAATTTTTTTCACCAAGAGACATTTGTGCTTCTGATTCTGGTATGACTGAGTGTATGATGTAAATATTACCCATCGATACAAGTCTTTGAGTTAATCATGGGGCTGTAAGTGTGAATGTGTTTGTTTGTCGTCTTTTGGCTTCCATTAGAACCTGTTCAATTGATCACAAAGGAGGTAAGAATAAATATTGTTAGTCTATGCTGATCATTGTGATAAAATGGATAACCTTTGTACTTTTAGATCTGCGGTATTACCTAATATAAAACAAACACAAATTTAATATACCTGTTGAATTGTTTCAACAGTGACGTATTCCAGAATCAGAATATGCCATAGAGTGGATGCAACTATACGGATTGATGAAACAAAAGTATGATCTTAATATTACAAGTAGGTACGTCAAATCCAAATCATCAGGGAGATTTTTCCACGACCTGCCAGCCCGCTCTATCATCATATCAAGTCGATAATGCTTGTATTGATTATAGAAATCCTTTCAATTTTTTTTACTTAATTTTGACTCAGCTGTGTTTATTTAGCCAGCGTCAAGTAGTTTTTCGATATTATTATTTTACTAGCAGCGCACCGCGGTTTTACTTGCTTAAGTCCCGGACCCGCGAGAACTCCGGGATAAAAGTAATCTATTTGTTAATCTAGGGTGTTAGCTAGCTCCACACCAAATTTCATCAAAATTCGTCCAACCGTTTGAGCGAGAAGAAGTAACAAATATACAAACACACTCACTAACTTTCACCTTTATAATATAAGTGTGATGTGATTAACTAAGGCGTCGTTAATTGTCATGTAAAAGAGTCAAGGTCCAGTCATAGTAGTCAGGTATTGCCTTACTTATCAAAATAATACAATCTGGGTGTCTTCAAGTCTAGAGTAAATAGGTACCTTCTAGGCAAGCATGTCCCATCTCCGGCCGCATCGTCACTTTCCATCAGGTGAGATAGTGGTCAAGTGCTTACCTATCCAGAATAAAAAAAAAGTGCAAGAATAGGCTGTACATATTTTCGTGTTTACCACATCTTTATGGCCGACCCTTTCACACAGGGCGCCTTCCATTTAATTCACTGTAACCACAAAGGGTTTAAATTAATATAGTATGTATGAAACCAAAACTATTTACATATACCTCTAACATGTTCTTCGTGTGTATGTTCTTAGTTGTGGTTTCATTGTACCGCCTGTATATGGCACGATTATGTGAAAGCTAGACTGCTGTAGCCATACATATAACAGTCAACAGGCTTTGTTATTATAGCTTTTGTTACTGACTAGCTCAAGTTAATACATACATAATTACTATGGACTCTAGCGAACAAATATTAAATCATAATGCAGATGAGGTACACTAATAACACTCTAGCGCGGTTTGCTTGACAAGGTTAAGCAATGTTTAATTTGGCCGGTGCAGTGCTTGGGTGGGTGACGGTTCAGGGAATTTTTTTAATGAGTGTTACGGTGCCTTCGCGTCGGTTGCGGTTGTTGGATAAGACAACAGTTGTTAAGCCATCTGATATGGAAAACTTAACGTGACACCAGGACTGCCCTAGTTCATACGACAAGCAAGCAAGCATAAACTAATATCAAAACACTTTGGGACGTTTTACCACCACCCACCATTTTGTTGGTGGTGATTACTTTTACTTTCCCTATGCCCTTTCCCTACGTAATTTACAGCATTTAAAACACGTACAGTTTACAGATTTTTTTATTCAAGATAGGCAAACATTTGACCGCCATCTCACCTGATGGAAAATGACGATGCGGTCGACGATGGAGCACGTTTGCCCAGAAGGTGCCTATTCACTCGCGACTTAAAGACTCCCATATTGTATTTATCAGGGAACACAAACTCAGGTAAGGAATTCCATTCGTTGGCAGCATTCTTTGTATCCAACGTCAATCGTATTTCAGGGAGAGGCAATCGAAAAGCATTTAGGAATTGCAAATTACGTGGTAGGCCCTTAACGTTCATCTTAACTGCTTGCATTGCTCTGCCTGACAAGCTTTTTATTGGTAAAAACCAGACGCAACCCCCGGCAATCAGGCAGTCGCGGTTTTGAATCCTATCGTGGTAAGATAAGTAACCACGTTGGCAAGCTTCCGGTGAAGGACCACATCATTACTAACAAACAACCATATAAGTAAACCTATTAGTACGTTTTTAAATTATCTTTCTAATAAAGAACTGCGGAAGTTATCCAGCAAAACAAATCAGCAGCCAGAAGAAACAAGTTGCTCTGTCAACAAGATGAAAAAATCCATCGTGCACATACTTTAACTTCCTTTGAATGCCGCAGTCGGCTTAAAATAGGCCTACACGTATTATATGTATGGGTATGCATACGACTTGTACAGACAGTTTCAGAAATTCAGGTACTAATGAGAAAATCGCTTGCTCGTTTCTGGTTCTGGTTGTAATTGTGATGTGAATGTTTCCGGCACCCACGACACAAGTCAAGAACTTAGTGTGAGACTGTGAGTATGAAAAAGTTTATCTTATGTTTATGTTCTGCTGGAGTTAACGGTAAACGACTTTAGATCCGAATGCAGTTTTATTGCCAGCGTAAAATTTTGATATACATACTTAAAATAAACGCTTTCACACTCACAGCAGGCGTTTTGTTGTGTTACGATCAAAACTTTATCAAGTTATGACAAAACGATGACGGCGCAAGATGACGTCATAGCATAGAACGCGCATTTCCCGCCTATTGAGTTCTCAGTTTGAGGATTTCTCTTTCTTCTAAAACTTACCATTCCCCAACAAACCTTTTCGTAGATTTGACACACAAACATTTAAAAGATGCTGACGAATTTGGTAAAGACCCATTTACCTCTTAGATTAGACAATGTCTACATGTGAAAGCGGTTTTGTTTTAGTTTATTTAATGTTTGATAAGGGAGCTTTATTAACAATGGTTTCATTTATGACATCTCATACTAGGTTAATAATATTAATAACGTAGATTTTTTGGTTTGTATTCAATATATCGCGTAATTAGTCCGGTTTAAAAGTAAACATACTTTTCAAAATATCCTACTAATATTAATCCAAAAGTTTTTGTGTAAGTGTGCAGGTGTGTAGGTAAGTATGTTTGTTTCCTCTTCACGCTTTAACGGCTGAACGGATTTGGATGAAATTTGGAATGTACATAGCTTATACCTAGGATTAGCACATAGGCTACTTTTTCACTTGATAATAGCGGGCGAAGTCGCGGGACACGGCTAGTGTCATATATATTAAAACTGTTTAAATGTTTTGACATGCATATATTTATTGGCAAAAGCAGTAACGATCTTTATTTCTGCGGCACCGAGTATTAATTTGAAATTTGAACTACAATTTGTTTGTGACTGTACATATTTATATACGAGTATTCTTACTTGTCATATTTATTATTCTATGACAGTATAGTGATATGTTACCACATTCTCACGCAAAGCACATTCGGCAAGATACAGAGTTATGCGGGTAGTTCAATGTACCAAACAGTTTACGGCCAAAGTTCGTAGAGCCCATGGAGTGAGGGTATATATAATAGATAGATAGATATATTCTTTATTGAACACCTTAAAATAACAAAGAACACAAATAGGAATGACAGTAAAAAATTATATAAGTGTAACAATAGGCGGTCTTATCGCTGAGAGCGATCTCTTCCAGACGACCTTTGGATGGAGAGGAATAACGCAATATAATAGGACGTCGTTCTACGTTCATAAAAGATTAGATAGAAGAACAGTGATTAAAAACAGAGGATATATAAATAATAAATTGAACGTAAACAGATACTATATAATTATAAAATACTAAATATTTTTAAATATACAATACATACATATATATATATATATATAATGCATTTATTCTTTTGCACAATTTACAACCGAGTACACCGAGAACTTAATGCTAGTACAGCATTTTCTGTCAGTCATTCGAGAAGGTGCAGGAAAATTCGTGGTAGTGCAGTAAATGGACTATTAACAACTATGTCTATTTATGACTTAAAAATACCCACATGTGTACATAGCATAACATATTACAAGTATACCAAATATATAAATAGACATTGTTATGTTTATTATTCTGAAATTTAATTCATATTAAAAAAAAAATATTATGTCTTTTATTATGATTATAAATTGTTTATAATTAAGAATTAATTAATAACATTTTCGACATGTAACTATTTTTGTTATCAATAAATGAGTATGAGTATATAAATATATATTATCATACATATTCATGAGTGCCTTTTTGGTGTCCATGTGAATAAACGATTTTGATTTGATTCGTTTTTGTATTGTACTTTCCTTATATTCAGACATAATCGTTTGTCTTGAATTAAATAAATTATTTTGATTAATTGATTTTTTTTATTAAATTGATTTATTGAGACGAATACAATTCATTTGTTTTCGATTGTAGACCCTGGCAGCCTTACAACAAAGACGAATTTACTCTATTAATTCGGGTGCTACTGAATCTGATGAAAGATACGCGAACACATATTGAAGACTAGCTTTTGCCCGCGGCTTCGCTCGCGTTAAGAAGTACAACAAACTTTTATCCCCTATTTTATCCCCTTGGGGGTAGAATTAATCAAAATCCTTTCTTAGCGGATGCCTACGTCATAACATCTACCTGCATGCCAAATTTCAGCCCGATCCGTCCAGTGGTTTGGGCTGAGCGTCGATAGATCACTATGTCAGTCAGTCAGTCAGTCACCTTTGAGTTATATATATTTAGATTGAATAAGAATTATTGTATCATTATCATTCTGTCTTTCTCGGATGGACGGAAATAAATGATTTATAGTCTTGATCAAAGCTTTGCATTTGATTGCGAACGTAATTTGAGGAACTTCTGTAATTAGAACAACTTTCAAACGAATTTCACATGTATACTATTCGTTCACCCTGAGCAGAGTTCTTGCGCCTGCGTATTGCCTATTTTAGAAAATCTTTGATTTTAATAACTTATAACTGTTTTCGTTAATAATGTTTGTTCGATTTTTGTATTTTTTATTTAATTAGAAAATATAACGGATATTTTTTGCAAGTTTCAGCTTTAAATACTCGTAGCCGTGTAGCCGTTTAGCCGTTTTTTATATAGATCCCAAGAAAAATAGGCCTAAAATGATGATGATGTCTTTGATGTCCTATGAAATTGTTATTATATAAAACGGTTTCTTAGTCTTCTTTTTAACAATACCCAAAACGGACAGAAAAAAATTTTGCTCCCCTTGAAAATATTAACGGCCTGATTTTCATTTATATAATTTTAATTGTCATTTTTGGCTTTGGGCCATAGATTTATATATCATCTGAGAATTTAAAGCTATTTGCTTGTATGATTTAGACGCTAGATGCATCTGACAGACTGACGGACGGACTGTTGAACTATTTAAAATTAGAAATCTCGCTTCGCACTATAAATAAATGTGAATTTTGCCATTAATTGTTTTTGCAGCATACGTAGGTTTCCATTGTACAGCCATAGGGGAATACAAACCTAAATTTAAAAACATGAACAGCTTTTATGTCTTTTCTTTTCATATTCAAACAAAACAATTCCATTTTATATTAAATAATTAAACGCAAGCAAAGCTTAAAAAAAAAAATGATTTTACCCTTGATCAGATTTAATGTATAACGTACAAAAGTAACCTTGATCAGATTTAATGTATAAACACGCATTATTGACTATAACTCAAAAACTAGAGATCAGACCGTGATCAAATTTTAATGGGACCACATGAAAAGCACCACCTTTCAAATAAAAAAAGAATCATCAAAATCGGCTCACAACGAAAGAAGTTATGAGGTAACTTTTGAAGTCGGGTAAACGAGAACATCATCACGAGGTTCATGTGAATGATATAAATGTTTCCGGCACCCACAACACAAGTCATCGAACTAATTGTGGGGCTGTGAGTGCGAAAGCGTTTATTATTATTATTGTCTTTCTTATTTTTTTTCTCTTAGGTAGACGCTTTTTAACAATGTTTTTGTTATTGTTAAATCTATTCATGACAAATTTGGGTACCTACATTTCTTCAGAATCATATATTTTTTAATGGTCTATTCGTAGCGTTGCTACGGCTACGAAATCTACGTCATAGCATGTGCCATTATTATGACATGACTTGCTCATCGAACGGAAAAATTCGCATGAATGGATATGGAAAAGTTGCTTTCTTGGAAAAGATGCTCGAAATAACACATCCATCTAAATAGAATGGTGATCTGAATAGAATAGAAGTTTTTACAACATACTAGCTGTGCAGCGCGGTTTTGGTTGCGTTAATCAGGTTAGGTATTTTAAAACTATGTGTGTAACTATTTTTTAAACGCTTTCATCCTTAAAGATCCGCAGACACAAAGTTAAAGACTTCATCGTGGGTGCCGAACATTTACATCACACATACAATCACACCCAAAACCAGAAGCACTAATATCCCGTGGAAAGGAAAATTGTGATCCTGCCGGGAATCAAACCGAGGACTCACGACGCATAAAGCAAATTCTTGTCCACTGCGCCTGTAATAAATTTTACAACTACATTGTAAAATTTATTACAGAGTGGTTTAGTATTTAGTAATTGTTTATGGACAATTTCAATAAAAATAAATAACTGGTCTGGCTGGATGTCATGTATGGATTCTAGAACGCCTTTTTTTAATCTAAGCTTTTTTTTTAATTTGGATAAAAAAAACACAGTCGAGTAGTCAATTACTACAGTATTCCGAGCACGAGAAAATTCTGAGAGAAACGAGAAAAATGCAAAGAAACGGAAAAAAAACGAAATTGATCCGGCGGTCTCTACCACCGTTTTTTTCACTCTGATTTTCTCGTAATGTCCTCTGACTTGATAATAGAATAACATAAAACATAAACACAAACGCTTTCGCACTCACAGCCCTACTAAGTTCGATGACTTGTGTCGTGGGTGCCCGAAATATTCACACACACAATCACAAACAGAATGGAATGGATGATTTATGATTTTTCTAACGAAATAAATTGAAATTGATTAATGGTTAGATGTAATTTTCAGATAAACGTTGTAAAGGTACTTAAAAGATTAATGGTCGCCTTTGGGTTGGAACTCACACAAGATTTATGGCCAAGGGGCTTTATAGAATACGATGAAAACATATAACTATCTTGTTAGTTGATGATGTTGTAGAGGGAGGAAGCATGCTAGACTTAAAATGAAAACTAGATCGTAAAGATGGCATTTAAGTCCTTAAAGTTTTAATTATTGCCTATTTATTTCACATACATCATACTCTCTCTCTCTTTGACTCACTCACACACCCACTACACACACGCGCGCGCACACACTCACACATACGCACGAATACGAACACGTACTAAACCTTGGCATAATTAAATAGTTTCATGAATGAGAGAAGACGCTGGTTCTCGAAACACAATGTTAACTACATCGGGAAACAGAAGCTTCAGAATGTAAATTGTATCCTCTAAATTCATGCCAATAAATGTTTTGATTGATTGATATTTGATAGGAGTTTGAAACGTATGTGAAAATCACGTTATTCAACTTTGTAAAATTTGCCTATACTCATGCACGTTCACTACTATTACACATTACCACTTGATAAAAATGCCAGATTTTGGAAAATATTACAAAATCAACAACACCATTTTTACACTTTCACGGCAAAACTCCATAAGTGTAGTTAAGTGATAGATATCAAATTAAAGGTTACTTATATGACGTCAGCACAGATAGTTATATAGACTATACTATAAGTATGTTTGAGCGTCCATGATGGGCGTAGATTAGTTATCCTAGACCTAATTGGGTTGTCTACGATAGACGGACAAGGTTAATTAAGTGAATATCTAATGTTATTAGGACTAGAGTTGATCAAAGAGATAAGCTTCTCATGTTTTCAGAATAATTTACTTGCCTAAAATGTAGGTTAGTAAGATGGAATAACTTACTACAGTAATGTTTGAAGCATTACAGGCGTGCCAGTCTTATAGATAGATAGTTAACTTTTTATTGTATACCACAAATAAATAAAATTACATTAAAGACCTCTTAAATCGATGTCTTCCAGACAACTTTTGGATGGAGAGGAGATAGCAAAATTATTTGTAATAGTGTAAATAATAACTTTATAATAGTGCATTAAGATAATAAACAAAATATTACTATTAATATAATAAAATAAATAAGTACATACATTATTGATCGAGCGAAGCGAGTTGGGTCGTTCAGCACTTCGTCTGTACGTCCGTACGCCTGTCCGTCTGTCAGAGGCATCTAGCGTCTGAAAAATATATAAGCGAATGACTTCAAATTCTCATAGAATATGTAAAACTACGATTCAAACCCAGAAATGACATTTTTAAAATTAGATTATTGAAAATACTAAGGGGGCTGCCATTCATGTACCTACGTGGGGAGCAAAATTTTTTTATAATCTGTTGTGGGATATCGTTGAAATGGGCTTGACAAGTATAGTACGAAATCGGTTTTAAAAAAAATCTATGATGGAAAATAACGATTTGATAGGTCATCAAAGTCACTGTTTTTAGACCTGTTTTGTCCCGAGGTCTAACTCAAAAACGGCTTTACACTAAACGCTAAAACTAGCGTATAATATCTGTTATATCCTGTACTTAATAAAAAATGCAAGAAATCAAACAATTATTGTATAGAAAAAAAAGTTATAAGCAATTAACTTCAAAAGAATTTCTCTATGTGGCAAAATGTAGGCGCGTGATCTCAGTTCGGCGCGAACGACTAGTGGGGGTAAAAAGCGTCACCGTCATATTATTAAAAAAAATAACAAACATATAAACTTATTTTTTTTTACATCAACACTTGGAAATCTCTAGTAATTCACATTCTACTCACGAAATATCTGAAGTTTCGCACAAAAGCGCCGCTATCAAAGCAATGTTGATCTAATACGATTATAATAATCCCCTCAAATGCCGACATAAAAATATAACGCGAATAAAGATAAATTGTAGCTGGGAAAGTCCCGACTTCCTGATTCACCACGTATTCTTTATTTTGTAGGCTTTAAAGTCTAAAATGCAATTTAGGTATTTTTGCATTCAAAATGAGACAACATTAATATTTCTTGTTTATTAAAATGCGTTAGTTAATATTGCAACATCAAAATGAAATACACATGAAATCATCGTAGCTCATTGCTACGCTGAATATTAGCTACGGACAAACGATGCTACGTGCTACACAGTCTCTACGCAGCTACGAATAACTACTTACGATTTTTATGAGTCTACGAAAATAGGAATCGTTGTTACTAAAGTCAGCAGACTGAGTGTTAAGTATATGCAATAATAAAACGCAAGCAACGCTTAAAAATCGACTTCACCGCTTCGGAACCTTGATTAGATTAAATGTATTAAACACGCTTTATTGACGAGAACTCAAAAACTGATCAGATCTTAATCAAATTTAAATGAGACCAATGGAAAAGCAACAGCTTTTAAACAAAAAAAATATCAAAATCGTTTCACGTGGCATGAAGTTATGAGGTAACACACATAAATAAAATACAGTCGAATTGAGTACCTCCTCCGCTTTCGTGAAGTCGGTAGAAAAATATGAAGAGGCCATCAGAGTTTAGTTTCGAAGATATCTTGAATGATTAATATATTGGGACCAAAATATTAACCACGATGACTATTTCAATATATTTTTAACCCCTAAAGAAAAAAAGGGGTGTTGTAAGTTCGTAGTGTGTATCTGTGTTTGTTTGTGGCATCATAGCTCCCAAACGGCTAAACCAGTTTTGATGTCGTTTTTTTTTCGTTTCAAATGTGACTTGATAGACAGTTTGCTGTGTTATTTGAGAATTTGTAGAGCCGTTTTTCAGATAGAGCTACGCTACGAACTACTATCCACTTTCAACGTTATGATCTTGTCACTGGTCATTCTTAGAAAAATATTTTTTAATGTATTTTAATCAGTGATGATGGTTTTTTTTTCCATTGTAATACGAAATCGATGAAAATAACTAAAATGGTTATTAAATTTATTGTTATTTACTGCTTAGTTTCTATAGCAGAAATGGCAGGAATACACTATTTATTACCCATATGCTTTTTTAACTATTTCACAACAAGATAAATTAAAAGACGCCACAATTCAATGGTATGCAATTCACACTAAGTGATTTGCATCTACGTACTCCATCCGTCGTTCAGCAAATTGAAGAACTTATTGTCCGCATCGTTTTTCCTATTACCTATAGAACGGTGAAATCCTACTAATATTATAAATCCGAAAGTTTGTGTGTAAGTGTGTAAGTATGTTTGTTCCCTCTTCACGCTTTAATGGCTGAACGGATTTGGATGAAATTTGGAATGTACATAGATTATACCTAGGATTAACACATAGGCTACTTTTTAACTTGATAATAGCGGACGAAGCCGCGGGGCACGGCTAGTCTGTCATAAAGTCTAGAGTAAATAGCAATATATTCAATTTTTTTTTTTTTTTTTAATATAAATTTTACATACAGTTTATTATAGTAGGTACAGTATCATTAAATCAAAAGAGGTTTGTGTTGGTACAGTCATTCGCACAGATTCACACTGTTTAGCAGTTACTAGATTTTAATCAAATTTTAACTTAAAATTAACATACACAATAATCATACAAGTAACCAGATAATTTTGATAGAAATTTTTTTGGCAATCGTCATAAGCACTCATTCAAGCCACCGCCGCCCGCCGCAGGTAGATAGATAACTGCAGTAGGTAGTGTTGTGAATAATATAGGCAAGCATGCTACATCTTCGGCAGCATCATCATCGTCCATTAAAGGATAGTGGTCAAATGCCAGTTCATTCAGCTGTAAATAGAGCTATCTCACTCACACGCACATATTTTGTAACCGTTATGTAAGATATATATACCATATGACACTTATTTCATTAATCCATATACAGCGTAACTACTGATAGTGTTATCTTGATATAGTAATTATTGATTTAACAAGGCATCATATTACGTGTTTTATCAACGGATATTGTGGGCGTGACACTTAGGGTTCCATACATCAAAAGAAAGGAAATTAAATCCATATAAGATCACTATCGGAATACCATATTTGTAGTGTCACTGTTGTCCGTCGAACTGTAAAAACCCTGTGAGGAACGGATAAAGTTATTCGTTAAACGGATAAGTATGTAGTTAAAATTATATACATATAAAATACAGTGATCAGTCCCTTTGATGTAGTATAATATCCAAGATTCTACGCACTTGTCAGAATTGTCTAGAACAATCATAAATTAATATTATAGCTTCTTCCAAATGAGCAAGAGAATTTAGTTATATTACATTAAAAATAACATATTTATTTAATAAATATGTTTATGTATATATGTCAATATCGAAAATATATGTAAGTATATATGAGTACTATGAGTAGTTATATGTATCAAAATGTATGTATAAATATATAAAAAAAAAATTATATCTTAAAATAGACTATTTTTTATATAATACTATATACAAATTAAAGTTTTAAATGTAAAATAAAAACAACTTTTTACCGAAGATGTGCACTACCATATCAAAATATCCTCGATACACCCAGGTTAACTGGAAGAAAAAGCTTTTTAGCATTAAGTTCGCCTATGTACCTACCTACAATACTGATTGTGCAATAAAGAATTTTCTATGTATGTATAGCTAAAAAGTAAGTAGGTTTTTATCAACGTACCTGAATGTTTTGAAAAATTATTAGGTTTGGCTATAGCACTTATCTGAAAATATAAACATTTACAAGAGTGAACGTTATGTTATTGTTAGCTTTATTTTTTCGTGGTGTAAAAAACTGTTATTAGTCATATTTTTTTATCATAACTGTTTGTTTTTTGTATTTATTGATCAAGTACAGAATATACCTATTATTGCATTTAAAAAATAAAGCTTTTTTTAAGATAGATCCCCGAAAAAAAGGGTAAAAATGTCAAATTTCCTGTTCCACGAAATTTATATTGTACAATTTTATTTAGATACCTTGTTTTGTTTTTTGAATCAAGATAGATAGTCATCAGTCGGGTAGCCTTAATAAAATAATAATAATAATATATAGTTATTATTGAGTCAGTTATTCCATACAGCAATAGATTAAACCCCGTCATTACATTTTATAGTTCTCTCCGAAGGTTTTTCCGAAGATCGACCTTAGTGATAAGATCGCCTGTTGAGACACTTTACGTATAAGCTTATTTGTTACCTTCTTATTTTCCTGTGAAGTGGATCAATAAAGACAAAAAAAATATCTATCTATTTATAGAAAAACTATTCATCTATCTATCAGCATCAGTGACTGCGTCAGTTGTGGCCACAATCATTAGCCACCAATCATAACTACTAAATTGATACTATAATGGACTTGATTTACAAAGCGCCCCCCGCTCGTCTTGTCTATGGCTCCAGGCCACATCGTTCTTTTATTGACTCGTATGTCTTGCTCTATATTTAATTACAGTTTACATTTCCCCATTATTGGGTTACACAAACAACGATGACACAGGATATTTCTTTATTTTGACTTCTGAGAAACAATTTCTGATATAAATAAGCTCGTTAACTTCAAAGGTATCATGATATCATGTAGGTATTGGATTTCTATGAGACTCAAAGAGCTCCTAAAATACACTAGTCTTTCGCGCCGATCTGAGATCTCGCACTTACATTTTGTCTCATAGAGAAAAACTTTTGAGGTTACTTGCTTATAACTTTTTTTTATATAAAACAATTGTTTGATTTTTGTATTTCTTGTTAAGTACAGGATATAACGGATATTATACGTAAGTTTCAGCGATCACTGTGAAGCCGTTTTTGAGATAGACCCCGGGACAAAATACTTAGAGATCTCGCTTCGCTCGATCAATTAATTGTCAAGGATTTTTCTCTTATAATATTTAAATGAAATATTTATTTTGACAGACTTCAAAAAAGATAAGGTTGAATATTTATCTTTTATGTTTCCGCACCCATATAGTGCAAACGGGATCCTATTACTTATCGTACGTCTTCGTCTGTCTGTCTCAGATAGACAGACAGACGAAGAGCATTTAAAGTGCTCTGATTCTTAAACCGTTATGGGTAAGTGGACTTATGATTTTTTTTCAGAATGTTATTATAGCGAGTATAAAAAAATACAAAATATATATATATGTTTCAACTTTTATTTTGATGTCTCTATTGTCTTTATCGAAAACGTTTAAATTAAAATTGACGCTATAACAAAATGTATAAAAAAAGTGTTTTAGTGTAAAATTTTAAGTATAATATCGGTCAAGGTTTAAGTCGTTCTATAACCCATTATTTATTGCTACGAAAGTTTTGTTGAATCAGTTAAACTGGGACTTAATGATAGGTTTTATTTGCATGTTATCTAAGTTCTCTAATTGCTATTAACTGTTTCAAACCAATTGGTAACACCGTTTTTAAAAAAAACGGTAAAAAAAACGTAACGTAAAAATATTCGAAGGGCATAACGACTTTGTTGTCGTTTGTTTTGTTATGTATCTGTCCCAGTACATAAAAGACGCCAATGCTTTATATAACGCTAATCACTAAGAAGTAACTCATATTACATTATATTTCAGTTCATTACAAGGACACGGGGTCCACAACAAAACAAACATATTTGAAAATTAAAACTATTACACATTATATTTTAATTAATGTTATATACGGTTTAAAACACGTAAAAAAATTAGTTGTGTCATTGGGTTGCACTGACGCTTACCATCATGCGAGCGACTTGCTCATCTCGCCTTTAACGAAGACTTCTCAATCTATATTCTAACTCAATGACAAAAAAAATATTTCGTCATTTTTACGTGTTAAGCCGTATATGACATTGAAACAAAACTAACATATTTGTGTATGTATGCCATGTCAGTGAGCAGCTTATGTGACATGCGCGTCTTGTGTGTCAACTTGACATGAAGGGCACGAGGGACAACCAAGGTAATGCGTGGAAACCCCACTCAAAGAAAGCAAGGACAACGGAAAATTCCCAGCAATCTAAAAACAGTTCCCAGAATCACAAAAAGTGTGAAAAGCTTTTATTTAATTACAGATTTCCAAACGAAATTGAAGTGAAAGAGAATTTTAATATTTCCCTTCTCTTTCCGTCTTCGCTCAGGTTTCTCTTTCAATCAGAATATAAATACAGCGCTTTTGTGAAGGGATTCGTTGCGTAAAATTACTTTTGTAAGGGAATTCCGCGACGCTGGAATTTACGCATTTTACTTTGAGTATTCCGACTTGTACTGACTTTAATTTTTCAGGCTAATTTGCGGCTGTTTTTACAGTCTGTTTTATTCCATGGATCATGTATAAGTATGGATGAAAAGCTTATGCGAGCAATGATAAAAAATATTTGAATAATTTGTGGGCAATGAAGGAACCTTTTTTACAGCTTGACTTGAGTAAGCTTTTTAAAGTTAAACTTTTTATGGGGGGCTTTGAGAGTTTTACTTCTATCATGTGTCTTTACGACACCCCCTGTTTTTTTTAGTAGTGGTAGAGTAAGTTTGCCCGTAGTAGCTCTTTTGCAGAGTCCGTATGTGGCAGTACCACAACATTGCCAGAAGTTCAACCACGAAGCAGTAGTGTGCAAACATTACTGTATTCCAGATTGAATTGACAATTTACTTTCCGCTTTTTTCAAAATTAAATCATAAATTATGCACAGGTACAGTAAAATTTTATCAAATAACCAATCCTGACTGTACCAATGACGGTATATATTAATTTTTTTGTTGGTGGGTTGAGCCCAGTGGAACCATCGTTAAATCATGCGAAAACTATAACCGTGGTAGTGTGGTAGGTATAACCTATTATAGGCACCATCTTATCTGACTGTTCCTAACAGGTTTTAGGTATATGAGCCAAAACAAAATATATATCGAGCGACGAAATTGTATTATTTTAAGATGGGGATGAAAAACTGGACCGAAAAAACATGAATTACTGGCAGGCTTGACACTTGAATATATAAATTAAAGATAGGCGTTCAAATAATAAAAAAAAACAATCGGGGCACCTCTATTAGTAATTCAGTGGGTATAATAAAACAATACCAAGCGATATCTGCGTGCCAAAAAGAGGTGCAAATGTAGTATATATATTTATAGAATAAAGGTTAATAAGAAGTAGGCGTACCTATTAAAAGGAGTATCTCCACGAAGGGCAAATATATATAGCTTTTTATTTAACACTCATAGACACCACCCACACAAATCATCTTCATTCGTATTGACGGCTAAGAAACCATAAGTGGGTTGGAGATTGGAAACAACTTGTCACCTAAATAACTGACGTGTGTTGACGTCATTGTCTCCCACATGTTGCGGTGATCTGTTCAGAATCAGTCGAGTGGATTCACGTGGACACAATTCGTCTAGTATTAATAGCTGCATAATGATGAGGGCCTTGGGATTATGTATGAGTGATATGGTAATACATGGGAGGGATTCATTAACCGACGTCCATTAATAGATTAATATGCATGAGCCTGTAGAATCGTACTATAGTAGATTGAAGATATCTCATTGATGGCAAATGGTATAAAAAGCTGATGGTCGTTGGGTCGAAAGGTTCTCAAATGGAGTCCACGGACCGGCATGTGCGGCGTCGGAAGACCGCCGGTGGACACGACATAATCCAGAATAGGAAGACGCTGAATGCAGGCCGCTTCCAATCGTTTTTTTTTGGAAATCTTTGGGGGAGGCCTATACTCAGCACGCACTGGACTTCTTACGGCCAAGATGATGATGACTAATTGATAATATAAACGAACATCGTTACTTCTGTCGACGATCCAGTTTGCGCAACATATAATTTTATAAATATTAAATCATTATTAATTACACTTAGCACTACACTTTTGTGCAAAAACTTCTCGTTTTTCTTTCCCTATACCTATGGTAGACAACCCCTTAAAGCCAAAATTCCGGCGTGAGGAATATCTTCTTGTGTGCTGCAGGAACCAGATGAGCATAGGACTTAAAATCAGTGGCTTTTTTCTGTTCCAGTCGTTCCAAACTCAGGGTGATGTCCTTCCTTTGTCCTAGAAAGGAGAACATTCCTATGTTATGTTCAAAAGAGAACATAACATAGGAATGTTCTCCTTTCGTCTCTTTTTCCAAGCGCGAGAAGTATATTCTCATTTATAGCTGTGTTCGGTCTTTACCAGCCTCTGTTATGAATATATGTTAGTTAGAACGAGAATAGAATATGGGGCCATTTTACCAGCTCCTTTTAAGTTCTTGTTAGTTTAACTTGTTTGTTAATTTCATTCAAATTTTGTTCAATTTACAAATTGTCTGGCATATAATGTACATACTCGCATAGCAAAAGTATTTTCATTATCTGTTTCTCAGTAATTAATAATATTTTCAATTAGACTTGACTACATGATACATTTCGGAGAGTATGCCACGGAATTGCATAACCTAATTCCCTCTTACCCTTTTTACTATCGGTAAACCAGACAATTAGCCATAACATGCGACATAGGTTTTTGGTTGAAATACCATGGGCGTACACTAAGCGTTTTGCTTCCACATTTATTACATGTACTGCTAAGGAGTGAAGCTATTTGCCCGAGTCTATGTTTTCCGGTACAATCTGGGAGTCTATAAATCTTGAGTGAACAGGTATCTTCTAGGGTAGTGTGCTACATTTTCGACCATATCGTCACTTTCCATTAGATGAGATATTGGTGAAATGTTTGCCAATGTGTAATTAAAAAAGAGTTAAGTTCAATATTGTAATGTGCGAAGTAGAGAATGATGAACAGATACTTTGAAATAATCCATATATTATCCAGCACGCTTAATTTAAAGATTTCGTTTCTCACAGACTGAATAATAATAATGAAAATATGTCTAATGTTTTATTCATTACGATTTGGAAAGTTAAATCCTGTTTATCTGAGGCTCTTGAGTGCCTGATCAAAACTTGGAAAACTCAATTAAAACTGAGCTAAGCCTGAATTGGAAGCGGAACAAGTTCATAAAGTAAATATGCCTTATTAATTGTGTTATTAAAATGTTAATGTATATAGTTTATCTTACTTCAATAAGTTTCCCTCTGAAACAATTTAATGTTATATTCATATTTTGTGAGTGAATTTTAAAGAACAAAGTAGGGTATAGCGCGAGCGAAGCTTGAGCAAAATTGCTTTCGAATGTCCGGCGGATTTCCAGTTGTTCTCCTCTACAGGTCACATTTCTCAACCGATTCATGCGAAATATTGTGAGCTGGTTCGATAAATTATAAAAATAAAAATTTTCTTGACTATACATTTTTTTAAATTTTTCAAAATGACGGTCTTCAGCTCACATGTGTGATTAATTTATCGTTAAAAAACATGCTTTTGACTACTTTGTAACCTGATGGAAAGTGATGATGGAGGAATGATTGAAGTGAAATTTGTTAGCTAAAATTGACGACCCAGATGGCACATTAGTCAAGTTTTTGCTCTCTCTGTGGGTCCTGGGTTCGATCTGGTGGTTTCGATTCAGGACCACAATATTCCTTCCCAAAGGACAGTCTTGTGCTTCTGGTTCTGGATGTGACTGTGTGTATGTGTATATTACCAGCATCCACGATACTAGCCTTTGAACTTAGCGTGGGGCTGTGAGAGTGAATGCGTTTGCTTTGATAATCTACCCAAGAACTTAGTGGAGATTATACGAGGATTCAGAAACACGAAGATTGTCGAAGCGATCTTTATACTTAGTGGCAATTTCAAGCTATTTGAAATTGTTACTTATAATGTGCCAGACGAGACTAAGTACTACTTAATCTAATAGTGAGCCAAAGACTTAAGCATCCATAAAAGTTAAGCACATACTTGATCCACTTTATATAAGTCTGCAAGAGTTTCAAATTGTCAATAAACGTCTTTCTAAAACGCTTGCCGGTATATTACTTGGTTTATATAAATATACACTATAAATATATATAAGAGTTAAAAGATATAAGAGTTTGGGTGCTTGGAGTCAAAGTTTACAAGAGACGGTAAATATGACAGTTATATTGAGCGAAGAGTGTTGGCTGGTAACCGAATGAATAGACACTTTCTGACTCTTTATAAAGGTATGTAGACCTTTATAAAGAGTCAGAAAGTGTCTAAAAAGGCAAGACTGGCTGTCCATAGAGCTTTGCTGATCCCCACACATGTATGGCAGTGAGTGTTGGGTTTGTCAGAAAAAGCATGAGTTAGATGATTTCTGTCGTGGATGCCGGAAACATTTACATCACGCACACAACACAAGTAACACAAATTTTCCTTGGGGAGTAAACTTGTGTCCCCGCCAGGAATCGAACCCGATACTCCAGCTTAGAAGGCAAATGCGCATCTACCTAAGCTAACGGGTAGTACATCTCTTATAGTATTTTCTCTCTACGTAAATTGTTTGGTATTCCCAGTGGTTCCCTCGAGATTAGAACGTATTACTAATAATAATAAGATATCGCGGGTAGTTGTTACTCCAAGGTTACTTACGACCTTGCCAGGACGAGGTCCACGAGTTGTGTAGGGATGGAATGTTGTATAAACGATGTGTAATATCTGATGATTAATTATCATCAGCCTATATTGTTTTTTTTTCCTCCAACACAAGCTGGAGACCTTTTTAAGAGGGTATTGATCTGTTATTAAGATGCAATGGGTCTCACTGAGCGATATGCATTTCTGGTAAATTGGTATGTTAATGTTTTTTATTTTATTGTGTGATCGTGTGTAGTTCCTATATTGGTTCACTACAGGCCTCTCTCAATGCACGTCGCTAAGTCCGATCTTTAGCTTAACGTTGCCAGCCACGTATGTCCAAGTGAACGTTTGCCGAGACGTGGTTTTTTCTACTTATACCTATAACTAATGATAAGTGTCGATGTGGTTGATTATGGAGCTCCGTCGCATTTGCCTAGAAAATTCGAATGCTTTTAAGGTACCCAGATTAAACTCAGCTGCAGGGTTGAAAATGGTCCAAGGTCCAAAAGTATGTTCTGCAGACTTGAGTTTTTGGGACCTTACGCCGACATCTGCTATGTCTATTCATATTGAAGCTTTTGTATCTATATAAAACATATTAATGAATAGGCAAACTACGGCTACATAATATTATGTAGCCGTAGTAATATACATAGCAGATAAGGCGGGATAATATAATTTTGTTTTTTCTTGTCGGCGTAAGGTCCCAAAAACTCAAGTCTACAGAACATACTTTTGAACCTTGGACCTTGGACCATTTTAAACCTTGCAGCTACAAGTACAAGAATTGCCCGTTTCTAGGTTTTTTTTTTTTTTTTTTTTTTTTATTTATTTGTGACAGGCTAGTGTTTGACCACTATCTCACCTGATGGTAAGTGACGATGTGATCGAAGCTAGTAAACACACTAGACCTGGAATACGCAGGCTCTCAAGGATAACTGCCGGAACACCGTATTTGGCTTGGCGGCAGACTTTCAACTTGATGGTGGTAAGCTACTTTGGTAGCAAGTATTATATATATAATACCTATAAACGAGCAATTCTTGTATTTATGTATAAATATAATCTGAATTTCAGAAACGGCTCCAACGATTTTCATGAAATTTAGTATGCAGGGGGTTTCGGGGGCGATAAATCGATCTAGCTTTCATTTTTAGTAAACGTCGTTTAATATTAAAAAATACCGAGAATAGTTCGTTAAATCAGGTAGTTAATAAATAACAAAGACAAGTATATCACGTAGAAATATTTGTCATCTCTGTGCACATGGCAGCTCTATAATAAGCTTCCAATTTAGTAAGGATCAAGTTTATAACTAGTTAACAACTAGTAACTTGAGATAGTTGATACAACTTAAATTGGTTGTATATTATTACCAATTAATAAGTTGTGGAATTACAGTCAGTGAAATTCTAGGACCAGATTTGATTTACAGTTATATACGAATATTAGCTGGGACTCGCGGTTTCGCCCGCATTACAGATGATGATGAATCAGAATATTAAACGCAAGCAAAGCTTAAAAATCCGACTTCACCGCTTCATCTTCGGAACCTTGATCAAATTCAATGTATTAAACACGCATTATTGACGATAACTAAAAAACTAATCAGACTCATCAGATCTTGATAAAATTTAAATAGGACCAATGGGAAAGCAGCAGCTTTCAAACCAAAAAAAACAACATCGGTTCACGTGGATAGAAGATATGAGGTAACACAAATAAAAAAATATACAGTCAAATTGAATACCTCCTCCTTTTTTGTGAAGTCGGTAGAAAAGTATGTGATCAATAAAAAAACTTTTTAAACATTTTTTTTCATTTCGTTGTTTTTTGAACATAAACGCTTTCAGACGTACAGCCCCACGCTAAGTTGATGACTTGCGTCGTGGGTGCTAGTAACGTTCACATCACACACAATCACTAATAGAAACACAAAATTTCCTACGGGAGAAAGCTTGTGTCCCTGCCTGGAATTGAACCCGATAGCCCCTGCTTAGAAAGCCAACGCTAACCCAAATAAGCCAACAAAGCAGTTACAGCATGATTGGAAAAAACTAATTCCTGATATATTATTCCTATGCATTCCAAATAGAGTTTATTGGAAGCAAATAACAAACAAGTTGTTTGTTTGATGATACGTGCCGACGAGCAGTGAGTATTATTTACTCGGCTGCAGGTAAGTGGACGCTCGACTGGCACGTTTCGAATAAACCAATGCAAATTAATTGGCAGTGCGAGCAAACAAAGTGATTATTCACAACATAATTGATCTAGCGAATGTATATTAGTTGACTTTGGTGAACTTGGTACTTGAAATATATTATTACTTGACACTGGCTAAATGCACATGATTGCGAAGCCAAAATAAAAATAAATACAGTCTGTGCTAACCAAAACTTGGATCTCCGAAACCCAAGCCTTGCGACCTTAAAATTGTTTATGCTTATATGTTTTTATATCCGTTTGAATGCTCCCATGAGCATTCGCTGTAATTAATTCAAGGGTTCTGCAAACAGCCAAATGACGCCGTTTGTTTGTGTTTGTATGCTTTAAATTATGGAGGTACTAAAATGTTGTTCATGTGCCTCGAGCTGTGGGAATTTGATACGCTCGGCCTGATTGGGGTTTATGTTTTGTGGAATATACGTAGAGTTTTATAAACTTTGGCTGGGTCGCTTGGATTAGCTCGCATTAATCTTGATATGAATTTACCATGTCCTATTCCGGGTATAATGTTATGTATAGTGTAGTATAGTATAGGAATAGTGTCTTGGTGTCATGGTGTCTTGGCGTCTTGTTGTCATGGTGTCATGGCGACATGGTGTAATGGTGTTATGTTGTCATGGTATCATGGTGGCATGGTGTCATGGTGTTATGTTGTCATGGTGTCATGGTGTCATGGCGTCATGGTGTTATGGTGTCATGATGTTATAGTGTTATGGAGTCATGGTGTCATGATGTCATGATGTCATGGTGTCAATGTTATAGTGTTATATTGTCAGTGCCATAGTGGATTAGCGTTATAGCGTTATAGCGCCTGCTAGTACTGCGCTATGAGTGTCTTTTATAGATAAAATAATTAGGTACATTATAATAGTGTTATTCTTAAGATCCTGGGAATCCATTGTTTCTAGTATTATTATCATATTTACATACTCGCTCTTATAAATTATATCCTACTCAAAGGGTTTCCTGGTAGAAACTCTGTAAAGGGTTAAGCTCGCTTTTGTACATCTTTTGTTTTGGCCTAATTGTAGAAATGTTTCATTAATGTGTGTACAATAATTGAAACGCAAGCAAAGCTTAAAAAGAACACTTCATCGCTTTTATTTCGGTTTCCGCTTGACCGATTTCGATAAAAAATTTATGGGACTACCACATAAGATTACTTTAATATATACCAAACAAAAAAAATCATTAAAATCGATCATAATTAGCGGAATTATCGCGTAACATACATAAAAAAACATACAGTCAAATTGAGAACCTCCTTTTTTGAACTCGGTATATATGAAAGTTCAGACATAGATAGAAATGTTTCTGCCTTCATTTACCTTATTTCTTACCTTATGTCTTATTGAAGCATATTGCAACAGAGATAAATGTCTATAAGTGTAGTCCAAGCAAAGTTGAATACTACAGAAACATACTGCAAATAAGTATTTATAGTCGTCAATAACCGACTGTGGGTGTAAAAGCTATAACACTGTTTCTAAAAGCTTTCAACATGCGGATAGCGGATAAAAGTTTTATCGCCTGCATGGAGGTATGACGTTGTTGACAGATGTGTATCCCAGCTTAAGTATTTAAATCGTTTGAGCTGGAATATTGCGTAGTTTGAGCCTCGCTTCGGTTTGAATTTTGAATTCAGTTTGAAGTGATTAACGAGATTGGTTACAGTACAATTTATTCTGTACTAGCTGTGTCCTGCGGCTTCGCCCGCGTGAGTTAAAAGTTGTGGCTGAACTTTTTCAGGGTTTATAATTTTGGATTGGTAGATCATGACAGTTTCCCAATAAATAAATATTCTATTCTATTCTATTCAATGGTTAGAATTCGCAGTCTCGTCTATGGGCGTATTTTTTTTTCTTTGTACCTTGCATTTTTTCACCTGTTACGTCACTTGTGCTATTATTTTTTTGATGATCATTATCAATATGCATGATGTGTATAAAAAATAAAGATAAGTGTTTATCTTTGTATCAGAATATGATTTTTATTATGAGGTTTTCGTTATATTTAATTGTTTATGATATTCTGAAAGTAGTCGAAACTAGGAAAATGTTATGTAACTCACTAAATACAGGGGTTTAATCCTTATTTTTACGTCACTGTTGCCGCCAAAAACTTTAAATTTTTACCGAATCCAAAGACAGGTATATATTTCTTGACATTTATAATGCTTAACACGGAAATATCAACCGTAAGTAATGCAAAATATTAGTTTATTTCTTGTTACTCAAAATCGATTAATCGGAAAATTCCTATTGAGTTACGTAAATTTTAGCAATATTTTATTATTTTCTACTTGATGTAAGTATATTTTTCAATGTGGCAACAGTAGCTTAAAGCGTCAAAACTATCAGCTATGTTGTATACCGTGACGAGAAGCCAAAAGGTGTGGTCGTTAGTTTGGTGCAGTCGAAATCTTCCACTGATTTACGGTATAATTCAAGGCAAATTCAAGGTAAGACTAATTTCTATAGTGTATTTGTTCTGTTTTTAAGGAAGATTAAGGTTAATACTCTTAATTTAAATCAAAATTTATGAAAAGGCAAAATCAATAATCTATAAATTAATTTTTGTATTATTATCTCACATGGAAGCGTTACGTCCTTTGAGAAACATTTCACGCATTGGAATGAATTTGTAACTCAATGGAAAGGTAAGGGCGAGTACAAATTGTAAATATACTAGCGACCCGCCCCAGCTTTGTACGGGTGCAATTCAGAGTTATAATTTTATTGTGAAACAATTCTCTTAATAACAATAAATAAAAAAATTATAAACTAAAAACAATTAATTAGTTTCTTTATATAATATTAATTTTATCTATATTAACATTTTATTATTTTAATTCCAGGTTGAAAGCGAGGATATAAATGAAAAAGATAGTCTAATAATGATAGACTAAATTTAATGGAAATAAATTACGGTGATAGCTAACTAAAAAGGTCAAATTTGACACAAGTTCAACGGCAAAAGGAAAATTTCGATCTATTAGAACAGTAGTCTCACGTTCTGTAGCATGCCGTAAATGTACAGCCTAAAATCCTTTTCAATCTTGTAGAAAATGTATGTGCTGTTCAGCCTGGTACTGCAGACAATGTGCTGGGACAGAAGCAAACCATCACGGTTACGATGACTACATTTGTGACGAATGTTTAGGAGAGTAGTCTCCTAAGCATTCACAAAACTGTTTTTTTTAAATTCAGTTATTTTTTTTAACGTTTAAAACTTGTTTATTACATAATTCTTTATTTTATATAATTTTAATTTACTGCTATTACTACTCCAAGTATGTTTTTATAGGTTTTAGTTAGAGAAAACTGTAAAGCAGAACAAGTATTATTAAGTAAAAGTGTTTGTTGTGAACAAAGCTTTACTGGTTCCATTTAGTTATTTCGTAATTCTATTGAGTGATGTCTACCAAATCTAGTGATAATAAATTAAAGATATTTCATTCAGTTCCTCAATTAACGTGCCATTAATACCAAATAAATAAATATGTATGTTTTTTCTTTTAAATTTTCTTAGATTTTATTGGCTAATTTGTCCTAAAATACGTTGTTAACAAACAAAAATGTAGTACTATGGCCAAACTGTAACTCAAAGGAGAGTATTTATAGATTATTATTGCTTATGTTGTGTTTAAAGGTTTACATTTTAATAGATAAGTGTAGAAATGACTGAATATGTTCCATATAAAAATTATTTCATAACTACTGGCCTATTTAATTTATGAAAAATCTATTAATGTTTCGTAACTCAATGGAGCATTTTATCAGTTCTAGCGCATTAAAAGACGTTTTATTTTAAAAGATATGGTTTTTACCTAAAAAACATATTAATATTCAGATAATACATATATTGATGATCTTAAAAAAATATTCAAACAGTATTAAAATGAGGTTTCATATTTAGTACAAGAAAATAAAAATACGCCCCTATAATCTAAATCTAGTAGACCATGATACAAAACTGAATAAAAAAAGAATTGTATGAATTTACCACTAATTAAACATACGTCATTAATTATTTACTTCAGAGTTTATTTGTTCCGAGTTTTGAGTAAATCGAAGCAAAAAATAAGATTTTCCATACAAACTTTAGAGCCACCTTGCACACACCCTAGGGGTAGTTTTGGAAAAATAAAATGTACGTTTTTATAATTTCATTTAATGTTTATTCAAATAAAGTTTTGAAGGAATCGAACCAAGCAATATTTTTTTTAATACGAAGTTTAGAACTCAATTGCACCCTAAGGGTAGTTTTGAAAAAATAAATATATGTGTTTTATTATTTATTTTAAGGTTTATTTGTACCGAGTTTTGAGTAAATCGAAGCAAAAAATAAGATTTTTCTTACAAACTTTAGAACTACATTGCACACACCCTAAGGGTAGTTTTGAAAAAATAAAATATATGTGTTTCATTATTTACTTTAATGTTTATTTTTACCGAGTTTTGAGTGAATCGAAGCGAGTAAAAATTTCCATACCAACTTTTTCACTCTATTTAGCACACTTAAGGGTTGATTTTGGAAAATTGGATTACATGTGTTATTCCGGCACTTGAACTATTAGTCTAAGATCCCGCCATACAACGACCTTCACCGAGATGCTTATTTAATGAAACGTAATTTATATTTAATTTAATATGTCAATAAATATAATGCATATGGGTTGCCTGGCAAATTTCAGTCCAGAGTATGTTTAATTAATAATTAAAAAAAAATTTTTTTTTAAACATTTCACCGGTATGATTATTAGATAAATTCTATACCAATCGAAAGTATAAAGCCCATACAATATGCGAACGTTAGGTTGCCTATTCTTTTCCGGTCACTACTATCGGGTTGCCAGGTATAAACAGGTAAATCTATACTAGCATTTTGCAACGGTCTGTTTATTGAATGAAAATTAAATGAAATTAAAGATTATTTTATTCTGAACACGGTGGTATAGGGTTGCCTGCGAAAAATCAGTCCAGAATTGCAGGGGCCTTAGCCATAAACCAATTCTACTTTCGACAACGCTCGGAGAAACGCTAGAAATGTATGAAAATGACATTTCAAGCGTAAAGTTTGATAGAATAGCTAAGTGCTAGCCATAAACCAAGATAGCGTGTCGAAAAAACGAAACTTTTCGTAAAAGTTTAACGAATACGAAAAATTCCCATACAAATATCTAAAAACGGTAGCCATAAACCACTATTTGACAGGCGTTCACGAAAGACGACAATAAAAATGGCGTCTGTTTTGGTCAGCTGTTTTCGAACGTACGGGAAGTGTCATACAATTATAATATTAAATGTGTACACAGGCGAAGATACAATATTAATGACGGTAAACGGCTATGAACCTTTCTTTCAAAGGTTTTTAATGATGTGAAAACGCAGTGTAGAACCCAAAAAATGGATTTTATAAAATCAAAGGTAAGAGTACAAACTCTTTACATTTAGTATAAGTAACACCCACTCTTATTGCCTACCCAAGTAAGAAAATGAATTAACATACTTCTTACCTATAAATTGATGTTTGTATCTTTGTACCCAGATGCTGTGCAAGATTCTAGAAGCCTATCATTTCAAGAAATAATATGCTCGTCCAGACATCAAACAAGTTATATACACATTAAATAAAACAGATAGAGTACAAGGTGAGTACTAAGTTAATTTGTTAAAATATTTCAATATGACTATCCATAGAGGAGTTTTTATTTATAACAAGCAATTAAATGTCATTAAAGAAATACAAATTGCATAAAACATATTTGTTCAATTTAAGTAGTTTAGTGTATCCTATATTGAAACAATGGGTTATCAATATATTAAAAACAAGTAATACTTATGAAAGTTTTTTTTAATATCAAGCTTTTACCTTAAAATAAAAAAATATTAAAACGGTATATAATCAGAGAATTTGTCAAGATGAATAAAACGAGCCCATACTCGATAGGTTTATCTTGTTTAGTTCAGAAGTTCCTATGGCCATCTTCCAGCTCCATCATCAGACCTTGGTTACCACTGAAAGACAAACTACTCGTCAAGACGATTCAAGTAAGCCCAAACTCGATAAGGTTGTGTTGTTTCATTGTGAAGTTCCTTTGGCCACCTCCTAGCTCCATCATCAAATCAGCACCATGTCATCATTATATTGCATTGTTACGCGATTTACACATGTATGCAAAATTTCAGGTCAATCAGTAACCAGGAAGTGGATCAAATTTAATTTGCAAGATTTGCTGACAAACATCGGGACAGGTGAAACTAAATAAAAGCTTGTAAAATAGCTAGTTCATAATTAAATCAAGTAGTATGTATGTATGTAATAAATGAACTTATATATATATATATATACAACAGTATCTAATAAGTTCAGACTCAAAATCCTTTTTGTAATAATTGGGCTATTAGTCCGGTTGACTAATTCGTTGATTTCTATTTCATTTCTTACCATTAGCTCCTATAATGATCACCTTAAATTTTGATGATGTGGAGATATGATTCTAAAAAGTATGGTGATAACCCTCTTGGCAAGTCGGATCCCAGGGCTCGATTCTCAACAAGACCAGTAGATTCAGAGTTACCTTTTACTAAGAGATAGGTGTGTGTATGTGTGTTCTGAACATCCTCCTATAATACACCATTAAGTGTTCTATAAACCATCTTAATGATAGAATATCATGTCAATCATTTATAATGTTTCACAATAATATGTCTTCTGTTTCAGGTTTCACAAATGAAATTTCACCTTCCAATCTATGACTTACTTATGTTATTTTCCAATATGTAATTTAATAAAAATAAAATAAAATTCTTGTGGTTTTATTCAATACTATAAATTACACAAATTGTTACTGGTGAGTGTCTCTATAATCCAGCTATACAGGCACTTAGCAGACCTAGCGCTGGTCACAGAGAATCACAAAGGCAGATCACATAACACCTATATTTATTAAAATGTACCACATGTTTGTTAATAATACAATAACTTTTTCACATTTTACTTCACTTGTCTTAGTGTAAATGATTTTGTGGAATCAATTAAATATATAGTACTCAATAAAAATAACCTAAACACTCATGCATAATTTAGCTTCCTACAAGTAGAATTTGGGTACCGGCGATTAATACTTATTTAACTGTGTAACCACTCTAACTTGTGACAGCTTTATGCCCTAAAGATAAGGTAATAGAAATAATTAAAAGTTCTTGTAGTTTTATTATATTTAATCAAACCTTTTTAAAATTATATTTACTTAATACAATTTAACACTAATAATAAGTAATATTATGATTATATAATTACATTTAAAGTAGGACATCAAGAGAGACAAGCCTTTGCAGCACATGTAGGCCCTTATTATTTATTGACAGATTGTAGTTTCTCAGTTGAAATTAACACTTAATAGATAGGTTATATTCCAATGATTTTCCATGTAATTCAAATTCTAACTGGTGGTGATAAGGCCTGCACTGAAGTCTCGCTGGTGGGTGTAATGTGCATTTCCCCCTGCCAGCCACCCCAACTCCTTTATATATCGGAGTGCTGGCTCAATTGTTCCAGTGGTAATGTAAGTCTGCATGATGTCGACTCTGTTGCGTTGGAATGTTCATGTACTTATCCCAATTTTGGATCATATTTTTTTGTGGCCTCACAGTGCAACATCACGTTTTCCAGTTTCATTATCCCGCAGGCAGCCACGACATCAGTGGCACCAGTCTTATACATATGGCTATTTATTTATGCTCCAGATTCTAATAAGTTTTCCTGTAGCGTATTTTGTGACAGCACATTTCCTGATGAAAGGTGATACAAAGCCGCAGTTATTATTAATACATTAATTGACAGTACGGCATATGGTAACTTCTATGTTATCCTCTTGGTAGAAATGAGCACTTCTGACTTCGCGATTGTTTTCCTTATATTTTTGTTTGGAACGCTTGATTAGTTACATTTGTGTTCGATGCATGGGCTTTTTTATCCTTCACTTGAACAAAACAATTCATAGATTTGTACATGCACAGTCGACGATAGTTTTTCGAATAGATCTTTAATTATCTGCCCTAGGGATGGGATCACAGGTTCCCTGCTTGCGTCTTCTGTCTAACATGATTCATGATGATTCTAATAAGTTTGCCTACATCTTGAAATAAAGGAAACAAATTAATAGATTTTTAGAAAACAATCGCAGACCACAGAGAGTACAATAATTCCGCCGTATCTTTTGTTTACTAATGTCAATTTCAATCATCGAGTTCTCAATCGATTTTTTTTTTCACTATACGTCATATCGATTATACAAAAATATCTGTTTTTCATTTTTCATTATTATGTTATGTTATTACATTACTATGGTGTAGGTACTATGGTGTGGTATAGGTAATTTACCGAGCGCAGAAAAGTGTTAAGTTTATTCAGGTACTCGGCGTTTAGTCCATCTGTCCATTGGCATTTAGCATCTAAACCAAACAAGCTAATGACTTCAATTTACACTTGCTTATCGAGCGAAGCGAAGTCTATAAAGTTAATTTGGTGATCCAGTACATTGCCCGTCCATCCGTCTGTTAAAGGCATTTAGCTTCTAAACCATTAATATCACTTGAATTCTCAAATAACATGAAACGGTTGCCCTAAGCCAAAAATGGCAATTAAAATAAGGCAACTAAAATAAGCGACAAAAATGGCAATAAATTTTTATATCTTTTATTCAGGGGACTAACTATAACAATAACGGCTTTGGGGTCGTCCTTAAATCACGTGATGTTTTTAGCAACTTTTTAACCCCTCATATCTTTGGATGGATTTCGACAGTTAAGATATCGTTACATGGGTATTTCTAATCAAATTTCGAAATTTGATTCCCGGGTCATTAGTGCTGAGTTATATGCATTAACTAAATAGGTAAGTCTTTTTTTATTTCAATGTCCGCTGTCTACACCACTATTGTTAGAAAACATCTCATATATATCAATATTCTTAATAAAAAAAAATGCTAATAAATTAGAAAGATGTTTGTTATTGTCTATAAAAGCTTCTATCTCACAACAACGAATTTCTAAAAACGATAACTCGATTTTAAATGTTCCGAAAAAATAAATCATTCACGAATTTTCGATTTCTAAACGTATCGAACGATATTTAGGAACACAACCTAAAATTTTTAGTACCTGGCAACACTCTCAAATGATTCAAACCGGGAGGAGTTTTGCCGCGAACGTGAAAAAATGGCGTTGTTGATTTTGTATGATTTTCCGTTACGACGTTACATGTATGCATTAAGCATTTTAGTATATTTGTATATTATTTGTTCATTTTATGCGTTTTTGGGAGTAAAATCTATATTCGAAATGTAGCAAGCAATTTGAGATTATGTGCCGGTGTTTATGTAGCTTTAGTTAAATTCGTCATTCCGTCACAGTCATTCCCTCACTGCATTTAGGAGTGAGAGAATGATTTATACAGTATTCTACAGTTATTTTAGATTTTTATTGATTTTTAAAACAGATAAAATAGCACGACTAAAGAATTTGAGTGATGCAGAAAAAAAAATTACATTTGTTACCTCTATAATAGTGTTTATTTTTATTTTCCGTGTTTATATAATATATTTGTATTGACTAAGTACAAAAGTATTCTAAAGAAATAACTCAACTTCTTTAGAATATAATTAAAATTACATAATTTCCTATATTTTTTTCATGTTTTTTAATATAATATAATAATAAATCATTCTCTCACTCTATTAAACATTTCCTCATTTATTTATTTTCTAATACCTTATTTTTTATAGATAATATACTAAAATATGGAAGACCAATACTTCTTCATAGATCTCCTAAAAAATTTTTTTTGATATCTGCAAAAAAATCTAAGTTTATCAAAAAAAAAATCTTCAATGATATCTCAAATTTCGCAATTTCATGAGAAATACCCATATATATTCGTCCTAAAACCCATGTGTCCACAAATTGATTATTGATACAAAATAGTAATACTTTAATAAAAAAAATAACCAAACCAATCAAGTTGGATACCAAAATGAGGGATATTAAAACGTGATTCTATAAAATTACATAACACATAAAAAACAGGTAAAAAATTCGCCGTCGGATTATTTGAATTTTCTGTTGTTCATTGACTTGTTTTCAACACTATTTCCATTTGTTAATGATTCGTAGAAGGGCTCTGTTTCCATGGCCATGAAATTAATCGAGTCAAATCGAGTGTATATTTATTTAGCCTAGGCATTCCTACTCATTTGATGAATTTGACGTTTCCATGCGCTACCATAGACAAAGTTCCAACTTTTTACAACTTAGAAAGTAGAATAGGCGTTAACGTAAATGTGGCTTATGGCTACCGATCTTTTTTCTCTATTCTACCGAGAGAATAGAGCAATCTCTCTATTCGAATTTTCGAATAGAATTGTACGTGTGGTTTATGGCTAAGGGGGCTGGACTGAAATTTGTTAGGCAACCCATATAGGATATATTTATTGGCATATTTAATAACATAAAAAATACGTCTCATTAAATAAGCATCTCGGTGAAGGTCGTTGTATAGCGGGATCTTAGACTATATCACTAGGTGTAAAATAATACGCAACGAGCGAAGCCGCGCGCACGCGCATAGTTTCGCCGGATAATCATGTTTTCAGAAATCCGCGATCTCGATGACTAAAAAGGATTAAATAGGCGGACTTTTAACAGCTGCTATGCTGTGTCCTCTTCTATCGAATGGGATGGTTGGTTGGGACCTCTCAGTCGCACACATTCACTCGGAGCAATATTTTACTTTTTTAAATTCGACAACCGCAATTCTGGACTGATTTTTCGCAGGCAACCCTATACCACCGTGTTCAGAATAAAATAATCTTTAATTTCATTTAATTTTCATTCAATAAACAGACCGTTGCAAAATGCTAGTATAGATTTACCTGTTTATACCTGGCAACCCGATAGTAGTGACCGGAAAAGAATAGGCAACCTAACGTTCGCATATTGTATGGGCTTCATACTTTCGATAGGTATAGAATTTATCTAATAATCATACCGGTGAAATGGTTAAAAAAATTTATTTTTTAAATTATTAATTAAACATACTCTGGACTGAAATTTGCCAGGCAACCCATATGCATTATATTTATTGACATATTAAATTAAATATAAAATACGTTTCATTAAATAAGCATCTCGGTGAAGGTCGTTGTATAGCGGGATCTTATACTATATTTATATTCTAGATTTCATCAAAATCGGTTCATTCATTACGGAGATACGTGGTAACAAACATTCACACACAAATTTTCGGATTTATAATATTAGTAAGATAAGATAAGAAGTAAGATAAGATAAGAAGTAAGATAAGATAAGATTAGAAGTAAGATAAGATAAAAAGTAAGATTGACACAGATGCCGAGTTAACATAAGAAGGTTTTATTGCTATGAGCATTTGTCGATAACATGAAGCAAGCAATATGGTTTTAAACAATCTGGACACTTATCTTGCAAACATTATCAATCTTATTATAGAAGAACTCTTAAGTTAACAGGCTACTAGAACCACGGAGTATACGGGGACTACGGTCCCAGTAGCACAATAGCGTTTTGAATTAGTCGACAGGAACTACAAACGACTGAAATAATGGTATTATTGATGAAATTCTACATCACATTAATATTATAAACCCGTTAGTTTGTGTGTATGTATAAATGTGTAAGTATGTTTGTATTCTCTTCACGCTGCAACGGCTAAACGGATTTGGATGAAATTTGGAATGTACATAGCTCATACCTAGGATTAGCACATAGTTCACTTTTTAACTTGATAAACGCGGGGGAAGCCGCGAAGCATGTGCTTATACTTAAATCTCATGCATATTCTCTATTCTTATCCTGATTCACTATCATAATGAAAGCAGGTGAAGGCACAGGACATAGCTACCTAGTTTTTTAAGTATATTTTTATATTGTACTGCCCGTTGGATTTGTTGGGTGCGTGTCTGCCTTCTGCAGCGGGTCTCGGATTCGATTCCCATTAGAAACAAGAGGTTTCAACCTAACTGAAATAGTTTCTGGTTCTGGGTGTAATTGTGTGTGAGATGTGAATGATTTCGGCACTCACCTACGACACAAGTCATCGAACTTAGCGTGGGGCTGCGAGTGTGTAAATGTTTATGTTTCTATACATATACCCATTATCAGCCCACTTTGATCACGCTGTTGGGACTCCGGGCCTTCCCTGAATGAAAGACAGTCTGTGCCACGCTGGCCTTTACTGCCCAAGTAGGTAGGTAGATACGGTTTGACGAATGATACAACATGTCCTCGAATCTTGCGACTCTTGGAAATGCCATTTTCCTCACCAATATTTTCTCCACTGTAAAAAGAGGAACTCCAAATTCCGCACATCTTCCACGCTAATATTAAGCTACAGTTGTACCAACTAGCGCTATCTATATGTTGTTGTATGTTGGTTAAACTAGATGGCGCTACTAGTAAAATTAAAACTCGCAAGCGTTTCATTCAGCGATATCAGATTAGCTCAGCGTACGTTAGTATAAAGGTTGTTGCTTCTACATCAGTGATTAATAAGAAACATATCCAATTTAAATCCTATTTTAACTTCTACGCATTTCGCAATAATATTCATAATACTAAATTATACAAATGTACACATAGAAATTGTAATGTAAATTTAAGATTCGTTCGATCTCATAATTATTCTCATCCTAATTTATACTTTAGAGTGTAGTATAATAGATGCGATCTGAATAACTGTTAGATAGATAACGCTTCATTGTTACAACCTACATAAATCACTAAAAATAATTAAAATCTCAAATTAAAGTGTACAATCCGCGGTTTTATCGATCATAGCGATCTCTTCCAGGCTACCTTCGAATAGAGAGGATTATTGTATAATTTAATAAAATAAATACCTAATCCAAAGTCTTGTCTACTGTCTATTACAAATAAATGATGTCTTTTCTAAACACATTATCCTGAACTTTTAACCACAACTTAACTAATTCTTTTTAAAGAAAATCCTTATAAATAAACCGCCGCATTTTTACTACGTTAAATGCGCCCTAATGCGCCTATATGCTACGGTATAAAATTCAAAATCGAACATTCACATGGGCCCCAAAGAGGCACTCCTGAAAGTTAATGACTCAGCTGCCAGATTCGCAAAATTACATCCATCTCGAGAAGAATCTGGCAAGAAACTCAGCGGCGCATTTTTTTATTCATTTTTAATATACTAATGAATGACTTATACAGGAATTATATTAACCTAGGTATATCTATAATATTATGTAGTCGCCGAAAGCGCTTATGCAGTTTCCCTCCATACATATAATAATATACGCTCTGTAATTGGTCCGAAGCGCATCCTGCTCTTAACAAAGAGAAATAGTTGTGTGTCCGATACACATACCTACGCAACTATGCGTATAACACAACAAGAACACAACTAACCCACACTATGACAATGTAGGCATAGGCGTGCAAACTTCCACAATTATTCTTGATGACGTCGTCTGGTCACTGTGTATGACGCAATGTTATATCAAACAGATAGTGAAAACGATACGGTTGTGTTATCTGCAACACAAACGTATAATTTTACATAGATAAATCTAAAATGATAATTACGTCCTAGTAGATCAATCTTTGATAGCGCTTGTAGGACGTCATAGTTGATCGAGCGAGGCGAGATCTATAAGCTGACTTGGATCGTTTAGCACTTTGTCTGTCTGTCCGTCCGTCTGTCAGAGGCATCTAGCGTCTAAACCATATAAGCGAATGACTTCAAATATCATATAATATGTAAAACTACGGCTCAAAACCAGAAATGACATTTAAAATTATATAAATGAAAATATTAAGGGGGCTCCCATACATGTAAGTGGGCAGCAAAATATTTTATATTTTTTATCTACATTAATTTGTTGGGTATCATTGAAAAGGGCTTGACGAATGAAGTACTTAGAGCACGAAACCGGTTTAAAAGAAATCTATGTTGGAAAATAACGATTTGATAGGCCTCCAAAGACACTATTTTTAGAACTATTTTATCTGGGAGTCTATCTCAAAAACGGCTTCACTGTTAATGCTGACTTACGTTATACTACTTACGTATAATATCCGTTATATCCTGTTCTTGAACAACAAATACAGAAATCAAACAATTACTACCTATATAGAAAAAAAGTTATAAGCAAGTAACCTCAAAACCTTTTCTCTATGAGACAAAATGTTGGCGCGAGATCTCAGTTCGACGCGAATAACTAGTTTAGTCTTTGGTAATTTCCTATTAACAACAAAATCGTAATGTTTTGTCATTCAACTTGAGAATCCCCTCCTTTTTTAAGTCGGTTAAAAATGAGGCGGTTCTCAAATCGACTGTAGTTTTATTCCGTGTATTACCTCAGTATTTTTTCTAGGTGAACTCATTTTGATGATTTTTTTTTTATTTGAAAGGATATGGTGACAAGTTGGTCCCATATAAAAAATTCTAAGATCAAAGGTGTCGGAGATAATTCGGTGTAGTTGGTTTAAATATTTGCTTGACTTTAAATTATTTTATTGATTTCACTGTGCATAAAATACGTAACGAAAGCTGTGAAGTAGGTTATAAACAGAAATAGACCAAAATACCTTACACTCTTTAAAATTTGGTATTTTTAACCGACGTCCAAACTATTGGGTAATTCCTCTCCACCCAAAGGTTGCCTTGAAGAGATCGCTTTTAGCGATAAGTCCGCCTATTTTTACACTTGTTTTGTAAATTTTTCTGTATTGTTTTTTGTCTTAATCAAGGTGCTCAATAAAGAGTTTATCTATGTATCTATCTATCTTTATTCATAGTAACAACATAATTTAAGTAGCAATTGTACATTACATTAAATTAAAAACTAAATTAAAATTAAACAAAAAAAACTATAATTAGATATAAATATGTACAAAACTTAATCTAATAGACCGCTACCAGTAGGCAAAGTACCCAAAATGCTGGCAGCATTGCCACGTTGAATGGCAATACTCAATCTCTGTCCAAAATATTTGCCAGCATTTTGGTCACGAGTTGCTTCGACCAAACGCTTTGTTAATTCATTGTAGAATGTATGTGCTCCCGGTCCCCACGGTCCCAACGTCTCAACCCCAAAAGGCACAAATATATAACCACTATCAAGATTACTATATTTGCGCCTTTTGAGAGTCTCTGCTGATTCAGCCGCAACACCAGCCTTATTTTTAGTTCCAGAAAGATGAGACGGTGCTAGGGTGTCTACGCAAGTTGCATCCCAAACCAAAGGCCGTCCCATCTTCCATGGAATCAGGGTCATTCCGTCAGGCCTTTTACCGTCATCACGTGCTAGACCATATGGTTCCAAAATAGCCGCACAGTTGGCGGTGGTAAGAGCCCGACGTATGATATCATTAAGACTCGCGTGGCGGGTAATACGTCCTGCACTCCTAGAGCAAGACAGACCGTGATGACCGAGCCGGTCAACAGCAGTACCGCACTGACAGCGGTGTGGAGCACAACACGATGCGCCTAATCGAAGTGATGCTGCGATACGGAAAGCCGATGAATCCAGTAGCGTTCCCGTATTTGGCGATGGGAGAGCCTGTAGCCACAGACCTGATTCCCACTCCGAACTTGCAAGAAGACGGGCACGATCTGCGGAACTTAGCACGTTTGAAATAAATGATTCCGTACTTTGTCGCAGAGCGGCCCGTTCCAAAGCTTCTGAGAAGACAGATTTTCTGGGAAATCAGTGCCTGAACAGGCTACCAACCACGCTTTCTTGGCCTCGTCTATAAATGATATTTTTGTATTAAATGGTAGAGCTACTTGTAAAATTTTATTAGTCAATTTTTGAGTACTGTGTACTGATGACAAGAAAGCGGGAAGGGCGACTCCCGAAATTGATCGAATGCCAAGGCCTCCCAAACGCACTGGCAGTGAAGCTTGCAACCACGCCCTCTCGTCTAAATTCATATTCAAAATAGATGCCAATGTGTTTTTGACAATGTTGTCTAAATTTTGAATAATATGTTCATGTTTCCATAGCTGGCAACACCGTAAAGTATATGTAAATTTTGGGACAAAAAGACAGTATTTGAGTATTGTGAAGGCCATATGAGTATTAATTTTTAGTAGACGATCTGAACTCTGTTTAAAATTTTGAATTTTTCATCCAAAAATGAAGGGAATGATTCGTCAAGAATAGGGGAGCCCAATAACCGAAGGGATTGTTTGTTAACAATTTGAATATTTGGAGCTAACGAGTTAAATTTTTGAATTACTTGGTCTCTTTCTGTATATTTTTCGGAAACATAAAGTTCACATTTTGAAAAATTTAGTTCTAAGCCAATTTTTTGGGAAAAATTATCTATGTATCTTGTACTGAACCCAAATCTTCAACAAGAAAATTTAATTTTCTTCAGCAACATGAACGATGGCAGACGCTCGTAATTTATGTTTCAGCTGTAACTTCTCCCATTTATAATGTAAGGCTCTTTCGGACTTGTAATTTATTTAACACGGTGCTGCTTTGAGTTTAAATCGCACGATAATTGAGTTATATTGAACCACTTGAATAATAATGTAGACGCGCATTTATAGCACCACTATAACAAACTTATACAGCAATAAGCTTCTTGTGAGAAACTTTTTTAAAAACAAACTCTTAGAAGTCCGCAATTTCGGATTTAGTCTTACTTAGGATTACGACACTTTATTTTTCGAGCTATTCTCAGCAAGTCCTTTCATTTGATACCCATATTATATATAAGAGTGCATTAAAAATAACTTATACGCCATTTTGGGTGCTCCGCCATGATGGATTGAGAATGAATTAGAATGAACTATGAACGTGAAAGCAAAATAAACGAACGAACGGTATAATCAGAGAGTTTGCAAATCAAGAGTGAATTGGTACCTTCTAGGCAAGCATGCTACATCTTCCGCATCATCACTTTGAGATTGTGGTTGAAATTGAATTTGCTTTTCAGGTGAGATTGTGGTGAAATGCCTACCGGGCATAAAAACGAATTCAGCTCAATCAGTTGAAGATATCTGCTTCAAAATTGCAAGATTCCACCCGGACAATCATAGTTACATACCTACATACATACATTGTAAGTTAAACAAAAGCTTGCAAAATAAAGAGTTGCTTCAATTTCGGCCGCAACATTTGAAGACCCAGTTGGCGCAGTGGACAGTTGTCCGCCGTCTGCGCCGTGGGTCCTGGGTTCGATTCCCGGCAGGAGCACAAATTCCTTCCCAAGGGATATTTGTGCTTCTGGTTCTGGGTGTAATGTGTGTGTGATGTGAATGTTTCCGGCACCCACGATACAAGTCTTTGAACTTAGTGTGGAGCTGTGAGTGTGAAAGCGTTTGTTTGCTTTGTTTGTTTAACATCAGTTTCCATCAGTAAACTACTGTAAATTGAACTGAAAAGTAAATTATTATCGGATTGTTCAAGAAGAGAGTGAATAGGTATTTACTGAGCAAGCGTGCTCCAACTTCGAGCCCATTGTCGTTTTCCATCAAGTGAAGTGAAAGATCAAAGTTATCTGCCAAACAAATAATAACTTACGTAAACAAATAAATCGAATGAAATTGCAATTCTACAGTTCAATCTCATTTTATCGAAGTGAAAAAATATTGCCGATTGCCAATTTGGCGAACAAAGCGTAGCCATTTTGCGAATGGATCCACCGAGTAAAAGTAATTTGTGTATTTCTGTTTTGTAATTATTTACGTGCCAATGTGGATCTTTGTGATGAATTTTCATTTCTTAAGGGGGCGATACCAGAATTTCATCTAAAACGCGTGTTTTTGTAACCGTTTTACTCGGTATTCATAATAAAACCAGATAAATAAAAATATTCGTCGAAATCTGTGTGATATGATAAATGATGCCTTCTTCTTAGAGTATTCATAACGTTCGTAAATATAAAGGAAAAAATATCAAATCTCATGAAAATAACATCAATTTGTATTTTTGTAACCATTTCGTTACGCCATTTTATATCAAAATATCGTGAAAGTTATTTCATATACGTATATTTACTAGAAAAATGATGTCTTCAGCTTATTTAATTATGTCTGAGGCGCGTTTTCACGAAATTTGAGTAAAACCATAAAAAAACAAAGATGGTCACGCGTGACCTTTCGAAACCGCCTCGATGTAATTTACGCAATATACACCTTTATGTGCAAAAGTTAAAGAGGGATAATTGGCTGTGGTTAAAAATAATAGTTTAAAAAAACAAAAAACACGCTTTATATAGAAAACCAAACTAAAAAATAGAAAATAAATTTGAATTAAGAATAGCGTATTTTTTTTTAATAATTATAAATTCATAATAGTGTAAATAAGAAAAAAATATTTTATTTTAAAAATAGCGTGGCCTACCCCTTAAGTCGTCGGCGTTCGTTTTCGGCGCAAAATTTATAATAATTAATTTACAGTGAAGCCGGACTTGATCATGACGTGATTTGGGACATTTAAAGAACATTTTACAAGCTTTTATTTAGTTAATTTGGTGTAGGTACTTATGTATGACAATACAATGATATGGTATCCAGAAAGTAGGTCTGATGATGGAGACCAGTAAAAACTTTTTAAAGTGTATAACTTGTTTATTAATTCGAAGCGAGGCCGCACTTGAACAGAGCACTAAGTCAACGGGCAGTTCAACTTTGATTAAAGATAGAAACTTTAAAGTGCTGTCCTTTGTTTATACCAGATAATATACCTATATCTATTTATTATATCTTTATTCCCACTGAATTTACTGACAATGAAATTCTTTGTAGTTGCTGACAACTCAATACCTGAAAGTTGTTAGCGATAAGACTACTTCTAACAGAACTCGTCGGCAGGCCTTTCTGTTACTGTTTAGTTTCAACAGCGGAAGTTTCGCGTAGAACAGTCTTCAAGTTTCTGTATGCCAGACAAAGCTTTTGTGCTTCTGAAGTAAAGTTTAATTCATTGTCAGTTTTATTTAAAAAAAGAATTTGTTTGAAAGAAAAAAGACCGGTCTCCACGGTCAAATGTATGTGACCACTCCCGAGGTTTCCATATTTTTGCCGTTTACGCTGCTCTGTCGAAATTCCTGCCATACCCATTCTGTACCTAATGAAATTACTTAAAACAGTTTGAACTCGTTTTCTCATTATATATTCAAAAATCTATGCCGCGTCCAAATCCTGGTACTTATTTTGCTCAACGTATTAACATTGCAAATAATTGCAATTCGGAGAGGCAATGCCGCCAGAAGTCATGCTGGGTGTACCACTACCAGTGGATAGCGTAATCATCAGGGTACGCTACTCACTGGTGGTGGGCTTGAGCACTTGAGTTATTTATAAGCTCAATGCCTTGTAGGTAAATTAGGTCTTGGCTGTGTAGATGTTTACAGCATTAGTTTAGTTTTCGGAAATATAGGCAACTAGCCGTGCCCCGAGGCTTCGCTCGCTATTATCAAGCTAAAAAGTAGCCTATGTGTTAATCCTAGGTATAAGCTATGTACATTCTAATTTTCATCCAAATCCGTTCAGCCGTTAAATCGTGAACAGGGAACAAATAGACTTACACACTTACATAACTTTCGCGTTTATAATATTAGTAGGATTGACCCGTAAGTAGAAAGCAGGTGATGAAAAAGGTTGCCTCTATTGTATTACGTCAGTGAGCTATCATGTCTAATATATAAATAGTAGGAACATTGTTCTTGGAGTTTTGCCGCGAAAGTGAAAAAATGGCGTTGTTGATTTTGTAAAATTTTCCAAAACCTGTGATTCTTCGAGTGTTAATGTGTAATAATGGTGGATTAATAACCGTTAATACTTAGTGAACGTGCATAAGTGTAGGCAAATCATACAAAGTTGAAAAACGTGATTTTCACCTTCGCTCCAAAACTCCAATAGAAGTTCTAGTAAAGTTTCTACCACTTACTAGGGCATGACTTTACTACGACTGGACCTTGACTCTTTTACTTGACTTTGACTGTGACTTGTGACTAGGACCTATAATATGAAATACACTTGAAATATATTATCACTTGACACTGGCAAAATGCACAAGATTGCGAAGCCAAAACTAAGGAAAAAAAAAACATTGTTCTTGACTAGGCGAAGCCGACTAAAGCGACTTTTTAACGCTGTTTTTGCCTCCGAAATGATTTTCTAACTTCCTTAGCTTGTTCGCTGTGTTGCAATATACGTGATCAGCATAGAAACTTAATAAGAAAGTAAGTTATTGCTTTTGTTGCCAGAGAAACAGCAGGAGCATCCTTCAGACCGACCCAGAACCGGTTTTAAGAATAGCTTGCGTGTTTGGCATTATAATAAGCTAATGTTTAATCTTACGCGTCTGACATAGAACTTTGGCATGCCTAACTATGTGGTGGTCCTAGTTATGAGTAGGTATATGTTGCGAGCGAGTCATTTTCTATCTACGCGATAGTCTCACATCAAAGACCAATAATTAAATGCAAGCAACGCTTAAAAATAACCGACTTCACCGCTTTATCTTCGGCACCTTGATCAGATTAAATGTATTAAACACGCTTTATTGACAATGACTCAAACACTACTGATCAGATCTTGATCAAATTTAAATGGGACCAATGGGAAAGTAACGTTATCAAACAAAGAAAAAATTATGAGGTGAATAAAAAAAATTTTTTTGTTTGTCTCTTTTCTTAAAAACGCCTGAAAGAAGCGAAAATATATGTGGTTAATAACCACATATATTTTCAATTATTTTTGAGCTTTACTTGCTGTCCGTACTTAATAATTTTCTCGTGGAGCGCAGTGAAATAAATGTACTGGCTTATATTATTTTAATTAAAAGTCAGAAAAAGTCCGCAGAAAGAGCGCAGTGGCATAACCCATACAGTCGAATTGAGTACCTCCTCCTTTTTTGTGAAGTCAGAAAGAATTTTTTGTGCAAAAGTGTAAGGGGAATAATTGACTGTGGTTAAAAAATGCTCGCATTAACTTATACCTGCCACTTAAGCTTTTTTGAATTCTATCGTCTGTTATATTTATTTTTTGCTGCGTAGACAGCAGATGCGCAACCAATTATGCAAACGGGAACGACTAGTTCAAAGTTACCGTCGCGCCTCATAATGAGTACGCTAACACCAGTTGACACTTGGCACCTTAGACATAACAGAGAAGATAAATAAGAGTTTTGCCGCGAAAGTGAAAAAATGGCGTTGTTGATTTTGTAAAATTTTCCAAAACCTGTGATTCTTCGAGTGTTAATGTGTAATAATGGTGGATTATTAACCGTTAATACTTAGTGAACGTGCATAAGTGTAGGCAAATCATACAAAGTTGAAAAACGTGATTTTCACCTTCGCTCCAAAACTCCAATAGAAGTTCTAGTAAAGTTTCTACCACTTTGCTAGGGCATGACTTGACTACGACTGGACCTTCACTCTTTTACTTGACTTTGACTGTGACTTGTGACTAGGACCTGTAATATGAAATACACATGAAATATATTATCACTTGACACTGGCTAAATGCACAAGATTGCGAAGCCAAAACTAAGGAAAAAAAAAGAAGATAAATAATGTTTTAAAATTTATTGACCGACGAGCAAAAAGACTTAATGGCGAATAAGCTAATTGAGTCCAGATTGCAGAGCCTCGGTCACAGTCACAGAACAGTATGGTTGCAAGAGTCTATCGGTATTCTATCGTTTGCATTTTGGAGAGTGTGCGATGGAATTACATGAGTAAATTCCACCATGCCCCTTTTACCATCTAACAACCAGACAAACTGTCAAACGTCATCCATTTATGGTTGACGTACCTCCAGTTCCTTCGAAGCGTTTTGCTTCTGCATTTATCATCCGTACAGCGAAGGAGTGGAACTCATTGCCTGCGTCATCGTTAGGGGTATAATCTGGGAGTCTTCAAATCAAGAGTGAATAGGTATCTTCTAGGCAAGCATGTCACATCTTCGGCCGCATCATCACTTTCCAACAGGTGGGATAGTGATCAAATCTATAAAAAAAAAAAAAAAATTAAAACTCATAAAACAAAATTCACATTAACCGTACCATGAAAGACGTTTGTATTAATGGTTGGATCATTCCAACCAACAAAGAGGTTTGTAATATTTACAAATTACCTCGTATAAATAAGCGGTACTTCAATTAACTTTTTCCATCATTCTACTAGAAACACTATCGACAAAAAAAGAAGGTGTATATCTCTCGAATGTCCTCAAAGCCAACGTCTCATCAAAAACGGTCGTTATTAAGCAGAGCACGAATAATTAGCGTGATAACAGCAAAAAATTACAAAAATAAGCCACGGGCGAGACGGCCAACATTTGTTATCTTCCTTTAATTAAGCTGAAGATTGCTACAGTATACCTACTTGTACAGTAGCTGAACTCTACACAGTAATTAAGTCATAATATAATACTGTCCTAATTGTATTTGTTTTTAGAAGGCCTGAAGAGACTGGTCGTCAAACTACGATTGTTCGAATTGATGCGACGTCGATACGACAGTCGATCGGTTGTAAGTTCGGTCGATTCGATGGTTCATAAGAAAAGAAAATCATTCGCTTTCGACGTCGATGTAAAGACAATCGATGCCCGGAATAGACCCCCTGACTCGGGGTTACAAAAGACCCGCTTTTGAACTTTGTATGATTTGCCTACACTCTTGCACGTTTACTGACTAGTAAAGGGTTATAAACCACCATTATTGCACATTAATAAATAATACCCGAAGATTAACGACTTTTGGAAAATAATAGAAAATTAACAACGTAATTTTTTTTTTCGCGGAAAAAAATTAACCCTTTTCCTTTTTTTTTTATTATTTATTGTACTCATTCAGCACACACGACACGCCATTGGTGGTGAATAGTGGTGAGGTCCCGATATAAATATAATATACAAACCATCACAAAACATACTGTTCCAGCTCTCGTTTGAAAGTGACACCTAGCGACAACAAATGCAACTAAGATAACTAATCTACGATACAAGCTCCACAAATTATTATTGATGGCCCTAAAAACAAATTAACACAATCGGCCAATATGAACAACAACAATTACAGAGCCCACCAGCAAGCTAAGACTTGTTCTAAACAACAATGGGGCTGCAAACAAAGCAGAAAACCTCAAACGGCGTAAATATTCCAACCTTGATCGAGGTACAAACATATAAATGTTAGTACCGTTCGGGGTAGAAACTTTGGGTCCGTGGAGACCGTGGTACACACGAAATTTTAAAATATTTATACAAACCTTTAGTCTAAGCGACAAGTGACCAGAATGCTGGCTCTTATTTAGCACAAAAAAATAGCATCGCTATTCAACGTGGAAACGTAGCCAGTGTTCTGGGCACTATTGCTTCTGCAAGCGGTTTAGAAAATTTTTGAGTGCTATTTGTTTTATTCCCCTTTTGTAATCTTATCTGACATCGTTATTATTATTTATTAGTATAGTAATGCAAAGTAAATGTTGTAATTATTTGTATCTAAACAACAATTTAAATCTTAAACAACTAAGAATATTAGTGCCCAACAGCAAATTGTTATAAGAAATATAATCGTTTATTACGCAAGCCAAAGGCGGAGAAATCATAACAGATTTCTCAAAAGAAACATGTCAAATTAAAATTTTCGATGGTTTCGTAAATTAAGGTAACACGGCACTCAATCTGTCAACTCACGAACTTCGTCACGAAGTTTTAGTTCTCGTTACCGATTGCACGAAACATAACCCGAAACTTCGTGTTTCGGTGAATTGAGGTATACCCTCAGGACGCCACTCGTCTTACGCCAAGCATGAATGCAAGCTTAATAATATCCCCCCCATCCTGAACCTTGTCGTTCTTCGTGTCAATTCTATCGATGGAAACGCTATAACAAATCCGATAGACCTTCATTCTGGTGCATAAAGGTTTCAAATTACTTGTATTGTTGCTTGATCTCGGAAACATAGTATTGTATAATGTGGGTTCATTCACTCGAAGTGCTTGGGATTATGGATAGGAGAGCATTTCAGAACGGCGTGGGCGCGATTTCATGCTTATAAAGTAAATATTTTAGTGTAATAACTTAATGCAATAAAAAACAATTAATACAAAAATATCCTACTAATATTATAAATCCGAAAGTTTGTGTGTAAATGTGTGTGCAAGTGTGTAAGTATGTTTGTTCCCTCTTCACGTTTTAACCGCTGAACGGATGTGGATGTAATTTGGAATGTACAAAGAGTATATACCTAGGATTAACACATAGGCTACTTTTTAACTTGATAATAGCGGGCGAAGCCGCGGGGCACGGCTAGTATTAATATAAATATATTATTTGTTATCTTTATTTATTATGTTTTCTTAGGTGGACGATTTTTTTAACAATATTTTTATAAAAGTAATAAATAATTACTATTTATTATTATTGTTATATATTCAATTTTTTATTTTCCACTTTGGTACAAAAAGGCTGACTTCACCGCTTACATTTTGGTTTTTGTATATTTTTTCAAAAAACGCTAAAACAATTTCGATAACATTTATATGGGACCACCTCAGTTGTACGATCTACCAAACAAAAAAATAAACATCGAAATCGATTCATAATTGACGGAATTATCGCGTAACATACATACAAAAAAAACATATAGTCAAATTGAAAACCTCCTTTTTTGAAATCAATTGAAAAATGTATGAGAAAAGCGTTACAAAAAAGTAAAATAGTAGCAAAATTTGCCCATGGCGGAAATACTGTTATAAAATGATACTAATACAGTATAGTTTACGACAACAAAACGAATTCAAACCGGTTTGAATGTTTTTTTACAAGCTTTTATTTAGCTTGCACTGTATGTATATGTTTGTTCGGGAGGAATCTTGCAACTCAATTTTGAAGCAGATATCTTCAACCGATTGAGCTGAAATTTTGTATTCACGTTTAGTTTGGATGACAATTCATGGTTAGCTGTATGACGTCATTCTTAGTTCAATATGGCGGAACACACAAATGGCGGACAAGTAATTTTTAATGCACTCCTACACTATGGGTATCAAATTAAAGGGCTTGCTGAGAATAACTCGAAAAATAAAGTGACGTCATTTTAAATCCAATTTGGCGGATTAATTAATTATTATTAAGCTTGTCTTTAAAAAAGTTTTTAACAAGTAACTTATTTCAAACTTATTTTTTATAGGTAAACATAGGTAACGTGCATCCGTACATCACACGTACGATTCTGACCCCATACACTGGTACCTACAGTGCATGAGGTCCGATACCTCTCTCGATTTTCTATTATTGGATCCACAATGAATGGGATGAAAGGGCCTAGATAATGGACTGTCTTCTTTTATTCATAGTTGTATTACAGATGTGGGTAGACCTGTATTGATAAGGTTTCGTATCGATGGATTTATTCATTGTTTATTGTTTAAAAGCTCTTAAAGGGAGTTTATTTATCTTCTCTGAGAGCTGTTGTATATTTGAGAACAATTCTTATTTGTCTTCACCTATACATTGTTAATATTCTTTTTCTTTTAAGTGTATTCAACGGTATTACATTAATAAATAAGTAAGTAATTATCTGTGCCCGGGACTCAAAGCCTAGAACATCGACAGAATGTTAGAATTTTGTTGCTTTTGTATAATGTGGTACTTTTCGAAGAGTGTGCCATGGAATTATATATCAAATAGTTTCATTGCACACTCCGTTTTTTTACCCGACTGTGCGCAAGGGGTATATCGGCATATGTATGTATGTTTGTTCCTTTGTGGGGATCTAGAGTCGAGTTTTCGAAGTGTGTCAAGTAGTTGAATAAATCATTGAAAATCTAAAGGTTTCTTTTGCCATTTATCATGTTGAATGTTAATTTAGGATTTATAAGTATAGAAGTAACGATAGTATCGATAGATAAAAGTTGGTTAGCAACCATTCTCACATAAATTCTCATTAATAATAATAATAAACGCATTCACACTCACAGCCCCACACTAAGATCGACGACTTGTGTCGTGGGTGCCGGAAACATTCACATCACACACACAATCAGAACCAGAAACATAAATTTACCTTGAGGAGAAAACTTGTGTTCCCGCCGGGAATCGAACGCGATACCCCTGCTTAGAAGGCGAACGCCACCCAACTGAGCCAACGGGCAGTTGATCGAACGAAAATCTGTGTTTCTGGTTCTGGTTGTGACTGTGTGTGTGATGTGAACGTTTCCGGCACCTACGACACAAGTCATTTAACTTAGTGAACTTAGTGTGGGGCTTTGCGAGTGAAAGCTATTTTTTTATTTGGTCTAATTAACAAAAAAAGTATTAAATACAAAAATTGGTTTCTGAAGTTCTAGTATATTGGCTTTTACCACATTTTTTTCAATTATCTATCTACGGGCCTATTACCTATATTCTTTAAAACTAAACTAAAATTATATACACCAACGACCCAAGTTACCAACAAGTCAATATTGAACCAATATACAATATATACCTAATACCGAGAAGACAAGATGGCGTGGAGCTTGCTAGACATCGTATAACTCCACTTGACATGCAACCCTGAACTTGACATGAATGGACGATGGATAAAGGGATTCGTTTGGGTTTCTTTCAGAATTTCAAGCGAAAAATAATATTAAATCTGAACCTTCGAGCTGCCAGTGTTTTGACAGCAACGATTCTGCCTTTTGAAGATGTTTTTATCCTCTCAAAGTACCTGTTATAAATATATTACGGAAAATTTGATTATATTATTTTATTTCCCGTATTGCTTCTAGCTTATAAATAATACTTTAATACTTTATCTATTACTAGCCGTGCCCGCGGCTTTGCCCTCTGTTATCAAGTTAAAAAGTAGCCTAGGTATAAGCTATGTACATTCCAAATTTCATCCAAATCCGTTCGGCCGTTAAAGCGTGAAGAGGGAACAAACATACTTACACAGGAACTTTCGGTTTTATAATATTAGTAGGATTATAATATTAAAAATACGGTTTTCATTTACGTCATTTGATCGAAATTGTTGACCTTGTTCTCGAGCATGTACGATGCTCTTCGTGAGTGATAGCCGTAATTTTATTTATTTACAAGGAAGACCAACAGCCGAAGCCAATTAATGGTCCTCACGGATAGAAACTGTATATTTTACTAATTAACGCAAACATGACATTAACGCATCGTAACACAAAGAAAAAATAGAAAAGACGTGACAAAATTTCAAAATTGAGTAAGTATACATCCAAATGAAGACAATAATAATTATTTTATAATTAATATATATTATATTGTATGCTTCTTACGGAAACTTTAAAAGTACACACAGACTATCAAGTGTTTCAAAATTTAGATAAGATTGGATGGCACTCAATGTCATCTTGTTTTATTTTCAACCGACTTCAAAAAGGAGGTACTCAATTCGACTGTAAGTTTTTCTTTTCTGTATGTATGTTACGCGATATCTTCACCAATTATGGATTGATTTTGATGGTTTTTTTTTGTTTGGTATACTTCAGAGGTGGTCCCATATAATTTTTATCGAAATCGGTCAAGCCAAAAACCGAAATATAAGCGATCAAGTCGTTTTTTTAAGCTTTGCTTGCATTTCAATTATATAATCAAAACGTAACATTTTTAAATATTTTTTCCCTGACTGTACTAATTTCCTATGGTGGTCTAGTAAACTACTATAAATGAAATAAAAAAATGAAGTGGCGACTTGACCACGTGGTCGAGTATTTTGTACGGTCGAGTTAACAACCAACTCCACTAATCACACTTAACATATATCCTAAAGTAGGTAACTTTGTTTGTGTGTTACTTGTTAACTACTGGAGAAAATGGCGTCGATGACTTACGACTAGGAACGGTTTGTAAGCTTAGAACTTATATAAAGCTTGTACTTGGTTTGCTTGGGTAGGTTGTGATTGTTTGTGTGATGTGAATGTTTCCACCAACTACGACCACAACTCGTCGATCTAAGTGTGGGGCTGTGAGTGTAAAAGCGTTTATATTTATGTTCTACGCTTGGGTACTGGGGAGACAATGGCGATACGGGAGTGACAAAGGGAAGTACAATAATTGTTCTATGTGTAAATTATTTATACCAAGCTTTTACAGCAACAAAACACGCGTGGAATAAAATGACTCATCTCAGAATGGCAGACGATCTTGTGATGTTAGACGATTATCTAGAATACAGTCGAAGTGCTACAAGAGACCAATCGGATGCTCAATTAAACGCATTCACACTCTCAGCCCCACACTGAGTTCGACGACTTGTGTTCTGGGTGCCGGAAACATTCACATCACACACACAATCACAACCAGAACCAGAAACACAATTTTTCCATGGGGATATAACTTGTGTGCCCGCCGGGAATCGAACCCGATACCCCTGCTTAGAAGGCGAACGCCACCTAACTAAACCAACAGGCAGTTCGAAATTGAATAATAATATGACTAAACAATAACTAGTCCCCCATCTTGGGCCACGCCATATTGGATTTCGAGTAAACGAATTTTAGTTTTGAGTATTTATTTCATGAAACCCTTTTATTTGATACTCATACCAAAGGTGTGCACAAAAATAACTAGTCCGCCATGTTGGGCCGTCCGCCATATTGGATTTAGAGGGACGTGCTTAGCTAACCATGCACTGTCATGCAAACTAAGCTTGTATGTAAAATTCATCTCAATCGGTTGAGGATAGCTGCTTTAAAATGCAGTTGCCAGATTTGACCTGATTTGATGAAAACATTGCAAGTTAAATAAAGACTTGTAAAATAGCTCCATTCCTATCATTTACATTTTGGAGCTCTTGAGTCCATCGACCGACGAGCAAAAAGACTCATTGGCGATGATAAGCTAATTGAGACCAAATTGCAGAGTCTCGGTCACCGACATAAGGTCTCAAGCCTATCGGTATTCTATCAGTTACATTTTGGCGAATGTGCGCAGGAATTACACGACTTTATCCCCCTATGCCTGTTTTACCATCTAACAACAAGACAAACAGTCAAACGTCATCCATTTATGATTGATATAGGTACTTTCAGTTCGTTCGAAGCGTTTCGCTTCTATGTTTATAATACGTACAGCGAAGTGGAACTTACTGCCCTCCCCCCTTAGCCATAAACCACGCGTACAATTCTATTCGAAAATTCGAATAGAGAGATTGCTCTATTCTCTCGGTAGAATAGAGAAAAAAGATCGGTAGCCATAAGCCACATTTACGCTAACGCCTATTCTACTTTCTAAGTTGTAAAAAGTTGGAACTTTGTCTATGGTAGCGCATGGAAACGTCAAATTCATCAAATGAGTAGGAATGCCTAGGCTAAATAAATATACACTCGATTTGACTCGATTAATTTCATGGCCATGGAAACAGAGCCCTTCTACGAGTCATTAACAAATGGAAATAGTGTTGAAAACAAGTCAATGAACAACAGAAAATTCAAATAATCCGACTGCGAATTTTTTACATGTTTTTTATGTGTTATGTAATTTTATGGAATCCCGTTTTAATATCCCTCATTTTGGTATCCAACTTGATTGGTTTGGTTATTTTTTTTATTAAAGTATTACTATTTTGTATCAATAATCCATTTGTGGACACATGGGTTTTAGGACGAATATATATGGGTATTTCTCATGAAATTGCGAAATTTGAGATATCATTGAAGATTATTTTTTTTGATAAACTTAGATTTTTTTGCAGATATCAAAAATATTTTTTTAGGAGATCTATGAAGAAGTATTGGTCTTCCATATTTTTAGTATATTATCTATAAAAAATAAGGTATTAAAAAATAAATAAATGAGGAAATCTTTAATAGAGTGAGAGAATGATTGATTATTATATTATAATAAAAAACATGAAAAAAATATAGGAAATTATGTAATTTTAATTGAATTAAACTATGAAATATCATATTCTAAAGAAAAAACTCAACTTTTGTACTTAGTCAATACAAATATATTATATAAACACGGAAAATAAAAATAAACACTATTATAGAGGTAACAATTAATGTAATTTTTTTTTTCTGCATCACTCAAATTCTTTGGTCGTGTCATTTTACCTGTTTATAATTATATACCATTTTGCAAAAAATCAATAAAAATCTAAAATAACTGTAGGATACTGTATAAATCATTCTCTCACTCCTAAATGCAGTGAGGGAATGACTGTGAGGGAATGACGAATTTTAACTAAAGCTACAAAACACCGGCACATAATCTCAAATTACTTGCTACATTTCGAATATAGATTTTACTCCCAAAAACGCATAAAATGAACAAATAATATACATATATACTAAAATGCTCAATGCATACATGTAACGTGAGGATGATAATGATCGCAATAAATGTCACTCCTAAATTTTTTTTACATATCATGTTTTTGCACAAACTCACCTACGGTTGAGAAGAAATCGCCGGTTTGAATCATTTGAGAGTGTTGCCAGGTACTAAAAATTTTAGGTTGTGTTCCTAAATATCGTTCGATACGTTTAGAAATCGAAAATTCGTGAATGATTTTTTTTTCGGGACATCTAAAATCGAGATATCGTTTTTATAAATTCGTCGTTGTGAGATAGAAGCTTTTATAGACAATAACAAACATATTTCTAATATATTAGCATTTTTTTTTATTAAGAATATTGATATATTTGAGATGATTTCTAACAATAGTGGTGTAGACAGCGAACATTGAAATGAAAAAAAAAAATTCCTTTTTAGTTAATGCATATGACTCGGCACTAATGACCCGGGAATCAAATTTCGAAATTTGATAAGAAATACCCATGTAACGATATCTTAATTGTCGAAATCCATCCAAAGATATGAGGGGTTAAAAAGTTGCTAAAAACATCACGTGATTTAAGGACGACCCCAAAGCCGTTATTGTTATAGTTAGTCCCCTGATTAAAATATATAACAATTTATTGCCATTTTTGTCGCTTATTTTAGTTGCCTTATTTTAATTGCCATTTTTGGCTTAGGGCAACCGTTTCATGTTATTTGAGAATTCAAGTGATATTAATGGTTTAGAAGCTAAATGCCTTTAACAGACGGATGGACGGGCAATGTACTGAATCACCAAATTAACTTTATAGACCTCGCTTCGCTCGATGAACAAGACAGTGTAAATTGAAGTCATTAGCTTGTTTGGTTTAGATGCTAAATGCCAATGGACAGATGGACAAAACGCCGAGTACCTGAATAAACTTAAACACTTTTCTGCGCTCGGTAAATTACCTATAGTAATGTAATAACATAACATAATAATGAAAAATGAAAAACAGATATTTTTGTATTATCGATATGACGTATAGTGAAAAAAAAATCGATTGAGAACTCGATGATTGAAATTGACATAAGTAAACAAAAAATACGGCGGAATTATTGTACTCTCTGTGGTCTGCGATTGTTTTCTAAAAATCTATTAATTTGTTTCCTTTATTTCAAGATGTAGGCAAACTTATAAGAATCATCATGAATCATGTTAGACAGAAGACGCAAGCAGGGAACCTGTGATTCCATCCCTAGGGCAGATAATTAAAGATCTATTCGAAAAACTATCGTCGACTGTGCATGTACAAATCTATGAATTGTCTTGTTCAAGTGAAGGATAAAAAAGCCCATGCATCGAACACAAATGTAACTAATCAAGCGTTCCAAACAGAAATATAAGGAAAACAATCGCGAAGTCAGAAGTGCTCATTTCTACCAAGAGGATAACATAGAAGTTACCATATGCCGTACTGTCAATTAATGTATTAATAATAACTGCGGCTTTGTATCACCTTTCATCAGGAAATGTGCTGTCACAAAATACGCTACAGGAAAACTTATTAGAATCTGGAGCATAAATAAATAGCCATATGTATAAGACTGGTGCCACTGATGTCGTGGCTGCCTGCGGGAGAATGAAACTGGAAAACGTGATGTTGCACTGTGAGGCCACAAAAAAAATATGATCCAAAATTGGGATAAGTACATGAACATTCCAACGCAACAGAGTCGACATCATGCAGACTTACATTACCACTGGAACAATTGAGCCAGCACTCCAATATATGAAGGAGTTGGGGTGGCTGGCAGGGGGAAATGCACATTACACCCACCAGCGAGACATCAGTGCAGGCCTTATCACCACCAGTTAGAATTTGAATTACATGGAAAATCATTGGAATATAACCAATCTATTAAGTGTTAATTTCAACTGAGAAACTACAATCTGTCAATAAATAATAAGGGCCTACATGTGCTGCAATGGCTTGTCTCTCTTGATGTCCTACTTTAAATGTAATTATATAATCATAATATTACTTATTATTAGTGATAAATTGTATTAAGTAAATATAATTTTAAAAAGGTTTGATTAAATATAATAAAACTACAAGAACTTTTAATTATTTTTATTACCTTATCTTTAGGGCATAAAGCTGTCACATGTTAGAGTGGTTACACAGTTAAATAAGTATTAATCTCCGGTACCCAAATTCTACTTATAGGAAGCTAAATTATGCATGAGTGTTTAGGTTATTTTTATTGAGTACTATATATTTAATTGATTCCACAAAATCATTTACACTCAGCCCGACACTAAGACAAGTGAAGTAAAATGTGAAAAAGTTATTGTATTATTAACAAACATGCGGTACATTTTAATAAATATAGGTGTTATGTGATCTGCCTTTGTGATTCTCTGTGACCAGCGCTAGGTCTGCTAAGTGCCTGTATAGCTGGATTATAGAGACACTCGCCAGTAACAATTTGTGTAATTTATAGTATTAAATAAAACCACAAGAATTTTATTTTATTTTTATTAAATTACATACTGGAAAATAACATAAGTAAGTCATAGATTGTAAGGTGAAATTTCATTTGTGAAACCTGAAACAGAAGACATTATTGTGAAACATTATAAATGATTGACATGATATTCTATCATTAAGATGGTTTATAGAACACTTAATGGTGTATTATAGGAGGATGTTCAGAACACACATACACACACCTGTCTCTTAGTAAAAGGTAACTCTGAATCTACTGGTCCTGTTGAGAATCGAGCCCTGGGATCCGACTTGCTAAGAGGGTTATCATCATACTTTTTAGAATCATATCTCCACATCATCATAATTTAAGGTGATCATTATAGGAGTGAATGGTAAGAAATGAAATAGAAATCAACGAATTAGTCAACCGGACTAATAGCCCAATTATTACAAAAAGGATTTTGAGTCTGAACTTATTAGATACTGTTGTATATATATATAAGTTCATTTATTACATACATACATACTACTTGATTTAATTATGAACTAGCTATTTTACAAGCTTTTATTTAGTTTCACCTGTCCCGATGTTTGTCAGCAAATCTTGCAAATTAAATTTGATCCACTTCCTGGTTACTGATTGACCTGAAATTTTGCATACATGTGTCAATCGCGTGACAATGCAATATAATGATGACATGGTGCTGATTTAATGATGGAGCTAGGAGGTGGCCAAAGGAACTTCACAATGAAACGACACAACCTCATCAAGTTTGGGCTTACTTGAATCGTCTTGACGAGTAGTTTGTCTTTCAGTGGTAACCAAGGTCTGATGATGGAGCTGGAAGATGGCCATAGGAACTTCTGAACTAAACAAGATAAACCTATCGAGTATGGGCTTGTTGGATTCATCTTGACAAATTCTCTGATTATATACCGTTTTAATATTTTTTTATTTTAAGGAAGAAGCTTGAAATAAAGAAAACTTTCATAAGTATTATACTTGTTTTTAATATATTGATAACCCATTGTTTCAATATAGCATACACTAAACTACTTAAATTGAACAAATATGTTTTATGCAATTTGTATTTCTTTAATGACATTTAATTGCTTGTTATAAATAAAAACTCCTCTATGGATAGTCATATTGAAATATTTTAACAAATTAACTTAGTACTCACCTTGTACTCTATCTGTTTTATTTAATGTGTAGGTATATAACTTGTTTGATGTCTGGACGAGCATATTAATTCTTGAAATGATAGGCTTCTAGAATCTTGCACAGCATCTGGGTACAAAGATACAAACATCAATTTATAGGTAAGAAGTATGTTAATTCATTTTCTTACTTGGGTAGGCAATAAGGGTGGGTGTTACTTATACTAAATGTAAAGAGTTTGTACTCTTACCTTTGATTTTATAAAATCCATTTTTTGGGTTCTACACTGCGTTTTCACATCATTAAAAACCTTTGAAAGAAAGGTTCATAGCCGTTTACCGTCATTAATATTGTATTTTCGCCTGTGTACACATTTAATATTATAATTGTATGACACTTCCCGTACGTTCGAAAACAGCTGACCAAAACAGACGCCATTTTTATTGTCGTCTTTCGTGAACGCCTGTCAAATAGTGGTTTATGGCTACCGTTTTTAGATATTTGTATGGGAATTTTTCGTATTCGTTAAACTTTTACGAAAAGTTTCGTTTTTTCGACACGCTATCTTGGTTTATGGCTAGCACTTAGCTATTCTATCAAACTTTACGCTTGAAATGTCATTTTCATACATTTCTAGCGTTTCTCCGAGCGTTGTCGAAAGTAGAATTGGTTTATGGCTACGGCCCCTCGTCTTTGTTGCCCGAACGATACAATCTGGTAGTCTTCAAGTCAAGAGTGAATAAGTATCTTCTAGGCAAGCATGCTACATCTTCGGCTACATCGTCGCGTTTTTTAGATGAAATTGTGGTCAAATGCTTGCCTATCTAATATAAAAAAGAAAAAAAAAGACGTGCGGCACTCGGGGACTGCCGCGGTAAAGCTATTGCATAGCATTTTTTATCAACTTATGCAATTATAATTTGCGAGGCGAGTTGCTGAACTAAAGAGACAAGCGTGATATTTAAAAAAAGTCATTAAAAGTTCTGCTATTCATCGATAGATGGCAAAACTAAAAAGTATCACCGCTGTGCCGGTCGGAGTAGGGGGTGTTAGGTTATTTTCGTTACGGAATTTCTGGATTCGGTCTCCACGCTCAAGGCCCGCGATAGAAGCTATGCAATAGCTTAAAAAAATCCTTTAGAACGATCCCAGCCAGAACGACAGACAGTGTAGACAGTTATAGTAAATGGTCTCGTTTAAAGCCTTCGAAAAAAGAGGTCCCCAGACATATCTTGTTCGAAGGGCCGCGCGGACGTGTCCCACGTGATGTTTGTTAGCGCTAATGATTCAAAGGGAAGGGCAGCAGACACCACGTAACTAAGTTAAAGTAGTCAGGCCTAAAGGGATACATGTCAACAGAGCTACGTCAAAGCCCTTTAGAATCGGGACCAGGAAAGATAAATAGGGTTTCAAAGCCTTTTTAAGAGTTGGGTTATGGGAAACCAACAGCACACTGTACCCTTTATTAGCTTTGTTTATATTTGAACTAAAGCATGAAGATTTTTTTGTTTTAGGTACTTTAAATAAGTATGATCGCAAAATAGGAACTTTTTACAACCGAATCAATAGACGTTGACTGAGAGAATCTGAAGTAATTTGCTTTGGTTTACTTGAATTTGAAGTTTTTTTGTTTTTTTTTATATTTAAGGGCTGAAATTGAAGTAATTGCTTTGGTATTTGCAAGGTATTTGGCATAGTTAGGTGCGCGTCCACCTTCTAAGCATGCTTCGGGTTCGATTCCCGGTGGGAACACAAGTTTCGTCCCAAAAAAATGTGTTTCTGTTTCTGTCTGTGATTGTTTATTTATTTTATTGCTTGCACTAAATTCGTATTAAATTAAGATACAGTTGCTCTAGAGTTGATATACAAAGCGCCCGAGTCGCGCGCCCTGTACTGCCGCCATAAGGAAAAAAGACGTAGCCGACCTTTTTGTTAGAATTGTGTTATATCCATCAAAAAAATGTCTTTACTATTTAGACAGATAGATAAATTCTTTATTTGCACACCAAAATAAATAATAATAATAATAAATTAATAATTAATAATTAATTTTTCTCGTCTAATTTTTTGTATATAGTTTTAGTGTAGTTTTAGGAAATATAGGCAATTGGCCCGTAGATTAGACTATAATATAAAAAAAAAAAAAAAAATAATAAAAAAAAAAAAATAAAAAAAAAATAAATAACACTTACAAAGAAATCTTAAATATATCATAGGAGCACAAAGGGCGGTCTTATCGCTCAAAGCGATTTCTTCCAGACAAACAAAGGTACAATACAATACAATACAATAATTCTTTATTGCACACCAAATAAAAGTAAAATTGTAGAACTTAAAATAATACAGTTATAAGAGGTAGTATATTATGTTATGATTTTTACCAGATACGTCTAAATTTAAAGTAAGAATTTTGCGTTTCAATATTTAAAATAAAAAGATAATAGTAATTGCGTCTATTTTCCCGATTCCGATGATGTATGTAACTCAATTTTGACAAAAAAGCAGATACGTATTTTTTCCTTATGACAGCAGTATACAAAACGGCAGCGCGGGGGGAGAAGTCGCGGAAGGCGCCCGCCGCTCCGCCGCGCGCCTCTGGCGCTTTGTATATCATGTCCCTTAGGGTATGGCATAGATGATAAAAGGAGAACATTACACGTGAATCATATCAGTTTATCTACATATCTAGCTAATTAAGTTAAAGGTAGGTACCTAACTTAACATAACAAAGTTAACTTGTGTGTGTGATATGATCCATCCGCATCTTTCCGCAGTGTATATATACTTACCATATATTATGTATACTGTAACTCGCTCCATCATCAGATCTTGGATATCATCTAGAACTAGAGTACTTGTCAAGACGAACCAAACGAGCCCAAACTCGATGGAGTTGCGTCGTTTAATTACAAAGTTCCTAAGACCACCTTCTGGCTCCATCATCAGACCCTGGATATCATCTAGGACCAGAGTATTTCTCAAGACGAATCAAACGACCCCAAATTCGATGAGGTTGCGTCGTTTTATTACAGAGTGCCCATGGCCTACTCCAATACCTTCCGGCTCTATCATCAGATCAGCTCCATGTCAGAATAATATTGTACTGTCATATGATTTACGTGCAAAATTTCAGCTCAATCGGAAAACGGCAAGTGGGTCAAATTTAACGTGCAAGATTTGATTACAGACACCGGGACAGGTGAAACTAAATCTGCCATCATAAGGAAAAATGGCGTAACTGATTTTTTTGTCAAAATTGAGTTGTATGCATCAGAAATGTCTTTACTATTTAGTTAGTATATGTTATGACTTGTAGCAGATGCGTCTTAATTAAAAGTAAGATTTAGTAGGTTGCGTTTGAATATATAAAAATAAAAAATTAATAGTAGATATGTGTAATTTTCCTGATTCCGATGATGTATATAACTCAATTTTGACATAAAAGTTTTAAGCTATTGCATAGCTTCTATCGCGGGCCTTGAGCGTGGAGACCGAATCCAGAAATTCGGTAACGAAAATAACCTAACACCCCCTACTCCGACCTGCACAGCGGTGATACTTTTTAGTTTCGCCATCTATCGATGAATAGCAGAACTTTTAATGACTTTTTTGAAATATCACGCTTGTCTCTTTAGTTCAGCAACTCGCCTCTAGGTGGCAGGAAAAAAATACTGCATGAATAAAATTAATAAATAATTAAAATTGCATAAGTTGATAAAAATGTTAAGCAATAGCTTTACCGCGGCAGTCCCCGAGTGCCACACGTCTTTTTTTTTTCCTTATGATGACGGCAGAAATAAAAGCTTGTAACATAACATCGGGCATTGGTCGTGATATTTGGGGTAGCCAGCCGCGTTCACTGATACACTACAATACATTTACTATACATGAATAGTTCCACTACAATCATCAATTCATATAACGACGCTTGCTGACCTTATTTTTTTTTCTTTTAATTTTGGCTTTGCAATCTTGTGTATTTAGCTAGTGTCAAGTAATATTATATTTTAAGTGTTTTTGTAATAAAAGTCCTAGTCACAAGTTAAAGTCAAAGTCAGGTAAAAGGGTCAAGGTCCAGTCTTGTCAAGTCATGCCCTAGTAAAGTGGTAGAAACTTCTATTGGAGTTTTGGAGCGACGACGGTGAAAATCACGTTCTTTAACTTTGTATGATTTGCCTACACTTATGCACGTTTATTAAGTATTAGCCGTGCCCCGCGGCTTCGTCCGCTATTATCAAGTTAAAAAGTGCCTATGTGTTAATCCTAGGTATAATCTATGTACGTTCCAAATTTCATCCAAATCCGTTCAGCCGTTAAAGCGTGAAGAGGGAACAAACATACTTACACACAAACTTTCGGATTTATATTATTAAGTAGGATTAACGGTAAATAATCCACAATTATTACACATAAACACTCGAAAAATCAGAGGTTTTGGAAAATGATACAAAATCAACAATGCCATTTTTTCACTTTCGCGGCAAAACGACTCGCTGACGTTAACTATTGCATCAGTAAATGACGTCATGCTTCGTATATCGTGGTACATTATTTTATAACTAGATGGCGTTGGGATCGAGTTAGCTCGCGCAAGCGTTTCGTTCACGCGGTTGGGGTGACTTGTCTCGAACGCTCAAGTAGTTAAATCCGTTCAGCTGTTTAGAGTTGAAATGTTTTTATATTTGCCTGTTGAGTTGTCTCAAATCAGGTAAAGAATAAATATTGGTGTACATGTAGTTTAAATATGATACATGAAGGAATGTATGGAATATATTTATTAAATAGAATTATAGTTTATTTATTAGGTATATCCATTTGCATTCGTGAAGAACGTAGTTTTGTACTACTACGAACATGCGCAGAATTTCGTGGTGAAAATAGTATGTAATGCTCAATGGAATCTATCTACTCATTTTAGTTCAGTACCTGCATTATTTAGTACATCAATAGCCAAATTAGAATCAGTTACTATCCCTTCTAATATTATAAATCCGAAAGTTTGTGTGTTAGTATGTTTTTTCCCTTTTCACGCTGCACTGAGACGGCTGAACGGATTACACACATATAGGCTACTTTTTAACTTGATCAACGCGAGCGAAGCCACGGGGAACGGCTAGTTTATTAATTTATATCTTGATGTTCATACTCTAAACAAAATTATCCTATAAATAATAATAGATAAAATATGAATTCGTAATTGCTGTTGCAGTTACTTACTTTTCTTCATTACAACCTCACACAACAGTACATTCACGTACTTTTGTGTATGTGGAACATTTCGCTCCAAGCAGCGGATAACAGGTTTGATTCCAATCGATTATATCAGAAAATATTTAATAAACTAAAGTGTTGATGGTAACTTTTAATATAATTTTATTTTTCTTATATTGTTTCAACTTATTTTCAACCAACTTCATAAGGAAGTTCTCAATTAGACTGTATGTTTTTTTTCTTTTTTTTTTGTATGTATGTTACGCGATACCTCCACCAATTATGAATCGATTTAGATGTTTTTTTTTTCAGATGTGGTCCCATATCAATTTTATCGAAATCAATCCAAGTAAAACCAAATTATAAGCGTTAAAGTCGGTTTTTTAAGCTTTGCTTGCGTTTAATTATATTCTAGGAACATCAAGTTTTTATAAGAATAATGTGTTCAAATATTTAAAAAATAATTAGTGCATAATAATACTTTTTGTAAAGCAAATTTAATAAATTTGTAGTTGTAAAAACAGGATTTTCAGTCTTATCTTATATAGAAAACGTGGAGACGACGACGCGACGATTGTTTCCCTCGAGGCGACAGGACTAAGCCGCGTATGTAAATATTTGCTTCATATTTTCAATCTGAACCAGTTCCGAACGAATATGGAAATGTGACCTTTTTGTCCAATGTATGCCACACATGTGTGTTCTAGTGCGATGTTTAATGGGTACAAGGGCACTATTTTTACCCACAGCGCAACGTAAATGAGGGTAATGCATTTATCAGCCTATGTAAACTTGTGAGACAAAACGCGTGAGCTTATTTTGATGATTCTTACGTCAATCAATTTTACTTCATCTTGCGAGTGTCACTAAAGACATGACAGTAATAAAAAAAAAATCATTGAGAGATGAAATGAGCAAGTCGCTCGCTTGATGGTGAGCGTTTCGCTCGCCCATTACGGTTCAGTGCCGCCCAGAGTTTTTTGAACTTATATAATTAGAACTCCTGCGCGGCAAAGCACTGCGTTCATCAACCTGAGATATTCTTATATAAAGAAGGGGCTTCATATAAGAAGATTTTTTTTAACCATGAGAAAACTACGGGCCAATTGCCTATATTTCCTAAAACTAAACTAAAACTATGTACAGCAAAGTATTAAGTTACCTACAAGACATCGAGCTTATAGGTAACTCAAGTGCTCAAGCCCACTACCAGTGGGTAGCGTTAAGAAGATATGACTTCTAAGTCAAATCTCTCTATATCTAAAAAAAAAAAAATGCGCCGCCGAGTCAGGTTCTTCTCGAGATGGCTGTAATTTTGCGAAACTGGCAATAGAATCATTAACTTTCATGAGTGCCTCTTCGGGCCCATGTGAATAAACGATTTTGATTGATTGATTTGAGCCCTGTAATTACACTGGAAACACTGCCCTTTAATCCGAGATACAGTAATGTGTGCACACTACTGCTTGGAGGTTGAATGTCTACAAGGGGTGGTACTTTTTTTTTCGTCAATGGGAAAATGCCTAGCACCTTCATTCCGTCCCAGGGGAGTGTGGGACTCGAACCCACTAAACCCCGCCGTGAGCAGTCCCTCGCCGAGGTGGAGCTAGATAGGGTCGCGCAGCAGTCACTATCTTGCCCCGGCGGTAGGCCCGGATACAACGCCCGGATGCACCGGCGTGGTACTGCCCCAGGCGGACTCTGCAAAAGAGACCTACCACTACATATTACTTTATTATTTACGGCAACAAAATACATTTTAATTTACACAATACATTTACAGGACAAAACCAAGTTAAATACAAGACATCAAGCCTATAGGCAACTCAAGTGCTCAAGCTCACTACCAGTGGGTAGCGTTCCCATCATTTGTACTTAGTATATCATTTTATTTTAATCAATAAATACAATTATGATAATTTCTTTAAAACAATTTATCCTACCCAACGAAATGTGTGATAGGTATGTTTTTTATTTAATACAAACGCAAAACAAAACAAACGCTTTAACACTCACAGCCCCAAACTAATTTCGATGATTGTCGTGGGTGCCGGAAACATTCACTTCACACATACAATCACAACCAGAACCAGAACACACATTTTCCTTAAAGAGAAAACTTGTGTGCCGGGAATCGAACCCGACACTCTTGCTTAGAAGGCGAAAAAAAGAATTATATTTATATAATTTTTTTTTTGTTTTTTTTTTTATTCTGTTTTTACCCACCTAACCAAGCCAACGTTCCATATATACAATATAAAATATCACTGATCTAGAAACCAAACAATTCGATAAGGAGTAAATTCAACTAAATTGACCGCGAGACTATCCAAAAAGCTCAATTTAAGCCCATTAAGTTATGTGGTTCCCTAAACTACTGATGTGAGCTCTCAAACCTTGAAGTGCCTGGTGAGGTCTCCCAGACCCATTGCTACATAAATAAATAACTTGTAAAAATGCTGATAGCTTTTTAAACAACGCTTCTGTAACTGGAGGAATTAGACAAGATAAATGACGTTATCGTGTACCTTCTGCAGTCCAGAGCATATTTATTTGCATGTAGCACTCATACAAACGACGCGCAGGTCTAGGATACCCCTTAGTATGTACATGTTTCAAACATGTTGTATGGGATTTTTCCAACTTGGATTTAATTGTCAAATATAACACCTATTAATGTGCGACTAAACTGTATTTTCATCGTACTCAAATGCGTGAAAAAGTAAGAATCAAGTCTATTACACATTTTACGAAGTACAAAAAAACTCTTTATTGTATAACCAGTTTACAAAGTGTACAACTAAAATATTTTTAGAATTTATAGATTTTTAATGGTTATACAATCGGCGGTCTTATCGCGTATAGCATTTTCTTCCAGACACTTCTACTTCTTCCAGAAGTATTATATCATTTACTTGAGATTGATATTGTAAGTATATAGCTAACTTCAATTAGTAACTCTCGTAGCGAGGTTGACCTGGTTGATTGTAATTGATTGACAATATTTAGTCAGGCCACTGCTTGGTGACCGTTCAGTGTTTTCACCTGAGTGAGAACGTGCTTCGGAAGGCACGTTAAACCTCTGGTCAAGGTAGTTAGCCGTAAGACAACAATCGTTAAGCAATGTCATATGTTTGTAGGCGTCCTGTAAAATCCTGACACCAGGACTGCCCACTAATCCATACGACAAGCAAGTAACTTCAATTATCATTTTATTTTCTATTAAAATAATACAATAAGGCTCGAAACGCTTATAAGTTCTGAAGAGAAAAAATAATATTCGTAAATTAACATTGAACTTCAGGTTCCACCAGACCCACCAGGCACTCGAAGGGTTAATAAACATAGTACCTAATACCTATACTCTACGTACACGTTTCATAGATACCTGACCTGACCTGCCACTCGTAGATAATGGAAGCCGAGAGGGTGGGAAGGGGGTTAACCGCCGCCTCTCATTCATTTTCATTAACTAATGGTATTACTTGTATTGTAACTTCAGTTAGTGTAACTTAATCTGATAACTGCAGTGTTGCATATGAGAAATATGCAAAGTTTATAATGCTATATTGCTGTAAGCTGTTTAATAAATTATAATAAACGCTCCACACACAGCCCCATACTAAGTTCGATGACTTGTGTCGTGGGTGCTGGAAACATTCGCAACACACACAATCACACCCAGAACCAGAAACACAAATTTCCCTTGGGTAGAACACTTGTGTTTCCAAATCGATATACCAGCTGTATAAAAGGCTAATGCAACCAACTATGCCGATTCGCACAAGTCATCGAACTTAGTGTGGGGCTGTGTCAATTAATATATTCGTTGGAATACGTACGATATGAGATTGGGAACCTTCTTAAAAAAATTTAAAAATGTAAGGGAAGAAAATAGTGAACCTATTTCGATTTTTTTTTTAGTTTTTAAAAGTTACTTCATAACTTTCGTTGTGAGCCGATTTTATGATTTTTTTTTATTTAAAAGCAGGTTCTTTTCATATCCCATTGAAATTTGATCAAGATCTAATCTCTAGTGAGATTTGAGTTATAGTCAATAATGCGTGTTTAATACATTAAATCTGGTCAAGGTTCCGAAGATAAAGCGGTGAAGTCGGTTTTTATAAGCTTTGCTTTCGTTTAATTATTGTTCCCTAATGTTGTATTAGAACACTGAAAAAGTTATTTCATGTTCGTGAATAAGGCTGTGTTTAAAAAATGATCACAGTGACATATATTCACTTCCGTTAAGAAAATAAGATCTGTTGTTCAGTCGGGCACAATCGGACCAGCTTCTATTCTTGTACTCCATTAACTCTAGTTTCATCTATATACCTAAACACTGTAAGTACCATATACTAGTGCCCACAATCAAGAGCTCGCTAACTCGTCGAGTTAAATAGAGTGGAACAGCCGGCGTTCTACTGAACTCTACATTTATAGAGAAGTTACGAGTGGTCGGAGTTAACTTTTAGTATTGGAGATCTTTGGTTAGATTTGTTCCTGGTAAACTTCCATTATTAGGAAGCAACGTTATGCTTGAGTGCTATAGGCTATTCCTCTAATATTATAATTGCGAAAGTTTTTGTGTAATGTTTGTTCCCTCTTCACGCTTTAACGGCTAAATGAATTTGGATGAAATTTGCAATGTACATAGCTTATATCTAGGATCAATACATAGGCTATTTTTTAACTTGATAATAGCGTGTTAAGCCGCGGGGCACGGCTAGTATTATATATGCGAAAGTTTGTGAGTGTGTTTGTTACTTCTACGCGGGGCACTTTTACACAATTACACACAAACTTTCGGATTTATAATAGAAGATAATATTAAGGTTATTTAATAATAATATCTCCAAATTGCAAAGTCTCGGTCACCGACGTAAGGTCGCCAGCCTATCGGTATTCTATCGGTTACATTTCGGCGAATTTGCGCAGGAATTATACGAACTAATTCCCCCATGCCCGTTTTACCATCTAACAACAAGACAAACTGGCAAACGTCATCCATTTATGGTAGATATTTCTCCGGTTCGCTCAAAGCGTTTTGCTTCTACATTTGTCATCCGTACTGCGAAGGAGTGGAATTCATTGCCCGCGTCCTTGTTCCCTGAACGATATAATCTGGGAGTCAAGAGTGAATAGGATCTTCTAAGCAAGCGTGCCACATCTTCGGCCGCATCATCACTTTCCATCAGGTGAGATAGTGGTCAAATTGCCTATCGAGTATAAAAAAAAAACAAAGTATTTTAACTATTATTTTAACTGACTCCAAAAAAGGAGGTTCTCAATTCAAATGTATCACTCACCACAAACGTAACAGTCACCGAACTTAATGTGGGGCTGTGAGTGTGAAAGCGTTTATGTTTATGTTTTATGAATAAATATATTTTTCTATTTTTCTTTCCTGTTTTTCTTTGAAGCTTTTGAAGATAATTAACATTATTTTGAAGAACATCCTTAATAAGTACGGCATTACACAGCGTAGCTAAAAAACGTTTTTCTTACAGAGATGTTTCCTTATTGCCAACGCTTTCATAATAAATTTTCACGAGGTTCTCGGTATATCGCTTTACACACCATTTTACGAACTGTGTGTATTGGAAATGCTGTTACAAAAGTTTATTATAAAGTAAATAGGTAATAAGATATAAGTTTTTTTTTTTGTAAGCGTACTAGGAAGAACTAAAGAAGTATTTTTTAAGAAAAGAAACCTCATTTGTTGAACCTTTGTCCAGCGATATTTAACCTTACAAAACACTACTTTAGTACACTCAAGGATGTAAAATCAACAACGTCATTTTTTCACTTTCGCGGCAAAACCCCTTAAACCTTGTTATGCAGTGTACTCATCGAGATAGGAAACAAACCTACGTTACAAACCGTAGGTTTGTTTCCTATCTCGATGAGTACACTGCATAACAAGGTTTAAAGGGTTTTGCCGCGAAAGTGAAAAAATGACGTTGTTGATTTTGTATAATTTTCCAAAACCTGTGATTCTTCGAGTGTTCATGGATTATTAACCGTTGATACTTAGTAAATGTGCATAACTGTAGGCAAATCAAACAAAGTTAAAAAACGTGATTTTCGCCTTCGCTCCTAACGTCCAATAGAAGTTCAAGTAAAGTTTCTACAATTTATAAGGGCATGACTTGACTATTAAACCTGAACCTTGACTCTTTTACTTGACTTTGACTGTGACTTGTGACTAGGACATTTAATATGAAATTAATATGAAATACACTCGAAAAATATGAATACTTGTCACTGGCTAAAATGCACAAGATTGCGAAGCCAAAATTAAAAATTAAAAATCGTGTAAGATATAGAAACATAATTGACAAAAAATACAATTGATTTGTGTGGACGTTATCAAAATAACGTGTAGCTAACTGCAAAGGTTGACTCGTTAGCCGTAGTAGTCTTAAAATTATTCTAGCGGACGGCATCACAGCCATAAACCAGAATGAATCAGACCAGAACAAAAGAATAAAACCAGTACTTATAAGACGTAATAAGGAAATACCATACTGCATTCAAACTACCACTACTCAGAAATCACGAGTGAAAACAATACAAACTACACATAATATACATACATATGCAAGCACTCCCACACACAAACACTCTGATTTTAGTACAAGAACCCTCCTTAGGTTAGCTCACGGATTTATACAAGAAGCCTTATTTATATAGAAGAAGAAAGAAGCAAGGGATTTGTACACTGACGTAGGAAATTTCCAAGAATACCGAGCTTTGATCCCAGTATTGCAGGCTAAGGTCGTAAAGCCATCAGCCAACAGGCAATTCTTGTGTTCGACGGTTTATTTGATTACTGAGCAATAAATGTTACGATTTTACGACTTGAACAGCGTAAGATAAGGGATGGGGATGTGAGACGTTATTTAGATCGTAGCTCGTAAGTAAAACGGTCGTACTTGATTTTATACTTACACACAACGAGAACGAGAATATGCGTACAATGTATAATACATGTACAACAATGTGTATGTGTACAATAGTGAATGTTTTTTCCAGTGTTTGGACACACGTGAATCGAATTAGTAAGACTCGAAATTTTTGACATTTGTTGTTTCATCAACCGAACACACTTATATTTTTGTGTAGCGTAAGGGTGTGTTCCACTCTGATCCACTAAACAAATCCATCAATGGATTAAAAAAATAAATATTGAATATCCAAACAAGTAATTACGAAAAATTTACAAACAAAAAAATTAAATAAATAAAAAAACAACGTAATGAATGATAATAATTTTAAGAGATTTAACCAATCACTAGACCTTTAATATTTATAGAGATCTGCGTGAACCTAATATTCACATTAAATTGAAAACCTTCGTTTTTAAAACATACAAAGGGATAAATAGTGTATGCTTTTTATAAATATCAGCATATATTACTTCAACAACGATTCCTAGGCAAATAATCGGAATTATTTTTGTTAGTATACGCGCCCCACAAAAAAAATGTGATCAAGGTTTTTTATTGAAATATATATTGAAGGGGACAAAAAAGAAATGAAGCTTAAAAAAGGGTCTTTAAATATAATTATTTTCTCCTCTTAACGGACAAATTACCATTATATTTTTATTAAGATACTCCTTGGAACAACAAAGTGGTTTTTAACGATTTTCACTGAAAAGTTAAATTGATCATCAAAATATTGTTTTATGGCAAGGAAAACTGATCCACCGGAAACTCGTTACTTTGAATGGGTAAACTTTGAAGGAAATGAGGTAAACGTAAAAGAAAATAATGTTATAAGAACTATGCATATACCTACATACCAGATTCTTCAATTTGTTTCCTTTTTCTTCCCACCGCCACTTCAAGATATGACCAGAAGTTATTTTACAAGGTGGTGGATGTTTTTGGCATTTTTTTGTGAAAATCGCTGCAGCCGTTTTTCAGATAGAGCGTCGTGGGTATTTTTAATATTTTGATTCTGCTACATGCTATTGATTAATTACATATTCTCTAGCACAATTCATCATGAATTAATCTAAAAATAATTATTTTAAAAGTAAAAAAACCATGTGGACTTTCAAAATCTATTACATTTTCCTGCCATGTGCTCTAACGCGGTTAGTAAATCCATAATTACAATTTTTTATAAGCTTTTATTTAAACTTAAACTTAATTAACTTCAATTAACTTGCAACACGTACCTATGTTTATAACTGTTTGTTCGAATAGAAACTTGCAATTCAATTTTGAAGCAGATATCTTAAACCGATTGAGCTGAAATGTTGTGTAAACGTTTTGTTTGGATGACAATGCATGGTTAGTTGTGTGACGTCACATAACATACAACATGGCGAACACCCAAAATGGCTGACAAGTTATTTTTAATGCACTCCTATAATATGGGGTATCAAATGAAAGGACTTGCTGAGAATAACTCGAAAAATAAAATGACGTCTCTCTAAATCCAATATGGTGGACTTCTAAAAGCTTGTTTTAAAAAAGTTTTTCACAGATATCATTATTATTTCAGAAAGTGCAAATTCAAATTAATTTAATAATGCAGCAAGCATTTTGAGAACTTCGCCGAACATTAAAGATCGTCTAAACCATCTTTAACCTTTTTTTTATAACTTGAATTTTTATATTGTAAAACTAGGAATAAATAAATGTAGTAATACTTTTTTTTTAAATCAACAATTTCTTAATAAATCTATATTAAATATCGACCTTGAAGTGACTGTCCAGTTTACTGACCACTCTATACGAGCCGTACTATAAAGGTTTCAATCGATAACGTGTGGTATCTCCAACAGGTGCTGGGCTCTGACACAGAATGGCACTTTGCACACCGAGGGTTGCCGCAGGCGCGGCCCCGCCGATCCATCTCCCACACACGCCTTTTGAAGCAGCATCCTCTTGTAAGTAAATAATATCCGGATGACCGAGCTTTGCTCGGTTTTTTGTTTTTGGTAGAATGTGTTAGAATTTGTAGCCTCAGAAAGCTCCATCTAGTTACGAGTAGAAACCATTTTTTTACATCGGTCATGGCGTAATAGATGGCGCTGATAGTTTCTTAAGCCCGGTTTTTCAAATGCCGTTTGGGAACCGAGCCTTTCTCGACCTGGAACGTTGATAAATCGATTCCTTGGGCCAAAAAACCCCTAATCTGTAACTTTCATGAAAATCGTTGGAGCCGTTTCCGCGATCCTGATTAGGTACAAATATTTATATATATAAAAACAAGAATTGTTCGTTTAAAGATATTAGATTAGATAGATTGAATAGTCATTTATGCAAAAGTATTACACACATATAAATAATTTTGGATATTATACTCATATTTTGGCATACCTATCGTTTAATTATTGTGTGACGAAAAGTAGTGGAGTTATACACTGTGAATAATAAAAATGTTTCCCTGTAATAACAAAGTTTGTCTCCATAGTGTTTCTGTAAGACACACCCTGATTTTTTCTTTTTTACCGACTTCCCAAAAAAGGAGGAGGTACTCAAGTCGGCTGTATTTTTTTTTTATGTGTCTTACCTCGATGAGCCGATTTCGTTTTTTTTTATTTTGAAAGATGTTGCTTTCTAATTGGTCCCAATTAAATTTGATCAAGATCTGATCTGTAGTTCTTGAAATATCGTCAATAATGCCTATTTTGTGGACTACTTTAACGATGTTCTCGTTTACCCGACTTTAAAAGTCACCTCATAACTTCTTTCGTTGTAAGCCGATTATGAGCTGGTGCTTTTCATGTGGTCCCATTGAAATTTGATCAAGATCTGATCTCTAGTTTTTGAGTTATAGTCAATAATGCGTGTTTAATACATTAAATCTGATCAAGGTTCCGAAGATAAAGCGGTGAAGTAGGTTTTTTTAAGCTTTTACTTGCGTTTAATTATCTTATACTCTTTTTGAATTCCGGTTTAAAAGTAAACCTTTCCACCTTGTTAAAGGAAATAGAAAAATATTGACACACAATACAACCTCAAGCACGTCTTTGCATTACATCACGAAATATTCCCTAAAAGGGATTCCTCGGTGAAGGGAATTTAATACCTTTGGTAAAGGAGTGGAATGTTGGAGAATTTCTCTAGCATCAAGCAAATGTTATGTACCTACATTGCATAGTATTTAGTTTAGTTGTTTTATTCAAGTTAGAAAATATACAAATGAGTCGTTCATCTGATGGTAAGCGACGTCTGCCTATAAAATGTGTAACAAAAAGGTGTAGTAATACTCAAGTCACACATCTAGCTAAATGTATGGAGTTTAACAGGAATTTCTGCATTCGCGGCAGCACCATGAATATTGAGTTATGATGAATTAAAGTGTCTAAAAAATTCTGTCATTTGCAACCCTATTTCATCAGCTACCGTTCTACACCACATAGCCTTTAGACCTAGACGTCTGACAGTAGTGGCCATAACAAAGGTCAAGGTCACGCGCCACAGATGTAATCGTAGGGTTGGCAAAATAATATTTTTAAATTTTTGTACAGAACAAATATCTCCGATTGCCGCATATGTAACTGTAGGGTTGTCAAAAGTATTTATAAAATATAATTTTTAATTTTTGTACGGAAAAAAAAATTGTCCGAGTTCGCCTTTCGTTTTCTGGTAGACGATTTCTGGCACGATACACATACACACCACCAAGTATTACTACCCCTTTTGTTACAGGTTGTATACAACAACATTAGCATATTCGCCTTCACACTAAGTTCAAATACCGTCTTGTACCATGGGTGCCGGAAATATTCACATCACACTCATAATCACACCCAGAACCAGAAACACAATTTCATTTGGAGGGAAAACTTGTGTTCCCACCAGGAATCCAACTCGATACCCGCTACTAAGAAGGCAAACGAGAAACAACGCTAAGGGGCAGTCAAATCTGTAATGGAATTCTAAAAAACAAAGTTCAGCATCCAATCTTCTTTCGAAATCCGTCTCATACGCCCAAAAAATACTTTAATAACTCGCTCTTTCAGCCAGACCAGCTTCTAGCGCATTCGTCTGTTTGGCAAAGGGGTGTGGTACCCCAGACGTTCTTACATTTTGCGAATCGCAAAGGAAATATGGAAGTCCTTAACTGTGATGAGTCGGTGTTTCCTGATGGATGAGTTCAATATGGGAGTCTTCAAGTCGCGTATGAATAGGTATCTTCTAGGCTAGGCATGCTCCATCGTCGCTTCCCATCTAATGAGATAGTGGTCAAAAGTTTGGCTATCCTATCCTACTGATATTATAAATGCGAAAGTTTGTGTGTGTGTGAATGTTTGTAACCACGTATCTCCGTAATGGATAAACCGATATTGATGAAATTTAGAATGTAGATAGTTTAGGTTCCACAATGACACATAGGGTACATTTTAACTAAATTAACGCGGACGAAGCCGCGGGGCACAACTAGACTTGAATAAAAATAACTATAATTGATTGATTGATGGTTCATGGGTTATTATTACGTTGCCTACTTGTTGTAGGTAGAAGCACATTCTTGCTGGTGCGTGGTGGCCTGACAGTAACAATTGCTTGAAATTTTTTTGTTCACTGACTTTCTTTTTGTTTATGCGCTTTCATGTACAGAAACAAAAAATATCCTGAATCTGCAGCTTGAAAATCAGTTTATAGATAATCTGAACAATAAACGGTTGTCGCCAGCTAAGCGGCTGACAGAGGATTAAGCATGATGGATGCCACCCTCGACCTTCCAACAATCTCGACAGGCCGTGACTTTATCTTTCAAATCGATTAATGTTCATTTTCAGTAATTTCGGTAAATTTGACATACTATAGCTTTAGTTGTGCTGTGTGGTCGCCTTCTGAGCGGGTATCGGGTTGGATTCCCGGTGAGAACACAAGTTTACTGCCTAAGTAAAATTTGTGTTTCGGGTTCTGGTTGTGATTATGTGTGTGATGTGGATGCTTCCGGCACCATGTCATCGAACGTGGGGCTGTGAGTGTGAAAGCGTTAATGTTTATGAGTATATTGAGCTTGAATAGCTCAGCGGTATCTCGATCCTATGTATCCTGTAGGTCTATTCTGGTCATCAAAATACGATTGTTCGAATTGATGCGACGTCGATACGACAGTCGATTGGTTGAAATTTCAGTTGATTCGATGTTCATAACAAAAGAAAATCGTTCGTATTCGACGTCGATGTAAAGATAATCTATGCCCGGAATAGACCCCCATTCGAATTCAGCTCGATTCAATAACTTTCTCAAGTTATGTTCTGTACATAACTTGAGAAAATTATGTTAAAGTTTGCACTTGAGTTACCTATAGGCTCGATGTCTTGTAGGTAACTTGGTTCTTTGCTGTATATAGTTTTAGTTTAGTTTTAGGAAATATAGACAACTGGCCCGTAGATAGATATCTATATAATAATAAAAAAAAATTATAGCACAATTAATTTGTACATAACTTGAGAATGAATTTACATCCATTTTTATAACGGTGAAGGCGAAATCTTGAATAAACCTCCATAGTAATAAAAATTTCGATCAAAAGAAAGTCCGTATAGCAAGTACTTATTCAAGCCTAGCGTATATAATATATTCATAGAACATTATATACTACTTGAGTTTACAAAAAGGTGTAGTAATACTTTGTGGTGTGGCTGTGTATCATATGTGTATCGTGCCAGGAATCGTATGACAGAGAATGAAAGTCGAAATCTAATCTAAATTGAATAATACTAACTAAGCGTATTGTTATAATAATTAAACGCAAGCAAAGCTTTAAAAAAACCGACTTTAACGCTTATATTTTGGTTTTGGCTGGATCGATGTAGATAAAATTTATATGGGACCACCTCTTAAGTATAATCTACCAAACAAAAAAAAACATCGACATCGATTCATAATTGGCGGAGATATCGCTTAACATACATTAAAAAAAACATACAGCCGAATTGAGAACCTCCTTTTTAAGTCGGTTAAAAGTTATTTAATTTTAAATGAAGTACGGACTCTGTACTAACAAAGGAAGTCTGTACTAATAAAAGAAGGACTAAAGGTTCAAGCTAAAAAAATTGGGCCATTAATTCTAATGTTATTTAACTTTTTATCCCAGGTCCACACTGCGGTCCAGCAGACAGGCTTCAAGCGCGTCAAGCGAGGGTTCCGTCCTCTCCGTCTTCCAGAGACAATCACCACACCGTCAGAGCCGAGGGATCCCTACTTCCCCCTGCAGTGGTACCTGAAGAATACTGGCCAAAACGGGGGGAAGCCGAAGCTGGACTTAAATGTAGAAGCTGCATGGGCGCAAGGGTATACTGGAGTTAATGTAACTACTGCGATCATGGACGATGGTAAGTGTCATTATTGTTTATTTATCATATTAACCTAATGATCCTCATTTTGTAGACACAACTTTGGATAAAATATATTTTTATTTTGACTACTTTTTGCCCACCTTAAAATGTCGTTGTCTAAAACAAGTTACCGGTATTTTTAAGTATTGTTTTTTTTATGCTCGATATCACGTATAGGTAGGTGAGCAGTTTGAACACATTATATTATTATTAAATTACATTATCATTATTTGTTCCCCGAACGGTGTAATCTGGGAGAATTCAAGTCAAGAGTAAATAAGTATCTTCTAGGTAAGCATGTCACATCTTCAACCGCATTATCACTTTTCATCAGATGAGATAGTGGTCAAATGCTTGCCTACTTACACAGGTATTGAACGACAGATTTTTACCGACTTCAAAAAAGGAGGAGGTACTATGTTCGAATGTATGTATTTTTTTTATCCTCCCCCATTTGTGGACCGAATCTCAAAAATATTTTTTTTTTTGGTAGATTCAGAGGTGGTCCCATATAAATTTAATCGAAATCAATCAAGCTAAAACCAAAATATAAGCGGTGAAGTCGATTTTTTAAGCGTTACTTACGTTTAAATTATTCTGATTTAAACCTCGATCAATTCAACAACATATCGAAAGCAACATAAACATACTTGTATTGAAAATTGCTGTTTTTGTTCCCAGGTGTGGACTACATGCATCCAGACCTTAAATATAACTATGTAAGTAAATGTTATATTTGTACCTTGTATACGGTGTATGTTTAAATTTATGTATAAAAAATATCTAATGGTTTGCACACTCTTTGCCAACAGTCTCAGTTTGCCTACTTTTCGACTTAAAAATTTACAAATCTGCCGTTATATGGACACTTAATGGGACCTCTAAATACAACACAACAAACAAACGAATTCACACTCACAGTCCTACACTAAGATCGATGACTTGCATCACGGGTGCGGGAAATATTTACACACACACACACGCAGTCACACCCAGAACCTGAAACAAATATTTCCCTTGCAGAGAAAAATTGTGTTCGCGCCGAGAATAGAACCCGATACCACTGTTTATTAGGCAGACGCGTACTTTACTACACCAACGGACAGTTCACAATAGTTTGCAATATTTTACTTTATTTCCTTAGCCAACGTGTTTTAATTAACCTATTAGGGACATGATATACAAAGCGCCCGAGGCGCGCGCCCCGGGCGCTGTAAAGGTAAAAAGTATGGCGCGTAAGGGCCCGCCCCGCGCCTCGGGCGCTTCTTATATAATGTCCCATAAATTTTTTAGCTTACCAACCTTCAGACATTTGTAAATATAGTACCTAAAATAAAAAAAGTTCTTAGAAAATTCGGTATTATGTATTGTATTACCTATTACCTATATATATAAAAATCAATGCCTCTTTTCGTTGTAAATTTATAACTCAAGAACGAGCTCACCTATCCAAACCAATGTTTAGGCTTTGTTCGGAATATTTAGTAGATGGTTTATGTGAAGTTTGCAAAACATCAGTCGAGCGGTTCTTTATTTATCACACCCGGGCGAAGCCGGGGCGGATCACTAGTTAAGTATATAAATAATTTCGTCAAGCGGTACCGGGTTGTCTCTATAAAAATGAATGTAGCTTAATTGATTATGAAACTTGCTACAATGATACGATTTCCTTATTTTAAATTACATACATAACTCATTCATACATAACATATTCTATTCATAATAATATTCTAGTTTTTCTAAACATACATATACACGTATAAAGGTTGTGCGTTGGTTATATTATTATCTACTGTTTTACCACAGATTACAATTTTTAGGACATCACGTATATCACGTATATGGTATTGTAACTGCAATAGAAAAGCAAACAAAATGACGGGCAACAGCTAGTATTATATAAGACTATTTTATATTTGCCGTCTCTTCTAAACTCAAATAAATAGTTTGCCAAGTTTTTTTTTTATTCAAGATAGGCAAACGTTTGACCGCCATCTCCCCTGATGGTAAGTGACGATGCGGTCGACGATGGAGCACGTTTGCCTAGAAGATGCCTATTCACTCGTGACTTAAAGACTCCCATATAGTATTTATCAGGGAACACAGACTCAGGTAAAGAATTTCATTCTTTTGCATGATAAATGTGGAGGCTGAACGCGTCGTCCGCAAAGTTTGATAATGTTATTTTGTCAAGTATCTTTTGTTATCCGATTACTACGAATAAACTATTATATTTTGCTATTTTCAATGTGTACCTAACTCACAACACAGTTCACACAGTTACAAAACTAAAGTAACAAAGTCTTTCTCTCAGTTTATTTCAAGAACTAAGTACATAACGAAAAGAAATGAGCACGCGCTTCGTAAGTTCTTCCAACTTCATCTTAAGTATTAAATTGTTTTCTGTTATAAGTTTCGCTTTGTTTGTGTAAAGTTTGTTGTTGTTTTTCATTGGTCCTACGTATAACATTACTACCGAATGGTGATCGAGAATAGACAGAATCTAGTTTTGCTGCAAAAATGAAGAAATTACGTTGTTGATTTTGTATAATTTTCCAAAACCTGCGATTCTTCGAGTGTTAATGTGTAATAATGGTGGATTACTATCCGTTAATAGTTTGTAAACGTGCATAAATGTAGGTAAATGATGCCAAGTTGAAAAACGAGATTTTCGCCTTCGCTCCAAACTCCAATACAAGTTCTAGTAAAGTTTCTACTACTTTACATGACTTAAACTTGACTCTTTTACTTGACTATGACTGAAACTTGACTCTTTTACTTGACCGTGACTTGTGACTAGGACATTTATTATGAAATACTCTTCAAATATATTGTTACTTGACACTGGCTAAATGCAAAAGATTGCGAAGCAAAAAAAAAACGGGTGGCGCTCCGGAAGTGTCGGCAGAAGTGAAAACTTGAACATTAACCTTGTAAACAGCAGGTGCAGGCATACATTTTCGCCGCGCGGTAGAAAGAGAGGGTCTACTCTCCCTTCGTCTTACAAATTTTCGATCAGGTCACGTATCCTGACGCGAGTTTAACATTTTTTACCTATCCCAAAAAGTGCACAACGCTGCTGAAGAAGTTTTCACTTCAAAAATGCTTTTGACGGGACTTGAACTCGCAACTTACACATCAGGTGAAAATTCGGCTATTAAAGACGATAACAATGTCAAATCAATGTTCATAAACCAAAAGTCAAATTGACTCGCCAACGTATGAACTTGCAAAGCATGCAGCACGCGAGTTACAACCTGTAGTTCCCAAGATTCTTTCGTGACGGATTCCCGCCATTTTGTCGACATTTTAAGGCTCCATGATCCATGGATCCATCGAAAAAGAAGTGATGGTCAGTTTTAAGCATACCTATCTTTCTACCCCTGAAAAAAAATTGACGTTATCACACGATGACAAGAATGAATTCCATTCACCCTTAGTCCAACACAAACGCAATCTTTCATTTCACGACATAAATACCCCTACAAAAGACCCACCGACCCGTTATAATGCCTACTAATTCTAATAATTCCAAAGGCTCCAGTAAAAATTAAAAAAAACCTCTTCGAGACCGGAATAAAAGGCAGCAAAATGTTTGTTTTATCACCTCATTCCGACGGGATTTATTTTGCGGTTGAAATTTTAATAAAAAATTTGTTTTTACTACCTAAGGTTGAAAGGTGAAAAGCCAAGTACTTTCAATTATGTGTAATGTTACGGTATTCTGTAAGTGTAGAGGATGTCTGGATAGGAGGGCAAAGTTTGGTTATTACTTAGATTTGGGAGTAATTTTGAGAATGTTTCAAAGTGTTTTCGAGTCTAAATTATTGATATTGTTCTAGTTTTCATGTTTGCGGCTTAACGTTATTTAATAATAACGGTATGATTATTGCTTGACAAAATACTTTAACAATTAGAAACATACCTACAAGCCCAAACTCTATAAGATCAATAGGTTATATATATATATATATATATATATATATATATATATATATATGTATATTTATATTCTTTGTTAATTAATTTAAAGCAATAGAAAAACTGTAATATATATTTCACTAATCCATAAATGAGGCGACCTGGAAGATTTTATCTAGAAGTTTTATTTAACTGTAATGACGACTCCGATGAAATCTTTGCTTTCTTTACCGCGGGTTTCGATTCCCGGCAAAAGCACAATTTTTCTTCCCAAGGAACATTTATGATTCTGGGTGTAAATCACAGTAATCTGATTTAAATGTTTTAGCCACCCGCGATATAGTGAAACTTAGTGTGAGTTTTGAAAATAGAGAGATTGGTGTACAATCAACCGTATCATTATTTCCTATTTAAAATCTGTGCTCGCTCGACTTGGCCATGCCCCCAGATAAGAACAATTAAATCTAGAAGACAGCCTGTAACAATAAGCGATAGTGGTGCTAATTCTGTTGAGCATCGAACTAACCTAAACTAAACTAAAAATAAACTAATTTTAGTCAAAGGTGCTAATTCTGTTGAGCACCGAACTAACCTAAACTAAACTAAAAATAAGCTAATTTTAGTCAAAGAATACCTAAACGCTATTCTGATTTTACGTTGAACTTAATTTAAATCACATATTCCTCCATTATAGACTTTGTAGGTCAGTATTTGCTTCATTAATTGCACGTGTTATTCTTTCAAGTATAAGATCACATTTAAAATAATCCAGACCTTTTTCATACAGACTAATTTGAATTTAAAACTTAGTCCTGTCAAACTTAATTTTAGTCTAATCTAGCATTTTCTGAATAGGTTTTGGACTAAAGCAGGACTAAAACTAATTTTAGGCTAGTTTAGTCTAATTCTGGACAACAGAATCGGCACCATTATCGGTAAGAAGGATCTCTTTAGTGATAATATTTAAAATCAAATCAATTTTATATATAAAAAAAATATAGTGGTGAAGTCGGTTTTTTTAAGATTTGCTTGCGTTTAATTATGTGAAAATCTCTTCTTAGCTGTTCATATGAAAATTTTACGTAGCTATCGGAAAAGCTCATATTGTACGTTACTACGTGTACGTGGTACGAAGAAATTCAATCTCAGCGTCTCGGATATCTACCACAGCTGCCTTCGGTCCAACGTAAGCCCTTCTAATGAGAGATAGGGGTTTAATCCTCGACCCGAGGTAACCCAAGATGGCGATATATAAGAACAATTAAATACCTACATATATAGGTAGATATATTGCGACAGAACACTATTGGTAACCTAGCTAGGTTAGGTTAGGTTTGCTCAAAATGACAACGCTGCTAGTCAGCATATCGAAACGAGTTTTGGCGCGAAAGTGAAAAAATAAACCTGCCAAGTGCGAGTCGGACTCGCGCACGAAGGGTTCCGTACTATTCTAAAAAAATGGCAAAAAAAACACGTTTGCTGTATGGGAACCCTTGAATATTTGTTTTATTCCGTTTTTTAGTATTTTTTGTTAAAGCGGCAACAGAAATACATCATCTGTGAAAATTTCAACTGTCTAACTATCACGGTTCAAGAGATACAGCCTGGTGACAGACGGACAGATAGACGGTAGGACAGCGGAGTCTCAGTTATAGGGTCCCGTTTTATCCTTCGTCGATTTTGTATTATTTTCTTGAGTAGGAGGTATTAGACCCAGTACCAGATGCACAAATATCCCTTGAGAAAGAATTTGTGCTCCTGCCGAGAATCGAACCCACGGCGCAGAGGGCGGAGACCTGTCCGCTGCGCCAACTGGGTCGTCTGGGATTGGATTAAAAAATATTTTATAAGGTACGTTTTACCATTTTCACTATGTTTAAATACTTAATTTAAGGGATTTATATACTTAACCTAGAAAGCCAATAAAAGGTTTTAAATTCGTAGTCCGTGCCCTTTTAGCCTAAATATACACATAATTTATAAACTGAAAGCGGATTATCGCTGTGGAAATATACATTTTTATTTAAATATTCGGTGTAATTTAAGGTGGGATTTTATATTAATGCTAAATTATTCGAATGTATTTCGTTATCACCACAAAATAAATTAGGAACGCGAAAAAGTTTATGACAAACAGAGAAAGCCCTGTTTTTTAATCAATTAGTGAGATGAAAGTTTTATTGTAAGTAACGTATTTTTTTTAGTCATATCTTAATTTTTTTGGGTTATGCCACTGCGCTCCACGAAATAGTGCACAACGCTCCACGAGCACTTTTCTGACTTTTAATTATAATAATATAAGCCAGTACATTTATTCCACTGCGCTCCACGAGAAAATTAACCCCGTCGCAAAAAGAGGTTGACCGTTTATGTGTGCCGTTGTAACCGTTTTAATTCCAGTAAAAAGTTTAAACCAGTTTAATTAAGTTTTTTTTTACTATCTACGGGCAAATTGCCTATATTTCCTAAAACTAAACTAAAACTACATACAGCAAATAACTAAGTTACCTACAAGACATCGATAGATTTTTTGTTTGATGTTACGAAATGTTCTATGAATGATTTTTTTACTGTCATCGTATTGCCGTAAATAATCGCCTGAGTATAAAAATAAACCCTCTATACACAATTTAATAAATCTTGCAAATCTTGTTTAGTTCATAAGCAGCTTGCTGCAAGTTAGAAACTTTGATGTGCTGTTGATGAAAGTTGCCGCGGAGTTTGTACATAAAAGCGTTGTAACGTTCTCGGTTAAATAATGTCTGTTTACACACTTGTCTAATTTTAACTGGTATGAACTCTCCGGAGTTTGAACTTTTGGACACAACTATTTACTTTTCAATGAAAAAAAAATGAAAAAAAAAATTAAAATTAAAACCAGAATTGGATCGACAATATGCATGACATTACTATTGCAGGAATTACATGGTATAATTTCTCCATGCCCTTTATACCATCTATCAACAAGACACCGAAAACACAACTAGCATATGCGAGCTTCGACGCGAGTTTGCCGACGCTACGGCTGGCCGGCGGATCGCGCGCTTTTCGGTTCCAAAAGGTGGCATCCCATTCTCATCACGCGCGGATTAGACCGTATATTTCCTATTGTAGACACAGCTTGCTATATTCCTTCAGTAAGCTCACGGCAAGTTATACTTGTACGACAACAATGGTTGATAAGAAATGGACAATAAAATCCCGGCGTTGAATGGGCTACTCCATACAACGGCATTTCGCTTCTACGTCTATCATCCGTACTGAGAAGGAGTGGAACTCATTGCCCTCATCTTTGTTCCCCGAATAGGGGAATTTGGGAGTTTTCAAGTCAAGAGTGAATAGGTGGTACCTTCTAGGCAAGCATGTTACATCTTCGGCCGCATCATCGCTTTCCATCAGGTGAGATTGTGGTCAAACGGTTGACTATCGGACATTAAAAAAAAATGCTGAGGCAGCTGCGATCATTGCTCGGAAAATTCCCCGTCCTAAAATAGTGACCCTGAACAATAAACTATATTTAGTAGAAAAAACTTGGCCTTGGCCTGTGTGGAAAACATTAAACAGACTCAGAACACAGGTCGGGCGCTGTAAGAACAACCTATACACGTGGGGCATGATTGACCATTCCGAGACGCAGTGCGACTGCGGCACCCCAGTGCAGACCATGTCACACTTGCTGGAATGTCCGTCGTGTCCCTACACATGTACGTTGGAGGAGCTATTCCAATGCTCCGAAAATGCAGTGAAAGTAGCCACCTTCTGGACAAAACAAAAAATCTAAGCTGTATTTACTACCTGTACCTATCATCGACACGAAGAAGAAGAGTAGAAAAAACTATGCCTCATAATCAAACCAAGTAAATATATACCGTCATTGGTAAGTAGTGAACAATCCTATAGGGGGGTGGTTTAGAATCGACAACTGAGGAAAAAAAAAGACCATCAAAAAAAACCTCATACTTTACTTGACAGTTACTTCTAAACTGTCCGCGCCACAATTTACTTATGAGTAAGGAAAACATTTTTTTTGTGTAGAAAAATTTTTTTTAAGTTTTATTCTGCTCAGTTGTCGATTCTAGTCCATATTAAAACACCATGCACTACTTATCAATGACGGTATATAAATATTAAAATAGATAACCTGACCAATATAGTCATATAGACAAGTCAATATATTAAAATATCTAAAATCCCCACGGAGCATTAGCCATGCTGGGCAGAACTATAGTGATAAATTTTGAAAGGAAAAATTATCGCTTGAGGCGAGAATTGAACCCGCGGCCATAGGGTGTCATGCCCTATTGCTCTAACCGCTGAGCTACTCAAGTCCCGCCTGAAGCGATGAAATTAACTTTTCCATATTATTAACGTCTTGTTATTAACGGTCTCTTATTGTCTTTTATTATTAACGGGGGACGTGTGTCACTATTTTCTATAATGTGATTATATAAGAACTTTATCAGAGCTAAGAGATTGAAAGCTCCCATTGGTCCCAATTAAATTTGGTCAAGATATGATCAGTAGTTTTTGAGTTATCATCAATAATGCGTGTTTAATACATTGAATTTGATCAAGGTCCCGAACATAAAGTGGTGAAGTCGGTTTTTTTAAGCTTTGCTTGCGTTGGTCGAGGTGACAAGTGACCAGAATGCTGGATCTTACATACAATATTTTTGAGAGCTATTTGGTATTTTTCCCTTTTTTTAGTTATTACATAATTAATTAATATTTTATCTAGCCAATCATAATTTATAAGTGAAATATTATAATTAAATGATAATCCACGACCTATGTTAAATAGCCATTTAGCACAGTTCGTTGATTTTAATTTACACAATATGGCGTCTGGTGGTCGCCATATTGACATATGATTACTAATACAGTAATCAATAAGTCTTTAGTGACACTCGCAAGAGTAAGAATCATCAATCGGCCCACGCGTTTGGTCTCTAGAACGTTACAAAGGAACAAACATATAGGCTGACAAAACATGTTACCCTCCTTTGAATCGCACAAGAAAAATAAAAATCTACATTGGAAGGCTGACAAACGACATCATTAAAAAAACGCAGAGAATCCACTTTACTATAACTAAAAGACGACTAAAGTTCTTCAAATTAATAGAAGTGCAGACAAAGAGAATCCAATTATCAGTACAATATTATTTTCTCTTATCTTACATATCTTATCTCTTTGAATATGCCGCGTTACAATACGGTTCATCTTGATCATCATCTCGTATAAAGCTCGTATTATTCTTGAAACGTTTCAAGAGGGTAGAATTTCACCGAGTTAAACATCAAAAAACAAGAAGAAAAACCAAAATTTTGAAAATATCCATGACGAATCTGGAAAATGACTGTACCGATTTTTACCAAACTTAACTAACTAGTCGTTTGCTCCAAACTGAGATCTCGCGCCTACATTTTGACTATTGAAAAATATTTTGAAGTTATTTTTTTTTTTTTCTTACAATTAAACAATAATTTACAATACAATTGTATCGAAAAACCACTGGGTTTGTCTCGATACAATAATTCGCAACGCGCGCTATCTTAACAACGTTGCACAGTAAAATTTAGCTAGATATAATCATTAATACAAGATCGGCGGTTGCGATCGGAAGTTAAATGCTTATAACGATTTTTCTGAACAATAAATATTTTTGGTGTCAAGTGATAATATATTTCAAGTGTATTTCATGTTAAAAGTCCAGTCACAATGAATATTTTTTCGAAGTAAGCGACTTGTCGAAGTAATCAACTGTCGAAATTTAGTATGACACCCGTCAAGAAAAGTGGTAGAAACGTTACTACAACTTCTATTGTAGTTCTAGAGCGAAGGCGAAAATCACGTTTTTCAACTTTGTATGATTTACCTACAACATGCACGTTTACTAAGTATTAACAGTTAATAGTCTACCATTATTACACATTAACACTCGAAGAATCACAGGTTTTGGAAAATTATACAAAATCAACAACGCCATTTTTTCACTTTCGCGGCAAAACCCCATGTCAACTTACCACATCCCAATGTTTGTGTCGGAGGTTAAAAATAAAATGTAGACTTATTAAGTTTACAAAACCATTAATATGATAATTACCAATAATACAGTTTCTTAACAGACTGGAGCCTAATTTAAAAAATAACAACTATCTTCTATATTAACCCCATTAGGGGAAGAATTTTCAAAAATCTCACTTGCCTGTCAGTTAGTGTCAGTTAGCGTTCGTTTGATTATGTAGGCACTTCTTTTATTAAAATGGGTGAAATGAGTATTAAGTTCTAATTGGCTAATTTAAGGACTGAGTTCATCGAGACAAGATCCATCGCGTTAATCTCTGGTTAAGTGTTAGTAGTCTTCTTCTTCTTCTTAGTTATGGCTTCGCAATCTTGTGCATTCAGCCAGTGTCAAGTGATACTATAATATTTCAAGTGTATTTCATATTATAAGTCCTAGTCACAAGTCACAAAGTCAAATAAAAGAGTCAAGGTCCAGTCATAGTAAAGTCATGCCCTAGTATAGTGGTAGAAACTTTACTAGAACTTTTATTGGAGTTTCGGGGCGACGGCGAAAATCACGTTTTTCAACTTTGTATGATTTGCCTACACTTATGTACGTTCACTAATTATCAACGGTTAATAATCCACCATATTACACATTAACACTCAAAGAATCACAGGTTTTGGAAAATTTACAAAATCAACAACGCCATTTTTTCACTTTCACGTCAAAAAAAAACCGTCTTAGTAGTCTTCTTCTTCTTCTTTAAATGGCGACTATAGGGCTGTCGCACTATAATTCTGCCAATATCGCGTATAGGTAGGAGCGCAGTTAAAACAAATTAAAAATTATTTATAAAATATGCCCGGTAACTTCAAGTTACTAATTCTACTTCTAGTACAAAGTCAGCTAATGGGTGAGTAATGGAGAGAAGGTACAGATGAATATGAATATAAGTAATAAAAAAGTGTTTATAATTTTATCTTGTGGTTAACTATATATTTAATTAGAATATTTACAAGAGGAGTATTTGCTACAGTAAGAAGAGACTTAAAAGAAGTCTTAGTAGTCATTCACCGCTGCATATGTGATGACATTCGATTGTGACAGCTGTTTTTACATTTATTAGCATGAGTTCTGCCGCAAAAGTGATAAAACGGTATTGTCGACTTTGTATTATTTCCCAAAACTTGTGATTCTTTGAGTATTAGGTAATATTGGATTAAGAGCAGGCTGCGTTTCGATTCGGTCTGAGCACGATTATCATCACATGCGATTATACATATATCGTTTGCAGTAACACATAAGGACGCGTTTAGTGAATATTTCGCTTCAAAACTCCAATAGAATATCTAGTAAAGTTTCTAGTGTGTTCTTCTGGTGTGTTACTGGGTATGAATGGACCATGACTGGATCTTGACTCTCATACTTGACTTTGACTGTGACTGGTGCCTAGAACTATAGTTTTATGAACCATTATCTCCTGGTTTAACGGCCGGTATGTTCTTAACCGATGTTTGGTGAACTCGGACCTAAGAGAACAGTGTTTGCTTACTGGAATAAAAATAACCCTAAAAAGAAACGAGGCCATATTTGCTGCCCCAGTTTACCACCACAGAACATACAAAATTATGCCTACTATAGCAGAGTGTGAAACATATATTATATAGATTATTTCACCCTTACGCCCCCGGGTGGCGTCATATGGCTGTATAAGATGAATTTTTTTTGCTGGTAGTGCAAAATAGCAGATGTCCTTTTTACTACCTTTTGTGTAGAAAGAGATAAACGTGTAGATTAGAGCTACATAGGAATTATTTCGGTTAAGTAATAAATGATAATTCGTTTAGCGTGAGATCATGCAAACAATATACAAACAAAAACTGTAGTATATTGTATGAATGTTCTATAATAAATAAAAAATAATTGTCGCATGTATGAATGAACATAACTTAAGAACTTAGACCTAACCTAAGATTTATTATTATTTATTGCAATTCAGAGAGGCAATGCCGCCAGCATAATGGAAACACTACCCATTGGTAGTGGGCACTTGAATTACCTATAAGCTCGGTGGCTTGTTGGTAACTTAGATCTTTGCTGTATAACTTATATGTATTTTTATCTATTAATCGACTTAGTAAAAAAGGAGAAAAATAACAATATAAAAAATGCAGTTCAATTGAGAACCAATTCAACTGCATTTTTTATATTGTTATTGTAACCAGTTGCTAATTCCAAACCACCCACTGTGTACTACCACTACTAACTCCTGATCCTATATTATATATAATGCCCAAATTTAAAAACTGCCTTTTGTCGTTACTAAATACATCCGCCTTCGGCAATCGGTGGCCATACATAATTAAATACACACACAAACACCACAATGTGTTTATTATATTTTAACAACTGCAAGAGTCATCCTTGATGTGAATCTGAAGGAAAACATCGAGGGTTGATGCTCTGACGTTTGCATCATGACCTCTATTGTAACATACTTACTCTTTGAGAAGTGCTCGTTGGCTAAGTTATGTGCTTGTTCAAAACACAAGTGTGTGTGATGTTTCCGGCACCCACGACACTAGTCATAAAACTAAGCTGTTAGTGTGAAAGCGTTTGTGCGTTGTTTTTTTGCTTTGTTTAACTTTTTATACATATATTGATATTTGTTACAGAATGCCGAAGCATCTTACGACTTCAGCAGCAACGATCCATTCCCTTATCCTAGATATACAGATGACTGGTTCAACAGGTAATTATTTATTTTTAATTATAAATAATATGCCTGAAAGTTATTACTCTCTCCTATATTGGCAAGTCATGATGTGTTCAAAGATGGTTCTAGGCCTATGATGTAACTGGCTCGCAAATACAACTGTTAGGTACCATTTGGTGATTGGCGACAGTTTTTTTTTATTTGATATAGGTAGACTTTTGACCACAATCTCACCAGGGCAGATCTTAATTTTACTACTTAAGAGTGGAAAACTACGGCTGCACTATAATGTGATAGTGGTAGTGGCCTTTCTGCTCCTGGTGTACAGTCAGGGGACTCTCCATCAGCCTGCACGGCCCCTCATGACTGAGAGGTGATCTTTTTGAGCAAGGTCACCCCTCCCTTGTCGCAGTAGCCCGGTATGTATCAGGGTCTACCGCCGATGTAAGATATAGTGACTGCTAGCGCGACCCTATCTTGCCCCACCTCGGCGAGGGACTGCGGGGGTGTTTTAGTGGATTCGAGCCCCACACACCCCTTTCCTTCACCTTTGGGAAGTAAGGGAAGTGACTAGGCGTTTTCCCTCCACATAAATATATATATATAGTAGTTTAATAAATAGCTAATGACTGCTGGAAAATACACTACAACCACGTTTTTCACCACTGTGCTACTTTCACTAAAAGATTCAAATCAATCATGAAGGAAAATATTGCTAAAAATAACTCGTGATCAACGCAATGAACTTCAAATAAAACGTATTGTTTAATCACATTTCACGGCTGGTGATTTCTCTTTGTCTAAAATAACAAGAATGCGATTGGACACTCAAACTGAATGGTAAAAATGTTTCACTTGAATAAAACAATTTTGTTTCACATTTTCCTTTGTTGTTTTGAAGTTGTCGATAATCTCTCGAGAATTATTTGTTCTCGATCTCGAGAATAATGTTTTTATTTCAGATTTATGTTTCGCATGATCGTGCAATCGATGGCCAATTGTTACGACACCTGTCAGGCTAGTATGTTTTCCCTCTTCACGAAACAATATGCCTTTTGAAGCATTAATTCACCAGTTATGATTGGTCGTACTGTGTAAGGAATAAGCACATATTTTTTATGTTTTCATTTGATAGTTTAGGTGAAAACATTATCGGGAAAAAAAAGATTCTAAAATTTCAGGCTATTTTAAACGCCGTAAATTTGACGTTATTTCTTTGACCACTTTGACGACTCAATCATACCTGCCATCTAGGAAATTCGATCAATAATAAAAATAGAATAGAATTTAATTAATCCCTATTGTCGCTGACAATTGTCGCATCGGCCGATCACAAGCACGCATCGACCAATCACAAACATTTGACCTCGCCCTCCTCCCCTGCTCGTCAAATGAGTTATAAAGGAATACTACCCTCATGCGGTATCAAATGAACTTAAGGGTCAACTTAGGGGTACATCATATTGTGGATGAGGTATACCACCTAGCCACCCAAGCCGACCTTTTTTTTTTTTTATTTGTGACAGGCTAGTGTTTGACCACTATCTCACCTGATGGTAAGTGACGATGTGATCGAAGCTGGTAAACACACTAGACCTGGAATGCGCAGGCTCTCAAGGATAACTGCCGGAACACCGTATTTGGCTTGGCGGCAGACTTTCAACTTGATGGTGGTAAGCTACTTTGGTAGCAAGCCTCCCCCTGCTGAACAACAAATAAGGTTCTCGTGGATCGAAAAAGCATTCCCAAGGAGAGCTTTGTTCGAATGTATGTTTGACTTGGTGGCATAAGGAAGGAAATGAGATAAATCGATGAATCATAATTTTATTCGACAGAACGTTTATCAGATTGTTTTTTCCACAGTCACGGCACGCGATGCGCCGGGGAGGTGGCAGCTGCTCGCGACAACGGCGTGTGTGGCGTCGGAGTCGCTTACCACTCCAAAGTTGCTGGTAAGTTAACCGTGCCCAACATGCCAACAACGTATAATAATAACTATTTTAATTGTTTTTAATGCTAAGTAGGCAAGCTTTTGACCACAATATCACTTTCCAAGTAATGATGCGGTCGAATTTCACTGTTGATTTGAAGACTCCGCGATTATATCCCTCGGGGCACAATGACGTAGACAATGAGTTCCACTCCTTCGCTGTAGGGATGATGAACGTAGAAGCTAAACGCTTCGAGTTTTTCCCTTATAATCTACTCTAGTACCCGGATGACCGAGCTTAGCTTTTTTTTAATGGTAATTGACGTTTTCACTCAACATTCGTTTATATGTGTGTAGTCAAGATCTCGGAAACGGTTCCAACGATTTTCATGAAATTTAGTAATCAGGGAGTTTTGGGGGCGATAAATCGATCTGGCTAGGTTTCTAGGTTGGAGCCGTTTCCGAGATCCCGATTACACACACACACATATAGGTATATATACACACACACATAAATATATATTACACACAATCAGGATCTCGGATACGGCTCTAACGATTTTCATGAAATTATATATGTATTATATATACAAGAATTGAATTGCTCGTTTAAAGGTATTAGATACCGACTAATATTCAAAATTCTATCTATCTAATTTATTTATCAACATATTATTCATATTCATATTTCTCTTGCAAACATATACAATTACATTAAAACTAGGTATATGTACCCTGCAAGGATGTAGCAAAATAAACTGGTAACTTAGTAAATAATTACAAGTTCACCATAAATGCCTATTTCAATAGTCTTAACAAATTACATTTATTTACAAACAGTTAGTCATCCTAATTAATCAACTCAAGTAGAACAATATTATATTTTTCGTTCAGCGTGGAACCGAAACGCTTTTGTCTTCGATACATTATTTAACAGTGTATTAGCATTTTTTAATGTTGTTTTAGTTCGGTTTGAAATTTATTTAAATTATTTTCTTGTTTTATATGAGTTGGAATTTTATTTAAAAAAATTAATGTATATACATAATTATATACATAATTATTTCCTCTTTTATGTACATAATTTGACCTTGCTATGCACTTTTATTTCGGTAAGTATATACCGCCATGGTTAAGTAGTGCACAATACTGCAGGGGGTGGTTTGGGATCGATAACTGAGCAAATTTAAAAAAAAAATTTTTTTTTTCTATTTTTAATCATTTGACCTGCAGGCAGTTCAGTGGTAATTGTCAAGTAAAGTATGTTCCTCCGTAGACAGCCGCTACAACAATAGATTCCAGAGTAGGTGAGTGCTACGAGTGCTACGGGGTCATTGAACTAACATGTGACGATATTTTTTTAATTTCCTCAGTTGTCGATTCCAAACCACCCCCTGCAGTATTGTGCACTACTTACCCATGGCGGTATATAACTCAGGCTGAAGATAGGTAATAAGAAAACCAGCACTGTGTACCTACTCATGTAAATAAACACGCAGTATAAGCTGAATTTATTCCGATTACTTTATAAAAAGTAGTATTCAGTTAAAAGTGATATCTAAGCGTAATTTAATGTTTTTTTTATAGTAGCAGTGAATATATTTCTTTCTTTCTTTAAAAAGTAGCTCGTTGCCGGTTATTATACGAATGTCGAATAAACCATCACCCGCACGTGCCTTGCGTGCCAAAAATTTGAGGAAATAATACTTTTTAGCCGAGGAAAACGTACGCGTTCGTTTATTTAATTTTTTAATAAATCTCAATAATATGGTGTTTCGTTGTCGTCATATTGCATTTTCAACCGACTTAAAAAAAAGAGGTTCTCAATTCGACTGTATGTTTTTTTATATGTATGTTATAAGAATCATATTTTTTGCAAATACATATGGTAGAACAAATAATAGTAATGACATAAAACATGTTGTTAGTATTATAGTACAAAAAGTTGTTATTCTATATGGGCTCCAAACTAGGCATAGCCTGTATCTTGGGCGCCCAATACAATGTCGGTCTCTTTTCTTAAATATTATTATAATAAATAATATTACTCTCTTCATAAACAGATTCACTTAGCCGCAGGGTTCAGGCAATTATATTGTCTAGGTTGTTATGCGATATCTTCGCCAATTGTGTGTCGATTTTGATGTCAATTTTTTTGTTTGGTAGAGTATACTTCAAAGGTGGCCCCATATAAATTTTATCGAAATTGGTCAAGCCAAAACTCAGATATAAGCGATGAAGTCGGTATTTTAAAGCTTTGCTTTGCGTTTCAATTATAATTACTATCACGTCTTTAGTGACACTCGCAAGATTAAGACAAATTGATTGACGTAAACATACATACATAGGCTGATAAACAGATTACCTTCTTTTTAGTCGTTTAGTCAGGTAATAAAAGCCATTTTTTTAACGACATACACGGGTTCCATCCTCCATCGCCCTAATTAGATAGACCCTTGCTTGATGAATCATTCTGTATATCATAATAAAATAAATAAATAAAAAAAAAAAAGCCTTTTATTTCCCGTTACAATAATAATCACTTAAATATTCTATATAATACTAAACTTAAATAAAATGAGGATAAAATATGCTAACTTATATCTATATATATTATTTTTTTGGTAACAGAAACCCCTCTCAGGTAAAGGCCTCTTCCAAAGATTGCCACCTTTCTCTGTCCTGAGCTATTTTTTTCCACTGTGGACCGGCGATTTTTTTGAGATCATCATCCCATCGTGTGTAAGGTCTCCCTTTGTAGCGCTTGCCTATTGGACCTCTCCATGCCGTTACAGTTTTGGTCCACCTGTGATCTGTAAGGCGCGCTACATGTCCAGCCCATTTCCATTTTAGTTTTTGAGCGTGACTCAGAGCATCAATTGCTTTCGTCTTGGATCTTATCTCTGTGTGTCTTATTTTGTGTAGCTTTTTGATGCTCAGCATGCTTCGTTCCATTCCTCTCTGACATGTTGTTATTTTATTTTGTACCTTGTTTGTAAATTTCCATGTTTGGCATGCATACGTCAGACATGGGATGAGACATGAATCCATCACTTTCTTTTTAAGCATTATTGGCATGTCACTTTTAAATATTTCTTTACAGCTCCAATATTTTTTCCACGTATTTTTTACTCTTCTCTCTATTTCTAATTCGTTGCTGTTTCTATTGAAACCAATTTGTTTTCCTAAATATATATATTGATCTACGTATTCTAAGATATCATTTTCAATTTTTATGTTTGTATTTGTGTGATTTGTCATAATTTTCGTTTTTGTGATATTCATTTGTAGACCTACTTGAATGCTGGCTTCGTGAAGAGTTTCTGTCATATATTGTAGTTGGCTGCTTGTTTCCGAGAGTAAAACTAGGTCGTCGGCGAATCTTAAGTGACTCAAGTATTTCCCCCGAATATACAAGCCTTGCTTTTTCCAGTCTAGTTTGCTGATGATAGACTCTAGTATAGCGATAAATAATTTCGGAGATAGCGGATCGCCCTGTCTCACGCCTCTACTCACTAGAAAGCTTGGTCCGATTGTTTCTAGCTTAATTCGACTGGTGCTCTTTTCATATATGTATATGTTTTAATATTTCTATGTATTTGGATTCTACGTTTTGAGCTTTTAGAGTATCCCATATACTTTCGTACGAGACGGTGTCGAAGGCTTTTTGGTAGTCAATGAATATTACATAGAGTGGTCTTTGTTGTTCCTGGTATTTTTCTATTAACAGTTCTAAAGTATGGATGTGATCGACAGTAGAGATTTTTTTCCTGAATCCAGCTTGTTCAATGGGTTGATGTTGTTCTAGAGTAGCGCTTATTCTGTGATTTATTAATGATGAAAAGATTTTGTATATGCTAGGTAACAGGCTAATGGGCCTATAATTGCCAATATCTTTAGGGTCACCTTTTTTGTAGAGCAAGATAATATTTGATTCGGACCATTGTGATGGGGTATCTGTAGTATTTAGTATATTATTAAATAGCTTCGTTAATGGTAGAGCCAGTATCATGCAGGCTACTTTTATAGCGTCGTTTGTAATATTATCTGAACCCGGGCACTTGTCTGGTTTTAGTTTATTTATGATTTCTATAATTTCTGTATCTAGTATTGGTTCTACGCAGCTGCGATTCAACCTTTCATATTCCACGGTTTCTTTCAGCACTGAACTGACATTGCTTTGAGTATTTGGTGTGCTATATAAGTTCGTGTAGAAATCTGTAGCAATATTTATGATATCTTTGCGGTTATATGCATATTTGCCAGACTCCTTTAGACCTTCAATCCATGTTTTGTTTGTTCTTAACTCTTTGTATCCCTTTTTTAGGCTTCCTTTTTGTTCAAGATGTTTCTTTATAATCTCAGTTCTGTGTTTCTTATAGTCCGCTTTTATATATTTACTTGATAATTTATACAGAGTATTGTATATCATAGTACCTTTATAATTTTTTAAGGTTATATAATAAAACTCAATTTAAAAAAAAACACATGTTCTAAAACTTTACCGCAATATCCCCTTCACGCCCACTGGCCCTCAAACTGTCGCTTCAACCACACATTTGTCAGAAGGCTCAGCTGAAATTAGCTTTTGGACATTCTGCGTAATAAGTCTTTGAGGTATATAGAATGGCTAGAAGAAACTGCTTTCACCTTAATATTATAAACAAACAAACGCTTTTAACTCCAATTAGCACTAAATTTATGGAATTGTATCGCGTTGCCTGGGATATTCACAATAAAGAATATGCCTAATTGTTTTAAATGCTATACAATAATAATAATAAAAACGCTTTTACACCCACAGCTCTACACTAAGTTCGATGACATGTGTCGTGGGTACCGCAAACATTCACATCACATACACCCGGAACAAAAAACACAAAATTGCCTTTGGAAGAAAACTTTTCATTTACAACATTTTCCCACCGGTAATCGAACCCAATGTCCTCTGCTTAGAAAGCAAACGCACACCCTACTTTGCAAGCGGGCAGTTCAATAAGTTCTTAATTATAAATTACTTGTATACAAAAGTGTAGTAATACTCAAGTGACACATCTAGCTAATTGTATGGAGTCTAACAGGAACTTCTGCATTCGCGGCAGCACCATTAAAATTGAATTATGATGAATTAAAGTTTTTAAAAAATTATGTCATTTGCAAACCTATTTCATCAGCTACCATTCTACGCCACATAGCCTTTGGACCTAGACGTCTGACATTAGTGGTCATAACAAAGGTTAAGGTCACGCGCCACAGATGTAATCGTAGTGTTGGCAAAATTTTTATTTTTATTTTTGTACGGAACAAATATCTCCGATTGCCACACATGTAACTGTAGGGTTGTCAAAAGTATTTGAAAAATATAATTTTTAAATTTGTACGCAAAAAATGTTGTCCGATTTCGACTTTCGTTTTCTGGCAGATGATTCCTGGAACAATACACATACACACCACCAAGTATTACTACATCTTTTTGTTACAGGTTGTAAATACGATATCTACTTAAATAGTAGATTGTCACTTCTAGTTATATAATGTCAACAGTTACACATCTATATTACTCAACGGCCATATAAGTTACGGAATCGGTGCCCCAGGGAGCTCAAGGGGGATTGGTTAGAAATCTGAGAACAAATTAGGATAATTTATTTTGGAACTAGGGCAATCAATTCCATTTCTCTTATATCTAGGGTCTTTATAGCATTAACTTTGTGTTGTTTACGTAGTTGTGATCGCGTTTTATATGTTTATCCCTTTAGAGGGCGAATTCCTAGAAATAACGAATTTTTTTATGCCTGATCCTCCAATCATATATATCGGCCTGATTTGAAACACCTGCTCCCTGATTCAAAACGTTTTAGTAACTTTTCGAATCGATCTCTTTCCGATTGCTTGCGTTTAATTATTAACTTTCTCGTCCGCTTTATCTTCGGAACTTTGATCAGATTGAAGTACTAAACACGCATTATTGACGATATTTCAAGAACTACTGTTCAGATCTTGATCAAATTTAAATGGGACTAATTAGAAAGCAACATCTTTCAAACAAAAAAAAATTCAAAATCGGTTCACGCGGAACAAAGTTACGAGGAAACATAAAAAAAATTATTAAACGCAAGCAAAGCTTAAAAAACCGACTTCTCCGCTTTATCATCGGAACCTTGATCAGATTTAATGTATAAACACGCATTATTGACTAAATCTCAAAAACTAGAGATCAGACCTTGAGTTAATTTTAATGGGACTACATAAAAAGCATCAGCGTTCACATAAAAAAAGAATAATCAAAATCGGCTCACAACGAAAGAAGTTATGAGGTAACTTTTGAAGTCGGGTAAACGAGAACATCGTCAAAGTACGCATTATTCGTCACAAAATAGGCATTATTGACGATATTTCAAGAACTACTGATCAGATCTTGATCAAATTTAAATGGGACCACTTAGAAAGCAACATCTTTCAAACAAAAAAAAATTCAAAATCGGTTCACGCGGAACAAAGTTACGAGGAAACATAAAAAAAATTATTAAACGCAAGCAAAGCTTAAAAAACCGACTTCTCCGCTTTATCATCGGAACCTTGATCAGATTTAATGTATAAACACGCATTATTGACTAAATCTCAAAAACTAGAGATCAGACCTTGAGTTAATTTTAATGGGACTACATAAAAAGCATCAGCGTTCACATAAAAAAAGAATAATCAAAATCGGCTCACAACGAAAGAAGTTATGAGGTAACTTTTGAAGTCGGGTAAACGAGAACATCGTCAAAGTACGCATTATTCGTCACAAAATAGGCATTATTGACGATATTTCAAGAACTACTGATCAGATCTTGATCAAATTTAAGTGGGACCACTTAGAAAGCAACATCTTTCAAACTAAAATTAACTAAAAATTTTGAAATCGGCTCACGTGGAGAGAGAGAAGTTAAGAGGAAAAACATAAAAAAAAATACAGTCGGCTTGAGTACCTCCTCCTTTTTAGGAAGTCGGTAAAAATACAGTCGACTTGAGTACCTCTTCATTTTTTGTAAAGTCAGTAGAAAAAACAACAAAACCAATCTTAAACTTACATAATAAAAATTAAAATGTTTGCTTTCGATTGCATTTGGCAAAAGGATTACACTCAGCACTGGTGCGCAGACTATGTCTACGCAGGGCTGGTTTTCAGTATATCCCTATTGCTCGAGCTCAGTTGTTAGTCGAACATAATAAAAACAATGAGTAAAGCGCAACACAGCGAATTATTTTTTTACAAACAAGTGTAACAGACAGCAAGCAATTTATTCACTCTAGACTTTTGTTAGAAGTTTTTTTGCGAATATTTATTTGTGCAAAATGTTTTATTCGTTGTCTAGGCCATTATTCAAATCCTTCCAGCCGGCTCAGAGTTACTACGTGTCGAACTTACGAGTACAAATCTTTTCTAACGACTTCATACAAAAAGAGGAGGTACTCAAATCGACTGTTTTTTTGGTTTTGTTTTTTGAAAGATTTTGTTTACCAATTTTTCCCATTTAAATTTGATCAAGATCTGATTAGTAGTTCTTGAAATATCTACAATAATGCGTGTTTAGTAATCTAATCTGATCAAAGTTCCGAAGATAAAGCGGTGAAGTCGGTTTTTTTAAGCTTTGCTTGCGTTTAATTATTTAGTCTCATATTATATTGTTTCTACCTTCTTGACTTTAGCAAACAGGAAATATTCATATATTTTTTATGAAACGCTTTCACACTCACAGCCCCACACTAAGTTTGATGTAGTGTGTCGTGGGGCCGTAAACATCCAAGTTACACAAATTTACATCATACTCAGAACCAGGAACACGAATTTCCCGTGGGGAGAAAACTTGTTTTCCCACCGGGAATCGAACCCAGTGCTTTAAATGCAAACGCGCACCTAACTACGCCAGCGGGCAATTCTAAGTTCAAAGATAAGTTATAACAGGCAAAAAAAAAAACATTCGAATTTATGTCTTCCTTTTGTAAGTCGGTTCAAAATGTAAAAGTATTACGGATTACGCTGTAACTGTTACTCATTCTGTAACTCACCGCTCTTATCCTCAAATAAATTTAACGATTTCTCCTAAACTATTTGTCCAAATTACATGCAGTAAAGGGCAAATTGTGTCTACATGAACTACGTAAGACAATGAAATAGTTTATTATAATAAGTATTAATATTGAATGCTTAAAAAAGCCAACAAAACAGAAGCCGCTGTTTTCAGATTCAACAAAGAAAAGTATTTTTCTACCGACTACACTAAAAAGGAGGAGGTACTCAAGTCGACTCATTTTTTTATATGTTTACCCACATAACTTCTTTCCACGTGAACCAATTTTTGAAAATTGTTTTTGTTTGAAAGATGTTGCTTTCCAATTGGTCCCATTTAAATTTGATCAAGATCTGACCAGTGTTTCTTAGCATATTGTCAATAAAGCGTGTTTACTACACCTAATATGATCAAAGTTCTGAAGATAAAGCGGTGAAGTCGGGTTTTTTAAGTTTTGCTTGCGTTTAATTATTCTAAGCAGTATATACATGTTAGATATATGCTATCGCAGACTTTTTTGTGAAACTCATAGAGGCCAACATTTTTGCCATACATTGTACTCACCTATGTCTAACTGTTTAGTCAGCGTACGCCGATAAAGCGGCCAGTTATGATTTTTTTCTACGACTTGTTTTACAAATATTATTATTTCGAACGGATAGCTAAAATTGATCCTAATAAAACCTATTCTATGTTTAGCTCAGGGATAGTTTAGCTATCTTTTAATGAAATATTTTTTAGAATCGGATCAGTAGTTTCAGAGATTACCTTATACAAACAAACAAACTTTACCACTTTATAATATAATTATATATTATATTAGTATAGATTGCCAGTTTTGCATATATTCTCTAAGAATTTGAAATGATTCGCTTTTATGATTTAGACGCACGGACGGACAAAAATCTGAGCATCATGTCGACTTGATTGATTTCTATTGTTCATTGAAATAGCACCTTTATTCCAATAAATGATATATAAAAACTGAACGTATAGCAGAGTCCCGAGTTAGAATCAAGAGCTTTGTGTGTGAGGGCCATTACTTACGCTTCAGCGAGCCGTGTGATTGGAGCATTTGACGTCATCAGATTCCATTTTTGAATTTTAGATAGAACTCGTACGTAACGTCTGAGCCGAATTTGCTAATATATTTTATTTATTGTAAGTACTTATTTTCCGTCAAATGGAAACGCTATTTCTGTAGATCCTACTCAGGATAAAGCTATATATATTTGTACAATATAAGCGACGATATTAACATTTTTAAATACGCCTTTTTATCTGGAATAAGCTGAATTTACGTCCAACATAGAACCTTTCAACGAGGGTTAATATATAACAATACTAGCCGTGCCCCGCGGCTTCGCCCGCTATTATCAAGTTAAAAAGTAGCCTATGTGTTAATCCTAGGTATAATCTACTAACATTCCAAATTTCATCCAAATCCGTTCAGCCGTTTAAGCGTGAAGAGGGAACAAACATACTTACACACTTACACACTTACACACAAACTTTCGGATTTATAATATTAGTAGGATGTCCGACACAATTGATATTTAAGCTTTAAATTACTTATTTTTAACTGATTTGAAGACCTGTTGAAATGATCTAAGATATGAAAGAAATACGGTCGTAGCTTCATCCAATCGTGGGTGAAGCATTGAAATGTCCATGTGTGCGTGCATCGCGCTGCAAACTGTCACACATATATTTTACTGCGTGTACTGTTCCGTTTTTGCGTAAAGCTCCGTTATTACCCCTCCGGCCGCATTGGCAAGAGTTTCGCAACCAGTTGGCAAATGGGAAAAAATATCTTGCTACTCAACCAGTTGCCAGTTTCGCAACCAGTTGTCGGAAAAGAAGAAACTTCCTTGCTACTCAACCATAATTGCTAATCGAAAGGAATAAAGACGCGAAATTTGTAGGACCTAAGGAGCTTTACTCATTTTCTATGCAGCATTACATCCGTTAAGTAAGTCTTTTTTATATCTGCTAGGGTTTCGACCTCTGTCTTATCTCATGGTAAGCGATGATATGATAAATGTGAAACACTCGAATGATTGGCGCTTAAGGTTAGCTGAACAATATGTTTAAAGTGTTTTTTTATTAAAGTTAGGGTACTGAAATGAATTACGTAAAGTCTTTTACAAAAAATCTTCTGAACTTGAACTTGTGAACTGATACGGAAACATATTTTTCTCGTCTGACTCGTTTTCTCGTTATTTATTATTAATGTCTTTTGTTCCTTTTTCCTCGAAACGTTTTACTTTCATAGATGAATAATTCTAGAAATTATTTCTTATTGTCGGTAGAGGTACCATTTTTGTAAAAGGTTTGATTCTACTTATTGTTTGATATAAAATCAAACATCTGCCAGTCGACGTAGTTGGGTGAGCCTTCTAAGCATTATATCGGGTTCGATTCCGGCGGGAACACAAGTTTTCTCCCCAAGGAAAATGTGTGTCTCTGGTTCTGGTTGTGATTGTGTGTGTGGTGTGAATGTTTCCGGCACCCACAACACAAGTCATTGAACTTAGTGTGGTGCTACTTATATGTATGAAAGCGTTTATGTTTATTATATCAAATTATTACCTCTGGTAATATGAAATATTATTAGGGATTGTTTAATATGCATTCATATGAATATGTTATTTTATTACTATAAGGTTTAACTTATTAATAAATTGAACAAAAGCGATGTTCGCTAGTTTAGTCGCCAACTGTACCTGTAGAAGTAGCCAGACAACTCTCTAAAAATAACGAGTTGGTAGTCATCTTGACTGCAAAAATTCGACCACGTGGCCGAGTTGTCACCATTAATTTGTATAACTTTTTGTAATAGTCAACTCAAACGTGTAGTCGGAGGAAAATGTGGTGTAAACCAAAACATTATTTTTTGTATTCAATATGAAAGCAATTATAAACTTACATCAAGTTCTCGCCTTCGCGCAAAAGTAAATATGTTATTATGTTTTCAGAATTATTTATCTATGCTCAATAGATAACATACCTACTCAGTTCAATATTAAATGTATGTTATACACCCACGGAAATTTCCTGGAAATATAATATGTTAGAAACTTTGTTATGAAGCCAAATGTTATCCTTTACAGAAGCAATTAAATTTAACATAAATATCACACACGAATTTGGGAAAAATACGCAATTTAAGAGTAAATGGTTTAATTGTTTTCTCGGAAAATAAGGTCAGTCGGGGTAAGTGCCTCTACGGGGGAAGTGCCTCCACCATCAATATCTCAAAAACTAATAATTTTTTTAACTGTTCTAAAGTTAAACCATCTCTGTATGATGAACTTCCTCCTAAAATCCCCCGTCCTATTTCTTTTAAGTCTCTTCTTACTATAGCAAATACTCCTCTTGTAAATATTCTCATTTAATAAATAGTTAACCACAAGATAAAATTATAAAAATGCCTAACTACGGGCCAATTGCCTATATTTCCTAAAACTAAACTTAAACTATGTACAGCAAAGAACTAAGTTACCTACAAGACATCGAGCTTATAGGTAACTCAAGTGCTCAAGCCCACTACCAGTGGGTAGCGTTCCCATCATGCTGGCGGCATTGCATCTCTGAATTGCAATGCTAATACGTTGAGCCAAATAAGTGCCAGCATTATAAACACTTTTTTATTACTTATATTATATTCATCTGTACCTTCTCTCCATTAATCACCCATTAGCTGACTTTGTACTAGAAGTAGAATTAGCAACTTGAAGTTACCGGGCATATTTTATAAATAATTTTTTGATTGTTTTAAACTGCGCTCCTACCTATACGCGATATTGGCAGAATTATGGTGCGACAGCCCTATAGTCGCATTTAAAGAAGAAGTTGAAGTTTTAGTTAATTAATTCACTAAAAGGCCACCTATTCTTAAAGCCCGACTCAAGTTTAGTTTCAAAATAAAGTCCTAGATGGCATGTCTTGGCTCAATATAAGTCGCCATTTTGTTTTCAATGTCATTTGAACTAAGCGTCGGATATGAGTTGGATATGAGCGACTATTTTTAAGAAGTGGAAAATCATTTACATTTATCGATACAATATAGGACAATTATGTAATAAATGCTATTGTTCTCATTTAAGTAATTAGTACCCGGATGACCGAGCTTTGCTCGGCTAAAAACACGGATAAAACGACGTTTTCTAAAATTGAAACCTAGCTAGATCGATTTATTGCCCTCGAAACCCCCTGCATACATCATTTCATGAAAATCGTTAGAGCCGTTTCCGAGATCCTGATTACAATCATATATATATATATATATATCTACATATATATATATATATATATATATATAAGAATTGCTCGTTTAAAGGTACTAGAATAGGTAGAAGGTATTCAATATTTTACAAAATACTTGATTTTCGCGGGGACGCTACCCACTGCTAGTGGGCTTGAGCACTTGAGTTACCTTTAATACATATGACTGAACTTTACAGAATAACATAAAAAAAAACCCATTCACAGCTCCCAGCCATACCAGGTTCGATGACTTGTGTCGTGGGCGCCGAAATTATTTACATCACACACACAATCACAACCAGAAACAGAATCACAAATTTTCCTTAGGGATAAAAGTTGTGTTCCCGCCGGAAGTCGAACCCGATACCCTCCTGCGTAGATGGCGAACACGCACCAAACTAAAGCAACTGGCTAATTGTTTTCCATTGTAAAAGCAACTATATACCGTCATTGGTATTGCACAATTCTGCAGGGGGTGGTTTAGAATCGACAACTGAGCAGAATAAAAATTCATAAAAATATTTATTCAACTCAAGATTTAATGAATTTTGACTTACTGGTAAGTAAATTGTGTTAGTTAGTAGTAACTGTTAAGTAAACTTTGGAGACTCTTAGACAGCTGCTAAAATAATAGCTTATGACTGCTACGAGTGCTAAGTGCTACGTGCTACGGAATCATTGAACTTACATGTAACGAGAGGCTACGAGAGGTCAAAGCTGTTCATGAATTACGAGAATGCTAGATACTTACCTACCTAGGTAGGTGTAGGTGTTAGATACTGCTAATACCTAAGTAAGTAAAAGAAATTAATACAATTGTTTTGCAGGAAAATCAACATTTGGGACCTCTCGTGACCTCTCGTCACATGTTAGTTTGATGTTTCCGTAGCACTTAGCACTGTCTGCGGCACAATTTACTTAACAGTAAGGAAAAAATACATTTTGTGAAATGAATTTTTTTTTTTGCTTCGTTGTCGATTCTAAACCACCCCCTGCAGGATTGTGCAATACTTACCAATGACTGTATATAATTAACTCAATAAGTTAATATTTTGTTATTGTTAATTACGAGTTTTGTGTAACAAGTGGCAGCGAGGGTGGGTTACTTATGTACTTAGCTACCCCGAGAGAGGCCACGTGCTTAAATTAATCAAAAGAGCCGCGTGAATTTTATCTGATAGTTCGATTATAGAACCAAAACATATGACTTTTGTATCCTTAGGGACATGATATATAAAGCGCCCGAGGCGCACGACACGGGCGAGGTGAAGTCAATCAAATCAAAATCGTTTATTCACATGGGCCCCAAAGAGGCACTCATGAAAGTTAATGACTCTACTGCTAGATTCGCAAAATTACAGCCATCTCGAGAAGAACCTGGCAAGAAACTTGGCGGCGCTTTTTTTTTTCATTCATTTTTTTAAATCATTCCTCATACCATTTTTCCTTCAGATTTGCCCTACGTCTTGCCATCCTATCTTGAACCTTATGGCAAAGTTGTCTTTTATTTTTACCAATGCCATCATTCATAATTTTACTATAGATGTTCTGCGCATTAGTACTCAATTATTATATGAATGTATTAGCAATACCCGTTGCATTGCCGCTCAGAGAAAAAAAGTGTTTAACCTCTATCATGTTTATGTTTGCCTAGTACTTTACCCTGACCAAAAGTAAAAAAAAATTCTTTTAATTTTATATATTCTTTTTATATATTCTTTTATATATTCTTTTAATATTATATATTAAGATAAATAACTATCAAATTTTTTTGGGCCATACCTTTGTTGGTCTACGCAGAACAACTCACCAAAGTTCCATCACAATTGTATAAACAGTACGGCAGCGTATGAAATACGAACAAACAAACAAACATTGCTTGTATATGAAAGATTACTAGCAGATCCCCGCGGCTTCGTTCGCGTTAAGTATACCTAGCCTATGTGTTAGTGTCCACAGCGTCAAGAGAAAACAAACATTCTTACACACACATACACAATGCGACACTTCAAATTGCGCCTAAGTATTTGTCGTCTAAATATCTTGGGATGAAATGAAACGGCAGCTGTGACCGGTTGCAATAAAAATGTTAAAACTCCGCGTTATTAAGAAATTGCGCAAACTTTCTCAGATGCGGGCGGAATATTTTTTGCGCGCCGCCTTGCTTCGCCCACTTTAGTTGGGTCAAGGAATAAAAACTAATTGGTTTTTTTGTGGTAGAATAAAAATATGTCCGTACTTGATGGCGATAGTAAGCTATTCGTTGAGTATCGGTTATTGACTTAGGTCGCGAACTATCGATTTTCTATCGTTTACATTTCGGATAATGTGCGCAGGACTTACACGAATAAAATTCAATTTATTTATTGCCTTTGGTAAAAATAGGTACCTACCCTTATAAATGTCAATACATTAAAAATACACAATTATAACACATTATGAGTTTAAATATCAATTTATGTCTTTTATTAATTCCCCGATGCCCGTTTTATGTTCTAACAACAAGACCAGCTGTCAAACTTCATTCAGAACTGCTCGTTAGCTTAGTTGGATGAGCGTTCGCTTTCTAAGCAATAATATAATATTATGTATCGGGTTCGATTCCCGGCAGGAATATAAGTTTTCTCCCCAAGGAAAATGTGTGTTTCTGGTTCTGGTTGTGATTGTGTGTGTGATATGAATGTTTCCGGTACCCACGACAAAAGTCATCGAACTTAGTGTGGGGCTGTGAGTGTGATAGCGAAGGAATAGATCTCATTGTCCTATTTCATGATACCCAACAAAATATACTAGTTAAACATGTATAACATGTGTATAGGCACGTAAATAGCGAAAAATTTTTATCCACACGTGTACTCTTCTCCACAGGCATAAGAATGCTGGACCAGCCCTACATGACGGATCTTATCGAGGCAAACTCTATGGGGCATGAACCTCATAAAATCCATATCTACAGTGCATCTTGGGGCCCGACTGACGACGGGAGGACTGTGGATGGACCTAGAAATGCAACTATGAGAGCAATCGTACGAGGCGTTAACGAGGTAAGTCTGTTTTTGTACCACAAACCACATTATCACAAAAAACTGCTACCCAATGTGTATAACAGTTTATAATAAAATACCACATGCAATAAAAGACCTACCTATAGGAATGTTTAGAAATAACTGAAGTCGTGGTTACTTGACAAGACTTTTTACTGTCTGAAAGAGTTTCTGAATACTAAATTCAATTGATATCATAATATTATATTAAAATCAATAACTGTATTCCTACTTAATTTTTTTGTATAATTTACTATTATATATGACATGACATTTAACTATATATACTTAATTTAATGAATATTAATAATTATATTATACAAGCGATCCGCCCCGGCTTCGCCCGGGTGTGATAAATGAAGAACCGCTCGACCGATTTGGTGCAAACTTCACATAAACCATCTACTAAATAGTCCGAATAAAGCCTAAACATTTGGTTTGGATAGGGCCCGGTCTGGAGTTATAAAATAACAACGAAAAGTTGCATTGATTTTTATATATATAGATTTTAATTTTACATGCAATTTGAAATGCCACCACAAGGCAAAATAAAAGGACGATTCAACCACGAAGACCAATAGGTATACTCTATTTTGTGTGAAATATACTCATTTTATTTCATTTCATTTGAAATCGAAGGTTGGTCTCTAATTTTTTTGTGCTCTAAAATCAAATATTTGACTAATATCTCGCTTGATGGAAAGTGATGATGCGGCAGATGTTGCATGCTTGCCTAGAAGATACCTATTCACTCTTGACTTGAGGACACTCAGAATCGTTTCTAATCATGTAAATTGTGGCACCTCATCAAATATTGTAATCTGGATATATACGGAGCTTTATACTTAAAATGGAGTTCAAAATTGGTGTAAAACGAGTAAATAGTTTATGTGCCCGAATATCACATAGGCTACTTCTACTAATACTTCTAACTTAATTAACGCGGGCGCATGGGTAGTTTTATTATAGACTAGCTGTGCCCCGAGGTTTTACCCGCGTAAGTTCCGGACCCGCGGGCATTCCGGGATAAAAAGAAGCCTATGTTCTTTCCCAAGCTCTAGACTATCTGTGTACCAAATTTCTTTTAAATCGGTTCTGTAATTTTGACGTGAAAGCGCGACAGACAGACAGACAGACAGACAGACAGAGTTCGCATTTATAATATTAGTAAGGATTCGTACACACATGGCCAGACAACTATTACTAATTTTGGTGATCTTGGCATAGTAGAAATATATTTCTACTATGATCTTGGGGTGTCTTTAAGCGCGAATCTGTGTTGGTTTATTTTCAGCTAGAATTAGTCTGCTTGCTGTTTTATAATAAATCCTTGTATTTGTTCACAAAGTTCCATATATCATGCAAGGTATTTAAATAATGATTCACTCGTCTGGGCGGATTTCAGATGAAGTACTCATATATTTTCACAATGAACACCTACAAGGTCAATTTAATCTACAACTAATATTCTAAGAATTCATTAATGGGATATAGGAAACTCATAAAAGAACTCATCAATTAGGAAACCTTTTGACCGTGAGACCTCCCTACCTCCCTGCCCCTCCTATAACAACGTATCACCATTACCTTACCCTCATATATTATTATACGCCTATAGAAAGGCTCATATTTAGTGATGTGCTTAGATTGAATTCCCAGTTTTAGAGGTTTTCCTTATGGGAACATTCCCAATTAGTGCCCTATGTTTGATAACACGCATGTAACCTACATGGCATACATTGATCTAGCGAGTGCGAAGCTTCTTGTGTCGTGGGTGTCATTCACATCACAACAAAAAGCCCAGTTATCCTTTGGGAAGAAAAATTGTGTTCCTTCCGGTAATCGAACCCAGAACCAGTATATAAAGTAAGGACGCACCAATAAGGTCGCAAGAAAGCCTATGTTAAATTGTTTTTCACATTTTCTGTTCTTCATGGCCATGTTACCGGTAACTATTCTGGGAATATTACCGGTGAATTATATGGGAAAAAATTGCTACCCACGTTACGTCTCTACTCTATGATCCTGGCTCCAATAATTAGAAACGCCTCATCCATAAAATGAGCGACTTTGTTTTATCTTATAGTACATAAACATTTTACTCACACTTTATCCTTGAATTTATTATCCGAGTGGCCGGGTATTCCGCCATAACCGGCTTTTCATACATATTCGTGAGTGTAAATTAGACCTTTACGAAGGTTCTTCATAAACAGCTTTTGAAGGTGAGAATGAGCTCCATTTTCAGTGATGTAGCATTTCGGTGTAGTTTATTTATGTTATTTATTTATTTTTTTATTCAGAAGACCAATAGCATTATGATAATTTAGATCCAAAACATGAAATATATATAATACAGCCAATTATATGTCTCCCTGGATAAGTACAATTATTATTTACTATTATTGCGTCTTTGTTCCCTGAACGGTATAATCTGGGTGTCTTCAAGTCTAGAGTGAATAGGTACCTTCTAGGCAAGCATGTTTCATCTTTGGCCGCATCGTCACTTTCCATCAGGTGCGATAGCGGTCAAATGCTTGCCTATCTAGTATAAAAAAAAAAAACTCTCCTAGTTGGTATGACAATGCAACATATTTTAGTGAGATAGCTGTATGTGTGTGTGAGTGCGTCTGTGCATGTATGTAAGAATTTGTTTAGAAAAATAAAGTATATAATAAGTATAAAATCCGGATGACCGAGCTTTGCTCGGTTTTTTGTTTTTGGTAGAATGTGTTTGAAATTGTAGCCTCAGAAAGCTCCATCTAGTGTCGAGTAAAAACATTGTTTTACACCGGTCATGGCGTAATAGATGGCGCTGATAGTTTCTTAAACCCGGTTTTTCAAATGCAGTTTGGGAACCGAGCATTACTCGGACCTGGAACGTTGATAAATCGATTCCTTGGGCCGAAAAACCCCTAATCTGTAACTTTCATGAAAATCATTGGAGCCGTTTCCGAGATCCTGATTACACACACATATATATATAGAAGAATTGCTCATTTAAAGATGTAATGGATATATAATATACCTATAATAAAGTACATAACATACGTATATATTTTTTTGGTACAAAAATTGGTACGTGGTTGTAACACAAAACAGATTTTTATTTGTATTAAAAATGATACAAAATATAACACACACTCGTATAGACATAATTTTTGCTAATAATATCAAATTCGTATTTATAATCCCTACTAATATTATAAATGCGAAAGTAACACTGTCTGTCTGCTATGCTTTCACGCCTAAACCACTGAATCAAATTTAAATAGGACCAGTTAGAAAGCAACATCGTCTAAACTAAAAAAAAAATTCGAAATCGGCTCACGTGGAGAGAACTTATGAGGTAACACAAAAAAAAAACAACTCTAGTACCTCCTCCTTTTTTGAGAAGTCGGCAAAAATAAAATGGAAGACTCTGAATCCTACGATATATTTCAAATTTCATCAAAATCAGTCTAGCCGTAACATACCCTTTCCACCTTTTTCAAACTATTAAGTGTCAAATGTATAACATTTCGGTGGATGGGCGTTTAGTTTTAGTTTGGAAGATCTTTATCTAAGTAGCCTCGATTCTGATGTCACACACTAAATAAAATTTAAACTATTCCTGTCTTTTACAAAATAGGAACACAAGACAGAAATAGCATACATTTAAGTGCTGTCAAGTTAGTCAGAACTTAGATGTCTATGCAAGCTTAGTCGAGTATGTTATTGGTGTTAACAAAAAACACGCGCCTTTCTGCTTTTGCTGTTCATATTTTAATTGATAAACTAGCTTGACAGCACTAAAATGTATGCTATCTCTGTCTTGTGATTCTATTTTGTAAGAGACGGGGATAGTTTAAATTTAATTTAATGAGTGTACATCAGAATCGAGGCCTATAGAAAAACTAAAACCGTGCTCAGCGCATGAATCGAGTTAAAAAGTAGCTTATATATTAATTACAGTTACAAGCTGTCTACATTCCAAATGTCATCCGAAGCCGTTACAGCGTCAAGAGAAAACAAACCTACACACTTTTGCATTTATAATTTATATTTTATAATTAGTATGATCTCTCTTTAAACGCCTAAGTAAATTTAATTAGGAGTTACCAAGATAAACAAAAATATAAGCAACACGTCGTATGAGTGTAACAGATATTTATGACGTCATTTCCTCTAGCCTGTAATGGAAATATTATTTCGCCGTCTATTGGATATTTATTTCGGCACCCCATGGGAAATAACTTCTCAAGACTGTAATGATACTTTTTGGCCGCTATTCGCGATAGCTTAGTGAGTTTTGGAATGTTTATTAAAATATTTATTCACATACTAGCCGTGCCCCTAGGCTACGCTCGCGTTTATCAAGTTAAAAAGTTGTTATGCTAGGTATAAGCTATGTACATTCCAAATTTCATCTAAATATGTTGCTGCTTGCTGCAACTGCCCGTTGGTTTAGTTGTGTGAGCGTTCGCCTTCTAAGCAGGGGTAAAGGGTTCGATTCCCGGCGGGAACACAAGTTTTCTCCCCAAGGAAAATTTGTGTTTCTGGTTCTGGTTGTGTGTGATGTGAATGTTTCCGGCACCCACGACACCAGTCATAGAACTTAGTGTGGGGCTGTGAGTGTGAAAGCGTTTATGTTTATGTTCAGCCGTTACAGCGTGAGAAAACAAACATACTTACACACATACACACAAACTTTCGGATTTATAATATCAGTGTGATTATCTATCTATACGGGGAATTTGTAGAATGCCAGAACTTTCTCGGACTCTGACTCTTATTCTAACCCAGAATTCATTTAGTTCTACGACTTTCTTCTAAATGCTATTATTTCGACGCGTGACGCTTACAGGCGAGCGACTAGCTCGTCCGGTGTCTCAATGAGTAAAAAAATTTATTCCATACAATCTGTATTTTTTTTAAAAACGCATTCACACTCACAGCCCCACACTAAGTTTAAAGACTTGTATCGTGGGTGCCGGAAACATTTACATATCACACACACGATCAACCCAGAACCAGAAATCTCCCATGGGAAGGAATATTGTGCTCCTTCCGGGAATCGAACCCAGGACCCACGGCGCAGAGGGCAGAGACTTGCCCTCCGCGCCAACTGGGTCGTCAATTAGTAGCAATTAGTAGCTTAGTTACACACTATCCCGCAAGGAACGGCATCACCCCACTTTACCTCGTAATTTTTACAAACTAACACTTATACACTTTCACACTCACAGACTCACGCTAAGTAGGACTTACATATCACACACACAATCACACCCAGAACCCAAAGCACAAATGTCTCTTGGGAAGGAAAATAGATAAAATAAGTATAGAGGTTGATATATCTAATATATAAAATTCTCGTGTCACAGTTTTCGTTGCTATACTCCTCCGAAACGGCTTGACTGATTTTGATGAAATTTTTTGTGCTTATCCGGTATCTATGAGAATCGGCCAACATCTATTTTTCATCCTCCTAAATGTTAGGGGTAGTCCACCCCTACATTTTTTTTTATTTTTTAGACAAAATTTTTTATTTCTATTTTTTTATGATACAACATACAAAAATACATACAATCCTCAATTTTCACCCTTCTACGATCAACCCTTATTTTTTTAATAGCCATTTTAATTTTCTAATATAATATGGCAATACAACGTTTGCCGGGTCAGCTAGTATATATATATATCAACCTCTATACGACCTATTCTCCTTAGATTGAGATATTTTTAGCCGTGAACTATTACTAGATTCTATTTTCAAAGAATATATAAGTTGCAAACCTTTTACCCTGCACTCTACAATACTCTACATTTTAAAATCACTTAGCCTGCGTGAGACATCTTTCAACAGATATAGACATTCCTGATACTTCCTATATACGTTGAGTGTTGCTAAGTGCCCGTAGTTGTATCGCTATGTGCTACCATGAGTTCTCTATCCGGAGTAAATTTTTTTTACTAATAAATTGAACTAATATTTGAGGAAAAATATAAAAAGAGCGTGAGAAATATTTAAATAAGTAGTTTTTAGTCTTAGCTCCGCAATCTATTGCATTTAGCAAGTGATAAATGATTTTAAAATTAATTTGGTATTTCATTAAACTAGTCCTAGTCACCAGTCACCGTCAAAGTTAAGTAAAAGAGTCATAGTCCCGTTATAGTCAAGTCATGCTCTAGTAAATAGGTAGAAACTTTACTAAAACTTCTATTGGAGTTTTGGGGCGAAAGCGAAAATTTTTTTTTTCAACTTTGTATGACTTGCCTACAATCACGCACGTTTAGGATCTTTAAATAGATAATAATTCATTATTATTACTAAATACTGGAATAATCACAAGTTTTGGAAAAAAATAAAATATCGATATCGTAAGATTCACTTTTTTTATGCAAGATAGGCAAACGTCTGACCACTATCTCACCAGATGATAAGCGACGATGCGATCTACGATGGAGCAAGTTTGCATAAAAGATGCTTATTCATGACTCCCACATTGTATTTATTAGGAAACACAGATTGTACTTTAGAAAACAAACGAGGATTAAGTCATTACGCTTTCTTGTCCTTTGGCGATGTAGTCCAAAAGCAATGTAACCGTAACGCGATATAGTCGTATCGCGATTTAGTCTTAAAGCGATCTAGTCATATCTGCTGCCTAGTCAAATAGAGTTCGTCGTAAAGCTCCTAACCCAGACTCGGGTAAGGACATCTATTCCATTGCAGACATTGCAGTTCGCATAATGAATGTGGAAGCAAAACGCTTCATCCAAAACCCCAACAAAAGTATTTCTCATCAAGAAATTTGTTTTGTTTTATCTCACTCACTCATGGTAGGTGAAAACTCACTGCCGTATTTTGAATTTATTCCCTACCACAGAACATGGCAAATACATTCCCAGTTCTGTAAGGCTTGAGTTCTCTGAGTACCCTTTTTATTTGCAAAGGCTTTTCTCCCGTTACGTTCTACATGTTATTTAAAATTAGATATTTTCATATAAAGCAGAGATTTTAATTTAAATGTAAAATGAACACTTAAGGAGATTAAAGCGTGGTCTCCATAGCGACAGTAAGGGCGTTAACTAGAAAATCTTTTGACACATTTCGTTGTCCTTTTAAACTAAGGATAAATTATTATATGTTTCTTTTATTCTTTCTTTATTCTCGATAGGCAAACATTTTGACTATATCACCTGATGGCAGTGACGAAGATACACGTCATTAACTGAAGTATATCTAAATACGTTAGATACACTACTTACAATTTCAGTAGGAAAAAAACATCAAAATAAACCTAACTGTTTAATAATTATTATAAATCATATATGTCAGCAATGAATATTAAAATACCTAGTTAATTCATGTCAGCAAAAACAATATATATGTGATTACAATTTGTATTTTATAAATTCGTCATAGCTGCAGAACGTCTGCTGGATAAGATTTTAGGTGATTTTTGAAAGAAGTATGTGTGAACGCTTCAGTAATTTGTTCTTGCAGCTTGTTACAAACCGTCGGGCCCATAACATGCGAAATTTTAGCAGATTTTGTGAGGGTTCGAGGCACGCCTTTAATTCTGTAGTTGCACCTTTAGGCGCGCGGACATTAGTGACATTATTAATTGGAAATTAATCAAAATCACTTCGACGACACTTTTCTCACTTTCGATACTTTTACACGCCTGCTAATAATAATGTATGAGCTGTTAGAATTTATTTACGCATCGTAATGAATACCCTTTTCAATCGACTTCAAAAAAGGAAGTTCTCAATTCGACTGTATATTTTTTTATATGTATGTAACGCTATAATTCCGGCAATTATGAACCGATTTTGATGTTTTTTTTGTTTGGTAGATTATACTTCAGAGGTCTCATATACATTTAAACGAAATCGATCAAGCCAAAACCAAAATGTAAGCGATGAAGTTGGTTTTTTTAGCTGTGCTTGCGTTTAAATTATTGTCGCAAGACTTTTTACTGTCTTTACGCCAAGCTCACAAGGTCCTCATTACACATGCATAAAGGTTTCATGTATTTACTGTTTGTATGTATGAGAGATCCAATTTAACTTGTCATTTCATTTGCATTTCCAATTATGCCCAAATGAGAGTTGACGCTCGTTTCTATTTACACTTTGTTTCTATTTATCTTTGTTTAACGTTTGAACAGAATTTTTTACTCAGTTTTATTTTCTCTGAAAGTTAAATCAAAAAGATAATTTTAATCTACTTAATGCTTTAACAACAAAAATATGTACTTTTATAGGTACTCTCAAACTAATTTGCGTTAGAAATTCTTTTAACATTTCGTATTGAATTATTTTTATAATTGCTTTGTTCCTAACAAAGTATAAGACGTACAAGAAGGAAAATTTGAAACAATGAAAGTGTATATTTTCTTTAATTAATAATTAATAAGTAAAGCATAAACATTGTTTCTCATCTTCAACCTCAAAAGAGGATTTTTACAAGCTTTCATTTAACTTGCAATGTACTTGTTACATTCATGTTTGTTCGGGTGGAATCTTGCAACTCAATTTTGAAGTAAATATCTTAAGCCAATTGAGCTGAAATTTTGTATTCACGTTTAGTTTGGATGACAATGCATGGTTAGCTGTGTGACGTCATTCTAAATCCAACATGGCGGAACACCTAAAATGGCGGAACATTTTTTGGTAATGCTCCTATAATATGGGTATCAAATGAAAGGACTTGCTAAGAATAACTCGAAAAATAAAGAAACGTTACTCTAAAGCCAATATTGTTAAAGGCTTGTTTTTAAAAAAAGTTTTTTACATGTACCTTATTTTAAATTATAATTTTATCCGGATTATACACACAGACAAAATAACCAGTTGACAACTAGTATCTCCTCACGAAGACTATTTGTCTTTTAAGCCTTTTGAAACATCAAGTCAGTAGTTTAAAAGGGTATACGTTCTAGTTAGTCTCATTATATAATTTGATCAAGATCTGTTGAAAAGTTTTGGAGATATATGCGATTGAAATCGGTTATTAGTTTTTTAAGCTCGTATATATTATAGCAGTCCAAAAATAAGGATAGACCAGTTCATATAGTGGACATCAAAGCAGCGTTCCACATGACTGCATCAGAGCATAGAATGAAAGCCTGTATCCTCCTCCTCCGCCTCCTCTCGTGTATTATCTCTCACAGATGAGCAGCGGCCTGTTAAACGGAATTATGCAAGAATGGGGCTTTGATTAAATAATAATAATTTTACCTCAGGTTATAAAGCCATACAAATAATATGATAAACTAGCTGTACCCGGCATGCGTTGCAATGCCACGTTTAGAAAAATTGTTTTACCTCTTTCACGTTTATGGTCGCCTAGTACTTTAATACCATACTAGAAACTTTTTGGATATTGTTCAAAAATTGAGGGTGGAGGAAGGAGGGTAAAAATACTTAACGACGTATGCTCATACCTACCAAATATACAAAAAAATCACTAACTTTGGTCAAGCCGTTTCGGAGGAAACGACCACAAACACCGTGACACAAAATTTTTATAAATAAGAGGATATTATTCATACAAAAATACTAAAATAGCGATTAAAAAATGGGGGTAGTAGGGTAGTTAAAAATACTTCACGACTTATTGTCATACCTACCAAAATTCATTAAAATTAGTCGAGCCGTTTCGAAGGAGTTCGGCCACAAACACCGTGACACGATATTTTTATATATTACAAGAGAAGTATATTAACATAATATACCTAAAGATACTACCTAAACTATACAATCAGTACTTCTTTTATTTATAATTAAAATGATATTCGGAACATGTTTTGCAAACATAGCGTACACAATTAATTTAATTCCAGACCTCACATGAAACAAATTACTTTGCCAGGAAGAAATTAATATTAAACGCTCTTCTTACCTAAATTAGTTCGAAATACTGATGCGACACGTAAAAAGCATTTTTAGAATAACTATATAGAAGAGGGGCAAGCGCGGGGTGGTGGGACGTACAGAGCGCCGATTGGTAGACAGCCGGCATCGGAACTGTCGTCCATCTTTCGCATTGAACTTTAAGGGTAAGCGCGCACTGCGATATTCATTCGTTGCGATTTTTAGAGTTCGAAATAAATTCGCAAACGACAATAATTCCTACGCGCACTACGATTTATTCTCGCCTGCGAAATAACCGAGACCAAAGACAGACAAAACTGTGCGACCACTTAAGGTGGAAGTATAATTGAAGGAAGTACCACTTAAGGCGGAAGTATAGTTAAAGATCGCGACTGACCGCTGCGTCTGCGATTTTTGTCCGCAATGCGCGGGACTCGGTACTGCTCCTTAGGGTACAATATATACGAACGATTTCGGATGTGCTGTTTTAAATCGCAAATGATTTATTTTCGCAGTGCGCGAATTGAAGCTATTGTTTACAGAATTGCAATATTTTTATCGTAGTGCGCGCTTAGCCTAAACCTGTCTGCCATGGTCACGATATTTCCCGTGATCTTGGTGCTTGCAACGGTGTCAAAATATCGGAAACTCAAAACAAACGAAATACATATAAATATCCCGTTATTGATACAACCATTTATAGTCTACTTCTTTAATCATTCTCGTTGAAGTGAAGAAATAAACGCTGTAATATCCTTAAAAGATGTCTTTACGCGAACCTTGTACCTATTACAGACATGTATTTAAAGAAGGTGTTAAAAATAATTGCAACGCAAGCAAAGCTTAAAATAACCGACTTCATCGCTTATGTTTCGGTTTTGGCTAGACCGGTTTCGTTATTTTTTTATGGGACTACCTCTGAAGTATACTCTACCAAACAAAAACAACCATCAAAATCGATTCATAATTGGATCTCTTTATCATAATTGGAGATATCGCGTAACATACATACAAAAAAAAAGCAGTCGGTTGATAAAAGAGTCTAACTATGTTATTATCTACATATATATATTTGTTTGTTTGATGAATCAAACAGAAAAATAATAGCAAAAGTCCAACCTTTTATAAAGAATCGGCCTAACAATCCCTCATGTCTTCTTGTCAGTAAGTTGACAGAATCTCGGAACGACTCGTGAAAGTTACTAAGGGTGCGAGTGGACAGATTAGCAAAGGGTGACGGGGTGAAAGGGGGTGGAAGGGGGCGCCCTATCGACCTGCAAATAGAAAGCCTTCTTCCAATTACTTACGTCGATGTTTTCTGACACTTTTCTTAAAGACGTCTCTGTTATTTGATATTTTTTGTTGTTCAGCAAAAGAAACAATTAAATGGAAGCTACCTACTCAAATTATTCGGTAGGTAGGTACCCACATCGATGCCTTAAGTACCTAAACTACATTTATCAAGAACACGAACTCGTTCAAAAAATTCCAATGTTCTTCCAAACAAATCCTAACCCATCAAACTTCACAGTAATATTTATAAATGGGAAACTTTGTGCTTGTATTTATATTTGTAAGTACTAAGAACTGCAATTGTATTCTATATGTCCTACTTATACTGTCTTCAAAGTACTGAAAGAATTTGGATGCCATTTGTCAGATATCACACTACTACAGTAGAAACTAATATTATAAATCTGAAAGTTTGTGTGTAAGTGTGTGTGTAAGTTTGAAAGTATGTTTGTTTCCTCTTCACGCTTTAATAGCTGAACGGATTTGGATGAAATTTGGAATGTACATAGATTATACCTAGGATTAACACATAGGCTACTTTTAAACTTGATAATAGCGGGCGAAGCTGCGGGGCACGGCTGGTATTATATATGCGAAAGTTTGTGAGTTGTGTTTGTTACTTCTTCACGCCCAAACTGCTGGACCAATTTTGATGAAATTTGGTATGGAGGTAGTTGACACCCTGGAATAACACATAGGCTTACTTTTTATCCCCGACTTCCCGCGGGCCTGGTACTTATACGGGTAAAACCGCAGAATGCAGCTAGTATGGTAATATTTTTTTAACGCAAAATACAAAGATAACAGACTCACCTAATTCGTTATGTAAGAGATGGTCAGGCGATAAAAACCTATTAACCTAGTTAGATAAAAGAAAGTTTTTTTTCTAAAGACCTAGTTGCATGCAATTGACAGTCTTCGCTACTGTTGGAATTTTCCATCTATTTTTCCTGAAAAATCATCCATTCCCGTCAGTTTTAATATCCGGGTTTCTTGCTTCATATCCGGTAGCTCAGCTAGTTTCAAACTTGGAACGCTTATCGAGCTAAATACTTCCGGTTTCGAACTGAACAAGCAATTTTGTGCTAAAACTGCGAAGTTTGGGCACAAGAGGTTATGTGCTGAAACTTCGTTGAGTTTCAGCAACGCGCAGAGGATCAATTTATGATGAAGTTTGCCTCTAACTTTGCATCGATAGAAGTTTCTAGCATACATTCTGGGAAACGCTTACTTTAACAAAGCACTTCTACACGTGTATTAAATTATAAAGTAAACTGAATTTATGCCTACAAAGCTTTACAAGCTATAACTTTAACTTTTCTTCTTTAACTTTCTCTACATGTATATTATGTTATATTTATTATAACTTTATGAAAAGTATGGTAAGTAATTATTGAGAGAATAAAAAGAGCTTCTGACGGTTAGTGTGAAGCCTATCCTTATATGGTTTTACTAGCTGATCTGCCCGGCGTCGCCCGGGTAAAAAAAGACATAGTCTTTGACACTCACAAATAACGTGGCTTTCTATTGGTTAATTAATTTTCAAAATCGGTTCAGTAGATCCTGAGTTACAACCTCACAAACTTTACCTCTTTATAATATTAGTATAGATAACATTTGCGGTAATGCAGGACTTGAAAACAAATTTCTGAGTGCTGCTCCTCTCTTCGAGGCGCAAATTCAAATGTTATGAGACATATGACTTTAATTCGAGGAGTAACGCGTTGTTATTTTGTATACACGCTCAGAAATACACAAAATAACAACACGTTAACTGTGTAATCCGTTACAAAAATTGGGTTACGCTGAGAAGGCTCAAACTATGAACTTTAAAAAAATAAACTAAATTTAGATACTGTATTCGGACACCCATTATAAAACTTAAATTTTTTTGCTAGATTTATTGAAGTCAAATAAATGGCGATTGAGACATATAGGTATATATTATCATGCTAATGTAATTCTATTAGAGGATAAAACCTCTACTTATATTATAAATCCGAAAGTTTGTGTGTAAGTTTCTTCCCTCTTCACGCTTTAATGGATAACGGATTTGGATGAAATTTTGAATGTACATGGCTTATACCTAGGATTAACACATACGCTACTTTTTAACTTGATAATAGCGGGCGAAGCCGCGGGGCACGGCTAGTAAATTATAATTTTGTACGTTTGAGTGATGCGATGATCGAATCTGAAATGCCGTTTTGATCATACGATGTGGATTCCATGCATTACTGTCAGGTGACGTAACCTTTCCTACTAATTAACAGATGGAATGATATGGATTGAATACTAAATGCGTGGAAAACTCAATCAAAACACAAGCCATTTGTTGGTAACTATTTTGACCACTTCTAATAATCTTCCTGCTAGTTTGCATTGTGGAGAGAGCGTTGCCTTTTAGGCAGGAGCCCGGCGGGAACACAAGTTTTATCCCTAAGGAAAAAATATGGTTCTGGTTGTAATGTGTGTGATGTGAATGTTTCCCGCAACCACGACACAGATAAACATAAACGCTCATAACATAACATTTCACTCTCTCAGCCCCACACTAAGTTCTATGACTTGTGCAAATCGAACTTACTGGTTATTATTATTTCTTTGTTCCTCCTCCTTCAGTCGTGCGTTCAATGCTGAGTTGAGCATCGTGATGGTCCCGATCTCTATCCGTTTTTTCTTGGATTAGCTGCCGCCATTTTCCACGGTCAGAAGCACATTGTAGGGCCTCGCTTAGCCTGACGTTGAGTTGGTCGGATACTTGGTCCGTCCATCTTTTTGGGCTGCGCCCCTGGACTTTTTGCCGTTAACCTTTCCGGTAACTATGAGTATTCTTCATTTCTTTGTTACAGGGTCGTAATGGACTGGGCAATATCTATGTTTGGGCGAGTGGTGATGGTGGAGAAGACGACGATTGCAACTGTGATGGCTACGCAGCTTCTATGTGGACTGTCTCCATCAACAGGTATAGAAATATATTTACATAAAACATTAGTCATTAACTTTCATAAGTGGCTCTTTGGGGCCCATATGAATAAACGATTTTGGTTTTGAAAACTGAAATTCACTGATTCCCGACTTATTGACATATGAATCAGAAATGAGGCAGGTTGGTAGTTTATGGGGGATGGTAGCTAAGAAAGACTCTTATTTAAATAAATCCACGTGGTTGAAACAGAGGCGGATCACCTTAGTCTCGTATATTTACATATTCGATTACGGCAAAGCCAAAGTAGGTTAATGATGTAGGTATGTTCCTTCGTAGTGCCAAATTACAACGTAAAAAAATACTTTTTTAAATTATTATTATGGCATCAAAAAAATTAAAAAAGTTAGTCGTACTTTGAGAAAATTGTGTGTAAACATTTAGCCTAAAAGTATATTACTTTACATCGGCCGCATTTGGTACTCAAAGCTCTCAAAGATTCACTCTTAAACAACATATGTAATTTATTACAATATGTTATGTATAAATAATTCAACCTGACTTTTTGTGATACAAATAATACAGGTATATAATATTAGAATTTTCAATATTAGAGTATTCAGAGAGCGATGAACTAACTGATATGACGAATGGTCAACCAATTTATTAATAATCTATTTTAACGTCAAGACAGAAACAAACCTACGTACTGTAAAATCCTTACAACGAATTTATTCGGTGCTACCATAGTAGAAACAAAGAAGTATGCTATCTTCATAGAGTGGTATTAAATGCGGCTTGTATGTGTGCTCGACTGTACGCACGTGCCTCAGCACGCTCTGATGGTGCTACAGTCGCAACTGATACTGTTACGTAGATACCGCTACACGACTACGCCGTAGCAGCTACAGCTAAGCTAACGAGCAAATAACGTGAAATCAAAAACGCTTAAGCAATGTTTTGGAACTAATTGAGGCCTTTTTTGCCCGTGTTACTATCAGTCTTACTACCAGTAGTAACACGGGAAATTAAATCTTCCTCTGTTACTACCAACAGGTCCAGTAGTACGATGGGAAGTTTATTTTTTCCCGTCATACTACTACAGCCATTTTCCGACAGGTACCTGTTTTATTTAAACAACAAAGATAAGTACCTGTAAAGTAATGATGTCATTTTTCTGTTTTAATTAAACAGAAAAAAGGTATTCAGCCCAACACTCGGTAACGGTATCACAATTTTTCTATCGTGTACTAACACGCTATAAACATAAACGCTCATATTGCACACACAATCACACCAAGACCAGAAACTCAAATTTTCCTTGGGGAGAAAACTTGTTTTCCCACCGAGAATCGAACCCTATACCCGCTGTTTAGGCGGAAGCGTGCCCAACTAAACCAACGGGAAGTCAATTTTATTCCCATACTCTTATTGATTTACCATTTCAGCGCTATAAACGACGGCCAAAATGCGCACTACGACGAATCTTGCTCGTCAACGCTAGCTAGCACATTCAGCAACGGAGCCCGCGACCCAAGCACGGGGGTCGCAACCACGGATTTGTATGGAAAATGCACTGCGACCCACTCCGGCACGTCTGCGGCCGCACCTGAAGCAGCGGGGGTGTTTGCTCTGGCGTTACACGCTAAGTTAGTAACTTATTAATACTTAACCAAGCCTAAACATAAACGCTTTCACACTCACAGCCCCACACTAAGTTCGAAGACTTGTGTCGTGGGTGCCGGAAACATCCACATCACACATATAATCACAACCAGAACCAGATAGACTAATTTTCCTTGGGGAGATAACTTGTGTTCCCGTCGAGAATCGAACCCGATACCCCTGCTTGGAAGGCGAACGCTCACCCAAGTAAAGCAACGGGCAGTTCGAACTTGTTGGTTTTTTTTATTTATGCCCGATCGAAATCTCTGATAACTAGACTACCTCACCTGATGGAAAATGATAAACGCGTTAGGCATATTTTTTATTTATTACAATTTCTACTAAAATAAAACAGGGACAGACGATATGAGTTAAACTTTTTTATTACAAGGAAAAATTTGAATTATTCATCACAGTGTTTACCCCATAATTTTCGCCACACAAAAAGATCAGAAGCGGATCAGAATTCCAAAGCCCTCCCAAATAAAAAGTTTTACTTGAAAAGTTGACCTATATATCAATTTCATTATACTTAATCCCTATTCGGACAAACGCTACAGCAAGTATAATATGTATAAAAACATCTCTATTTTTCAGTCCAAGTCTTACCTGGCGCGACATACAGCACTTGACCGTCCTTACGTCAAAGCGGAACTCACTCTACGACGCTAAGGTAAGTTCCGCTCATGTTGTTAAAAGTTTATCTTATAGAGCGGAACAAATGCGCAACTGAAATGTGTAGTACTGTTCTACGAAGTTCATTACGTGAAACAGAAGTTACCGTAGTTTGGTTGAAGTTAGTAGCGAAAAACCTTCATAAAATTAGGTAGCCCAGGAAAGAGTGTTTTCTTTTTCTTTGTTCCGCTAATCAGATTCCTACGTCCCGGATCGAATTTTATTGGTGTTGTCAGATCCTTCAACCGCGGTTAATACAAGTTATGAAAAGTAAATTGTTAAATTAACAATTTTTATTTTATTAACAGATATTGTTCGAATTATTTAATACAAAATATATATAAAAGAAGGAGATGTTACATGTAACAATGTTTTGGAGCCACCGATTTTAGACGGTACCAGTTGAGATAAATAGTTGAATGATAAATATTTGAACGGTGAATCGATCAAGCGTGTTTCTATCTATGTTTAATGAAAATTAGTGCACCCGTTTCCCAGATAGAGCGTAGGGGGTATTTTCAAATATATTTTTTTCCGTTTGTTAACAAAATGTTTCAGTATTATATTGTACTTTTGTTTACAAAAATAGAAGCCGTTGCGTAAACAATTTAAATGATGGCATTGTATTTCAAACGTCATTACTCGATATTGACCATTACTAATGGTTGTTAATTGACTCAAATTTTAGATTTTTTTCCTTCAATAAAGGCACTTTTCTACTGAAGTGTCTATGAATTGACAACGTTTTATTACGTGGTGATGACATTGATTCCTTAGTGCGTCTAATAAAAGGTATCATGAAAGTTAAATCCAATCACTAGATTAGAAAACCTTTACGAGATCGTGAATTTTTGTCGTAAAAAGACACTTTCAATCGAAAAAAGTTTCACTTTTTTTTTAGTTTTTTTTTCTCATACTAAAGTAAGTTGGCGACAAAAGTATCTGAACATATACCGATTTATAAAATTACTGAACATCTGTAAAAATGTTTTGTTATACAATTGGTTATTAAAGAACTGTTAATCTGTCATTGGTTTAGATGTTAGCTTTGCTTAGCTGAACATCTACATGTTCGGCTACTTTTGTAGCTGACTGTACATCACGTGATTTCGCTATTAATTTTCCTTTTATCTTATTTAAATTGTCGTGACAAAAATGCTGGATTGTATTTTGCTCAGCAATTAAGTCTCGCTGTACAACGAGATAACGCAGCCAGCATTTTGGGCACACTGCCGACCAATAACTTTTTGTATTAGGTAAGTAGATTAGTTATATTAAATTATACATTTCAAGTATATACCAATACAATTTTGAAAATTGTAGTCATTAGTTTTTACAGAAATTGATAAACAAGAATTTTGGATAAATATTAGGCCCACCATGGATCTCTTAACCTCTTTTGAAGCTATTATTTAAAAGCGCTTTAAAAAACCGCTTTGTTTAACATCCACGAGCTTTAAACTTGTAAAAAAATAGTCTCCGATAAGAGTCGGAGAAAATGCAGAACTTTGCAGTTCAAATGAGATTTTTCCAAAAATCTCAAACTACGAAGATTTGCTTAGTTCTCGGACTGTTGAAGACTATATCTTCTGTTTTCTTAACAGTATTTCGATAGGTCGAAATTTCGTAATTCTGGTAAAGTACAAACAGTCTAAATTCGATTTATAAATGGCTTTTAGATAACAACAAAGTTTGGAATGTAAATGGATTTAAATGTCATTAGGTTGATGGTCGGGGGTAATTTGTAACAGCCTTGGGTGGGAGACGAATTTTGAAATAGATAGGTAATTTATAGACGAAAGCGTTTACAGCCGAGACATTCTTGAATTTTCTGAAGAGATCTTTAAGGCAAGGAACATACCAATACTGATCTTCTAATAATACGCATAATATCGTTTGCCCTAATTTATGATAGTTCTATTTTTTACCCATAACACTATTAATAAGTATAAATACTTTTGCACAATTTAGCTGTTCTGGACGACTAAGTAAATATTTTTATTTGCTCATAAAAATCAAACCTAAGCTATCCAAATTGGGTCGGGGCTATAAAAACGTATGCAGAATAACTCTATGACTTTATGACATGTTATTTTATGCGAATGAACAGGTCACCAACAATATTATCCCACGTCCAAAAACATTATGGTTTTAATACACTGTCTGTATCTACTCACACTTTATTAAGAAGGAAGGTAGCATGTCTATTGAATTTCTTCTATAGAAAAAAAATACTTTTATGAGGTTTATTCATGTACCTAATTTATATAAAACAAAGTCGGTGTGTTACAACACTTATAACTCGAGAGCGGGTGGACCGATTTTAATGATCTTTGATTTGTTGGATTTATCTCCGCCCCAAATAGCAGAATAATAAAATGTAATAGAAAAGTTTACGAAATAACATCATTTTCTCTTACATTTTGCAACGAAATTAGGGTTTTGGTGATATTATGAAAATTAACGCGGCCAAAGTCGCGGGAAACCACTAGGAAAAAAGAAAATACATTTATTTATAACCAACAAAATACAATACGTTCAATTTCAATGTTAAAGTTGGCTACAAATAGGTCAATGCTTAGCATAATGCACCACCAAAGCAGTGCGCTGATTTTCAGCACTGACTGGTTACTGATGTACAAATAAAAACAATAATAAAAAATAACTATTTACAATTCATTTAATTTATAAAATATTTGACTCATTAATTGAATCATAATTATCAGATAATCGCAAAAAAAAAAAATTTGGTTAAATACAAGAATTATATTACACTGATATACAAATTTTACCTACGTATTAGTTAATTCCAAGACCAAGTTTTACAATATAAATTTTAAAGTTACAAAAAAGGTTAAAGATGGTATAGACGATCTTTAATGTTCGGCAAAGTTCCCAAAATGCTTGCTTATATATTATTACGTATTGATTACAATTAATCATGCTAAAATTTCTTATTTTATAATGGGAATTCGAATCACACACAACCAGAGCAAAGAAATAATAGCAGCTAGTGAAATTATATAAAGGAGGCATTTAGATGAAAAAAGCCTTATAACAAAGCTGAACGTTTTTTTCATTGCTAACAATGGCATCGCATTTTATTCACGTTTCTACCTTTTTGTTTTAAAAGGTCGGCGGACTTTTGTGAGGTCATGCCTAAATACTTGTCCTTTCAACTTAGACGTACCTATGTTAGAATCCTGTAAGCGTTTGATAAAAAATCTGTTTTGTTGAATTAGGTGGGATTACGCTTGAGTTCTCTCGGAATCTGGCAATAGAATTATTTACTTTCATGAGTGCCTCTTTTGGGCCCATGTGAATAAACGATTTTGATTTTGAGTTAGGTTGGAATTTTCTAGGTAGAAAAAAAACACTATTATTTGTTTTTTTTTTAACTCACCTGATGGAAAGTGACGATGAAAGAAGCCTAGAAGGTACCTATTCACTTGAAGACACTCAGATCGTACCGTTCAGGGAACAATGACGCCGATGAGTTCCTCTCCTTCGCTGCACGGATGATAAACGTAGCAGCTACACGCTTCGAGCGAACTGGAGGTATATCAACCATAAATGGATGACGTTTGACAGTATGTCTTGTTGATAGATAATAAAAAGGGCGTGGAGGAATTATATCACGTAATTCCTGAGCACACTTTTCAAAATGTAAGCGATAGAATACCGGTAAGCTTGCTACCTTACCTACATCGTGACCAAGGCTATTATTCTGGCTATTATAGTGCTGGACCGAAAAGTCAACTTAAAAGTAATTGCTTGAACAAGTATCGTACCTTGAGATTAAGGATATTGAATATATGTTTTTATTGACTCTTAAAAAAGCTAATGACTAATAAATATAACCAATATACAATATGTCAAGACATATAACTTCCTAATTTTTGTGCTGATTGGTTATATTTATTAAGCAAACAGAGAGCGCAGTGTAGTGCTTGCCTTATCTTTATATATATAATTCTTCGGTACGTGTGCATGTGTCTGCACTCCTAAACGGCGGGTGCAATTTTGATGAAATATTTTGTTTGTGTACAGGTGGATTCAAAACTGGTTAAGATGGATTCTATCTTATAAATAATGTTTTTTAATTAATTTATTTAATGAACGGGTTAGCTAGTATATACCGGTCTATGACATCAAAAGCCTCCATTAACATACTACTGCACTCGCTTTACGGAAAAAGGACAGAGCGTCCCCACTTTATCCCTGCCAAAAACATTCAAAGCTTGTTCGATATCTCAAAACTTTATTATTTACTCAATATTAATAATTTCTTTAGTATGCGTCGTACATCCAATCATAAAGTGGCTCCGTGATTGATCTCGCGTATTTTTAGAAATGGCTAGAATATGTTTATTTATGCCGCCATTTAGAAAAATTACCAAAAACTAAAAAAAAATTGTCAAAAAAATATGTTTTTATCGAAACTGCTCACAAAATTTCACGAGAATCGGTTGAGAAATGAATGCGACCTGTAGAGGAGAACAACCGGAAATCCGGACATACGAATGCAATTTTGCTCGGTCAGAGCTACGAGCTACAATAACTTATCGTTTTTCATAGTAAGTGGCTTTCAGGGCCGTTTCCACTGGACGATGAATGGGGTGGGGCTCGAGTTTAACCACCTCTTCGGCTTCGGAGTGCTGGATGCTGGTGCAATGACCGCCCTCGCTGCCAACTGGCGGTCCGTGCCGCCGAGGTACCACTGTGAAGCCGGCACTGTCAACACTCACACGTACGTTACTTTATACTGACTTTATAAGTACCTGTCCTATACTTACAACTAGTTAGTTTAATAAACATTTTAAAAAAATACTGCGAAAAATTTGAAGCTCTTTTTATGTAATTAATGTATGTAATCAATTCAAATAAATTATATGTAATACTCTTTTAATTTCCTTCATGTTGATACCATAGTCGATGAATTTGGTAATTTTTTATTAACGTATTGATATTTCGCGCCAAAAACACCTATCTAAGGACTCTTTTAAACGAATCTTTTTTTTGGAAGAAACGAGGTAATGAAGACATTTAGAAATACAGCTGCATGATAGGCGCGAAAAACATTACAGACTCCACCTCATACATAAACATTATAGCTCCATTTGGGACACATAATGTTTTGTCATAATAATATGTTGCTAAGTACATACAAATAAATCAAAGAGAAAATAAACGTATATTAACACTAAAACTAGCTTCTTGTGGCCGCGGGTTCAATCCCCGCCCCAAGCAATAATTTTTCTTTTCTAAATTTATTATTATATTGTATTTTTCTATTTTAGCGAAGTCCCCGTAGAAGGCAGCATCAAGCTAACCATAGACACGCGAGCCTGCGAGGGCACGCCCAGTGAAGTGCGTTATTTGGAGCACGTGCAGGCCGTGGTCAGCGCTAACGCCTCCAGGCGAGGAGACCTAGAGCTGTTTCTCACCAGTCCTATGGGTACCAAGTGAGTCAGTCTCATAATTATATATAAATATATATCTATATATACAGCACTGGTTGACTTCCAATTGGTTTCGAATCATTTGCCATGGAACACTTAATAGTATACTACGTTCCTATGCTACTAAGACTTGATATAAAGCGAGGCGGGCGGCCCGGGCGCTGTGAAGATAAAAATGTATGGCGCCTAAGGGATAATGACATACAAAGCGGCCAGGACGCGCGGCCGAGCGGCGGGCGTACGGCGGACTCGTGCCTGCGACGCTACCACCGCGCTGCCGACGTTTTGTATAGGCTACATCCCTTCTCCCTCCTCCACAGGGCAGAAGGAAATAGAAACCTATTTAGTCTATACCTAACTCTTAGTACGTCGTTCTTCTATGCCTAACTTTAAAGGCCTAGGTTTAATAGTAACGTTATGATTTTAACAAATTGTGAAGAGCTAAAGAACCATACGTGTTCACAAAGACTTGGATCGTGGATGCCGGTAACATTTACATAAAGGAAGAAAAGAAAAAAAATTGTTAAATGAATAATCGCACACAAAACAAAAGCGCTCTGAGTGTTTTCGTTTGTTTTATATTATATGGATTATGGATATCGATTATCTATTTCCAGATCGATGATCCTAAGCCGGCGGGCAAACGACGACGACGCGCGGGACGGCTTCACCAAGTGGCCCTTCATGACTACACACACATGGGGTGAATACCCTCAGGGGATATGGACTTTGGAGGTAAGCAATCCGGGATCGCGTCTGATCTACCTATGTGAGTGTTTATCTCTGACTAGATCACCCGGAGAACTTCGTACCACGCCTGACAGTGGTGGCCATAACAAAGATCAAGGTCACGCGCCACATCTGTAACCTTAGGATTATCAAAAATATTTGAAAAAATGTATCTCCGATTTCGATTTTTGTTCTCTGGCAGTCGATTCCTAGCGCGTTACACATGCACACCACCAAGTACTACTACACCTTTATGTTACAGGATGTATAGATATCGATTGATTAAACTATATCTCTGGCAAAAATTATCACGATCGGTCATTGCGTTAGATTAATTTCCTGTTAAAGTTTTGTGAGAGTTAGACATTATAATATTATTGAGTTTTAAAACGTAAAAAAACTCACCCCAAAGAAGAGCATCGTACATGCTCGAAACATATAATATCGATCAAATGACGGGAGTGATAGCCGTATTTTAATAATCTAATCTAATACCTTTAAACGAGCAATTCTCCATTTTAGAAAACGTCGTTTTATCCGTGTTTTCAGCCGAGCAAAGCTCGGTCATCCGGGTACTTATTGTAGGGTGTAAACACCTGACTTAAGGCGACTTGGTATCGAGTTGGCGGACTGGAGCCAAACTAGCCTTGTAGAATTGCCTGCATAGTCAGCGTGCGCGCTTTCATATATTTTTTAAAATTAATCTTACCCTTTTACAAAAATTTGAGTTCACAACGAGGTTTTAATGTTTGTTGGGATTACACCCAATATTTTTGGTAAAAAATATATTTTATAGAAACAGAATAAAGTTGATTCATTCCACTGACGGGAACGGGAAATTTTGTGTTTTTAGTAAAGTTTAATGTTTTTTTTATCGAGCCAAATTTATTCAATCGTGTATCGCTGAACATATTCGAATAAAATATTTTGTGAACATTTATTACACATAAAAAATGCTGTTAATCGACCGTTTTTAAAGGTAAAATCTTTAATATTCGTGAGGATGATTCGTCCAATTCGGAGCCAACTTCACCTTAACTAATAAGACCACTAACGTATAAGTACGTAGACATCTAATCCACTCATTATATAGCGTTCACGTAATAAACACCTATCCATCAATATATCTCTTCATCAATGCCTACCAGCAGCACCACCTAGCCTAGGATACCAACGCCCAATATAGGATAGCGTCCCTTGGGCTCATCCTATATCACATTGTAACGTTTGTATAGTCAGTGCGTGTGTTTCCAGGCGCGGTACAACAGCGGCGGCGGGCCGGCCGGCTGGTCGGGCTACGTCCGCGGCTGGTCCCTCGTACTGCACGGCACGCGCGCGCCGCCCTACGCCGCCCTACAGCCCCAGGACCCGCACTCCAAGCTCGCCGTCGTCAAGAAGGCGCACGAGGACAACGCTACCATCAAGAAGTAGACCACTGGGATTGAAGCTTTCGTTGATGTGGAACTGCCGAACTTGTTTTAAAGGCCTATTCGGATATAAGCGTTAATCGCTACCGCTGTCCGTTAAAACCGAGTGGGTATGCAATAATCGCACTGTTCACACTAATTTCGCTCTAGCCGCGGAACTTCATACAAAATACCCGGCGGAATCTCGCGCGGTATTTAGCTCAACACACTGCGGTAGCGGATAACGCACAACCCCCCTAGCCAAAAACCAAAACGCTTCGCCCTATTCTGTCAAAAGCAATGCTTTCCAACTGTAGCAGACTTTAAAACTTGTGTACAAAGGTTCCAAATTGCTTGTCTGTAACTTTGCAATCTCGGTGAGCGCTAAATAACTAGGCAATATAGAATAGACAAGAAGCGTTTTGGTTTTTGGCTAGGGGGCTGGACTGAATAGGTTTTAAAACCAGATAAAACTATTTGACAGGATTTTATAAGCAGCCGTAACGACTACTATCTAACGCTTTGCTTGTTTCCTCGTTTTGACATGAAAGAATAATTTTAAACCTGTTGTGAGAAGAGAGATCTTTAAGAGCGGTAGAATAATGATTGCTTACCATTGAATTGCAGTACATTTTTCCTTTGCGAAAGTTGGTACTTGAATTGAAACAATCTATAATTTCTGTTAGAAAAATGTGGTTTAATTCAATTGGTGACAGTTCTCTAATCACCTCATTTATCAAAGGTAGGGTATCTTTGATAAATGAGGGCATTTTCGACTTCTAATCAGAATAAAAAGTTATCTAGGATAAATATACATCTTCCGGGGACTAGACCAAGTGCCAAATTATCTACCTTCATCCAAATTTGTTAAACCAATACATGAATGCAAAAGATAATTATGAAGCAACTAGCTGCGCCCCGCGGTGTCACCCGCTGTGTCGGAACTAAAAGTAACCTATGTGTTAATCCAGGGTGTCAGCTACCTTTATACCAAATTCCATCAAAATTGCTCCAGCGGTTTAAGCGTGATGAAGTAACTAGCATACTAACACGCTCACAAACTTTCACTATAATAATATTTGTAGGAATTAGGCATGTCATTGTTTAAGGATAACACAGCTATAAATGTAAAATAGCGTTAAATATCTGAATTATCAAGATATGGGCTGCGTTATTCTACGACTGTTAATAAGTTATGGGCAGTCTTCATCAACGAAAGCTTTAGTCAAGTAAGGTCTTCGTTAATGACTGATGAACTATTACTAAAGGTATTTGTCACTTGACTTTACACAATAATAATCGAGCTATTTCTAGGCACTTATTAGATTATATCTGACTAGAAATATAATGTGTAATGGCTTTATCGGTCATTTACGAAGAAATTTATAAACGGGTAAAATAATGACATTGAAATGCTCACATAGGCAGCTGCGTCTTAGGAACACTCCAAATTCTTTTCATCTAACTTATAATAAGTTTAGTACTATAAGCCTATGAGAGCGATTCTTCTTGTATTTGATTACGTATTTAATTAGTTATTTTAATATCGTTAACAAGTACATATGGAAAATATATAAATCGCATTAAAATTACGAAATGTTTTCATTTCGTATGTCATATTTTGATATTTTCATATTTAAATGTTTTATTTACCTAAACAAATATATGTATTGTCATGAAAATATTTATAATAAAGGAATTTGGTACGTGGTTGGGCTAGTTCCTATATTATAATATATTTTAATATCTTCTGAAATTATTGAGAATGCAGTTGAAGAAATAAAATAAAAACGATAAAAAACATACTAACACTTTCTGTATTATTTTCTGTTTAATCTTTTTAATTCTTTACTTTAATTAACATTACAAATATCAAATTAACTACCATGTTTTATGATTAAATACTTCTGTAATCTAGTAATTCATTGCATTTATCGCAACTTTTCAATGAATATGTAATCAACATTTTATAACATAGCTTTGCTTTCTAACCAAAAAATCTAGTCACGTGTTTACATTAATAGAAACATAGCTTTAAAATTCATCTGCCTAATAGAAACATACCATGGTGTTTAGTCATAGAATCGAGAGGGAATATTTTTGTATTCATTATTTCTATACGAAAATATTTCTGAGTGTCTAATAATTTTTTTTCTACTAATTTGCAAAAGCTATGACCTCGGTGTAATTTATTATTGAATACCGATCACATATCAGTATCGTCAACACGTATAATGTACCAAAATTAATAAAATATAATATGAAATAACACATGATGTAAAGGTATATCACCTGTATCTCTACAATTTTGTTTAAATTCATAGATTTTTATATTTATATATATTCTAATAAATAATAGCGAGTATATAATCAAAAGTAATTGCCTTTTAAAAAAAAGAGAACTTCGCTAAATATCTGCTACGTTATTTTTCTACTAAGTACGCAAATCTGTGTTTATTTATTACATGTTATATTCATATAATTTAAGAGTTAAGTTATATAGAAACATTTTTAAATGGACTTCATTTAACCCAGCTAAATGAAGCTCATTTAGATCTATCATGTTTAGAGTTGTAAAGCATCGCTAAGGAACCGATGCATATATAAAAGTATTTACAAAGAATGTAGAAAAATATCGTTAAAAAAATAATACCAAAAATATCTACGCCACATGATTTCTTAACTTCCTTTGGGGCCCAATATCAGTAAACATGTAACCGGTTCTTTACAAGTATTTTCTTAAAGAGAAGATTTAATATTATTAAATACACTATTAAAGTATTTAGAGCGTTTTTAATCCCAAATTATCCAATTAAAACTATGTTACGTATCAAAATATGTAGTGTAAATGGATGTATCCATGATTTTCCTACGAATTGGTAGAACGTTAAGACGATCATATAAAGAAAATATATTATTATGTATTAATATTATAGAAAATATAATGTGATTTGGTGTTGTATTGGAATTAAAAGACCTTTTTGTATAATTTGTGATCCTTTCCCTTTAGTACTATTTATTTATCATAAATAACCTTTTGGTAAAATTAACTAAAAAAACACTATATACGTATCTTACAATTTTATTTATCTGATATCATAACATAACAAACAAGATATGACCGGTTTTTACAGTAAAATATTATACAAACGAGAAGTTATAATTATATTGTATACTAATTATATTAGCTTAGCTATTTACAACATGAATAATCATTTTACATCTGTTCTACTACAAGACAAGTAAAGAACCCAAAATATTATAGTAGCGTATTGACACTCCATTCAAATTTAAATTTTAAATTCATTGGCAGTCATCATCATCATCAGCTTGTATCGACCCAGGGTATAAGCATAGTAGAAATATATTGAATAAATACGTCGAGTAACACAACAACAGGTCCGATTGTTTGATGTAGACATAATTCGAGTGAAACGCTTCGCGCGGCACGCGATATCTGTCTGCGCGGCGCGGCCCGTGGCTCGTGGCGCGAACACGGTCAAACGTCGACGACAAACGCGGGGGCGGCCCCGGCTCGTGTTGGGTTCGCCGGTCTGTAAGTTATCATAGTGTGCGTGCTGAGGCACGTGCGTACGGTCGTGCACACATACAAGCCGCGTTTGGTACCACTCTACGAAGATAACTTACTTATATATTTCTTACTATGGTATTAGCCTCGTCATCCTTGTACCAATTGGCAGTACAAGAACATGATTTGTTCAAATTAGTTATTTTATCCTCAAATTATTATTTTACCATTTATTGCCGTTTACCACAAAACCATAAATTAAAACATTCCGTTTTTTATGGTGAATAGGCAAGCAATTAATATCGATCTCACGATACGACATTGCGGTCGACGGTGGGGCATGCTTATCTAGAAAATTCCTGTTCACACTTGACTTGAAGTTAATAAGTTATTTTTCCATTGAACCATGTATAAGTTACAATTTTGGATATTCTTGTTGAAAGATTTGTGTACAGTTATTTAAAAATACTAAATTATATTTATTCTATTTAGGCTCTACAATTGACCCATTTTCATACAATATTCCAAAAAATATTGTTTAGAAGGTACATCACTTTACTTTAACAAATTTTAACATATACTTTGCTGGGACACATACCTTGTGTTCAATCGTGACGAAAGCGAGTCGCGACACGCGAGGCGTGTTCCATAAATGGCGTGTGTATATATAATCGTCAGAGAAAAAGCTTTTTGAGAGAGGTCAGGAGCAATATTACGCTATTTTAACACTGATAGGCTAGCTACCACTACACTTGTCGGTAAGTAATCGAGGTAAACATGCTGTGCTTAAAATGTGGCTCTCAACGACAGCTGACGAAATAACATTTAGACCTTAGCGATAGATTTCTATTTGAGGTTGTAGTTTTTGGCTGTATTTACAGGGCCAGACGAGTACGAAAAAATACCCTACCACCATTGATTTCATCATGTTGTTACTCTTCCCGGAAGCTCAAATCCGTCGAAGCAGATTTGAAACCGTGACCACCACATTGGGAAGAAAGATCTCGTACGGACGTAAAATATGCGGACTTTATAATGGGTTAGTGTCAAAATCCCCATTAGGTATCCCCATGAATGGGGATTTTATAATATGCCACATACAAAACAGCCACCCTAGGTCCTACAAATTTCGCTTGTTATAATGCAAGCTACACGGACACAAACACACCAAAGGACCGACAAGTACATCTAGTAACTAACTATTTAGTTGTCTGTCACAGTTTGCAGCAAAATGCACGCACACACAGACATTTGCATCATTAGGTCATGATTGAATGGGGTTACGCAGCAATAATTATCACTAGACAAGATTTGTCACGGAAGAACTCGGATTATTTTTGGGGGGCTTGAGCCCCTTAGACTCCCCCCTGAATCCACCACTGGGTTACTTGGTATGTCCGTATTTCTTTCAAGTCCATGCTGTGATCTACCATTTATTCCTGTTGTCTTCTCTCTCGCTCGCACATTTCGATATTTTTTTATAAATACAATTAGCTACGTGTGTCTTTGAAAATGTTTTCAACCAAATCAAAATATGGACATTAATACAATAAACGTTTTAACTTTCGTTTTTCATATATTTAAGTTAAACGAAGAAAGCGTGAAAATCACATTAAAATTTGGGAACTGTGTTTTTCTCATCTTATTGAAGGATATGATAGCGAAAAGAAGTTTGAAACATCCTTGTATTAATGTCCATAGAGTTAGTTGAAAACATTTTTAAAAATAGACATACATAATTGTATTTATTAAAAATATCGAATTGTGCAAACGAGAGAGAAGACAAAAGGTTTAAACCCTCTTCACTGCGTATGCTATGAATACACGATTAATAAAAAAGACTGTCTAAATAGCTCTTCGCAAAAGCGAGTCGTTGTATATTTCTTAAACATTAACTTACGTACTAATTTCAAATGTCTCTATTTACACTGAACACTGGATGTGAACGCTTGACGCTCACCACGTGTCCACTTGACGTGAACGCTACTTGACGCTGACGTTATTTACATGACGCTAAACGCCCATTTCGTTGTAGCTTCTGCCGTTGGGCGTTCCGACGTCAACGCCCCGCTCCGATATCCCGTTGAGGCCGTTCGAGCGCCCACGGGAGCTTAACTGTCAGAGATCTGGAAAAAAATATAATGTTAGGAAAGGAGTTTTGGCACAAAAAAACGTTTCATCAAACTTAGACGTCAACTAAGAACCTAAGGAGCCAACTAAGTTTAGAACACCGATTAACCTGATTTAACCCTTTCCTTCATTTTGAACCCTTATTTAAAAACGTTTCACAAACATTTAGGAGAAGCCTTAAGAGCTTCCTAATCTTAGGATACCGATTTGGCAGTGCGTAAAGTTTGAGTGATTCCTAAATTGATAGCAAAAATCAAATTGACAGTTAGTACAGAGAGTTTTTAGAGCTTTTATTCCTATTTATATTCTCTCTCGCTCACACAATTCGATATCTTTAATAAATATAATTATCTACGTGTGTTTTTTTAAATGTTTTTAACTAACTATATGAACACAATGAATGATGTAACACAATGAATGTTTTAATGTACCTTTCATTATTCATATCTTTAAGTTAGACGAAGAGTGAGTGAAAATCTAGTTTTTTTTTTGTAATATTGGCGGGCCAATTGCTTATATTTCCTAAAACTATATACAGCAAAGACCTAAGTTACCTACAATACATCGTGCTTATAGGTAACTCAAGTGCTCAAGCCCGCTAATAATGTAAAGATAATTGTATCTATTAAAAATATCGAATTGTGCGAGCGAGAGAGAAGCCAAAAGAATTAAACAGTCTTAAATAGTAGTCTTTAATAGTACCCATGGTTTCCTGCTGCAGCTCTAGTTTGTACGCAGGGTTGTCGTAGGGCGGCAGAGAAGACTCGCGGGGCGCTGTCGGCACGGCTGAAACCACGGTACAGGCTCGTTTCATTTTGTAACAGTTCCTTTGTATCTAACTAAGGGACATTACACTTTATAACCGACTTCAAATAAAGGAGGGGGTTCTCAATTCTTCTTTTTTAACCGACTTCAAAAATGGAGGAGGTTATACGTTCGACAATACGCATTTTTCTAAAAGTAGATAATACTCCAGAGGTGGTTCCATATAAATTTTATCGAAATCGATTAAGTCAAAACCAAAATATTAGCGGTGAAGTCGGTTTTTTTAAGCTTTGCTTACGTTTAAATTATATGTGTGTTCACTTCAGAACGTTTTTTTAGGTGAACCGATTTTGATGATTCTTTATTTGAAAGCTGGTGCTTCCATGTAGTCCTATTTAAATTTGATCAAGATCTTAGTAGTTTTTGAGGTATACTCAATAATGTGTATTTACTTTATTTAATCTGATCAAGGGTTCCGAAGTAAAATGGCGAAGTCGGTATTTTTTAAGCTTTGCTTGCGTTTAAATTATTTTTAATAGTTATACATACATATAATTATCTACATGGCTACTTTGATTTAGGAAGTTGATATACAAACCGCCCGAGGCGCGCGTGCGTCTGATACAAAACGGCAGCGCGGGGGGAGGAGGCGCGGGGGGAGGAGTCACGGGCGCTTTGTATATCAAGGTCCCTTACGAGCTATACATTTTACTTTCACAGCGCCCGGGGCGCTTTGTATATCATGTCAATTAACTTTTATCTGCACCATGTTGAGTGTCGACATTGGATCCCAAAAACCTTGTATTTTTAATTTCATTGATCTTTTATTCAAAATTTATTTTTATTTCTTCGGATCCATTATCGAATTTATAGGGATTATAACATATACTAAGTAGTTTATTTAATTTTCTTATACGTATATATATTAGTTATCTATATTAGTATGTATCATATTAAATTATTTGTATGTAAGTATATGTACTGAATTACAAATTTATGCATACACAATTTTTATATTTCCTAACCTCCTTTTTTTGTACATCTTCATTTACTGCACGCCGAAACATATTTCCTGAAATAGCAGAATGACTGGTAGAAAATGCTGTAGCATTAAGTCCTTCTATGTACACAGTATTTATCAAAGAAGTTTTAAATAAATAATTAAACAAATTGGTCCATATTTGTATTATTATCGAATATAGGGATTGATAACTAAGTCACCTGTTGGTAAGTGGTTTGATCGATGAAAGTAATGAGGCTTTAATTAAGGAATTGGCTTTCAAAGACAGCTACCGGAGCACAGTTTGGTACTTACCGGTAGATTTCTCAAATTTCTTTAGGAGGTCGTTGGCTGCCGCAACTCTGTTTTACATTACTGCAGGTGTCATCGTTTACCAATATTTTGTCTTATCAACTTTGATTTTAATCCATTAGGGATTATAAAGTATATTTTACCGACTTCAAAAAAGAGGAGGTACTCATTCCGACTGTATTATTTTTAAGTGTGTTAATTTAATTGGGACCACACGGGAGATATCAAAATATGTTTATCCAGAAAGAAGTTATGAAGTAACACACGTAAAATAAAAATAAAAGTCGAATTGAGTACCTCCTCCTTTTTGAAGTCGGTAAATAACTTATTTCTAGGTGAACCGATTTTGATGTTTTTTTTTATTTGAAAGATGTTGCTTTCTAATTGGTCCCATATAAATTTGATCAAGATCTGATCAGTAATTTTTGAGTTATAGTCAATAATGCGTGTTTAATACATTATTTTTATACCTAAAGTCTACCCCTCAAAACATAACAGTAAAGTAAAGTAAAGTAAAAATTGTTTATTTCATTAATTATTGTACATTTAACAATAATAATCTAAATATATATAACTCAAAGGTGACTGACTGACTGACATAGTGATCTATCAACGCACAGCCCAAACCACTGGACGGATCGGGCTGAAATTTGGCATGCAGGTAGATGTTATGACGTAGGCATCCGTTAAGGAAGGATTTTGATTAATTCTACCCCCAAGGGGGTAAAATAGGGGATGAAAGTTTGTTTGAAACTTTGTCAATTTTAAAATAATACTTCTTAACGCGGGCGAAGCCGCGGGCAAAAGCTTGTAAATACTAAAGATATGAGGTATCTTTCAACCCCACCATAAGATATACTCACGCGTGATCGGCACGGACCGCGGGCGATGGCGGCGTACCACCACCAGTAATAGAAGCAGTGACGTCAGAGCACCCAGCGCCGCCACTACCCCCACCCCCACCAGCGCCGTGTAGTAGTCCCCGCGGGGACGCCCGCTACGGCTACCAGAGTGGGATGACGCTTCGATTTCATCTAAAAAGTTTTTTTTTATTTTATTTTTTTATTTATGACTAGTTGACCCGGCGAACTTCATACCGCCAATTGTCTGTGGTCAAATATTCAGAAACATCTCCTGTTTGACAGGTACGAACAGTTTGTATGGGAAAATAAAATACTACTTTTTACTAATTTTATTGCAATTTCTTTATATTTTCTCACCTTTTAAACCTTCCCTGAACTTCCACAAATATTTCAAGATCAAAATTAGCCAAATCGGTCCAGCCATTCTCGAGTTTTAGCGAGACTAATGAACAGCAATTCATTTTTATATATAAGAAATAGGCAAACTTTTGACCACCATCTCACCTGATGGTAAGCAACGATGTGGCCGACGTTGAAGCAAGCTTGCCTAGAAGATAACAAACGCATAAAATAAACATTCACACTCACAGCCCCACACTACGTTTAAATACTTGTATCGTGGGTGCCGGAAACATTCACATCACACACACACACATTACACCCAGAACCAGAAGCACAATATCCCTTGCGAAGGAATTTGTTCTTCTGCCGGGAATCGAACCCAGGACCCACGGCGCAGAGGGCGGACACGTCCACTGCGCCAACTGGGTCGTCAATAGTCAAGATACCTATTCACTCGCGACTTGAAGACTCCCATATTGTACTCATCAGGAAAAACCGACTCAGGTAAGGTGTTTCCATTCTTTTGGAATTAGGTCAAAGTCTAAGTCAGGTCAATATTTTAAGTATTTATTAATTCGCTATAGAAAACAATGATAATAAAATCAGATAACTGGATGGTCTTTGAGAGAAAAGTTTGTCTCCTAAACGTAATTAATGAAATATAAATGCGTTCACACTCACAGACCCACACTACGGCCGATGACTTGTGTCGTGGATGCCGGAAACATTAACATCATGCACACCCAGAACCAGAAACAGCAATTTTTCTTACGGAGAAAATTTGTGTTCCCGCCGGGAATCGAACCCAATACCCGCTGCTTATATAGAAGGCAATGTCATAGGCTTAGAGCTTAACCAATCTAGCTTATTACATCAAATTCTCACACAATATGAAAAAAAATGTCCCATTGCCGAACGAACGATAAAATTATCAAAATCAAAATTAAAATCAAAATCGTTTATTCACATGGGCCCCAAAGAGGCACTCATGAAAGTTAATGAATCTATTGCCAGATTCCCAAAATTACAGCCATCTCGAGAAGAACCTGGTAAGAAACTCGGCGGCGCATTTTTTTCTCATTATTTTTTTTTTTAAACATTCTTAGTCTCTAATACATAATTTTCTTAACCTAGGTGTTATTATGTTAGTCGCTAGAAAGAGCCTGTGCAGTTTGCCTCCATGCACCCTTGTCATTAATATAGTCTGTGGTTTTATAGTAAGCTTTCTTAATTAATGCCCGTTTTATTACAGATTTGAACTTTCCCAGTGGTAATTCAGTTACGATTTTAGGAATTCTATTGTAAAACCTAACCCCATTTGCCATAAAAGATTTATTCGTTTTGCTTAATCTAAATGCGCGCATTATAAAGTGGAACTTCCTAAAGATCTTGATAACATTATATGTAGGTATTCGAATCTGCAACGAAGATATCTATGAAACTGTACTTACTGTCGATAGGGTTGTCCGTATCCAAAGATTTCGTGTTAATCTCCAACACGTTGCTGGTTTTCACCTTTCCATTCGTCAGGAACAACTCCAACCACACTCGACACCTGAAATAAAAACGTAAAGATTAATTAACAGAAGATTTAGTAACACTTCTTCCACTTTATTTGGGCACGACTTGACTATGACTTGACCACGACTTTTTTACTTAGACTGTGACTTGTAACTGGGACTTATATTATGAAATACTTCACAATTGAAAGCATACTACATCTTCGACCGCATCATCACTTGCCACCGGATGAGATAGTTTTTTTTTATTCAAGATAGGCATCGTTTGACCGCCATCTCACCTGATGGTAAGTGACGATGCGGTCGACGATGGAGCACGTTTGCCTAAAAGATGCCTATTCACTGGCGACTTAAAGACTCCCATATTGTATTTATCAGAGAACACAGATTCAGGTAAGGAATTCCATTCATTGGTTAAATGATACTGGCATTAGACACTGGCTAAACGCGAATTAAATTAAAAGAAAAATAAACTCTACAACTAACACTCAACAACTTAGAAAGTTAGAGTTGATTAGTCTACTTGTTATCATTATGTTCTTACCTAGTATCCGGCTGCAGTCCACTAAGAGTGACTGAAGGAGGCTGGTCTCTCGCCGCAAGTTTGAATTCGTCATGTTCCTTGCCCGCAGCTTGGTTGTCTCCACACGCATGCGCGGCTCGGTACACCCGCACCCACCTCTCGGCAGGCGAGGGGACTCCGTGCCAGGTCAGTTCAGCTGCCTCGGCGCCTACTGAACGGACTTCGATTGCGACTGTCCAGTTGTACGGATCTGGAGGAAGTAAAGATTTTTACTAAAAATTACAAGAATAATTAAACGCAAGCAAAGCTTAAAAAAAACCGACTTCACCGCTTTGTCTTCGGAACTTTAATCAGATTAGATGTACTAAACACGTATTATTGAAGAGATTTCAAGAACTATTATTCAGATCTTGATCAAATTTAAATGGGACCCATTGGCAAGCAACATCTTTCGAACAAAAAACTGTCGGGTTCACCTGGAATATAGTTATGAGGTAACACACATAAAAAAAAACAGTCGACTACTTGAGGACCTCCTCCTTTTTTGTGAATCTACTTCACCAAGCTGAACCGGAAATCATTTAGAAACTGAGATCTCTGTCATAGGTCGTTGTACCCAGTACCACTCCACTTGGGAATAAAAGATCACAAAGAAGTCTTATAGCTACAAGGCTCAACAAGTCTATAAAGATGTAGATAAAATAATTAAAAAACCGACTTCACTGATTTCTCTTCGGAACTTTGATCAGATTAGATGTATTAAGCACGCATTATTGACGATATCATTTCTAATTATTAGATCTTGATCATATTTAAATGGGACCAAAGGAAAGCAAACTCAATCAAACAAAAAAAAATAATTCGAAATCGGTTCACGTGGAACGAAGATATGAAATAACACACATATAACTACTTAGTGCGGGGATGTGCGTGTGAAAGCGTTTATTTATTTATTTAAGCAATTAGAGAGAAGGAAGTAGAAAAATCTAGATGGTATAGTTCATAGATAGGCCACTTGAAGTTTTTTGATCATACATTGACAGGTTTCAGGTTGAGCAGCTCCATAGCCAAAAGACTACTAAAACAGCTACAATTAACGTAGGTACATAACTACATACCGATATAAGGCCTGGTGGTAAACTCCACCCTTCCAGGGTCAAGAAGCTCAGTGGTCGCTCGAGGCGGAGGGATCAGCACCAGGGATGCTTCGTATCGGCTTCCAGGTCGAAGGTCGTGTAGTTCTGCAGCAGAGCGGCTGTGGTGGAGCAGTTCTGTCATGATGTATATGGGTGTGCCAACTGGACGATACCTGGGGAATTAAGATATATTGGTTTTTATTGATATGTCGTACATTATATATTTTTTACTTTGATTAATATATATTACTTGTAAGTAATTTCAACTATAGAAGTAAATTTTAGTATTTTTTGTGATTTGAAAATTATACTTTTAAATTAACCATACTAAAACATAAATTGTATAAAATAATAATAAAAATATTGTACCTAATAACATTCATTATTTTCATTAAAACTTTACGAAAATGAGTCGAAATCTCTACCAAAAAATAACACCTTTGCATTTTAATACGACCTTGGTATTGAAAACTGGAAACACACTGGGTTATACCATTTTATAATCTCAATAAAATAGGCAATTTATTTCATAATTAGGCACTCTGGTGGCAGTATTTTTTTTACACTACAAGAGAGTAAACTCATGATAAATATTTGCAAAAAATTAAACTTTCAGCTAAAAAAGAACGAAACAAATAAACAAGGGGCACAGAAATGGTAGTTTTTCTTCTAAAGCACGCTTATCCAAGACAAAAAACAAATTGAGAAAATTACTTTATTTGCAATGTTAACACCAAAAAGATCCGCAAAAATTTTAGTTTTTTTACAATCTCTAAAAATAACGATTATCATGAAAACTGCGAGACTTTTCCTAATCGGCACATTTTTTATTTTCTGGACCATCATGATGTCCCCTATCCTTAGACTAGAGATAATCCTATACCTGTATAGGATTATCCAATCATTACACCACACCCTGTATGTAAAGATATAAGTACCATTTTTGTTTGTGTTTTGATTTCTGCACTTGGTCAGCGTCGTAAATCATGGGTTGGACTCTCTCACAGTAAAAGAAGGAGTCCCAGCAGTGGGGAAAAACTGAGCTGATAATGATGGTGATGTGCTTCAGCAGTGTACTTACCTGACTTGTATACCATCGACGAACTGAAGCTCTTCTTCACTGAAGTGTCTCCAGGTGACGTGAGCTGAGGTGTCGTTCACATCGATGATTCTGAGTCCGCTGTCGATCTCTTTCCGTTTCTCTTCTACTGGACTTATCTGATGAGATATAGTTAAACATAAACATTAACACTTTCATACTCACAGCCCAGCACTAAGTTCGATAACTTGTGTCGTGGGTGCCGGAAACATTCACATCATACATACAATCACACCCAGAAACAGAAACACACATTTTCTTTGGGGAGAAAACTTGTGTACCTCTGCTAGAAGGCGAAGGCTCACGCAACTAAGCTGAATATATAAATAAGTTTCTTCAATTGTTCGGTTGTTCGACCTTCCAATATGTAAGATAGGAGTCAAAATATTATTTTTTAGCAATAAAATAGTCAAAGTATCTTACCTGTGGTAAATCCTGCGTCCGTACACTGTAAGTATCACTTTCAGGCGAGACAGGCAGGTTATGCAGGAATAGTTTCCCGCGAACCTTGTAGGTGGAGCCCGGGAGTAGCCCGGTGAGACGGAACTCAAGACGAGGAGTGGTGAGGACCTCGTCTGCTGGGGCGAACACTTGGGAGGACCAGTGGGATATGTCTTCATCGCTGTAAAAACATTGCAGATATTTGAAGAAGCTGTGAATGAAACTAGTCCTTAAGGAATTTAAATTTAGAAGGTAGAAACTAGTGGCCCTTTTAGAAACTAGTGGTTCTGTGAGCTGAGAACCTCGCGTATTTTACAAAATCTGAAATAGGATTTATTACCAAATACTCAATCGACAAAAAATTACAGATAAATGCCGAACCCTGAGTTACCGAAACGTTCTGAATCAGGGGGCAGACTCACAAAGTTTCACGAGAGTCTGTTGAGAAATTCGAACTGTAGAGGAGATCAACCGACGGACATTTTTGTCCAAGCAGTATCGGAAACGCTACGCGCTCGCTCGGTCTATTGTGAGAACACAACCCTAAAATAGAATGGTAGGGCATTAACTTGTTCTCGCCACCTTTAACAAACAAAACAAACAAACGCATTCACACTCACAGCCACACACTAAGTTTAAAGACTTGTATCGTGGGTGCCGGAAACATTCACATCACAAACACATTACACCCAGAACCCAGAAGTACAAATATCCCTTGAGAAGTAATTTGTGCTTCTGCCGGGTATCGAACCCAGGACCCACGGCGCAGAGGGCGGACACCTGTCCACTGCGCCAACTAGGTCGTCTTTATTTGAATACATTGTTTATCTAAGTGGTGTTCCGGCAGCTATCCCTGAAAGCCTGTCATTTTAAACCCAAGCGTCTTAACCACCCTCGACCGCATCATCACTTACCAATAGGTAAACGGGTCAAAACGCCAGACCATTAGATAAGAAAATAAACTTGTTTGTATCCACTTACGCCTTATCCGTGTATCTGAGATCTACGCTTCCTCTCAACCCAACCAGCACTGGAGGTAGACCGAGCAACATTTTGATGCTCGTCGGCGAATCAGATTCAATCGATATCACTGCTAACTTCTTGTTCAAATCTCCAAAACTCGAAGGCACCTGCACCCCTGGAGGAAGTCCCGATATCCCGGGCGGTAGAGGTCTATGGATGTTGTTCTGATCAAATATATCCTCCGAAGGGAAGTTGATTTCTGGTGGTATCGTTGGCAGGAATGGTGAAAGTGGCTTGTGAGTTGGATAGTCTGTTTGCTTATGGGGATACTGACCTGAAAAATTAAAAGATTTAAATCAATTAGTAAGAAAAAATGTCTAGCAACAATTAACATAAATGATAGATGATTAGTAGATGATAGATGTTGTTATTAAAGCTACAGTAACAGTTTTGAGTTTGGCTATATAAGTCAGTCTGAAAATAGTCTGTCGATGGAAGAGTCAAGATAAGGAGACACGCACAATGAGTCATCAGGCTAGGTCACTGACCTGCCGCAGGTCCATGTTTCTTGTCTGCTGAACGTTCAAGGTTTCTATTCACGTCTGTATCTATTTCCATCTGCTGTAGCATATGTTCTAACTCTAACGAGGAATATGTGTTGTGCACAGGCATAGTATTTAACTTCTGGCTGGGTTTAGGGCTTGAAACTGCTTTCAGAAGAACAGTTTCGGAAGGTTTGGTTATTTTGTTCAACACGCGCGTCATAGGATTGGGACTCCAAAACATGTTATATGCTTGATTCGGTTTTGGTGTCCTTAAATCTGTGGTCTTTAATATGGTAACATGTTTTCCACCGGGGTAGTTAAATAAAGATTTTTCTCTTGGTTTCTGATTCAAAGAGAAATTCGAAGTTTGATCTGGTTTGTTGAGAATATATTGTGATATATTACTGGAAAATGGGTTAAAAAACATGGCTGAGTTGAAGGATGGAATCGGTGCCATCGGCATTGGTTTTGGCTTAGATATTATTTCGTGGTGTATATCCATATAGGATTTCGTTTCTGGAGTCGGCATGAAAAAATTTAAACCATTAATTGGGGACGAGGATGGTTTTTTGTAAACTTCACTAGAGGTAGAATATATATGCTTTTTCTGATCATAAGGCTCATTTGACTCTTGAGAAGGGTCGTCATTTGTTGGATCAGTTTGCATTATAAAATTTATTGGCCATTCTGGGTCTGGCTGGGTATGGCTGGTTTTCGGCGATTTCGTGATGAAACTTGTATGTTTTTGATTGGGATTTACGGGTCGCCAGAAATTCTCGTTTTCAGTGTCTAAAGGGGCTTCCGGATGAATGGTTTTGAATGGAGTTCCAAATTCGTCTAAAGTGAAAACTGTCACATTATCTCCAGAGCCGAAATTTTCGGCGAGGTTTTCTTCATGAATGTATTTGGTGAGAGGGATGTTTTTTGGCGAGGGTGTCAAGGTTTTTACGACATTCAGGTAGATTTTGTTTGCATCGGGCTGTTTATATACATTAACGGGGTAAGTAGCGGGTGGTGGTGGTGGAAGTTGGGTGGAGGCTGTCAGGTGTAGTGGCGGTGTCGGCGTTACGTAGTTGATGGGTTTACTGACAACTGCCATGCTGTTATTCTTTATTCCGATTGGTCCTGTTGAAGCAATGAATGACATGCAAATGAACAATGAGTGACATGCAATTGATAAATGAACGAACATTGAATCATCAGTTATTAAATTGTAATGAATGAATAATAATAAGAATATGTAATAATGAACATCATGAACTGCCAGAAACCATTTTTGGTGTTACTACTCAAAATATCATATAAATGAAGACTATAGAGCTGTTTGTGCAGCAGCAACATCAAAAATTGTTTAATGATATATCTATATAAAAGATCTTGTTTTGAAGCTGTGATATCAAGAATCTCTGACAGCATCAATACAACTGGCCGCAGTGTCTTCTTCCTTTACTATACTAATCGAATTTTAAACTACACTTACTTATCGGTTCACACCCCCATTGCTTACAACAGTCCTCATCGGATATGTTAACTGGAGCTGGTCGGTGCATCGAAGGACAGCGCAAGGTTTGTGGTGGCACGGGAGGCAATGGAGAGCATACTTCCTGGCAGTCCAGGTCACCATTCTCGCAGAAGCATCGTTTTTCGCACCCCGTGAGAGAGAGAGGCACCTCACTCCAGTTTGGTACTCTGAAACATTGCTGTACGTTAGAAAATTAGGTATGCTTCTGCTTTATAACCGACTTCAATAAAAGTAGGAGCTTCTCAGTTAGACAGTATTTTTTGTGTGTTACTTCATAGCTTTTTTCTAGGTGAACCGATTTTGATGATTCTTTTTTTATTTGAAAGCTAGTGCTTTCCATGTGCTCCTATTGCTTTTCTTGCTAAATAGGCAAGCATTTGCCATCACTATCTCACCTGATGGAAAGTGAAGATGTTTGATCCTGGGCTCATAGGACTTATTGCGGGAATGGTCCTTTTAGATGAGTTGTGTTTACTGCAGCCAACCGGTTCCCAGGTGGTTAAGGGATTTCCATAATGGCCACTGCAGTTCATGCCCAGGTAGAGCCTTTGCAGATTGTACATAGTTAGGTTAATTGAATAGTGTATATTGTTTTGTAACAGTATCCTTGCCTGCCCGAAGTTGAATCTAGTATCAAAATTTTAGTTGAAAATTATTTTTTATATTTTATTTTGATGGGCGGTGTAGTCGCTCAGAGGCAAATACCTTCTTTTTTAGTTAACATTTTTAATTCGTAGTTTCTAGAACTACCCGATGGTTTAGTTCAGTGCGTATCCGCCTTCTTAGCAGCAGGTATCGGGTTCGATTCCCGGAGGATATAAAAGTTTTCTCCCCAAGGAATATTTGTGTTTCTGGTTCTAGCTGAGATTGTGTGTGATGTGAATGTTCCCGACGCTAAAATCGTGGTTGCATATTCACCCAGAACCAGACGTACAAAAATTCCCTGGAAATGTCTTCTCAAAAAAAAAACTTACGGAACTCCATTGTAATGACAGGTCCCGTCACTCAGACATCTGGCAGACCTGGGGCAGCAGTTGGGAGGCTGGGCAGGTGGACTGGGGGCCCACTTTACGCATCCCTTGGACATGATTTCAAGCCCTACGTGGTTGGGACACACGAGGGCAGCACAGTCATGAGTATTTGGGCCAGTGCATTCACATAGCTCGGTACAGCCGATACGGAACTCCTCACCTATAAGAATGTATTAATTTTACATTTTGAAGTACACTTAGCTGCATTAACATTTTTTAAACTCATTCACACTCGCAGCCCAAACTTAGATCAAAGACTTGTAGATAAATAGATAGGGGAGAGTCGGATTATACGTAAAGTATCGCAAAAGGCGCGCCTATTGCGATCTCTACCAGGCAACCTTCGGATGGAGAGAAGTATAGAATGTAATAGACTTGGGTGCAGGAAACATTTACATCTCTCACATATCATTCATCACGCCCATTGTCTGTTGGGAAGGAAAAATTTATTCCTGCCGGGAATCGAACCCAAGACCCTTGGGGCAGAAAGAAAAGACTTACCTATCCACTGCTCCACCAGATCGTCATTAGGTACATTCAAAATGTACCTAACTCATAGCCCCACACTAAGTTCGATGACTTGTGGCGTGGGTGCCGGAAACATTCACATCACACACACACAATCACAACCAAAGAAAAGTTAAAATTTAGAGCATTCTAACGCCTGACTTAAACCTTTTTGCAACATCATTGCTTTCATTCAAATGTAACAGAATGTGCAACACATAGTATTGAAAACTAGGCATCACAGAGCTTTACCAACATTTTTGATGGTAAAAATGACTTTTCTCTTTATGACAATGAAACATCGACATATAAACAAATGGACCTCGGCTCTAACACAAACTTACCGAATTAAGGGAGTTTTGCCGCGAAAGTGAAAAAATGTCATTGTCGATTTTGTATAATTTTCCAAAACCTGTGATTCTTCGAGTGTTAATGTGTAATAATGGTGGATTATTAACTTTTTTTAAATACTTAGTAAACGTGCATAAGTGTAGGCAAATCATACAAAGTTGAAAAACGTTATTTTCGCCTTCGCTCCAATACTCCAATAGAAGTTCTAGTAAAGTTTTTACCACTTTACTAGGGCATGACTTGACTATGACTAGGACTTTTAATATGAAATACACATATATTATTACTTACACTGGTTAAATGCACAAGATTGCGAAGCCAACATTGAAAGAAAAAAAAACCATCACTGTTATTATTAAGGTAAATAAATAATCTGTATCATACTTTTTTGCACAAAATTTTCTTTAAACTTCAGCTCCTATTCACAAAGCAAATAACAGTAAATGAGTACATATACACTTACCGATCTCAAAAAACCTGCCGTCTTCCCAGCACCCAACCTTTGACCCATTATCATGGTCTTCCACCTCATTGACGGTACCATCAGAAGACGTAATTGTAAAGTTAAACTTAGTTCCGGTCTCTTTGGTCTTCAAAATGTAATCCTTGCCAGGTCCAAGGTTAAGAATCAGGTTTGAGTATTTGAGTTCCACATCCTGGAAGGTACTTCCGCCATCGTCACTAAGGAGAAGATGGATTGGATCTTCGCTTTTGTTTGGGTGGATGAGGTTGACTTGTACAGAGTTGTTCTGAAGTACTTTGATAGAGCCAATTGGTTCTGCTAAGACTAGCGGTCTGGTGCTTGATCTGCCTGCTTGATCTAATGATAGCTGTTCGTCGAAATTTGGATATGCCTGTTGAACATGAGTTAAATTATTTTTAGTACAGTGAACAGGGACAAAAAGTGGAAGCTTTTTTTCAAAGGACTATGTGAACATTTAATCTTAAATTATGAGCAAAACTGAAGCATTGTCGGATACTCGGATGTGCTTGGAACTCCATTGAATGACGTCGTAATCCTACTAATATTATAAATCCGAAAGTTTGTGTGTAAGTGTGTAAGTATGTTTGTTCCCTCTTCACGCTTTAACGGCTGAACGGATTTGGATGACATTTGGAATGTACATAGATTATACTTAGGATTAACACATAGGCTAGTTTTTAACTTGATAAAAGCGGGCGAAGCCGCGGAGCACGGCTAGTGTTATAATAATAATTACAATTAAAAGTCAACCTTATCTTTGGATCTATTACTGAGAAATATGCCGTATAATGTATGTGCCATGATTTTGCAGTCGTAGGTTTGTCTCCTATCTCGATGTGTATACTTTATACATATGTCGCATTTGACGTTTCTTGGACGCCGTTTCCTCTGTCGCCACAGCCATTTATGGGCGAAATAAACACGCTCAAGGCGCTATCAGATAGCTCCGCCTACCGCAGCGCAATTTTCTTTCGGTCATTTTCTAGCGCAACAAATACTTCTATGATGTTTAATCAGCGTTCGCTCTAATATTCTGGTTTTTAGGGTTCACCAATCTTTGTTAAAACGGAAAAAGCAGATTGATTGGTGAAAAAGATTTAAGGAGGCAAGTATTAGTTTTTTTTTGAACCTGTATTTTTTTAAAGATATTTTTTCAGACTTACTTCTGTAGTAGTTGTTGTAGAAGTGATATTTTCGGGCAGTTCGTGGACATCTTGCGAGACGTCGCAGACTTGCACTTCGCAGCACGCGTCCTTCGGGTCTTGCACGTTAATGCACTTATCGGAATGTGGGAGAGGCTTACACCTGAAAGCATTAATTAGATAACCTGTGCCTGTGTGTGTGTCACCACAGTGAAACCAGTGGCAAAATCAGAATTTCGTTGTTCAGTGTTTTGTTGTTTGGTAAATCAGAAGAAGTTCGGCAGCTATCAGTGTGAACCTATTCTAGGCCTAGTGGATACGAAAACGTCCGTTGTTAAATAATGATAAGTATAAATAATGAAACGCAAGCAAAGCTTAAGAAAATACGACTTCACCGCTTTATCTATGGAACCTTGATCAGAATAAATGTATTAACACGTATTATTAACGATAACTCAAAAACTACTCATTGAATCTTGATCAAACTTAAATAGCACCAATGGGAAAGCACCAGATTTTAAACAAAAAAAAAACATCAAAATTCACGTGGAAAGAAGTTACTAAAAAAGTACAGTAGTTAAAGTACACATAAAAAATACATTCGAATTGATTCCTCCTTTTTTGTGAAGTCGGTAAAAACAATATTGTTAGAAAGTTGAACTGCCCGTTGGCTTAGTTGGGTGAGCGTTCGCTATCTAAGCAGGAGTATCGGGTTCGATTCCTGGAGGGAACATAAGTTTTCTCCCCAAGGTGTTTCTGATTCTCTGTTGTGATTGTGTGTGAATGTTTTCGGCACCCACGACACAAGTCATTCTTAATGTGGGGCTGTGAGTGTGAAAGCGTTTATGTGTAAAGTTAATTTTTTACCTCTAATAGACTAGTATTTGACCACTATCTCACCTGATGGTAAGTAATAATTCGGTCTAGGATGTCTAGGGATTATTTCTTACTTTTACGAGTAGCTTACCTCGGTTTGCAAGTGACCAAAGAATTTCCTTCACAGGAGCAGGTAGTTTCACAACCCATGTGCCATGTGCTGCCAACGGTATAGGTCCCATTGGTAGTCTTGCACACTTCCATTTTGATTGGTTTCTGATCTGGAATAGTTAAAAAAACGTATATTTTACTGGTATTTGTTTTATTTTTAATTGCATTCCCTTCATCACAGCCCTGATCCCAATACTGCGTTAAAAGGTCTCTCATATTTGCCACTTATACAGCTAGCGTGAACACCAACACTGTGTTGGTAAGTGATGATGTGGTCGAATATAGTAAGCTAGCTTCTGGAACACATTTTGTACCTGGCGACAATGTTCATCGATGTCTAGGGCTAGGTTTTGATTAGAATCGAACGTATTTTTTATAATATATCGTAAAGTACCTATGTAGCTATCGGAAAATAGGTATGCAGATATCGGAAAGTATGCAGGTATCGAGAAGTATGCTGCAAGTATCGGGAAGTATGCTGTAGGTACCATAAAGTATCCAGATATCGGAAAGTATCCTGCAGGTATCGGGAAATATGCTGGAATTGCTCCACAATCTGTCTATGTTTCTTCTATGTTTTTCTGTTTCTCTTAGGTATATCCTTTCTTTGAGAAAATTGCTTATCATATTGTTAGTACTCGTATAGTTATGTTAATAAATTATGTTATGTTAATTAATTATGTTAATGTAATGTGAGAATTTGTTTAAAATTGTATCAACGCGCAAACCCGCATGAAGGGTCGTAGCACGGCATTCCGGCCCCATATATCATATAGTAATCTCTTTATAAACATAAACGCTATCACACTTACAGCCCCACACTTAGTTCTATGACTTGTGTTGTGGATGGCGGAAACAATTACATCAAAACAATCACATCAGAACAATCACCCAGAACCAGTAACTCAAATTTCCTTAGCGGAGAAAACTTGTGTTTCTTCTACTGGGACTCGAACCCGATCCCCTAAGCGTGGCGTAGCATCGCATGCCGAGAACAACTACTAATTATATAAATGTAACAATAGGCTGTCTTATCGCTGAGAGCGATCTCTTCCAGACAACATTTGGGATGGAGATGAACGCAATGTAATTAGTCGTCATTCTACGTTCATATAAATTCAGAATTAACAAAACGGAAGATGTATAAATTATAAATTTACATACATGTAAATAGACACTACGTTATTATAAAATACTACATATTTACTTATATCTATTTACTTATTTTGTTATACATGGTTATATTGTACATGGTTATACTATGTAAATATTTTAAGATCTCTTTATACCTACACAGTTATACAATAAAGTGAATTCTTATTCTTATTCTTATTCTTATACATGTTATACATGGTGTATGTAACTAACCCGACTTTGTTTTACATATATAAATATCTTATCTTAACAATTGAGTAAACAAATAGGTCATTCTCATGCATTGGGAAACTTCGTAGAGGTAGGTATATAATTAGCATTGATTGGACAGATGTTTTTGCCGATAGCTGACACAAAGCAAGGCGACAGGCAATTCTCACAATGTTTCGTAAGCAGAACGTACAGTATCATATTGTTTTGTGAATGACGGAATTTATTTTATTGTTGCCTTTGAATGTGTAGTTATGTGAAAAGACGTATTGTTGAAGTGACGTACTTTTTGAGTAGGTAGTAGATACGGACGGATAATACTATATTTATTTATTTAATACTAGCCGTGCCCCGCGGCTTTGCCCGCTATTATCAAGTTAAAAAGTAGCCTATGTGTTAATCTTAGGTATAAGCTATGTACATTCCAAATTTCATCCAAATCCGTTCAGCCGTTAAAGCGTGAAGAGGGAACAAACATACTTACACACTTACACTATTACGCACACACTTACACACAAACTTTCGGATTTATAGTATTAGTAGGATTAATTGATTTTATTTATATAGCATTAGCCATGCTAGGCAGAACTATAGTGATAAATTTATAAAGGAAAAAATTAGTATAGTATTATTATTAGTAGGATTAAGATAAAAATATAAGAATGCAAAATTACTTAGGGTCAAATGTACTTTGTGATTGCGACATAGGTACCTATATCTCAAAATTCTGAGCTTAAACACTGCAAGAGAATTGCTGAAAATATCAAGGCCACTGATTTGATTGTTGAAACTATTATATTCATTTGCGATACGTGAAGTGAGATTTTATAAATCCATTAGTACGGTAAGGTGGGGAAAATATGGAAAATATTCTTTATTAGATGTCGAGGATATAAATAGGGAAGCGAAAGAGGAAACTTTTCTAGTAATTGGCTGCACTGTATTTTGGAATTAAAATTTTTGTGTAAAAATGTCATATCGATTACTTTTCTACAATCGCGGAATGATATCATGTTATAAACGTTTTTGTCGTGGTAGGACTCTTTTGCAGAGTCCGACTGGGCAGTACCACATGATTGGCAGACATTCTACCGCCAAGCAGTAGTGTGCAAACATTACTGTTTTTCGCATTGAAGGGCAATGTTTCCAGTGAAATTACAGGGCTTAAAGAGATTTATCTCGTAATATATCGGGGTGATGAGTTGCCGCCCAGAATGTTGACCTATATAAGTTTAAAACATTGGTTGGCACTGACGCTTATCATCAGGCGAGCAGCTTACGCGTCTAGTATTTCAGACATATAAAAAAAAGTTATACTTAAACACTTTCACACTCACGTTCATACTAAATTCGACGAGTTGTTTTGGGTGCCAGAAACAATCACATCACGCATACAGACACTATCATATCCCGAATCAGAAACACAAATTTCCCTTGGGGAGTAATCTCAAACTAAAACTCTGTTAAGTTTATGGTGTGAAGTGTCAACTGGCGTTGGCGAGCTTATTACGTATAATATAGTAGTACCCGGATGACCGAGCTTTGCTCAGCTGAAAACACGGATAAAACGACGTTTTTTAAAATTTAAACATAGCTAGGTCGATTTATCGCCCCCGAAACCCGCTGCATACAAAATTTAATGAAAATCGCTGAAGCCGTTTCCGAGATCCTGATTATATATATATATACAAGAATTGCTCGTTTAGGTATTAGATAGATTAGATAGATTAAATAGATAGATAGATAGATTAATTGTAAATTGTATTGAATATCAACTCTTAATTTAATTAACAAGATTCAGGGTCTGAGAGGACGTTACAAACAACCCTGCATACATTTAAACCGATACATTTGACTGCCCGTGGGCTCAGTTGGGTGAGCGTTCACCTTCTAAGCAGTATCGGGTTCAATTCCCGGCTACACAAGTTTTCTCCCCAAGGATCCAGAAACACACCACACCACCAGAAACGCATTTTTTGTGTTTCTGGTTCTGGTTCTGATTGTGTGAGTGATGTGAATGTTTCCGGCAACCAAGACACAAGTCATTGGACTTAGTGTGGCGCTGTGAGTGAAAGCGTTTATGTTTGTGTTTATGTATAACATTATATATATATATGTACGGTATATATGTCTATATACCGTACATATGTCTATGCATGTTTACGGTTATCGTTAAATTTTTCTCAATTATTCGAGGCTAGGTTTTTTGTTAAACAACAAAATGGTGCCGTGGTGCCCCATAAAGTAGTTTAAAAAAAAGTCATAATGATATAGGTGCCAAATTAAACAGCTACACATTACCCTAATATGGCAAAACAACGTTTCCCGGGTCTGCTATTATATATACGTTTAATATATTTTATGATGTTTTATATGATGAATGTTGAACGTGTATGTGTGTATGTGTATCTTACCATTACCCGTAGAGCAAGCGATGATAGAGCAACATTCGTCCACAGGTGTTTCGAAGCACAAGGGGTCGCTCAGCTGCCTCCCGGCGCGAATGTACGGGTGCTTGCAACGAGGAGTACAGTCGAAGTTACCACCCGGAATGCATTCGCAGGTCTCCTCACAACCACGTTCTACTTTTTCGCCCACCTGAAAGAACATTCTTTTTTTTTGATACGCTGTTTACGGGCCAATTGCCTATATTTCCTAAAACTATATATATCTATACCTAAGTTATCTACAAGCCATCGAGCTTATAGGTAACTCAAGTGCTCAAGCTCACTACCAGTGAGTAGCGTTCCCATCATGCTGGCGGCATTGCCTCTCTGAATTGCAATGATAATACGTTGAGCCAAATAAGTACCAGCATTTTGATCACGCGTCGCCTCAACCAGGCGCTCTGATAGATTTTTGAAAATAGAATGAGCTCCCGGTCCCCCGGGGTCACTGTCTCAACACCAACAGCTTAAATATGTAACCACTGCCGAGGTTTCCATATTTTTGCAGTCTCCGCTGCTCTGCCGAAGATGCCGCAGCGCTAACCCCTATTCTATTTTCAGGTAGATGTGACGGAGAAGTCTCAACACAAGTTGCATCCCACACTAGAGGCCGTCCCATCTTTCATGGAGTTAAAGTCAAGCCGTCGGGTCTTTTATACCATCGTCACGCAACAGACCATTCGGTCTTCGGTCTGTTAATATTCGTATGATGTAATATATGGAAGGAAACCTAATGAATTACAGCTTCCGCATATGATGAAAACTCGCTCTAGACGTATATATTACTATGGTCTACTATTGGCTAAAGATTAACATCCCTAGCATTACTGACCTTATAACCAACTCCATTTTCCCTACACATTTCAATTTCTTCCGATTCCCTATTATTCCCAATTAGCGTATGAAACGGTGCTTGCAAGTTAGAGTAAAATTTGTCCGCAATCTTATTTCTAAGATTCTCATTCATCTGTGGAGGTTCATCATCATCATCATCATCTAAATTGACGTCACTGATGTCTCCCAGTCTCTTATCACCCTTATTAGTTTGGTTGTGCAGAGCAATTGCGAAATTTTGCAATTCATCTACGTTCAGATTTAGAAGTCTTGGTCTTGGTTTGATTTCTTCTGTTGTTGGTATTTCTAGATCTGTTGTTTCAGTTGTTGTTGTTTCTTGTTGAGTATTAACTTGTTTAGGAGGTAGTGTGGTTCTTTGTTGTGGGTATGGTGTGGTTGTTGTAGTTGTGGATAGGTCTTCCGGTACTACGGACTTGAGTGTTGGAGGGTCTTCTTCTTCTAGTGTTATTTTACCTGAAACAAAAAATAAGTGTTAGTATGGTACTGTTTCTATATGTTTCTTCTTTGATTTGTTAATTTTTTTAAGGCAGTCAAGGACAGTCTGTTTAAATTTAAAAACGACTTGTACCTAAATTGTATTTTTGTATGATTTTTTTATTTTCTTAACGCGTTATTAGAATCGAATTACTCGAGTCGTTTTTAAATATATTATTACCATATATCTCTATACAGAGCGGTTTAGTAATTCTTAAGCCATGCTACAAGTATAGAGTTTAACAGGAACTGCTGTTTATTTTTAAATTCAGTATAGACAAACGTTTGACCACTATCTTAAGTGATGGTAATCGACGATGGTAATCTCGGCAGCAGCATGCATTTGAAATACACTTGAAATATATTATTATTTGACATTCGCTAAATGCATAAGATTGCGAAGCTAATATTAATAGAAAAACCAAAAAGAATCTCTGTCCTGACATATTGATTCACTGACTGACTGACTGACTTAGAGGCAACGCACAGCCTAAACTGCTGGTCGTTGTATGAAAATTCTTTGTTTTTGAACTTATAGCGATGAAAATTGGTATAAGAGTATATTATTTAATTTAAAAAATAAGTTTTAAATCTTTTTTTGGCGGGAGTGCATTAAGGTGGTGCTATGGGGGATAAAAGTTAATGTTGAAAGTTTGTTATTTATGAAGTTACACCGATGGAAATTATTATCCGAGTTGTTCATTGAAAATACAAAAAATATGTTAATAATATTTTTGCCAGGGGTGCATTAAGGTAATGGGGAATGAAAGTTTATATGAAAAGATTTTTATTTATGCAATTAAATTGAAGTAAATTAGTATCTGAGTAGTAAAATAAAAGGTAGTAAAAGTAATTACAGTAAATTTGATATAATTATCCTAAAAACAGAACTTTTTAGCCAAGTGTACCTAACCTACCATGAACAACATCATCGCAATGTTTTTTATTACAGTAAATTGCTAAGCTCGATATAAAAGCTTTCATCTAGTAACTTTTAAACAAGTTAAAACACAGGTTTGTCGCGCATTAACCGACTTGTACTAGTTAAGTAGAGCACGGTCAGTAGGCAAGATTTACTGGTCACCTTGATAAAATACACCAAGCCTTATTTCTATTACAGTAAGGTTGGAAATTCAACTACTTACTTTGAGAATTTTCTTTGACCGGCGATATCAATCTAACTGTCATCGAGCTATCGATTGGAATGATAAAGCATTAGTCTTGGCGAAAGTGCATAGGAATTTGAGCTTTATTGTGTTTAGATAAGTTTTCAGTTTGTGCTACTTAAATACAATTATTTAAGCTAGAAATTGTGGTCAGTGGTTATTATAAAGTTGGCATCTTCGTTTGATGCAGTGCAGAAAGCAAAAACGTGTAAATATTTTGATAGCCCGGCTGCCGAGGAAGGGTTATGTTTTTCGTCGCGCTTAAAAACCGAAGTGTTCTTCGATAGGTGTTTCGAAATGGCGGATTTTTGTCTAGAAACAGTAATACGTAAATAACCAAACCTAGTCGGTATCAAAATGAAGGAAATTAAAAGGGGATTACCTATTTAAAATTACATAAATAGTAGGTTCTCATTTTTGCAGTCTGGTTTTTTTTTTTAATTTTAGTACATTGCCTTGTTAGAAACTAGAATTGCGTCATCCGCGTCTTTCGTGTGTATATGCGTAAAAATCACATCAATATCCATTGTTAAGATCGATAATGCTTCTATGTAATTTAGAAAAGCCACGGAACCATGGCCCCAAACTGTCTAATAAGAAGTTCGACCACTTTGTTTGTTAATGGATTTTATTTGAATCAGTAGCCACTAATTAATAATATCAATTTACCAATTATTTAAAATCAAATTTTTTAGAATATTCCTTTTGTATAGACCCTGTTAATTAATCTCTTAAATAAATCGGGTGTGGCAAAGTAGTTTGAGTAATATTATAAATATAATTGTTAAGAAATACAACTTCAAATACAGTGATACTTACAGAAACTATCATCGAAACAATGAATTAATATATTTTATTTAAATATATAAATCCTGTTACTTACACAACATGATCATACTAAACATGATCTACATAGAACTTTCAATGTTCTGAGGATTACATCATAGTATTAAATAACATCTGCTTGTATAATATTCATAAATGTATAATAATATTTATCAGATATAAACATAAATCATAAACGCTTTTTAACACTCACAGCCCCACACTAAGCTCAACGATGGAGTGTGCTAACCTGCTATAGACGAGCAAACAAGATCCGAACAAAGTGTTTATTTTCTACCGATTTCACTAAAAAGAAGGTACTCAATTCGACTGTATTTTTTTATTTTTCTTATTTGTATTACCTCATATCTTCTTACCACGTGCACCGTTTTGAATTTTTATTTGTTTGAATGATGTTAGTTTTTTTTCCAATTGGTCCTATTTAAATTTGATCAAGGTCGGATCAGTAGTTCTTGAAATATCGTCAATAATGCGTTTTTAGTACATTTAATCTCATCAAAGTTCCGAAGATAGAGCTGTGGGGTCGGTTTTTTTTAAGCATTGCTTGCGTTTTATTATTCGAATACCTTATCGTAACCGTTAAGTTTCATCTATTATTTTGTTTATTCCAATAATTATGTATAATATAAATATGTATATATCATATACCAATACTCAATTGCCAGCCATTCATGCCTTGAATATCTATTCAAGGGTACCTACATCACCAATACGTGTACGCTTCGTGCCACATCCATTCCTATGCAAAAGTTTATTTTTGTACCCTGTCACAATAAATGCTGATGTTTTCCACTGTAACTATTATTCAATACATCGTTATTTTCATTTTGACGAGGTCCGTTTCTAACGATTCGAAGTTATAGAATGCATGCATGCTAATGTATGCAGGTGTGCAAATGCAGCTTAGGTAAATCTAGGACTTATTTCACAAGTCGCTAATAGTAAATCTGCCGGATGAAGGCGTTTCGGGGAACGCTGATTCCCTAGAGGATACATCATTTGGACTTTGGAGTTCTTGAAATTCTCCAGGATAAGAAACAAATTATTTCCCGTAGATAAGGAGGTTAAACTTAGAAAAAAAATTAAAAATACGGTCGACTTGAGTACCTCCTCCTTTTTTGGGAAGTCGGTAAAAAAATCACTGCAGACACTTTAACATGATAATGATTGTGTGTGTGATGTAAATGTTTCCGGCTCCCACGACACACAAAGTATTTGAAATTAGTGTGGGCTTTGAGTGTGAAAGCATTTATGTTTAATGCCATTACAAAACACATTCTAAGATCTAAAGTGATTAAGAATGAGAAGAACAAAAACTTTGTAAACTAAGTTTGAACTGCTCGTTGGCTTAGTTGGGTGGCGTTCGCCTTCTAAGCAGGAGAATCGAGTTCGATTCCCGACTGGAATACCAGTTTTCTCTTCAAGGAAAATTTGTGTTTCTAGTTCTGGTTGTAATTGTGTGTCACCCACGACAAAAGTCATAGAACTTAGTAAGTTTGAGTGCTTTTCTAGCCAATCACATTCACATTCGTAAATAGGTACGTTGCTTCATTTCACACATTATTTAGTTCACTACAACAAATGTTATTATTACTATCTATTATACCTAAAGGTATCAATCAATGAACACTAACAAATTATGCGACCGTTATTGTGTTAGACCATTTACAGTTACTAATATTGAGGTTGCCTGGCCTCTGCATACCAATACCAAAACTGTATTGTATGTAGTGACCATCACAGAGTGCGTCATAGTACAACTTATACGTACTATTGTGTATTCTGTGCTAACAGTAAATTTGGTAATTCTACTAATATTATCAGTCCGAAAGTTTGTGTGTAAGTCTGCAAGTGTGTAAGTATGTTTGTCCCCTCTTCTTCCGTTCAACGGTTGAATGGATTTGGATCAAATTTGGAATGTACATAGCTTATAACAAGGATTAATATAGGCCAATTTTTAACATGATAATAGCGGGTGAAGCCGCGGCGCAGTGTTATATTAATACACTGGCTACAGTACTTTACATTGGCACGCAGGCACGCAGGGTACCTTCAAGAGGCCTGAACAATCCTGACACTAGGAATACCCACTTGTCTATATGACAAGCAAGATTAAGTATTCTAATTAAGTACCCTACAAGCACAATGTCTTTCGAATGAATGGTCAATGACCCACGTGAGTTAACAAAATGTTAAAATATTTCGCGTCTATTGAGTAGGGTAACCGTTAGTAAAATCTATTATAACAAAATGTTCAAATATTTTGACATAAATAAATAGCATACAAACGAAGTACCGTTCACGAAACCATCGATTAGCAAAGTTACGTTCTCAATTCTCGTAACAGTTGCGCAAAGGTGAGGACGCATCCGGCTCGAACGTACGCTCATCAGCCGAGTTCAAAGAAACCTTGTTCTTATTTGTACGCATTGATACAGACTGCTGTCTGTTGTTTGGGTGACAGGTGACACAGTTTTGTAAAGCTTTTTTCGGTTAAACTTGATTCGAAATTTGAGGGTGTGGTCAATGAGGAAGCGTTAAGATATCCGCCAGCTTAGGATCCGCTCCATTCAATGAAACTTCTTTCTGATGACATTAATGTTGTTGTTTTGTGGTATTTAAGAGTGCGTGTTTCTCTTAAATACCTAGAGAAAAGGAGGGTTTTGTGTAAGTACAGACTTCAACTTCTTCTTTAAATGGCGACTATAGGGCTGTCGCACCAGGGTAGGTACAGTAAAAATCATTTCCGTAGAATGACATTTTAAATGTCATTTCTCAATGTTTTAAAATTTAAAACATTGAGAACTGACGAAATAAAGTACTTCAATTGTTTTTATATTTCAACTTACTCTTTTGGTGATCTATTGATCTTGATCTTGGATGATTTTCAATGGAAATAAGAGTACAACATAGATCGGGGGTGTCGGCTAGCAAGCAACGCATGAAAAAATCTTGGCTGGCGATGGCATTGTTTTTGCAATGCTTTTCCGATGAAAGTTGAAGCCCTATCAATGAAGAAAGGTTTTATAGGTATTCCATCCGGACAAAACTTTGAATGACGCACTGATGCGTGAACATGCCAATTTTGCATGTTCACGCGTCAGTAGGTTACATTCACCACCAACCCTCATCCGCTGAATTTAAAGAAACCTCTTTCTTACTCATAAATAGAAACTGCACAAAACTTAGGTACTAGTATTAGAGGAAAGTAGTAAAAACAACTATTATATATTCCTATACAAAATGTTTGTACCTGTCAAAGATAAGACACAAAATTAATTTCTGAACGCACTATAAACATTTGACCACAGACAAATGTGACAAATATATTTGTTGTCTAAATTCTGACAACTTTTATTGGCGGTTCGAAGTTCGCCGGGTCAGCTAGTTAATAAATAAAATTACAAAATACGCGGATGAAGCCACAATGCACAGCTGGTGAAAAAAGTATTGATGACACATTTGCTTCTAGCAACTTCTCACGTTCACGCATCAATGCGTTACGCTCATCCGCCGATTTAAAGTAACCTGTTTTTTACGCACGAATAGATAATGCACAAGACTACTGTCTGATGTTTTAGCAACAGGTGATACAGTGGAAAATCTCTCGTGAGATTTATGGTATATACATACCCGATTTATGGTTGATAATTACACGCAATTTTCAAATAATTTTGCTTGTTCACCATATATGTTCACGCATCAGCGTGTTACGTTTATCGTCTGGTTTGAGAAAACTGTGCTAGATTTTCTATTCTTTACAGAACGTATCTAGATTTTGCAATGCATTTCATAATATATAGATTTTGTATATTATGTATTTGCGTGTATTTGTTTCTTCACAAAAAAGGAGAGGTACTCAAGTCGACTGTATTTTTTTTTATTTGTGTTACCTCATTTACTTCCTCTCTCCACGTGAGCCGATTTCGAAATATTTTTATAGTTTGAAAGATGTTGCTTTTTAATTGGTACCATTTAAATTTGATCAAGATCCGATCAGAAGTTCTTGAAATATCGTCAATAATGCCTATTTTGTGGACTACTTTGACGATGTTCTTGTTTAACCGACTTTAAAAGTTACCTCATAACTTCTTTCGGTGTGAGGCGATTTTGATGATTATTTTTTTATTTGAAAGCTGGTGCTATTCATGTGTTCGCATTGAAATTTGACCAAGATCTAATTTCTAGTTTTTTAGTTATAGTCAATAATGCGTGGTGAATACATTAAATCTGATCAAGGTTCCGAAGATAAAGCGGTGAAGTCGGTTTTTTTATGCTTTGCTTGCGTTTAATTATTTAAGCTTTGCTTGCGTTTAATTATTGTATTAGCCGCACACCCACCGCTTTTCCTTCACGACCAGGATGGCTGGTAGAGATTGATATTTGGCATTAAGCCATTTCTTGTACATTGATTTATGCAAAATTATCTATATGCATAAAAAACAATTGTTCGGCGTCAGTCTCGTGTCATTTTTTTTAATCTACCGGAAATTGCACTTGGGCGAAGCCGGGGCGGATCGCTAGTCAAATATATAAATAGTAGTATGATTAAATTTTTTTTTTTTTATTTGTGACAGGCTAGTGTTTGACCACTATCTCACCTGATGGTAAGTGATCGAAGCTGGTAAACACACTAGACCTGGAATACGCAGGCTCTCAAGGATAACTGCCGGAACACCGTATTTGGCTTGGCGGCAGACTTTCAACTTGATGGTGGTAAGCTACTTTGGTAGCAAGCCAGGCGAGCAACTCACAAAATGCTCTACCACCTCTCAAATGTCACCTGATTAGCACCACCCGGGGACCACGTGTAGGGAGTCAGACTTAAGGGGTATCCTCCTACGGACGTGGGTGACTCAGCCCCCAAAAATCAATCATTGATTAATTATTCATCCGGATTTTTCACCTTAATTTTTGAACTGTCAAAGCATTCAATACTACGACCCCCGCATAAAGCAAGTTGTCTGCTCTGTGGTTGAATCAGTCTATGATATTCTTATGGGTAGGTAAGTAAAGTAGTATTTGAGATCTGCTCTATGACGCGTTACAGAGTTTGCTCATCTGGTTTTAGTCACATTTTTGTTGAAACTAAAGAAGTTAATTAAGAGAAAATATAGCATAAGGCGTAGTGTGAACCCGCGGCCATAGGGCCTATAATTATTGTGTATTATTTTATATTTAATAATTATACTCTACTTATTATTAACGTCTTTCGAGGAAGTGTGTTACCGTCTACCGGAATAATTTAAACAGAATAATTTCTACGGCTAACGAGTCCAAAATTGCAATTTGCTACACTGTTGTGTTGACAACGTCCTCCCAAATCAATTGTAGGTAGGTATGTTTTATTCTTATAGCTTAAGACTTGCTAAAACTAAAGAATCGCCGCAGCTCAGAGATATATTTTCTTTTTTAATTAACATGAACCATTACGTCACATCAGGGTAGGTGAATGTCTTCTCAGTTGGTATAATTGTAAACTTTTAAAAAAGACATTGTTTTAATCCGGTAACTATTACTTCTAGGATGCGTCTGTGAAATTACTTGAGTAGCATACAATAGTAGGTAGATTTGTTTGTTACATTGTAATATACCTAGATAATCTGTTCACGTAAAGATAGAACACAATAGATTGGTTTTCTCTTAGAATACTAAACACCGCTGAATAATTTGTTCTCACATTATGGTCGAAAACATACTAAGATTTTGTCTTTTTTTAAACGATTTATTGACCGAGCGACCGAAGCGCGAGCGAAGCTTCGTCTCAGCTTGAGCAATAATTAAACGCAAACAAAGCTTAAAAAACCCGACTTCACCGCTTTATCATCGGAACCTTGAACAGATTTAATATATTGCATACGCATTATTAACGATAACTCAAAACCTAGAGATCAGATCTTGATCAAATTTCAATGGGACGACGCGAAAAGCACCAGCTTTCAAATAAAAAAAGAATCATCAAAATCGAGTCACAATGAAAGAAGTTATGAGGTAACTTTTGAAGTCGGGTAAACTAGAATATTGTCAAAGTACGCATTATTCGTCACAAAATAGGCATTATTGACGATATTTCAAGAACTAATGATCAGATCTTGATCAAATTTAAATGGGATCAATTTGAAATCAACATCTATCAAACTAAAAAAAATTTTTTAAATCGGTTTGCGTGGAGAGAAGTTATAAGGTAACACACATAAAAATGAAAATACTTGACTCGACTTGAGTAGCTCCTCCTTTTTTGGGAAGTCGGTAAAAAGGCTTTCGTATGTCCGGCGGATGTCCGGCTGTTCTCCTCTACAGGCCGCATTTCTCAACCAATTCTGGTGAAATTTGGTGAGCAACCCCCTAATTCAGAACGTTTCGGTAACTTATCGAATCGATACGGTTGGATAACTTTCTCTTTAAAAAATACATTTTATAGTAAGATATATAACCGAATCGTACGGTAACTGAGTTATTGTATGGTTCAGAATCAGGGGTCTGGTTCGATAATTAAGGATTTTTTGTCGATTCAGTATTTTGATTTTTTTTAATGCCTGAGATACGGAGATAGTAAACGTAATATATTAATATTTCACCCATTTCGAAACATACGTGAGACACTAGTTTTATTTATTAATTAGGACCATTATTATCCATATCTTATTAATAGTGTTATAGAAAAAAAATCTTATTACTTGACCCTGTTATCCCGGAGCACCGAGATCAATAAAAAGATTTTTATTCCAAAACACCACAACTTCCATACACCGATTTTTGTCCTGTGCCAATATAATAATGAATGCGGCCGAAGATGTAGCATGCTTGCCTAGAAGATAAGTGTATGACTAAGAATATAATAATTGTATTTCTTGATGAGAAAAATTGTATTCCAACTAGAAATTAATTCGATAGACAGATGCGTATTAACTTAATTACTAAAAAACTTATCCCATCTCCATGTCAAAAATTTGAAACTAATCATAGCTGCCGTAACATAGGGCATCTTAGCATGGTTAGTAAAGAACACCTAATTTACCCAGTATTTGAAAAAAAAAAAGATACTGCTATATAACGTTACTAGCCGTGCCCCGCGGCTTCGCCCGCTATTATTAAGTTAAAAAGTAGCCTATGTGTTAATCCTAGATATAATCTATGTACATTCCAAATTTCATCCAAATCTGTTCAGAGGGAACAAACACACTTACACACAAACTTTCGGATTTATAATATTAGTAGGATTTGTTGTATCTTAGATTAACAATTTAAATTTGTATTATTAACATTAAAAATAATTTGAATTTAAGGTAGGTACTACTGCTGAAATAAACATCAATAAACAAAAAAATAAAACGATTTTATTTGAACCATAATTTATTATAACGTAATGATAGTAATCAGATAAACAACATGCCTACTACACGATAAAACCATTACTGCATCATGATTTCATAACAAGGTTATTGTCTGGATTTTTGTTTATAGCAGAACTAGCTGCGGCCCGCGGCTTGGCTCGCGTAACAACAAAAAGCGTCGAAGGAAAAAATACCACTTCTTTTGGTATTTTTTACAACCTTCTCTCAGAGTAATTGTAAGTTTTTCAGAATAGTTTAAATATACTTCAGGATATTTTGATGATCCTAATGATATTAAGGTGTCCTTGGCCATATTACATTTAATAGAGTAAATTTTTTAGTTTTTTAAAATGTATTCTTTTTATGCCCGTGTCTGGCATCATTGAAGAGAGCTTTGCAAGTAGAATACGAAACCGTTTTAATAAAACAACAATAAAATAAAAAGGACCCCAAAGTCACAGTTTTAGACCCATTTTGTCCTATGGTCCATGTCAAAAACGGTTACACGTTTAAAGCTGAAGCTTACGTATAATATATCCGTTATATCCTGTAGTTGAACACCAAATAAACTAATTAACAATTATTATTAAGAAAATAAGTTGTAAGCGATTAACATGAAAAGTTTTATCTATTAGGCAAAATGTAGCGTACTTTAAGTTGGAATATAATTTAAGCGCAAGCAAAGCTTAAAAAATCAACTTCACCGCTTATATTTTGCTTTTTGTTGATTTTTTCAAAAACCACTGAATCTTTTCTGATAAAATTTATACAGGACCACCTCTGAAGTATGGTCTACCAAACAAAAATATAATCATCAAAATCGATTCATAATTGGTGGAATGATAGCGTAGCATACATACAGCCGAATTAAGAACTCCTCCTTTTTTAAGTCGGTTAAAACTAAAGCCACCGTCATTGCTGTCACGAAAATGAAAGATTGTATCATGTCAAATATCAAAACACGCTCTTGGCTATCTGCTAGCACAGGGTCAAATTTCAAAAGTATTATTTTTATTATTTCCGTTTATGGATTTTAATAATTATTAACAAACCGTGTTTTAAATTAATGCATTACTCCGAAATCAGAGATTTTTATCTTAAAAATGCGGTATTTTGGTATAATCGATCCATTTTTATAAAATTGTAATGCCAATGAAATGTAAAAATGAACGTGAATTAAAATAAACGAAAAATACATGTTTCCTACTGTCATAATCATAATTTATTTTGTTTCTTCATTATTTATATCAAGGTGTTGTCCTTACTTATGAAACAGGTAAAAACACACGTAGATAATTGTATAAATTTATTAAAAATATCGAATTGTGCGCACGAGAGAGAAGCCAATAGGAATAAACGCTCTTTAGGCAGGGCTCGAGTAGCTCAGCGGTTAGAGCAATACTGCCATCATAAGGAAAAAAGACGTAACTGATATTCTTATCAAAATTTAGTAACATACATCAGAAATGTCTGCTATTTAGTATATGTAATGACTTGTTGGAGATGTGTCTTGATTAAAAATAGTAAGATTTAGTAAGTTGCGTTTAAATATTTTAAAACATAAAAATAGTAGATGCATCAATTTTTCCTGATTCATCATCTGATCATTCAAAAATGCAGTTACGTCTTTTTTCATTATGACGGCAGAATAGGGCATGACACCCTATGGCCGCAACTTCAAACCCCGCCTCAAGCGATAATTTTTCCTTTCTAAATTTATCAATATGATTCTTTTTTTATGTGAAAGCAGGCGCTTCTCATGTGGTCCGATTAATATTTGATCACGATCCGACCACTAGTTTTACAGTTATCTTCAATAATGCGTATTGAATTAATTTAATCTGATCAAGGGTTCCGAAGATAAAGCGGTGAACTAGGTTTTTTACGCTTTGCTTGCGTTTAAATTATTGTGTATATAATAACTCTATAATCATAATGATCCAATGCACTTTGTATTGCACTAACACAGTGTAAGATTGAAGCAATAATATTTTGGATAAGTGTACATTTGTATGAGACACAATGAAGCACACGCGTCTGTATTTATAAACAAGTTACATTATTTCGTCTCTTAACTGACATAAGAATAAGATTAGATTATGACACACGGTGTGTTGTTGTTACTAAGGGACATGATAAACAAAGCGCCCGAGGCGCGTGCCCCGGCTGCTGTGAAGGTAAAATGTATGGCACGTAAGGAACCTTTACCTTGATATATATACAAAGCGCCCGCGGTTGCTCCCCCGCGCTGCCGTTTTGTATATCATTAAACGCAAGCAAAGCTTAAAAAAACCGACTTCACCGCTTTATCATTGGAACCTTGATCAGATTTAATGCATAAACACGCATTATTGACTATAACTCAAAAACTAGACATCAGATCTTGATCAAATTTCAATGGGACTACATAAAAAGCACTAGCTTTTAAATAAAAAAAAATCATCAGAATCGGCTCACAACGAAAGAAGTTATGAGGTAACTTTTGAAGTCAGGTATTCGTCACAAAATAGACATTATTGACGATATTTCAAGAACTACTGATCCGATCAAATTTAAATGGGACCAATGAGAAAGCAACATCTTTCAAACTAAAAAAAAATTTCGAATTCGGCTCACGCGGAGAGAAGTTATGAGGAAACACACATAAAAAAAATACAGTCGACTTGAGTACCTCCTCCTTTTTTGGGAAGTCGGTAAAAAACAGGACACGCACCCTGTACGCGCGCCTCGATCACTTTGTATATCAAGTCCTTTACAGTATATCTGCGATTTCGTTGATGTTGACTGAGGATGATGATAGTCCTATCTTATAAACAATCAGGCAACAACAGCTTACCAAAGTATAATTGCAAAAGGATAAATGTGTCCATAAATAAAAAATATGTATTGCAAAACAATCAAGATCCTATACACAAAACGAAATACAAATACGATAAACATTAAGCAATTTTGGTAAAACTGCACATATGTATTAGCGTATTTGCGCAGGGCTGGATTTCAGCATAATTATCCCATTGCTCAAACTAAATTAGGTATATATCTAGTATTTTATGTATTTAAATAATAACAAAGCATTTTTTTTATGTTTACTATGTGTCCCTTAGCAAATACATCGTAAAGATATATTTTAAACACTCCTCCTTAATATAATAAATTCGAAAGTTTGTGTGTAAGTGTGTGTAAATATGTTTGTTCCCTCTTCAAGCTTTAACGGCTGACCGGATTTGGACGAAATTTGCAATGTACATAGGTTATACCTAGGATTAACACATAGGCTACTTTTTAACTTGATAATAGCGGGCGGAGCCGCGGGGCACGGCTAGTACATACTTACTATGTACTAGCCGTGCCCCGCGTACTATGTACTAGCCGTACACTAATTGAAACGCATGCAAAATTAAAAAAAACCGACTTCATCGCTTACATTTCGATTTTGGCTTGACTGATTTCGATAAAAATTGTATGGGACCACGTTTAAGTATACTCTACCAAACAAAAAAAATCATCAAATCGATTCATAATTTGCGGAGATTTTGCGTAACATACATACAAAAAAAACATACAGTCGAATTGAAAACCTCCTTTTTTGAAGTCAGTTGAAAAAATAGAATGTATAATAATAATTTGAAAATAGAATAAGCAATTATTCGAATTCTAAAGCATCCAACAACGAGAAGATATTCTAAGAAGACAGTCTGGCGTACTTCACTGAGGGCCACCTTATTCTATTGTACCGGACCGCTCAAATGAAGCCGGATCGGAACCGGTACATCTATCCTAATCCAGTTCGCAATCAATCAATTAGAAATTCCCTCCAAAGTTCCGGCCACGGTCATCCACTTTCACTAACCAGCTGGTATTGACTTTGTCCTAGGTGGCATCAAACCAGCACAAGGTCTGAGAATAATAGACATGTTTGATGAATCATGTAGACTTGTGGGACATTGGCGGTTGATCAATGACATCTATATTCTAGACTCACAGACACAGACGCGATTTCTTCTTTCTATCTTAGAATAATTAAACGCAAGCAAAGCTTAAAAAAACCGACTTCAACGCTTTATCATCGGAACCTTGATCGGATTTAATGTATAAACACGCATTATTGACTTTAACTTAAAAACTAGGCATCAGATCTTGATCAAATTTTAATGGGACCACATAAAAAGCACCAGCTTTCAAATAAAAAAAGAATCATCAAAATCGGCTCACAACGAAAGAAGTTATGAGGTAACTTATGAAGTCGGGTAAACGAGAACATCGTCAAAGTACGCATTAATCGTCACATAATAGACATTATTGACGATATTTCAAGAACTACTGATCAGATCTTGATCAAATTTAAATGGGACCGATTAGAAAGCAACATCTTTAAAACAAAAAAAATACAGTCGACTTGAACCTCCTCCTTTTTTGGGAAGTCGGTAAAAAATACCAAAAAATGTTTTGCTAGTGTAAGAGCCTAATATAGCAGCAAAAGAGCTCACTGCAGCTTATAGGTAACTCAAGTTCTCAAGCCCACTACCAGAGGGTAGCGTTACCGCAGCCATATCATGCTAGCAGCATTTCCTCTCTGAATTACAGTGTTTTGAATTGCAGAGGGTAGCTTTACCATCATTCTAGCAGCATTTCCTCTCTGAATTGCAGTGTTCTGAATTGCAGAGGGTAGCTTTACCATCATTCTTGCAGCATTTCCTCTCGGAATTGCAGTGTTCTGAATTGCAGAGGGTAGCTTTACCATCATTCTAGCAGCATTTCCTCTCTGAATTGCAGTGTTCTGAATTGCAGAGGGTAGCTTTACCATCATTCTAGCAGCATTTCCTCTCTGAATTGCAGTGTTCTGAATTGCAGAGGGTAGTTTTACCATCATTCTAGCAGCATTTCCTCTCTGAATTGCAGTGTTCTGAATTGCAGAGGGTAGCTTTACCATCATTCTAGCAGCATTTCCTCTCTGAATTGCAGTGCTTTTCAACCGAATTTTGGAGGTTCTTATTTCGACTGTTTGTTTCTTTTTTAATTCCGCTAATTATATTATCAATAGATTTTGATGTTTTTTTTTTGTTTCGTAGATTGAACTTCAGAGGTGGTCCCATTTAAAATGTATCGAAATCGATCAAGCCAAAACCAAAATATAAGCGGTGAAGTCGGTTTTTTTAAGCTTTGCTTGCGTTTCAATAATCCAATTATTTTGCCCATTATTGCGAAGCGTCTTCATTTCAGCTTGGGCTGATTGCTTTCGTTTGTCCGGATGTCTGGTTGTTCTTCTGGACATGTCGCATTTCTCAACCGATTCTTGTGATATTTTATGAGTTGATTCAATAAGTAGATAGTTTTTACTTTAAATTCATTTGTTGGAAAATTATGAAAATGGGGTTTTTTATTTAATCAGTATTTTTGTCAGGGATGGGGGATGAACACGTAAAAAAACATATATATATATAGGTCTTCAGTATGCCACTAGTTATTTATTGGACGAGAGAGCCTCGCACAAGTAATTAGACTTGTGTCGTGTAAGCGGGAAACATTCACAATAAGTACAATCTCACCCAGAACCAGAAGCACAATTATCCATTGACGAAAAAAATTATGCTCCTCCTGAGAATCGAACCCACTGCGTAGAAAGCAAGGGCTTGCTCACTGTGTTAAATGGGTCAACATCAGGTGGAAATTTAAAAGTTAGGCCAGTGGGAGAGTAGCCTGTTATGAAGAGAGATAAACGATTGAATAACCGGATAAAAAGTAGAAAAAGCCAAAAAATAATGTCATGTGTTTAATGACACTTGTAAGATTAAGAAAAATAGTTTGACGTAAGAATCATCAAAATCAGTCCACGCGTTTGGTCTCTAGAACGCCACAAAGGAACAAACATACATAGTCTGATAAACACACTACTCTTCTTTGCATCTCGCAAAAAATAAGTTTAGCGTTACTCAGCTGAACAAACTAATTCCGAATAAGGTTGCATTGACCAATACACCCACATAACACAGCTTTTATGAGAGCAGCCATTTACATATAGACAGATGACCGCATCTAATTTTATTTGATTTTTTATTGCAACAATCAGTTACTAATGACGCACCGACGTAAGGTAGCAAGGCTATCGGTATTCTATCGCTTACATCGGAGTGTGCTCAGGAATTACATGATATAATTCCTGGAAGCCCTTTTTACCATCTAACAATAAGACAAACTGTCAAACGTCATCCATTTATGGTTGACAGTTCACTCGAAGCGTTTCGCTTCTACGTTTATCAACGCGAAGGAGCTCATTGCCTGCATCTTTGATGCCTGAACGGTACAATCTCGGTCTTTTTAAGTCTAGAGTGAATAGGTAAGTATATATACGTATTCTATTGTCGGCCTCATCACTTACCAGTACCTGGATGATCGAGCTTGATAAGAAAAATCATTTCAGTTTGATGAAAAAAATAATAATTAAACGCAAGCAAAGCTTAAAAAAACCAACTTCACCGCTTTATCATTGGAACCTTGATCCACCAGTTTTCAAATAAAAAAAGAATCATCAAAATCGGCTCACAACGTAAGAAGTTGTGAGGTAACTTTTGAAGTCGGGTAAACCAGAACATCGTCAAAGTACGCATTATTCGTCACAAAATAGACATTATTGTCTATTTTGTGACGAATAAATCTTCATCAAATTTAAATAAAAAAAAAAATACACTCGCCTTGATTACCTCCTCTTTTTTTGGGAAGTCGGTAAAAAATAAAAAATTATTAATAAAAAGATAATATGGACTCGAACCGGGGTCTTCTGGAACCGCCCGATTACCCACCTGAGCTATTATAACTTTGAAGATAGTAGCGAAATTTACCTTCGTATTCTAATGATATTATAGCAGTTTCTTATTGCCTGAAAACACGGATAAAACAACGTTTTCTAAAAATGGGACCTAGCTAGATCGATTTACCGCCCCCGTAACCCTCTGCTCAATGTCATGAAAATCGTTGGAGCCGTTTCCGAGATTCAGACTATATATACATACTAGCTGTCCCGGCGACCTTCGTTCCGCCTAACAGTCAATGAATGTGCATATTTAGGAAGCCATACCCGGCATGCGTTACAATGTCACGTGACTATATTATTACAACCTTCATGTTTATGTTTGCCTAGTACTTTACCAAATCCGAGTGACGTATGAGAAAATGGAAAGCATGTCGAAAAGTAAAAAAAAAATTTAAAGAAATGTACGTTCTTAAAAAGTATCCTATGTCCTTCTCCTGGCTCTAAACTACCTCCCTGCCAATTTTCAGCTAAATCGGTTCAGCCGTTCTTGATTTATAAGTGGAGTAACTAACACGACTTTCTTTTATATATATAATAGATATACAAGAATTGCTCGTTTAAAGGTATTAGATAAGGTGAGATAGTGGTCTACCCCCGGTTAATTATTTAGCACTTTGTTTGTTTGTTTTAACAAATACGAACATACATACCGAGTAGTCAGTAGTTAGTAGTAGAACATACCGAGGGCAGAAACCTACCCATTGCACCAACGGTGTCATCAAGAACAGTTTTCAAGTCAAAAACTCTTAGTATTATTTGATGAATGTGAGTGAATTATGTTAGTAAAGTCGTTCGTAAAAAAATACCTTATAGATAACTTCTACAATCTGTCCGGCAGAGGTCAGTAGAGTTCATAAGTGCGACAGCACGTAGATGGGTACTTACGAGACAACGCCTTATTTGGTCACGCTCGCACTTCGCATACTAAACACTTTAGCGACAAATCTAGATGGACCAGGTTGCGTGGCTTGCGTATAAACCGGGGTTCATCTGTACCTTGGGGTCTAATGGTTAAACTTACGATTTAGTTTGCACTACTGCTTCTAACATAAGCTGCGTACCAGTACTGTGCAATCTGTTCTAGTTTTAGGAAGGTTAAAGTCAGTGAAATTACTATTTCGTAAGCCATAGCTTTATCAAATACCTATAAATCAGTGAAATTACTATGTCGCGTAGATTTATCATAAATATATTACAATCGCGATTATATTGAACTATTATTTTATTTGCAATTAAAAAAAATATATTTGTTTTTAGAAAAACAATTCAAAAGATAATCTGCAAGCAGTATTATAGCCTATAATAGTAATGTCACGAACCTTTTTTAACAGTAACTTGTTAACTCGAGGAGTGTTTAAATGGTTCCATTCGTTTGGTCGCTGTTAAAGAACATACATAGAGTTTCACACAAACGGTGCTAAAATCATAACCCTATTTCTGCTTCCGCAGTTTGGTAAATAGTAAAGATATCATGTCTAGTGAAATTATAGGGCCTAACCTAACATCTCAGGGTGACGAGTGCAGTTTTTTTTATTTTTTTTATTCGTGATAGGCAAACCTGATGGTAAGCGACGATGTGGTCGACGATGGAGCAAGCTTGCCTAGAAGATACCTATTCACTCGTGACTTGAAGACTCCCATAATGTACTCATCAGGAAACACCGATTTGCGGTTCGCACAATGAATGTGGAGGCAAAACGCTTAGTGCGCATTTGTGGAATGTCCACTATATAGCGGTGTCGCTTAGCAGTTTGTCTGCTTGTCCGATGATAGAACGGGGATGGGGGAACTAGATCGTACAGTTCCTTAGCACACTCTCCGAAATGTATCCGATAAAAAACCGAGAGACTGGCTACCATGCGGCGATGACCCAAACTCTGAAGCTTTGAATTAGTCAATTTTGTCGTGCAGGATTTTGACCTACATGCTCGTAAGTTCATTACTCTAGGTAGCACTGAACTGATAAAATGGGCAAGCGTGACGCTTACCATCAGGCGAACGACTTACTAGTCTAGTCACTCAATAAAAAAACCCCAAGTGAGAACCACGTCAGCGAAAGATATATTGCAGGTAGTCCAGACTTGTATGAACTAAGATATACGTATTACGTCATCAAAATTAGCACATAATCGAAACATAACGGTAGGTTTCGCTTTCATTCATTATACAATAGATGACTCGATTACAATGTGCGAGTAATAGTGATCGACTGTTGTTAATATAATACCACCATATAATACCAATAACGATCTGCTTTACTTTTGCCTTGTTAATGATAATGCAAGACACTTATCTGTACGCTTATTTTGCAAAGGAGTGCAACTCATTGCCGCGTCTTTGTTCCCTGAATGGTCTAGGAGTCTTCAAGTCAAGAGTGAACATGTATCTTCTAGGCAGGTATGCTGCTTCTTTAGCCACATTATCGCGTTCCATTTTTTTTTTTTTTTTTTTTTATCACAGCATTTATTACTGCAGTAAAAGTAGCCGTTCTCTCTTCACCCTCCTTCCTCTTATGCGGTTTGCCACCCGCGTGCAGATCAGATATTCAACAAATCTCCTAAGAGATAAGGTTAATTTCTGCTTGTTCAAATAGAAACCCCTCGCAACCAAGATACGTAATAAGGGGTCTGACATTTGGCGCCTAAGTTTTTTCTTTGGTACACACACCTCAATAGACATATCATGTTTCCTTCCGCGAAAAAATGCATCTCTATAAGCCTCGTAACAGATCGTATAAATTGCACTGTGGAAATAACTATGTCTGATAACAGGCTAATATTAGCAAGCTAGCAATTAATGGAATAATGGAGGCAGTTATTCTACGGAATTGGCTAGATAAAAACAGAAGTTACAAGTCGCCAGTAAATTAAGATATTTCTTAATAAATCAACCCAAAAAATACTACTTAATCACGGGCAATGACAAAAGAAGGAACAATAAAATTTAAAGCAGCGATTATTAGCAACGCGAGTTATATTACTGCACTCTACATTAAACAATAGAAATCAGTATTAGGTACTCCACGTAAAAATCTAGTGTCATCTGACCACAGACATAATAATATATCAGGACTGTGAATCTGATTATTACAGTATAAATTTTAAAAATAATATTTGTTTGTGTGTGTGATCTTTATTAGAAAAGTACCTGGATGAGCGATCTTTGCACTGATTTTTTTTTTTTGTAAAAAACGTTTTCCAAAAATTAATCCTAGCTAGATCGAGTTATCGCCCCCGAAACCCCCTGTATACTAAATTTCGTGAAAATCGTTGTAGCCTTTTCCGAGATTTAGATTATATGTATACATACATAATATATTAGATTATTTAAAAAAAACATAGTCTATGACACTAAATATTAATGCTATCTACGGGCCAATTGCCTATATTTCCTAAAAATAAGTACATCAAAGAACTAAGTTACCTAGAAGACATAGCTTACAGGTAACTCAAGTGATCAAGCCCACTACCAGTGGGTAGCGTTCCCATCATGCTGGCGGCATTGCCTCTCTGAATTGCAATGCTAATACGTTGAGCCAAATAAAAAAAATACAGTCAAGGTATTAGACATATATTACCGTTTGACCGAAAGCATCCATTATGAAAGTATAATTGATCGAGCGCGAAACGAGGAAAGCGTCTCCGTTTCAACCTGGACAAAATTGCTTTCGTATGTCCAGATTTCCGGTTGTCCTCCTCTACAGGTTTGTTATTATATTTCATAAGTTTACCTATATGTATTTTATATTTACATAATTATATAATTTTCTATTAATAATTTTATCCATACATCCTACTTTCTTTTGTCTATATTTTTGGAAGCACTCCTACCCCCCTCTTCTCGTCTACCATGTGTGATTGACTGGTAGAGAATGCCCGTAACATTAAGTCCACTTTTTGTACTTCTTGTGCAATAAAGAATTAAATAAATAAATAAATACAGTTCGCATTTCTCAACCGATTCTCGTGAAATTTGGTTAGCAGGTTCGATAATTATAGAGAACTAGCGATCCGCCCCGGCTTCGCCCGGGTGTGACAAATGAAGAACCGCTCGACCGATTTTGGCAAACTTCACATAAACCATCTACTAAATAGTCCGAACAAAGCCTAAACATTTGGTTTGGATAGGTGAGCCCGTTCTTGAGTTATAAAAAAACAACGAAAAGTGGCATTGATTTTTATATATATAGATTTTTTGTCTGTTCTGTAGTGTACTGTGGATTTTTTTTAATGGCAGAGATATCTATAATAACTCTTTAACTCCCCTAGTGATAATCTTTTGTAAATTGCTATATTATATCCTGAATAATGATTTTAGAAATCCAGGTAGAGGTAAAAAGTACAAACCAATTATTTATACCAATGAGGTATACGCAACCTCCTTCGCCATCAAGCGTATTACATCAACATAATCCCAACATCGACATCATGTTGACACATAGCGGGTTTCGGTGTGCGCGTGCGCACAAAGCGCAACAACCGCGCATTGTTGACAGCGTTATGTCAATACTTCCTGTTATCGGCTACGTGGCTATTAGTGGTTGATAACTGATTATGTTAGAATTGATGACGTCATTCCGTTTTGGTTGTGGTTTTATTTACAAATTCACATTTCATAATATATTCTACCGACTTCACAAAAAACTCAAGTCGACTGTATTTTTTTATATGTTACCTCATATCGTTGTTCCGGGTGAACCGATTTTGATTTTTTTTTTGTTTGAAAGACGTTGCTTTCCCATTGGTCCCATTTAAATTTGATCAAGATCTGATCAGTAGTTCTTGAAATATCTTCAATAATGCGTGTTTAGTACATCTAATCTGATCAAAGTTCCGAAGATAAAGCGTTGAAGTCGGTTTTTTTTAAGCTTTGCGTGCGATTAATTATCATGTACCTTTAAATATGAATCCAATTTGAATCTATAATTAATACAAAATAACTGCACTAATTCAAAAACAAGTCGTGCACATTCATAGATAAGTCTTATTATTCTCCCAAAAATTTTTTTGACGATAAATTGAGACAACAATATGTAATGATTCTTATACGGATCATTTTTAATGGAGACGCTTCGCTCGCGCCTTTATATCAAGATTATCAAGGTCCTTACGCGCCATACATTTTAAGGTATATTTTACCTTCACAGCGCCCGGGGCGTGCGCTTCGGGCGCGTTGTATATCATGTCCCTAATAAACAATTATTTATTCAAAGAAAACTATATATTAATTGGCGGAATTTATTAAATTAGTACAGGGATATTTAATCATAATTATACCATTAAAATTACTTTATATTACAACAGTAATAAAAATTTTGACACATCTAAATTTGACTAATTATACATAGACAGATATTTTAATAGTTACAACTTTTTCCTCCGACTGTACTTTGTATTCGTTGAGTTGACTACTATAATAATTGAAACGCAAGCAAAGCTTAAAAAAACCGACTTCATCGCTTATATTTCGGTTTTGGCTTGACCGATTTCAATAAAATTTATATGGGACCATCTCTGAAGTATACTTTACCAAATAATAAATATTAAAATCGATTCATAATTGGCAGAGACAACGTGTAACATACTTAATTATAAAAAAAACAGTCGAATTGAGAACCTCCTTTTTTGAAGTCGGTTGAAAGTGTCAATTCAACTACGTGGTTGAATATTTCGCGGTCGAGAGGACTACCAGCTCTAAATAAAGGTAAACAATGTCCCACGATCAGTCTTCTTTAGTCGGAAGTTAGGTGGCGAAGTGACGACATCGTTGCGATATCGTTACGATATCGGTGCGCACGATCCACGACTTTGATGATCGCAATAAGGCCATTCACGACGTTGTATTTAATTACTCAATATCTTGAATGAGATCTATTCATAGTGTTTGTACTGTAAATTGACTGCTATTTTATAGTTGAGATGATTTCAATGGGGTTTAAATGTTACCGCTCGTTAGTTTTAGGGTGTTGTAATCAGGGGGTTTATTCCGGGCGTCACATCGACGTCGAAATCGAGCGATTTTCTTTTGTTATGAACATCGAATGTACAGAAATTTTAACCAATCGCCTGTCGTTTCGACGTCGCATCAATTCGAACAATCGTATTTTGACGGCCAGAATATACCTACAAAACTCTTACCACAAACTAACCACCTAACTTATAGTAATAATTGTTCATTTACTATTGTCATATTTTATTTACTGTCTGGACGTGTGTCGGTTTTATAAACGCTAAAAACTTTTTCACTCTCTCAGCCCCACACCAAGTTCGATGACTTGTGTCGTGGGTGCCGGAAACATTCACATCTCACACACAAAAACAGAACCAGAAATACGAATTTTCCTTGGGGAAAAATATTGTTTTCCCGCCGTGAATCGAACCCGATACCCCTGCTTAGAAGCGAACGCTCACCAAACTGAGCCAACAGGCAGTTCAAATGGCTATGCGTGTGTTTGAAGATAAAATCACCATAGCGTGTCCATGGTAGTCACGAAAGTAAAGAATATTAATACCAGTGTTATCACTGATTATCTGTTAGTTGTTAAAATGGTAAAATATAGTAGGTATTTAGTAAAACATACTAGTAGCTAAATTATTAATTCGTTTTAAAATAATATAACAAAGCCCGACCCAGTTGGCGCAGTGGACAAGTCTCTGCTCTCTGCGCTGTGGGTCCTGGGTTCAATTCCGGGCAGGAGATAATTTTCCTTCCTAAGGGACATTTGTGCTTCGTTTTGGGATCGTGTGTGATATGTAAATGTTTCGAGCGCCTACGATAAAAGTCTTTGAACTAAGGGTTGTGAGTGTGAGGAGTTTTGTATTTACGAATAAGTGAAATAAAGTTTACAATCATAACAATATTATTAATCTGAAAGTTGTGTGTAAGTGTGTAAAATGTATGTTTTCTCTTCACGCTGTGACGGCTGAACGGATTCAAATGAAATTTGGAATGTACATCTTGTTATTCATTTGATAAGTGCGGGCAAAGTCGCGCAGAACGGCTAGTATAAAATACGTCTAAAAGTTGTATTTCCCACCCAAAACCATCGTAAGGTGACGAGCTTCTAATTCAAGCCATGACTAAGCCACCACAAAGAACATGAATTAGTAAAAAAAAAACATTCGTGTTGTGGTGGAAACAAAAAATAACAAGGCCCGAAGGTACACTTAAACCTTGCCACCCGGCTGGTTTTTTTTATGGAGCAGGTAGAATTTTAGTTCCTGATAATGCTAATACAATCTGTGGAATATCCGGTTTATCTTAATTTGCCACTAGTCGCTCGTCTGCATTTTGCATCATAGAAATTGTTTATCAACTTATGCAATTATAATTATTTATTTATTTTATTTATGCAGTTTTTTTTTCCTGCCACCTAGAGGCGAGTTGCTGAACTAAAGAGACAAGCGTGATATTTCAAAAAAGTCATTAAATGTTCTGCTATTCATCGATAGATGGCAAAACTAAAAAGTATCACCGCTGTGCCGGTCGGAATGGGGGGTGTTAGGTTATTTTCGTTACGGAATTTCTGGATTCGGTCTCCACGCTCAAGGCCCGCGATAGAAGCTATGCAGTAGCTTAAAACTTTTGAGTTTGCTTGCTTATAACTTTTGAAGTGAAAACTTCTTTAGGCGCGTTGATCACTGTTTGGGTGAACAAAAATCATGGAACTCGCGTCATCGTCCCCAAACGCGTATTATACTGGCTACTGGCATCCGTCTCTTTCTACTTCTATACTCTATGTATGTATGTATGTACTTTTCACTTCGGCAATCCCCAAAGACTGCCCCGCATGTTTTTCTCTTAAATATTTTTGTGATTACTGATTTGTTGACTAAGCAGACGATATAACGGATATTATTGTATGTAAGTTTCAATGTTATATATGAGGCCTCTTTTGAGATAGACCCCGGGACAAAATAGATTAAAAAAATCAAATTGATGTCCTACCTAAGAGTTATTTTCCAAAATAGTTTTTTTTTTTAAACAGTTTCGTATAATTATGAGTCCAAACTTATAATATTTTTTTTAAATGTTCACTTATAATTTTAAATATTTCGCTTGTATGGTATAGACGCTAAATGCTTCTGACAGACGGACGAATAAGGTGCTGAACAACCCAAGATAAGCGAGATCTCTAAGTAGAGATCTTGCTTCGCTCGGTCAATTAGAAAAATATTATAAACTTCCTGTCATAGGCTTTTATCTGATGCAAGTGTAGGCGCGAGCGTCGAAGTGGTTAACACTCTTTGAAAATGCTTTTGTGTTTCACAGGAGCATCGTTCGTTGATCGGCAGGAGCACCAAAGCGTGATACCGTCTATATCACTGTGATGCAATTAATTAGCATCCGTTAACTTTTTAAAGATAATACAATAACTTTTTATTAACACCTAAACAGAACGAAAAAAGTTAGTAGCAAAATGGGCGGTCTTATCGCTGCAACTCCAGGATGACTGGCAAAAAATGCTATTCTAGTATTACGTCCTCCTTGTATTGTCTTTTGTGCTAAAGTATTTGATAAATAACCCTAATCAATAAAATATCCCAAACAGCATCACACTAAAAAACGCAAGGGACGCGTTGGAGCGTCGGTGTTTGAAAAAACTGACGTCATTTTAACGGATTTACGCCATAAACTTGAACTTAAAAACAGGTAACTCTTAAAGCAGGTTGTTGCGTTTCCTTCGCTTCCTCATATGGAATGACGGTTTTGTAACCTTGGCGGAGAAATCGCGCTTAGTCATGTTGAAAAGAACGTCTCTGTTGAAAGGTGTAAGGAGTTACTAATAGAAGTCTCTTCGTAGCCATCGAAGTCGTCAAACGCATATATGAGTTTAAAACTTGTCTTTTGCTTTGTAGCTTCTGAACGGAAGGACCGATGTTTATATGTTTTATTAAATAACTAATTGAGCCCAGCGGCTTTGCCCGCTTGATGATGATTATAAAAGTAGCCATATGTGTATGTATAAATAAAGAGTGTACACTACCTACATTCCAAATTTCATTATAATCGGTTAAGTAGGTTCGGAAATACGTGGTAACAAACATTACCACATAAGTCCCAGACCCGCGAGAATTTCGGGATATAAAATAGTCTATGTGTTAATCCATGTGCCAGCTACCTCCATGCCAACTTTCATCAAAATTGGTCTAGCCGTTTTAGCGTGAAGAAGTAACAAACAAACACACTCACAACCTTTTTTTTTTTATTTGTGACAGGCTAGTGTTTGACCACTATCTCACCTGATGGTAAGTGACGATGTGATCGAAGCTGGTAAACACACTAGACCTGGAATACGCAGGCTGGCTCAAGGATAACTGCCGGAACACCGTATTTGGCTTGGCGGCAGACTTTCAACTTGATGGTGGTAAGCTACTTTGGTAGCAAGCCAGGCGAGCAACTCACAAAATGCTCTACCACCTCTCAAATGTCACCTGATTAGCACCACCCGGGGACCACGTGTAGGGAGTCAGACTAAGGGGTATCCTCCTACGGACGTGGGTGACTCAGCCCCCAAAACCTTTCACCTTTATAATATTAGTGTGATTGGATAGCCTTTTCTTTAAGACACCATTTGGACTCATCAAAACCGTTAAAATAAACCAAATAAGTCCAAAGAGTCTGATCACGGGGAGTCTACCAGTAGCCCCTGAATAGTTGCACTCTCTACCTCATGGCTCCATCTAATGATGAACTCTACTTGAGTCTCTACAGAATTCTTTCTAGACTCTACAGAATCTGGACTCGACTGTTTTTGTAAGCCGTTAGGCATCGTGAAAAAGGCTTTGGTACCAAATTTATCCTGATTAATTTACCTTGATTTGTTTTTAAAATGTTGGATTACAAAAATTACAAAAAAAACGTTGTCCTTAGTATATTGCATTTTTAACCGCCTTCAAAAAAATAATGAGGTTCTCAATTCAATTTTTTCTTTTCCAATTCGTTTACATTTTTATGTCTTAACTTAAAATAAGCCTACAACAGCTGTCTTCAAGTGAAATGTTTCATGTTTTATTACAACAGATCATTTTGAGTCATCATAATCCAATGGCTGTGCAATCATCGTGCCGACCTAATCATCCATTTATACAAAACAACCAAGCAAGTGTCCGGGATTCCAATCCCGGACACCTTCCGAAAAAGGCCCACGGCCGCCTTTTTCGACCGTAGTCACGACTACGGTCCATATTTTAGCTGTTTTTGTGAGCCGTTTCGAAAAGTGAAAAAAGCTTTGGAATCTACCAATTTTATCCTGATTAATTTTACTTGAATTGTTTAAAAATCTATCCTATGTTTTTACTTTTGGAACACTTGATCAGATTAAATTAATTAATTAAGTTTCGGTTCACCTAAAAAAACGTCCTGAGGTAACACACATACAATCATAAAAAAATACTGTCGAATTGAAAACCTCGTCTTTATTTTGAAGTCGGTTAAAAGTCTTATAAATCGGTGTTTTGAAATGTTAATTTTCAACCGAGTTCAAAAAAGGAGGGATACAATTTTCTTATTCTTTTTTATGATAGATAACTGACAAACTTACAGTGCCGAATATCAAACATGCATAGAATCTTATCATGACTGAATTAGAGCGTATTTACAATGAAAAATATATGAAAAGACCATGCACAAGCGGCTCGAGTCGTTTTTTGTGATAAATATAACGCATTTGGCGAATCTCAGAGCTTTAGAAATGATAGATCACCAACATTGGCTGTGTATAAATATATACAGAACATCCAATACAATAATTGATAAAAAATACGCGATTGGAACCTTGCTAGATATGACAAAGGCTTACGAAAAAATACAAAACAATATATTATTAATAAAATTATATGGGATCGGAATACGTGGAATTTCACATACATGTTTTAAATCGTACCTGACGAATCGTAAGCAATTGGTTGAAATTGAAAACTATGACCGCGCAACAGGAACCATACATATTGCTAAATCAAAATCCATTCAAATTAAAAATATACCCAAGAGCAATTTTCTTGGATGTATTTCATTCACAATGACCTTTTAAAATTATTGAAAAGTCTTGTGTTTTATTTGCAGACGATATTTCTAAACTAGTATTTTTGTAAACATTAAATAAACTATCATGGTAGCGGTCTCGATGAAAGGTTACAAAAATACCCTGTGTCCCTCTCGCACAGAGCAAATAGTTATAAAAAGGATCCGAGTGGTAGAAAATACGGTCTATCGTAATATTAAAATCTCATTTTTTTTATTTTAATACTGGGCCGATTGCCTATATATCCTAAAACTATACAGCAAAGAACTAAGTTACCTACAAGACATCGAGCTTTTAGGTAACTCAAGTGCTCAAGCCCACTGCCAGTGGGTAGCGTTCCCATCATGCTGGCGGCATTGCCTCTCTGAATTGCATTACTAATACGTTGAGCCAAATAAGTGCCAGCATTTTGACCACGCGTCGCCTCAACTAGGCGCTCTGATAGATTTTTGAAAATAGAATGAGTGCCCGGTCCCCACGGACCTTGTGTCTCAACACCAAACGGCTTAGATATGTAACCACTGCCGAGGTTTCCATATTTTCGCCGTTTGCGCTGCTCTGCCGAAGATGTCGTGACGCCCGCCAACCCCATTCTGTGTTTCAGGAAGTTGTGACGGAGCTTAAGTGTCGAAACAAGTTGCATCCCCCACTAAAGGCCGTCACATCTTCCATGGAATTAAAGTCATGCCGTTGGGTCTTTTACCATCATTTCCTTTCACAATTTTTTAAATCTTATATATCGTATTTATTATTTTAATAGAATCCTCACAAAATATTATTATGTTTTTAAATGCCTTACCTACGTGTGACTAAACAACAAATCGATTGTTGTTTTCATTATAATATAAGGTTTTATAATAATTTTATTAGTATATGGGTGTACATAGTGTACACCCATATACTAATAAAATATGATAAAGGCTACTAATATGATAAAGGCGAAAGTTTGTGATTGTGTTTGATTGTACGTTTATTTTAAAAAAAATCTGATCAACGCATTTCCTTCATATAATTGTCAGATTATAATTTAGGACGACTAGGACATAAAGCTGAACCGTCTGTATAAAAATATAAAAATGTGACAAGGTTTTTTTACATATTCTAAAATCGTTCATGACTTTTGGTCGCGTGACGCGTCCAATCGTCAGTCATTTCAATATGATATTTTTTGGTGTTAACATTCCCTCTAAATATCTGTCACGCTCGAATTACCATTTAATTTTTTATTTTCTATCCCTTTTATGCCCCCCCTCCCCACTAAAAAACCGTCAGATTAATATCTATCGGTTATCAGAAAGACGTAGGGCGTATATACTTCCATTTTAGCATTCCGGCTCCATTAAATAAATATACTATTCGTATATTGCATAGAATTTATAACTCTAGAGCCAATAGTAAGCCATTAGAACACAGTTTCTTTATCTACGTATCAAATAAACGACTTTAGAAACGTGAACATGTTATAACCACACGTTTTTACATTAATATATCAAAACGATTTATGAATAGGAATACGTGTGCCGTCGTGCTTCCATACAACTTACAAGGAATTATGTTACATACATACAATGATGAACGTGTATGAGTCACTGGTTAACTTCTTTACCAGTTTGAACGCTTTGTAAAATACAAAGCGTTCAAACTGAATCAAGGAATACTCTTCAGCACTATATTTACTTCATATCATATTATAATCTATAATTTAAACGCAAGTAAAGCTTAAAAAAACCGACTTCCCGCTATCTTCAGGAACCCTTTATCAGATTAAATACACATTATTGAAGATAACTCAAAAACTACTGGTCAGATTTATATCAAATTTAAATGGGACCCACGGATAACAAAAAATTGTCAAAATCGGTTCACGCAGAAAGATTTATGAGGTAAAACACATTTTAAAAAATACAGTCAAATTGAGAACCTCCTCCTTTATTTCAAATCTGTTAAAAATCATTAAATATTTTTTAATAATTTCCAATAAAAACATTCCTTCAATTATTATTTACATTATAAATTTGTTATCGTATTAAAGTATTTCATTGTTTCGTAATCTTGATAGTTATTTTATTGCGAAGCAAAGTTTATATTAAAAGGTAACCACTGTAGAAAATGTATTAACGCTAATATATACAACGTTACTATAAACTATAATTTTAAAACAATCTAGGACAGAAGAACTAGAACATAAAATGTTCATTCAACATACGTTTTATGAGACGTTATAATACAAACTCAGCGACCGAAACTTCGTTAGTGGTTAAACAAAAAACTAATTGGTTTGTTATTGGTGTGAGTTCTTGATTTATGACTGCGGTTTCTTTAGTAAATTGGAAGCGAAAAGGGCAACCATTGCCCTATTGCCTTAACAATAAAACATGTTATGAAATAGATAAAAACGAGGAAATAAGCTGTTTGTAAACGTAGGGAACTGCTTTAGTATTATAATTGCCTCCGTCTTTGTTCTCTTGGGTGTCTTCAAATCTAAAGTTCTAGAATGTAACTTCTAGGCAAAATTATATTTTTTTTCATTTAATATGTGGTCTCTACAGACCCAGTATCCGTGCCTTTTTTTTAACAATGAAAATTTTTTTTCAAATCAATTCAAATCATTTATTGCTTAGAATGTAGGTATAGGATTACAGAGTTGTTAAGATTAATATAAAAGTCCCTATCTCCTTCAGAGGTGTGCAATATTATCTACCATGTAAAATAAAATTTAAAATATGTAAAATATCGAAATATAATAATAATAATATTATTATTATATTTTGATATTTTACATCTTCGGCCGTATCACTTTGCAATAGGTGAGAATGTGGTCTAATGCTTGTCTATCTAGTATACAAAAATAATGAGAGTTTTTTAATGTATGTAAGAGTATAGTAACCTGTATAGGTATCTCTGTAACGGCTTAACAAATTTTAAAGTAATTTGATAAGTACGTAACTTTTTCGACAACCATAAACTGATTTCCATCTCCACTAGTGCTGGGAATCTGCATCAGATCTTGTCGGTTTCTTATTAATAACCGAAAAGAATACAAATGTCCCTTGGGAATCGAACTTAGACCCCCGGGGCACAGGGGGCCGACCTGCTCACTGAGTCGTTGGAAATAAACAGACAACGGGAATTAGCATGACTTACGCGTTGTCGATGTCTAGATCGACAATTGTTTCGGCTTCATTCGGAGCCTTCTTCAGGATGAGTGCGGGGCGCTCCACTTCGCTCCACTAATCCTGAAGAAGGCTTCCGAATGAAGCCGAAACAATTGTCGATCTAGACATCGACAACGCGTAAGTCATTCAAATTCCCGTTTTAATTGGAACTTTAATTCATACAGACAACGCTTCACTTTTATATATTGTTATGAACTTTGAGTGGTACTTACTCATTTCAGTGTCACAATCCGTGTACTCGTGGTTACAGTCGACGGTGTAGGCGGCGGTGGTGCCGGCCGCCACCAGAAAGGCGCAGCATAGCGCCACGGCGCGTGCGCACATCGTCATCACCTTAGCGCCATCTGTTAATAAATGTGATTCATTAATTATAAACACAACTGCTTTTACACTGTGAGTCCGACACTAATTTCGATGCCTTGTGTCGTGGGTGCCGGAAACATTCACATCACACACAATCACAACCCCAGAAACACAAATTTCCCTTGGGGAGAACTTTTTTTTATGCTAAATAGGCAAGCATTTGACCATTATCTCAACTGATAGAAAGTGATGATGTGGCCGAGGATGTGACATGCTTGCCTGGAAGATACCTATTCACTCTTGATTTGAAGACTCCCAGATTATACCCCTCGGGGAACATTGACGCAAGCAATGAGTTCCACCTTCGCTGTACGGATGATGAACGTAGAAGCATAACGCTTCGAGCGAACTTATGGTGTTTCAACCATAAATGGTAGACGTTTGACAGTTTGTCTGGTTGTTAGATGGTATAATTAACTCATGAATTAACTCGTGTAATTCCTGTCAACTTGTGTTCACATATGTGTGAACCTCTCACCTCTGCTCACCCAACTAAGCTAATGGGCAGTTCTGGACAGTAAATAGCAAGTATCATACTTAAAAAGTATTCAAGTATAGCAAGTATCATATTTACAAAGAATCCAACGACCCAAGCATCAAGTTAAATACCAGTAAATTGATATTTCATTGTTACAATAAAACAATGATTGTCCTTGTTCAATGGGACCGCTTAACAATGCCAGGTCTTATTTACCAGAATTCTAATAACATTTCTATCAAGGTATTTAACAACAGTAACTTTAATTGGAGTTAATTGTCACTAATGAATGACGTGTGTATTTTATTTTTATAAAATAACTGCTTTTATTCAATCTATCAAACATTTGACTACTATATCACCTGCTGGAAAGTGAAAATGTAGCCGAAGTTGTAATATTAAAACTTAAATATGATGCGACTGAATTCTCCCTTAGCTATGTTTGATGAAAATTGTAGAAAACGTTTTGCAGATAGTTCATCGAAATATTCACAAAAATCTATTAAGCCACTATTAATAAAAAGATATTATATATAACTGCTACGAATAGATGATACGAATATTATGAAGATACGAATATTTAACTACAAACTAGTAAGTATAGTCATTAATCCCGCGCGCGTCACATCTAACTTATTGTCATGTGATATATATATATATTGTGATGTATCCGTGGACATTTTGCGAATTTGACGGTTTGCGAACGGGACGTACTGCGATTGGGAACGTTTGAGAATGGGACGTTCTGAGAATGGGACGATCGTGAGCGTGATCAATTGCAAATGAGATGTTCTGCGAGTAAACCTTAGTAACAGAATCTCTGGGCCATCAAGATACAGGCCTTGCCTATTTTGGGGCCCGCAGTAACCAAACTAAATAACTGTAACTATGTTATACCGAATGTATGACACATTTTAATGTAATATTTACGTATGATGTGTGACAATGGCCTCGATTCTGATGTACACTCACTAAATTAAATGTAAACTATCCCTTTCTCTTACAAATTAGAAACACAAGAGAGAGATAGCATACATTTTAGTGCTGTCAAGCTAGTTTATCGATTAAAATATTAACAGCAGAAGCAGGAAGGCGCGTGTTTTTAGTCAACACCAATTACATACTCGTCTTAGCTTGCATATAGACATCTAAGTTCTGACTAACTTGACAGCACTAAAAATGCTATCTCTGTCTTGTGTTTCTATTTTGTAAGAGACAGGGATAGTTTAAATTTAATTTAGTGAGTGTACATCAGAATCGAGGCAATTGGCCTCGATTCTGATGTACACTCACTAAATATGTATTTTTGTTAAATATTCTACGGGGTAAATTGACCCAATATACTTCCACAACGTTTAACATTTTACCATTGACCACAAATCTAGCATTAGCTCATTTAGGCAAATGAACCTTTGTCCGTTACGCCCACAAGTGACTCACGCGATCGGAGCCTACGCAACAATGATTATAAAACGGCAATGCAGACGGCAATGCCCCGGGTATTGAAATCAGTTGTTCCTTTCGTACAAGGTCGCGTACTCTCACAATGGTTACGGTGGATCTTGACCTAGAAAAGGATTATTACATAACAATCACGTAGTTATGATCCGATTTGTACTTTTGAGAAGACTTTCATCTTTCTAAATATACCTACTACTTGTTCGCGCCGAACTGAGATCTTGCGCCTACATTTTGCTTTATAGAGAAAAGCTTTTGATGTTAATTGCTTATAACTAGACATCGGATTATATGCACTATCAAAATGCCAAAATATGCACTAATAAAGGGTGAAATATGCACAAAATATGCAATCAAAAGACGATTTATAATAAGAATTTGACATTTATTTTAATTATTATTACTTATAGTTATAATTTACTTATTTTTTAACAACACCGCATTTAATTTGCCACACACTTTTTGCGTTATTGAACTAGGAAGAGCGTTACTCTGTTCAATATTTTTTTCTAATATTTCCAAGGACTTGCACAGAGGACGGTTTTAAGTTTCCAGTTTTTCAATTGCATCGGGTATATTGCTGAAATGTGTTACAACAAGAGCAATATTTTCGCATATAATCCGATGTCTACTTATAACTTTTTTCTTTACGATAATTGTTTGGTTACTGTATCTGTTGTTCAAGTACAGGATATAATGGACATAATACGTAAGTTTCAGCTTTAAATATGAAGGCGATTTTGAGAAAGACCCCCGGACAAAATAGGTCAAAAAGCAGTGAATTTAGTGGCCTATCAAATTATTATTTTTCAATATAGATTTTTTTTTAAACCGGTTACGTACTAAGTTTTTTTTAATACCTATACGGGCAGGTAGAAGAATAAAAAATATTTTGCACCCCGCTTCCGTGTATGGGTTGGACCTTTATTTTCATTTATATCACTTTAACTGCCATTTCTGGCTTTGGGCCACCGCTTTGAGAATTTGAAGTTATACGCTTGCATAGGTTAGACGCTTGATGCCTCTGACAGACCGACGGATGTACAAAGTGCTGAACCATCCGAGTCAAGGAGAGAGTCAGAATGTAAAGAGAACTGGAGAGCTAATGATGTTGAGTTTGAGAATTTTAAGTTATACGCTTGCATAGGTTAGACGCTTGATGCCTCTGACAGACCGACGGACGTACAAAGTGCTGAACCATCCGAGTCAAGGAGAGAGTGAGAATGTAAAGAGAACTGGAGAGCTTATGATGTTGATTCAAACAAAAGGCGTGGTAAATAAGAGGTACCAGTAGATGTGCTATTATATAGATTCAGGATAAATAACAAACGGTAAACCATCTTAAGTTAATTCTAGTTTTTTCCCCAACGTAACTGTACGCTGTCCGTACAGACAAACAAATTGCGGTTTATTTCGACGCCCCTAATTATGGCAGGTGTTCGGCATTTTTGACTTTGATGATGTATGCTACTGCGTAAACGTATACCTGTACATTTACGTGGATGATAAAATGGAACGCGCTTATTCGGGAACTGCCCGTTGGCTTAGTGGAGTCGCCTTCTAAGCACCCCCGGGTTCGATTCCCAGTGGGAACACAGTTTTCTCCCCAAGGAAAATTTGAGTTTATGGTTCTGGGTGTGATTGTGTGGGTGAAGTGAAATTACCTATTTTAATTAGTTTAATCATATTAGCTATCCTTGAGATACTTTTCTAGGACTAGGGTGTTTACCACCCTCAACCATGTCATAAGATAATGGTGAAGCTAGTCCCGCCATAAAAAATAAAAGTGGAATTATATTACGACAAGCGTGAGTTTGTAATATAATAGGTTTTAAACTCATATAACTCTCTTTTTCATTGTCAAGTTGGTAAAGAAATACAAAATCCTTTTTTTTTTTTTTATTTAATTCGCTACAAAGTATTAGAAAATCAGACAGACATCATAATAATATACGTCATACTTTTAACACCCTCTTTTTGAATCGAGATTTAGGTAGCCCGTCCACTGGAGCGGGGCGGGGAAGCGGAGCGGAGCGAGGTAGTAATGCGGAGCGGAGTTGCGAACTGTGTTTGTCCATTGACGCAAAGCGAGGAAGCAGAGCGGAGGGAGGGAGAAATGCTGAGCGAGGGAGTAATGCGGAGCGGAGTTGCGAACTGTATTTGTCCATTGACGCGGAGCGGAGGGAGGAAGTAATGCGTAGCGAGGGAGTAATGCGGAGCGAAGTTGCGAACTATGTTTGTTCATTGACGCGGAGCGAAGAAGCGGAGCAGAGGGAGGGAGTATGCGGGGCAGGGTTGGATACTGTGAGGATATAGGCTGTTCACACTGGCGAGTGGGGCTACGAGCCCTGCTGCCCCGCTCCACTTCCCCTAATTTTACATTGTGATTGCAAATCCATGTCCAATAAAGTGGAGCAGAACGGAGCTTAAATTATATTGGTTAAAATTGGCTCAGCTCCTTTTCATTCCGTGGACGGGCAGCCTTAAAAAGTGACATAAAACCGGAAACAGTCAATTTGAATTAACAAGTTAATTCGAAACCCAAAGCTTCGAATTTTAGGTTAATCAGTCTAAATAATATTAGATTACGCTCCGGGAAACCTTTCAACTCTAAGCATGTAATGTAAGCACAACATCGACCACATAGCTACTTACCAATTAAGCCAAGATTACGTCATATACCTAGTGATATAAGTTAACACGTCTAAAATTGTATATTCATTGAACAGCCCGTTGGCTTAGGTGGGCATCTGCTTTCTAAGAAGGGGTATCGGGTTCGATTCCCAGTGGGAACACAAATTTATATTTACGTTCTAGGTGTGATTGTGTGTGTCATGTGCCTGATAGGAAAGCATTTGATCACAATCTTACCGGATGAAAAGTGATGATGCGTCCAGATTATACCGTTCAAGGAACAAAAACGAGGGAAAGGAGTCCCATTCCTTCGCAGTGCGGATGATAAAACGTAGAAGCGAAATGCGTCGAGTGAACTGGAGGTATGTCAACCATTTATGGATGACGTTTGACAGTTTGTCTTGCTGTTTGATGGTAAAACGGGCATGGGAGAACTCGTGTAATGCCTGCGCACACTCTCCAAAATTTAAACGGTAGAATACCGATAGGCTTGCGACCACACGTCGGTGACCAAAACTGCAATTTGGACTAGACTTGCTATCATCGACAATGAGTCTTTTTGCTTGCCGATCTATGGACTCAAGAGCTTCAAGCCAGTACTTAGCGGATCGATCCCAGAGGTAACCGCAGTACCAACACTATACACGATCGGACTTAGTCTTGAAATAAATTAAGAAGCTGCCCCGGGAACTTAGAGAGCTTAAGTGTTTTGCTGCGATTGTGAAACGTTGTTTTTCTTTCAACAAAAAATTCGCCACCTACCTACAAATCAAGTTATCTCCATATCGGCTTTCAAAATTAGTACCCGAGTTAACTTAAAAAAAAACAATGTAGCTAAGTAAGCATTGCTTAAGGCTATTCATTTGATTTTATCAGGTGTTAAGTGGTAAAGATAATGGTGTGAAGTAAAAGCAAATTCAAAGTGTTTTGTTTTATGTAATTGAAAAACGAGACGTGCTAGTCGTTCGCCTGATGGTAAACTTTGCGTTTGTCCATTACATTTCACTCCCACCCAAATTTTGAACTTATGTAGGTCAAAATCCTGCGCAGCAAAGAACTGTGCTCGTCACTTTCGATATATTACAATACAAAACACTTTATTGCACCAAATAAAATTACTTAAAGAACAATCCTATAATTTATATCTAAGTACAATGGGCGGACTTATCGCTAAAAGCGATCTCTTCCAGTCAACCTTTTGATGGAAAAAGAGAAAAACAATATATAAGAACGTAGGTCGGTGTTGTGATTAACTAAATATAGTTATAATAATATTATATCCATACATATAACATATAAATAAGTAATACAATAACATAACATACTTAAAAACAATTCTGAATAAATAATATTAGTATATATTGTCTTTATGCCCTGTAATTACACTAGAAACATTAATGTTTCAATTTGTTTTTTTTTATTTGATGATAAAATAAAATAAATACGTGTATTTAGTTATAGCACCCGAACGACCGAGCTTTGCTCGGCTGAAAACACGGATAAAACGACGTTTTCTAAAATTAATACCTAGCTAGATCGATTTATCGCCCCAGAAACCCCCTGCATACATTTCATGAAAATCGTTGGAGCCGTTTCCGAGATCCTGATTATATATATATATATATATATATATATATATATAATAATTGCTCGTTTAAAGGTATTATATAGTTTTCAGTTTTATATAGTTATTTTGTTAGTTTATTTCGTTAGAAAATATTTTTAAGGCATACAATATCTTAGAATTAGTTCTAAGACATTTATTCTATATTATAGATTATTAGATATTTCTATACTATAGATATTTAGTCTTAGCCCTGAACTGAGACCTAATTTAGAGACAACAGTTAGCCTAATAGTGAAATACTTTTAACAGAAACATAAACGCTCTCACACTCACAGCCCTAAACTAAGATCAATTACTTTTGTCGTGGTTGCTGGAAACATTCACATCAGTCACACCTTACATCACTTAAAATAATTAAAAAAACTTAAATTAAAATATTACTATTGTCGGTCTTATCGCTAGAAGCGATCTTTTCCATACAACCTTTGGATTTGAAGATTTTTAATAATTCGGTGAAACGGGGGTGTAAATACAAGTTTATGAGAAAATAAAAATATATAATACGGTATATACATGTATATATATATATATATATATATATATATATATATATCTAAATACTTAAACAAAATAAATAATATAAGGCAATAATAACAACATATTATAATGAAGTAAAGATATAAAGTTATTGGGAGAGAAAGATTTTTTAACTAAAGTTATATATATACATAGAAGATTTGATTTCAGACCGACATGCGACAGATAGACAACGGGTGACAAATGACAAAATGTAACTCACTTATCCACAACAAGCAAAAACAAACAACAAACAAACGCATTCACACTCACAGCCACACACTAAGTTCAAAGACTTGTATCGTAGTTGCCGGAAACATTCACATCACACACACATTACACCCAGAACCAGAAGCACAAATATCCCTTGGGAAGGAATTTGTGCTCCTGCCGGAAACCGAATCCAGGACCCACGGCGCAGAGGGCGGACAACTGTCCACTGCGCCAACTGGGTGGCCAACAATCATTCACTAGTGGACTAGTATAAAAACCGTTAGAAACTTGAGGCCTTACTTTGGGATCTATGACTCGTAAAATACTTTCTTTCACCTTAATAGTATATTTATGAATGATGATGACTAGCTGTGCTTCGCCAGTATTGATGATGATGGTCATTACTCATTAATGAGGGTAAAAAGTACCCAATAACTTTTTTATGATGTACTAAAAAAATTTTAGCGCCTGGTTCAGGCGACGCGTGATCAAAAAGTTAAACAAACAATCGCATTCACACTCACAGCCCCACACTAAGTTAAAAGACTTGTATCGTGAGTGCCAGAAACATTCACACCACACACACATTATATCCAGATCCAGAAGCACAAATATCCCTTGGGAAGGAATTTGTGCTCCTGCCGGTAATCGAACCCAGAACCCACGGCGTAGAGGGCGGACACCGGTCCACTGCGCCAACAGGGTCGTCAAAAAAAGTTGTTAAAAAACATCACGCGACGACCCCAAAGCCGAGCGATTTGCTCGTCTCCTCTCTCAATTAGACATTGATACCTTTGGATTTACATAACAGTATATCTATATATCGTCGTATACTAACGTAATCAAATAAACTGCAAAGCGTTGAAGTAACAAATAAGATTGATTTGGAAACATCCAATCCCACACTGCACCGTGGGATCGCGTTGCACAACGTTGTTGCGTGAGCGCATCATTTGGTCTAGTACTCGTTGAGACCTAGATTCCCAGTGCATTTAGCTGCTGTAACAGGTTTAGATAGATAGATAGTCTTTATAGACCACCTTAATTGTGACAAAACAGAACAGAAAATAATGACTTACAATATAATATATTTGAGAATAATGGAATGAGAACCTTTTCTGAAGTCGGTTGAAAAATCCTACTAATATTATAAATGCGAAAGTTCGTGTGTGTGTGTGTGTGTGTGTGTGTGAATGTTTGTAACCACGTATCTACGTAACGAATAAAACGATTGTGATGAAATTGAGAATTTATATAGTTTAGGTTCCGGAATACTACTTAGGCTACTTTTTAACTTAATTACCGCGGGCGAAGCCGCGGGGCACGGTTAGTAAAATCATAAAAATCGGTAAAGATACCAAAGATACTAAGTAAAATAGCCCGGATAAAGAAGTAAGTTGAATTAAGAAGCTCCTTCTTTTTAGAAGTCATTAAAAATGTTGAATGTCTTCGCATGCTAGCCCCTGATAGATAGATAGATAGATAGATAAACTCTTTATTGAACACCATATTTATGACAAAACAGAATAGGAAATAATGACTTACAAAACAAGTGTAACAATAGGCGGTCTTATCGCTAAAAGCGATCTCTTCCAGACAACCTTTGGATGGAGAGGAATTACGCAACAAAGTTGGACGTCGTGTTTTAACATAACAAAAACTCAGAGGTGCAAAATTTGAAAAAAAAAAAAAAAAAAATATACCTACTTTATTATGATTGCCCCTGATTATTTATGAGTCGATTTTAATGCAAGTTATCTGTATAGGAAGCAAGATTGATCAACAATATCGTTAGACCTAGTTTACACGTTAGAAATCTATACAATAATGATAGCGACCTGATTTTCTCATAACTTCTCATCGTCACTCGACTTCCACTCCACTTCGACGACCCAGTTGGCGCAGTGGACAGGTGTCCGCCCTCTGCACCGTGGGTCCTGGGTTCGATTCCTGGCAGGAGCACAAATTCCTTCCCAAGGGATATTTGTGCTCCTAGTTCTGGGTGTAATGTGTGTGTGATGTGAATGTTTCCGGCACCCGCGATACATGTCTTTGAACTTGGTGTGGGGCTGTGAGTGTGAATGCGTTTGTATTGTATTGTTGTATTGTCACTTCTTTGTATGTAGTGTCGTTTATGTGAGCTTATCTAAGTACATAACACAGAGCAAGGAACTCGCTCGCGCTGCAAGTGAGTTTTTTTACAAATTTAGGTTGCTCAAGCCCACTGCCAATGGGGTAGCGTTCCCATCATGCTGGTGGCATTGCCTCTCTGAATTTAGATGATAATTATGCTTAAATTTTGATTCTAAATATGACGAAAACTAACGAAATCATACTTATCTTACTACTATTATAATTATATCACCTCCACTGACCTCAATTGGTACCACAATCTCTGGCCATCCAAAGGTTATCAGGAAATCGCTGCAGGCGATAAGACCACTTATTGTGCTGCCTTAAAGTGATAATTTTGTAGTTATAAGTTTGTATATTTTTTTGGTGTACAATAAATAATGTTGTATTGTATTGTTGTAATTATAAAGCTTCATATTTTATTTTATATTATAAAAGTTTGTGTGTGTGGGTGTGTGTGAATGTTTTTTACTACGTATCTCCGTAACGAATTAACCAATTTTTATGAAATTTGGAATGTACATAGCTTATACCTAGCATTAACACATACTACTTTTTAGCTTGATTAACGCGAGCAAAGTCACGGGGCAAGGCTAGTAGTAATATTTTTTCAGTCAAATTAGGACCCTCTTCCGTTTCGGAAGCCGGTTTAAATGAAATATAATTATTGATCTGTGTAAATTAATTGATCAAATCTAATAACATTTTTATTAAGTATCTATCAAGAAACCATGGGAACTATAAACAATGTCAACCATTTACAGTTACCAAGCACATAGTTTATCTGGCATTTAGAAAGGAAAAACTGCCGTTCTTAGAATTGTATAACTTACTAGCCGTGATCTGCGGCTTCGCCCGCAATTATCGAGCTAAAAAGTAGCTTATGTTTTAATCCTAAGTATAAGCTATGCATATTCCAAATTTTATCCAAATCCGTTCAGCCGTTAAAGCCTGAAGAGGGAAGAAACATACTTACACACTTACACACTTGCATACTTACACACTTACACGCAAACTTTTAGATTTATAATATTAGTAGGATAAGTCTGTCTTTTTATCAAACAAATACAATTCTTTAGAACTGAACAATGCTATCGTTTAGTTTGTAAATATATTAATTAACTACTTATACAGGGTGAATTGTAAAATACCACAAACCTCTTGGGGTATCATTCCAACCATTGAGACCAACGTCTTTACAACGGCTTGACCAATTTTGATGAAATTTAGAATGGAGGTAGTGCGCACCCTGGATTAACAATAGGCTTCTTTTTATCCTAGCCCCGCGGGTCCGGGACGTCCGGACCCGCGGGGGGCGCAACCAGTAGTAAAATGTAGTTGATATCTTTCCTAGCATTATATAACTGTGTATTATTATTATTATTTATTTAATACTTTATTGCACTGTAAAAAGTGTACAATAGGAGGACTTAATGCTAAAAGCATTCTCTACCAGTCATCCAGTGCAGCGGTGGAAAATGAAATAACATGAGGCGTGCATCAATCAGGAATAAAGAAAATATATGTAAATGAAATTTATATCGAATTGTAATGTACATAAATATAAAATACTTAAGATTATACATACTATCTAAAAAAATAAATAACACTAGCCGTGCCCCGCGGCTTCGCCCGCTATTATCAAGTTAAAAAGTAGCCTATGTGTTAATCCTAGGTATAATCTATGTACATTCCAAATTTCATCCAAATCCGATCAGCCGTTAAAGCGTGAAGAGAGAACAAACATACTTACACATTTACACACTTACACACAAACTTTCGGATTTATAATATTAGTAGGATAAATATCTAAAATATATAAAATAATATAAGAAAATATCTAAAAATATATAACATAAATATGTTTATAAATATATAATAATAACTGTGCTCAGAGAAGGTTGTCAACATCATAAGGCTTTAGTAATCATTTTAAGATAATGTGATAATCTTTCTAATACTCCATCTGTATAACTGTGTATGACCTAATACTCCACCTGTTACTAACGTAGATCCAAATCTAGGTTAAGTGATATAATAGCAACAACCTTGCAAGGCCATCGACTCAGTAGGACCAAGTAATAATTACCTATTACAAGCGGATACCACAGCACAATACATAAGTGACTGCTAACGCGACCCTATCTTGGCCCGCCTCGGCGAGGGACTGCTCACGGGGGGGTTTTAAGGGTTCAAGCCCCACATAAGTGTAAGGCATTTTCCCCCCCTACAAAAGAAAGCACAATACATAATAGTTTAAGTGAACTGCGCGTTGGCTTCTAAGCAGTATCGGGATCGATTCCCGGTGAAAGAAGTTTTCTCCCCAAAGAAAATTTGTGTCCGGCGGGAATCGAACCTTACACCCCTCCCCCCCTGCTGTGTTTCTTCTGCGAGTTATTCTCAGCAAGCCCTTTCATTTAATACCCAAATTGTAGGAGTGCATTAAAAATTGTGTTCCGCCATGTTGGATTTAGAATGACGTCACACAGCCTACCATTGTCATCCAAACTAAACGTGTAAACAAAATTTCTGCTCAATCGGTTAAAGATAACTGATTAAAATTCAGTTGTAAGATTGCACCCGGACAAACATTGTAAAAAAAGCTTGTAAAAAAGACGTAAATGACAAAAATGCAGATACGTCTTTTTTCCTTATGACGGCAGTATAAGTTAGACATGTGACCAAGTTACACACATAACCAGTTTTTCAAGTTAAAGGTGCTCAAAGCTAAGTAGATATTAGATGTTTTACTAATTACCTTTAAATGATGCTGTGTGCGTGCCCGTAATTATCAAGTAGAAGGTTACTGTTACTTTTTTATTTTAAACCTTTTACACTCACAGCCCAGTACTAAGTTTGAAGAATCGTGTCGTGGGTGCCGGAAACATTCACATCAAGCACATGCAGAACAAGAAATTAATTTTCTTTGGGGAGAGATCTTGTTTTCCGACACAAGTAACACACATAAAAAATACAGTCGAATTGAGGTACATTTTCTGAAGACGGTTAAAAATTTAAAAAATACCATAACTTTTATACTCACCATGGCCTCATTTTATACAACCATGTGTGGCTTACTGGTAAAGCAAAATTATTACACCACAATTTTATTTTTAAAGCATTAAAAAAATAACATGTCAAGATTTTTTTATGCTAAATAGGCAAGCATTTGGCCACTATCTTACCAGATGGAAAGTGATGATGCGGCCAAAGATGTGACATATTTGCCTAGAAGATACCCATTCACCCTTGACTTGAAGACTCCCAGATTATACTCCTCGGGGAACAATGACAAATAAATAGTAAATAAGATCATAGTAACAAATAAATAACAAACAGTAAAACTAAATATCTAATATTGCCAACGAAGGCGAATTATATGTATTATTTTAATTTTAATATACAAGACAGGCAAGCATTTGACCACTACCTCACCTGAAGGAAAGTGAAGATGCGGCCGAAGATGTTACATGCTTGCCTAGAAGATACCTATTCACTCTAGATTTATTTATTTTATACTAGCCGTGCCCCGCGACTTAGCCCGCTATTATCAAGTTAAAAAGTAGCCTATGTGTTAATCCTAGGTATAATCTATGTACATTCCAAATTTCATCCAAATCCGTTGAGCCGTAAAGCGTGAAGAGGGAACAAACATACTTACACACTTACACACAAACTTTCGGATTTATAATATTAGTAGGATAGGATAGTAGGATTCACATTTGAGTTGTGTTCTATTTTCGTGGAGCGGCACCCATAAGGCCATCGTTACCTGTTTGAGGAACCAATGGACGTTCAAAATTTATAATTTGGCCTCGATTCTGATGTACACTCACTAAATTAAATTTAAACTATCCCTGTCTCTTACAAAATAGAAACACAAGACAGAGATAGCATACATTTTAGAGCTGTCAAGCTAGTTTATCATTTAAAATATTAACAGCAGAAAGGTACGTATTTTTAGTCAACACCAATAACATACTCGACTAAGCTTGCATAGTCATCTAAATTCTGACTAACTTGACAGCACAGCAGTATGCTATCTCTGTCTTGTGTTCCTATTTTGTAAAAGACAGGAATAGTTTAAATTTAATTAAGTGTGTGACATCAGAATCGAGGCCATATCTACCTAATTTGTGTAAAGCGTAAGTACTTAGTTAGCAATTAAACAAAGAATTTGTGTTGCCTACAGTCGCCTTGGTCGTAAATATAATTGCTAGCTGTTTAGGTAATGTGTTGCCATTGGTACACACTTAATGTGGCTAGATTCTTTACAGGGTTGCCATTTTTGTTATATTACTTATTTATGTATGTTCATATTGTATTTATGCCATTGTATAAGTAATGGTATTTATTAAGTTATTTAGGTATTCTACACACCCATTTATTATACCCCGTCTATTACATTCTATAGTTCTGTCCATCCGAAGGTTGCCTGGTAGAGATCGCTATTAGTGATGAGGCCGTTGTGATATTTTACGTATAAGCTTGTTTGTTACCTTTGTTTTATCTCATGTTATAAAGTGGATCAATAAAGTATTATCTATCTATCTATTAATATATGTGGGTTGTCTGGAAGAGATCGCTTTGAGAAATGAAATACCTCTTTGTTCACATCTTAAAATTAGGTGCGAGTTCGCGTTCTAAGCAGCCATGCAGTATCGGGTTTGATTCCTGGTGGGACCAAGTGTTTTTCTCTATGGAAATTTGTGTCCCTTGTTCGGGTGTGAGATTTTAATGTTTCCGGCACTCACGACACAAGTCATTCAACGTATTGTGGGGCTGTGAGTGTGAAAGCATTTATGATGTCTTATAAAGTTTAGTCATTGGGTGTTCAAGGCTTTCTATAGTAATATTGTTTTGTATGTGATAAGGTATTTGACCACTTTCGCATCTATTGGTACTAACTGATATTGCTATGTCAAGCCTGGAATGAGAACAAGGCGTCAAGGATAGCTGACGAAACACCGTTTTGTGCTTGACAATTCATATTAATAGAATATCGTATCATATAGTTTTTGCACTCACAGCCCCACATGCTTCATCTTCGGCCGCATCGTCACTTTCCACCAGGTGAGATAGCGGCCAAATACTTACCTATCTGTCATAAAAAACAAAGTTCAATAACTTTTATCGTGGGTGGCGGAAACATTCACATCACGCACACAATCACAACCAGAACCAGAAACATTTTAACTTGGGAAAAAACTTATGTCCCCCGGGAATCGAACCCGAACCTGCTTAGAATGCGAACTAAACGCAACTAAGTGAACGGGTAATTCTAAACCTGACCTGTGATTCTAAGCTGACCTGTGAGATAGGTTCACAGCCTCTTTCGTCAGAGAATAATGATATTATTATGACCACCACATCAACATTCAAGACAATAATTGTTTCGGTAGCCCTACACAACACTGTTCCCACGTAGAAACAATAAGTAGTTAGCTGGTGTGCTCTCCGCGGGTTTTCTCGCCCAATCTGTCACAGATGTTTCGTAACGCATTGTGTACACAAATGCATGTATTGTTCGAATGTAACAACATTGATAGGTATGCCTACTGTACTCGTAGAGGTTAGGTAATAGATAACATTGTTGGAAAAACGGTACTTTAAACATTTTCATACTCACAGACCCACACTAAGTTCGATGAAGTCATCGACCCACCACACAAGTGTGTGGTGGGTGCCGGAAACCTTCACATCATACACACAATCACGACCAGAACCAGAACCACAAAGTTTCTTTGTGGAGAAAACTTGTGTTCCTGTTGGGAATCGAACCCGATACCCCCCTGCTTAGAAGGCGAACGCTCACCCAACTTAGCCAACGGGCAGTTTAACTTTAAACTGGATATCTCGACTGCGCGAATCAAAGGAGTTGAATTAGGAGAAGAATGTGTTTATCAGCCTATGTATGTATATTTGCTTTAAAGTTGGTTAGCAACTATTCTCCCTTAAATTTTCAATATTTATAATAAATCTGTGAGAAAGTTCTAATTTAATTGCTTAAATGTTCTCAATAACGAAAAAAAATTTATAAAAAAGTAAGTGTGCGTTTATCTTCTAAGGGGGTATCGGGTTCGATTCCCGATGGGAACACAAATTATCTCCCCGCGGATGTGAATGTTTCCGTAACCCACAACAAAGTCTTTGTCAAAAATAGTACAAATTCACTTTATAAATTAACACTACTTATAAATACAATTTTATCTTGTATGCATCCTTCCCCTATTCCACTAAACGGGAACTCTTTCTAGAAGAAGAGTTAGAAAGAAGAATGGATTCTTCTTTTACTCAAAAAAATGAATGGGAATAATATTTAATAGTTTCACAATTTGCTTAAAGTGTTTTAGCGTGTTATTATAGAACATTTAGGTAGAATCAGGCGTTCAACAATAATTATTTTCGAACAAAATGTGTTTACCCATTGAACTGCGACTTTCTTATAATATGGACGGGTTCACCCCACAACACGAGTTCATATAGCAACAACCGTATAAAAACATAAGACTACTTACAAAGTTGCCTGGTGGGCTGTCAAAATCAAGATTCCTATCAGATAGTGGACTCAGTGGACCAGTTCCACATGTTTGCGGAATCATCCCATCTGTTCTGGTTTTTTTATTAGGTATTAATATCATACCGGTTTTAAGTTATTCAAATATACAACCCAGGTTAAATATTTTTATGAATGTGTATGATTGTCATGAGAACTTGATCCATATAATCTCTATAGTCAACTTATTTGATTTTTGACTCATGTTCACAAAAATAATAATTAAACGCAAGCAAAGCTTAAAAAACCGACTTCACCGCTTTATCTTCAGAATCTTGATCAGATTTAATGTATTAAACACGCTTTATTGACAATAACTCAAAAACCAGATCTTGATCAATTTCAATGGGACCACATGAAAAGCACCAGCTTTCAAATAAAAAAATAATCATCAAAATTGGCACACAACGAAAGAAGTTATGAGGTAACTTTTGAAGTCGGTCAAAAACGAGAACATCGTCAATGTAGTCCACAGAATACGACGATATTTCAAGAACTACTGATCAGATCTTGATCAAATTTAAATGGGACCAATTGGAGAGCAATATCTTTTAAACTAAAAAAAATTGGTTCATGTGGAAAGAAGTTTTAGGTAACATATATAAAAAAAAACAATCGACTTGAGTACCTCCTCCTTAAGTTATTAAAATGGCCTAGAATTGATTTTTAGTCAAAGATTGGAGCGCTGAGAACCGTTTAGGGAAGCCTTCATTTGTCTCGTAGTTTTGGTTCATCCATAACACTTAAGTCAAGGTACAGATGAGTGCTACTCGTCTAGTGACAGATTTGATATTCGAGTACTGATTGTACTTAATTAAAGCGTTAATTGAAACAAGTTTTAAAACTAATACGGCCCTAAGTGATAAGACGTTTTAATGGAATTTCAATCATCATAAAAACAAGAAGTTGATGGGATGATCTAATTGTTTTACCAACAGCATGACATCAGATGTGGTCAGACTGTATAGTGCCTAAATATACACTAATGGCGCAGATAGTGCATTCTGCAGCTGCTAAATTACTTCTAGATTGTTCGTTCAGATTGTTTTCGTTATATATTCTATAGTTCTAAGTGAAAACGTTATATAATAAGAAAAAATGCTGCATGTGTATTTTGCTACACCCTTTTATACAGGGTACATGTCATTAGCTTACGTCCAAGTATGTAAATAACTATTGTTCATGTGTGCATTATTAAATAAATAAATAAATATATATAATACATAATTTTAATTATTATGGAAAATATAGCATTCAGAAGAAAGTGGTATAACCAATATTTAACATCATCTCTTTCCATCAGGTGAGATAGTGGTCAAAAGCTTGCCTATTCCGCATAGAAAAAAACTAAATAAGCTAAGGTTTAGAATAGGAAACAGGGTTTTTTATGGATATGTAAGCATTTAGCCTGACAACTTTCATTTTCAAATAACCCTGTATTATTTATGTGTTCACAACTGTGAAAGTTCCAAAAACAGTAAGACGGATGTTTTGATTGAGTCGTTCGTTGTTGAGGACTTTCGCTTGATTAATAAACACTAATTAAATATTTATTGGTTTTTTAAATGGAAACGTTTAATTAAATACAACTTTATTATGTTGTGTTGCACAAAGTGTATAAAACTTTTCATTGGATTTTTTAATTTTATGTTTTGCAAACTTTGTCCATTAAGCCAGTGTCAAGTAATAAAATATTTCAAGTATATGCATTAATTACATTAATTTTGTAAAAGACGATAATCAAGTCATGTCATATTAAAGTGGTAGAAACTTTACAAGAACTTCAATTGGTGTTTTGGAGCGAAAGCGAAAATCACGTTTTTCAACCTTGTATCATTTGCCTACACTTATGCACGCTTACTAGGTATTAACGGTTAATAATCCACCATTATTACACATGAACACTCGAAGAATCACAGGTTTTGGAAAATTATACAAAATCAACAACGCCATTTTTTCGTATAAGAGTATAGGTGCAAAAGTTTCTCTTCGCAAACACATTTAAATAAATAACAATTATAGCTTCGACGCAAAGAGAACAAGAAAAAAGATTTTCAAATCTAAGCCGTCGAGGTCTTTCAAATAGTCGAGGTACATACAAAAAATAAAATGGTGACGAGATGTGAACCTCTTTTTTGAAAATTGTTATAACTCTCCTATATTGTATACTAGCCGTGCCCTGCGGCTTCGCCCGCTATTATTAAGCTAAAAAGTAGCCTATGTGTTAATCCTAGGTATAATCTATGTACGTTCCAAATTTCATCCAAATCCGTTCAGCCGTTAAAGCGTGAAGAGGGAACAAACATACTTACACACTTACACACAAACTTTCGGATTTATAATATTAAGTAGGATACTAGGTAAAACGGAGTGACTCCATTATCTTTGTACTTAGGTATACAATCTAGAGTGAAGATGTACACCTAGCTAACATATAAATGTGTCTTTGTGTTCATAAAATACAGGATTAGAGGTCGCCGAACCCGAAAGTTATTTAAGAAGGCATTTGTAAGTTTGTGATGAATTATAACCTTTAAAATGATTTAAACAGAGGCTTATCACAGCATTGTAATGTAATTGCTACTCATTATTCATCGCAAAAGATTCGTGTGGCATAGGACACGTCCTCCTAAGGATACCCCTTAAGTCTGACTCCCTACACGTGGTCCCCGGGTGGTGCTAATCAGGTGACATTTGAGAGGTGGTAGAGCATTTTGTGAGTTGCTCGCCTGGCTTGCTACCAAAGTAGCTTACCACCATCAAGTTGAAAGTCTGCCGCCAAGCCAAATACGGTGTTCCGGCAGTTATCCTTGAGAGCCTGCGTATTCCAGGTCTAGTGTGTTTACCAGCTTCGATCACATCGTCACTTACCATCAGGTGAGATAGTGGTCAAACACTAGCCTGTCACAAATAAATAAATAAATAGGACAAAACATAACTTTTATCTTCATATTCACACATACAAATACTACAGAAATTGTCCACAAAACATTTTTTCTTTAGTGTATTGTAGAAGAGTATTCATTTAAATGTAATACAATAAGATAGCCATATATTATGTACTTCCTTTAACAGATATATTGAACACTAGCCGTGCCCCGCGGCTTCGCCCGCTATTATCAAGTTAAAAAGTAGCCTATGTGTTAATCCTAGGTATAAGCTATGTACATTCCAAATTTCATCCAAATCCGTTCAGCCGTTAAAGCGTGAAGAGGGAACAAACATACTTACACACTTACACTACACACTTACACACAAACTTTGGGATTTATAATATTAGTAGGATAAACTTAAACGCTTTCACACTCACAGCCCCGCAACCTGCGATGACTTGTGTCGTGGGTGCTGGAAACATTCACGTCACACACACAATCACAACCAGAACCAGAAAACTTTCCTTGAGGAGAAATCTTTTGTTCCCGCCGGGAATCGAACCTTGAGAATTGAACATTAGGGAGAACACAACTAACGCTTTTTCAAGAGACAGGGGCAATAAAATTATATGGTAATTTTTTTTATCATTTTTTTTTTGATATGGTTGTTGAAATCGTTTTTTAGCCATTTTAAAAAATTCGCGTGGTGTCAGCTCACATACCCACTAGTTTTATATGGTTCAAATAAACTATTGATTGATATCTACTCGGTCGGTATGATATAATATATAAAAAGCATTAAAACACTTAACTGTGACTAAGACTGGTTTTATGAAACACTTAACTTGAAAAATATCTATTACTTAAAACTGGCCAATTGCACATAATTTGCGTAGCTAAAACTAATGAAATAATTAAACACAAGCCAAGCTTAAAAAAACCGACATCACCGCTTATGTTTTGATTTTGGCTTGAACGATTATGATAATATTTATATGGGACCACCTCTGAAATATAATCTACGAAACAAAAAATTATATTAATATCGATTCATATTTAACGGAGATATAGCGTAGCATACATAAAAAGCATATAGTCGAATCGAGAACCACCTTTTTTTTAAGTCGGTTGAAAACTGGTCAAATGCACATAATTTGCGGAGCCAAAACTAATAAAATAAGAAGGGGCACATTTCGCCTTGAACTATGCACCATTATCACAGAATAAATAATAGTACTTGTTTAGTAGTACTGTGGTATTTGTACATCCATTGAAAACACTTACGCGAGTTTACCAAGTTCTCATAGGCTTGCATAAGTTGGCCTTGGCAGCTTGAAATAAGCTTAGGTCGCGTCAGGGTCAGCCCCACACACTATTATTCATTCTGTGACCCCGGGATCGGACCGGTAATAGGGTTCCCAACCATACTGTTACAGACAGTTCCCATACATACAATAACAGTATTTATAATTTTTGACGTGATAACGTCTTATAAATCGATGAACACCGGCTGCACTCACGAAAAAGTGTCACGTTCCGCCTGAGCCAGAGTGTGCAAGCGGAACAAGCGATAGAGAGGCACGATCGGCCCAAGCGTTCGTCTTATGACGTTATCACGTAAAATTATCGTCCGTAAACCGACTTTACAGACTTTTTTTTTTTCGTTCTATAATACTTTTTACTGTTCTATAAAAAAGTATATTACATGCGCACCGCAGAATGCATGTATGCAAAACATAGCCTTTTTTATATATCGAATTTACAAAAAAGGAGGAGGTACTCAATTCAACTGTTTTTTTCGTCATTTTCGTGTTGTTTTTATATTTCAAATTAAACGTGGAGAGGCTTCTGAATATTTATTTTAAATGATAATAAATTGTTGAATTGTGCAAGAAGCTCCAAACTATGTCTATAAAACGTCAAAAAAAAAAGAAAATATGTACTGTTTGTTTTCTTTCGTAAAACACTATTCATTTTATTTCTCCGATCTTAATATACGTCATTTTTCGTACAAAAAGTTGGGAACCCTAGGTGAAGATGTAAAGGTTTTTTATTTAATCCCGATCCCTTGTGAAACTGACCGCCTTTAGACGTTTTTTAATGATATTTGGTGAAGGGAATTTTCTTGTAATGGACATATAGAAACGTTTAAAATTTACGTTTGAGACGTCGCAAATTTTAGATGCAGATCTCAAAATATTCTTTACAAACCATTATGTTTAACCGAGTCCAAAAAATGATTTTTTTCTCTTCACGCTGTAACTACTGAACGGATTTGAATGAAATTTGGAATATACATTGCTTATACCTAGGATTAACACATCGGCTGCTTTATAACTTGATAAACGCGGGCGAAGCCGCGGGGCACGACTAGTGGTGAAATAAAAATGACAAAAAACAAATAAGTACTCGTAAAACTAATAAAAAAACAAGTAAAGAATTGACGTTATTTATTATCTTATGCTCGTTAAAACGCTAATCGCTTAGGAACGCTTTCACACTCACAGCCCCAAACTAAGTTCGATGCCTTGAGTCGGAAACATTAATATCACACATACAATCACAACCAGAACCAGCAACACAACATTTTCATGGGAAGAAAACTTGTGTTCCCGCACGGGAATCGAACCCGATACTTAGAAGCCGAACTACTAAGCCATCGGGCATTTAAAAAAAATGCTCGTTTGTAACCATCATCATTGATTTATATACTTAAACAAATCTTACTTATGCATTCGATGTAAATTATATTTATGAAATAAACTAAATTACGGCCCGCGGTTTTGTCTGCGTAAGTCCCGAACTTGCGGGTGTTCCGGGATATAAAGCAGCCTATTTTTAAATCCAGAGTGTCAGCTACCTCCATGGCAAATTTGAACAAAATTGGTCCAGCAGTTTGAGCGTGAAGAAGTAACAAACATTAAAAACAAAATGTGACCTTTATATTGTTAGTGTGATAATTATCTTATCTGTCTAACTTAGGTAGTTAGATAAGATAAAATAATCACTAAAGTACTTATTATACATATGGACATGTTTTTATTCTTTATTATTACTATTAGCTCATTGGCGATGATAAGCTAGTCGAGTCCAAATTGCAGAGTCTCTGTCACCGACGACATAAGGTCGCAAGCCTATCGGTATTCTACCGTTTACACTTTGGAGAGTGTACGCAGGAATTACACGAGCCCGTTTTACCATCTAACAACAAGACAAACTATCAAACGTCATCCATAAATGGTTAACATACCTCCAGTTCGCTCAAAGCGTTTCGCTTCTACATTTATCATCCGTACAGCGAAGGAGTGGAACTCATTGCCCTCATCTTTGTTCCCCGAACAGTATAATCTGGGAGTCAAGTCAAGAGTGAATAGGTACCTTCTAGGCAAGCATACGTCATCTTCGGCCGCATCATCGCTTTCCATCAGGTGAGATTGTGGTCAAACGCATCGTACATTAAAAAAAAGCTTCAAGCTTATAAAAGGTAAGAGAAACCCAACTGGCTGCCAATAAGGTGAGAATTCCTTAGATCGTTTAGAGGTACCTATCACCTGCGAGCCGAGTTTTTCCCATAATGTATGCAAGTTTGTTTCTAGTTCAATTGCGACAGATGTATGTGAAGCGGTTAATTAAGGTATTAGAAAGTCGAGCCGAAGTAACGGAGTTTTTCTCACTTACGCCTGTGAGGAGTCTACCAATGTGCTACCAATGTACTCATACAACATACGCATAACTTTGAAATAACTTTTAAAAATTCTACCGCGATATCAGTGTAATAGATAAAATGATATAGAGACATAAATGCACACACAAATACACCCACACACACTAACACACACACACACACATTTACTTAACCTCAAACCTTTGACCTACTTATATATAATTTTAAAATGTATTTATCTAATAATGTACTACACCGATTAAAATTATAATTCTATCTAATTTATTAATAAACATAATGTTTTACCTCGCTATGTACTATTTTTTTATTCCGGTATATATAACTTATGCCAAGGATCGGGGTAAATTGAAAACCAGCACAGTGTGCTCATGTAAATGAACACGAAGTACCTACAAGCTGAATTTACTCCGATTGCTCTATAAAAAGTACATAGTAAAGGTTTAATATAGTATTTAATTTAACATAGTAAAGGTATTTTTCTTTTTTATAGTAGCAATAAATATATTTATTTCATTTCTTTCTTTGTTTCAATGTCTATAGCATATCTAGCTAGAGCACAACTTATTGTACAGAATACTTTACAAGCTCTTATTTAGTTTCACCTGCTTCGTTGTCTATCTGAAATCAAATCTTGCAATCTTAATAAGACCCACTCCCCGATGTCCGATTAGACTCAAATGTGGTTTAGGTACTTATCTTCGGTGACAATGCAATGATATGGTACCATGGAGCTGGTCTGATAATGGAGACGGAAGAAGGCCATAGGAACTTCTGAACTAGACAAGATACATCCATCGAGTTTAGGCTCGTTTGATTCGTCTTGACAAGTTCTCTGGCTATATAACTTTTTAGTCCTTTTGTTATTTACACCTGGTAAAAGCTTGGTTTAAAAAAAGAAAGACATAATATATAAACATAACATAACATAAACGCTTTCACACTCACAGCCCCACACTAAGTTCAAGACTTCTATATATCTGTTGGTTAGATAGATACCTAATCTAAAAGATGTTTTTCTGAGAGAACTGCCTGTTAAGTTAGTTGGTTACGCGTTCGCCTTCTAAGCAGCGGGTATCGGGTTCGATTCGCGATGGAAACACAAGTTTTCTCCCTAAAGGAAATTTATATTTTCGGTTCTGGGTGGGATTGTGTGTGTGATGTGAATGTTTCTGGCACCCACGACACCAGTAATCGAACTTAGTGTGGGGCTGTGAGTGTGAAAGCGATTATGTTGTTTCTTTTCCAATAATTGAGCAAGCAACGCTTAAAAAATCGCTTATATTTCGGTTTTGGCCTGACCGATTTCGATGACATTAAAATAATATAAGCATTTATTCCACTGCGCTTCACGACAAAATTATTAAGTACAGACAGCAAGTAAAGCTCAAAAAAATTTAAAATATGAAGTATACTCTACCAAACAAAAAAACCTCAAATCGATTCATAATTGGCGGAGATATCGTGTCGCATACATACAAAAAAAAACATTCAGTCGAAAAGAGAACCTCATTTTTTTAAGTCGCTTGAAAATGATGATACAAGGATATCATTTAAGTAAATAGACTGTATTTTTACAAAAATTTGTCAGCTGTTTATGTATGTACAACGAAACGCGAACTACTTCATTGTGTACATACTTTTCTTTTCCAAAATATGATGTCACCCATATTGTTTCAAAGTTTCGTTCCGCTTAGTCCATCTTACATCGATATTCTTAAGCCGTATCGTATTGCCATAAATGGACCAACCAGCCTATAGTCATCTTTGATTTTAAACATTCAATTTTGAACTCTATCCAAGTTTGTATAAGTTGAAATTCGAAATTGCAACAGAGTTTTGTAGTTATTGGACCGCCGAAATTTGCATGCGAATTCGGAAAGATGGTTTGCTCAGAAGAAGCGATCGTCGTTTGTTTTGTTGTTTTTAAATTTAATAATTTTGAAATGAGAAGATGGTTATAGCTTTTGTTATTATAGAAAGAAGCCTATTTGCATGTAATAGAAGGTCTTCTTGGAGTTTTGGCGCGAAAGTGAAAAAATGGCGTGAAAAATGGTTATAGGGATTTATATCTTAACTTCTTCCAAATCGTACTCTTATGAGTACGATTTGGAAGAAGTTATTTGAATATACCTTCGATGAGTAGGTTTATATATGTATTCTTTTTATAACTTGTATCTTATTATGTATATCTATATTCTTAGTCGACTGTAATTTTTTTTATATTTGTTACCTCATAACTTCTTCCCACGTAATATACTGAATATAATTAAAACTCGAAAAACTAAGTCATGTAGCACGTGCCTTATGTAATTATATGAGATATTTTATTGAATAAGTGTCTCTATAATAAATAAGTAATATATGTTGGTATAATTGTAACAAATATGATGTTAATGGTGCGCCATAATAAGGAAGAATATCTACATGTTTAGGAGGCAGGCGTCAAGTTGACGGTAAAACCTGTTCAAAGATGATCAGCAGAATATAACTTATAATAAAATTGATATCTTAGGTTTTCGCGATTGCTTTTTATTAAAGTAATGGCATAAACATAAACACTTTTACACTAACAGCCCCAGACTAAGTTCGATGAAATGTGTCGTGGGTGCCGGAAACATTCACATCATACACACAATCACAACCAAAACCAGTAACACAAATTTTCCTTGGGGAGAAAACAGGCGAACGCACACCAACGGACAGTTAAATTAGTCAGTATAGGTACCTACTATTTCAAGGTAAAATCAAAATCGTTCACTTGGGTTATTCACACGGGCCCCAAAGAGGCACTCATGAAAGTTAACGATTCTACTGCCAGATTCGCAAAATACAGCCATCTCGAGAAGAACCTGGCAAGAAACTCGGCGGTGCATTTTCTTTTCATTAATTTTTTATCGTTCCTTAACACTAGTACATAATTATATTAACCTAGGTATATCTATATTTTGTAGTCGCTAGAAAGCGCTTGTGCAGTTTGCCTCCATGCATCCTTGTCATTAATATAGTCGATCGTTTTATAGTAAGCCTTCTTAATTAATGCCCAGAAATTAAATTACAGAACAGAAACAGAAGTTAAATTAAATCATATTTTTCACCCCGTCACGTCTGAATTATACACTGTAAAAGCTTTAGTAGGTACATCTTACTATGAGGATCTGCTACTGGTATTGAAACTATGTTTATTCTAAATAAGAGATCGGTCTGTTCCATCTACACGGGTCCACGCAAATCCCTCAGAGAATTCTTTATGTATATAGGTATTCTTACCGAAAAAATATTTATTATTGTTCGAAAAAATATTAATAAATATAATTACGAAGTGATGTTTTTAATTTTAATACTAGACATGAACAAAATAAAGCCGTACGCGAGTTTAGATTAAGCAAAACAAATAAGTATTTTATGTTAGTTAGTTTTTATAACAACTTTCCTAAGACCATAACATAATTAGTTATGGAAAGTTTAAATCAGTAGTAAAATTGTGTTTGTAAAGAAAGCTTATAATAAAATCAGTGAATATGTTAATGACAAGGATGCATGGAGGCAAACTGCACAAGCACTATCTGCCGACTAGGTACCTACATAATATGGACCCCCTTCTATGTAAGATATTTCATGTATTAGTAATGTTTTTTATTTATTATTCAGTATAGGCAAAGGTTTGACCACTATCTCACCTTATGGTAAGCGATGATGGAGCACGCATGCCTAGAAGGAACCTATTCACTCGCGACTTAGACTCTCATATTGTACTTATCAGGAATAATTCCTGATGTAATATGTGATTACAAATTAATACCGGGACCACATTCTAATTGTAAAAAACTATCAGAGCGCCTGATTGAGGCGACGCGTGATCAAAATGCTGGTACTTATTTGGCTCAACGTATTAGTATTGCAATTTAGAGAAGCAATACCGGCAGCATGATGGGAACGCTACCCACTGGTAGAGGCGTTTAAGCTCGATGCCTTGTAGGTAACGTGGGTCTTTGGTATATGAGATGTACCGATATAAGTTTAGTTTAGTTTTTTAGGCAATATAGGCACTTAGCCCGTAGATAGCCACGGAAAAAAAATGTAGTGAATGATGTAAGTATTACATGAAAAAGGAACCGAAAAAATGCGCTGCTAGTTTCTTGCCAGGTTCTTCTCGATATGCGGTAAATTTGCGAATCTGCCAATTACAGTCATTAACTTTCGCGAGTACCTCTATCCCCAATGAGAATAAACAATTTGTACAAGATATAGGAACCTTTTAATCGATTAAACATAAATTCCGTCTCGTAGATTTTTTCTTAACTACACCGGTCTCTTCTGTCGTAAACAACTGATGATATAAAATCAAAAATCTTTACTCGAGTAATAACACCAAAAATATATTTTAGAGGCAAAGTGCTATCAATATTTACAGTTAGTATAATTTACATTTATATAGCTTTACATTAACATAAAGTTTGACTATTTTACATTCGACAATGTGGCATATATTATACTTAACTGTCTAGACTAAGTAATAAAAAATAACTCTAAACATCAATTTACTGAGGGAAAAGTTACATCATTCATATGTATACATATATAGTTAAATGCAATAAAGTATAATATTTCTATTTATATAATACGTTTATTTTCTATGTTATAAGCATTTAACCTCCAGAGTTTTTCTTTATTAGGCATAAATGTAGGCGCGAGGTTTCTTAACGGGCGAACTACTAGAAACATAATGAACTACTAGTTTTCTAAAACGAATAGTTCGCCCCAATTTTAAAATATAGTCATACCTATATGACTAGATTTCAAAATAACATCTCAGCATTATCAGAGCGTCAAACGTTTTTCATTCTGCGCGGCACCCGTTGAACTCTATTGTATGCAGAGAGGCCTTTGTAGAAACAACGTCTCTGGAATCTGAATTGGATGCTTAGGAATTTGTCGAATTGTAATGCTCGTTAGCTAAGTGAGATGCGTGTCCGCCTTCAAGCAACGGATTCGATTCTCGGCGGGAACAAAAGTATTTTCCCCAAGGAAAATTTGTGTTTATTTTTTTTTGTTTTTATTCAAGATAGGCAAACGTTTGACCGCCATCTCACCTGATGGTAAGTGACGATGCGGTCGACGATGGAGCACGTTTGCCTAGAAGATGCCTATTCACTCGTGACTTAAAGACTCCCATATTGCGATTGTGCGTGTGATGTGAATGCCTGCACCAACGACATAAGTCATCGAACTTAGTGTGGGGTTGTGAGTGTGAAAGCGATTATGTTTATGTTCTATGTTTATGTAGTGTTCGTTTTTGTCGCGAAGAAGTAGATTTTATATTATTTTCCAAATCTTATGATTCTGTGGTCGTCAATAAGTAGTAATAGTGGACTATTAACCGCTTATAACATAAAAATAACATAACATAAACGCTTTCACACTCACAGCCCCATACTAAGTTTAATGACTTGTGTCGTGGGTGCCGGAAACATTCACATGTACACACACACACTCACAACCAGAACCATAACCAGCTAATAGTTAGTGAACTTGCATGTGTAGACAAATCATACTAAGTTGAAAATCAAGATTTTCGTTTTCGCTCCAAAACTCGTATAGAAATTCTAGTAAAGTTTCTCCTTTATTAGGCATGACTTGACTATGACTGGACCTTGACTGACTATTTTTTGTTTAATACACTTGCAATATTTTATTGCTTAACATTTAAAAATGCTTAAATAGCGGAGTCAAAATTAAAAAAAAACTATTGACGCTAGCTGCCCTATTAAACATAATTTTGGTGATGAAAGAAAAGACTATTTGCTTCTATAGAATGCAAGGTCGCATTTTTAATTTCATCAAAAACGGCGTAGTCGTGTAAAGGTAACAAAAAAGTTTAACAGTTTAGCACCAATATAGTAATATAATATTTTATTATAAGTGTGCTACTTATTATATTTAAAGGCAGGGATAGATTAAAGTAGATTAAATGTATCAAATATATCTGGTCTATTGGTATTGACTATTATTATATTGTCTCAAACATCATTTAACAAAGATGTTACGTAAATCACCTTTTTCCATACGATTTCTTTAAATTCGAACATAATATTCAAACAGCTCCATCTTTAATCCTACTAATATAGAATGCGCAAGTTTGTGTGTATCTGTGTGTGTGAATGTTTGTTACCACGTATATCCGTAACGAATAAACAGATTTTGATGACATTTAGAATATAGTTCAGATTCCTGAATAATATATAGGCTTACTTTTAAACTTTATTAACGCGGGTGAAGCGGCGGGGCACGGCTAGTACAATATATAGCAATAACTTGATTCACTCTAGTTTCACTAATTAAACAGTAAACCGAACTGCCAAGGGTGTCACTTAACATCAGACGAGAGACTTGCATGTCCTTCAGTAAAACAAAAAATAATTATTTACAGTTTAGAAATACCGTTGTAATTAAATAAGTTCCAATTCGAAATCTTTGTTTGAAATTGTTATTTCTAAACCTCATTTCATATACCGGTACTGGACGATTAACTTTTTGTCGGAAGAAATGATGACTACAATCTCTTACAACATTCAAATGGAAAGTCTGCTGATGGCGTACGCGTATATGTATTAGATAGAGTAAAACAGCGTCTCTACATTTTTTGTAGCCATATTTAACCACAGTCTGTAACAAGACGATTTAAGAGGTCACAAATGTAGCACGCCTTAAAAATCCGTTCAAAATACAAGTTGTTTGACGAAGACACAAGGAACACCTCAATGCCTCAGCCGTCCTAAGCCAGCGTCCCTAAATAATACCGCTATTATAAGTTAACTCCAAACATACCGGTGGAAGAAAAACTCTCAAGCAGGTAGTTGCACTTTCTAACGAAAAATCGAAACCGTTGCACACATTCACTGTTATGAACACAGCACACGCGAGGAGAAACTAGAAATTGTACATAAAACTTGGTTTTGATTTAGTGTTTGTAGTATTTTGGCACGGAAAACTTGTTTCGCGAGTGAAAGTGGCGTAGACACGTGCGTCGTGAATGGCGCGTAGCGCGGTACTGACTCCTCAATAGGACTGGTTTGAGATTTCTCCCCGTAAACATCGAAAGCGAGCCTCTGGGCCTTTCTTCTTATCGTGGCTTAACGTGGGTACTAGGGTTTCTCGAAAGGAGGAAGATCTTTTAATTTAATAGGAGGAGAGAAGTTTGAGTGAGCGAATGTATTGTTAGACAAGTTTTGTCGGTAACAGATATATTCCTATGATTGTAGAGTCGCGGGGTAGTTAGTGATTGCAGCAAACGTTTAGAAACGTCGAAGTCTAAATCTGAATAATTTCAAGAAATTCATGAAATCAACCTTAACAACAACGTAGCCTGTATAACAACACCTATAAAGTGACGCGAAGTAGTACCTACAAAATTTTAACGATCAACAATATTAAACTCGAAGTGAAATCACTTCGAAAAAGTTTGATGTTAGTGACAATAGTAGCTCCAGACAGAGGTTCCTCCGTCGCACCACAAGTAGTACTATTTCTGTTCTTTGGTACTGATAGGTACAGTCGAATCCAAACGTTCAAATGTATTTAACAACTTATCGGAACATAATTTGTTAAATCAGTTGAATTTAGGTACTATGATAATTTAAAAGGGGGTTTGCATTTTTTATATTTACATTGTTTACATTAATACATTGCCGGATTTTTTTTATCAAAAAATTCAAATTATATTAATAAAATACAAATAAAATATTTGAATTTGAAAGCAAGCATACGTGTATGCTAATATACGGAAAAAGAACACCAAAAACTGTGGGTCAAGAGGACGGACTGCGAACACACAAAAGCCGCCTTTCCGTCTCTAAACAGGAAAATTACAAACAACTTGTTAAAGTTACAACGTCAAGATCTTCGTCTAATGGTAGGCCTTATAACAGGTCACTGTAACCTCAACTACCACCTACACAAAATAGGAGTCACAGATAGCCCTTTGTGTAGGGGATGTATGGAGGAAAACGAAACCGTAGAACACGTAATAGCTCAGTGTGCTGTCACTGAAGAAATTAGAGTCAACACTGGAATGCTAGAGCAACATTCCACAAAACATAAAGACTCACCTAAAGACTCACAGAATTCAATTACAAATACAACATCTTCATCACTGGAACAGTTATGCCAGCACCCAAAAACCACACTCCGTTATTTTAAGGAGCTGGGGTGGAAGGGGTAGTTCCTGGCAGGGGGAAATGCACAATACACCCCAAGCGGGACGTCAGTGCAGGCCTTAACGCCCCCATATTGAATAAGAATAAGAAGCATACGTGTAAGTTCACACACATTTACACACAAACCTACACATTTATAATAGTTATAGGTGTAATTGTGTAGCTATAAATAAAAAAACAAACGTGACCTATGTTTAAATCTCATATATAATTTCCCGTTGGTTTTTTTTTTTTATTTCTCCACAAGGAAAATTTGTGTTTCTAGTTCCGGTTGTGATTAGTGTGATGTGAATGTTTCCGGCACCCACGACACAAGTTAGAACTTAATGTGGGGCTGTGAGTGTGAAAGCGTTTCTGTTATGTTATGTTATAATTATTTCCTATTCTCATATTTTTAAATCAGTTAAAATGCACAAATTAGATTCAGATAGATAATTAAAATCATTTGGAAATTTTTGATGTTTACATGTTAATGCAGCCGACTGTACCGATCCAATGACGCGTAGTAGGATGTTCACAATCGGTCAAGGCATAGCACATGAGTCAAAATATTATGCAAAGTCGAACCGCGGCTTTGACCCACATTCATTTAGGATATGTTCGGAACTGAAAGACCTGAGGAGAATAGACGATGAGGTATTATGAAAGATGTGACGTCATAGTCCATAAAAGACCGTGTTTGTGAGTAATGGATGTATGACAAAGTGTTGAAATAATTGTTACATGTTGTATGAGACTAACAGTAATAGTGTAAAGCAATGAAAAAATCCGTCGTCGAGTTTCTTGCCATGTTCTTATTGAAATGGCTGAAACTTTGCAACTTTAGCATTATACATTTACTTTTATGAGTGCATATTTAGGGTCCGTGTGAATAAACGATTTCGAATTTTGAACAAGGTGGAGAAGCGCGAGCTTAAAGCGGTTGTTTTAGTACAAAAACTGCACACTCACAGCTCCAGAATAAATTCAAGGACTTGTATCTAAAGCGCTAGAAATGTTCACATCACGCACAGAACAAGAAGCACAACACAATACAAAGCGGATATCGGGTTCCATTCCCGGTGGGAACATAAGTTTTCTCCCAAGGGGAATTTGAGTTTTTGGCTCTGGGTGTGATGTAAATGTTTCCAAGACCCAAGTAATCGAATTTAGTGCGGGGTTGTGAGTGTGAAAATTATTTATGTTATTTGGGTTGTCATTGCCTTCTATTTGAATAAAGCAAAAATTAACGTTATCTCCTAGATTTGTCGATTTCAAAATGAAACCTATCGCAATTTTAGATAATATATAAGGTAAATAGAGGATCTAACAATTTGAATACAATGGTATGGTACGTTTCATTGATAAACAGTTTCCATGTTTTGTAAACTCCATCTCCGAAATTCCTCTAACACAATCAACGGATGCGGCAAAATATGCGAGAATAACTAACAAACAAGTTAGCAAGCAAATCCTTGAAAATATCTACCTATTTGCTTAAGAGCAGGTTGCGCTTTAGTCCGAACATATATTCTACGATATTATAGGACGTTTTGATACCTTGACTTTTCTTTGAAAGTCGTAATTAAACATTAAAAAATCTGTTTTAACTATTATTGAAATTTACTTTTCAACATTTGACTCTTGTTCTAGATTATGGCGCTTCGGATGGTATTCCTATCAGGAAATAAAAAGTAATGTTCGATAAAACTGTGAACGAACTTTTCAACCTACTTTAAAACAGGAGGTTCTAAATTCGACTGTATTTTTTTATATTTATATATATATTTATATACTAGCTGCGCCCCGCGGTTTCACCCGCGTTGATAATGATGAAAAGTGATGATGATGAAAAATAGATGTTGGCCGATTCTCATAGATACCGGATAAGCACAAAAAATTTCATCAAAATCGGTCAAGCCGTTTCGGAGGAGTATGGCAACGAAAACTGTGACACGAGAATTTTATATATTAGAAGATATATAATAAAGTTCTAAAACGTATGTATTATTTTTATTTGTATGTAAGTAATGTTTAAATTGTTTATAATGCACATGCATTACGCTTAACATGTAGCGTAATTCATTAGAGAACACCACCGACCGCAAAAAAATGTTTATTATTACTATCCTGTCCATCCAAAGGTTGCCTGTAAGAGATTGTTTTATGTGATAAGGCCGCCCATTGTAAAAAAGCTGCTTCTCTTTTAAGGAGGGTCAGGGGAAGTGACAACATCATACTGAAAACTGTGGCAGAAGATCTGCGCGCGCCTGTGCTGAGGCATTTCGTGCGGGTAATGACAGAAGTTGGAGATACTCACTCCTCTGGTTACCAGTCGCACGGAATGCTTCTCAAGTACAGAATTAATTAATGTATGCAAAATTTCTAATTATATTTTATTGTATAGTTACTAACATATTTTTAAGTTTTGTGTTACAAATGGATCATGTTGTCCGAAATAAATATATTTTGATTTGATTTGATTGTACAACAATTCTTATTTTTAGTTTTTATGTTACTTAACTATCTTATTGGTGTTCAATACAGAAGTATTGTATTGTATTGTTACGCGATATCTCCGCCAATTATGAATCGGTTTTGATGTTTTTTTGTTTGGTAGATGTACTTTAGAGGTGGTGCCATATATATAAATTTTATAGCAATCGATCCAGCCAAAACCAAAATATAAGCGGTGACCACGATTTTTTTAAGCTTTGCTTGCGTTTAATTATGTTATCCCGATCGTCAAGTGTTGACGACCGACAGGTGTTACCATAGTAGAAATATATATTTCTACTATGGTGTTACCGACCGGGACATACCCATTTACTTTTGTTAGGAAAAGGTGACCTTGCAGACATAGCTATATATAGGCTAGGTCGCCCTACTTAACAAACAAAACGAAAACAAACGCATTCACACTCACAGCCCCACACTAAGTTCAAAGACTTGTATCGTGGGTGCCGGAAACATTCACATCACACAAACATTACACCCAGAACCAGAAGCACAAATATCCCTTGGGAAGGAGTTTGTGCTCCTGCCGGGAATCGAACCCAGGACCCACGGCGCAGAGGGCGGGCACATGTCCACGGCGCCAACTGGGTCGTTTAAAAGATTCTCGTAAAATTCTCAAAAAGTATGTAGTACCTACCTGTCTGTTCTAGACTTTACCATAAAACAAAAGATTGAGTTTATGAGGGAACAGATGAAAGTATATACATACCGGTCAAAACACAACACTTTAGCTCCGCCGCCGCCGTCGAGTCGAGTAAAAAATAGATCGTAGTATAAGCAAAACGCCAACATCACGCGGTGTTCCCAGGCGGTCACCCATCCAAGTACTGACCGCGCCCGACGTTGCTTAACTTCGGTGATCGGACGAGAAGCGGTGTTTTCAACGTGGTATGGACGTTGGCGATAGAGTGCCTAATTTAGGCAGACACAATAAGTGTTAATCTTATGACGTGATCAAATACCTAAAGAAAACTATTTATTAAAAACCTATTGATATTCTAGGATGTATTTAAAAATTATAGCTGGACGTTATAACGTGTAGCTAACTGCAACGTTCACAGTCCAGTGCCTCATATATGGGTCACGACGAACTAGCTCCACATGTCCGTGTCCTATATATGGGTCACTAAGAAACAACCAGGTAAGCATTTTCAAATTCATACAATAGTTCAAAACATTTTGTATGGGACGTTTACAGACTTTGGCCGTAGTAGTTTCAGACTATACCGGTAGATGGCGTTATACGTCCCCATAAGACGTTATAAGGAAAGGATAATTACGTCGCTTTAAGTAGGGCTTGAGTAGCTCAGCGGTTACGTTGATTGATTAAATAGGGCATGACACCCTATGGCCACGGCAATATTCTTCCTTTTCTACCGATTTGAAAAAAGGAGGTTCTCACTTTGACTGAATGTTATTTTTTGTATGTATGTTACGCTATATCTCCGCCAATTATAAATCGATTTTGATGTTTTTTTTTTGTTTGGTAGAGTATATTTTAGAGGTGGTCCCATATAACTTTTATCGAAATCAGTCAAGCCAAAATGCGATATAAGCGATGAAGTCGGTTTTTTAAGCTTTGCTTGAGTTTCAATTATTGAAATACCTTAGTTATGTCTAGTATGGCTATATAAAAACAAAATCATATTAACTTTGTAATTCAAAAATAGTTTTTAAGAAACAATTACAATAAATAATAAATAAAACAAGCGTGTCCGTTACAATAAACATTACTTTATTAAGAGATCAACTCTTCTAATTTAAAATATACAATTTTTAATGACAACGTAATTTGATGAAATTAAAACATAAATACTAAATATAACATTGTTTACATAATTTAAAAACAAAAGTCAAATTATGTCATTAAACTCAGTAACTAGATCTCATATATATAGCGTAAGCACTATAATTTAATTTTGTTCACTTTGAATAAGATTCGTTGGCTTATCCTTGAGAATTCAGTCTGAAAAAGAAATATTAAATTAGATACAAAATATCTTCAAAAAATTTAAAAATAAAATAATAAATAAAAATGTATTTATTGCCAGAAACCAGAAACATTTTTTCTTATATTCTACAATACTATATAACGTATACCTAGATTGATACAATACAGTTACATATAAAATAGTTACATACATAGTTATGGACAAAAACAATAGCGGTTGGCAATAGGAGTATGCTCAGCTCTTTTTTTGCGTAAACTAAATACATAAATAGCTCACGCATGGCTGGTTTTCAGCATATCCCTTGCTCGAGCTAAGATAGTTGTCGAGCCGGAAAAAAGTAGTAGTTTGCGGGGTCTTACTATTTACAAGCATTGACCATCAGTTTTAATAATTGTGATCAGCCCTCAATCGGATCGGGCACGATTTTTTTTTCTACTAAATAGGGCTTTCAGTGAGCCAGCATATCAAAGGTAAAAAAGCTGGATTGGCCACTCTCGAATGGGTAATGACCAATAGACTGCGAAGGAGTGGAACTCATTGCCCTCGTCTTTGTTCCCTGAACGATACAATCTGGGAGCCTTCAAGTCAAGAGTGAATAGGTAGAAGCCCTAAACTGCAATCCCAAGGAAAGCTTTATCGTGGTCGTTCCAAGCATAGATGGCGGCCAACCATCATTGTTGAAGAGGTCATTGGAAAGTTCTGGAGCGAAATTAAACGCGAAGCTCGAGACCGAACGGGATGGCTCTGTGTACGCCCTCTGGGCCCATCTTTTTTTTTTTTTTTTTTTGTGGGGGGGAAAATGCCTTGCACTTCCCTTCCTTCCCAGGGGTGAAGGAAGGGGGTATGTGGGGCTCGAACCCACTAAAAACCCCCCCGTGAGCAGTCCCTCGCCGAGGTGGGGCAAGATAGGGTCGCGCTAGCAGTCACTATCTTGCCCCGGCGGTAGGCCCGAATACAAACCGGGCCACTGCGCCCATGTAGGGGTGACCTTGCTCACCAAGGCCACCCCTCAGACTTGTGGGGCCGTGCAAGCCAGTGGAGAGCTCCCTGACTCTCCACCAGTGACCCCACTACAGAGGAGGAGAGAGGAGGCGGGCGAACTGCCTCCTCCTCCCCCCCATCCGTCTGCGACGGATCGGGTCAGAAAGGGGATCAACCTCTCTGGCCCGTTCCGCGGCCTCCTTCTGCACCATCACCGCTTCGCAGAAGGAGACCACCGCCTGCCACAATCTCTCACTGCCGAGCATGGCGTCTACCACGCGCGGCAGGGAGAGATCTCCGCCTATGGTAGCTGAAAGCGTGTGCCGCTGAGGGCCCCATGCGGCACACACCTCCAGCGTGTAGAGCGCCGTATCCTTCAGCGCTCCACATTCGTGGCAGGCCGGGGTCGGCTCCCGTCTCGCGATTTGGTGCAGGTACTTTCCAAAACATCCATGTCCGGAAAGCACCTGCACCAATCGGAAGGTAAGCGACCCAAAACGCCGCCGCACCCACCTCCGAAGGACCGGGCGGATGGCCTCCACCGTCCACTGCCCGGGGACCGGTGGAGCCAGGTCCTCCGTCCACCGCCGCAACAGGGCAGCCCGCGCCCGCCACCGCATGCGGGTGACCTCTTCCCACGCTGGGGGGTCTCCTCGAGCCCTCCTCGCCGCTACGAAGTGGTAAACTTCGGCGAGGATCTCCGCTTGGAGTTCCCAGGGGGGATCACCCGCAAGCACGCACGCTGCCGTCCAGGACACCGTCCGGTAACCGCGTATCGCCCTCGTCGCAATGACCCGCTGCGGACGTCGCAGCAGGGTCTTGTTTCCGCGGTTGAGGGCGTCCACCCAGACCGGCGCCCCGTACAGAGCCATACTCCGGATTACTCCGGAGTAAAGCCGCGTTCGGACCGCCTACGTTCGGCAGCAACCTCCCCAATGCAGCAGCAGCCCCCACAACTCTCGGGGCCAGCTGGGAGAAGTGGACTCCGAAAGCCCACCTCCCGTCCAGAATGAGACCCAGATATTTCATCTGGGTCCCCACCCGCACCAAGACCCCGTCCAATTCAATCCCCGTTCCTGGAGGGGGTCCCCCCCGAGGCCCATGGAACAATAGGGCCTCGGTTTTGGAGAGGGCAACCTCCAGCCCCAGAGCGCGTATACGGTCAACGACGATAGATGTACCCACCGTAGCCAACCGCACCGCTTCTCTGAGGTCCCTCCCCCTGGCTACGACAAGGGTGTCATCCGCGTAGCACGCGACCCGCATGTTTGCGGGAAGCGTGCCACGAAGCACCCAGTCGTAGCCTATGTTCCACAGGAGCGGACCCAACACTGACCCCTGTGGAACCCCGCAGGCGACGCGACGGCGGCGCCTCATACCGTCACGTCCTACCACAAGGATCTCGCGATCCTGGATCTGGGCCCATCTAGGGGGAACTTAAGTAAGTGAAGGTAACATGAAGAAATCTTGACGCCGTGTTAGCGCCGTCGCGTCGTAGCAACCTCGCCACCAGATTATGTGGTCGTGGTTTCGAATCTTACAACGAGCTTGAACTTCCAGTGATGGTAACAATGTGATGAAATATATGGTGGGCATTTTTTCGTGCTTTTGGTACCAATATTTCGGGTATTGTTGTAATTCATCCTCAAGTCGAAAAATCCATCGCCAAATCACTAAAAATCCTGTCAGATAACCACCTGCACCGTAAGAATGTGATTGTGTGTGTCATGTGAATGTTTCCGGCAACCACGACACAAGTCTTCGAACTAAGTGTAGGGCGTTTATTTTATATTTATTTGTGTACGTGTGGGAGTAGTTACGTTATAAGCTATCACAAAGGAAAGCTGTCCATTATATAGCAATTTTTTTTTTTTCTTATTTAATGCGATAGCTACCTTTATTTGATGGAGTCGCCATTTCCCTGATCACAGGGGAAAAAATAACTCTTCTTCTTTTTGACAAAAGTTGCATCAAGGTGACCTCTGAAAAAAAAGAATGAATTTATTAATTGCAGTAAATTTTCGTAAATTTGAGTCTAATTACTGTGTCATGAGTTAATTTATGCAGTCGCTCATGAGTCAGAAAGGACTAAATGGTTGGAAAACTAGATTTAATGTTTCATAACTGAGTAATGAGACTTTAGTCACGATTTAGGGTTGACTTTTGCGACCTAGGTTTTGAGGAAGTCCAAAATCAAAATCGTTTATTCACATAGATCCCAAAGAGTCTCACTCAACAAAGTTGAATGAATCTACTGCCAGATTGGCAAAATTACAGCCATCTCGAGAAGAACCTAGCAAGAAACTCGCGCATTTTTTTCTTTTTAAACATATAAATGAATCAACAGAAATTATATTAACCTAGGTATATATATAATACTAGCTGCGCCCCGCGGTTTCACCCGCGTTGATAATGATGAAAAGTGATGATGATGATGATGATGAAAAATAGATGTTGGCCGATTCTCATAGATACCGGATAAGCACAAAAAATTTCATCAAAATCGGTCAAGCCGTTTCGGAGGAGTATGGCAACGAAAACTGTGACACGAGAATTTTATATATTAGACGTAGTCGCCAGAAACCTCTTGTGAAGTTTGCCTCCAAGTATCCTTGTCAATAATCCGATTCACATCATAAGGCGAGTTCAAGACGTAAGGTCACGGCGCTCAATTCTTTATCGTATCGGTGGGGGTGTAGTGCTTTCCGGACACTACTAGGCCGCGAATTTCCTGACGCCAACCGAAATCGTCCAATTGTGGGTGGTGATTCACCGTCATCAGCTATTGCGTCATTACCGGTCAGTGAGCACCGTGACCTACCTCCATGGCCTCACCTGATGATGAGGGTCGGACATCCTCAAGACTTAGGTCGCAAAGTCGATCTCAAATTATGAAGAAATCAAGACGTCTCATTAATCGTAATGAATTAAACTCACGAAAAATTTTATCATATATTTAATGTTTACGAAATACGGTGCTGCAAATTGAATTTTAAGTTGCAATCTCTTTATAATTCAAACTCAGTTACTACAGACATATTTAAACTTCAAGAATGATCTGTCACCAAGCACCAAATATTTAATGGCGGTTACCATCCTTGACCACATTATCACCAACAAATGCGATAATGTTCAACACTAGGTCATCAGATATAAAGAAATAAATCCTACATCGATAAAATCCCATCCCACAATTATATAAATGAATGTTATCTGGATGTTTGTTATTCAATGACATCATAACTACTGAGCAGATGGCTGGAATTAGGAACATAGATAGCTTTTCGCAAACCATAGGCTATATTTCAACTTCGTTAATGCGGACAAGAATATTTTAAATTAAGATCTTAAGTATTAACCCTCTCATTCATAAAAAACTGATGAACCTTTAATAGTTAAAATATATTTGTCTTATTTTGACTGTTGTAAGATACTGAGAACTGAGACATGTCAAATAAGACGATTAACTATAGCAGGTTTAAAGAACGTTTATGTTTTTATGAATAAGGTAGTTGAAAGATAATTTCTAAGCGAGTTGGTGTCTTGGATCGGTGTTATACAATACCAATTTAATTTTAATATATCTGACAAGTGAGATAATAAAGATCGTGGTACTTAGTTATTGCACCATTTGATGGGGATGAACCGTTGGAAAATGATAGTTCTGCAAAGAAATCGTATTGTTCCAAAAATCTACTTTTCCACACATAAATATTCTACATCACATTTCACTATATATTACGCATACTACCAAAAAAATTTTTCCTGTCCAATCTATAAGTTTCATCTAACACCATACGCCGAATACTACTCTGCTTTGCAGAACTATGCACTTACACGGTGTCATTTAATAGGGCATGAGTGTAGCGTCCTTCTTCTTAAATATATGCCAAATGCCGGACAGTTTTTTATAGAAGGAATACTTGTCGGAACGCCTTGGGAAGAAAAATCATAAGTTAGGCGGGTCTATACTGATAAGATATTTTAGATTGCGAGTTTTAAGTAGTGAGATGTAATGCCATCCGTCACGTCAAATGTCAGGGGGTTTTCTTTTTGACGCGGGATATATTATACAATAGGAAGGTCCCATCAAGCAATTGATACACTTAGATTAACGAGCCTGCTAAGTCTTTGCATATAGGGTCATTGAAAACACGACGTACGTATGGTACGTCATGAAATGGTTAGATAACAACTCAAGTGTTAGTATTTAAGTCCGGCTTGACTCTCGCGTCATTGTCTGATGTCAACATTTTACATTATTAAGGTACATTAATTTGATGATCAACTGTTTATTAAAACATGTAATTAACATTTTTTGCCTTTGTATATCTTTTGTTATGGCCTTATTGTAAAAACGTTTCACTTGTGATAATAAAGAATATAAGAATTTGGGATGCATGTTCTAAAATACGATATATTCTCTACATTTTTGTACGAGTAAACTAAGTTGGGTTCAAGTGACAGTATTTAAGCTTTCATATTAATTTCACAAGTAAACATCAAGTTATCAATTACCCTATAAATCACTTTAAAGTTTACATCAATATGTAGTTAAATAGTTTGTCCAACTTTGTTCTCATTTGAATGTTAAAACTCGAAAAATGGATCAAAAATTCCTTAACGTAACAGTCGACATAACAAACTATTAATCCTCTGACGCGAGTAAGAGCATAGTCCGCAAGCATCAAAAGACACAAAATTAACCTCTCTCATCAAGAACTTCAGAACGTATGCGACGAAATTGTATCTGGCCGCATCCATCCCGTATTCCAACATGCTATTGGCGCAATACGATGACATCGGCGCCACACAAGTGTTGTATACGAGCAACGCAAACATCCAACTTCTATCTCTATTATCCACTTGCAGTTTCCTCTCTGATAGAGGCTTTGTTGGACGCACAGCGGAACGCGAGTTGTTCGATTTTGTCGGCGTGCTCTGCACAGAACTCCTTCCAGACTTTGTTGGCGTAACTTGATTTGTACTTTTTTCATTTGCATATGAATTTGGACTGTTCTTATCAATTTTTGGCGTCGATTTCGATTGTACATTTTGACCATTCGCTTGTAAATTTTGATTTGAACTCTTGCTTCTGTTTTTTTTGTTCGGATTCTTATCGCTTAGTTCTTGGGACGTTTCGAATCTTAAAGAGGAGCTTGATAAATAATTTTAGTTGTGAATTTATAGAAACAATTATATATGGTGGCAAACTTACCGCTTGTCGAAGTATGAAGGCGGCGTGGTGTCTAGTGATAATTCACCGCTGGATGGCTGTAACAAAGATTTAAGAGATGAGTCAGGATGATACTACCAGCTTCCACATATTGTCATAATAATATTGTATTGCAGAATCATAAAAAATGCCAGGCAAATGCTACTTCGGGTTAACACTTTAGAACCCTGGGATCATTAGCAAAAAGTGACAAAGTCAACATTTGGTAAATACCCCCCCGACGCTTTACCTGGATAATGGCTGCACTGTTTTTCCCCAAACATAGCTAAAACAGTCTCTATATGGCGGTTATGATGAATAAATATAATTGAAGATAAAATAAATTAATTAGAATTCAGCGTCTGTAATGCGAACTCACGTTGTTTTCCTTATCCTCGCTGTCGGAGGCTGGGCGACGGTTCCTGCAGAGTTCTCTCTGACAGCGGCAAGCGGAGGCACAGCCGCGGTCCGTCTTCACGCAGCCGCACAGTTTAGTGGAACACGAACCGCGGCACACGCAGTGTGGGACTCCGTCGCTGGACCGCTTCACTGGCCGCAGGGGCTCCGCCCCTGAGGGCGCCGCCGTCGGGTCCATTGTGAAGTTCATCGTGAGACGAGTGCGCTGCCCCTGCAATAGTCATATTTAGTTTACTGTTAATACATAGCATAATAATCATAGTAAAAAAGAAACACAGTTTTCAAATAAAATTTGTGTTTCTGGTTCTGGTTGTGATTATGTGAGTGATGTGAATGTTTCCGGCACCCACGCCACAAGTCATCGAACTTAGTATGGGGCTGTGAGTATGAGGGCGTTAGAAACTCTGGCACCTTTTTTTTTGTTTGATAGGATAAATGTGTAAGCGATTTCTGTCAAATTATAACTTTTGTTATAATAATAACTTGAAATAAATCAAAACGTAAACTTTAATCACGAAATGTATATGATTCAACGCAACACTTTTTCATATATTGTATTGAGTTTAATTGGTTGCTTATTTGACTAAACACGGCAAGATGGCGGCGAGCCAGTTTGTCTTTGGTTAGACGTTCGAAAGGTGTTAGCTGTTAGGTGATAGCTTTAAGTGTTGGATTATTGTGTGCGCGAGGTATTTCATGTGTATGTGAAGGGAGAGGAGCGGTGGTGACGGGTGGGTGTTGACATGTTGTTGAAGGGCCCTGTAAACCGACATCGAGCCGAAAGTTCCAGAACTTCCAAGTTCCTCTCTCTGTGACACGATAGACTTGCGGCATCCGGACGGTTATATTGTTTTAGTGCCTTACAGTATAAGAACAATCATTTATGTGTTATTTAATAATTGCTTCCGATACCTGATGATATGAAAGGTGATAATCTATTTTAATCTTATTGTTACATGTTAAGTGTCTTCTAATTATGCATATAAATACAAGCTGAGTTGTGATATAAATGATTAATTGGATACCTACTTCTTGAGTTTACTTTTATATGATACCCTCGTAGCATGTATTCGTTACTGCGGGTTATGTTAAAACCGTAAACAAATTGTTGTTGTTGTTAAACTGACTACTATCAAATTGTAAAAAATACAGTATTTACTCCCATCAAACATAGGTATGAGCACTCTGAATGATGATGTTACACTCACACATGCAAACGACGCGCGAGGACGAGCGCAGGTACAGTTGCTGTGTATATGTGTTGTGTACACACGGAAAATCTACATAACAAGCTAAAAAGTTATCGCTACGTGAAAGAAAAAAGGCGTGAAGTTAATAAGAAATTATGATTATTACCCGTATACGTTTGAACAGCGGCGTTGCGACCCAGTCAGGGTCTTCGTCATCCTTATCTATATCCACCTCTTCATCATCCGTGGTCTCCAAATACTCCACCGGCTTAACTGATGAATCCAGGTCTTTAATAACACGTTTCTTTTTGGTGGCTGATCGAAGTTGCTCCAGTTCGTCCACCAGCTTCTTCTGTGAAAATAAGAAAAAATAGAGAAACTGACTATCTACCGCTTCATGTTTAGACCACACCAACAATTGATCAAAAATAGGTTAGTAGAAAAGTTAAAATTCCACAACGCATGTATATACCTAAGAAAAGTTTATGTTAATGCCGTCATTTATTTACGTACCTGTATGAGTAGTCCGGCAGTAAATGTTTTATCATATATATATATATATATATATATATATATATATATATCTCCTTCTACAATTATTTATTGACCCAAGGGACATGTGTGCTTCTGGTTCTGGATGTAATTGTGTGTATAATGTAAATGTTTCCGACACCCACGATAAAATTCTTTGAACAAAGTGTGGTGCTGTGAGTGCGAATGCGTTAAAAAATTAAGTTACCAAACCATAGTTGAAATTTTTTAATTTTGCTGACAATTGATGCCGTAACCAGGATAATACCAGCCTCTTAAATCACAATAAGAAAGTACTAAACGAAAATAACAGAGTTTTCACAACACTGTAACACATATGTACAGATTATAGGATTGATAAACATATGGACGAAGTGAGACATAATTCACTTTTTTTATGGTACCTTTTATTTTTTTTATTACACCTACTTGGAAAATTAATAATAACCAAATTTCCTCACTATTTTCTTGCGATATCAGAGTTGGAAATAACACTTCGTAGACATTACATGCATGAATGATTTTTAAGAGTTTACATACATTTTCCTCCTCGACTTGATCAAGTCGCTCCTGCTGGTTTTGGATGACGTTCTGCAGATGCTTGCAGGCTTCCGTCCTGTCTCCGCGACCTACAACCCCCCGCTGCAGCGCCACTAGCGCTGTCAGCTGTAAAAACAAATGATACATATTGGTAAATAATCGTCAATAACGAATTCTCGCGCCGCGCCGTTAGTGTGGAACCGGTGTTATAATAATTTTGTGAAATAGGATTAGCCCTAGAGCCGTCATCCTATATCGGGGCTGGATTCCTGGTAGGTATTAAGAACATCTTTTACGCTCATAGCCCTGTATCGTGGGAGTCGGGAACATATACATCTCAAACAATAAAAAATGGTATTGCAGAAGGGATGGCATTGATGGACATTTGTTCATTTATGCGGCGGCTACATTGCGAACGTCTTACGTGACTACTCAATGTTACGTTGGTGGTCTACCTCAGTAGGTCGGGACAAACTACACCTTAACCTTCCTAGGTACCTATTAAATCATAAAATTTTCTAAATGTAGGATATTCCTTACCTTTTGTTCACTCTGCATTTTCACTGTAGCCAGTTGCCGTTCAAACTCCGACTTGGCGTTGTCAAACTCGACGACCAGCCTATCATGAGCTTCCTTGACTTCCTCATACTTCGCCTGGAAGCCCTTTTCCGACTGGTTTTGGAGCTCGCGCTTAGAATCGACAAGTAGTTCAAATAGGTATTTCAGTGCGACTTTCGCTTCAAGCATTGATTGTATGTTGTCCCATTGCGTTCGCGATTTGTTCTCTGAAATAATAAACATAACATAAACGCTTTCACACAGCTCCACACTTAGTTCGATGACTTGTGTCGTGGGTGCCGGAAACATTCACATCACATATACAATCACATCCAGTATCAGCGCCTAGTGTTACACTTGGCAATAATGCTGAGTCACGACCATTTTGGGACTTTTTTTACTTATGCCTAATTACCTTTGTAAGCTGTTTTTTATTGTCTATTTCATGTTTTTGTTGTTTGTTTATCTTGTCCTTAGTGCCAAATAAATGTATTTCATTTCACAGAAACTCAATTTCCTTCCTTGGGGACAAAACTTGTGTTTCTACCGGGAATCGAACCCGATATCCGCTGCTTGTAGGTACAATTTGTTATTATGCGCCGCTGGCTAAGTAAGGTTACTAAGCCAGCGGCGCATAATAACAAAACAGCATTGCATTTTTGTTTCTATAGCACTAGCCATTCTAGACAGAACTAAAGTACTAATTTTCGAAAGGAACAATATCGCTTGTAGCGTTTGTAAATACCAAAGAACATGGGGCTAATTCTCTATTTCTCTAACTGCCAAAGCTACTTGGCTCAGCGGGCTCTCTTAATGTCAACCTTCGGCAGCATCATCACTTTCCATCAGGTGAGATTGTGATCAAATGCTTGCCTATCAGGAAAAAAAGTGTGTAGGCTTGCAGCGTTGTGCCAGCTGAGTTGCAACTTTATTGAAATAAGAGCTGCTTTTAATATATTTACGGAGTGCATCTTCTGTACTTGCACTATTAATTATTCTGTGGTAATACCTTGATCGGCAGTGAGTATCTTTTGCTGCAAGTCAGAGATCTGCGCCTTGCGTAGCGCGAGGTCGTCCTCTAACTCCGCAGTCTTCTTCCTGTTGGTGTCGTTGTCTGTGCTGTTGCGAAGGATTTCTATCTGCTCAGTTATCCACGCTCTGTAAACAGAAAATTACGTTGTTTTACTGGCATCATGATCATCGGCTTGGAAACAATAGGGAATAATAATATGTGTGACATATAAATATGGTTCAAGTTTTTTTAATCGGCAAAAATTACACCTATAACATTTACTTATTTAAATACATATTTATTAGGAAATGTAATGGATACAGAGTAATAATAATAATCTATACGAGTTTAAAAAACGAATAACAGGCTTCAATCGCAAATATCTCCGAATCTTAAATAGATGTTGATCAAATTATAATGGAACTAACTAGAATGAGAACCCTTTTGAACAAAACAATAATTTTCCAAATGGGTTAACAAATGAATGAGTTCTGCGGTAACATACATTACAAAAAAAGATACCGATGAATTGAGAATCTCCTCCTTCTTTGGAAGTCAAATAAAAAGGCATGAGCAATTTGAAATAAATCTAAAAAGAATCCTCTTGTGAAGAAAAGTACAAATGACTTTGTCATTTACAGTTGAACTTACGAGTTAAGCATCCATTTTGCTTTTACCATTAGCTTACCAGTATATTATTAGCTCACCAGTTTACCATTAGCTTACTAGAATATCTTAGTTTACCAATTTAGTGCTAGCTAACCAGTTTACTATTACATTACCAGTATATCATTAGCTTGGCAGTATATCATTAGCTTACTAGTTTACCGCTAGCTTACCTGTTTATCATTAATAAACATTTAAAAAAAATTAAACTTCAAAAAAGTTGCATTTGACATTGCAATGCCTATAAAGCACAGGAATTCGCTAATCAGAAAATCAATCGGTATTTAATTTGATAACGACACATACCTGATGGGATTCACGACATCTTGAATGCAAAAATGCTGCATGTCACAAATTAAATGCACAAATTAGAAACCATCAAATTAATGACAAATCAGGTAACAACGTGAGCTACTACAGACATTATAAATTAATTTATCTCAAATCATTTAGCGTAACAAACTAAAAAACGTTTATACACAGCCCTACAGTTTAGAACTGTGTCATGTGTACATTACACTCATAACCAAAAGCCTTTTTGTTTATTTCTGACACTAGAGTTTGAACACTATCTCACTTGATGGTTTAGTATGTGCAGCTTTCAAATAAAAAAATAATCATTTAAATCAGCGCACAAAGAAAGAAGTTATGAGGTAACTTTTGAAGTCGGTTAAAAACGAGAACATCATCAATGTAGACCACAGAATACGCATTATTGAGTATAACTTAAAAACTACTAGTCAGATCTTGATCAAATTTAAATGGGACCAATTGGAAAACAACATCTTTCAAACTAAAAAAAAATTTCGAAATCGGTTAACGTGGAACGAAGTTATGAAATAACAAACATAAAAAAAATGCAGTCGACTTGAGTACCTCCTCCTTTTTTATGAAGTCGGTAAAAAATACAGTATAAGCATACAACGCTTTTACACTCAGAATCTCACACTAAGTTTAATTGCTTTTATCTTAGGGTAATCACATACAATATCACAACCGGAAGCACAAATTTCTCTTGATCAGAAAACTTATGTTCCCACCGGGAATCGAAACGGAACCCGTTGCTTAATGGGCAGACGAGCAACTAACTTAGCCAATGGGCAGTTCAGTACCTGTATTCCATGAGTTCTTCGAGCGACTTCTCCGCCTCCACAATGCTGAGGTGAACTTCTAGCTCTTGCTCTATATATTGCTGAACGGCGCCAGCTTTCACGCTGCCCTTGGCGTTGCGCTTCATCTGCGACTGCTTCTGGCGGTCTAGCGCTTCCTAATAACAGACGTTGTAGTCAAAACGCTAGAGGACACAATCATATTATGAACATAAACATAACATTAATGTTTAGACCAGTTGGCGCAGTGGACAGGTCTCTTCGATTCCCGGCAGGAGCACAAGTTCCTTCCCAAGGGATATTTGTGCTTCTGGTTCTGGGTGTAATGTATGTGTGATGTGAATGTTTCCGGCACCCACGATACAAGTCTTTGAACTTAGTGTGGGGGCTGTGAGTGTGAAAGCGTTTGTTTGTTTAATATAACTATAATAATAACAATAGTACCTGGTAAAGATTATTTGTGATAAGGCCGCCTGTTGTGATAATTTACATATAATATTGTTTGTTACCTTTGTTTATCTCATCTTATTATTAAGTGGATCAATTAAGTGGATCATTAAGTGGATCAATAAAGTATTATCTATCTATCTAATAGTAATAAACCGCAGGGGCGGTTTGTGGCGAATAGTCGATGTGCAGCGATACTGCGTCCCCTAGACACTCACTGGGGTTAAATGAATGACCCCTGACCCTCGGCTTGCCTTAATTGGCCGTCTGAGGGTAGAGGCGGCTAAATACCGAAGCTCTAAAGGGTGGAAGTGATAAAGCATGACGCAACACCTCTTACCCTTTAGCCATTTTTGCGAATCTGGCAATATGTCATTAACATATTATTATGCCTCTTTGAGGCTCATGTGAATTTGCGAATCTAGCAATATATCATTAACATGAGTGCCTCTTTGGGGCCCATGCGAGTTAACAATCTTAATTATGAATTAAAAGTGTCTCATTTAGTCCTACTTTAGACTATGTGCACACAATACTAAGAACTAGGTCACCTTGAGTCTCTTATTGACAGCAACTGCCTCTTCCATCTTTCGTTTGAGTACGTTCTGTTGTTTCGCGTGAAGGGACTCCATCTTTGCCATGGCGGTGGCTCGCTTCCGGTCCTCGTTTTTGAGACGCAACATCGCTCGCTCGTTGTCTGCCTTCCACTTCCGGAATTTCTCGCTCTCCTCGCGCATTTGTTTGATTATTTTCACCTGTTAATGTTAAAAGGAGTTTTATTGTTGAAAGGTACCTTACAATCGATTTCAAAAAAAGGAGGTTCTCAATTCGACTGCATGTTTTTTTTGTATGTATGTTACGCGATATCTCCGCCAATTTTATTATGAATCGATTTTGATGATTTTTTTGTTTGGTAGATTTATACTTCAGAGGTGGTCCCATATAAATTTTATCGAAATCGAACAATACCAAAATATAAGCAGTGCAGTCGGATTTTTAAACTTTTCTTGCGTTTCATTATTAATCTTAAAATTTGTAGTAACTGTGTTAGTTATATTTTCTTTCTATCTTTGCGAGGATCTGTAACCTAAAATGCACAATCGAAATCCATGGAAAACCAGTGGCAAGAATTAATTTAGATGCTCTGCTAGCGTAACAGCTTAGCTTTTTTACTTCAAAAGCGCGGGTACTGGGTCCGATTTCTGGCAGAAGCACACCAATGCCAACATTTTGTGATTCTATGTGATTGTGTCTGTAATGTGAATGTTTCAGACACCCGCGATAGTCTTCGAACTTATTGCGGGGCTGCGAGTGTTAGAGCTTTATGTTTAACGGACCTTGGTGGCTTTCATGGCTTGCAGCTCAGCGTTAAGGGACGCGATCTTGGCCTCGTTTTTCTCCTTCATCCTGATGATGTTGGCCTGTTGTTGACATCTCTTCCTGAGGTCGGATATTTCGTGCTCAAGTGTAGATACTTTGGTGCGGCGTTCTTCGTGCGACGGATCTTTGGTCTGTGAATTAAAAAAAAACAACATTAAAGTCTAAAATGTATAATACCCATCTTATATAAGCAAAGAGGCATGTATGAAAGTAAACAATATTTTAGATCCACAATAAGGAATATACATACATTATTTTTTATGCCTTCAATCGATTGTTTACGTAAATACTTTGCCGAATATAACATTTCGTTCATAAAAACATTATATTTGAAGTTCGAGCAATTTTAAACGCGGCCATTTTGAGACGTCCTCGATCCAACCAAGACTGTCGTAAAGAAAATTTGACCAATCGTAGAGATCATAAATGTGTGAGCTGACGTCACGAATATTTCGTTCTATCGCAGTGAGCAGTAGAACTTTCTCGATTTTTTTTGTCCTTTTTGTCCTATAATAAAACGAATAGTAGAACTAGATGCACTAGTTAAGCCAATAGCGTGCGTTTTGTTATTTTGAATTGTCCATGTCTTTTTTGTAACATTTATAAATAAAAAAGTATTTAAATAAGATACTTATGTTCTAGGTGTAATTTTTAGCTATAAATATTTAAGAAATTACAACCTATAAATTACTAACAACTAGTTTGTTGACAAAGATTTATCTTTTCAGCCTTGTCTGGTCTATTGAGTGGTATTTTATTTATGACCGTCTCTTTGGGGCCCATTTGCATATATATATATTTTTTTTAATTTCGTAGAATCTACAATTGTATTGTGGTTGTAATGTAATATATGCTTTTCTTTATGCTAAACAGGTAACCATTTGACCACTATCTCACCAGATGAAAATGACGATGCAGCCGAGATGTAACATGCTTATCTAGAAGGTACCTATTCACTCTAGACTTGAAGACACCCAAATTGTAACATTCAGGTAACAAAGACACAGGCAATGAGTTCCACTCCTTAGTTCAACTTACCTTAGTCTGTTTCAACTGCTGCAACAACTCATCCCTCTCTTTCTCCAATTGTGCGATTTTATCTTCGTTCTCTCTCAGGTTTGTGTGGCTGTCGATAATTTCCTTATTGCTGGCCAGTATAGCTTGAACCACGGACGCCTTGAGTGCCATAGCGCGGTTAAGCTCTTGAAGTTCTTGGTTCAATGCCACCTGTTTAAAATAAAGCTTACTAAGTTCAACCATTCTATTACCACTACGTACGGCATAATCCGCAGTAATATAAGTGGGAGAAGTCATTGGAACAAAAAAATAAACGCTTTCACACTCACAGCCCCATACTAAGTTAAATGACTTGTGTCGTGGGTGCCGGAAACATTCACAACACACATAATATGTGTGCCACTGTTTGGAATTGAAATCCAAGATCTACAGCGTAGAAAAAAAAGACTTGCCCCCAGTGGGCAACAGTCCAGACGCAGCAACAATTTATGTTGATCATACTAATATTATAAGTTTTTGTGTATAAGTATGTTTGTTCCCTATTCACGCTGTAACGGCTGAATGGATTCCGATGAAATTTGGAATGTACATAGGTTATAAGTCACTGAAGAAATTAGATCCACCACTGGAATGCCAGAGCAACATTCCACAAAACCTAAAGACGCACAGAAATCAAATCAACAACTTCACCACTGGATCAGTTATGCCAGCACCCCAATACCACACTCCGTTAATTTAAGGAGCTGGGGTGGATGGGGTAGTTCCTGGCAGGGGGAAATAGCGGGACGTCAGTGCAGGCCTTACCGCCCCCACATTGAATAAGAATAAGATAATGTTTGCGACCAAGTCAGCTTAATAACACAATTATCATTACCAAAGAACAGCATTAACAATAACGTTGAATATATTTTTGTAACAAAAATAAACGCATCCCTGGTGGGGATCGAACCCACGACCTTTGGATTAGAAGTCCAACGCGCTATCCTCTGCGCCACAGGGACGATTGTATGACTACGAAATAGCTCCATACAAACGCACATGTATGACGTCATACAAACAAAATTTAAAACACCTGTTTGAAACAATAGTCTTAATACGTCTTTATCAAAGTAATCGTGGATAATTATATAATTATCACTGCTGATTTCAATTACCTTCATATAGAAAAATATTAAGTGTCGAGAATACATACGAACATACACATTTATTTTTCTCTAAAAAAGTTTGACGATATTGTATATTTAAAAATATTTAATACAATAATAATTATTTATATTCTCATGTTGAAATCGATATTTTACGATCAACACGCTGACGTAGTTGAGTGTATGTTAGCCTTTTTTTCTCGGATATAGAGTTTGATTCCCGCCAGAAACACAAATGTTCTCGCCAAGGGAAATTTGTGTTTCTGGTTTGTGAATTGTGTAAGTGTGATGTAAATGTTTCTGGCACCAAGTTCTTTAAACTTCGGTGTGGGACTGTGAGTGCGATAAAAAATACCTTTAAGCTCTGTAATTCTACTGAAAACATTGCCCTTCGATCTGAAATAATTAGACTTTACTGGTGCCAGGTAATTGACCGGCGAAGGTTGGGACTTCCTCAAATATACTCTGCAAAACGAACTGCCCGTTGGCTTAATTGGCTGAGCGTTCGCCTTCTAAGCAGTGGTATCGGGTTCGATTCCCGACGGGAACACAAGTTTTCTCCCCATGGAAAATTTGTGTTTCCGGCACCCACGACACAAGTCATCGAACTTAGTGTGGGGCTGTGAGTGTGAAAGCGTTTATATTTATGTTTTATAGCGTTTAAAAGAGTCCACAAGATCTGCCAAATAAATAAGAAGAAGCATACCTGTCCCATGGCTCTCTTCTCCTCCTCCAGAACAGCTTGATCCTCATTCAACGGAACATCATCATCCACCTTATCATCATCATCCCTGATATACGAAGAAAGCTTAATCTCATGGTCAATCAGTTCCTCATCCGTCTTCAAGTTCACAGATTGCAAGTCCTCGAGTCTACATTTAATTTCTTTCAGGTAGTCAACTACGCTGGTCTTCTGGAGGTCATCATCTTGAGGTTTCTCGGATAAGTTGAGGGTTTCTATAGTTTGGTTGCATTGTTCGGTTAGCTCGTTAAGTTTGCGTTCGATCTTGTCCTTTGCTGCTTCAGCAAGGAGTGCCTTCTCGCAGAGGTTTGTGTTTTCTATTAGCATGTTGCCGAGGTGTTCTGTGACCTTGAAATAATAAATAAACAAATAATAGATAAATAATAAGCAAATACATTATTCTAATTCTGATAATAAATAAAAATCTAATAAATTTATACTAATTAAAAAAATATATGCTTACAAAATAGGCTTAACACTAATTTTTAAATAAATTATTGCATATGTTTATTATGGATTCCTGAAACTCACACTAGGACAAATATGGAAATAATAGAATTATTTAAAAGAAGGTTGCCAGCAAGACATCGCTCATAAAGATAAAACCGCCCATTGTGCCCATTTTAATAAGTTTCTCTGTTGTTTTTTTTACTATGGTTGATTTTATGTCTATTATTACACATATATTAATGTGAAATAATAGAGTAGTCGCATCACTATGCCCGACCTAATCACATTCTAGACCTATCGGGTTTATCATCGATCTCATCATCACCTACCAACATCAAAATCAAAATCGTTTATTCACATGGGCCCTAAAGAGGCACTCATGAAAGTTAATGACTCTACTAGCAACAAATAGCGAAATAGTAGTAGACTACGCCTGGCAAAGACAAAACAAAATTGTGATAGACAACTTCAATAAGTTTCCGAGTTCTCTTTACCTGTTTATGTTTTTTAAGCAGTTCCGCGTATTTCGCTCGTTCTTTTTCCAACTCCTCCTGCAGTTGTTCGTTGTTCTGCTCGCTCACATTTGGCAGTTTGCCGACCAACTGCAGCCGAAGCTCGTTTACAAGGTTGTTTAATCTTAAATAGAAATAGATACAATCCAGATATAAATACATTATGATAGGATATACACGCTTTATAACTGTTGCATCACACGGGCCTCATAGAGGCACTCATGAAAGTCAATAACTAATTCCAAATTTGAAAATTTGGAATTAGTTATTCACTTCGTTATTCACACTAATCTAGAAAATTAATTATACGCGCTCGAGTTACAAGCCTGAGTCATCATCACACAACATTATAAATGCGAAAGTTAGTGTGAAAGTATGTTTGTTTTCTCTTCACGCTGCAACGGCTTATCGAATTTCATTGAAATTTGGAATGTACACGTTTAACAAGTGTATATACACACACTAGCTTTTGCCCGCGGCTTCGCTCGCGTTAAGAAGTACAACAAACTTTCATCCCCTATTTTATCCCCTTGGGGGTAGAATTAATCAAAATCCTTTCTTAGCGGATGCCTACGTCATAACATCTACCTGCATGCCAAATTTCAGCTCGATCCGTCCAGTGGTTTGGGCTGTGCGTTGATAGATCACTATGTTAGTCAGTCAGTCAGTCACCTTTGAGTTATATATATTTAGATAGATAACTTTTTATTAACGCGGGCTAAACCGAAGGGGCAAGGCTTTTAAAATATGTAAGATATTCTATATATCTTACATATTTTAATAGCCGTGCCCCTCGGCTTCACCCGCGTTAATTAAAAAGTAATCTATGTGGATATTGTGCGATAATTAGTGGACTGTATCTTAGAATTTATGCGAAAATAAGGGTACGAAAATAAGGGGTCAAAGGTCGGGCTCGAGAACAATTAAAATATTGTGCAAAATATAGCTCACCTGAAGCCGCGAGTGTGTGGGCTCTGGCTTCTTCCAGTTGACGGGGTTTAGGATCAGAGGTTTGGGGAAGGAAAGGGTTGATGTCACCTGGAAAATAGCGCGGATGCGCTGCTGCCGGTGTCCACTCTCGACGTCCTTCAATCCTCAGCCCTATAGTGGGCTATATTTGCGAAATACGCGATTATCACCGCATAATCGACAAGGTAATAGTTGTATGCGGAAATAGAGCGCCCGACTTTTGCAATAGCGATAACCGAAAAATCCGAAGTCGAGAAAACGTCCACGCTTTTTAGCGGGAAAGAACCGAAATGAATTTTATGAACTAAATTAGGATTAGAGTGAACAAAATTACAGGTTAATTAGATGTCAAACTTTAAAGGTGTCAAAAATTGTTTGTTCTCACTGTCAATAGTGAACATTCCGCTCACCTAAATCCAAAGTATTTACGAGAAAACGAAAAACAGTTTCATTAAACGACAATGAATGAATATTTTTATTAAATTAGAAGCAAAACTTTTACAAAATTACGATAAATTACGAAATTTCTTCTTATTTTAACGATAACGATGGTAAAAAATAGTACACTAGTTACTGTCAAGCACAATGGGCAGAGGGCATAGTTTAACGATAGGTCTTTTGTATTGTCCAACCGCAGTTTTTACCGTAGCAACTCTGCAAATTTTATCAGTTCCAGGATGTAGAGCCACGATTCTTCCTAAATTCCACTTTAGAGGACTAGTTTGCTCATTAACGATAAGTACCAAAGTGCCAACAGTGAGGTTTTCGTAGCTCTTGTTCCACTTCGCTCGCTGTTGCAACGTGTGCACATATTCATTTTTCCACCTACACCAAAAATCTTGATGCATCTTTTGAATCAGTTTCCAGCGATGAAGAACACTAATGGTCTGATCAACGAAATTTTCTTCTGGCAGGGCTGATAACGGCTCCGTAGTGAGAAAATGCCCAGGTGTCAATACCGAAAAATCATTGGCATCGCAACTGAGAGGAGTAAGGGGGCGAGAATTTAGCATGGCTTCTACTTGGGAGAGAACAGTATAAAACTCCTCATAAGTCAACCGCTGATTTCCTATCACACGAGCAAGATGTGTCTTAACGGATTTAATACCCGCTTCCGCCAATCCGTTGAAGTGCGGACTTCCAGGAGGACTAAAGGAGAACTTTATCTCTTGTGTAGAGGCAGCATCTTTCATGAGAGAATCCAGATAATTGCTGGCGCCGACAAAATTCCGACCTTGGTCAGATATAATCTGGCTACATCGACCACGACGAGCAATAAACCTTTTTAACGCCGCTAAAAAGGCATCAGATGACAGCTGAGAGGCCAATTCAATGTGCAAGGCCTTGGTACACGTACAAACAAATACACAAATATAACCTTTATAGGTCCTGACTCCACGTCCACGACCTAAGGCAATATCAAAGGGTCCACCATAATCAACGACAGAACACGAGAAAGGTTTGATCTGGTTTACCCGGAACGACGGCAAATTTCCCATGAGTGGAGCAGGAGCAGGTAGAGGACTTGCTCGGAAACATCTGACGCAGCGAGAAACAACAGCACGAATGGCTCGTTTTGGCGAAAGGATCCAGAACTCTTGTGCAAGCAAATTCTGAAGGGTCTGAGTACCGGGATGCATGAAGCGATCATGATAATCTTGAATGATCAAAGTAGTCAACCGATGATCACGCGACAACAAGAACGGATGCTTCACGTTGAAGTCGACCTTGGCATGAGCAAGGCGACCGCCCACCCTGAGGAAACCCGCTCTATCCACAAAAGGCGAAAGCTTGCGCAAGTTTTTGGACAGTGAGTTAAAAGAGCCTTTTACTACTTTCTCAATTTCAGAACCAAAGGACGCTTGCTGTGCATGTTTTAACAAGAACAAGAAACTGTCACGCACCTCTGTTGCTTCCAAGGGACCGAAAATCTTTTGCAGGGATAGCCTTGCATTTCGACAAAATCGAAAACAATATGCTAGGACACGTTTCAACTTAGAAAGCGAAGAGTATTTATTTAAGAGCTGATCGAAAAAGTCAACATCGGTATTAGCAAAGAGGCTAAGAATGCGTAGCTCATCTTGGCCTTCCGAACTGGCTGTGATCGCCAGAGGAGTAGGCCACATATTTTCAGATTTGGCGAGCCAACTTGGCCCATTCATCCAGAGTGGATGCTCGGCTAACTCCGACGGAAGCAGTCCCTTGGATCCGCAATCAGCAGGGTTGTCAAATGTTCGGACGTGCCTCCAGAACTCAGGCGCTACTCTTTCCTGGATATGGCTGACTCGATTCGCCACGTACGTCTTCCATTTAGAAGGGCACGATTTAATCCACGACAGGGCGACAGTCGAGTCAGACCATCCACAGAGTCTGCTGAACATGTGAAAGGGACCGAGCGCCTCGACCACTGCCGTCATCAGGTCTGCCAATAATAATGCGGCCTGAAGCTCTAATCGAGGTATCGAGAGACGACGAAGAGGAGCGAGGCGACACCTTGCAGCACAAAAATGCACCGAGCAGGTGCCTTCGGCGTCAACGACACGCAAATACGTCACAGCGCACATGCCTCGCTCTGATGCGTCACTATAGCCGTGAAGTTCCAAAGCGACAAAATCTCGAACCATTCGACGAGGAATAGAAATGGACGCTAACGACGACAATTGAGTTTTATAGCGCATCCATTCCGTGGCAATATTTTCAGGGACATCCTCATCCCATGAGACACCTGCAGACCAGAGAAGTTGCATCAGGTACTTTGCATAGAACGTTACGGGACCGAGGAATCCTAATGGATCGTAAATTCGAGCGATCTCAGAAAGTATAATCCGCTTAGTACAACGCCGGTCATCGCTCTCTGCAACTCTGAAACTGAAAGTGTCAGATTGAGGTTGCCATAACAGTCCCAATATTTTAAGAGAGACATCAGTCAGTTCTTCGAAACTTTTAAAGCTCTCTGAATACAAATCCGAAGAAGGCAAATCCTTTATGAAATCCTGACTATTTGAAGTCCACTTTCTTAAATGAAAGCCGGCTGACGACAACATCTTACTTAGCTCTGCTCTAAGTTGTAGAGCACTCGTGATTGAATCAGCACCAGAAACCACATCGTCAACATATATGTCCCTAGCAAGGACAGTGGAGGCTGCTGGGTATTCTTCAGCAGCAACCAAAGCCAGCTGAGCCATAGTACGCAGAGCCTGGAAAGGTGCAGAAGCAACTCCATAAGTCACCGTTTTTAGACGATAATCCCGGACAGCACATATGGGAGAGGGACGCCAAAGTATGCGTTGATACTCTGCATCCTCATCCGGAACCAAAATCTGCCTATACATTTGTTGTATGTCACCAGTGAAGACCACTGCATGCCAGCGAAAGCGCAACAAAAGATCGAAAATGTTAGTTTGCAGTTTTGGTCCAGGAAGAAGAGCATCATTCAAAGACACCCCGGAAGCATCCTTTGCACTAGCGTCAAACACCACACGTAAAGGAGTACTAACTGAGTCAGGCCTCAGAATCCCATGATGAGGAATATAATAAAATTTCCCATCCCTAGTGGAAGGGGGCTGAACTTCCTCAAGGTGACCACGAGCCTCATAATCATCCATAAAGGAGACATAAGCTTTTTGATATTCAGGATTCAATATCAATTTGCGCTCAGTGGATGAAAATCTCCGAAGAGCAATTTCACGGGAGTTTTTAAAGGTTGGTTTGTCAGATACATCAACAAAAGGCAAGGGTACAACAAACCTACCTTCCTCTGTTCGAGAATGATTTTCAATAAAATAATTTTCACAAAGTTGGTCGCGCTTCGACAAAATTTTAGCTTTCTGACAAACTTCTTCTACTTCCCAGAACTTCTTAAGGGAATTATCCAACATAACATTAGAAACGAAAAGACAATTAGTTGAAGTGCCACGACACCGAAAATGCGACGGACTCCTATCCTCGCAGGCACCTAACAATATCCATCCTAACTGGGTGTTCAATGCAGTAGGTTGCCCCGGTTGACCACGTTTAATCCCAGGTAGTAAGCAAGAAACGAAAATGTTTGCATCAAGCAACATTTCCACTGGTCCTGGCTTTGCAAATTCCAAATCTGCAAGATCCAGGTTATTTATGTGCGACCAATTCGATGAATCTATAGGTTGGGTAGGTTGTTCAGCACATATTGACGACAAAACAAGAGCTTCAAATTTATAATTTGACAACAAGTTCCTACTAATAGGCTTCATCTCACATGAAAGTGAGCCGAGAGGTTCAGTAGCGGAATTACCAATCCCACTGACTGATTGAATATTCTTATTAGTTTTAAGTCCAAGACGCAGAGCACAATCCAAAGAAATAAAATTTGAGGCACTGGCTGAATCAAGTAGGGCTCTCACTGGCTGAAAATTACCAGCTTGGTCACGAATTAACACCTTCGCTGTCGAAAAAAGCACAGTATTGAGTTCCCTACAGGATGTTAAAGTAGCATTATTGGTTTTTGTGTCAGGCGTCTGAGGGGGCTGAGGGGGTGTGTTCTGTGATGGTTTATCAAAATGGAGAAGTGAATTATGCGAAAATGTACACACATTGCAACGAGATGAGCAACGACAGGCTTTTACTCTATGAGTATTTGCAAAGCACAATATGCATAGCCCCTTATCTTTTACAATTTTAAAGCGAGATGATGGATCAAGTTTTAAAAATTTCTCACAAGATGCAAGAGCATGTTGGCCTGAGCAACAGGCACATATAAGTGTAGCTGGAGAGACAACTAAAGATGCCTTGGGTCTGCTTTGGTTATTTTTGTATGCAACGATAGGCTTATTTAATGGTTTACTGGATGTAATATTAGACATCTCAAGGGCTCTGTATTGCTTTTCCACAAATTCAACCACCTGATCATATGTGGGAATGTCATCACTTTTAAAATCCAATTGGAAAGCTTCCCTGGTTGACTTGTCTAATTTGGTCCACAAAAGGTGGAACAACATAAAGTTTTGATCCGGAAGTGAATATTTTTCCAACACTGACAAGTTTTCTAAAAATGTTCTATGTAACCGCTCAAGCTCAGATGCAGATTTGGTTTTAATAGGTTCACAATTAATTAATTTGTCATAGTAATGAGTTGCAATTTGCCTTTTCTTATCAAAATGGTAATGTAGCAAGTTATATGCACTAATATAGTTTTCATCAGTAATTGGAAAGTTTTTAATTAGGTCATAAGCTCTGCCCTCCACCGATGACAATAAATAGTGCAATTTCTCGACGTTACTAATCTGCCTTTTGTGAATAAGGGAGTCAAAAAGTCCAATGAAAGCAACCCATTCTTCTAAAGAACTGCTAAACTTCTTAATATCGACTTTAGGAAGTCGCGCGTGAACTGTTGTCGAATTCGTATCATTGGGTGTTTTGACGTCGCTTGTTCGTAGTTTAACTTTTATTCTACTTACCGCTTTTTCAAATATTACAGTCACTTCTAGCTCGTCCCTTCGTGAAAGCTTATCAAGGCGAGCTAATACTTGAATTTGCGCATCGTGAAACTGTTTCTCTATTTCCCGCAAATCGTCTAAACTACAGGACACAGCTTCAGAATCGGCAAATATTTCAGCACGCATCAATGCATAATCGCGAGCCGTCCTGTCTATATCTTCAGACATACTATCATTAGCCATTATAAACAAAAAAATACAAAACGAAAACGAAAATTAGGTTATTTTGTTTTGTTTACAATAGTCAACCAAAGAGCTAAATAATAGATATCGACAATGAACGAACACTGAGTGAGTGAATAAAATGAACGGAAATCAGAAACCGTTGGAATACACGAATATAATTTTCCTACCTCAAATGTACTGAAAAAATTATAACAAAATTTTTACGAGAAATAATGTTTATTTATGGAATAAAGGGACTGTCCTGAAAGCATCCGGCCGAAGGACCAAATAATGTGCGATAATTAGTGGACTGTATCTTAGAATGTATGCGAAAATAAGGGTACGAAAATAAGGGGTCAAAGGTCGGGCTCGAGAACAATTAAAATATTGTGCAAAATATAGCTCACCTGAAGCCGCGAGTGTGTGGGCTCTGGCTTCTTCCAGTTGACGGGGTTTAGGATCAGAGGTTTGGGGAAGGAAAGGGTTGATGTCACCTGGAAAATAGCGCGGATGCGCTGCTGCCGGTGTCCACTCTCGACGTCCTTCAATCCTCAGCCCTATAGTGGGCTATATTTGCGAAATACGCGATTATCACCGCATAATCGACAAGGTAATAGTTGTATGCGGAAATAGAGCGCCCGACTTTTGCAATAGCGATAACCGAAAAATCCGAAGTCGAGAAAACGTCCACGCTTTTTAGCGGGAAAGAACCGAAATGAATTTTATGAACTAAATTAGGATTAGAGTGAACAAAATTACAGGTTAATTAGATGTCAAACTTTAAAGGTGTCAAAAATTGTTTGTTCTCACTGTCAATAGTGAACAGATATATATACTTGTTCTGTATATATGTTGCTCAATAGTATCAACTGCCGATCATATAGTATAAGAACCTTCTTACCTTACAATTTCAGCGGCTTTAGCGTCCTGGTTTATTATAGGCTTATTACGTATTCTCCTTGCGCGGTCCGCGTACCGTAGTGTAGACACGGTCTCATCCAAGTTGTAGTCCGCCGGACTCACGCAAGCAACCATCAGCGTGAGGGAGTTGCCTCCCAGACTGTCTGTAAAGTTATACTAAGATACAGAAACGTGCGTGTTACGTACCTTGATACAAATCGGTCAAATATACAAGTTCCAAAAGACTCATTAACAAAGACCAGCTGACAGATGCTAGGCTTCAGAGCCTAGGACATCGTCGCAGGTAGCGAGCCTCTCGGTATTTTATCGGATACATTTCGGAGAGTGTGCTATGGAATTACACGATCTAATTCCTCCATCCCCATTCCATCATAGAACCACCAGACAGACTGCATTGCGAAACCCATATATGGTTATATTCCTCAAATGCGCACGAAGCGTTATGCTTCCACGTTCATTATGCGCACTGCAAAGGAGTGGAACTCCTTGCCAGTCTGTGTTCCCAGATAAGTACAATCTTGGAGTCTTCAAGTCGAGAGTGAATAGATATTTTCTAGGCAAGCGTGCTCCATCGTCGACTGTATCGTCACTTAACATCAGATGAGATAGTGGACAAATGTTTGCCAAGCAATGATAAAAAAAAGTTCATTGTTTTTAATTTCCTTATGTTTACACTATATCTAGATGAAATTTAATGTGAGATATATTTGTGCTTGTGTTTGGCAATTTTTACCATCGAGCCAAATAAATAAAAGTTGTGTCGCGGAAGCCGGTAACAAATCATAATTTTCGCTGGTTGAGAAAAATTGGTCTTCCTATCGGGAATCGAATACAACATCCGCGGCGTAGAAAGCAAGGAATTGCCCGCAGCATCATTGGTGCCTTTTTGTGTTTATTTTAGATTTTTATTTGAAAGTTTGTCAAAAATATAGTATACTAGCTTTTGCCCGCGGCTTCGCTCGCGTTAAGAAGTACAACAAACTTTCATCCCCTATTTTATCCCCTTGGGGGTAGAATTAATCAAAATCCTTTCTTAGCGGATGCCTACGTCATAACATCTACCTGCATGCCAAATTTCAGCCCGATCCGTCCAGTGGTTTGGGCTGTGCGTTGATAGATCACTATGTCAGTCAGTCAGTCAGTCACCTTTGAGTTAGTAATATATTTAGATTCTTAGTCATAAAAGTTTGACATATATTTCTTACTTTACGTGATTATAAAAATACCTTAAAAATCGAAGTAGGGTGAGCCCAATATGCGTTAAAACTTGTATAGAGTCTTAAGGGCCTATTCACCACATCCTGTTAAGTTTCAATCACATTCTAGCCTAGCGTGTTACAATCAGCGCGCGATGAGAATGGGATATCTATATGGAACTGAGACGCGCGCAATCCGCCGGCCAGCCCTAGCGTCAGCAAACTCGCGTCGAAGCTCGCATGATATGCGATTTGTGTTTTCTATGCACGCAAATTTCTGCTCGAGTTTAATTTAAAATGCGATATTTATTTATTATTGTGTAAAACATCATTAGTTTATTTAGTATTGTGATTATTTTAGTGATTAATTAAAAATTTGTCGAAAAAGGTGTAAATCTTTGAACAGTCATTCACGCCAAATAGTTCTGGCAGTTAATAGACAATTTAGATCAAGAACGAAGTCGGTATTCTAACGCATTGAAATTTTGACACATTTGGCTATGGATAATGAGCCTATTGATTCATGAATTATATTGCTCAAAAATACAAAAACAATAACCGAACGAATTGTTGCTGCCACAGAGATATCCAAAAACTACAAGAACTTTTTCGCTAACGCTACTTGAGAACTGTCATTTTAGATTTACTTTGACAAGGTTCCATCCCATTCTCATCGCGCGCAGATTATAACAACATTTGACATCAAATCACCACTTACCAACAGGTGAGATAGAGATCAAATGCTAGAATAAACAAACGCTTTCACACTCACAGCCCCACACTAAGTTCGAAGACTTGTGTCGTGGGTGCCGGAAACATTCACATCACACACACACACACATTCACAACCAGAACCACAATTTTCCACAAGGAGAAAACTTTTGTTCCCGCCGGGAATCGAACCAGATGCCCCTGCTTAGAAGGCGAACGCCACCCAACTAAGCTAGGGGGCAGTTCAATACCATTATTATTTCAATGAACTCACCTTGCAGAAGCCTGGTCAGCTTGCTGTCTCTGTAACTGATGAAGGCGCGAGTGGTTCCATCCCCCAGCGCTGATATAACATTCCCCAGTGCAAGCAGCCCTTGATTGATCTTCACCCCTTCTTTTAGTCTTTCGCCGCTGGCCTTGGTCTTCTTAATACGCTCGGAACCCGCTAAGTCTACTAAGTGGAACTTGGATGTGGTTGCCAAATTTCTGAAAAAGGATTTTATTACATGTCTTTTTTGTCGTTTAATTAGTTCAAGAGTCTAGGCTCTAGATGTAGAGGTTTGTTGCAGTTGTTAACGATAAAAAAAATGTGCAATAAAGATAAATAGTATCTATCTATATAAAATAATAAAACGCAAGTAAAGCTTTAAAAAAAACAGACTTTCACCACTTTATCTTCGGAACTTTGATCAGATTAGATGTACTAAACACGAATTATTGACAATATTTCAAGAACTGATCACATCTTGATCAAATTTAAATGGGACCAATTGGAAAGCAACAAATTTCAAACAAAAAAAAATTCAAAATCAGTTCATGTGGAAAGAAGTTATGAGGTAACACATATAAAAAAAAGAAAACAATACATGCGACTTGAGTACCTACTCCTTTTGTGTGAAGTCGGTAGAAAAACGTAGGTATCATTTAGCATGCTGTAACTAGTTTTGATTAAATAAATAAATGTTATACTATGTCATAGATGTTATCTAGGTTGAGTTAATATAATTTAAATGCAAGAAAAGCTTAAAAAACCTACTTCTCTGCTTATATTTTGGTTATTGTTGATTTTCTCAAAATCAATCAAGCGATCGATTTCGATAAAATTATATGGGATCACCTCTAAAGTATAATCTACCAAACAAAAAAAAACATCAAATTCGATTCATAATTGGCGGAATTATAACGTAAAACAAAAAAAAAACAGTCCAATTGAGAACCTCCTTTTTTGAAGCTATTTGTATTAATTTACGATACATAGCTAAAGCCAATTCAATGAAAATATAGATCAAAAGTTAGTTTAAGAGTGTAGTGGAAAACTAATGCACAAATCTTACTTGTCAGTGCGGCTTTCCTTAGCGATGACGATGGTAAAGACCGCGTGGCTGCGGCTGGAGGCCTGGTTCATAGCGGTGGAGCCCGTCACACGTCCCGTGGAGCCCCGCGCCAAAGCAAGCATCGTCTCCATTATAGACGAGACGGGAAGCTCTGTTATACCTGATATACAGATTAATTATCAGCCCATTATTCCCACTTTTAGTTATCCCTTTGTTTTTTTTTGTATGCTAGTTAGACAAGCATTTTACCACCATCTCACCTGATGGAAAGTGAAATGCGGCCGAAGATATGCTCAGGAAGAGTTTGTTGTTTGTGTTGTAATCGTCCATGATGACATCCAGATTAGGATTTAGGACACTGATCAGAGCAAGTGCAATTCTCACTTAACCTAAGAAAGCTATTGGAGCAGGCCCTAGCCAGATAGATTAGAACCAAGGATTGTATAATAGAGTTGTATGTAGATCATAGATTACAATTAGGGCATATGCCGCAACATCACTTTCCATCAGGTGAGATAGTGGTCAAATGTTTGTCTAGCATAAAAACATATACCTCTCAATAAATTGGATTTATGATGAAAAAAGTAAACAGCCCAAATTGTAAATGGTTAGGTGTTGTTGATAACGTTTATCATATTTTAATGGTCTTTATCCCCAGCAACTAACTAACAAAACCCTTATAGCTAGTAATTAAGTTTATTAAATGTTTAAATTATCGGACATAATCATTGGACAACTCAAAAGTCATGAATTAAAAACGAAAAAAAAAGGATTGGGTTAAAAGGATCAGGATACAGTAGAGCCGCGCTGACTCTTATATGTACACTTGTGATATTTTAAAATTTTCAATTCATCCTTTAAAGTCTTGGATACACAAAAAAATTACGCCCTACCTGGTAAAATAACTCCTTTGTTGATATCCTCTCTTATTTCTATAATACTGTGTCCCCGTTCTTTCCCAGAGAGTAAATCGTAACACTGTTCTTGATACAGTTCCATGAAAGATACATTAACTTTAAATATATACTTGTCTTCATTGGCTTCGATGAAATCAAATATGTCAGATACAGCTTGGGGAATAACACCTGAAAAAAACATTGATCCATTAGTGATACAGAGCTTCTACTTTGGAGCAGCTTAGTCGGCAACCCAGAGTGATCCTAAGCTACATTAAGGAACTGAAGGCTTGGGTAGTTGCCGCCAGGGGGGAAATGCACAATTCACTTTATGTAGGATTTCAGTGCAGGTCATATCTCCCCAACCATTAATTAGAATTACTGAAATCCTGAATGTCAGATGTCATCTTTAGCTATAATCTTCTTCGCTTAACACAAGAATGTTTGCAACCACGGAGTATATGCTGTAGTGCCAAGAGGCTGATTAGGCCGAGTAAAAATATGCCAAATGTAGAACTAATGAGTGTCATTCTGCTACTTTAAGGTTTTTTAGCAGAAATGCATCATTCTTTAAAAATTATGACTTTTTGAGGTCATTTAATTATACAACTGAGAAGGGTTAAAATTGCATATTTTTCATTGAAAGGATATGATGATAAGACAGAGGATATTAACACAAATAATCCAAAAAATTTGCAGCCTCTACTTAAAAAATCAATAGTAATATTATTCCGAAAATTTTGAAAAATCTTGTTTCATAAATTAATTTGCAAAGATGTGTGGTACATTTCCTATATGAAGATCTGCTAGACTTCCAAGGCATGACCATGCTTTGGATAATTCCCAGAGACTAAGCCATGAGTTGTCTATACCATGTCTTAAGAAAGTGTTAATTTTAACATCTTCTTTTTCATTGTCTAATTGCCGATTGGCACATGCCTCATTCAACCACTTCCATTCTTTCCTGTCATGGTTGAGATCAATGATGAAACATGTTCACATTGTCAATGAGGTCTTCAAAGAACTTGATGTTTTTTTATTCCCTATAACTGTATTTTAATTATATATTTATATATAAATATATTAGTGTAAGTTTTAGAATATGGAAAACAAGTTTTATGTAAATATAGCATCGCTTTGTTTTTTTTTACTGTTATGGTGTTATTTATAAGGAACAAATGAATGTTTTCCTAAAAGATTCATATACATATATGACTTAAATGTTTCTATTACCTAGTTTAGTGGAGTCTCCATCTGATCCCGAGTAATTAGTGCCCATAGTATAGGTCTTGCCCGATCCAGTTTGGCCATACGCTAATATTGTCACATTGTATCCTGAAAAGAAAACACAAATTTTACAAAAATATGTCAAGCTTTTTTTTATATATATTCATTCACTCACAGCTCCACACTTAAGTTCAAAGATATGTATAATTGGTGCTGGAAACATTTATATATCACACAAGCAATTGCACCCAGAACCAGAAAAACAAATGTCCAAATCAGTTCAGATGTGGAGCAATCTGTTGGTCAAGAAATGGAATGCAGATTTTGTGTTTTATAGGACAAATGATATGTAACATTTCTAAATGCTTTCATAGTAGAATAGCCTGCATAGCCATGAAATAACTTACCACACATACAAGCAAAACATCCTTTGAAGAAAAAAAACTAATAAATAATTTTTTTTTTAGTCTGAATTAGAAATTCTGGCTTACAAGCCAGTTTTTGTAATCCTCTCAGATTTCCCTCAACCACAATCATGTATAGACTCACCTTGAAATAGCTTCCCAATAAGTACCTTCACAGCAGTATCGTAAAATTCCTGTTGTGTTATGTGTTGAGGAAACACATAGTTATATGTAAATGCCAGGTCTTTTATCTGAACTTGAGGCTCACCAGCAACAATATCTATGCACTCATCACAGCCTCTTTCCGTCTCTTGCTGCATTAGAGGCCTAATTCTCAGTGCCACCTGCACAGTGTCCATTGTACCTTTTTCATCCCCCAGAACCATCTTGATAACTATTTTCTACTGCCTTTTATTATAAAAACACCACTGCTATCTCCTAGAATACTATAAACTAAATCTATTTCATATCCCTGCGTGTATTTCCCGTCCGTTGATCAACAGGGACGCGAATATGTCAAATTATTTTTCTTCCATCCAGGCGTCAAATCCTTTCGAGCCAGTCATCGGCGATTCAAAGAGGTCTGGAAATTGAGGTTGATATAAGTCACCAGGAACGATCTTCAATGAGGATTTTGACAATATGCTGTAGAGAAACAATTATTCACAGGTGATCATGGTCAGTAACAGAAAAACGGTTAAAACAAATCTTATTGCACAAAGGAACTCTTAGGTCAACTCACTGTAGTTATTGGCAAATGCTTTAAATAAATTAGGTAGATACTTAGAATGTCACTTTTGGGGCAAATAAGAACAATGAATTGAATTGAATTAAGATAGAAAGAATTAAATTAAATTATAATAAACATAGATGAAGAACTAAGATGGCTTGTGTGAAATGTGAATAACTTTTTGAATATTTGAAATTCAACGGTAAAATGTCAGACATACGTACAGTGATAATGACAGTTGAAATTCGTATACTTCAAAAATAACTACGCGACGCTTGTAAATCGCTAGCACCGCAGTATCCACGAACACAAAGCACGGTATGAAGAATGATAATATCGGATTAGACAAATAGTAGAATCTATCTTAGTGATTTTTTTAACTCGAAGATGATTTTAAATTATCTTAACGATATATTATTTGGTTAGCTCTCGTTCCCGGGTCAAGTTAGAAACTATTGCGGTTGTTAAGGGGAATGTAGTCTTTGTAATATAAATGTCATTTTAACTGTCAGTCAAATCAAAAGCGAGCGAAAACATTGTTTTGTTTCCGAAAATTATTAGGAATATTCCTTGTCTAAAATCCTATGACAATTATTTAAGTGAATTAAAAGTGCCTATTCGTAACACTATATATATATTGGCGGTGTGATTTAATGTCTAAATCCGTAAATTTGATTAATGTGGTAGCATCATGCCACCTCGAACAAGAACAAGAGCTACGAAGGTGCTAAAGGAAAACATCGATGTCGTTAAGAGAGATAAGCCTAAATCAGATGGAAAAGTCACCAAAAAGCCACGTCTTGCTTTAGCGGATAAAACAAATTCACTCTCGGACGATAATGCCTCGATAGACATCCCCATTAAGGCTACTAAAACAGCTCTGAATAGTAATGGTAAGAGAAATATAGACAATATAAGACCGAGAAGGGATCGGCGATTACCTCCACGCTATGTAGAAAACCAATTGCTGAAAGATCTATCTAACAATAAAGAATCTCCAGTGAAACATAATCCTGTAAAGTCGCCAACAAACACAAATGTGAAGCGTTTATCGAACAATGTGAAGCGTTTATCACACTCGCTTGAAACACACGCAAAGCATAGCAAAATACAGGCTAGCACATCTATTGTAAGGGCAATTGTTGATGAAAGCAATTCTAATAAACCCAGTTCTATACATGAAAAGTCTAAGACTAATAATGCAGATAAAGTAATACTTTCCACAAATATTCAATCTGCAAAGGCAGATAATCCCATATCTAGCAAGCCTGTAAAAAACTTATCAAATTTGGCTTCAAAAGAGGTAAAAGTAGCTGCTACTGCTAGACCCAAAAGAAATTGTAGGTTACAATCGGCAGTAAAGCCAGCATTCAATGATGTCAGTCGTGTGTCATCACCTTTCAAAACCCCATCTAAAGACTTGGAAGGCAGTCTGGTAGCTAACAGGCCAAAAAGGATACACCGACTTCCCTCGAGGTTAGAAGACCATTCTATAAGCCCTCATAAGTTCATTCCAGTACAACCATGTCATGCCAGCACACCTATTCTCCGAAGAAACCCTAAAGCTGACAACAAATCTGCAGAAAATACTTCAAAAGAAAATAAAAATGTTGGCAAGACAAATAAAGTTAAAACAACTGAAAAATCAACATCCATATTGACACAGATTAAACCTACAAAAACTAACTTAAAGACTAAAGTCAGTTCCAGTAGCAGTTCAATTGAAAAAAGCACCCCGGATACAAACAACAACGGAAAGAAAAAAGATAGCAGAGTGAAGAAAACTGTTAAAACAAAGTTACAAACAAAGCGAGTAAGCCCTAAACTGACTAAAATCACACCTTTTACAAGACGAATACTTGACAAAAGTCTCTCATTCAGAGTATTAGATGAAATAAAACCATCGAAACAGAATGCTGACAATTTAGATGTATATGAGTTCACATTTGACCCTAATGAAGAACCTACACCACGAAAGAAAAAGCGCAAGAGAACTGTCAAAAAGAAACCAACGAAACCCAAGATTGTAGTACCTGAGATACCTCAAAGTAATTATAATGACAATATGTCCAAAGCTTTAGCAAGTCTTAAGAACAAAGTTAAGCCATCGCAATCTCAACCTGTACAAAGTAGTGATAAGCCAACAGATACTGTTAAGTCTACAGAAATACAAAGTACTCAATTGAGCTCCAAACCGAAAGACATACCTCAAAGTAACTATAGTGTCAATAATATGCCTGCTAAGCCTTTTAACGAAACTGCTAAAAGTTCTATCCATGAATCAAACTACGCCTCTATTTGTATTGAAGACATTGCTGCAGATTTCGAGCCAAGCAACCAGGACGATCATATAAACTACTCTCCCGTTAACTCCCCACATAATCCTCAAACTCCTGAAGTTGTAACAAATGAAAGCCATGTCAATCCTGTAAATAATAAAGATCCGCTTAATCTACAAGGCGATCTCAGTTTTTTCGATGATAATCCTGTTGCTAGCAGCAGCATGAATATTTCTATTCGGCATCCCCTTGCCAGCCCTTGGAGGGTAGAATTCACAAACTTACCTATGAAATGGCAATCTAACACTTACGTAAAACCAAACATGACACCAGCTGTCGAAAGTTCATTTATCAACTCTGAAGAAATGGCAAAAAAGAAACATGTCTACACAAATATTGTACCTGACAATGATCCACTCCCTGAAACAGACTCTCCCAATTTAAGGCAACCAAGCATCATATCATTCATGAAAGAAGTAGCAGAAAGGAGTGCCAATAAAAGGAAAAGGAGGCGATCTCCATCTCCTACTAAAGCCAATTCTATTTTTGAAGATCTTTCTAACACGACTAACGACTTTGGCTTCAAGAGCCCTAAGAAGGCCAAGAAAAATGTTGAGTCTCCAGTGTCAAACAGCAACAAATCTGATGAGAAAGAAAACTCAAATCAGTCTAGTAATAAGTCTGTATCACCAACGAAACCTCAAAAGAAGAAAGATAAAGATCGTACCTACTTCGGTTTTGATGACAGCGAAACAGATCAAGAAAACGTATCACCTGTTAAAGTAGTTCCAAAAACTAGAAAGGGATTGAGATCTCGGCCGGCCCTTCAGGACTTCAACCAAGCTGGTCCTACTAGGGCTATCATACCAGTGGCCAAAACTAAGATGCCCAGCTCAGAAGTGGTAGAACAGCTCTATGATCAGTTGAAATCTGCTGAAGTTGCACCGGAAATTGCAGAGAAGGAAACTGCGAGAGAACCAGCTGATGAGACTGTGGGTACCAATCTTGATGATCCATCATGGCATGAGGATGACGATGATCTATCTGTTCACCTATTTGAAGACATTGCAGTTGTTCATCATGTGAAGGTAAATCTATACTAATAATATAAATGCTTTTGGAATCCTGTCTTTTTACTCGTATGCATGAGACAAAGAAGTGTAATGGTTTATCAACCTATGTTTATTCCGCTGTGATGCTCCAGAGACCAAATGCGTGGTGGGTCTGCCCTAACGCCGTAATGCCCAATCAGTCACACTAAACGAGTCACAGTATGACTTGATTGGTTTGTTGGTAACCTGTCAAATGCGTGAGTCGTTCTTGTCGATGTTTCTTACATCAATTGATTTGTCTTCATCTTGCATTCGCCGTCACTAAAGACATGATAGTAATCAGTATTCATTATTGCTACAACCAGACGCCATATTGACAATATTTTTTTTATATCTGGCAAACTTAACTATAATTAGCATTTTCTTCCAGCTAATCTTGTCAAACTACTTCAGAAAAGAAGGTTGTCAATTTTACAGTTTTTTTTTTTTGTATTTATGTTACGCAATATTGTCGCCAATAATTATGAATCGATTTTGATGTTTTTTTTTGTTTGGTAGATTATACTTCAGAGGTGATTCCATATAAATTTTATCGAAACTGATCTAGCCAAAACCAAAGTATAAGCATTTAAGTCAGATTTTTTAAGCTTTGCTTGCATTTAATTATTGTATTATAAATTTCCTGGTAGGGTTATACGTTATATCTATCTTCATATTTTATGTAATTAGTTCTACAGTAGAGAGACTATAAATAATAATAATAAAAGATATAAATAACTAAATAAACTATTACATATATCACAGCTTTGTCAGCCCATATTCATTCGTCTCATATTCCATAGTTTATATATATTATTATAAAAGCAATAAATGGCGTAGTGCTTCTATCGTAGATAAAAGATGTCTCTTACGTATTCGATCATTACCAGATAATACTATAAAATTGAAAAATCTACCTTTTTTCATTTTTCAGCCGCATCGCAAAAGCTACGGCAAAGCCAAGAAGGTGACATTCAGACAACATTCCAACTCTGACAGTGACAGTCCACCTGCAGTGAACCAGCACTCCAGTGATGATGACCTGGCAGACCTCACCTTCCAAGTGCCCAATGTGAAACAGAAGAGAGTTGTCAAGAAGAAGAAGCCTAAAAAGCTGTTGTCAAAGAAAGAGGTAAGATATGCCTGCGTATTCCAGGTCTAGTGTGTTTACCAGCTTTGATCACATCGTCACTTACCATCAGGTGAGATAGTGGTCAAACACTAGCCTGTCACAAATAAAAAAAAAAAAAAGATTTTGCATAACTGCCTATTCTTATTCATATGGGGTGTATTGTGCATTTCCCCCTGCCAAGAACTACCCCATCCACCCCAGGTCCTTAAATAGCGGAGAGTGGTTTTGTGGTGCTGGCATAACTGTTCCAGTGGTGAAGTTGTTGTATTTGATTTCTATAAGTCTTTAGGTTTTGTGGAATGTTGCTCTAGCATTCCAGTGTTGGCTCTAAGTTCTTCAGTGACAGCACACTGAGCTATTACGTTTCTAGGGTTTCGAGAATATCATAACTGCCTAATAAAAAAAAGATATAATGTTTTAGGATTTGTGTTGTATTTTGGCAAATTTCTTTATTTAACATGATTTTCAATTTCGTTATCCTCTTATGAACTGCCTACTGGCCTAGTTGATACACTTTTTTTATTAATGACCTACCAATTACGTTTGCTACATTGGAATTACGATCTAGCCTTAAAACTAATAAGTAATTTAATTTTGACCTAAGCTGCTAAGTAGAGTAGTAAACTAAGAATGTGTCCAAAAACACTTTTCCTACAGTCACTATTAAAGGGAAGACACTTTGTTCTTCTGTTCTTTGTTAATAGTATACTATAATACACTTTTACATCACTACACTAACTCAAAAGGTTTAGTTTTCAACCGACTTAAAAAAAGATTACACTTCAGAGGCTCCCATATACATTTTATCGAAATCGATCCAGCCAAAACCAAACTATAAGCGATGAAGTCGGTTTTTTTAAGCTTTGCTTGCGTTCAATTATCTTGAGTCTTCTTACTAAGTCGTGTTCGGGAGTGGAGGCCTGTGACGTCTCATCTCAGTAAAAAGTCCATTATTCATAACATAGTTATTCCAAAATAATTACCTAAAACGAAATATAAACCAATTGATTTTCACACATTATTACGACGTAAATATCGCATCTTTAACTTGTTCGTTTTGTATTAAAAACTAACACATTTCTTTTGTCATTACAACAGAAACATAGATTATCATTTCAAGGTACTATTAATGCAAAAAACAATGGCTAAACATTACATTTTCATTCATAATTTTTGGTATTACGGCACCTATCATAATTTGTTCGGTTGGTAGTGCTATCGCATCAAGCATGGGCACAGTATGCCAGTTAAACAGAGATAGCCTATAGATCGTTTCACAGACTACCCCGGCCTTTTAACCGCGAATGGCTGATAGGTCTGACAAAACAAAACTGATTTTTATTACTTTGCAATTTCAGGAAAAGGAAGTCGAGGAATGGGCGGCAGGCTTCAACTCAATGTGTGAGGACGTTGAAGATTTTGCGTTAGTAGTCGAATAGGTGACTACAATCTGCTATCGTCAAATCTATATAAAGTTTTTTGTTTTTGATTATCAATTTAACACTTCCTTGTCCCTTGTTCTTGTTGTGTTCGACATATATACTGACAGTGGTGGATCCAGGATTGTCGTTTGGGAGGGCTTGACCTAGCTGAGGGTAGGTTAGTTGCTAAACTCAATTTTGGGGGATCTTGAGCCCCTTCATCTCCCCCCTGGATCCGCTACTGTATCCTGAATTTCTATTAGATTTAATATGGGACAGGGAAACGGTTGAAATAAGGCAGATTCAGATTACTCAGACACTGACTAAGAACTATGTAAAAAATTAAGCCATGTGAAAATCAAACAACAAACCAAGAAGTTCTGTTTTAATTATGAGCTCAGAATTATGAAAGAAGAAACAAGTTATTTATTTAAAGATTCCGTAATCTTATAGCTGCGACTGCGCGTATTTGGTGCGCGCAGATAACGTGCGAGGACGTGTATGCAGTCCGCGTGAACCAAATATGGTAACGTGTGTGGCAGTTTAAAAACTGCCATTTATAAGATCCAGCTTCATTATATCAACATTGATAAAGTTTAATTTAAAACATCATCAGATCAGATAAGTTATGTTATTACATATATACGATAAGATCTTATTTTTAAGTTGAATTAGTTGTGTAGTTTATACTAGCATTCAGTTTCTTTGGGTTCGTACCACTAATTAGTAATAATTTAGTTGTAAATGAAGAGATTTAAAAATAATTTAAATGTAAGCAAGGCTTAAAAAAACCGACTTCTCCGCTTATATTTTGGTTTTGGCTTGTTCGATTTCGATGACCACCTGACAAGTATAATCTACCAAACAAAAGAATTTTGAGAATCGGTCCACAAATGGGGGAGAAATCGGTGAACATACATAAAAAAATTACATACAGTCGAATATAGAACCTCCTCCTCTTTGAAGTCGATTAAAAATGTAAGCCGTCACCAGTTTGCCATACCCGATCAGTGCAAAATCGTGTCGCAAGTTTTATATATTTTTAAATTATGTAAGAATATTATAATTTAAGAGTAAAATCTTTGTTTTGAATCGTATTTTCGTCTATTACATATATATTTATATATGTATATAAAAATCAATGCCACTTTTCGTTGTAATTTTATAACTCAAGAACGGGCTCACCTATCCAAACCAAATGTTTAGGCTTTGTTCGGACTATTTAGTAGATAGTTTATGTGAAGTTTGCACAAAATCGGTCGAGCGGTTCTTCATTTATCACACCCGGGCGAAGCCGGGGCGGATATATATATATATATATATATATATATATTACGCATAATTGTTTGTGTAAAAAGACAGTAGTATATTATTTATGACATTCTCAAAGTTAATACAGTTTTAGGTAGGATTAGATTAAGTATTTGATTTAATTTTGTGATGAGATCTGCATTTAATTTGAACATGACAATAATATCGAACAAAAAACCGACCAAATACGAGTCGGACTCGCCCACGAAGGGTTCCGTACTATCTATTAAAATGGCAAAAATACATGTCTGTTGTATTGGAGCCTCCTTAATTATTTATTTTATTCTATTTTTTAGTATTTGTTGTTATAGCGGCAACAGAAATACATCATATGTGAAAATTTCAACTGTCTAACTATCACGGTTCATGAGATACAGCCTGGTGACAGACGGACGGACAGCTGAGTCTCTTAGTAATAGGGACCCTATTATTTAACCCTTTGAGTACGGAACCCTAAAAAGCGCCTCATATTACGCTATTTTGTAAATAATATTTTAATTGTATTTAGTAAGTTTGATTGTTTTAACAACTTATTTTTAATATTGAGATTTCACACTGGATGTGTAACATAAATCGCTATTGTAAACTAACGCTCATATTTTAATTTGGGAAATAAAAGAATATTTTAACAGAAACTAATTCATGTTTTATTTATAAACCAATATTTTGAACCATAAAGTTAATTTAATAGCGTACTTTGAACTCATTAATTGAAAAAAATATCACATTAATATTATACATTTGTAAGTTTGTGTTTAGTGTGTGTGTGTGTGTAAGTATGTTTGTTTTCTCTTCGCGCTGTAACGGATGAACGAATTTAGATGAAATTGTAAATGTACATAGCTTATACCTAGGACTAATAGGCTACTTTTTAACTTGATAAACGTGGGCGAAGCCGCGGGGCACGGCTAGTAGTTCATAATAATAAATTACATCTTATGGTACATCTTCGGTCGGATCATCGCTTTCCGTGAGATAGTGGTCAAATGCTTGACGATCAAACAAAAAAATAATAATTTCATCGTCTGGAATCTGATGATATGGAATGGAATCTGATATCCTTCTACAGCTAATATAATGATACTCATTTTCCAAAATTTAAAATAAATAACCATTTTCAACTTGTTGAATATAAAATAGTTATTTATAATAATAATAAATAGTTAAGTTTTAGACCTTAGTGCCTTAGTTATTATACTTGACCTTAGTTATTTTAAGTTTTTAACCTTAGTGTCTTTCGCTCCAAAATTCCAACAGATGTTCTAGTAAAGTATTTACTAGGGCAAGACTTGATTATGGCTCTTATACTTGACTGTGACTTGTGACTTTTCTATTATGAAATATTTAAATACACCATTATTTAGTCTATGAAATACACTTGAGCTATTTTCATAACTTGACACTGGCTAAATACTTAAAGATTGTGGAGCCAGAACAAAAAAAAAGTATTAGTGAAGGCGCGGCCCAAGTTCAAAATTGGAACTTGGGCCGCGCCTTCACTAGTACTTTTCTTCTCTGTTCTTTTCTCTTACTCACCACGCGCCAACATTATACATCGCGGGATGCGCGTGGGCGCTGCTTTAATAAAAATATGTTTCAATTCAAACTATTTTTTTTTATTAGGCATAACGTAGTTAGCGAAGCTTCTTGTAGCCTCATACGATAGATGTCGACCGACACATTAAGGTGTCAAAACTAATCAAATTTTTACTTTAACTTTCGGGGAAGCGATGTTAGTTCCCAATTTCACCACACATCAGGATGTTGGTTACAAAGTTTGTAAGCCGACAAGTAATGCTATTTTTGGTGCGGCGTGGAATCATTTGTCTAGCAAGTTCTGTAGCTCACCGACAGAGGGCGTTAGTAGTTCGCAAACGCGTGATCAAATGAAATTAACAAGAGTTCAGAAAGAACGTAATATCTAGATGTTACGTTAAGACGACCAATTGGCGCGGTAGGCAAGTCTCTGCACCGAGAGTCCCGTGTTCTATTCCCGACAGGAGCAGAATTTTCCTTCCCAACGGACATTTGCGCTCTGGTTCCGGGCGGAGTATTATCTCAACGCAAAGGAGATCAAGAGGTTGTGAATGCGTTTGTTTGTTGAATTTGAAAATTTGATGTTTTGTGATACAACGCACCTATTTTATTTATATTTTTTACTAGTACTCAATTCAACAAGTACTTACGTAAATTGTGGGTAGCAATAATTAAATAAGTATATGAATAGACACTAATCCAGTGGCGGATTTACAAATTTTCAAGGTATAGGCTGAATAGTTTTTGCCGCCCTTGCCTCAAAAATTGTCATATAGAGAGGCCGATTACTGCTTGAGGGGCGGCGAACTAGCTGTTTTACTCTAGAATATGGAAGTTTGCTGCTCTCGGAATGAGCAATGACAAGTGAGAGAAGTCATCGACAAAATTTGTTGCAGACTTCTATCTGTAAAACAAGCCACAAAATTAAAAATTGAATTGAATCTGTAAGACATCAGAAAAACGTCATAGAAAAATCTTCTTGATTTCTATGAGGTAAAAACAAAATCGTTCCCCAAATTTGCCGCCCCTATAATCTGCCGCCCTAGGCTCGAGCCTACTCAGCCTGCTGGTAAATCCGCCACTGCACTAATCCGGAAAAACCTAACTCGTTCAGTTTATTGGAATTACTCAACGAAACTGCTTGACCGAACTTGAAATTCGGTAGAACATAGTTGAAATCATGGAAATAGATATAACTCCCGGTAGGGAGTAATAGTATTCTGTGAGATATAAGCTATTTTCGTCTTCATCATAAGCAGAGTTGTTTGTACTCTGTGAGACTTATATGCTTTGTTCCCGCGTTATTTTGAAGTGTTACTATATTACACTGCATGGTACTCTACATTTATTATATTATTAGTTATGTCGACATGCTAGGTACCTACCTACAGGAAACGAGGCGACAACGAAAGTAGAAGGGTAGTCATACAAAAAGATACAAGATTGGTGGATCGCTGCATATCGGATAATGAAATATATTATGAGTTTTTTCGCGAAAGAGAAAAAATGGTGGTGTTGATTTTGTATAATTCTTTGTCTTTATGTAGGCAATTATTTATACCAAATTGAAAAACGTGATTTTCGACTCCAATACAAGTTCTTGTAAAGTTTCTACCACTTTACTAGGGCATGACTTTACTGTGACTGGACCTTGGCTCTTTTACTTGACTTTGACTGTGACTTGTGACTAGGACTTAATATGAAAAACACTTGAAATATTATATTATCACTTGAGACTGGCTAAATGCACAAGCTTGCGAAGCCATAACTAAGAAGAAGAAGAAGACTTGTGACTAGGACTTTTAGTATGAAATATGCTCAAAATATTATTTGACACTGGCTAAATGCACAAATTGCGAAGCCAAAATTAAAAGAAAAAAAAATATTTCATTTGTTTCTATATACCTATACAACGCACCAATTTTTAACCGACTTCCCAAAAATGGAGGAGGTACTCAAGTCGACTGTATTTTTTTTTATGTGTGTTACCTCATAACTTCTCTCCACGTGAATTTTTTTTTTTAGTTTGAATGATGTTGCTTTCTTATTGGTCCCATTTAAAATTGATCAATTCGAATTTTTTTTTTAGTTTGAAAGATGTTGCTTTCTTATTGGTCCCATTTAAATTTGATCAAGATCTGATCAGTAATTCTTGAAATATCGTTAATAATGCCTATTTTGTGGACTACTTTGACGATGTTCTCGTTTACCCGACTTCAAAAGTTACCTCATAACTTCTTTCGTTGTGAGCCGATTTTGATGATTATTTTTTTATTTGAAGGCTGGTGCTTTTCATGTTCAACTGGTCCCATTGAAATTTGACCAAGATCTGATCTCTAGTTTTTGAGTTATAGTCAATAATGCGTGTTTAATACATTAAATCTAATCAAGGTTCCGATAATAAAGCGGTGAGGTCGGTTTTTTTAAGCTTTGCTTGCGTTTAATTATATTACGTCGATACTTGCTTTGCAGCCTCCCATCGCACCTAATGCACTAATTTATTCTGTGCCTACAGCTCAAATCCTCCCAGCTAACCGAGTTCATCTAATTCTATTAGCCCATCTAAAGCATAATTAAAATTGAAAAATTAATCCATCCAGCAGAGTAAGTATCCCACTCAACCCTAATGTGATGGCTGACGATATTAAAATGATTGCTCTTTGGCAAATATGTCGGCCGCTGAATTATACAGCGGAAGCAAATATTACCCTCGCAAACACACGTCCCGGGAGAGAGCTAGTTCGCGCACTCAAAATTAAAAGCATACAATGAAAATACTGAACCGAGTGCCCCTACTCCGATACCTACCTCGCGAAAAGTAAGCGCTCTTAACACTACGAACCATTGTTGTCAATGAAAACAGACGCCGAAGTGTTTTTTTGTTTATAGACTCTTCGATGTTGCCACTCGAAAATAAATAGCCGCGCGGTAACGAGCAATATGGCGGTAACAAGCAGTAACAATGTTTTGTCTTCACAATCGATCCGCTCTTGTTTGATATTGTTCCATCTCGCAGCTGAATTTTGCTTGGATGGGATGCTTGTTGGGTCAGATCGGACGCAATGTTTGTCGTCCGATCGATTTCATCTACTAATCAGTTCTCGATGAATTATAGTTTCAGCTCTCAGTTAATTGAAACTGTGTGTTGACATGACGACGAAGTTATACCTGTCTTGCCGTTTGAAGCTCTCGTATATAATTGAATACCTAACGTCCCCAGTCGACATTATGAATTAACAATTGGACTATTTCAGTCATTTAATTAAAGGGTGGCCGTCGCAGGTTGTTCGGGTCGGGAATATTAACCGCAATTCTCGGTCAACATTCACAAAATTGACACGTCAAATATTTGTAACTTCGTCCTGGGACCACGTTAGACGGCAAACAGAATCGTGTCTGGTCCTCCCTTAATTTCCGATGTTTCTACGCGGACCGGATGCATTGGTAAAAGAGATCTAGCAGTGTTGGGTTTGGGTTGAATTTGGATTGTTTTGAGATGGTGAGATAGCCGCTTGTCAAAACAAAATGGCGCTGACTGTGTTTGAATTGGGCCGTATCAGTCGCAAGCGGAGATTCATTTTGTCACGTTGCTTAAGACCGTGGTAGAGTCTCCTACATATTGTCTCTGTACACAATGTGAGTGTGTGCTGGCGTGTTGGGCTTGCATTTAAAGCTGGCTACAAATTTGTTGTTTCAGTACAAATACTATGATGATATTGTTTGCAGTTAGACTTTGCGTCCGATCGAGGAGTTTGTATGGCAGAGTAGTGCCAGAACTGTTCTGTGTCAACACTTGTGGATTGATTGTAATGATTACGAAGTTACAGTAGCTTGTTTGTTGTCACTACACGGAAGAACAGAGAGAAGAACATAGCTAGAGTGTACACTTCACTTTTAAAACGAATATAATAGTATGGCAACACATTATGCACGCCATGTATTATTGTATAATCAAAAGTAATAACATATAATAGTTCTCTTATTGGAAAGCTTACACCTATAGTCAGTATCTACATACTAAATAAAGCTGTTTTGTCGAGAATTAACAATGAGTAAATCATATATTTACACAAATAAAAGTGCATAATTGACCGATTTGCTGTTCCAACAAAAACGATAACAACAGCTAAACAAGGAGTTTGTTAATTAAGCAAACAGCCGTCCAGAATCGAATGAACAGCTCAATCTCGCCTATGTTTAGTCGTCAAATTTACCTATGATTAAAAACCACATGTAAGAAGTAAACACTAACTTTCAAAAGAGGAGCATACTTAACAAATATTATATTGTAAACTTTACATTGCGATGGTAAATATTAAATAATATGTGTACAATAATGTCGCCTAGCGTCGGGCCGCGTACCTGCCGCGCAATGTTGCCATTATCATAAACCAAACACGTCAATATTTACCCACACAAACAAGGGCGTAATTTTTAAATAAATTGTGGCATTTCGCGAAATTGCTTCCGCAAATAGAATTGTGGACAAGAGCCCCGGCCGTCGATGTATGCGCAACTTTTTTCGGGTCGCCCGCCACTCGACCATTTGCTCTGTCGCTTTGACACCTTGTAGCTTTAAAAGAATTTACATACCTACTCTTTTGTATCTTTTACGAATCTTGATAAATAAATATCAGCAATTTATTGTTGATTTACAAATCAGGGTGCAGAAATACTAGTGTGAACAAAGCATACTAGTTATTTTTGTTTAACCACTTTTGCGCTCGAGTGTATTTACTTTAGTACCTAGCTTACTCCGCGCCACGATAGATGGCGTTACTTGTATTTAGTTTTTACGCTTACTCTTACTCGGTACTTCCAGCTTACAGAGCTTCCATATTTATTATTCGTAGCGATTATTCAGCCAACAACAGTCTTATTCATAAGTAGGTATTCTTTCTTAATATATATTTCTTCATTGATTTAAAAGCTAGACTTAAAATTATCGAAGTCAGTTTCTGTTTATTTTATTATTTCTCGCAATTTATTTATAGTAGGTAAGTATAATTTATTACGCTAGGTACATATTACATTCTTGAAAAACAGTTGTATCAATAACTATTGCTGAGTCAAGGCTCGAAACTTACGAGCAGAACCCGTATTAATTTTCAAGCCCACGCTAAGAATATTTAGCCCGGCACTAACTCCAAGATACTTAATTAGAGGCCGTTAAAGCTCCTAAAGCGTATTAATGAAAGCAATATCTTAAACGAGCGGGCCCCGTCGGCCATCTTGTCTCGGATTTCCCGCCACCGCCATATTTCCCGCCATTACGGTGGGGTTACCAGTTTCGAAGGAAGATAATCCGTGGATTGGCTAACTCGGAGGGAAGACGGTATCTCGTTTCATCCGGAGTTTTGTGTGGGGATTGTTACATGCTTGCATAAACGGAGCTAATGAATAAGGTATTGTAGATATAACCTACATAGGAAAATGTGCCTTAAGCTTTTGTATATAGGTAGTAAGTTATATACCTAATCTTACGATCTTACTAATATTATAAGTCCGAAAGTTTGTGTGTAAGTGTATGTGTAAATGTGTAAGTGTGTAAGTATGTTTGTTCCCTCTTCACAATTAACGGCTGAACGGATTTGAATGAAATTTGGAACGTACATAGCTTGTATTTAGGATTAACGCATAGGCTACTTTTTAACCTGATAATAGCGGGTTAAGCCGCGGGGCATGGCTAGTATTATATATATCCTACTTAATATTATAAACCCTAAAAATTAACACATAGGCTACTTTTTTAAATGATAATATTATATAGGTAATTCAGTACCGACCGATACAAAGTCTATGGTTAAATTAAGTATGTTGGTAAATTTACTTAGATATGTAACTGTTACGGTCTATAAATGTGCAGGTTCTTTCCTTCTAGGCAAGCATGCTACTTCTTTGGCCGCATCGTCGCTTTCCATCAGGTGAGATTGTGGTCAAACGCTTGCCTATCGTACTTAAAAAAATAAATATTATGCATCGTCAATATATTTTTCCGTTCGATTACCCGTCAGAGTCGGATGGATTTATCATTTGCTTCGGAAAAGACACTCAAAATTCTTAGCGACCATTATGAATCGAGATGTCCATAAAATAAATACCAGAGAGTAATACCGATTTAAAATATTGAGCTTATAGAAGGTTAATAAGTATACAAGTTAAAAATACGGCTAATACGTATACCTACGAAATTATAGTAAACTAGCCGTGCCCCGTGGCTTCGCCCGCTATTATCAAGTTAAAAAGTAGCCTATGTGTTAAATCAAGTTATGATCTATCTACATTCCAAATTTTATCCAAATCCGTTCAGCCGTTAAAGCGTAAAGAGGGAACAGACATACTTACACACAAACTTTCGGATTTATAATATTAGTAGGATATACAATTTACCAATGCTGATTTAGGCTGGTCGATAATCCAGCAAAATTTTGAACCTTCTCTAAAAACCTAAATAATAACCAATTTCTAATGTAAGACGTTGATAGATTTTGTTAGTATATATGTATACATAAAAAAATTGTTATCTTGCTTAATTTAAGCATAGAGTCGTGTTTTAACCTACACCTATTAAAACAAATTAGTTCCTACTTAGCTTCGTAAAATATACAAAACAAGTCCAGTAGAAATACCATAATGCTTCGCGGCCATGTTTGAGAAGATGGGTCCATAACCTAAAACAAAAGAGCACAAAGAAAATACATTAAAATCTCACCGGGCGTAAAGTTCAAAAGCGCCTATCTATTTGCTGACTGTACTCCAATGATTACGACCCCCATTCTGTAGAAGGCAGATGCGTTAGAATTTGTTATTTACTTAGGCCTGGGCTCGGGCGGGCCCGGTTTATCGCGCGCATGCATGTCTGGGGCCCGCTTGACAGAATAATTGAATGGAGTACGGAATTTACCCAAGATATTGATGGACTCGCGTAAAAGATAGTGTTGCTTTGAGTTTCAAGATGGAAAGTTTCAAGATCATTTGTAAAATCCCACATTTTACTAATTATATCACCCATTGTTTTACTCATACTCATACGTTTATTTGCAAACTAAATGTTACATGGGTCTTATTCTAAGTAATCAGAACTTAAACTTAGCCGCCTTTTACAAGCATAGCAAATTATTATACATAACATCATAAAAAACAAAGACAAAATATTAAATTATCCGTTGCTGGAGAATCATTCGTACAGACCAGATAGTAAGTATATTATTACTTCAATTGAGTATGTATTAATATTATTTGATGGTAAGATATTCGTCTATTGTGTAAAAAGCTTTTTTTAATAAGGAACTTTTTGAGCTTGGTACCAAAAGTAACAAGTTTTGTTTGGTTCTTAATATCCTGTGATAACTTATTAAATACTTTGATGGCCATGGAGTACGGGCTAGTGTTAAGCATGTTTTATTGCTAGTAAGTAGGGAAAAAACTAAGTACTTGATATAACACTATTTTTCTTCCCAGTTCTAGATTCTAAGTCATCTCCTGCAGCGTGTGCACTACCAACCAAGGACGGTCTATTTATGTGTACAATTTTTTTTTTTAATATCTCTCTGTTCTTTTCTTTTTATATATTGTTATTATCTTACATATATTTTCTTTATCCCTGATTGATGCACGCCTCATGTCATTTCATTATCCACCGCTGAATGACTGGTAGAGAATGCTTTTAGCATTAAGTCCTCATTTTGTACACTTTTTACTGTACAATAAAGTATTAAATAAATAGTTGACAACAGGCCCAGAACATAGCTCTCAAATCTAGTGTCAAACAATTTAGATTTTTGTACTTGAAAACTAGTTACGACTATTTCGGTAGGTATACAGAATGCTTAGGTAGGTACTGGCAATTACGTGAGAACTAAAACTACCCACATTTGATCCTATCACGACCTTCACAGAGACCTCTGGGGGCTATGTTTATTACCACTGCGCCATATTATGCGACATCAGATTCAGTTTCTCTTCCTAAGGTTAAGTAAATCGAGTTAACTAAAAAAAACAATAACTGAAACGCAAGCAAAGCTTAAATAACCGACGTTGGCTTGACCGATTTTGATAAAAAAATTATGGGACCTCCTTTGAAGTATACTCTACCAAACAAAAAAAATACATCAAAATCGATTCATAATTGGCGGATATATCGCTGAGCATACATGCTAAAAAAAAACATACTGTCAAATTGAGAACCTCCTTTCTTGAAGTCGGTTGAAAAGAAGACATTATATTTATTATTATAACTATTCTAATTGCTGTTCTAAATAACCCCATCTATCCTATCTCTCTCTCACACTTCCTTAAAGTTACATAATTATTCTTACCACTAAAGTAAACTTCTTTCTCAGAAAAACAATAAGTAAGTCCAATAAATAACCACTAATTCATACCTAACGGTCGCGTTCGATCCAAGATGGCGGCGCGGCGCCACGTGACCGGCCAATGCGTTTTTAATTGCAATCATTTTGTGTTTTATGTTGTTTGCTCTCTTTCCGTGTGTTTGCGCAAGCAAGGCCTTTATTTATGACCGGTGGGAAGCGAATTAATTCGCCTGTGTGCGGAGGGCGATAGCAGGTTTTTCTTTGGGGAAATGTTACTTTTAGGTATCTGTGGTACGGGTAATTCGTTCTCTTAAAACTGTGTTGCCATACACAATAATTAGTAATAATGTAAATTCGAAAGTTTGTTTACGCGTGTGTTTGAAACTTTAATCACTGTCAATTTGGATTAAATTGTTTTTTTCTTTATTATTGGCTTCACAAACAAAATGCATTGCTATCAATGACAATATAACCAGGATATTATAGATTATTGATTTAAACAGTGCCATGTAATAGGTACATGTGTTTAAATAATAAGGTAAGTCGGAATATGCTAGTCACAGTCAAAGAAGAGTCACACATCGTAAAAGATATAGCAAACAATACATTTATCAGTTGTCTGATATCTTGATGTCCAGCATAGATCATAGTCAAGTATTTTACAACTTTGTAAGTATGATTGCCTACGCTTATATGTACGTGATAAACAATCAACATACAGTGAAACATACGTTTTGGTAAGTAATAAGTTACTTGTTAAAAACTTTTTTAAAGACAAGCTTTTAGAAGTCCGCCATATTGGATTAAAAGTGACGTCACATTATTTTTCGAGTTATTCTCAGCAAGCCCTTTCATTTGATACCCATATTGTAGGAGTGCTTTGAAAATTACTTATCCGCCATTTTGTGTGTTCCGCCATGTTGGACTTAAAATGACGTCACACAGCTAGCCATGCATTGTCATCCAAACTAAACGTGAATACAAAATTTCAGCTTAATCGGTTGAATATATCTGCTTCAAAATTGAGTTGCAAGATTCCACCCGAACAAACATACATACATAATATACATACAGTGCAAGCTAAATAAAAACTTGTTAAAACAGGGTGTGTCGTAAAGACACACGATAGAAGTGTTTTTTTTTTATTACAGGGAAACATTTTTATTCACAGAGTTTAATTATGTATATATTCGTATAATATATATTAGTGTATTTTATTGTTTTATTTATGTATTAATATCTAGAGTAGGTGTGAATAATGATGTACAATGTTATATATTTTTTTTTTATTGTACACCATCGTCTATTCATTCTTCTGTTACTGTCCATCCAAAGGTTGTCTGGAAGAGATCGCTTTAAGCGATAAGACCGCCCATTGTACTACCACGATGATTGTAATATTTTATTTGTCATTGTTTATATTTTTTTTTGGTATACAATAAAGTGTTTTGTATTGTATTGTATTGTACCCCCACCATTTTTTGTCACACAAAAAAAGTTGTGGATCAGAATTTCAAAGCCCTCCCATAAAAAGTATCACTTCAATTAGCTCGCTAATTACTTTAGCGGTAAAATTCATCTAAGAACAAGCCAAAGGACAATATACAGTCGAAAAAACGCGTCCTTTAATAGAAGTCGGTTACAATATAGATCAATACTTAGGGACATGATAAACAAAGCGCTCGAGGCGCGCGCCCCGGGCGCTGTGAAGGTAAAATGTATGGCGCGTAAGAGACCTTGACATACAAAGCGGCCGTGGCGCGCAGCCGAGCGTTAAAATTGAGTCAAAATCAAAAATCAAAATCAAAATCGTTTATTCACATGGGCCCCAAAGAGGCACGCATGAAAGTTAATTAATCTATTGCCAGATTCGCAAAATTACAGCCATCTCGAGAAGAAACTGGCAGGAAACTCGGCGGCGCATTTTTTTTTCATTCATTTTTTTTAAAAACATTCTTAATTTCTAATACATAATTTTCTTAACCTAAGTGTTATTATGGTAGCCGCTAGAAAGAGCCTGTGTTGCCTCCATGCATCCTTGTCATATATATACTATCGGAATCGGGAAAAATAGACGCATCTACCTACTATTACTTTTTTATTTTTAAATATTCAAACGCATCCTATCGCATACGCATCTGCTACAAGTTATAACATATACTGAATAGCAAAGACATGTCTGATGTATATAACTCAATTTAAACACTATTTACCCAGTGGTAGTGGGCTTGAACACTTGAGTTACCTATAGGCTCGATGTCTTGTAGGTAACTTGGTTCTTTGCTGTATATAATTTTAGTTAAGTTTAAGGAAATATAGGCAATTGGCCGTAGGTAGTAGATATAATTAAAAAAAATATTAACAAAAATATCAGTTACGTCTTCTCGACCAACTTCAAAAAAGGAGGTTCTCAATTCGACTTTATGTATTTTTTGTGTTTGTTACGCGATATCTCCGCCAATCATAAATCGATTTTGATGATTTTTTCCTTATGGCAGCAGTAGGTATACAGGGCGCGCGCCACGGGCGCTTTGTATATCATGTCCATTACAAGGCTCAGAGACAATGTAAATAGTTCATCTTACATCTAAGTACTTACTTAGATATCTAAGTACTTAGATATGAGGTTGAATTACGTAGTACGTACTTAATCTACTTAGCGTAAGTTCCCGGCAGACTAGTGTTTGCACACGGCTCGGCTTTTACATAAATTGTAGATTCGTGCGCCTCTGTAGTTAAGTAACTCGCTAAGTTAGCGTGTACTTAAATATAGCAAATTAGTGAGGCTCAGATGGTGTGCAAGGGTTGCGATCGGAAGTTAAAGTTAGCTAAGTTGGAAGTTCTATCTTTGATACAACTTATTTATTAATGCACAAAACATATTACAAACAGTTAAGTAGGTAACTTAAGATGACAATAGAGAATGTATAGGTAAGTTTTGCTTGCGTTTAATTATTTAAATCTTTATTCATAGTAACAACATAATTTAAGTAGCAATTGTACATTACATTAAACTAAAAACTAAATTAAAATTAAACAAAAAAAAAAACTATAATTAGATATAAATATGTACAAAACTTAATCTAATAGACCGCTACCAGTAGGCAAAGTACCCAAAATGCTGGCAGCATTGCCACGTTGAATGGCAATACTCAATCTCTGTCCAAAATATTTGCCAGCATTTTGGTCACGAGTTGCTTCGACCAAACGCTTTGTTAATTCACTGTAGAATGTATGTGCTCCCGGTCCCAACGGTCCCAACGTCTCAACCCCAAAAGGCACAAATATATAACCACTATCAAGATTACTATATTTGCGCCTTTTGAGAGTATAATAGGTAATACATATTTATAAAAATACTAGCTGACCCGGCAAACGTTGTTTTGCCATATAGGTACATTATTTCATGCTGAATCATAAATAAACAAAAACAAAAATTTGCCCAAAAAAAAAATTTGGTATGGACCATCCTTAACATTTAAGGGTATGAAAAATAGATGTTGACCTACTCGATATGCTATCAAAATTTCATAAAAATCGGTCGAGAGTTTGGTAACAAACACCGCGACACGAGAATTATATTTATATTAGATTTTTATTCGATTGCTAGGAATATTTTTTTTATAAAAAAAGGAAAAAATCACATATTGATATTATATAATAAGATATACATAATAAGATACAAGTTATAAAAATAAAGGTTAAAGATGGTTTAGACGATCTTTAATGTGAATCGACGATCTGAAATGATCACACAAAAAGGTTGCGGATTAGAATTTCAAAGCCACAAAGAGTTTAACTTCAAAAATAATTCATCAAAACATTACAAATTAATATGCTATTAGGTTACGGCAATTTTAAACGCAGCCATTTTGACCTTTCTGCGACTTCCATGACCAATCATGGCTGCCGTAAAGGAGAGTTGGCCAGTAATATACATTAGAAATGAGTGTATGAACTAACGTCACAATGAGTCTAGCCAAGCTAACGTGCGTTTTACTATATATAAGTAAATAACCCACCTATCAAATAAAAAATAAAAAAATCTAATTCAAATCGGTCCAGCCGTTTGGGAGTTACTTAGCTAAAGACAGACACAGACACACTCCAAACTTATAGCTCCCTTCTTTTTCGACGAAGGTCAAATCTTCAAACGTAAAAATACAGGGTGTGTCGTAAAGACACGGTAGAATTGAAACTTTTGTATTACAGGGAAACATTTTAATCATTCATCGCATTGTTTACCCCCACCACTTTTCGTCACAAAAAGTTGCGAATAAAAACCTTCTTCCCATAAAACGTTTCACTTCAAACAATCCCTTAAAGGAGATGTTTCATTTTGGGCCAGCACTATGTACCATACATAGAAAAATAGGGAAAACATTTATTGCATTTCATAAAAATACAAATAAATTAATCTGCAGAAGATTACAGCTGTACCATCAAATTATTATTTTTAAATATCTAACCCTATTTTTGGGGCAGTCATGACAAGAAGATACTAAATGTCACTCTGTTCTGAGTTTCTATCGAGTAACATATTATATAGTCCTATTATAATTACAACGAAACCTAAATATATTAGAATTGATATGTTGTTTACAATAAATGATCAATGACACGTCAAAATGACAGTTCAATTTTTTTTTTTTTCTCTTAGTTTTGGCTTTGCAATCTTGTGCATTTAGCCAGTGTCAAGTGATAATATATTTCAAGTGTATTTCATATTATAGGTCCTAGTCACAAGTCACAGTCAAAGTCAAGTAAAAGAGTCAAGGTCCAGTCGTGTAGTCAAGTCATGCCCTAGTAAAGTGGTAGAAACTTTACTAGAACTTCTATTGGAGTTTTGGAGCGAAGGTGAAAATCACGTTTTTCAACTTTGTATGATTTGCCTACACTTATGCACGTTCACTAAGTATTAACGGTTAACAATCCACCATTATTACACATTAACACTCGAAGAATCACAGGTTTTGGAAAATTATACAAAATCAACAACGCCATTTTTTCACTTTCGCGGCAAAACTCCCGACAGTTCAATTTTGTCGCAATCCGCCATTTTTTTTTATTTTTTTTTATTGTTATTTCATGACCATGGATGCATAGTCCTTCAGTCGAAATATTAAACAAATATTATCAATTTCTATTTTTTATAATAAAAGTCTTAGTCACAAGTCACAGTCAAAACTATGTTGTGTTGCTATCAATGTACCAAGATATTTTAAATGTACATTTAAACGAAATAAAAGTAAAGAAAATAAACATTCAAAAGCGGTTACTATATTGTATAGCTATATGTATGTATATGGTACATGGTGCTGGCCCAGGCTCCTTCAATTTTGAAACATCTCCTTTATTGTGATACACATCCGGGCTTTTTTAAAAATAGATATATCCCCGTAAATAACAAAGAGAAAATACTCAAATGGGAAAAAAGATCGGATATAGAACGCATATCCCGGGGCGAGTTATTTGTTCTCTACTAGTCGTATGAAGTAAATAAAAAGTATCGAGTGCTCCCGAATGCACCTCGATATCGTTTTTAGATCGATTGTTATAAATCGAATGATATGAATAGAAAAAAATATGACCTACTAGCTAAACCCGGCATGCATTGCAATGCCACGTAAATGAAAAGCTTTTACATCTTTCACGTTTATGTTTGCCTGGTACTTTAATACCTTACTATAAAATTATTGGCTAAATTGTTTATGGTTATATAAATCGGATTGCTAGTTGTACATCACATACACAACCACACCCAGAATAGAACTAGAACCATAATAAATAAATACTTAATAAACTACTTAATAAACTAGAACCATAATAAATAAATACTTATACTTAATAATACTTACTAGTAAGTACTTTAAAACATAAATACATTATATATTACTACTAATAATTAAACTAAAACCTAATTAAAATTAACCAAAATAAAAATATAACTATATATGTAAAAAACTTAATCTAATAGACCGCTACCAGTAGGCAAAGTACCCAACATGCTGGCAGCATTGCCACGTTAAATGGCAATGCTCAATCTCTGTCCAAAATATTTGCCAGCATTTTGGTCACGAGTTGCTTCGACCAAACCCTTTGATAATTCATAAAATAATAATAATATTAATAGAATAAATAAAAAACTAAAAAACAAGCTTTAAAACTAAAAAAAAAACGACATATTTTTGTATTGTCATCGATAAGTCGATAAGTCTACGAAGTTTAAATGAAATCTGACGGCTTGAAGTGGGTCAAAATCAAGTCCAAAGGAGTCGGTTACAAACATACATACAAGTGAAGCTAATAAAAAGTGTGTAAAATGTCCATTGAGAACGTAAGTTGTGCTCCTGCCTGGAATCGAAGCCAGGACTAACGGCCGCAACCGTCACATAGGTAACTGGTTTGTCGAGCACATACATCAATTATGTGAAAAATATATACGCTTTCACACTCACAGCCTCACACTAAGCTCGATGACTTGTTTCGTGGGTGCCGAAAACATTCACATCACACACACAATCACAACCAGAACCAGAAACACAAATTTTGGATGGATAGAAAACTTGTGTTCCCGCCGGGAATCATACCCCAGAAGACGAACGCCACCCAACTAAGCCAACGGACAGCTCAATACACATGATACATTCTACTCATTCAGCGAAATCTCTTTACAATAAAAAAGTAATAAATCTCAATAAACGCCCGCTCAAAAAAATCGCGCTCCGCCCCATACGTAGTAATAAGTATTTTTTTATTTAAGGGCCATCGCCCGAAGCGTTAATATCGGGTAAGACGCGGATGATCCCTGGTTAAGGGTAGAGGGCTGGTACCGCTCGAGGGCAAAGCGCGCGAATTCATCCACCAACTCGTGTATTCATTTGACGTTTATCGGGTGACGCTTGGTTGCCGCCAATTGTTGAGATTTATTGGCGGGAAAATAATTTTAGTTTTATTAACACAATGAAATCAATGCATGATAACAATAAAAAAAAAAATTAAAACTAAGATTATTTTGGTTATTTAAGAGTCCTCAGATTTAAGGACATATTTTAATCGACTTCCAATCTAGGATGAGGTTTCGATTTATAAATGTTAGCTTTTTTTATTACCTTACTGTACCTGGCGATGCAAAAGTGTTTGTCAGCATATTATTGTGTTTGTTTGTGGCGTTCTAGAAACCAAACGCGTGGGCCAATTTTAATGATTCTCACGTCAATCGACTTGTCTTAATGAACTGCCAGTTAGTTTATTGAACTGACTGTTGCCCTAGTCGTACTGCCCTTTAGCTTAGTTGCGCCTCTGTCTTCTAAGCTAAGCGGGTATCGGATTCGATTTCCGGTGGGAACACAAGTCCACATTGTACGCAGTGGGTTTTTTATGTTTTAGTATATTGACAATGTTTTTTTTATTTTTTTTAGCGTTACTTAATGTTGATGATAATGATGATACCTACGTTCGCATGTTGTTTTTTTACCACATATCAGAAAATTGATATTGTGTCAACTGCGTAAACAAGACGTGACTAAAATACTCAGGATAAGATAATTTTCTTTTTATGGTTGTCTCGACTACTACCTCACTTTTTTACTATTAAAGTTTCGTGAAAATCAATAAATATACTATCGTTTATCACTTGCTGTTATTTTATAAGTTTTGAAATGAATGGCCCAATAGGCTAAACAAGTGACCAAAACCCTACATACCTACGAGTAGTTAGAAGTAGGTATGTTCCGTCTAACGTAGCTAAGGTTCAAAATGTCTTAAAAAGGTTGCAAACATGTTTTTCAACTATCGTTTTCTTAGAATACTATTCTTACTATCGGTTAATATAATATTATGCACTTGCTGGTATTTTATAAGTTTTGAAATGTATGGCCCAATAGGTTTAACAAGTGACCAAAACCTTACATACCTAGTACGAGTAGTTAGGGGTAGGTATGTTCCGTCTAACGTAGCTAAGGTTCAAAATGTCTTAAAAAGGTTACATACATGTTTTTCAACTATCGTTTTCTTAGAATTTCTTGCCGCTAGGTATGGAAGGAAATATTTTAAGATACAGCCCGGCGGAGTTTACTTTGTGAGATAAGCAATGTAGCGGATGCCGACGTGTTTACTTATGTAGATATGTGCCCATATTACGTAGGTACCTTACTTAGGTACAGATAGAATATAAAAATATGTACCTCGTTTTATATAAATATTTAAAAACAAAACTTACTGACTTAAAGGCGTAAAAAATGAGTTTTGCCGCGAAAGTGAAAAAATGGCGTTGTTTAATTTGTATAATTTTCAAGAACCTGTAATTCTTCGAGTGTTAATGTTTTATAATGGTGGATTAATCATTAACCGTTAATACTACGACGGAATTATCGCGAATACAAAAAAACATACAGTCAAATTGAGAACATCTTATTTTAAAGTCGGTTGAAAAAGGATTCATATTATTTCTAAGAACATTTCATAATATTTTCTAAGCAGTCGTATTTTTTAAAAGGCTTTCACACTCACAACCCTTCTCTAAGTTCAATGCCTTCTGTCGTGTGTGCCGGTAACATTCATTTCTCAAACATAATCACAACCAGAACCAGGAACACACATTTTCCTTGAGGAGAAAACTTGTGTTCCCGCCGGAAATCGAACCCGATTAGAAGGCGGTGCGCAACCAACGAGCAGTATTAAAATAGGTTCTATAATATTTCCAGCTCGCTTTTGCATAAGTGCTGCCCAAGTTTCTATAAGCGAATGCTGTTTTCTAACCTGACGTATGATTGCTATGTATGTACGACTTACATGAATTATTTATATTCGTTATGCTCGTACTAAATGCTACTGGAACGATTCGACACGGGTGGGCGTGGTGATCAAATCGGTTGGACGGGCGAATGGAAAATATGCTCGAAGCAGCAGATAAAAAAATTACTGAGGAATCATAGAAATGCATTCAACACATAAAATTTGTATTTCTTTTATCGAATTAAAAAAAGAAGGAGGTTTTCAATTCGACTGTATTCTTTTAAGTGTGTTACCTCATAACTTCTTTCTAGGTGAACCGATTTTGTTGTTTTTTTTTCTTCCATGTGGTCCCATTTTAAAAACGCGATATTGAGGATAATTCTAAAACTACTGGTCAGATTTTAATAACATTTAAATGGGGCCACAGCACCAGCTTTCAAATGAAAAGTATCATCAAAATCGATTGACTCAGAAAAAAGTTCTGAGGTAAAATACAAAAAAATAGAGTCGAATTGAGAACCTTCTTCTTTTTCGATGTCGGTTAAAAATATTATGCTTTTCTAAAGTTCTGAGATAACAAAAGAGACAGATGGCAGTAGCCAGTAGGACTATTCTGGCCGTCAAAATACGATTGTTCGAATTGATGCGACGTCGATACGACAGTCTTCGGCTGCATCGTCACTTTCCATCAGGTGAGATAGTGGTCAAATGCTTGCCTATTATGCATAAAAAAAAAGTCGATTGGTTGAAATTTCAATTGATTCGATGTTCATAACAAAAGAAAATCGTTCGATTTCGACGTCGATGTATTCTACGCGTTCGGTGACGATGACGCGAGTTCCATGATTTTTGTTCACCCAAAAAAGTGCTCAACGCGCCTAAAGAAGTTTTCACTTCAAAAAAGAATTAGCAATAGCCGTATCAATAAAGACTCTGGCCTATAGTTGGAATTATATCCAATCCTGGTATTTTACGAATTACCCTGTAGCTCTTATTAAATGTTAGGTACCATATTATGAAATATTAGGTGCAGACACTGCAGATTTTCTTTCATCGCAATCGTCACTGCATAATTCATTACTACCAAAGAAAATTCAACTTGTACCAAAAAGTTTCTAAAAGACAAGTTGATCGGCCACAGCGGTCGAACGACCAGACAAGCCTGTGTAAACACGCCAAGAATTAGTCCAAATTATGTGCGCCTAGCCCACCCCCCCGCCACTACCCCTCACACCCGCTCACACCCTCCACCGAATCAATATTTGTTGTCCGCACTCTTCTGCCTTAATACAACACGCATAGTACCCACACACTAAACTGTAAACTCTATTTTCAACTCTATGTATTAGGGATAAGCTTGTTAATAGATTGCAGTTTTTCCAGTAGTTAAGACGTTTCAACTGTTTCAAGTTAGGTCTCATCCCTGTATCTCCGTCTCTATAAACGCAATGTTGTCTCACTCTAACTCAGTTTTCCGCGGCATTCGCTACATAGCATTGCAAGTTTTGGAAATAATTTAACGTACCTACAGTTTACATCTAATATTTATGAAGAGGTACATTGTAAATGCGTTAGTTATCGAACACCCACCCTCTGCATGGACGGGTCATTTAGATAATGTTGTTTACATTAAATTTAAATGTAGTTATCGTTTACTAATTGATTCGTGATAAATGAATCACGGGTTTTGTTGTCAGTTTTTGGTACATTTCAATGTATGTTATTGATCTAACTGTGGGATAGTTTACGTTTAACATTTAATTAACGTTGAAATATAATGACTATTAACGTTTTTGGCATATTACAAAATATGTATTAGTAAAATTTCGATGTATTTTTTTTAAATCTGTCTTCACTTGTGCCTAAAATTGAAAGAGTTTATAATGAAGCCAAAGTTGTCCTAATATTGATTTTCTAGGTCAGTTTTCAAGTCTAGATTAATTGATTTACCTCATATGTGCTCAAAGAGTTCCCCTTCGACATTTATCAGCTATGTTATGTACAGCGCAGCGAATCTCATTGCCTGCGTCTTTATTTCCCGAACAGTATAATTTGGAAGTCTTCAAGTCAAGAGTGAAGTATCTTCTAGGTAAGCATGCTATATCTTCGGCCGCATCATCACTTTCCATCAGGTGATGTATCAAATGCTGACCTATCTGGCATAAAGTAGTTTTAAAAGCAACTTGCTGCAAGTCTTCGCTACCTTTATTATCGAAAAAGTGGACAGTATATGTATAGATATAGTATACCAGAAAAATACAGAATAATCAGCTTATGTTCATAATTATTATTCATAACCTGAAATATCTAAGCACAGAGAAACCACATTACAAAGTCAGCCAAAACGGGCTTACAAAAGGCATTTTCGCGTAAGTTACACATCAATTAATATAAAAACTGGCATCTCGTTGAATATTCATAAAGAGCTGTTAATTGCTCAAGTCGGCAAATACGAGGAGAGAGCGACTCGGTTCTTGGAACCCCCCGAGATCTGCTCATGCCTTAGGGTTGTCAGGAAGAAGAAAAATTCAAACGCTAGCAAAGTTTCAAAAAGCCGATTTCACCGCTTTATCTTTGGGATCCTTGATAATATTAAATGAATTAAATACACATTATTCAGAATAACTCAAAAAGTACAGGTCAGATTTTGATAAAATTTAAATGGGGCCACAGCACCAGCTTTGAAATGAGAAAAGCATCATTAAAATCGGTTCACTTAGAAAAGTTCTAAGGTAAAACCCTTTTTTATACTTTTACTTGATTTTGACTTGTTGAATTTATGTGGTGAATTTTGCATTGTTATTTTTTAATTTTGTTAATATAATACTTATAAAACTTACTTTACTTTTACACTTAAAAGTTTGTATTAATGATTTTCAAAATGTTTGATGAAATACGTGTTTTTTTTTTTAAATAAACCTTCGGCGGAGAGAATAGTAAGTTAACATTCCTGTTAAAAAAATTGATAATTTAGGATTAATGTTTTCTAAAACCCTTTTCATTCTTGGTAAGCAAGCATTTTACCACTATATCTCACCTGATGTATTATGACAATGTGACCGAAGATCAGACATACTTGCCTAGAAAATACCTATTCACTCAAGACTTGAAGTCTTCCAGATTATACTGTTCGGGGAACAAAGACGCGGGCAATGATTTCCACTCCATCGCACGGATGATGAACGTAGATGTGAAACGCTTTTAGCGAACTTTTTTTTTTTTTTTTTTTTATTCAATATAGACAAGCGTTTGACCACTATCTCACCTGATGGTAAGTGATGATGTGGTCGACGATGGAGCAAACTTGCCTAGAAGATACCTATTCACTCGCGATTTGAAGACTCCCATATTGTACTCATCAGGAAACACCGACTCAGGCAAAGAGTTCCACTCCTTTGCGGTTCGCATAATAAATGTAGAAGCAAAACGCTTTGTTCGCAATTGTGGAATATCTACCATATACCGGTGTCGATTAGCAGATTGCCTGCTTGTTCGATGATAAAATGGGGATGGGGGAACTAGATCGTGTAATTCCTTGGCACATTCTCCGAAATGTATCCGATAAAATACCGAGAGACTAGCAACCTTGCGACGATGTCCCAAGCTTTGAAGCCTTTCATCGGCCAGCTGCTCGCTGTTAAAGAGCCTCTTGGCTCTTCGCTCAATGGTATCAAGTGCCTCAAGCTGGTACTTAGCTGAACCATCCCAAAGATGAGAACAGTACTCCATACATGAGCGGACTTGTGCTTGATACAAATTAAGCAACTGTCCTGGTGTGAAGTACCGTCTCACCTTTGCGAGGATTCCCAGCTTTTTGGCGGCTAGTTGGGCTTTTGACTCAATGTAAGTTCCGAAATTGAGCTTGGAAGTTAAAGTCATACCAAGTAACTCGAGATGGTCTGTTACTGGCAAGGATACATCTCGGAAAATTGGAGTCAGTTCAAATGGACTCCGCTTTGCAGAGAACAAACACGCCTGTGTCTTGGTGGCATTAAACTTGACCAGGTTGGCATCGCCCCAATCGGAGACTGCCTTTAAGGACAAGTTAAGACGCTCAACCATGGCCTCCCTTTGTGACTGGATTTGTGCTCCACTAGCTCGTGCGTTGGATACATAACTCTCAACAACTGTGCTGTCGTCTGCATACCCAAATATACCGGGCTTCAGCAGATCGTTAATATGCAGCAGGAAAAGCGTTGCTGAGAGAACCGACCCTTGAGGAACCCCGGCATTGATTGCCAACTGATCAGACGAGCAGCCATCAATGACCACTTGAATTGATCGATCTCTCAAGAAGTCCGATATCCACACACAGAGACTAGTAGGCAGGCCGAATGATGGAAGCTTACTAATAAGGCTATCATGCCAAACCCTGTCAAAAGCCTTCGAGATATCTAGAGAAACAGCAAGTGCTTCTCCATGTCTCTCGATGGCTTCACTCCAGATGTGTGTGGCATACGCTAGAAGATCCCCAGTTGACCGGTTTTGACGGAATCCGTATTGACGGTCACTGAGGAGGTCATTGTCTTCCAGGTATGCCAGGAGCCTGTTATTCAGAACACGTTCCATAGTTTTGCACAGTATGGACGTGACTGAGATTGGCCTGTAGTTGGCAGGGTCGGCACGACTACCTTTTTTAGGCACGGGCTGCACGTTAGCTTGCTTCCAAGATTTTGGCACTATTCCAGTTTTTAAAGAGAGGCGAAACAGACGTGTTAAAATAGGAGTTAGTTCAGGCCCACAAGTTTTAAGTACTATGGCTGGTATCCCGTCAGGCCCACTGGCTTTGTTCACGTCTAGATTTAACAGCGTTTTGCGAACCTCAATCTGCCGGATGCGAGTTGTACGCATAAATGTTTCGCACGATGGAAGACTTGGAGGTTCTTCGCCTGCAGTGTCTAGACGCGATGATTCTGCGAAGAGATTGGCAAATATGTTTGCTTTCTCCTTGGCAGTGTGGGCCAGTGTACCGTCAGGTTTCAGCAGTGGAGGTAGTGAGGGGCGGCAGAAGTTCGATTCGACTGCTTTAGCCAAGGACCAGAACGCTTTACTACCCGCTGGGTACGAAGCTAGTCTGTTTCCTATTTGGCTAATGTGGTCAAATCGAGCCTTCCGTAGAGCTTTCTTGCAAGACTTGGCAGCCTTATTGAAGGCTTTCTTCTTAACTGAGATATCCTTGGCTTTGCGGTTTCGAGCGTCAACCCAGGACAGGTATGCCTCATGCTTAAGCGCTTCTGCACGTCTGCACTCGGCCCTGAACCATGGTTGAGCTTTGCCTGACATTGGCACGTCGGAGAATGGAATAAAATATTCCATCCCTTGACGCACCACATCTGTCACAGCATCCGCGCATACAGAAGGATCATCCGAAGAAAAGCAAATTGGCCGCCAAGGATAAGACGCAAAGAACGAGCGCATCTCATCCCAGTCTGCTGACTTGTATCTCCACACTCGCCGGGTGCCTCTAGGGCTAGGATCGGGTGGTGAGTAGATAGATACAGATTTCACCAGACAGTGGTCAGAGCTACCCAGTGGTGATGATATTGACACTGAGTAGCGGTCTGGATCAGTTGTCAGCAGAAGGTCTAAGCAGTTAGCTGTTTGGCCGTCAACATCAGGAACCCGAGTTGCCCCTTGGACCAGCTGGGTGAGATCTAACGCTAAAGCAAGCTTTCGCGTCTCTCTACCAGCATGGTCAGTGTACTGGTGTGGGAAAAGCCACTCCTGGTGGTGAGCGTTAAAATCCCCCAGTATCACTAATTGGGCAGATGGAAACTTTTGCTGACCGGCATCCGCCGCCTCACTAAGGTATTCTATGAGCCTGGACGTGTCCTTATCTCCGCTGTGCGATCGGTAGACACAAGCATAAAGAAGTTTCTCCATACCCGTATCCACCAATACCCATAACACTGAGAAATGAGAGTCTTCAAGATATCGGAGACGCTGATAGCATATGTCGTCGCGGGCGTACATGCACACTCCCGCACGGGGTTTGAAATTATGCTCCAGGGAGTACCCTGGGTAAGAAAGGTACGCCACGTGAGATGGACACGCTATCTGCGTCTCCGTGAGGAATAAGAGATTTGGTTTATCGCTTTCAAGATGGTAGTGTACTGCGACTAAGTTAGAGTGCAAACCTCGGATGTTAGTAAGGTGCACTTTAAGAGAGAGGGAGTGCAGCCGCTGTTTAATCGTTCTCTTATTTCTCTGCTTTTTCATTTTTATTTGAGTGATGGGGAAGATGGTAGTGGATAGCAGATCATAGCAGCTGACCTTCAGACACACAATGGGAAGCTACAACAATGGAAGACTAGCCTGGAGACTGCGGGGACGCCCGAGCCCCCCCGAGGAAGTCCATGGGGCCCTCTCGTCCGGTCGCCAACCGGCACCATGGCACATCCCGGGATTTTTCGCGAGGTGGCGGGGCAGCCTTTCGCGAATGGCTAGATCGCTACTTGGGCCCCCTACTACCTGCGGTCGGCCAGCGGTGCACCGTGCCTCGGATCCCGCTACCCTCCGCGACCAGTCTGCCGATGCAGCAATGGCAGTATGTGTCAGATTGGTCTGACTGTCATGTTGATACCATCCGATCCATTCCCCTAGGATGGCTACACCGGTTAACACACCTTAAAGCGGCTAGGCCACTGTGGAGGTACGACTTACGCCGGTGGGTGGTCGTTAGCCTCGGCAAAAGCCTCCCACCTGTCACCTGATTAGCACCACCCAGGAACCACGTGTAGGGAATCAGTGTTGAGGGGTTTTCACCTACGGACGTGGGTGACTCGGTTCCCAAACTGGAAGTATGTCGACCATAAATGGATGACACTTGAAGGTTGTAATGTCGTTATAGGTGGTAAAAAGGGTATGGAGGAATTATTTGAACTGCCCGTTGGCTTAGTTGGGCGCGCGTTTGCCTTCTAAGCAAGGGTATCGGGTTCGATTCCTGGTGGGAACACAAGTTTTCTACCCAAGGAAAATTTGTTATTTAGGTTCTGGTTGTGATTGCTCTCTTAAAATTCAAACAATTCCAACGAATTATAAAAAAACTTTACCACCTATCTTTCATCTTCTGGATCTACTCCATTTGTATTTGTCTAAGACGACGAATTTGAACAACCGTAGCCTAAACTTTGCGTTCTTAGATTTTTCTATGCTGCTAATGCGCACTGTTTCATAATATATTTTGCACCTCTAAGTATTGAACGCACTTCTTCGTTTTACATAGAAAATATAAATACTGAAATAGTACATCCATGACTTTGAATTCATATTTTTATTATTATCTCACGTGGGCAAAGCCGCGGGTAATACAGCTAGTACTTATATATAACATCAGCTGTTAAAAAAAATCTTCGGAAAATTCTTTTTCATGACAGCCCTATTTGCCTCCCCCCATAGCAATCGCAAAAGGCCAACCCAGCACACACGCGCGCGCACGCACACAGACGCAGGTAGCGCGCGCAACCGGGAAAACTACGGCTTTTGCGTACAATTGTGTACAACAACATGAATGTAGTAAACGTTGAGTTTTCAGAAACACTGAAACACCTTAATTCGGGGCAGTTCATATGTTTATACGTATGATTTTTTTGTACGTGTTATATGAAAAAAAAATGTCATGGTCTCCATATTCGTCACTCGGATTTGGTAAATTACTAGACAAACATGAACATAAAGGAGGTAATAATTTAGTCAATATGTTTTTAGTATGTCGTTAAAGTACTAGGCAACTATAAACGTAAAAGAGTTTTTTCTTTGAGTGGAATCAATTCATGCAGGATATGATTGTACTTAATAATATTGAAAAATCTTATCTCTTATTCTATTTATCTAGTTTATTTGAGCAGGTGTTATTACGTTTGAGAGATTTATCTCTCTATCTCTGTTATGGCTGAACGGATTTAGATAAAGTTTGGCATATAAATACTCTAAGACTCTGGAATAGAACAGGCTTTTTATCTCAATTAAAGTGTGCAAAGCTATGGGGTAGCTAAAATGTTATACCTAAAGTAGGTTACTGAACTCACATGCGAGTCAAGAACGATTTCTGTCGTTATGTGGATCGTGGAGCTTAAAAGGGCTGACCTTGACATTTTGACAAAACATTCATAATGACTACTGATTTCAGCAATTATTCATTGACTTCGTGAAAAGTTCGAAAATAACCAATGAACATCATTTTGGCTGTTTATCTCAAACTCATTTAAATAATTATTTTTGAACCTATATAATTTCATCAAGGTCTGATACGAGCTTCCGTAGTGAAGAGCGTTTTGGTGATAACAGGGTGTGTCGTAAAGACACACGATATAAGTGAAACTTTTGTATTGCAGGATAACATTTTAATTGATCTTGATCAAAAGATAGATAAAAATACATAATTTTACTAAATTATCGAACAGAACGAGTTCTCTTAGTTGACTTGGGTGGTTCAGTTTGTCCGTCCGTCCGTCTGTCAGAGGCATCTTGCGTCTAAATCATACACGCAAATAACTTCAAATCCTCAGTGAATATGTAAAGTTATGACCCAAAGTCAGAAAAGTGTAATAAAAATTATATAAATAAAAATGTTAAGATGGCACCCATACACGTAATCGGTGGGCAAAATATTTTTTTTTTTATCTACCCTTGTCGTTAAAAAGAGCTTACCTCTATCGTTAAAAAGAGCTCTGCAAGTAGAGTAGGAAACCGGTTTCAAAAAATCTATGCTGGAAAATAACATTTTGGTAGGACACCAAAATCACGGTTTTTAAAACTTTTTTAACAACGAATAGAAAAATCAAACAATTATTTTAAAGAAAAAAAGTTATAAGCAATTAACTAAGAGAAAAAAACTTTTGTTTTTAGATCTCAGTTCGGCGCGAATGTCTAGTTATTCATAACTGTGTTCTTAGTTATTCATAATTCGTAACTCCCATGAAAAGTTTCACTAAGTAATGTTTCATCTGTCATTCAAGCATATACTGGGCACAAACGCGTGTTCGCTGTGTGCGCATCTATTTACGTGACGAGTAAATATGTATTCGCTCCGTTTGTGGAGGCTGCATTAATAATTCAATTGGTGCTCGCTGGCACAGGTAGGGTAAATGATTTTTAACAACCAACGGATTAATCGAGATACGAAAACAGGACGATCACGTCGTCGAGGGTTCTGCTTCTACTTTTATCATCCGTACAGCGCAATGGGACTTACTGCCCACGTCTTTGCCGTCGTCTTTTTTCAACCAACTTCAAAAAAGGAGGTTCTCAATTCGACTGTATTTTTTTGTATGTATGTTACGCGTTATATCCGCCAATTATGAACCGATTTTGATATTTTTTATTGTTTGGTAGAGTATACTTCAGAGGGAGATCCATATAAATTTTATCGAAATCAGTCAAGCCAAAACCAAAATATAAGCGATGAAGTCGGTTTTTTTAAGCTTTGCGTTTCAATGATACCCTTGAACATTTTAATTTGGTAGTCTTTAAGTCTAGCGTGAATTGGTATCTTCTAGGTAAGCATGCTACATCTTCGGCTGTATCATCTCTTTCCATCAGGTATCTCACTTGCGGCTCAATGCTTACCTATCTGACATAAAAAACAGGGTGTGTAAAAACACACGATAGAAGTGAAACTTTTGTATCACAGGGAAGCATTAAAAATATTCATCACAGTGTTTGTTTGTTACCATCACCATATTTCGTCGCACAAAAAGGTTGCGGATCAGAATTTTGAAATCTTATTAAAAGTGTCATTTAAAAAAAACGAGCTACAGAAGTAGGATGACGAAAAAATACAGGATGGTTAGAGGAATCTGTCGCCAAGCATTAAACGATGAATGCCATCGTCGCTTATCAACAGGTTTGAGTAAGGTGAAGTTATATAAATAACAAGCGATCCGCCCCGGCTTCGCCCGGGTGTGATAAATGAAGAACCGCTCGCAAACTTCACATAAACCATCTACTAAATAGTTCGAACAAAGCCTAAACATTTGGTTTGGATAGGTGAGCCCGTTCATGAGTTATAAAATAACAACGAAAATTGGCATTGATTTTTATATATATAGATATAGAATAGATGAAACATTACATTTACATGCAAAATAGTACATTCTTCCAGTTGATATTACAAAGTAAGTTCTATACAGAATATGTTCTTATTGCCGCTTTACAAAGTACTCAGAGCCATTGTTAATGCACCGTGGTACATTAGAAATGACGATCTTCATCGGGATCTAAAAGTGATGTTAAAATAAAACCGAGTCGGAGTCGCGCACAAAGGGTTCCGTACCATCATCTATAAATAATCAAGTTTGTTGTATGGGAGCCACACTTAAATATTTATTTTATATTTAGTATTTGTTGTTATAGCGGCAATAGAAATACATCATCTGTGAACATTTCAACTGTCTAGCTATCACTGTTCTTGAGATGCAGCCTGGAGACGGACGGACAGCGAAGTCTCCGTAATAGGGTCCCGTTTTTACCCTTTGGGTACGGAATCCTAAAAAGACTCGCCGAAAGTTGAGGCAATCTAGCTCCTCAACCACCCAGACTTAATGAAAAAACTTAAGAGAACTAAATCTTTTGAGTTAGTGTAGTGATGTGAAAGTGTAATAATATATAGTGAGTGCTATTAACAAAGAACACGAGAACAAAGTGTCTTCCCTTTAATAGAGACAGTAGGAAAAGTGTTATTGGACACATTCTTTGTTTACTCTACTTAGCAGTTTAGGTCAAATTTAATTACTTGTTTGTCTTAAGGCTAGATTTTAATTACAATGGTGTACCTAAAGAAATAGGTATGTCACTAAAAAAACCACTTTGAATAAAATAGGTTTCTTACTTTCTTCGTAAAGATTCTATTCTTCGTTCTAATTTTAATTTCCATTGAGTTTCGAGTGAAACAAAGGAAGCGCCTAATTTTGTTTTAATTAACGCTGCGTCTTGAATTTGAATTGAGAACGAAATGTAATAAAAAAACGTGAAACAAAAATTTTGAAGCACTTTTGTCGAAAAGTGCTAGGTTATGTTAATCATGTTTTAATTCACTTTTCATTCAATTGTGATTGAATGATTCGATTTGTATGTCTATTGAACGAATGAAAGAAGCACAGTCACTTTAAAATTTTATTAAGAAAAAAAAATACATACAGTCTAACATAGAACCTCCTCCTTTTTTGAAGTCGGTTAAAAATAAAAATTACCCCCGCGCTATTTTTTTATGTAATTGAGACACAAGTCGAGCAAGTAGCTCACCTAATAGTAAGCGTTACCTTGTTACAGCCAATGTTAAAAACTTAAAGATGATGTACCTACCTATATTGAACCTGACGTGTGGGAACGCAAGTTTTCTACCCAAAGGAAATTTGTTTCTGGTTCTGGGTGTGATTGCTTGTGTGATGTGATTTTTAGGCACCCACGACGCAAGTCATCGAACTAAGTGCGTTTCTGTTTATCACATTCCTACTAATATTATAAATGCAAAAGTAACTCTGTCTGTCTGTTACGCTTTCACGCCTAAACCACTGAACCGATTTTGATGAAATTTGGTACAGATATAGACTAGAGCTTGGGAAAGGAAATAGGGTACTTTTTATCCCGGAATTCCTGCGGGTCCAGGACTTACGCGGGTAAAACCGCGGGACACAGCTATTTAATATTATAAATCCGAAAGTTTGTGTTTCTTTACGTTGTAACAGCTGAAAGGATTTAAATGAAATTTTGAATGTACACAGCTTATACCTTGGATTAACAATCAATAGGATTAAGTACATAGGCTACTTTTTGACTTGATAAACGCGGGCGAGGCCACGGGGCACAGCTAGTTGTTTACATGGCCATAAACATGTATTTTCTTTCATTCTTTATCGATCGAATGATGCAAATTGCTTCATTCTAATTGAACGAACGAACTGAAATTGTCCCGTGTTTTCTGCTCGTCCCGTAAGTAAACCAACAAGTAATAGTAGAAAAGCGGCGAGTGTTAGCTTATTGGGGTATAACATACAACGTACGGAGCGTGGAGTCATTTCTTTGCCAAACATTAATATTTGAAAACCAAACGCTATTACTGAGTTACTAGCCTATCTCGTGTTGACAACGTTATATTAGTGGTTTTCAACCGACTTCAAAAAGTAAAAGTAGAAAAGCGGCGAGTGTTAGCTTATTGGGGTATAACATACAACATACGGAGCGTGGAGTAATTTCTTTGCCAAATATTAATATTTGAAAACCAAACGCTATTACTGAATTTACTAGCGTATCTCGTGTTGACAACGTTATATTAGTGGTTTTCAACCGACTTCAAAAAGTAAAAGTAGAAAAGCGGCGAGTGTTAGCTTATTGGGGTATAACATACAATACAACGTACGGAGCGTGGAGTCATTTCTTTGCCAAATATTAATATTTGAAAACCAAACGCTATTACTGAATTTACTTAGCCTATCTCGTGTTGACAACGTTATATTAGTGGTTTTCAACCGACTTCAAAAAGTAAAAGTAGAAAAGCGGCGAGTGTTAGCTTATTGGGGTATAACATACAACGTACGGAGCGTCGAGTCATTTCTTTGCCAAACATTAATATTTGAAAACCAAACGCTATTACTGAATTTACTAGCCTATCTCGTGTTGACAACGTTATATTATTGGTTTTCAACCGACTTCAAAAAGTAAAAGTAGAAGAGCGGCGAGTGTTAGCTTATTGGGGTATAACATACAACGTACGGAGCGTGGAGTCATTTCTTTGCCAAATATTAATATTTGAAAACCAAACGCTATTACTGAATTTACCAGCCTATCTCGTGTTGACAACGTTATATTAGTGGTTTTCAACCGACTTCAAAAAAGGAGGTTCTCAATTCAACTGTTTTTTTTTTATGTATGTTACGCGATATCTCCGCCAATTACTAATTTTGTCGACCCAGTTGGTGCAGTGGACAGGTGTCCGCCCTCTGCGCCGTGGGTCTTGGGTTCGATTCCTTGCAGGAGCACAAATTCCTTCCCAAGGGATATTTGTGCTTCTGGTTCTGGGTGAAATGTGTGTGTGTGATGTGAATGTTTCCGGCACCCACGATACAAGTATGTGAACTTAGTGTGGGGCTGTGAGTGTGAATGCGTTTGTATTATGAATCAGTTTTAATGTTTTTTTTGTTTGGTAGAGTATACTTCAGAGGTGGTGCCATATAAATTTTATCGAAATCGGAAAGTCAAAACCGAAATATAAGCGATTAAGTCGGGTTTTTTATTTAAACTTTGCTTGCATTTAAATTATGTTTATATAGCATTAGCCATGCTAGTCAGAACTATATTGATGAAATTATGAAAAAAAAGAAAGGAAAAAAATATAGCTTGAAGCGGGGTTTGAGCGCGCGGCCATAGGTTGTCATGCCCTATTGCTCTAACCGCTGAGCTACTCAAGCCTTGCCTGAAGCGACGAAATTGTCCTTTCCTTCTTATTAACATCTTACGGGAACTTTTCCTTTCTAAATTCATCAATATAGTTCTGCCTAGCAATGCTATATAAAAATATCAATTGACTGGATTGATTGGGTGGACGTTATCAACACAACTTGTAGCTCACTGCAATTTAGACTCGTTGGCCGTAGTAGTTTCAAAAAACTATTTCAGTATATGACATCTCACGTCCCCGGGTCTGGTCTGAGCTATGTTTGGTGAAAATCGGTGCTGCCATTTTCCAGATAAAGCCTCGGGAGTAGATATATAGATATTCTCTTTATTGAACACCTTAATAAATAAATAACACAAATAGTAAAATATTAACAGTAAGTTTTAGAAAAGTGTAACAATGGACGGTCTTATCGCTAAAAGCGATCTCTTCCAGACAACCTTTGGATGGATAGGAATAACGCAAAATAATAGGACGTCGTTCATAAAAAGCTTATTCATAACGGTGCTTACGGATCTAATATATATATATATATATATACATGTACTCATCAATTACAAATTAACATATACATAGGTACATATATACTATATTATAATAATATATATTTTATATAAACAATACACATATATACAAACAATACATTAGTCTATTTATTTTAAAGGAGAAAATAAATAAATATAATAATAAAAGAAAGCAACGGAAACAGTATCAAAAAATTAGACAAATTAACGAATAGATACAATATGATTTAAAATTAAATATAGTGTGCCTGGATATGATTCTTAAAAATATGAAGTGATTGTGCCCTTCTTATTCTTATATTTCAACTGGAGTAGATACCTACACAGGATATCTACCAAGGTAGAGCCTAAGCTTTATAAATTGTTTTCGTGTCAGAGGCCTAATCTTTGTCGAGCTAGTGGTATTCACTGCTCACTCCGAAAGTCGATCGTAAAATTATTTTATAAGTGTCAATTTTAAGTGTATTACTGAAATTTTTTTTGTTGACTGGCAACGTTAAGACCTTGGGCCGGTTGTCGTCAACCCTACCTCATCGAGTACTAAGATGAGACCTATATGGGGGTGTTATGTGTAAAAAGTTATGCTAAAAAAATCAGGGTCGCCTGATTCTATCCTGGATCATATTGTGCAAGCGACAAAAAACTGATCCGTTTTTTTGGTGAAATTTACCTCATCGAGTACCAAGATGAGACCTATCTGGGGGTGTCGTGTGTAAAAAGTCATAAGTCATATAATTGTTAGTAAAATTGTTATTGTATTAGGCTAAAACATTGCTTTTATTAGTGTAATTTGATGCATCTAATATTTTTTTTTTTTATGAAACAACTCCTAGTTTCACAATATAAATCTGTTATAACGTTATGGTTATTAGTCAATAGTACACCCGACACTACTCCTTCTATCTGCATCTTGTCCATCCAAAGGTTGTCTGGAAGAGATTGCTTTAAGCGATAAGACCGCCCATTGTAGCCTTTCATGTAAAACTGTATTTTTTTATATACTAATTCTATTAAGGTGTCATTAAAGAGTAATTGTAATGTTGTATTGTATAAATATTTAAATTATAATAAGGTTAAAGATGGTTTAGCTTTAGACGATCTTTAATGCGCGGCCAAGTGTCCAAAATGCTTGCTGCATTAGCACGCTGTAGTAAGGCTTATCCTCTGCCCCAAATACAACCCAGCATTTCCCTCTATTACTAACCTCAGAACCTGATGAAGACGTTTTTCTTAGGTATATATTATGTAGTCTCCAGAAAGCTGCCTCCATGCCCTTTTTACCATCTAACAACAAGACAAACTGTCAAACGTCATCCATTTATGGTTGACATACCTCCATTTCGCTAGTAGCGTTACGCTTCTACGTTTATCATCCGTACCTGCGCCTTTGTATCCTGAACGATACAATCTGGGTGTCTTCAGTGTGTCTAGATTGAAAAGGTACCTTCTATCACTTTCCATCAGGTGAGATAGAGGTCAAATGCTTGCCTATCTATCCATAAAAAAATACATCTTTGTCATTAATGTAGTCATTAGCTTTATAATAAGTTAGATGTTACTATATACTTTGCGACTTTTGATATTCTCTACCAATTGAGCCGAAACTAGTCTTATTTTTGTTCTTGGAAGAGGAGACTGTACAAAGGATGTCTAAGCAAACTGCGTCCCAAACAGAGACCTCTATCTTTCATGGAATCAGGGTTACCATCGGGTCTTTTACCATCGTCACGTGAGTTCAAAAACAGTAGCAATAGTAATATTAGTTGAATAAATAAAAAATACCGACATCATCGTTTATATTTCGGTTTTGGCTTGACCGATTTCGATATAATTTATATGGACCGCCTCCGAAGTATACTCTACTAAACAAAAAAGTCATCAAAATCGATTCATAATTGGCGCAGATATCGCGTAACATACATACAAAAAAAAACAGTCGATATGAGAACCTCCTTTTTGAAGTCGGTTGAAAATGAATTTTAATGGTAATGTACATAGTATATGGAGATTAAAACATTATAAATTTTGACATATATGTGGGAAATAAAGTGTTTTGTGTTTATAGTAATATTTTTTAATATATATATATAAATGTATTCCTACTCGCCTTTTGTTTAATTTTAATTTAGTTTTTAGTTTAATGTAATGTACAATTGCTACTCACCTTGGTCAAAACATAACTTGAGAACGACTTTACAGATTTCATTTATCCTTTTTGTAAACTTTTCTAATACTTTGTAGAAGGCTCTTACGAAAAGAAAAATTAAGGAAATTGCGCAGAAATAAAAAAAAATGCAGAAAACTTAACGCGCGTTTGATGAATGTGCTTAAACAGTACAACGTCTGTCTGATAAGCTAGTAATACGTATTAGTTATTTATTTTTCTTCTATACGGTTTTGTACGGTTTAAGACAAAAAATCAAGAAAACTTATCTCCATATAGTCCAATATGTCTATGAACCTGATGCTAAGCTCTTAGAGTCCTAAATTTCCATGAATATAAGGACTAGATTACTTTGCGCCTCCTTTCCATATCTTGCCACCCACTTGTGCCTCCCAGAACATTCTTAACTATTCATGCACTTGCATTTACATTTGGTTTCAATATATCATTCGTAAGATAACACGTGTTCAAATAACCGTGTGTAAATTATAGCCATTGTAATTAACGAAATGTGGTGTACCTATATAAGTAGGTAGGTACCTACATGTTGCTAGTGTTTTTCTTCATCTGGCTCTGAGCCTCGAGACTTTTCTGCATATATGTATAACAAGTATACCTGTATGAAAAACGATTGATTTTCTCTAAACATAGCTAGGAATACTCACGATTAAGTAACCTTTCAAATAAAAAAACCGCATCTAAATCGGGTTTTCCGGCTTAGAGAAAAATAGGAGAGTTTTGCACACAGTCTTAAACATTTAATACAAATGAAGCTATGTTTGGTAAAAATCGGTGCAGTCGTTTTCCAGATAAAAACTCTTTCACACTCACAGACACTAAGTTCGATGACTAGTGGAATGACTAGATGGTTTGGAACATTAAAATCACAACCAGAAACACAAATTTCCCTTAGGGAGAAAAATTGTGTTCCCGGCGGGAATCAAACCCGATACCCCTGCTTAGAAGGCGAACGCTTACCCAACCAAGCCAGCGGGCAGTTCAACAAATTTTGGTACATTTTGATTTGATGTACAATAAGTATGCTACAGAGAGCAGAGAGAGTCATTGTCCTGTATATTTGATCTATGATGATCCAACGTATTTACCTTCATTGTCTTCATTGCGAAATCCTACATGCACATTGTTACAGTACAAGTCAAGTCAAACATGTAATTATAGCGATAAAACTGTGTTTGGAACAAAAACAGGCTAATCCTAGCAGAGAGAACAAATTTGCTATAACAACATCAACATCGACGGCACCTAGCGTCTATATGCGTAAGTGTGGTTTACACGGGCCAGTGACGGTTCCAGTAACTTGCTCAGCTGAATAGATAGATAGATAAACTATTTATTGAACACCTTAACAAGTACATGACAAGGAATAAATTGTATTATTTTTGACCTGCAAGGTAATGTATTTTGTCGGTGTCTTTAAATATTGCCAATGAATTGATGCTTTAAATAATGAATAACCCTATTGGAATTAAAAGAGCTCAACTTTTAATTTCAATATGAAGCTTATCCCACCATTGACGACCCAGTTGGCGCAGTGGACATGTGTCCACCCTCTGCGCCGTGGGTCCTAGGTTCGATTCCCGGCAGGAGCACAAATTCCTTCCCAAGGGATATATGTGCTTCTGGTTCTGGGTGTGATATGCGTGTGATGTGAATGTTTTCGGCACCCACGATACAAGTCTTTGAACTTAGTGTGGGGGCTGTGAGTGTGAAAGCGTTTGTTTGTTATTCCACAGACGAACAGCTTCAACAGTGGTTTTGTTTCTACTTTTAAGTGACTGAGAATACTCTTTCGCACAGTTACATGGTAATGTTTGTTAAGTTTAATAATTATAATTAACTACAAATTTACCCAAACAACTTCACATGTTGTATGGCCATAGATTACTTACCTATGAGCTACTTTTTATCCAGTGAAATGCAAATTACGCTGCGGGCTTAGTTAGTTGGGTAACAAACACAAAGATTTAAATCAAATAGTATAATAATAGTCTTTGCACCAACTCCCCACTGGCCCAGTGTGTACGCAGCACAGTCACCGGTTCGCTTACACGGCAAATATTTCAACAAAGATACAGGGCGCTCAACTCTCAACACTACTATCCCAGTGTGCACAGGGCTTATGATCTTAGAAATGTTATAAGCATTATTACTATGATCATTGTTTGAAATAAGAAGCATTGAATGAGACTTTAAAGAAATTAGATAATCGATCGAGCTAAGCGAGACCTCTAACTTGGCTTCGGTGTTGATAAATTTAGAAAGGAAAAATTATCGCTTGAGGCGGGGTTTGAACCCGCGGCCGTGGGGTGTCATGCCCTATTGCTCTAACCGCTGAGATACTCAAGCCCTGCCTAAAGCGACGAAATTATCCTTTCCTTATTATTAACGTCTTAGGTGGCCTTGTGACGTTATCTACCGAAACAGTTTATAGAAACTACTACGTCCAACGAGTCTAACATTGCAGTTAGCTACACGTTGTGTTGATAACGTCTACCCAAATCAATTGATTTTGTTTATATAGCATTAGCCGTGCTAGGCAGAACTATAGTGATATATATAGGTATATATTTATTTATTATCAATATAGTTCTGCCTAGCATGGCTAATCCTACTAATATTATAAATCCGAAAGTTTGTGTGTAAGTGTGTAAGTATGTTTATTCCCTCTTCACGCTTTAACGGCTGAACGGATTTGGATGAAATTTGTAATGTACATAGATTATACCTAGGATTAACACATAGGCTACTTTTTAACTTGATAATAGCGGGCGAAGCCGTGGGGCACGGCTAGTGTTATATAAACAAAATTAATTGACTTCGGTGGTTCAGCAGATTGTAAGTTCGATCTAAGCTGAAAAAAAAAAATTACAACTTACGTGTTCGTTCCTTAATATTTTAATTTAGGTATATAATTTTACTAGCCGCATAAGTCCCGAACTCGCGAAAGTATACATAGCCTGAGTGTTAATCTAAGGTGTCAGCTACATCCTCACCACATTTCATCAAAATTGGTCCAGCTGTTTGAGCGTGAAGAAATAAAAATCTTACAAACACACTCACACACTTTTGCCTTTATAACATAAGTGTGATTTGTAATTTTTGGCTTTGGGGCATAGCTTTACATATTTTCTGAGTATTTGAAGTTATTCGCTTGTATGGTTTAGACGGTAAATGCCTTTGATAGACGGACGGACGGACCAGACGTATTATCTTATGGCAGCTACACACTCGATGTATTTGGTTCGAACGGATCGCCGCATCACGGCGCGTCTCCCCAAGCCTCCTAGGCGGTGCCAAGTGCGTCCAGTGTATAGCAGCCATTATATGGATTTTACCCATTGACCCAGGCGGCGTTGTAAGCGGCGCGAATTTTACACGGCAAATATTTTAGCAGAGATACAGGATGTTCACCTATACTAATGTGCACAGGGCTTCAGCTCTACGATATACTTGTACTTACAATACTGTAGATAATAATAATATGACAATGAGAGTTTTGCCGTGAAAGTGAAAAAATGGCTCTGTCAATTTTGTTAATGTGTAATGAATGATGGTGTATTATTCGTTAGTATAGTTTACGTGCAATACAGCAAGTTACCTAAAGCCCACCCGCTGGTGGGCTTGAGCACTTGAGTTACCTAGCGTTCCTATCATTCTGGCGGCATACTCATACTCTTTTATTTGACTACGAAGGCGAAAATCACGTTTTTCAACTTTGTACGATTTGCCTACACTCATGCACGTTAACGATGTATTATTTATAATCCAATATTATTACCTACACATGCACACTCGAAGAATTACAAGTAAAAAATGATACAAAAACCCTTTTCAAATTAAAAAACAGTTTTTTCACAATTCTCAATTCAAAGTGAAACCTTGGTTAGCCATACGAGATACAAAAAAAAAAACAAAAAGTCTTCGTTTCATTATATTTTTTATCTACATTTATGTTTTTTTTAATACAAAACATCTATACACTCATGTATACAAGCATAGGTCATAAACAACTCCGACCAAGTTTAAATGGCGGCAATAAAATCATAATTTGAATACCGAAGCGTAACCTCAATCTCACAAGATGGCGGGCTGTTATCGCCGGCTATGTTTGTTTTACACTGCGCAAGAGTTTGTTTTCCAGAGACCTGTTTTACAAAGGTCTCTTTTAAAATAGATATGGAATATTAACGAGGACATGAGGACGATTATGTTTGTATAATCAGTATTGGTTACGCTCGGTAGGTATCGAAATATTAATTAAGTTAAGAAGAGGCGTTAAGGTCATAGACAAACATCATGAGGAGGTGTCTTGAATTTTAATTGATTTTTTTTTTCAAATTACAATTGATTTCTAACGTTTCGAGCAATACCAACCAAAATTTTATGATTTCTTTATATCCAGTATTTAACCGATTTATTCTGTCATTATCTCTAAACCAAGTGTTTGCCTTAATAGAATTACAAAAACCGTTATCTTAACTTGATGAAATTTTTATGGGACCAACTAATCTTTAGCAAACCTTGGAAATAAATCAAGCAATAATTATCAACAGGAACTTGTAATTTTAGAAGCCGGTTAATAATAGGAATATCCAATTTAAACATTTTTATTTTAATTTCATTTTTTTTTATTCATTTATAACTGATCGAGTAAAGCGAGATCTCGAAGTAGACTTGGGTGGTTCAGCACTTCTGTCCGTCCGTATGTCAGAGGCATATACTATCTGAACCATACAAGCAAATAACAAATCCTCAATGAATATGGAAAGCTTTGGCCCAAAGCCAGAAATGGCAATTAAAATGATATTAATGAAAATATTAAGGGGCACCCATACATAGTAATTCGGTAATACTTGTATGGTTTAAACGTTAGCGTCAGAGGCATTTAGATGCCTTTGACAGTCGGACGGATGGACTTAACCACCAAAGTCAACTAAGAGATCTAGCTTCGCTCGACGAAAGTTATTCTATTCCTTTATAATAACTAGCTGACCCGCCCGGCGTCAGCCGGATAAAAAAAACTTACACATAAATGCTTTCACACTCACAGCCCCACACTAAAAGTACTGTCTCATGTGTAGTGCGGCCGTAATGATTAACACCAGACACACAACATTCACATCATACCCAGAACCAGAAACATAAACTTCCCGTTAAGAGAAAACTGGTGTTGTCACCGGGATTCGAACCCGTTGCTTTGAAGGAGAACGCGCACCCATCTACGCCACGGACAGTTCAAAGTTCAAAGACGATCCGGCGACGGCCCGGCGTCGCCTGGTTTAAAAAATACACATAAACACTTTTACATTGACAGCCCCACACTAAGTTCAATGACTTGTGTCTAGGAGCCGTAAACACCAAAGTTAACTATCTATTAGGGAAAGAATTTTCAGAATCGGATCAGTAGTTTCCGAGATTACCTTTTACAAACAAACAAACAAACTTTACCTAGTTATACCTAATTTTAGTGTAGATTAACTTGCCAATACAACAAGATAATAATATATTCTTCCTTCTGTAAAAAATCAAAGTTACAACGTAAATAAAAAGTTATTTTTGAACAAAAATAACTCTCTAACAATACCTATTACAAAAATTATCTACCTATTTAAATAAATTAATTAATAACAACTCAGGGTAAAGCAATAGTCAACACCCGTCCCCATAGTTGTACCAAAGGCCAGCCGGCTCTTAAGCCGTCTAAACATACTTACACACATAATATGTACAGAACACACAGCCTAAGCTTGCACATAAAATATTTGGAAACAGCCAATGTAATCCAAGGAGTTTGCCTTGATAAATTAAATATACAGATAATGTCGATCGTATGGCAACACCGGGGAATTAAAACCGGCTAAACATTTTCGCTTTTACTAAACGCGATTTCGTTTACTCTATGCGTGTTTAATGTTCGTGTATGTGTACGTAGGTTCTTATATCTACATAGATATCTGCAGAATAAATATAGATTGTTTGATCTGTTGAAGCAGGTTTTGTAAATAAGTTCTAGGTGTTAGGTATAAGACATTTTGCGTTGGAGATGATGTAGATAGTGTTTGTATAGTGTGTGACTTAAGGTATTGTATATAGGCAGAGCAGGTATATTGTTTTATGAAGTATGTAAATAGTTCCCAAGAGTCTTGGGTATTGCGTAATTTTTTACATAGGTTACGTCCTCGCAAGAAAGCATAAAACAATATAATAAAAAAACATGCAAATGTATCCTACATTTGCATGTTTTTTCTGACGTTTTATACGTGGCATGTCGAGCACAGAGAAAAAAACCCATCACTTAAAAAAACCCTCTAGGATACACACATTTTGTTTGTCGGTCCCGGTGGAAACACAAGATTTTCCTCTCTTGGGGAGATCTAAGGGAAATTTGTGTTTCTGGTTCTGGGTATGTGTGATAGTGTGTGTGTTGTGAATGTTTCCGGCACGTACGATACTAAATCATCGAATTTAATGTGAGGCTGTGAAGGTAAAAGCATTAATTATTATACATATAGCATGTTCATTATCATTACAAGTCAGCCTGTATTTGGCTAATGAGTTATTTTAATTTTACTTAGATTTCTAGAGTCATCCATTGTTACTTTTATGTCTCTATTAAGGGGCAGACACTTTGTTCATAATATGTTAAAAACTATTCAAACAATCTGTCTTTAAGAGGCAACTAAAACAAGAAAACGTAACCAATGCGTTCCAGGAACTTACCCAAAAGAGCATAGATGACATGAACGATAGTTTTACCGCGAAAGTGAAAAACAGACGTTTTCAATTTTGTATTATTTTCCAAAATTTGCGATTCTTCTAGTGTTAATGTTGTATTATTAACCATAAAGGTTCGTGAACGTAAATGAGTGTAGCCAATTCATAAAAAGTTAAAAATTGTATTTTCGTTCGAAAACTTCAATAGAAGTTCCAGTAAAGCACTTTACTAAGGCATGACTTTACCATGACTTTTTTTAATTTGACTGCGACTTGAGACAGGATTTATGAAAGACTCAATTATACTTGACAAATATTCATCACTTGACACTGGCTAAATGCACAAAGATTGCGGAGCCAATTCTATAAAAAAATAAATTAACAAATTTGTCTCTAACGTGGCGTGAGTTCAGAATATAACAAATATTATACGTAAGTTTCAGCTTTAAATGTTAAGCCGTTCTTGATATAGATCCTGGGCAAAATTGGTCTTAAAACTGTGTGTGTGGTGACTTAGGCGGCATACCAAATTATTATTTTCCAATAAAGATTTCTTAAAACGGTTTCGTACTCTAGCAAAGTTACTATTAACAGTACCCCACACTCTAGCAAAGTTACTTTTAACAATACCCACTACACGGACAGGAAAAAATAATTGCATCCTACTTACGTGTATGGCAGCCTCATTAATTTTCACATTTATATAATTTTAACTGATATTTTTGGCTTTAAACCATAGCTTTACATATTCTCTGAGAATTTCAAGCCATTCGCTTGTATGGTTTAGAAGCTTAATGCCTCTGACAGACGGACGGACGGACAGAGTGCTGAACCATCCAAGTCAACTAAGAGACCTCACTTTGCTCAATCAAAAAACGCATTCCTAGAACGCCAATTGCATCCAAAACAAGGATGAAGTATTGACAATACAGAAACCGTGTCAGTTAACACTGAATTTCAAAATATTGACAGTGTAAATGTAAACTACACGCCCTTGGCAGTGACCTTGGGGTGGGTTCACCACCGATCTGATAACCAGAGTTAATATTGAACCTGGCGACGGTGTTTGATGAACGCTTCACTCTATCAATATATAAACATAATATTTGTGCGTCTTTTGGTACACTACTTGTGGATCTGTAACTGATAATCTTTGTGTCTATAGCTACTCTATGTCTGACGGTTTGGTTTTGGGGTTCCGTATTGATAAGAAGAAACTAGAGTTTAAAAACTAAAATCCGACTATACTAGCTCTAAATGTATCTATAAATATATCTCGCAAAACGTACGCTTGACAAAAATATTGACGACCAGTTGGCGCAGTGTACAGGTGTCCGCCGTGGGTTCTGGGTGCGATGCCCGGCAGGAGCACAAATTCCTTCCCAAGGGATGTTTGTGCTTCTGGTTCTGGGTGTAACGTGTGTGTGGTGTGAATGTTTCCGGCACCCACGATACAAGCCTTAGGACTTAGTGTGGGGCTGTGAGTGTGAATGTGTTTGTTTATTTTGTTTATATCATGTACCAATCTCGACATTCATTTGAAAATCCCTGTTCAATGATGTGTGGGGTGGAAAAAACTTTTATGATCTTGACTTAGCCTAGAGGGCACGAAGTCAAGATCATAATCGCCATATTATTATTCAATTTAATGTGACGTCACATAGCCTACCAGCGGACAAACAAGACGTTTCCAACGACACCTCATTTGTTAAATTATGATAAGTAGTTTAGATATGAGGGAACAGATGAACATACGTACATACACACATACCGGTCAAGAGTCCAAACGCAAAGGCCAATTTTAATTATTCTTGCATCAATCGATTTGCCTTAATCTTGCGAGTGCCACCAAAAACATGACAGTAATCAAAATAATATGGCAAAAAGCATATAGTGAATAGTAATAATTTAAACGTAAGCAAAGCTTAAAAAACGACGTGGTGGTACCCAAAGGAAGGCAAAAGGAAGAGAGGCCGACCACAGAAAAGGTGGGTCGACGATATTAGACAAGTCGCAGGTGTTACATGGAACAGAGTGGCCCATGAAAGAAAAGAGTGGAAAAGGTTGGAGGAGGCCTTTGCCGACTGGCAAACAGATCTTGGCAAAATAACCAAGAACCAAATGTTAGTTTAATTTTATTAATATATATTAAGTTTAAGTCTTCAAAGTTAGATACTAAATAAGTTTATATAGTTAATGTTAGCTAAACAAGTCTATATGTTAGTAAAATAAGTTAAATAAGTTTATACAGTTTTACATAAGTTTAAAAACCATTGTAAGAGATCTGAATAAAAGGCTATATTATTATTATTATTTTAAAGCTTAAGAAAACCGACTTTACCGTTTTGGTTTTGGCTTGATCGATTTCGATAAAAATTATATGGGACCACCTCTGAAGTATAATCTACCAAACAAAAAAGAATTTTAAGAATCGGTCTACAAATGGGGGAAAAATCGGTGACCATACATACAAAAACATACAGTCGAACATAGAACCTCTTCCTTTTTTGAAGTCGGTTAAAAATAAAAAAATAATGTATACGAATTGTGTCAAGTGGGGTATCATGACTTTATACATTTATGAATATAGCGAAAAATCACATATAAATGTGTGTTTGTTCGTTTCGTCGCAGTGGACAACATTTTAAACCATTTGCAACATATATTTGGTATCGTTGAAATTGTCTCAATTCACCGCGCGTGTTAAACGTCTGATAAGGGGTTCGTGGTGGTTCATAAAGTAGAGGGCTTAAAAAAATATGAAACCAGATAAATGTCCGATGAGAAAACTTTAAATTATTATGATTGAATTAAAAATTTTTAAATATAGAATAGATGACACTTTATTAAACACCAAATTACAACAGTGACATTAAAGTTTAACTACGTGTACAAAGGGCAGCCTTATCGCTCATAGTGATTTCTTCGAGAGAACCGAACACTTATTTTATGAAATACCAAGGAATAAGTTAAGTATATGTTGGTAGTCTGATTTAAGTTGTTTCCATTTTAAAAATCAAAATCACAGACAGATACACACACAGATAATTTAGAATATTGAACAAAAATCAAGGAACCCTCATCACAGATTCCCACTCGCACTTTACAGATATTCTCTAAATCAAGCTAAGGATGTGTGTAAGTTTTTAATTTACACAGTCACAACGAGGTGTGAAAAGGATGGGTGGTTTCGCATTGTCGTGCTGTCTCATTTACTACATGAACTAACATCCTGTGGTTTAGTAAATGAGATAGAAGATATGGTGTTGTAAGATGGAGTTTAATGACCACTCCCACGTTGTCGCTTAGCTGTCTCGCTCGCACATTTCAAGATTTTAATGTAACTGTGAGATTATTTAAAATTAAGGTATATTAATAATTACATCAACTATGTATTTTTTCGGATTTTTGTAGTATTTTATGACTAGTAGACCTCAGCCGCATTATGTTAGGCTCTGTGGTCATTGGTAAAAATGCTAAGTTTAATTAAGGTTTAAAAAAAATACTCGTTGGCTCACAATATAAAAGTGGTATAACTTAATAACCAAATATAATTCTTCGAGTATTAATGTGGACTATTTATCGTTAATACTTAGTTAACGTGCATAACTGTAGGCAAATCATACAAAGTTGAAAACGTGAGTTTTTCCTTCGCTCCAAAACTCCAATAGAAGTTCTAGTAAAGTTTCTACCACTTTACTAGGGCATGACTTGATTAGGACTGGACCTTAACTCTTTTACTTGACTTTAACTGTGACTTGTGACTAGGACTTTTAGTATGAAATACATTAAAATATATTAAATAAAAAATATAATTATTACTTGACACTGGCTAAATGCACAAGATTGCGAAGCCAAAATTAAAAGAAAAAAAAGTGGCAAAAATACACCCCCTATGCTATCTGGGAAACAGCTGCATTGATTTTTAGCTAAAGTAACTAAGAACACTCTCGATCACACGCACAGTAACTATTTAAAGAAAAAATACTAAATCAAAATTGGTCAAGCCGTTTGGGAGCTACGATGCCTTGAACATACAGATACATACTATATACTTTTTATTTACTTGTAAAGCAGACATTTGATCACTATCTCATCTGATGGTAAGTGACGATGCGGCCGAAGATGGAAAATGCTTGCCAAGAAGGTTAACTTATCTTATATAACATCCTTCTTTTTCATCAAGTGTTAAAAAGGGAACTGACTCTTCTATTAATGCATGATTTAATGTGATGGAAAGTGATGATATACTTACATACAACACAATTTTTCATTGAAGCCTTTGTTTAGACCTTTGAACTGCTCGCTGGCGTAGTTGGGTGCGCGTTCACCTTCAAATCAGCGAGTTCGATTCCCGGTGGGAACATAGGTTATCTCCCCACGGGGCATTTATGTTTCTGGTGCTGGGTGTGATGTGAATGTTGTGTGTGTGATGTTAGTGTCAACGGCTTCACGATACATATCATTAAACTTAGTATAGTTATGTGAGTGTGAAAGCGTTATGTAGATATTCCACAAAGCGTTTTGCTTCTACATTTATTATGCGAACCGCAAAGGAATGGAACACTTTACCTGAGTCGGTGTTTCCTGATGAGTACAATATGGAAGTCTTCAAGTCGCGATTGAATAGGTATCTTCTAGGCAAGTTTGCTCCATCGTCGACCACATCATCGCTTACCATCAGGTGAGATAGTGGTCAAACGCTTGTCTATATTGAATGTGTATGTTTTTTATGTTTTCTTTACCCGGGCCAATCTATAAAAACTAGCTAACCCTAGTTTTTATACATATTGAATAAATCACGACATGTCTTACGTCCCAATTACAAGTACATATATCCAGGAGTTACGTGCAAAATGAAATACATAACACCACTAATGCAATGTCCGACATACATCAATTACACATGGTGCGCTAAACAAACATCTTAGCTGGACGAATCGGACCATAATTGGTTGGCCAAACAGTCTTGTGCTTTTGGTGGTGACTGTGGTGCATTTAGATTGGACGAGTGTGAACTGGATGATTATTTTTTTAGGTATTGGTATCTCAACATAATTCTGATAATGGACATTTCGTTTGTACATAAATTTATTATTGATTTATATTGAATAATAATAATTAAAAAAGAAATGATAGGCGAAATATAAAATTTAAATACCAAATTGAAAATAAATGAATGAAAATCAGTGATCAATATCAGATTTACAAAAACAATCTATGGGCCAATTGCCTATATTTCCTAAAACTAAACTAAAAACATCTATCTAATATCTTTAAACGAGCAATTCTTGTATATATTTATATGTGTGTGTAATCAGGATATCGGAAACGACTCCAACGATTTTCATGAAAGTTACAGGTTAGAGGTTTTTCGGCCCAAGGAATCGATTTCTCAACGTTCCAGGTCCGAGAAATGCTCGGTTCCCAAACTGCATTTGAAAAACCGGGTTTAAGAAACTATCAGCGCCATCTATTACGCCATGACCGATGTAAATAACTGTTTCTATTCGACACTAGATGGAGCTTATTCAAACACATTCTACCAAAAGCAAAAAACCGATCAAAGCTCGGTCATCTGGATATTTAACATTTATACGACCAAGACCTAAGTATATATATAAGCACTACTTCCTCATGTTACCTGTACTGAATTACTAAAATTAGTCAAATACAAAGGAAAACTTCTTAGTTTAGAAAGCCGCTAAATATTGGGATATGTTTGTTTATAGCAATACTCAACCCAATAAAACTAAAATATAACCGACTGCATCTTAAAATCTAACTAAAAGTACAAAAAACAGTACAGTTCGAAAAATTTTAAATTAAAAATTCTTGGTGCACATATTTTTGACACGACTGACTTATCAAACAACTTGCCTGTCTCTATCGAAGCATCAAAGAAATCACTGGACCGACCAAACACAGCATCACTCGCGAACGCCGACTAAATAAGCCTCCCAAATAGCTGGCAAGTCCAAACGTGGCTACTCACGTAAAAGGGTACAGAGGGTCACTTACAGAGGAGCTGATAATTTGCAGCATGGCTTGTTATCAGATCCGGGTGACCAAGGAAAATGTGGCTTTGGCCGAGGATGCTCTGTTGGGCAACATCCTGCGTGATGATACCCTGCGCTATACGGGAGTCAGTGACCACCATAGCTATCTATGGTTATACCTGCTTTTTTTACCGACTTCACAAAAAAGGAGGCGGTACTCAAGTCGACTGTATTTTTTTTAAATGTATTTTACCTCATAATTTCGTCCCACGAGAACCGATATTGATTTTTTTTTTGTTTGTTAGATGTTGCTTTCCAATTGGTCCCATTTCAATTTGATCAAGATCTGACTAGCAGTTTTTGAGTTATCCTCAATAATGCGTCCACATGTAGTCCACATTGACGATGTTCTCGTTTTTAACCGACTTCAAAAGTTACCTCATAACTTCTTTCTTTGTAAGCCGATTTTGATGATTATTTTTTTATTTGAAAGCATGTGCTTTTTTTGTGGACTCATTAAAATTTGGTCAAGATCTGGTCTCTAGTTTTCGCGTTATTATTAATAATGCGTGTTTGATACGTTGAATCTGATCATGGTTTCGAAGATAAAGCGGTGAAGTCGGTTTTTTAAGCTTTGCTTGCGTTTAATTATAATTATTTGGCATAACTTTTTACACACAACTCCCCCATATCGGTGAAAACTGCTCGTTGGTTTAGTTGAGTGCGTGTTCGCCTTCTAAGCGGAGGTATCGGGTTCGATTTCCGGCAGGAACACAAGTTTTCTCTCCGAGGAAAATTTGTGTTTCTGGTTCTGGTTGTGATTGTGTGTGTTAATGTTTCCGGCACCCACGACACAAGTCATCGAACTTAGTGTGGGGCTGTGAGCGTGAAAGCGTTTATTATCGGTCTTTAAAAAACAAAGTCGCTTTTTCACATGGGCCCCTAAGAGGCATTCATGATAGTTTGACTCTACTGCCAGATTCGCAAAGTTACAGCCTAGTCTCATCTTGGTACTCGATAGGTAGGGTTGACGACAAGACAGACGGGGGGGAGGAAGAGGCGGTTCGCCCGCTCCTCTCTCCTCCTCTGTAGTGGCGTCACTGGTGGAGAGTCAGGAAACCTCTCCATCGGCTTGCACGGCTCCACACGTCTGGGGGGTGGCCTTGGTGAGCAAGGTCACCCCTCCATGGGCGCAGTGGCCCGGTTTGCATCCGGGCCTACCGCCGCCGGGGCAAGTGACTGCTAGCGCGACCCTATCTTGCCCCACCTCGGCAAGGGACTGCTCACGGGGGGGTTTTTAGTGGGTTCGAGCCCCACACACCCCCTTCCTTCACCCTGGGAGGGAAGGGAAGTGGTAGGCATTTTCTTACCCTACAAAAAAAAAAAGGGTTGACGACAACCGGTCCACTGTCTAACAGTGTAACATTTAGTTTGTGACTACCAAAGAGATCTTCAAATAATGACATGCTCGTAGAAATCGGCTATACTAATGATCTGTAGCTTGCTGCCAAAGTGCATAATAATAATTATGTCTATCGGAGATCTTCTGCAATAATTATGCCCGCAGATTTATTTTTATTTTTGAAGTAAAGTTTTTAATGGAAGGACTTTGAAATTCTGATCCGCAACCTTTTGTGAGACAAAATGTGGTGGGGGTTAACATTGTGATGTATAATTAACTAGCCGTGCCCCGCGGCTTCGCCCGCTGTTATCAAGTTAAAAAGCCTAGCCTATGTGTTAATCCTAGGTATAATCTATGTACATTCCAAATTTCATCCAAATCCGTTAAGCCGTTAAAGCGTGAAGAGGGAACAAACATACTTACACACAAACTTTCGGCTTTATAATATTAGTAGGATTGTAATACAAAAGTTTCACTTCTGTCCCGTGTATTTACGACACACACTGGTTTATTTTTTATTATTTACTCCAAATAATTTTTACCCCATAATTAGTCATAATTTTGAGAAATAAATAAAATAACTTCTTATGTACCTTTCATTTTAAATCAAATATTGACATAGGCTACCTACTGGATACTATTATTAGAGTGATATATAGCTAACCAAGCGACAACCAGAAAATAGCTTCAGTTACCCAGGAGATGATACTGAATCCTGCGTCATTAAGACAATGTTATAATAAAATTAAAAAAAACAGTCGACTTGAGTACCTCCTCCTTTTTTGGGAAGTCGGTAAAAAGTAGCAACGCTCTATTTCATTTTATTCTTTACCGACCTTGTTTCTATCACATTTTGGTATTAATTTGGCTAAATGTCATCCAAGTACTTGTCTAAATATTGTCATGCATCCAAGAAAGACTAATGGCAATACCAACACAATGCCTCCAAAAATATTTGACATTACTCATTGCCCCAACATAAATTACGCCATGTGTACCAATACTAAGTTAAAGAAAATAATAAAAATGTACATTTTATTATGTTCTAAGTGACAATGGTGGGTACACGATTGGCAGGCAATGAGCTATGCCAACAAAACGACGTGTGACTTTCAATAATTATGTTTGTTGAAAATGTTAGAGGTGCCACGTGACGGCGGCCATCTTGGTCAAGGTATGGAAAATCACGGAAAACAAACACAAGGAGGCGTGCCGCGAAAATTTCAGTTACGTCTATTATCTGCTTAAGGGGACGACACAAGAATGTCTCCTAAAATGCGTGATTATGTAATGTTTCTCTAAATTCATACATAACCTGATTAATAAAATTATTTAGCGGAATCCGTATGATATGATCTGTATATAAATATCTTTATTTAATAAAGTTAATAAATAAAAGGGCAAAATATATCAGAACAGTTTGAATATTAATGTATGCTAGCCGTGACCCCGCGGCTTCGCCCGCTGTAATTAAATTTAGTTTAAAAGTAGCCTATGTGTTATTCCGAAACCTACACTATCTATATTCTAAATTTCATCAAAATCGGTGTATTTATTACGGAGATACGTGGTAACAAACATTCACACACACAAACTTTCACATTTATAACATTAGTAGGATAAAATACGAGTTGGATATGAACTGCCCGTTGCGTTGGCTTAATTAAGAACACGTCTGCCTTCTAAGCTCTGGGAGCACAAGTTTTCTCCCCAAGAGAACTTTGTGTCTGGTTCTGGGTGTGATTGTGTGTGTGATGTGCATGTTTTTTTTTTTTTTTTCATTCACACTCACAGCCCCACACTAAGTTCAAAGACTTGTATCGTGGGTGCCGGAAACATTCACATCACACACACACACCCAGAACCAGAAGCACAAATATCCCTTGGGAAGGAATTTGTGCTCCTGCCGGGAATCGAACCCAGGACCCACGGCGCAGAGGGCGTACACCTGTCCACTGCGCCAACTGGGTCGTCAAATGATTCCGTGACCCACGACAGAAGTCATCGAATTTAGTGTGGGGCTGTGAGTCTAAAAGGGCTTAAAAAAAGCTTCGTATATATAAATATAAAATCTTAAAGATATCGAGTCCATTTTTTATATATTCATATAACAATTACTTTAAATCTACGGGCCAATTGCCTATATTTCCAGACACTAAACTAAAATTATATACAGCAAAGAACTAAGTTCCAAGACATCGAGCTTATAGGTAACTTAAGTGCTCAAGCCTACAGTGGGTAGCCTCTCTGAATTGCAAAAATCTTATCTGGCCCTTAAGCAGGTATAATACGAGGTAAATTCCATGTTTTTTTTTCTTAAAATAACCACGCTTATCAGAATAATTATAAATATTTAAATAGTGACGAATTTCGGTTGCTGCTTGTTTAGTCAGTTCTGATAAATACGACGAAAACAATTCGTTGAGTTTCTTTTTGGGTTTTTTTTCCGCCATGTGATTTTCCTCCAAAAGCTGGAGCTCCTTTTAAAGCGGGTTTTGATCTGTTAAAGATCAATCAAGAATCAATGGGCTTCACAGAGCGACATTTTTTTATTTTTTTTTACCTTTGATAGGCAACCATTTTACCACCATCTCACCTGATGTTAAGTGACGATGCGGTCGAATATGGAGCACGCTTGCCTAGAAAATACCTATTCAGTCTCGACTTGAAGACCCCAAGATTGTACTTATCTGGGAACACAGACTCTGGCAAGGAGTTCCACTCCTTTGCAGTGGGCATCATGAAAGTGGAAGCAAAACGCTTCGTGCGCATTTGAGGAATAACCACCATGTATCGGTGTCGCAATGCAGTCTGTCTGGTGGTTCTATGATGGAATGGGGATGGAGGAACTAGATCGTGACTGACATGTATTTATTATTGGTTTGTGTTGTTTCATCATCATCATCTCGACCACAAGGAGTCCACTGCTGGATTAAGGCCTCCCCCAAAGATCTCCAAAAAGAACGGTTGTTAGCGGCCTGCATCCAGCGTCTTCCTGCGACCTTCATTATGTCGTCCGTCCACCTTGTGGGCGGTCTTCCGACACTGCGCTTGCCAGTCCGTGGCCTCCATTCGAGAACTTTTCCGCCCCATCGGCCATCAGTTCTACGTACTATGTATATGTGTTGTTTAATCGACTTCAAAAAAGGAAGAGGTTCTCAATTTTACTGTATTTTTTACGTCTGTTACCTCTACTAATTGGCCCGTAGATAGCTACCAGATAATTTAAAAACATTAAATTTATTTCACAAGGTTATTTTTACTCTGAATTGGTCTACAATGAAGAGTTCATCTATAATTTATCTATCTTATAAGGAATTACGAATGTATATAGTAAACAAATCAATTAAGCATATTTATAATCTGCTCGCGATGAAAATGGGATCCGAACTGAGACGCGCGCGGTACGCCGGCCAGCCGTAGCATCGGCAAACTCGCGTCGAAGCTCGCATATTATATTCTAGTTGTGTTTTCTGTGCGCGTGGATTTCTGCTCGAGAATTATTTTAAATGCGAGATTTATATTATTTTATGATTATTTTAGAAATTAAATAATAATGAGTGGGAAAAGGTGATATTAAAAGGATTACAATCATGAAACATTTTTGTGCATTTTCATAACTATTTGATAGATCGTAGAAATAACTTATTTATAATTAAAAAGTTCTCAAGAAGCGTTAACAAAACAGTTCTGAATATTAATTAATATTAAGAACTTTTTTGCTAACGCTACTTGAGAACTGTCATTTTCGATTTACTTCCCAATATCATCGTTGTCATTATTGACAATTCTTATCAATATTATTGCAGTACGGTTTTAATTAATTTGTAGAGTCTAAGAAATTATTGTTTCAGTAAACAGTGCTTCCGCGTTTATTGACTCAAATATTTGATATTTGGCTCGGATAAATGTATGATCGTACGTTGTTTTGTTTTCACGTAATTTCATGAATGGTTTGTATGTTTTTGGTATTATGACGACCCAGTTAGCGTGTGGGCAAGTCTTTGGTCTTTGCGCGAGGGTTCTGGGTTCGATTCCCGGTTGGAGCAAAATTTTGCTTTCCAAGGGACTTTTTGAGCTTCTGGTTCTGGGTGGAACTTAAAACCCGCTATTATATAATTATTTACTAGCCGTGCCCCAGGGCTTCGCCCGTGTTGATCAATTTAAAATAAAAAAGCCTATAGGTAATCCTATAGGTATAAGGTATGCCATTCCAAATCCGTTCAACCGTTGCATTAGAGATAAATTATCAATTTTTATTGTATTTATTGTTTACTTTTTTGTCAATAATTGTTTACACGTTAAAGATAGATATATCCTGTCGCGGGCATTTTTGTAGAACTATTTAAGATAACAAACAAACAAACAAGACAAACTATCAAACGTCATCCCTTTATGGTTGACATACCTCCAGCTGGCTCGAAGCGTTTCGATTCTGCGTTTATTATTCGTACAGCGAAGGAGTGGACCTCTTTGCGTGCGTCTTTGTTACCTGAACGGTACAATCTGGGTGTCTTCAAGAGTAATAGAACCTTCTAGGCAAGCATGTTTTATCTTCGGTCGCATCGTCATTTTCCATCAGGTGAGATAGCGGTCAATCGCTTGCCTACCTAGCATAAAAAAAAGTAACGAGACATTTTTTCCAGTATAGGTACATAAATACCCTGATACCTAGATAATAAAGTAATTATGACTGTTAATTTTAAGAATTTCATCACATTTTTCGCGTCGTGAGGAAATAAGGTGATGAGTAATTTTCCACTAAAACCAGACATGATAACGTTTAATTTATCTTGACAAACTATTTCTTGTAATTCTCTTTTGATGCATGTTGCCATGTATAAATTAATGCCATTGTTATGATAAGAACTTCCTGTTTGTTTAATTGTGACGTAAAAATACAGGTGAGTTTATTTTTTTGTTTAAATTTCACCTTTTACTAATTGAGAGAATAAGGAGCTAAGATAAAAAACAAGACTTTATAGCATTTAAGTATATTAATTACTAGCTGACCTGCCCGGTTTCGCCCGGTTAAAAAACATAGCCTATGACACTCACAAATAACGTGGCATTCTATTGATAAAAGAATTTTCAAAATCTGTTCAAAAGATTCAGAGATTACCCCCTACAACCTCACAAACTCACAAAATTTGTCTATTTATAATTAGAATAGATAATACTATTAAAAGGTAATAATACTATAAATATATATAAACCAAGAAAAGTTTTTTTTTAATATAGTTCATCAATAAAACTGCTTATTCTATTTACTATAGAATAAGCACTAGGCTACTCCCCTTACTTTACATTCCTTCTTTTAATTAAAATAATAACCTACATACAGAATAAAAAAAGAAAAGAAAAGAATACAGGATGTGTCGTAAAGACACATGATAGAAGTAAAATTTTTGTATTAAAGGTAAACATTTTAATTTTTCATCATAGTGTTTACCCAATCACTTTTCATCACACAAAAGGTTGCGGAACAAATTTTCAAAGCACTTCTATAAGAAGTTGCTCTTCAAAACCAAAATGAATATACATAAACTAAAACCAAAACTACAAATACTAAGGATTTAGGATTTATAAGGCGTGTACACGCTGAGAAGCCGCCGGATGGTCTACGCGCGTATTCGACTGATCACGGACCACCGAGTATTCCGAAACTAGTCTCGTAACAATGCGAGAAAATAACCGTGAGTGAAATCGTATAAATAAAAAACTAAATATACCATGTATGTAACTTAACACAATAAATTTAATTTAAAACTATCTAAACTCTAACCTAGCGAACCGCTCGCTGCCAGCAGGCTTTCCACTTTGCTGGCCGCATTGCCACGCTGCGTGCTGTATAGCAATGCTTGTCCGTTACGCTTTTTTTTTAATAGTAGCTATATGCAAAACACAGGCCAACATTTTAGCCCCGTGTTATGTCGACCAGGGTCATCACTCATTACAAATACTATGCGCTCCTGGTCCCAACAGTCCGCCCGTTCAATTACCCATGTGGTTTTGCCGGTTCATTCCTGCAATTTGGCAAATGAAAAATAAATGTAGTAATTAGTTTATTTTTATATCTGATTATAACTCCGTAACACTCACCGGCATACCTATTAGGTAATATCAAATGTATATGCTGATCTAGATCCATCTATTCACGGCTTTATGGCCTAGGGTTGTTGGTTTAGGACATGTCGGAGGCTGTTTAGTGTAATCTCGTCCTTATATCTAGAGAGGATATGAATATAAGAGTGTTGCCAGGTCAGGTGACATAAATATATACATACGTAAATAGGAGAATTACAATAAATCCTAAAATTTTGTATGTCTCTGCATGAGTGTATGTGTTAGAACGATATATTATAGTATATTGCTATAATGATAGGTAAGTTTTAGGTGGAATTTTGTATGTAGTTAGTTTAAACTTTTTTTTTGGGTTGAAATTACAGCATAACTATTTATAACAAACAAACTTGCTAGGTCTTTGAACTGCTCGTTGGCTTAGTTGGCTGGCGTTCGCCTTCTAAGCAGGGATATCGGGTTCGATTCTCAGCGGAAACACAAGTTTTCTCCCCAAGGAAAATCTGTGTTTCTGGTTCTGGTTGTGATTGTGTGTGATGTGAATGTTTCCGGCACCCACGACACAAGTCATCGAACTTAGTGTGGGGCTGTGAGTGTGAAAGAATTTAGCGTTTAGGTGTTATAAAATATTATAAAAATGACAGGAGTTTGAACAGAAATCAGTTTCTCGACGTTAATTTATGAATAATTAGCAATACCCCGCGGTTTTACCCGCTTTAGTCCCGGACCCGCGGAATTTTCGGCGGAAAAATAAAGCCTATGTAGTATCCAGGGTGTCAGCTACCTCCATACAAAATTTCATCAAAATTGGTCCAACCGTTTGAACGTGAAGAAGTAACAAACATACAAATACACTTACAAACTTTCGCCTTTATAATGTTCGTGTGAAGTATGATTAAAATTACTTTAATGATAATAATTATTCAATCCGTTTCTGCGTTGCAGGACTCAAAATACTTATTGATAACTAAAGGCGAGGTGTGTTAAGTTCATTTCTAACTTTCTAAACAAGTCAAACTTTAAAAAGATTTTTAAAATCAAGCTTTTAGAGGTTGTAAATAAAGAGGACTAAAAGTTATATAACCAGAGAACTTGTCAAGACGAATCAAACGAGCCGAAACTCGATGGAGTTGCGTCGTTTCATTACAGAGTTCCTATGATCACCTTCAACTCCATCATCAGATCAGATCATGGTTACCATTGAAAGACAAACAACTCATCAAGAAGATTCAAATGAGTCCAAACTCGATGAGGTTGTGTCGTTACATTGCGAAATTCATTTTGCCACCTTCCAGCTCCATTATCAGATCAGCACCATGTCATCATAATATTTCATTGTCACGCGATTTACACATGTATGCAAAATTTCAGCTCAATCGGTAACCGGGAAGTGGATCAAATTTAATTTGCAAGATTTGATGACAAACATCGGGACAGGTGAAACTAAATAAAAGCTAGTTAAAAAAGTTGTGATCTAAGACCTTGTGGGTTGTGAGTGGTGAGTTGTGGGTCTTAGACCTCGTGAGTTGTGAGTCGTGAGTTGCGAGTCTTAGATCCTGTGAGTTGTGTGCTTTCTCCCGCGTGTAAAGGTGGAAAATAGTGTCAGTGGAAATCAGTTTGAAATATTTTTTATTGGACATGTTAGATTAGGTTCTCCTTAGGTTATCTTCGTGTTTCAATCAATTGTTAAATATAGAAATTTAAATAAATATAATAATATTTAATATTTATATTTTATTATATATTTTTTTAATTTATTAGCATTGCAATTCAGAGAGGCAATGCCGCCAGCATGATGGGAAAGCTACCCACTGGTAATGGGTTTGAGCACTTGAGTTACCTATAGGCTCGATGTTTTGTAGGTAGGTAACTTGGTTCTTTGCTGTATATAATTTTAGTTTAGTTTAAGGAAATATAGGCAATTGGCCCGTAGGTAGAGGATATTGATATGATATAAAAAAATAAAAAAAATAAAAATAACGTTCTTTATCAATAATATTGAAAGCTAGTTTTGCAGTTACGCATAGTCACGTCTCATTAGCGCGAGAGCCAGCCAGTTTTGGCGGGAAAGAGGACGTTATTTGATTAACACTAATTACCAACCGGCTTTGCTTCATCCGATGCAAAGAAAGTAGATAGTACATTGACCAAATTACAACCTTGTCGCAATCATAAAATCACGATAATCTATGATACAGAACACGCGTAACGTTTATAGATTTACTGTGAAAAGGTCCTCGAATGGCCAAACATTTCTTTAACATGCAGCCGAAATGCAATAAAAATCTTAACTTTTATCTTCTATGCAAGTGAGTTCAAAATTCTTTGTACACTATATATGTTATACCGAGACGTTTGGTTAATCCAAATTTTTGGTACGTTTGTTTAAGTAAACACTTTCTTTTCGATAGTTAATTGAGGTTAAAAAGTGCAATCCAAGAAAAATAAATGTTGTTGATTAAAAATCTTGTTTTTCGCAGAAAACCGTCGGCCCGCTTCGTTCCCACTGCTGGGACCTGATCCTTCTTTCACTGAGAGGGAGTCTCAGTAGGTAAGTACGCGTTAATTAATATCTATATATATATATTTAAAAGAAAGTCGTGTTAGTTACACTATTTATAACTTAAGAACTGCAAATCGGTTCAATTTGGCTGAAAATTGGTGGAGCTACCTCAGCTTAGAACCAGGAGACGGACATAGGATACTTTTTAGGAATTTCACTTTTTTTTATCATTTCGACATGCTTTACAACAAACCCAAAAGAGGTAGTATATATAGTATTAAAATACTAGCCAATCATAAAAGTGAAAGAGGTAATGATTTAATCAATAAGTTATTAGTATGGCATTGAAGTACCAGGCAACCATAAACATGAAGGAGGAAATTTTTTTTTTCTTTACCTGGCATTGCAATGCATGGCGGGTATAGCTAGTTTTATATGAATTGTAAACAAAATATCTGATATATAAAATTCTCGTGTCACGGTGTTTGTGGTCAAACTCTTCTAAAACGGCTCAACCGATTTTAATGTTTTTTTTGTACATTTGGTAGGTATGGGAAAAGGGCGTAAAGTATTTTTCACCCTCCTACCCCTACCCCCCATTTTTAATTAAACAATGGTGCTAATTCTGTTGAGCACCGAACTAACCTAAACTAAACTAAAAATAAACTAATTTTAGTCAAAGAATACCTAAACGCTATTCTGATTTTACGTTGAACTTAATTTAAATCACATATCCCTCCATTATAGACTTTGTAGGTCAGTATTTGCTTCATTAATTGCACGTGTTATTCGTTCAAGTATAAGATCACATTTAAAATAATCCAGACCTTTTTCATACATACTAATTTGAGTTTAAAATTTCAATTTTTAGTCTTAATTTGACGTAAAACATGTACATCTGAATAAGAATTTGATCATTTTCACTAAATAGAGTAACTAAACTAACTTAGTCCTGTCAAACTTAATTTTAGTCTAATCTTGCATTTTCTGAATAGGTTTCGGACTAAAGCAGGACTAAAACTAATTTTAGGCTAGTTTAGTCTAATTCTGGACAACAGAATCGGCACCAATATCCATAAAGTTTTTTGTATTAAAGTACTAGGCGACCATAAACGTGAAAGAGGTAATACATTTTTTTCCAAACGGATGCAGCAAGTAATTCTATATTTAATATCATACAATAAGGGTTAATAAACCTCTGAACGCGGATTACAGGATTTGATTCCTATAAACAATTTCACGATTTGATGTACATATTTAGTTTTAGGAAAGAAAAATTAGGCAATTGGCCCGTAGATATTTTATCATAATAGAAAAAAAAAATTTAACCTGAAATACAATTGATATGTACACAGATTACTGTAGTCACAGACCATTGACTTTTTATACTATATACTACTCTACTAAGCAGTTTAGAGCAAAATTAAATTACTTCATTGTCTTAAGGCTAGGTCGTATAGCTAGATATCGCTAGATCCGATGGTGTACCTAAAGGTAATTTGTTGTCATTAAGGTGGCGATACCAGAATTTCGACTAAAATGCGTGTTTTTGTAACCGTTTTACTCGGCATTCATAATAAAACCAGATAAATAAAAATATTTGTCGTAATCTGTGTGATACGATAAATGATGCCTTCTTCTTAAAATATTCATAACGTTCGTAAATATAAAGGAAATAAATATCAAATCTCTTGCTAATAACATCAATTTATGTTTTTGTAACCATTTCGTTCCGCCATTTTATATCAAAACACTGTGAAAGTTATTTCATATACGTATATTTACTAGACGAATGATGTCTTCAGCTTATTTTTTTTTATTTGAGGCGTATTTTCACGAAATTTGAATAAAACCATTAAAAATCAAAGATCGCCACGCGCGACCTAGCGTAACCGCCACGATGTAATTCACGCAATACACCTTTACGTGGAAAAGTGTAAGGGCTGTGGTTAAAAAAGGTGCTCGCATTGACTTATACCAGCCCCTTAAAAAAAAACTGACCATTGACTGTGACTTGGGGCTACGGGCTCAAGCATCCCCCAAACTCATCTTAGTTCTTCCGTGACAAATCTAGTCTCGTGATAATTATCGCTGCGAAATCTACCCTCAGCTGGGTCAAGTCCGAAAAGACAATCCTGAACCACAGATTATGTATGACCCCTCTTCTATTAGAAGTTACGCAATGACTATTTATTGCGATCACACTAAACCCCGAATCCATCCCCAGTAATTAGCAAAACCATCAACCATCAACATTAACCTTTCCATAAATCTTCGATCTCTTCAATTTTACGCACAATTCCACACAAAGCTAAAGTCAAACGATCCAAAAGACCATTCAGAAACAGCTAACAACATTATACCTTGTAATACATATTTCATTATTACTTTCCACCTTTTATGGCATGTTTAATTTTATAGCAACCCCGAACTTTTTTTTGTTTTTTTTTTTAAGCTACGGCTACGACAATGCCCGTTTCGCCTCTGAATGGGGGGCGTTGTATTGTTGTACATTTTTTTTTGTCGTATCTCGGTGAATAGATGTCAGATTTGTAAGGTTAGTAGAATAATTTGGATGAGCTTCTGTATGTTTTGAATAATAATTTAAACACAAAAAAAAACTATTTCACCGCTTTATCTTCGGAATCTTATGATCATAATACATTAATTAAATACGCTAGGGTAACTCAAAAATCACTGGTCAAATTTTGATCAAAGGGACCTTGATACATGGAAAGCACGAGCTTTCAAATAAGAAAAAGAACCATCGAAATCGGTTCACCACGAAAAAGTTACACATAAAAAAGTCGAATTGAGTTACTCCTCCTTTTTTTGAAGCCGGTAAAAAATTAATACCTATATAAGTACTAGATTTCATATGACGTTCGTTAAATAAAAGCAAATGTCAGGACTCGAAGAGAAAACAATTGCTAAGAAGATTGGGATGGTCCGTCCCATCAAAGCGAACGATTCATTGAACGCTTGCACAAACCTAAGCGCTTCGAACTCTCTTTGCCGACCGTACATTGACGTTTCCCAATGCAACCTCAATAGTTCCTGAACATCCTCCATTCACGAGGAGACAGACACCAGCGCTTCCGGTTGCCCTTTCATTGACTTCATTGTACAATTCGGCAGGGCAGCTTCACGCCGCCGCCGGCCATCCCGAACAATAACAGATTCAAAAATCGCATTCTCAATTCAAAAGCGCATCGTTGAGGTTTATTGGCTTATCGCTTGATTGATTGTGCGAATATCGATGCAATTTTTTCCCGCCGATGTTGCCAGTTTATCTTCTTTTTTGGCGGGATTTATAGGTCGATAATATATTTTGATTTGGGCGTGTCGAATCGTCGCGAAGCTTTGTCGGTACAGGAAGGAAACATTTTGTATCCCGTAACAGGTACATTTTAGTTGTTCTGTTGGCATAGAGTTGGTGCACTTGTGTTTGCGATACGGATGTTAAAGTTTTGATTGAGTAAAGAGGCGGGAATTGCCGACAATACAGAATGTTTGGCTTTGCAAACATTTGGAATACGTCAGTAAGAAGGATATACCTTTCAACAACTATTCATACAGACTTATAAAAGCCTTGAAATTGATAATGAGACTACAATTCTTTCTTGTTTAAATATTTGGAAGAAATCAAAGCTACATCAATTAAACTCCACGGGATACATTGTGCAAATAAATTAATTTGTTACTGGTAGTGTGAAGACAATGTTGCCACACTACCCACTTCACTGCGCTGCGTTTATGTGTTTAAATAATGTTGCCTGTTACACTTTACCTTAATAACAGTGTTGTTTTTTCGTGTGCGACGTCACCTGCCGTTCTCAACGGAAGACCAGCGCTGGTTTTTTAAAACAGCATTATGCTGAGTTGAGGACGGTTTGTGGTAAAAATGTAAAAAAAAATAAAAAAAATTGTACCCTTTTGTAAATTTAAATTTTTGCCACAAATAAATCTGTCCATGTCTATGTCATCAAAGGGCGGCATGACTCTCCGAAATCCATGACTATTGATAATTTGACCATTTCATATTTACTACTACAAATACATTTTACGTGTGTAAGTATATTATATTATGTGTCGTTACTCCTATTCCTATAATCATACTAATATTATAAATCCGAATGTTTGTGATTAAGTGTGTAGGAAAATAGTGTTTCTGGTTCTGGGTGTGTTTGTGTGATTGTTTCCGGCACCCGCGACACAAGCCATCGAACTTAGTATGGGGCTGTGATTGTGAAAGAGTTTATGTTATGTTTATGAAAGGATGTTTGCTCCCTCTCCATGATGTAACGGCTGAACGGATTTAAATGAAATTTGGAATGTGAATGGCTTATACCTAGGATTAACACAGGCTACTTTTTAACTTGATCATCGCGAGTGAAGCCGCGGCCACGGCTTATAGTATAACATTATATGCTTATGTTTATTAAAAATAAAATTAAATAATTCCATATCGTATAGTGCCTACCACTAACTAAAGAAAAACTTTAATAGGTAATATGCATTCCAATCCATCAAGGTAAATAGGTAATATACTCACCTTGATGGATTTTTATCCCGGATTCAGTGGCACCTTGAAAAACCTTGTTCTCTTACCTTGTTCCAAATATCCGAGTATCTGACTCAAGTGTGGTTTTCCAATAAAAATGTGTGTTTAAAATTATTTAAGTACGACAATGCGTATTAGCATAAGCGGACGTACAACAAAGGAACAGTTTTCACCTCACGCACAGGGTTCCTATTAGGTAACGAAAAGTGGAGATCCGTGTATCTGGCAACACTGGTACTTAAAAAAAAGGTGCTTTTAGATTCTAGCTCTTATATCTATGGCTGTAAGTTACGGTATAGAATGATGTGAATATTTTAGATGCAAATGGAGGGATGTCAGATAAGGACCGTGTCGAGTTTGTAGTACCGTGCATAAACGGACAAACTGCTTGTTGCTCCTACTATAAATACACAATCGATTTAAAAAACTAAATTAAGGAATATTTATTTCATAAAAGCTTATATGAAGCCGACATAACTAACTGAAAAAAAAAAAATTATTTATTTTACTAACTGAAATACTAGGTACTAAATACAAAGGAGGTTCTCCAATCTCGAACTGCAAAGGAATGGAACTCCTTGCCTGAGTCGGTGTTTTCTGATGAGTACAATATGAGAGTCTTCAAGTCACGAGTGAATAGGTATCTTCTAGGCAAGCTTGCTCCATTGTCGACCACATCGTCGCTTACCAGCAGGTGAGATTGTGGTCAAAAATTTGCCTATCTTGAATAAAAAAAAACGACTGACGCTGTTTTTTTTTTGTATGTTTACTCCTGGATCTAGTGGCTGACTAGTGACCTCGTTGAATTTCATTGACATACCTATCTGAACCGATTTAGATGATTTTTTTTTTTATGACAGAATAAAATGTCAAGTTGGTCCCATAAACAATCGGATGGAAGGTTCCGGAGACAGTAGCAGTGCATCGGTTTAAAAATATATATATATATTAGATATCGTGATAGTAAATATTTTAAAACAGTTTATTTTTAAACAACAACCTAATTAAGGTACAACATAACCTATATTAAAAGTAAATAAAGGTATTTAAGGATTAGATTAAGTAATCTCAAAAATTATTTTAAATAAATGTAAATATCGTTTTTTTATTCAATATATCAGTGCTTATAATTTATTTTTTATTTGAAAGGCACCTGCAAATAGCCCCTATTTTTAATTTTAAATAAAAATATAGCTTACGTAATTTGCCTATAAACGTCTCACAAACCTAATATTTGTACAAAGTTTGATAGAGCGTTTCATAACAATACCTAAAATTTAACGACCGGTCACGTCACGGAAGCCAAGACTTTCCTTCCATTCATCACAAAGCCCATTAGATATCCATTATGATCGTTATTTTTCGGATGACAACACTCAACAATAGTATTTACATTCGACGTCAGTTTGTTTTACATCCGAAACACATTGAATGAGCGCGGAACATATTTCTTCCAACATTCTAGAGGCCTTTATTCTTTGGACATAATGTCTCGCATTATATCAGGTCCATAGTTCCGTAGCTCCTTTTGTTAGCCCAAAGAAAGGTGAATGAGGAACGGAATAATAATAACATGTCTGGTAGCATACGAATATTTTAGAAGAAAAAACACTGAAGATATGACAACACCGCCACGTGTTGGCGGGACAATAGAATTTGTAATACGAACCTTTTAATGTCATATCAACTTTTTAATTCTTTTTTCAAATTAATTGGCAACATACGTTTTGGTGATACGCGAGATATGTTACGTAACATTTTCGTAAAATAATTTTATCACGCCCACGCGAAGGGGCGTGCGTGCTTGGTTTTTAAGCGCATATGTCATGATAATTTACGTATTTATGTACGTAAGTGCTCAGTGGGCTCATAAATTTACAAGCCTGTGATTTATATGAGGATTACTATGCGTTATCAGTGAGTATATATGTACATGCGGCAGAGCGTTGGCCTATGTAGCGAGAGTGATGTACAAGATGTATGCATACCTACCTATACCCATTAACTTTTACAACCATATGAGTAAATATTTATTAAATACGGAATGACATAAGTTTGTTTTTAATTATTTCATGGTCATGGATTCATAGTCCTTTAGTCGAAATAATAAACAAAAATTACAAATTCTAAATTTCATAATAGAAATCCTAGTCACAAGTCACAGTCAAAGTCAAGAAGTCAGTCTTAGTCAAGTCACTACGCCCTACTACTAAGCCCTACTTCAGTGATAGAAATTACTAGAACTTCTATTGGAGTTTTGGAGCAAAGGCAAAAATCACGTTTTTCAACTTTGAATGATTTGCCTACATTAATTAACTTTTAATAAATTGATCATTATTACACATGGACACTCGAAAAATCACAGGTTTTAGAAAATTATACAAAATCAACAACGCCATTTTTTCACGTTTGCGGCAAAACTTCATAAGTTTTGTTATTAATAAAATGTTGCAACCCTTAAAAATATTCTGTAGAATACGATTTACAGTAGGTATTTAATACTTTATATGACAACTCAGTTATAAGTTACCATTTATACTCAAAATGAAACACGCAGACAAAAGATGTTATCATTTTACTTGAGACTTATCTAAGTGACAATCTGTCCTCTCAGGACATATGAAAGACTGATTAAACGTAACAATCAAGCTTTACTTGTCTGACTAAACAAACACTCTTCAAGATTTTGAAATTGTGTTGATAAATCTTGCAAAATTATTTGTATTCATGAATAGTGTGCAAATAATACGTGTCGAAAACAAAATCCTATAAAAATATATAACAATAATGTTTTTGAATTTCTTTGGCAGAATCTCTCGATGTCTTTTGCCATGTCATGTGTAGCCAACATCGAGGGTCCTCGTAATAGGCGCGAAAACTAACATACAAGTCGTTAAGCAAATTTGAATTCTATGTCTATGTGGTAGATAAGTTATATTTGATTAATACATTTTAGTGAGCTGTTTGTGCAAGCGCATTTGCAAATGTCAATATTTAAGCATTGCAATAATTTTGGGGACAAACGAGCTTTTATCAAAGAAACATATTATTATGAAATACTCTATAGCAGCGATTATTATGTATTATTCGGAGATAGTTTATTGTATTAATCGTTAGGTTGGAAATGGGCCGACTTCTTTAGGTACACTTATATTAATATAACATGAGTAGTTTTTGGAGTAAAAAATAATAATATTCCACACGGACGCATATTTACAACATTTACACTTCACACACAATCACATCCAGAACCAAGGAGCATAAATATCTCTTGGGAAAGAAAATTGTGCTCTAGCCGGGACTCGAACCCAGGACACACGGCGCAGAGGGCAGAGAATCACCCCATGCGCCATCTTATTATACCGGAAACATTCAAAACACATAATTATACTCCCAGAATCACAAATGTCTTATGGGGAACTAGTTTATTTAAATTTATAATTAGACATAACTCATATAATATTTGCTTCTAATAATGAGCAAAGCAAGCAAAGCAAGCAAGCAAAGCTTAAAAAACCGACTTCACCGCTTATATTTTGGTTTTGGCTTGACCGATTTCGAAAAATCATCAAAATCAATTCATAATTGGCGGAGATATCACGTAACATTACACCTACCTACAAAAATATACAGTCGAGTTGAGAACCTCCTTTTTTGAAGTCGCTTGAAAATAACCATGTATTTTTTTTTTCCTTAGTTTTGGCTTCGCAATCTTATGCATTTAGCCAGTGTCAAGTGATAATATATTTCAAGTGTATTTCATATTATAGGTCCTATTCACAAGTCACAGTCAAAGTCAAGTAAAAGAGTCAAGGTCCAGTCGTAGTCAAGTCATGCCCTAGTAAAGTGGTAGAAATTTTACTAGAACTTCTATTGGAGTTTTGGAGCGAAGGTGAAAATCACATTTTTCAACTTTGTATAATTTGCCTACACTTATGCTCGTTCACTAAGTATTAACGGTTAATAATCCACTATTATTACACATTAACACTCGAAGAATCACAGGTTTTGGAAAATTTTACAAAATCAACAACGCCATTTTTTCACTTTCGCGGCAAAACTCCTACCATGTATAATATATACAAAAATGGAAAAGTTGTGTTTTAAAAATCGAATCCGATACCCGCTACTTACAAAGCGTACCCAACTACAGCAGTTCCCACAAAAGCTCAAAACTTACAACATTTTCTAAGTCTGCTAAATCACGTCGTTCCTGATTTAATTAATCAGAAGGCCGATAGAACTTCTTACTTCATGGAAGTTCTATCGGCCTTCTGGCAGTTCTGTTAATCTTGCCAGCAGAAAATTCACAAAAACTTCAAGCTCGCTCTTTGAGTACCGAACTTGTAATAGGTTTAAACTCTCAATATTAAAGTTATATTAAAGTTTTCTTATGAGAAAATTAATACAGCGTCTTTGTTCTAGATACGTAGCTTTTCTGCTGTTTTAGGGGTCTTTGGCAGAGACCGGCAAGGAAAGCCTCTCCTTTGATAGACATTTAATTGCCATGCAGTACATATACAAAAACTCTTTATAGACACCAAAAGATATATACAACTTACTTACTTGAGAGCTACCCACTGGTAGTGGGCTTGAGCACTTGAGTTACCTATAAGCTCGATGTCTTGTAGGTAACTTAGTTCTTTGCTGTACATAGTTTTAGTTTAGTTTTAGGAAATATAGGCAATTGGCCCGTAGTTAGGCATGAAATATATTATACATGTATGTGTATATATGTATACTTACAGAGAAACTTATAAAGATAGGTACAATGTGCGGTCTTATCGCTAAGAGCGATCTCTTCCAAGCAACCTTTGGATGGAAATATAAACGAAAAGACAATGTAGGTAGTGTGATTGAAGGGCAATTGATTTTAGTGATTAGTTGGTTTAGTCCAAATTGCAAAGTCTCGTTCACCGACGTAAGGTGGCAAGCTTATCGGTATTCTATCGCTTTCATTTTGGAGAGTGTGCACAGGAATTAATGATTTAATTCCACCGTGCCCTTTTTACCATCTAACAACAAGACATCAATTTATAGTCGACATACCTCCAGTTCGCTCGAAGCGTTTCGTTTCTACGTTCATCATCCGTTCAGCGAAGGAGTGGAACTCATTGCCGTCTTTGTTCCCTGAACGGAATAATCTGGAAGTCTTCAAGTCTCGAGTGAATAGGTATCTTCTAGGCAAGCATGTCCCATCTTTGGCCGCATCATCACTTTCCATCATGTGAGATAGTGGTCAAATGCTTGCCTATTCTGCAAAAAAAAAGTGATTGATATTTAATATCTCAAGGAAGCTAGCAAAGTTGATTGGTTTAAACCTACCTGTGAGAAAAGTTAAGTACGCGTTCGCCTTCTAAGCATTGGGTATCGGGTTCGATTTCCGGTAGGAACACAAATTTTTTTCACCGCGGGAAATGTGTGTTTCTGGTTCTGGGTATAATTATGAGTGTGATATCGAAGTTGTGTGTGTCATGTGAACGTTTACAGCCTCTCGATACAAGTCATTGTACTTTATGTAGGATGAATGTGAGAGTGAGAGCGTTCATGTTATGTAACGTGTTTTTTATAAAAGTATTTTTCTTTTTAGAATAAGTGTAATCAAAATTCAATATGGCGTCTGATGTCGTCATATCGAGTTTTTATTGCTGTTATGTCTTTAATGACACTGTAAGGCAAATCAATTAACGAAAGATTCATCAAAATCGGCTTACACATTTGTTCTCTATAAAGTATGAAGCCACAAAGGAACAAACTCAGGCTGATAACCACGTTGCCCTACTTTGCGTAATAAAGCCGGGTAACAATTTTAACTTTTTTACCGACTTCAAGAAAGGAGGAGGTACTATGTTCGACTGTATGTATTTTTTTTACGTATGTTCACCGATTTCTCCCCCAGTTATGGACCGATTTTGAAAATATTTTTTTTTGGTAGATTATACTTTAGAGGTGGTCCCATATTAATTTTATCGAAATCGATTAAGCCAAAACCAAAATATAAGCGATGAAGTCGGGTTTTTATCGACTTCACAAAAAAGGAGGAAGTATACTCAAGTCGATTGTTTTTTTTTAAGTGTGTTACCTCACAACTTCGTTCCACGAGAACCGATTTTGTTTTTTTTTGTTTTAAAGATGTTGCTTTCCATGCATTTGGTCTCATTTAAATTTAATCAAGATCTGATCAGCGGTTCTTAAAATTTCTTCAATAATGCGTGTTTAGTACGTTTAATCTGATCGAAGTTACGAAGATAAAGCGGTTATCGTCAATAATGCGTGTTTTGTACATTTAACATGATCAAGGTTTCGAAGTAAAGCGGTGAAGTCGGTTTTTTTAAGTTTTGCTTGCGTTTAATTATTGAAGCTTTGCTTACGTTTAAATTATTAACTTTTTAAATAGTTCTATCACTTTTCCGTGATAAGGAGTAACTCTGATTGTTAGCAGTCGATTCTTAGGTATTGTTTACATCCATTTTACATCCGAGTTTCCCTATAAATAAGCTCGGTGTTGCCAGACGGAAAATATCGCAAATATTTACCCCCTTTGTTCTTTGCCTTTCCATTACCAAGCACTTGAACTAAGAAGGCGAGTTATTTTTAAGAATATAGACATATTTTTTATAAGAAAACTAGCTATACCCAGTATGCACTGTAATGCCACAACATCAGAATCGGTTCAAGTGGAAAGAAGTTATGAGGTAACAAACTTAAAAAAAAATTCAGCCGAATTGGGGACCTCCTCCTTTGTTGTGAAGTCGTTAAAAAACATTTTACTTACCCCTTTCACGTTTATGGTTGCCTAGTACTTTAAAATCCATACTAAAACCTAATTGACTAAATTATTTCCTCCTTCATGTTTATGTATGCCTAGTACATTACTAAATTCGAGTGACGTATTCGTTAATGAAAAAAATATATATTTTGTGTATGTATTTTTTTCGTATGCCAATAAATCCTACTAATATTATAAATCCGAAAGTTTGTGTGTAAGTGTGTAAGTATGTTTGTTCCCTCTTCACGCTTTAACGGCTTAACGGATTTGGATGAAATTTGGAATGTACATAGATTATACCTAGGAAGAACACATAGGCTACTTTTTAACTTGATAATAGCGGGCGAAGCCGCGGGGCACGGCTAGTAAATAATTTATTTTAAATTTTATTTAAAAATCATAAAACAAATTAGCATAGCTATACATGTCATTCATAATCAACACTGTATCAAAACTCACACACAAACACCACCCTCATTATGTATCCGCTAACCTATTACATAACAATAGGTATGTCTATGTAGGTATAGAAATTAATACAATAAAATCTCGAAACAGCCTTCCGTACTTATACGTTTGCACAGCGTTTTAATTAAAATTATTTAAAATATAATCGCTTTAGAGCCGGAGTTGCTAACAAGGGAAGTTGCGAATTTCCGAAACGTTACAAGACAAAATAATAAAATATTAATAAAGGCGGGTAGACGGAAAGTTCCCGCCAAATATTTGTGTTTAAAATAAGGAGCGAGCGATACGATGGGGTTACCGTCGACTGGTGCGCTGTTTGACCTGCTCGCAAATAGCCTTGTCGTTGAAATCTTTGTCCCGATACCTTTGGAGTAATCAAGTATACTGTATACATTTATAAAGCATGTTCGCAAAAATAAAAATTAATTTGAATTAAGAAGCGACGCACACAATCTTAATACTATGTATAAGCATAAAATTACGGTGAGTGCATTTAGATTAGGCAAAACGATACCTTTGGAGTAATCAATTTGGAGTAATACCATATACATTTATAAAGTGCCGTGCCCCGCGGCTTCGCCCGCTATTATCAAGTTAAAAAGTAGCCTATGTGTTAATCCTAGGTATAATCTATGTAAATTCCAAATTTTATCCAAATCCGTTCAGCCTTTAAAGCGTGAAGAGGGAACAAACATACTTACACACTTACACACAAACTTTCGGATTTATAATATTAAGTAGGATTAGTAGGATGTTCGCAAAAATATAAATAAATTTAAATTAAGAAGCGACGCACACAATCTTAATACTAGATTTTGACGACCCAGCTGGCGCAGTGGACAGGTGTCCGCCCTCTGCGCCGTGGGTCCTGGGTTCGATTCCCGGCAGGAGCGCACATTCCTTCCCAAGGGATATTTGTGCTTCTGGTTCTGGGTGTAATATGTGTGTGATGTGAATGTTTCCGGAACCCACGATACAAGTCTTTGAACTTAGTGTGGGGCTGTGAGTGTGAATGCGTTTGTTTTGTTTGTTGTTGTTTAGATATAAGCATAAAATTACAGTGCGTGCATTTAGATAAGGCAAAATGAATAAATCTTTTATGGCAAATGGGGTTAGATTTTACAATACAATTCCTAAAATTGTTACTGAATTCCCACTGGGAAAGTTCAAATCTGTAATAAAACGGGCATTAATTAAGATAGCCTATTATAAAACGATTGACTACGTTAATGACAAGGATGTATGGAGGCAAACTGCACAGCCGCTTTCCAGCGACTTCATAATATAGATATACCTAGGTTAATATTCTTATGGATTAAAAAAAAACATGAAAAAAGAAATGCGCCGCCAAGTTTCTTGCTAGTTTCTTCTCGAGATAGCTGTAATTTTTCGAATCTGGCAGTAGAGTCATTAACTTTTATGAGTGCCTCTTTGGGGCCAATGTGAATAAATGATTTTGATTTTTGACCCAAGTTACCTTATAGACATCGAACTTATAGGTAACTCAAATGCTCAAGCTCACTGCTAGTGGGTAGCGTATAAAAACATGCTGGCGGCATTGCCTCTCTGTTGCTAGTAGGTTGAGCCAAATAAATACCAGCATATAATTAATTTTTGAGAATATAATGAGCTTTCGGTCTCCCCGAGCCCTGTGTCTCAACACCAAACGGCTCAAAATTAAAGATGTAACCACTGCCGAGGTTTCCAAAATTTCGCCGTTTACGTGCTCTGCCGAAATAAATTATGACTAATTAGGATATATGTATCATTTTATAGACTACCTAATCATTCAACGATGATATTAATTTTATTATCATTACCAACCCATTACGTTCGCACTGCTGGGTCTCGGGGCTTCCTATCACATGGAGAGGGTGTACCCCATAATGCAAGCTGGCCAAGTGTGGGTTAGTGGATGACACCGCTTATATTTCGGTTTTAGCTGAACCGATTTCGATAAAATTGACATGTGACCACCTCTGAAGTACTTCAGAGACACATGATTTTTCTTTTTGGTAGATTATAATCTACCAAAAAGAAAAATCATCAAAATTAATTCACGGCGGAGATACAGCGTAACATACATAAAAAAAACATACAGATGAATTGAGAAGCTCCTTTTTTTAAAAATTAAAATTATCTAGAACAGATATTTCTGCGTTATCCGCGGCGAAGTCAATATTTTCTACCGACTTTACAAAAAAGGAATAGGTACTCAAGTCGACTGTATTTTTTTTTACATACAAAAAATTAAAAAAATACATACAGTCGAATTGAGAACCTCTTTTTTTGAAGTCGGTTGAAAATATTCATTTATCCATCTTTTAACTAATAAATACACATTATTGAAACGTTTTATTTTTATTTTATTTTTTTTTATTCAAGATAGGCAAACGTTTGACCGCCATCTCACCTGATGGTAAGTGACGATGCGGTCGACGATGGAGCACGTTTGCCTAGAAGATGCCTATTCACTCACGACTTAAAGACTCCCATATTGTATTTATCAGGGAACACAGACTCAGGTAAGGAATTCCATTCTTTTGCAGTTCGCATAATGAATGTGGAGGCAAAACGTTTCGTTCGCATTTGTATTACGACTCGTAACTTTTTGTCATATATTTGATCCCCGCTTCGTGTCGGTCAATCAAGGTAAGCTTACGTTCCAAATTTCATCCAAATCCGTTCAGCCGTTACAGCGTAAAGATAAAACAAACATTACACTTACACTTTCGTGTTTTTAATATTATTATTAGTGATATAAGTGATGTAATCAAGGATTTTGCAGAAACAAACCCTAGGTTTGTCTCCTATCTCGATGGATTTGATATGAAGCTTGGCAAAAATAAACAGATTTTAAGCAAAACTATACACTTTTCCAGCTTAACTCGCATGTCCCGTGCGTTTCTATAGATATATTTCAGTAGATCGATATCCAAACTTAAAAAAAACACTGGACATATCTATTTCCATTGTCAGTACTCAACCTTCGAATCAAACGGCCAGATATCCGATAATACCAAGGTAGAACGGCTTTCCTACCCTACCCTAGGGTGTGTAATTGAAAACAAACATGCATTGTTGCGGCCCGTATCAATCAGACGGTGACGTGGCGAGCAAACACGGGGGACAGTCGTACCCACTTCCCTGTCGCTATAGCACGCTCTTGGACTTGGACCTCTAGGAATTACTTCATATATCTAACACTAGCATTGGATGCATAGATATCTAAAATATATACCGATAAATATTCGGAACGGAAGGTTGGCTTTTTTTTTTTTTTTATTCAAGATAGGCAAACGTTTGACCGCCATCTCACCTGATGGTAAGTGACGATGCGGTCGACGATGGAGCACGTTTGCCTAGAAGATGCCTATTCACTCGCGACTTAAAGACTCCCATATTGTATTTATCAGGGATTCATTCGTAACACAGGGCAACCTAGCACGAATGCTAACGCTGCATCGTATTGTCTTGTTTGTTTTTATTATAATAATTAGATCTATTGATTTTCAGCGATAAGGTTCTAATAGTAAGTTACAATCATACATATTAGAGGCAATGCCGCCAGCATGATGGGAACGCTACCCACTGGTAGTGGGCTTGAGCACTTCAGTTACCTATAGGCTCAATGTCTTGTAGGTAATTTGGTTCTTTGCTGTATATAGTATTAGTTTAGTTTTAGGAAATATAGGCAATTGATCCGTAGATAGATTAATCATACATATTGTAATTGTTTTTTTTTTTATTAAATAGAAAAAAAAAAAGATATGACAAGTGGCTTAGTAGACAGATAACAGGACAGGTTAAACTAAATAAAATTAACTGAATTAGGGGATAAAAATAATAAAAAATTATATGGTGGACATTCCACAAATGCGCACAAAGCGTTATGCCACATTAATTGTGCGAACCGCAAAGGAATGGAACTCCTTGCCTGAGTCGGTGTTTCCTGATGAGTACAATATGGGAGTCATCAAGTCACAAGTGAATATGTATCTTCTAAGCAAGCTTGCTCCATCGTCGACCACATCGTCGCTTACCATCACGTGAGATGGTGGTCAAAAGATTGCCTATCTTGAATAAAAACAAAAAATAGCAATTTATTTTTTATTAGCTCATATAGTTTTCCAGGGTGTTATGCATTTCGCCTTCACATTCATCATAAGAACTTCAAAAGAATGAACGCCCTGCCTTCTGCTGTGTTTCCCGAAAAGTATAATATGGGGTTGTTCAAGAAGAGAGTGAATAGGTTGGTATGTACTGAGCAAGCGTGCTTCATCTTCAACCACATCGTCGCTTTCCATCAGGTGAGATTGTGGTCAAATGCTGGCTTAGTCACAAATAATAAAAGCGACATCTATATCAATTTCATCAAAATTAGTCAAACCGTTTGAGAAGTAACAAACATACATACACACTCACAAACTTTCGCCTTTATAATATAAGTGTGATTAGTTATCCATGTTTACTAACTCCTACAACGACACCTACTTGTTTTTTCTATTATTTTTTTTAATCACTTTACAAATATTACTTATAAAATGTATGACATTTGTGATTCTGGTTCTAGATGTGATTTTGTGTGTTATGTGAATGTTTCCAGCACCCATGACAAGTCATCGAACCTAGTGTAGGGCTGTGTGAAAGTGTATAGATTCTGAATACATAACGTTACAAGTGCTAAAACGTTCAATGTAAAGACAAAGTAAACGTAAAACGTAAGTCGAGTGGCGGAGTGAGATAGCGCGCCCGTGACCGTGCCCGCCTTCTCGGGATTATGTCCTAAGTTCTGGGGAAGACCCACCACGAACTTTTACCAAGAAATTGACGAGCAAACGAGTAGTAGGTATATTTAAATGCCTACAGAATGTAGCCCAGATAAACTATGAATTTTCAAATAAATAATGTAAACTCAAGCAAAGCTTAAAAAAACTGACTTCGCCGCTTTATATTCGGAACCCTTGTTCTGATTGAATCTTTGATATAATAATCTTGAATAAAAAAAAAAGAACTGTTATAATGTCCGGTAATTGTTTTTCTAATATTTGGCCACGTTGGCTATGTCCCTGAAATAAAATAACGTCGATTTTAATATCATTACATACACATACATTAAACATACACAGATGTACACACACACTCAAATACTTTAAGAAGCGATGACTATAGCTATAATATTTTAAATATATAATGTAAATCCGTTTTGGTAGAAGGTATCGTAAATTATAAAATATGTTAATTGAGAGCTGTGAATTTAATAAAATAAAATAAACGAACATTAAATAACCTTTTATTTTAATAATAATAAGTATATTAAACCAAAAAATAAATTAAAACTAACCAAAAAATAACTGCAAATATAGAAATATGTACAAAACTTAATCTAATAGACCGCTGCCAGTTGGCAAAGTACCCAATTTATTTATATATTTTGTTCTGATATAATCATATTTTAATTACATTTTGTGCCCGGTTATAATTTAGTTGTATATAGGTTATATTTAGGATATTATACGTAAAGAAAAGAAAATAAATATTTTACGTGTTATCTAATAAATAAAACGCTTTTTTTCATATTATAGATATAAGTAGATAGATAGATAGATAACTCTTTATTTGACACCAGAAATAAAGTAAAATACATGAACGACCTTAAAACTAACTAGGGCTTGTACAATGGGCGGTCCTATTGCTTAAAGCGATCTCTTCCAGATAACTTTTGGATGTAGAGGAGTAACTACACATTAAAAAACCGGCTGATTAGAACTAATACAATTTCGCCTTACAACGTTTCACTAATTTGATTAGACTATGAAAGGTCATAGACAGACAAGTTACTGCATTAACCGTGTCAAAAACAGGTCAATTATTCCCAACAAACAACAATAAAACCTTCACAAATTAATAAAAGCTGTTGCTCATTTCCACAATGACCAACGTCTATAACAATAAGTTCTGATCCATTTTACCCTTATTAAGCTGCGGACACACGGGCTGCGTAGGGCACACTGGGCGCGTTAGTGATGGTAGGTGGTACTTCACGCGACACGCGCGCGGCACGTGCGACAAACGCCGACGTGCGCGTGCAACATGCCAAGATATTAGAAATATGGTAATGGTGATGCTAATTTTTATAGTAGAAATTTTGCGAATTTTTTTTATTTCTATAAAAATGTTAATATATATTATACAAAAATAATATAATATAAACTACTATTATTAGGCTCTCTAAATGCTTTGTACAGAAATATACCACATACACACTAATAAAAATAATTCGCTCAAAACTGAAAACGCAAGCTTACATTTCGACTAATCAAAAAAGTTTATTTCCATCGCTGGTTATTGCTTATTACTTATGTAATTCTTATTTAAAAGTTTCTTTTTGTATTTGTTGTTCAAGTTCAGGCTATAATTCTGCAATTACTCCATTATAATTAGGAATAAACGATAATATATAAAAAATAAAAAAAGATTATTAAATGAAAATGAACTCATAAAAGAAAAAAAAAGTGAGGCCCATTGCATCTTGATAACAGATTTAAACCCGGTATAAAAAGGTCTCCAGCTTTTTTTGGTGGAAAACAGAAGACGGAACAAGAAGAAAAAAAAACCTTTACATTTGTATTACAGTGTTACATTTTTTTTTTTTATTTATGACAGGCTAGTGTTTGACCACTATCTCACCTGATGGTAAGTGACGTTGTGATCGAAGCTGGTAAACACACTAGATCTGGAATACGCAGGCTCTCAAGGATAACTGCCGGAACACCGTATTTGGCTTGGCGGCAGACTTTCAACTTGATGGTGGTAAGCTACTTTGGTAGCAAGCCAGGCGAGCAACTCACAAAATGCTCACCTGTAGGGAGTCAGACTTAAGGGGTATCCTCCTACGGACGTGGGTGACTCAGCCCCCAAAACATTTAATACAAGTCAACAGTTTTCAAAACTGAGAATCCATTATCTACCTACTTCATTATTTATTCTATGCTATTTTATTACTCTAATAACTTTACCGCAAGCAAATCTTAAAAAACCGACTATACCGCTTTTTCTTCAAACCCCTTGATCAGATTAAATGAATTAAATACACATTATTGAGGATAACTCCAAAACTACTGGTCAGATCTTGATTAAATTTAAATGGAACACTTGGAAAGCTGGTGCATCACATTCTTTTTTTACCGACTTCAAAAAAAGGAGGAGGTACTGAAATCGACTGTATTTTTTTATTACCTCATATCTTCGTGCCACATGAACAGATTTCGATTTTTTTTGTTTGAAAGATGTTGCTTTCCAATTGATCCCATTTAAATTTGATCAAGATCTGAATAGCAGTTTCTGAGTTATCGTTAATAATGCGAGTTTAGTACATCTAATCTGATCAAAGTCCCGAAGATAAAGCGGTGAAGTCGGTTTTTTATAAGCTTTACTTGCGTTTAATTATTTTAATTCAAAGCTAATGCTTTAAAAAACAAAAAAATACAGTCAAATTAAGAACCTCCTCCTATTTTTGAAGTCGGTTAAAAACGAAAGCAAAATTTAATACAAAAATTACTATCTCAACATTGCAACACCCTCTATAAGGTCGCGTGCTGCATACGGCAGATACGTGCCGCATTGTTGTTGGTGTGAGATTGAAACACTCCACGTCACTGATACAGCCCTGATCTGCAACATTGATCGAGGCTGAAGTGTGATTGGATGTTTTTGAAATGTGATTCGAAAATATAAGATGTGATGCGAATTGGCTACTAGCTGAGGAGGCTTCGCCTAGATGTATAAATATTAGATAGATAGATAAATAAATTCTTTATTTGTTCACCAAAAAATAACACTTACAAAGAAATCTTAAATATAACATAGGAGCACAAAGGGCTGTACGCTCAAAGCGTTTTCTTCCAGACAACCAAAGGGAGATGATAAAAATATTACAAACAGGGACGGTGGTGTACCTCAACACGTATTTAAATTAATAAATGTACTTATACATACTTATTAATATAAGATACATAATACACATACAAAAACCTACATAAATAATAATAATCCTACTAATATTATAAATCCCAAAGTTTGTGTGTAAGTGTGTAAGTATGTTTGTTCCTTCTTCACGCTTTAACGGCTGAACGGATTTGGATGAAATTTGGAATGTACATAGCTTATACCTAGGATTAACACATAGGCTACTTTTTAACTTGATAATAGCGGGCGAAGCCGCGGAACACGGCTAGTATATTATAAACATACACAAACTAATATATATTATTATACATATATATGACTAATAAGGGACATTAATAGCGTTAACTTAATTGAGAGTGATACCATTTTTTTATTATTATCTTTAAAAGTGTATAGTGATTGAGAGCGACGTATAGAGACCGGTAAACTGTTCCAGAGGCGAATATCTTGTACAGTAAAATATTTTTCATAAAATGTAGAACTGTGGCTTGGCATTCTTAATTCTAATGATTCGGATGACATCAATGAGAGTGAGTGCCCAAGATGAAGAAATTCAAACAGACATGTATTCAGATTTTTGAAGTCAATGATTTGTCAACTTTCTTTGAGCAGCTATCAATAGATAGTGGACGTCACAGGAATACTATCACAATGGCCGCGTATTAAAAATGCTCGAAAATGCACATATTTTAAAATTGAATAAATCAAATTATTAATTTAATTTTACGTCATTTTACATGTGTTTTATATGACTCAGAATCGAATTAAAGTAGGTACATTAATTAATTTCATTTAATGACAAATGTTACTTACCCTCCATTAATAAATTTGTCTCCAAAACTCAAAGGACGACTAAAAAAATTAATTAGCGCTCAAGTATTTACTCGTACCGTTTCGCAATTATGAAACTCGCTATTTCTTCCAAAATACGTAAACATTATAGTACTGTATCACAGTAAGAAAACCACCGTTTTTGTAGAATTGCTTGGAGATACTCAGATTGTTTTCCTTAGACAGGGTTTGAAGAAGGTACGTATTTTTGAAAATAATTCTCACTACGATCACGATATCCAGGGTTGAAGATGGCATTTAATTTCGCCAGGGGTGTTTTATTATAGAAATTAACCCGTTTTTAGTGAGCCAGGGGCGATACATAAGTAATTAGGCGGGCGGGGCTGGGCGGGCCGCCCTAGCCCTTCGCGAGATGGGATCGGAGTAAATAAGGTTATTTAGTAAATAATATAGGGACTTTGTACAATTATGATATTGACTTGTATACGGTATATACCCATTAAAACTTTGCTAAAATACACTAATTGAATAGGTAAGTTAGAATTTGAATACGGAACTTGATGTACTAAGCGCTCCAGGCGCGCGCCCCCCGTGCGCCCTGTACGCGCGTCTCGGCCGCTGCTGTCATTGTATAAATACGCGCGCCCTGTCCACTTAGTATATTTTGTTCCACTAGAGCCTATACAAAAACGACGGCAGCACGGGGGGAAACTCGCCCGCCGCGCGCACTGGCCGTTTTGTATATCAAGTCCCACACGCACATACTTACCACCCTCGACCATTAGACATACCTGCCGCACCAACTGGATCATCTTTAAACGCTATATTAAATGAAATCCTTGATACGTGCACTTTAAAAAGGGCATTCCTTTTTTAACAAACAAACGCTTTCACGCTCCAGCCCCACGATAAGTTCGATGACTTGTGTCGTGGGTTCTGAAAACATTCACATCACACACACAATCACAACCAGAACCAGAAACACTTTTTTTTCTTGGGGAGAAATCTTGTGTTCCCGCCGGAAATCGAACCCGATACCCCAGCTTAGAAGGCCCCGATACCCCGGCTTAGTTAAGCAAACGTTCCAAATAAAAGTAGTTTAAAACTATTTTAAATCGACTTCAACGTTTTAACTGCCAGTTGGGTTAGTTGGGTGCGTGGCCATCTTCTAAGCAAGGGGTATCGGGTTCGATTCCCGGTGGAAACACACAACTTTTTCCACCAAGATAAATTTGTGTTTCTGGTTTAGGGAGTGATCGTGTGTGTGTGATCAGAATGTTTGCGGCACCCACGACACCAGTCATCGAATGTAGTGTGGGGCTGTGAGTGTGAAAGCGTTTATAATAAAATGTCTCACGCAATACGCCTCCTGAAGCAAGTTTTCATTTATAACTTTTTAAATCCAAGCGTGAATTGGTTAAGGGCAGGGCCGCCCCCGCAGTTAATCTTTATTAAGGGGCATTACAATGTGAATTCGTTGATGCTGACAGATTCACGCAGGACTTTATAGTAGATTTATGTTTAGTATTGTAGAGGTCGCGTTTAACTCAGATGGATTTGTACGGCTATTAGCAACATGTAATGGTTATGTTGGGGATATTTTAGTTTTAATTTTACAACAGTAATGGCTGTTAGTGAGATTGATTTAATGGCAAATCTATCTAATACCTTTAAACGAGCAATTCTTGTATATATATAATCTGAATCTCGGAAACGGCTTCAACGCTTTTCATTAAATTTAGTACGGAGGGGGTTTCGGGGGCGATAAATCCATCTAGCTAGGTTAAATTTTTAGGAAACGTCGTTTAAAATTAAATAAAAACCGAGCAAAGCTTGGTCTTCAAGGTACTGTAACTATTGAAAGATGAAACTTGCCTATAATATCTGTTATATCCTCTTATTAAAACACAAAAAAAAACAAATAAATATAATAAAGAAAATAAGTTATAAGCAATTAACCTCAAAAGTGTATTTCTATTAAGCAAAATGTAGACGCGAGATCTCAGTTCCGGGTGAACGAAGTTATCTCATGGTTCATTACAAGTGAAGTGAAAAACATGAAAGCTTGCTGTTCACGGGGCCTTAATGAGATGCACTGTAAACACGCACTATTCCTTGGAGGCCCCCTTAAATCTTTTGTCCGCACTCTTTTGATCCCGGCCCGTTGGGACTACGGCAACGGTAATTGTTATTTGCTTGTGTAATTATTTTTTTATTGATCGAGCGATTTCATTGGGTGGTTCAGCACTTGGTCCGTCCATGCGTCTGTCAGAGGCATCTAGCGTCTAAACCAAACATGCAATTCTAAGAGAATATGGCACAAAATATGGGAATGGCCCAAATCCAGAAATGTCAATTAAAATGATATAAATGAAAATATCAAGGGAGCACTCATACACTTCAGCAGCAAGCAAAATATTTTTTCTGCTCTTGTGGGGTATCCTTAAAAAAAGCATGACAAGTAGAGTACGAAACCGTTTAAAAAAAAATCTTTGTTGGAAAATAACTATTTGTTAGGCCTTCAAAGTCACTGTTATTATACCTATTTTGTCCCGGGGTCTATCTCAAAAACGGATACACATTTAAAGGTGATTCTTACATATAGTTAATAATCTGTTAAAAAAAATTTTGTTCAAAAACAAATACAGAAATCAAATAATAATTATTAAAAAAAAAGTGAAAAGTAAAGTAATTTACCTCAAAAGGTTTTCTCTTTTACGCTAAGTGTTGGCGCGAGATCATTTACATTTTTCGAATTATTATTAAATATTATCTTAACAACATATTCGCTCAGAAATGAAATTTGAAATTAGTGCGGGTCTGTGAGTGTGTAATAATTTTATAAACCGGGCGTACTTCTACCTCGATGCATTACATAAGCTAGCCACATAATTTAGGCCCACGACAAACGTTCGTGTAGGCAAGATACAAGTCGCGGTGAAATTTTTAAATTATTCATCGAGCACTTGTTTGTGCAGGTGTGGAGCTGCCCTAAATAACTGGGCAGAGGCTTTTACCAGCTCGTCTACAACAGGCGATATTAAAGTCATAGCGTCTGCGGAAGCAACGCGAACCACATACAACTTGAGTACCAAAATGTATGGCATTTCTAATTGACGATAAAATTTTGAGTCCATCTTATAATCTACGAAGAAATTTGCTAGAGAACGAAAGTCATCGCAGTTCAAAGTATAAGCAATTTTTTTTTAATAGATACGCTTCACACTCATATCCCCACACTTAGTTCGATGACTTGTGTCGTGGGTGCTGGAAACATTCACATCACACACACTCAATCACAACCAGAACCAGAAACACAAATTTTCCTTGGGAAAACTTGTGTTCCCGCCGGGAATCGAACCCGATACCCCTGCTTTGGCAGTTCAAAATGGCAGTTGAAATGGCAGTGGACTAGTGGTTCGGCTGTCACTCATTTTATGCATCTTGTAGACAAAGTTTTGTTACCTAAAACAAACCTTCTTTTTGAGCATATTCCGCAGAATTGACAATCGTTGGAGTAGACGAGTACTGGAGTGGAGACCGCGAATCGGTAAGCTCTGTGAGCTAGTGGAGCTAAGATATACGTAGGGCTTCAGCTGCTGGTAACGACTGGAAAAATGAAGAGCTGAATCGGGCTCAGTGGCGCACTTTGAGGAGGCCTATGTCCAACAGTGGACTAAGGTAGGCTGAGTATGATGATGGTGATGATGATTCCCAGATTATTCTGGGAATTCATGAAGACCAAGTCAAGTCAAGTAAAAAAAATAAAGGCACAACAGTAAAAGTTTAATGTATGAAATATCAGATCTTTTTTTCTTTCCTCCGTTTAATCAGTTAAACAATCTAATGGGATCATCTAGATGATGCTTTTTTATTTATCTTTGAATTGGCTTTAGTCTTGAATCGTAAGTACATGGTAGCAGCATTTGTTTGGCCAAAGCCATAAATGGCAAATACTAAAGGGGCATACACGTAAGTTGAGTGGCAAAATCTTATTTAACTTTTCTGCCCGTGTGTGGTATCAGTGAAAATAACTTTTTAAGTATAGTACGAATTCGTTTTTATAAAAATCTATGTTGGAAAATAACAATTTTGTAGTCCACCAAAGCCGCTGTTTTTAGGCCTATTTTGACCGGAGTCTATCTCAAAAACGACTACATATTTAAAGTTGAAACTTACGTGTAATATCCGTTACATCATGTCCTTAACAACAAATACTAAAAAATATAAAAAAAGTTATAAGCAATTAACCTCAAGTTTCCTCTACTAAGCAAAATGTAGGCACGAGATCTCAGTTCGAGGGGAAGACTAGTATAATATGTAGTTTTCTACCGACTTCACAAAAACGGAGGAGGTCTCAAGTCTCACTCAAGTCGACTGTATTTTATTTTTCTGTTTGTTACCTCATAACTTCTTTCCACGTGAAACGATTTAGATTTTTTTTTGTTTGAAACATGTTGCTTTCCAATTGGTCCCATTTAAATCTGATCAAGATCTGATCAGTAGTTCTTGAAATATCGTCAATAATGCGATTTTAGTACATCTAATCTGATCAAAGTTCCGAAGAGAAAGCGGTGAAGTCGGTTTTTTAAGCTTTGCTTGCGTTTAATTATTTAATGTGACGACGTGCATGTCTATCGTCTAATCTTGACCAGTACAGCTCAGTGTCCTTCAGAATTTTGAACTTCCAGTATTTGAATTCCAACAATTGAATGTCGAAAAACAAGCAGACATCGAAAAACAAGTGAATGTCATCTCTAAAATAGCGCGTTCATTGTGTCATCAAATGTACCTACTTAAACATTTTTGCACGCAGTGTAGGTATAGTAGGTATATATATAATTAGCATAGTATAGTCAATATTGTGTGTGCATACAACACGATTTCGCTGCCACGCCCGTGTCGAAGCCAAACTGCAACATCGCGGTCTGTCGAGTCTACTTATTAATATTTGCCTGGGAGATCACATCACATCGTCAAATATTTTGAAATTAGAGTCTAAGCTTTTCTTGATATGAAATAACTTTTTCAAATAACTCTTCTGTTCATATCTGATGTTTTTCAATCGACTTCAAAAAAGGAGGTCCTCAATTTGACTGTATGTATTTTTTTTTTGTATGTATGCTACGCGATATCTCCGTCAATTATGAATCGAAATTGATGATTTTTTTTGTTTGGTAGAATTCAGAGGTGGATCCATATAAATTTTATCGATATCGATCCAGCCAAAACCAAAATATAAGCAGTGAAGTCGGTTTTTTAGCTTTGCTTGCGTTTAATTATTTATCATAATCGTCAACATAATTTGGTATTTAACTGTATCTTTAATTACTTTTTGATTACAAAGATTTTAAAATAAAAATCAATATCGTTGGAAAACAATGACAATTAAAATGTTAGGAACAATATATTTTGTTTTCAATAAAAAAAAATTGTAGAAAAGTCTTAAAATATGAATATCCCTTGACCACCTACCACCTGTTTTTGTCACACAACCACCTACCATACGTCTTTGGGACGCGTGAGAAAAAAATATATTTTGAAAAATTTAGGAATGTATGAGTTTGTTATTAATTAAAAACAGTGTAAGGACAATTTAAACTAAGTATTAGTCAAAAAAAAGGCACATAAAATCAACAATATTTCTTATAATTTCAATTACTTTGTAACATCTCTAATTTCAGCCTGACAGATTAACATTTTTGGAAAATGAGATCCACAAAATAATCAAAAACAGTAGAAAGTTTTAACACTTTTTTTTTTACTAATTTAATAACTGACAAAGACGAGAAAAATTAAATTTTATCCCTGGAATCAACATATAAACAAAATTGCAGACCCATAACTTATAGCTTTTCCCGACAGTGAATGCACAACTTGTTTGAGCATTCAAGGCATATGGGTATTTTGCATTCGAAACACATGTATTGTGTCCTGCGTCTCTTTTTGGAGTCACAAGTTGCACAGTTTTTTCGAACCGTCAACCTTTCTTCAGCTCTGCTGCCACTTGAAAGCGCTGATGGAGCGGTTTCCTTGTTACTGTGGAGGATGCATCGAAGAGCGATTTTGACGTCACGTTGCACTTTCAAATTGTTTTCACAATGTGATTTTAGTTATTCTGAACTGCCCGTTGGCTTAATTAGGTGGCGTACGCCTTCGGGTTCAATTCCCCACGGGAACACAAGTTTTCTCCATATAGAATAGTGCTTGTGTGTGTGATGTGAATGTTTCCGGCACCCACGGCTCAAGTCATCGAACTTAGTGTGGGGCTGTGAGTGTGAAAGCGTTTATGTTTATGTTTTATTCTCTAATACAGTTGACTCTTCACACTCTGAATATGACCCGCAGCTTTCTTCTAGAACATGTTGTGCTCAAATATCAGACTCCACATCGCTACATTCGTCGTTTGGTATGTCTTCATCTTCTGACGGATCTCGTTCCAACTATTCCTCGATAGCGACGTCATTACAAGTCATTTTTAACTAAAACAAAATAATACACAATCACAAAAAAGTCACTTAACTACCTACCATGCATCTCTCAGACGCACTGTGAAAGATTTTTACTTACCAGAGTCAAACGCGCGCACTTCCGACCTTGACGAGTGGTTACGCGGCACTGGGGGACGCGGGGAAAAGGTACAAGAACGAACAAGTTCATACGAAACTCGCATGCCAAAGTATTCACGATTTTAAAATCGTCAGGATCTGTGAGACGCATGGTAGGTGGTTAAGGGATATATATAATTTCGATATTTATTAGTAATATTATGTCAAAATCTATCATAAATAAATTTTACCTCAAACCTCATGGCAAAAAATATTATTGTTTTTGTCTATCCAAATCCTATTTCATCCTCTTGAGCCATCCCTGCCATAGAACATTGAAATCATATTTTGTTTATTTTATGTGAATTATTTTTTACAAATATAAGTTAAAAAACAAAGTGCTTTCATGCAACAGCTGTACCCCTGTAGAGGTATACTTGTGTATTTTACTTTAAAAGAAATAAATAGATAGAAAATAGTTGAACGTAGAAGCAAAACGCTTTGAGCAAACTGGAGCTATGTATGTCAGTTTGTATTATACTAATATTATAAATCCGAATATTTGTGTGGTATGTTTGTTACCTCTACACGCTGTAACGGCTGAACGGATTTGGATGTAATTTGGAATGTACATAGCTTATATTAGGTTGTTATATGAAAGGCGTAACAAATTATCTCTTGTAAATCTTGACCACACTCTGCGAAATGTAAACGATAGAAACAAATGCTCTAATAGCTAACTGCCCGCGCCCGTGATTGCTCGCGAGTCGCGTGTGCCCGAGCATTCGCTATGTACACATACATGTTCTCAATCGGCATAGCCCTATCGTGTTTGTCTGTTTGTCACACGTTTTTATATTTGCTCATTACTAGTGTATTGATGTTTGAAGAGTTACTGACATTTTTTTTTAATTAAAAATCTAATTTTGTAGATGAATTTTGACGGACTAGGCTATTTAATAAAAAAGAATTACGTAAATAGCTTCAAAAGTTTTTGATTAATTGATGTATAAACATAATAAAATAACTAATGATTTCACACTCTCAGTCTCATACTAAGAAGCACAAATTTTTCTTAGAAGGAAAATTGTGTTGCTGCCGGAAATCGAACCTAGGGCACTCGGCGTAGAAATAACACTTGTCCACTCCACGGGAATATATTTCTTACTCAAACTACTACTCCAAAAAAGATAATAACAAATAAATAAAACAAATTATTAATCGAAAATGTATAAGTAAGTCTCAAGTATAGATTTATGAACATCCTCTGTTATCTGAACAGTCCGATGGCCTAGTTGGATGAGCGTTCGCCTTCTATGCAGGAGCATCGGGTTCGATACCCGGCGAGATCATAACTTTCTCCTTAAAGAACATTTGTGTTTCTGGTTCTGGTTGTGCTTGTGTATGTAATGTCAATGTTTCCGGCACCCACGACACAAGTCATTGAACTTAGTGTGGGGCTGTAAGTGTGAATGCGTTTATGTTGTTTTATCTCTACTTGCATCTTTACATCGTAAAGTCTCCAGTCTCAAAGAGTACCTCTCGTGTAAGAAGCGAGCATGTTTTTATTGCAGCTCCGCGCTTCTCATCTCCTGGAATTAACTTTCATATATTAAATTTGCCTTATGAAAAAGACAGCCTTCGTTGGAAATCCTTGGAGAAATGTATATGTGAAGTAGCTTGTACCCGTGAACAAGGATAAAGCATAAGAAATTCTTCAAAGGAGTGTAAGTAAAAATTTTAATCCAAAATTACGAACAGATATGACGAGTCGTCGGGAGTGCTCGGAACTATTCCTGAGTGCTCGGAACTATTCGAGAGTGCTCGGAACTACTCGGGAGTGGTCAGAACTCGATCATGAATTACTTAACCTATAATGTATTTCAATTAAACCTAGATTCAATTTAAACCCAAGCAAAGCTTAAAAAATCCGACTTCACTGCTTATATTTTGGTTTTGGCTGGATCGATTTCGATAAAATTTATGTGGGACCACTACTACCTACCAAACAAAAAATAGCGGAATCATTGCGTAACACAAAAAAACGAACTTCCTTTTTTGAAGTCGGTTGAAAAGGTAACTTTATTTCTTGCTGGATTGGAATTAAATGTGTAATGTATACGTCATCAAATTTGACATTTATTAAACGTCATTTCATCGGTATTTTATAAAACCTGTCCTAGTCAAAGTCATCAGGTGAGAGAGTGGTCAAATGTATACAGCATAAAAAAAAAGGAAAATTTACATTTTTCAACTTACACTCATACACGTTCACAAACTATCAACGGTTAATAGTCCACCATTATTTATACCATTACAAAAAATACAAAATTAACAAAACCATTTTTTCACTTTCGCGGTAAAATTCTTCAACAACTTACTTATACCTATGCCAAATTAGAACCTTTAAGCTGCGGTGTAGGAGTTGAATTTGGTCCCGTGTAACTAACCTAAAACACTTTATTTTTAATTTGTGTCAAAACTGTCCGTCATCACACAATCACAAAATCAGCGTCCGCACTCCCTCTAATTTAATAGCGCAATAAACAATAACATCAGGGGATGCAGAGGAATCAGGACCTCAGGATTATCTCTCATTAGCACGGGAACGCGTCCGTGCGTGACTGTACAGGGGTGGTTTGTGCGTCGCTGTGCGTGATTGTAATGGTGGCCTGAGATAAGGGTATCTTGGATGGAACAGTGGGTTATTCGGTCAGGCATCAGCTGGTGTAATATAATATAGGAAATATGTCACGTACAATTATTTTTTAATCTTTATAAATTACACCTACATATTTATTTTCTTATATGATTTTAAGCTCGGTGCCTTGTAAGGTAACTTAGATCTTCTTTACATAGTTTTAGAAAGTACTATAGCTATACCCGGCATACGTTGCAATGCCACATAAAGCAAAAAAAGCATTTTACCTCTTTTACCAAACTAAAAACTTATTGACCAAATTATTACCATAGTAGAAATATATTATTACCTCCTTCTTGTTTATGTTTGCCTTGTACTTTACCAAATCCGAGTGATGCATTTCTGTCTATACGTTTTTTTTCTGTAGCTATACAGTTTAAAAATTAATCTTAATTAAAATTAAAACTAATATATATTCCCTATTATCTACCATTTGTACTAATTTTCAAATTTCCCCTCGGACGTCGCCACATCGACACTCTTTCAAAAGACCTCCGACGTTTAGCCTCGATAAGCTAGCGCGTGGACCGAGGAACACTTGTGCGTATACTATAAACTGTAGAGACAGTAGTTTAACTTATAGGTTAAAAATATTATATCTTAGAAATATATATCTTAACTGATAAATATTCGGAACGGAAGGTTAGAATTCACACAGGGCAACCTAGCACGAATACTAACGCTGCATCTTATTGTATCGTTTGTTTTTATTATAATAATTAATATTGAATTTTAGCAATAAGGTTCAAATTGTAAGTTACAATCATACATATTGTAATTGTTTTTTTGATTTGACACATTACTTAATAAACATGTGTATATCAGAAAAAACTAGAGCATGACTTGACTTTGACTGGACCATAATTATGTTGCTTGACTTTGACTGTAATAGATTCACGGTTCAATTTCATAGATTTTTTCATCTAAAATTATGCCTTTTTAAAATTTATTTTGGATGTTTAGTTGAATTGGCTTTAGCCTCATATCATAAAGAAATACCAACAGAAAATAAGATCTTACATCCGTTATTAAGACAAATTAAATAATTATTGATAGATATTTTTTTTTTCTAAAATGTTACGTTTAACGGCCATATTTTTACTACTCTAAACACGCCTTTATGTGCTACGGCAAACGCTCTACAATTGCCTGAGATGACAATCGTGTTCGGAACAAAACGCCTGCTCTGATTCGACCCGATTTTTTCGGATATTCCTAAAAATTTGTTCTTAAGAGTAAATAGCTTTTATTCTACTGTAACCTAAATAACTTTCATTCTAGTTCTGTCGTACGTAAGTACATATGTGTGCGTGACTCAAAAACCCATGCGCTCTCAAAACTAATGCCGCGTCTACACTCGCGTCCGCACACGCCCCAGAACCCCAAACGCACAATACGCTCCTAATCGTCGCACAAAGCACGGTTTAGTTATAAATACAGATCGTGTTGTTTTCGGTCACACCCCGCTGTTCTGTCGCCGGGTTTAGGGGTTGTACATTTATTGAGAGGGATGTGATTTGCGTCATTTTACATTTCATTGTTAATTGTTGTGGCTATAAATATAAAGTTTTGTAAAATATTTGTTAGTTACGAAAAATTACAACTGAATAACTGAAATTAAAAATAATTTGATACAAGTAAAACTAAAAGCTAACTAACATTATTTGCTACAATTGTATGAATTTAATAATAACTAGCTGTCCCGGCGAAATTCGTACCCCAAATGTATGGGAAAATAAAATAGTTGTTTTACCACTTTCCTTGCAATTTCACATTTTAAACCTTTCTTGGACTTCTACAAATATTTGAAAACCAAAATTAGACAAATCGATTCAGCATTTTTCGAGTTTTTGTGAGACCCACAGACGTCCATTGATTTTTACTAATTTTAGAAGATTTTTAGTTTAAAATTTTTCCTTAATTAATTTTAGATCACTCTTAAAACTAGGTACAGTGTGTGAAATCATTAGCAATTTTAGGTTCATGTAACCATTTTTTTGAGGGCTCCAAACTCGTCTAGGCCTGTAACTTCGCAGCCCGAAAAAGTAACTTATACTACTAATAAAATAAAAGTACTTATAAAATAATCAATCAAATCTAAACGAAAAAGGATAATTAACATGTTACTTTGCCAATTAGGTTATCAATAACCTAATTGGCATTGATTCAAATCAATACTAAATATTTTTATCTCTTTATGTATAAATACGCCATTTTGTTTATAATTATTTGTCTCATCTGGTGATGCTGCAGTGGCAACACACAAGACACTTATAATCTGTTCGAAAAAAAAATGCGAATGTTTTATCTGCGGAGGCTTGTAAATAGCTGCTTGTTATATATATTAACACTAATTTTGTATCAATAGCTGTAAGCCCCCCAACAAAGTAAAATAAAATAAAAAGGTTCATATAATAAAATTTCATATTACCAGGTTCATATTAAATTAAAAAATGCAAGCAATACCAATTCAAGCAATTTGTCAGGTTGAAAGCGCACCCCAAAACATCCCCGAACCGTCCTGAGGGCAAAGAGTGTCGAGATTTCATTGTCCGCTTTAGGATCGCATCGCATCGCTTTGCGATGAACGTTGAATATGTTATCGTAGGGATGGCAAAAAAGTATCGATTAAAAGTTAGAGAAATCGATTATCCGTTGATTAATATTTAGGTTACATTTTCAATTGGAATAAATCAGACGGCCTCTTAGCTTTCATAGAGAAAAAGGTTGCTATGGAAGAATTTCCTTTATTTAATCCCTGGTTCTGAGCTTGAGCGTATAGCTAACTCAAGTGAGTTACTTATCAGCTCGGTGCCTTGTAGGTAACTTAGGTCTTTGCTATATATACGTAGATTTATATGGTTTTAGTAGAAATTTATACAATGTAGGCAATTGCCTCATAGACAAATATAATTATATAGACCCTGGTAATACAGCAGATGCCATAAAAAGGCGTGATACCAGCATTATCATCATGCGACGAGTTGCTTGTCTTCCAACTTAATATCTAAAAAATAAAAAATAATTAATATATATACGTGTATAATGCTTTAATACTATACCACAAGCTTTCGACTGATCTGGACATGATAAGATTTTAAGCCTATGCAATTGCATATATTTGTAACAGACTTATTGCTGTTCTGTTTACGATTGTAAGCAGAACAGCAATAAGTCTGTTGCAAAAAATATAATTTATCCTAAAATTGTTAATGTAAATTTTTAAATATCATTGATAAAATACATGACGTTTTGTGTGTGTGTGTATTTAAACATAGAGTTGTTGTAACTAAAGCAAAATCAGCCTTTGAAAATGTTTCTCGGAAACCTGGATAAGATAATGGAAATGGACTATTCATTTTTCAAATTAAAACAATTATATCTTTCTGTCATTCTGTCATTGGGTAGCATACAGTTCTTAGTCCAGAAAAAAAGTTTTTTTGTCACGTGACAAAAAACTTTATCGATGATAAAACTTTTTTGTCACGTCCCTACTGATCGAATCGCATCGCTGGATTATTGCGATGAGCGTTGAATAAATTATAGCCATTTATTCGAAACTTACGCTAAACAAATGTTTTATTAGTAGAGCTTTCTCTGATTGTACTGTTTAGGGGGCGAAATAAAGGTTTTTTTTTATTTTGTGCGTTATTTTATTTGGACCACTGTGCCACATGTCTTTCTTGGTCAAGGGATGCAAGTGTGTAATCGTGTTTGTTTTTAATTTAATTTATTTTATCATACTAATGGTTTGATTTAAGCAAATAATTTGATTAAAATCCTATTGTTCAAAAACAATAGGATTTTAGTCAATTAATTTGTTAAGTTAAAATTAATACTAAAAAGAAACTAACACTCTAGTCTCAAATTAAAATTGTTTTTTTTTTATATTATTTGTTAAGATTTTAACTACGATAGATCTGCTGCAACCTCGCGAAGAGTTTTGATTAATTTTGGAGACACAGTTATATAGAATTACAATTTTCACAGATGCTTAGAAAAAAATATGAGAATATTCTCACTATGTCCTAATAACAACTGTCAAATCAGTGCAAAACAGTAATAATTGGCAAGGGTGTCGACATATGGGCAACATTACAGATTTTATTAACTCTGGCTGTCACTCAATTTGGAATATTAGCCCTATGCGCGCCATGCCGGCCCGCGGGTGTGGACCTAGCTTTATTATACAGGGTGGTTCAAAAATAACGTTTCAATCTAAATACATAAACCGTCGTGTGGTTGATTGAATGACTGACAATCAATTCACAGTCTAAACCAGAGATGATGGAGACGTGTAGGGCAGCATCAACAGGAAGTATAATATAAATACGGTTATTAGTTAATTAAAAAATCAACAGACCAGTTTTACCATTGCGTTTAGCCAATATGGTAAAAATGAACATGGACATGTGCTATAGTGGATTTTACCATCAGTATTTGTTTTAAATAATGGTTTAAATAGTAGGTAGTCTAAATTATTGCTTCTCATTTGTAGACAGACAATGTGTAAACACTGTTTTATCCAACTGATGAATACGGAATCTATATATATTAGTCTTGAATCTATATATATATATATATATAAATAAAATAAAGTCGGTCTAATTACACCATTTATAATTCGAGAACGGCTGGACCGCTTTATATGATCTTTAATTTGTTGAATTTGTATTCAAAATGTTCACCCTGTATCGGAATAATCCTCCACCGCAGGCGTTTAGCTGACACGCATTGTATCCAACCCTATGCGCGGGAGTCGTTGTTGTGAAACACGCATAATTGATTTAGTCGTCCGTGAAATCTACGGTTTTGTATAGTTATGATTTATCCATACGCATCAATGAATAAAATGGCTAATGATTATAGAAAGAACAATATATTGGTTGTAAATACAGCTTTCGTAGACAAGTATGAGAAAATACACAAAATTATTGAAACGCAAGCAAAGCTTAAAAATACCGACTTCATCGCTTATATTTAGGTTTTGGCTTGACCAATTTTGATTTATAAGGGACAACCTCTGAAGTATATTCTACCAAACAAAAAAAATCAACAAATTTGATTCATAATTGGCGGAGATATCGCGTAACATACTCACAAAAAAACTTACAGTTGAATTGAGAACCTCCTATTTTGAAGTCGGTTGAAAAAATCTTGTATTTTGTTTTTACCTTAATTCCTCTACATATTTTACTAAAACAGTATACAGGGTTAATTTGTAAAATACCAGAATGCTCACAGACCCTGATTCTTGTTCTAACCCTTACCTTATTTAGTTCTACGACTTTCTTCTGACTGCTATATTTTCCGTTATAATTAAAAAGATGTAATATTCTATACAATCTGTAATTAATAGTTGTTTAAACTATCTATCCCGCAAAAAAGACATCGCCGCGCCGGGCCTTGTGTTATGCTCGCCAATGGTACGGGACACCTTAGACTTAACAGAAAATATAAACATATATAAAAATTAATTAAAAAAAAACAGTATTTAAAAATAGCCGTACCAAGAAAGACATTGGTCTCTATAGTTGGAATAATATCTTAAGAATTTTCTGGTATTTTACAAATAAACCTGTATATTACTAAAGTATTCTCTAGTAAATAAAATGTTCAATGTATAATAATTATGATAAATGTGTACCCGGGTGTGTTATTTTATTAATTTATCAATTGAGCACACATCTGATCAATGAATTTTCTTATATTTATTAACGTTTGATGTTAATATTTTTACCGACTTCAAAAAAGGAGGAGGTTCTATGTTCGACTGTATGTATTTTTTTATGTATGCTCACCGATTTCTCTTCCATTTGTGGATCGATTCTCAAAATTCTATTTTTATTTGGTAGATTATACAGAGGTGCTTATATTAATTTTATTGAAATCGGTCAAGCCAAAACCAAAATATAAACGGTGAATTCAGTTTTTTTAAGCTTTGCTTACGTTTAAATTATTTTACAAGTTTTTCTTTTTTAAAACATTAGATCTTTAAAATATTAGTTTTCACATAGGAACAAGCATAGTTAATCACGTGGCTGTAGGTACTTACATTTTGGGACAGCATTTAAAATATAAATGCTTTCACACTCACAGCCCCACACTGAGTTCGATGATTTGTGTCGTGGGTGCCGGAAACATTCACATCAAACAATCACACCCAGAACTAGAAACACAAATTTCCCTTGTTGAGAAAATTTGTGTTCTCGCCGAGAATCGAACCCGATACCCTGGCTTAGAAGGCGAACGCTCAACCAACTAAGCCAATGGGTAGTTCCATTCATTTAGACCAAAATAGATCATTGGTCTTTGGTATATATCAGGGACCGGCAACCTGCGGCTCGCGAGCCACATGCGGCTCTTTGGATATGAAGCTTGGCTCTCTAGTTCCATACGCAAATATTATTTATTAAAAAAAACATTTGAAAAAACGTTCTGAATAGATTGACAAGGACCACATTCCAAGGGCACAATTTCCTTCGAGCCATTAATAAGCCTCCAAAAGTACATTTATTCAGTTGAAACGAATAAATTATGGGATGATTAGGTAGGTATAACGCGTGCATGTCGTTTCTTTACGATACTTATAGTACATTAGGTATTATATTTGCCATTAAGGATTATTGTTGGCAAGAAAAAAAATTGTGGCTCTATAAAACTTTGAAATTTTGTAAATTGTAATTATTGGCTCTTCCGACTCAAAAGGTTGCCGACCCCTGGTATATATGGTTCTTTGGTAAGCAGATAGTTCAGAACCTGAAATAAAGAGCATAGCTGCTCTATAGTCTAAACAATGTCTTACTCCAAGAATTGCGTACAAAGCGTACAAATACAACATTTAATTTTTGCGGTACAAAATCACAAATCGTTATACATTCACTTTGTTCAAGACAAAGCTATATTACTAGAGGGTGAGATGCAATAAACAGTACTGGGGTCCCTAAGGACCCTGCACACGCCATAGGGTTGGGGGAGTTGGGGGTACACGCGACCCCGCTGGGACCACTTGAGGGTAACCTGCTGGATATTGCAGGGTTAACTGATAAATGTAGTTATTAAAGATAAGTGTTTATTGAGCTAATTAATAAATTAAAAGGTAGCCTTATGGCGTGCTGCATGCTAAAAATATGTTGCTTTGGCCTAACTAAGTACTTATAGTATAAACTAGCAAACAATATGCCGGTGTTGGTACTGCCCGCTGGTGTGGGTATAGTGTTCGCGTCCCGGAAACACGTGATTTTTTCCCAATGTAAATTTCTGTTTCTGGTCCTGGTGTGTGTGAATGTTTCCGTAAGTACAATACAAGCCTTCGAATTTAGTGTGGGGTTGCGAGTTTCACACTCACAGCCCCACACTAAGATCGATGACTTGTGTAACACGACACAAGTCATTCGCATCACACACAATCACAACCAGAACCAGAAACACAAATTTTCCATGGGGGGAAAATTTGTGTTCCCGCCGGAAATCGAACCCGATACCCCTGCTTAGAACGCGAACGCATTAAGCCAACGGGCAGTTCAAATAACTTATTAGTATTTTTTTTTATTTGTTAAAATTTATTTGAATTTTTTTTATTTGTGACAGGCTAGTATTTGACCACTATCTCACCTGATGGTAAGTGACGATGTGAACCAAGCTGGTAAACACACTAGACCTGGAATACGAATAAAATTTATCACGTGTTTCATTTCGCGGCATAACTCATTTACGATGTTAGTGTGGGTAATCACCATATTGGACTTTATATTTTAATGTCGTGCTTACACTGCGCAAGTGGTCTGACAGCTATAAAATTCGCCATGTTTTCGCAGTGGCGGCTCCTCAGGGCTGTCAATTGCGACTCCCCCGCAAGACAGGCTTACGTTCGTCAGTATACAGTGACTACTCTAGGTAGAGCGCTTGGAATTGTTAGGATGGAACGTGTATAAGCACAAAACTACGTCTGAAAATATATAAACAAAACGTATAGTTTTTTTTTTTTTTATACTCGATAGGCAAGCATTTGACCACTATCTGACCTGGTGGAAAGTGATGATGCGGCCGAAGATGTAGCACGCTTGCCTAGAAGATACCTATTCACTCTTGACTTGAAGACTCCCAGATTATACCGTTCAGGGAACAAAGACGCGGGCAATGAATTCCACTCCTTCGCAGTACGGATGACAAATGTAGAAGCAAAACGCTTTGAGCGAACCGGAGGAATGTCTACCATAAATGCCAGTTTGTCTTGTTGTTAGATGGTAAAACGGGCATGGGGGTATTAATTCGTTTTGGACGAGTGACTCATTTTCGAGCTGAGATTAATTTACTTATTTTACTTATATATTATATTTCTATATTATAGATTAAGTGACTTATTTCCTAAAGCTTTAATTTCCGACATTATAAGTGTAATGAATTTTTACTTAATTATTGTATTCTGTGAATATATAAATGAAAAAATATACATCAACATTTGAGTGTTGGAATTATAAGAAAAACGATAATCACGATGTCTTCAGATTTTTTTCGAGTAAAAACTTTAAAAAAATCTTTATAGTAGTTAATAACTGCTATCATTTTTATAGTTATAATACTACTGATATAATAATATTATACCTAGATCTTTTTTTTATGTTATATAGGCAAGCATTTGATCGCTATCTCACCTGATGGAAAGTAATTATATAGATATACCTATATATTGTTATATTAAAGGTATTCGATGTATTTTAATAAAGTTTAAAATAGTTACGAAGACATAATGCTACGTTGTTTCGCAAAATTATTAAAAAAATATCTAGATTCAGATTTTTTATCTATGAAATTTGAAACATCTATTCCTAGTCTAAGTCTTGCAAATGAAATACGTTTTTACCTCGTTAATGTATTTTAGTGTAATTTCTATAGCAATCTTTAACTGACGTACTATAAATGGAAATGACGCAACAAAATCAATAAAAAACTAAGATATGAGACAATAGTAGTAGCTTCCAAGCAATTGAAACCAATACGTCGACTTACAAGGGGTGGCAGGCTAGCGAGCAAACCCTGGCAGATGGCGTAGTGTTTGCGCTACTCGAGTAGAACTTTGAATTTTGAACTATTAGCCGTACATTCGGCACCTGTCAATGTTTACCGTTCGTGTGGAAAGGGCATAACTTTAGACGTCATAGTTTGTAAGTACTACATAAGTATAACATAAACATTAACGTAACATAACGACTTGTGTCGTAGGTGCCGGAAACATTCACATCACATAGACAATCACAACCAGTACCAGAAACACAAATTTTGCTTGGGGACAAAATTTGTGTTCCCGCCGGGAATCGAACCCGATACCCCTTAGAAAGCGAACGCTTACCCAACAAAGCTAACGGGCAGCTCAATTGTGTGAGTGTAAGATACAGTGGTAAGTATAATTACTGTTGCTGACATCTTGAACCAATTCCGTAGTGTCCTAATATTTGTGTAATACCTCTTTCTTTCTTGTATGATCGATAAGCAAGTATTTGACCACAATATCACCTGATGGAAAGCGATGATGCGGCCGAAGATGTAGTATGCTTGCCTCGAAGACATCTATTCACTCTTGACTTGAAGACGCCCAGATTATACCCTTCGAGTAGTAAAGTCGAGGGCAATGAAAAAAAAAAACTTAAATTGTTTGCCTAAAAACTAAACCTAAACAATATAATAAAAAACCTAAAACATATTAAGTTATATGTAACAATAGGAGTTTGAGCGCGAAAGTGAATAAAATACGATGTCGATATTGTATATGTCCAAAATTTGTGATTCTTCGAGTGTTAATGTGTAGTAATGGTGGAATAATATCTAATAAATAGTTCGTAAACGTGCATGAGTATAGGCAAATCATAAAAAACATCGAACAACGTGCTTTTTTGCCTCCATTCCAATAGAAGTTCTAGTAAAGTTTGTACCACTATATGATTTGACTAAGACAGGACCATCACTCTTTTACTTGACTTTGACTGTGACTAGGACAGGTTTCATGAAATACTTAGCTAATTAATTTGAAAACTATTTGACACTGGCCAAATGTAAAGTTTTAGAAGCCAATAATTTAATATATAAAATTCTCGTGTCACAGTTTTCGTTGCTATACTCCTCCGAAACGGCTTGACCGATTTTGATGAAATTTTTTGTGCTTATCCGGTATCTATGAGAATCGGCCAACATCTATTTTTCATCATTATCACTTTTCATCATTATCAACGCGGGTGAAACCGCGGGGCGCAGCTAGTATTAATATAATATAGTTTTAGTTTATTTTCAGGAAATATAGGCAATTAGCCCGCGGATACAAAAAAAACCTTTTATTTGGTACTTTTTTTTTCCTTTATATACCAACTAAAATATTTACTGTAGGTAATAGCATTTAAAAAAACCATTAAGGTTTGTAGGGATAATGCTATCATTTTCAGTCTACATCAAAGTGAAAACTAGGTAAGTGCATTTATTAATCATGAAGTATGTCTAGATTGGATAAAAAATAATGTTTTAATTTTGCTATCATGTTTTTTGGTGTAATTATGTGGAGTAAATCAGTAATCTTATTTTCCCATCCTCGACACTCACGTACCTAACATTTGATGATTAAGTGGCCAAACGCTAGCCCATAAGAGGTACACACAGAATCTGTGTGACTGTCACAGATACACCTGTTAAACTTATAACAAATTATTTTGCGACATGGTATATAAATAAAAATAAAAACGCTTTCACACTCACAGCCCCTCGTGATTTCGATGATGTGTACCGGAAGTATTCACATCACACATACAATCACAACCAGAACCAGAAACACAAAATTTCCTGGAAAAAACTTGTGTTCCCGCCGGGAATCGAACCTGATACTCCTGCTTAAAAAGCGAGCGTTCACCCATCTAAGTCAACGGGCAGTTCACAGAAACACACGTTAAACTTATTTGACTGTATTTTTATACATTCAACTGACATTCTTTATTATTAATTTTATTTACTTATTTGACATCTCACCATAATTTATATTATATTCTCTATTGACATGATATTCTGACTTATATACTAATTTTCATCCAATTATTTGTAATGTTACTTATTTGATATCTACAATAAGTAATATTTGTACACCGGAAACGGTAGAGTATGTGCAACTAATACTATGTCCTACTATTTATGACTTACCATACTCTGACAAATAAATACATTTTTATTATTGATTTTTTTTAATTTGATTTTGACCTTTTTTCGTCGGCGGTCAAAAACTAATCGATGTTATTGGTGTGAAATTGCACACATTGTGCATATTTAACGTAAAATTATGAACAGCTTTACCATAGTTTTAGTATCTATTAATGCTTCCAAGAGAACCGCAGGTCGTACATAGATACATCCACACACACAATATACATACATACACACACAGAAGGCCGGCGATGCATAGCATTAGCCTATATTAAACTTTACACAACCTCTATAATTGCCTTTCCTATCTATCTACCTGCCCACTAGACTATACTCTGTACGAGTCATAAGAGACTGTTGAGTATAGAATTTTTTTTTTTCATCAACAAATTATTGATCGATACGTACAAATAAAATTCACCCATTTATGTAGTTTAAGACATGAAATGATGTAAGTAGTTGACATTTTCAATATGAATAAAATTTTTGAAAGACTTTTTTCCGACTTTCAAAAATTAGAAGAGGTTCTTAATTCAAGCGAAAAATACAATTTAATTTTTTTGATGTTTTTAAAATACCCAATATCAACTCATAATTCGATTTACCAATTTGATGATTATTTTTTGTTTGGTAATGGTAGTTGTTATTTTTGATTAGGAACAGGTAAAGGGGTCTATTTATATAGGCATACAAGTGAAGTTTTCTTAATCTTCGCAATCGTTTCAAATATCAGCCACCTACAGACCTTAAAGCTTTAGCGATAAAGATTAAAATTGTAAATTTCAATTAATTAATCCACTTAGCGATCGACTGAACTAGCTAGCCATTAGACTGCTCGACCCATCAAGTTACAATAACTCCACATACTCTTGTCTCTTTTTGATCGAGCGACCACAAAGCGCGAATGATGCGTATCCGTTTCAGCTTGGGCAAAATTTCTTTCGTATGGCCGGATGACCGGATTTCCGATTGTTCTCCCATAGGGGTCGGATTTTTAGACATTTAAAAAAATGGCGGAGATTTGGGTTATATATGGTTGAAAATATAAAAAACAAATTTCTGTCATTTCGAAAAAAAAACGGGAGATCTTCAACTCACAGAGCCACTAGTTTTAGTAGCTGTCAAATGATTAAACTTATAGTCTAGTCTCTCTTACCTTGGACCAACTGTACGGCACGTTAGGCGGGCACACGCGACCAATATCGGTCAGATAAGGATCGGGACACACGGACACTGTACCTACGTAATTGTACCTCTGCGCGCTGTTTGTACCTGTTCATAGCATGTATACCGGACCTTTGATTGACGATGTGTTTGCGGTCTTGTCCGTCTATCTGACTACGAACTAAACAAGCTGGTTTCTCACAAATTGTCATACTCGTACAATATGGAAAGTCGAAAATGGATAAGTGGGTTTATATGAACTTATTACATACTTATAATATACTAGCTGGAGGAAGCTAGCATGTATTGCAATGCCAAGTAAAAAAGGGATTTATATCTGCCATGTTTATGTTTACCAAGTCCGATATCCGTAATACTGTTTAAATTTATAAAAAACCATTCCATACAAAAAGTGTACCGAAATTAGTTTATTTCATAAATATCTTTCGTCATTTTTTTCATTCGCTATTCGGAGCAAAGACAAATCCAAAAAATCAAAGGTCTTAAAAATCGGTCCAGCCGTTTTTGAGTTATAAATGGTGTAACTAGCCCGACTTTAACATTATTTATATATATTAACATTTATTTTACATGTATATAAATATATGTAAAATAAATGTTCATATTTTACACCCAGAGGCCTATAGACCCAATACGCGCATATTTTTTCAATAAGTCATCGCTGAAAAGCAATGCAAGCAGAATATTGCATTGCTTTTCAGTGATGACTTATAAGCTATAAGCTCGATGTCTTGTAGGAAACTTAGTTCTTTGCTGTACATAAGTTTTAATTAAATTTTAGAAAATATAGGCAATTGGCCCGTAGATAGCATTCTTACTGAGAAAGTGTAATTTAGCAAAGCTTAAAAAAAAGCAGAATATACAACTCAAAATGACCTTATCTTTCTTGGATCAAATTTGCAAGGACTACAAAACGAATAAGTTGTACGAGCAACACAAATCAAATATCACAACATGGTATAAAAAATTGAAATGTAAAAATTGTGTATTCATGCTATATCAATATCATATACAAAAAAATTACCGAATTTACAAAAAATTTGGAGGTACTCAATTCGACTGTATTTTTTTATGTATGTTACCTCATAACTATTTTCCACGTGAACCGATTTTGATGATTTTATTTGAAAGCTAGTGCTTTCCCATTGGTCCCAATTAAATTTGATCAAGATCTGATCAGTATTTTTGAGTTATGGGCTATAAGTTGTTTTTTTTTAGCTTTGCTTGCGTTTAAGTATTGTTTGAGTTCATTGTCGGCTAAAGATTCTAACGCAGATTGCAGATCTTCTTTTGTTATTCATTTAATAAGGTTAAATCAAATAAGTCAGCAAAAGTCAGTATTAAGTTTCGTTGGAATTTAGTAAATCAATTTTTATTTCATTTTTTGAATTTTTCTTAGTTGTAACAGTTTTTTATAAAGATAAAAAACTGTTACAACTATAATAATGAATTTTATTTAGCAGAAATTCAATGGGTATGATTAAGTACATATAAATATACTATCCGTGCCCCGCGGCTTCGCCTGCTATTATATCAAGTTAAAAAGTATCCTAGGTATAAGCTGTGTATTGTATGTGATGTACATTCGAAATTTCATCCAAATCCGTTCAGCCGTTAAAGCCTGAAGAGTGAACAGATATACTTACACAAACTTACGGATTTATAATTTTAGTAGGATTAGTAGTTTAGGATTTTCCTAAATTCAAAACAATAGAAGTGGCGATACTCCTTATCGTCAAGGGACGTAACCACGTTGCTTATGATGATTCAAATTGATCAAAGTTTTATGGAACCAACTAGACACTCCCAGAAATTTGGCATTCTGAAACAAAATATAATCCAAATTATTACGAGGATAACATGAGATAGCCCAAAAATACTGTTAAATTATCCTACCTAACCTACAAAACCTAAAATCATGAACTCAACAAAAAATAGCTGAATTTTTAAATTAGGTAATGATTTATTCATCAATATTGTTCAGACGGTATTTAAAAGTATAACATACTACACTATGATTAAACCGCAAGCAAAGCTTAAAAAAAACCGACTTCATCGCTTATATTTCGGTTTTGGCTTAACCGATTTCGATAAAATTTATATGGGACCACCTCTAAAGAATACTCTATCAAATAAAAAAAAAACATCAAAATTGATTAATAATTGGCGGAAATATCGCGTAACATACAAAAAAAACATACACTCGAATTGAGAACATTTTTTTTGAAGTCGGTTGAAAAAAGTAAGAAATATCATATTGTTAAGATCTCAGATACTTTAAATAGGTAGGTAATTGTACTAGTACTTGACAAAGAGATGTACATTTAGGTATTCTGTGGAAAGAAGAGAGCCTTCGAGGAGATAATATGATGAAGAGCGTCCGCCTGCGTCTCAATAATGGTGGAGAGCCTCTACCGTAGGGATAGTGGTCTAGAGTAGTTAAACCCAGAGGTATCAGAATTATATCAATTGAAAAACATTATTAACCTTGCAATTCAGAGAGGCAATGCTGCCAGCATGATGGGAACATGGGCGTAGCACTTACCTATAAGCCTTGTAGGTAACATAGGTCTGAGTAGATTTTGCTATATATATGTGTATAGTTTTATGAAATACTAGCTGACCCGCCCGGCGTCGCCCGGGTAAACAAAAGCTTACCATTATTCTTATTCAATGGGGGCGTTAAGGCCTGCACTGACGTCCCGCTTGGGGTGTATTGTGCATTTCCCCCTGCCAGGAACTACCCCATCCACCCCAGCTCCTTAAAATAACGGAGTGTGGTTTTTGGGTGCTGGCAAAGCTTACACATAAACGCTTTCACACTCACAGCCCCACTCTAAAAGTACTATAAGTTGTGTCGCGGGGCCGTAAACAATTAACACCACACACACAACATTCACGTCATACCCAGAACCAGAAACATAAACTTCCCGTGGGGAAAAAACTTTTGTTATTGTGTTCCCACAGAGAATCCGCTGCTTTGAAGACGAACGCGCACTCATCTAGTTCAAAGTTCAAAGATTCCCCACTCTGCGTCGCCCGATTAAAAAATCTACACATAAACACTTCCACGTTCACAGCCCCACACTAAGTTCAGTGACTTGTAGCGTGGGGCCGTGAGCATCCAAGATTCACAACATATTAAAAACAAAAATTTCCCGTAGGGAGAAAACTTCTGTTACCACCGCGAATCGATCCCGCTGCTTTGAAGGCAAACGCGCACCCATTTACGCGAGTAGATAGTTCAAAGTTCAAAAGATGACCCGCCCGGCGTCGCCCGGTTAAAAAATATACAAATAAACACTTCCACATTCACAGCCCCACACTAAGTTCAATGACTTGTATCGGGGAGCCGTAAACATCCAAGATTCACAAAGCATTCACAACATACTCAAAACCAGGAACACAAATTTCCCGTGGAGAGAAATCTTCTAGGTAAATTACCACCGGGAATCGAACCCGCTGCTTTGAAGGCGAACGCGCACCCATCTACGCCATCGAGCAGTTCAAAGTTCAGGAACGACCCGCCCGGCGTCGGCCAGGTAGTAAATATTAAAAAACTTACCCATAAACGCTTTCACATTCACAACCCCACACTAAGTTCAATGACTTGTATCGTGGGGCTGTAAACGTCCAAGATTCACACAACATTGACAACATATTCAAAACCAGAAACACAAATTCCCGTGGAAAAATACCTGTGTTCCCACCGGGAATCAAACCCGGTGCTTTAAAGGCAAACGCCCACCTAACTACTCCAGCGGGCAGTTCAAAGTTCAATGATAAGTTATAATCGACTAAACAAAAAAAAACAGTCGAATTTATATCCTCCTTCTAATGTAAGTCGGTTCAAAACATAGAAGTATGCCGGATTACGCAGTAACTGTTACATTCTGTGATCCACCGTTTTTACCCTCAAATAAACTTAACGATTTCTCCTAGACTATAGGTCCAAATTATATGCAGTGAAGAGCAAATTGCATCTACGTGAACTACGTAAGCCGATGAAATAGGTTTTTTGATAAAGATTAAAATTGAATATTTAAAAAAAGGCAACGAAATAGAAGCTGCTATTTTTATGTGCAGGAATACGTAGTACGTGTCGATAAATTTCTGACCCGTCCCGTTCACGGGAGGAGTCCCGTGAAACTAATTTCACGATTTCTCATAGACTATTTATCCAAATCACATGCAGTAAAAAACAAATTGTATCTACATAAACTACGTAAGACGATGAAATAGTTTATTTTGATAAGGATTAATACTGAATGTCTCAAAAAGCCAACTAAACATAGGCCGCTTTTTTTTCAGATTTTTAACAAAGAAAAGTATTTTTTCTGAGCTATACATACATGTTAGATATATGCTGTCGCGGACTTTTTTGTAAAACTCATGAAGGCCAACATTTTTGCTGAACATTGTATTCACCTATGTCTAACTGTTTAGTCAGCGTACGCCGATAAAGCGGAAAGTTAGCAAATTTTTCTCCGACTTGTCTTACGAATATTATTATTTCGAACTGATAACTAACTTCTATCCCAACAAAACATAGCCTATGACACTCACTGATAGTGTAGCTATCTATTAGTGAAAGAATTTTTGGAATCGGATCAGTAGTTTCAGAGATTACCTTTTACATACAAACAAACAAACAAACAAACAAACAAACAAACAAACTTTACCTCTTTATAATATTAGTATAGATAGGCAATAGACAACAGTTGCTGATAATAAAAATTGAAAGAATTTTATTATTTAGCAATTTATAAATGAGTTACAATGTAACGCTTTGTAACTGCTACGCCTTCGTAGATGTTCGTAGCATTCGTAGCACATCTGAAATACAAGTGATATTATCTTTTCTTATTATTTTCATTTACACACAAATTATAATATAGACAATAACTGACAATGGTTTTCTGACTCTACTGGTTTAGTTAAATAAACGATTGAAGTTATTCGTATACCTGTACATACTACAATAATATATGACATCTTAAATTTTCAGCATTTCATTAAAATTGAAACTACTGTGAATAGAACATTTCGTTAACCCGCCTATTTTAGACTACAACGAAACGAATGCTTTTGGGCATTAAATGAAAAATGTGAATTTCTCAAAAAGAAATATTTTAACAATAATACATATTTGTATATTATTTATTCCTAAAGTAGAAGGTATAAATGTTGTAACACTACAAAAATAAAAAAATAAACACCTTGATTATGATTAATTACAGATGCCATTCTTGAAATGTAAATAAGTTAACAAACACACTACCTAATTTTTTGACACACACATGGATATATAAAATTTTGCGGGTGAAGTACACACATAAAAAGAAAACCGGAAAATAATTGCTCATTTCAACATTATCACCATTGTAAACTGTGGATAATGTAGTAGGATGTGTATTAAAATACCTTATATAGATTTATTACCAATGTATAGATAGTTGTAAGAGTTTGGGCTGTGCGTTGATAGATCACTATGTCAGTCAGTCAGTCAGTCACCTTTGAGTTATATAGTATATTTAGATTATATAATGATTTAATTTAAGTTCTCTCTGCCCCAACCTACTCTTCACATCGGAGTGCCCGGGGGTTTAATATTAAAAATAAAATGGAAGAGCCACTGTAGTGGCTCCGGTATTGTATGCTTTTTAATAAATGCTCAAATCCGCGAGAGAGGGCTGTTTGTAGATACTGCTAAGTATTTCAACGAATTTTATCTTCCGTATTTATTACAAGGCTTGAACAAATGGTAGCTTAGCATAGGTAGACCATGTAACCAATCCAACTGTTCCATATAAAACAATTTAAAATTTATAACTAGCCGTGCCACGCGACTTCGCCCGCTATTATCAAGATAAAAAGTAGCTTATGTGTTAAGCCTAGGTATAAGCTATTTACACGCCAAATTTCATCCAGATCCATTCAGCCGTTAAAGCGTGAAGTGGTAACAAACAAACTTACACACTAACACACAAACTTTTGCATTTATAATATTAGTAGGATAGTAGGATAAAAATATTGTTGTCAAACTTAATATTAGCAAATAAATGGAACCTACTATTATCACACTACAATATTATACATATGAAAGTTTGTGTGTAAGTATGTTTGTTTTTCTTCGCTTTAAAGACAATACCGATTTGGAAGAAATTTAAAAAAGACATCAAACTATCTTTGTAAGTATATTAGGTCCTTATTTTCAACCGACTTCAAAAAAAGAGGTTCTCAATTCGGCTAGATTTTTTTTTGTATGTTACGCGACATCTCCGCCAATAAAAAAAAAAAAATATGAATCTATTTTGATGTTTTTTTTTATACTTCAGTGTTAGTCCTATATAAATTTTATCGAAATCGGTCCAGCCAAAACCGAAGTATAAGCGATGAATTCGATGTTTTTAAGCTTTGCTCGCGTTTCAGTTATCCATATATATGGAGACCGTGTGCGCTCGAAATTTACAAAGATTTGGCTGGACTATTGAGAAAGACGACTCGTGACCAGAATGCTGGTTTGCATTTATCACAGCGCTGTATTGCTTTACAGAGCGGGGCAACGCAGCCAGCATTTTGAGAACATTGCCGACCCGTTACGATTTATTTTGATTATATCATTTTACTTTAAAGATATAGATTTCACACAAGCACTACACACATACACACAAACACATACACACACTCTCTCGCTCTCTCTCAAACACACACACACACTCACATACTGGTCATTAACATATTGTAAATAGCTGTAAACTAACCCTTGGCATAATTAAATAGTTTCATGAATGGGAGAAGACGCTGGTTCTTGAAACACAGTGTAAACTACATCGGGAACCAGAGGCTTCAGAATCTTTATTGTATCATCTAAATTTATGTCAATAAATATTTGATTGATTGATTGATTAATATATATTTATAAACAAAAAATTGTGTTTAAGGAAAGAAAAAACTTCAAATTCCCAAAACGCTTAAATAAAATAATTTGTTCACGACTCATTAGGGTCGCAAACAGCCACTTCCAAGGATCTCACTTATGGGTCGCTCACGACCGAGGTGCTAACCCGCTTGCAAGACGATAATCGGCGTACGCGCATGCCCTCGCAATTAGTTTATTCTTGTAATATCCATAAATGTACAACTGCACGTGGTGCCCCTGCTGATTAACGAGCGAGGTTCAGGTAAACGAGCATTCCTAAGGCTGACGTCAGGCTGAGCCATAAAATATCTTGCCTGTGCCGTTACTCGGTTCTCAGTTGTTAAAGCTTTAAGGCATGATAGATAACCCTATTATAAGGTGCGCCATCGTTGACCGCATCGTCACTAATAGTTTCGTTAAATACCTATCTCAGATGAAAAAAGCGTGCTCGATTAATTTACGAATGTTTAAAAAAGAATGAAAAAATGCGCCGCCGTGTTTCTTGCCAGGTTCTGAGGTTCTGAGATTCTCGAGATGGCTGTAATTTTGCGGATCTGGCAGTAGTTTTAAATTTTCCTGAGTGTCTGTTTGGGGCCCATGTGAATAAGGTGCTCTATCTTTGACCGCATCGTCACTAATAGTTTCGTTAAATTTTTGCCTATCCCAGATAAAATAAATCGAGTTCTAAAACAAATATAAAACTGTTTAACTTAATTTTCAACCGACTTTTTTGTTTGGTAGAGATACTTCAGAGGTGGTCCCATATAGATTTCATCGAAATCGGCCAAAACCGAAATATAAGCGATGAAGTCGGTTTTTCACCGACTTTCCAAACCAATTTCGAATTTTTTATTTTATTTTGAAAGATGTTGCTTTTTAATTGGTCCCATATAAATTTGATCAAGATCTGATCAGTAGTTCTTGAGATATCGTCAATAATGCGTATTCTGTGGACTACTTTGACGATGTTCTCGTTTTTTATCTACTTCAAAAGTTACCACATAACTTCTTTCATTGTAAGCCGATTTTGATGTTTATTTTTTTATTTAAAAGCTGGTGCTTTTCATGTAGTCCCGTCGAAATTTGATCAAGATCTGATCTCTTGTTTTTGAGTTATCGTCAATAATGCGTGTGCAATACATTAAATCTGATAAAGGTTCCGAAGATAAAGCGGTGAGGTCGGTATTTTAAGCTATGCTTGCGTTTCAATTATTTATAAGTAGTTATAGTTATACAATACAATACTTCTTTATTGAACACCAATAAGATAGTTAAGTAACATGTTAATAACATAAAATCTAAAAATAATAATTGTTGTACAATGGGCGGCCTTATCACATAAAGCAATCTCTTACAGGCAACTTTTGGATGGACAGGATAGTAATAATAGACATTTTTTGCGGTCGGTGGTGTTCTCTAATGAATTACGCTACACATGCATTATAAACAATTTAAACATTACTTACATACAAATAAAAATAATACATAAGTAGTAGAACTTTATATATATAATATATATCTGTAAATACAAATATATACATTACTAGCTGCGCCCCGCGGTTTCACCCGCGTTGATAAAGATGAAAAGTGATGATGATGATGATGATGAAAAATAGATGTTGGCCGATTCTCATAGATACCGGATAAGCACAAAAAATTTCATCAAAATCGGTCAAGCCGTTTCGGAGGAGTATGGCAACGAAAACTGTGACACGAGAATTTTACATATTAGATGTAAACCTAATAAATCAATAAAATAATACATATATACTTTTAATACGTATTGACAATACATAGATAACTTTACAAGTTAAAATATTATATATATACACTATTTGAATTATAGTTATACCCAACTTATATACACTGGGTAGCTAATAACTACTAAAGATATATTATATCTGTGTACAACCAAGAAGCTCTAATAAGTATAATTAGTTCGCGAATACTTAGAGCTCGAGGACCCTTCATTAGTGTATTCATAACATGGAGTAGATTAGCACCTAGTTGGAACTTTAACTCGAGTAGTGTAAAGTTTTTGACATTAGTTAAATTGTATTATTGTTACAATGGAGATATTGTAGGTTAGTGAAAAAGACTTTTCTTCATTTATTATAAACTATATTCGGGCTTCGCCCGCTATTATCAAGTTAAAATTTAGTCTATGTGTTAAGCCTAGGTATAAGCTATGTACATTTCAAATTTCATCCAAATCCGTTCAGCCGTTAAAGCGTAAAGAGGGAACAAACATACTTACACACTTATACACAAACTTTTAGATCCTACTAATATTATAAATCTGAAAGTTTGTGTGTAAGTGTGTAAGTATGTTTGTTCCCTCTTCACGCTTTAACGGCTAAACGGATTTGGATGAAATTTGGAAAGTACATAGATTATGCCTAGGATTAACACATAGGCTATACTTTTAAACTTGATAATAGCGGGCGAAGCCACAGGGGACGGCTAGTTTATAATATTAGTAGGATAATCATATTGTTGTCAAACTTAATATTAGCAAATGAATGGAAAAAGTACCTACTATTATCACACTACAATATTATTATACATTTTAAAGTTAAAAAAAGAAACATACTTAAACATTTACACACAAACTTTCGCATTTATAATACTAGCCGTGCCCCGCGGCTTCGCCCGCTATTATCAAGCTAAAAAGTAGCCTATGTGTTAATCCTAGGTATAATCTATGTACGTTCCAAATTTCATCCAAATCCGTTCAGCCGTTAAAGCGTGAAGAGGGAACAAACATACTTACACACAAACTTTCGGATTTATAATATTAGTAGGATTAGTATGATAATAGTACATGTTAGTTCCATGCATTTGCATATCAAGTTTGATAGATATAAAATTTATTTAATGCCTTTTAGCGAAGGAGGTTTATGTTTGTAATTCAAGATAGGCAAAAGTTTGACCACCATCTTACCCACTGATTTATATATTTATGTTATTTTTATATATCCGTGATCTTACCTCATGGTAAGCGACGATGTGTCGACAATGGAGCAAGCTTGTCTAGAAGATTCACTCGCGATATGAAGACTTACATTGTACTTATTGAAAAACATCGACTCATGTAAGGAGTTTATGATATAGAATCGATTTTAGATAGTAATTTCTATTGCCCAGACTCGAACCTATGTTCTATGTACACTATAGCCCTCTGCCTATATCAAAGACTTAATCAAATTACCAGCAAGGAGCGGGTATTAATCAATATTCAGCCATGTGTGCGCATGAAGTACCGGCACTCGAGTTGTAGGCAAACACTGCTTTGATCCCAGCCGCTTTGATGCTCTGCATCTTGCATATTCTTTGACGTCATTGTTTATATGCTGTTGAGATTTACATATCATATGTGACGTTTAGGAACCGACTACAGAAAGAAGGTTTGGAATTCAAAGGGAATCTTATTTTTTACTACGTTTTTCTGATTTATGTGTTTTACTAACTAGGGTTCGCTTTCTATTAGGAACACATTTTTACCCATCAATAATAATTTTTATTTTGTGATGAATATTTTATTTATTATTGAGGATAACTTAAAAAACTACTGGTCAGATCTTGAGATCAAATTTTATTTGGAACACATGGAAAGTATCCCCAAACAAAAAAAGATTTTTCCAAATCGGTTCAGGTGTCTTCGAGTAATCGTTTAAAAAAAAGATTCCGAGGAATTGAGAAACTCCTCCATTTTTGATGTCTGTTAAAAATATATCGTCTTCTAAGCAGAGATATCGGGTTCGATTCCTGGCGGGAACACAAGTTGTCTCCTCAAGGAAAACTTGTGATTCTGGTTCTGGTTGTGATTGTGTGCATCACCCACGACACAAGTCATCGAACCTAGTGTGTAGCTGTGAGTGTGAAAGTGTTTACGTTATTAATATTGTGGTATACATAGACTGTGAGCCTACTGCATGGTACCCTATCTCATAAGATAAAAGAATGAAATTAGTTTGTAGAGATAGTCTACACTCAAAGATTTGTAGAGATAGTCTACACTCAAAGATTTTGGTCGGCCCTTAGCCTCAATTTTACCCGCTAAACTATCTGATCATATTAGAGTAAAGTAAAAAAATCTTGGGTACCTTGGGTAAAAAAAGCTACCTTGCAGTGGGCTCAAAACAGATGGTTCTATGTTATAGGTACCATACATTCTTCACCAACAAGATAACTATAGTTCTCCCTTTTGAATATTCAATTTACATATCTGTACTATCTACTAGTCTTCAGCAATAGGATACACAACAAAGTCACTTTCCATCAAGTGAAATAGCGGTCAAATGCTTACCTATCCAGCAAAAAAAAAAGTCGGAAAGTTCAATATCGACACCGACGACACGTTACAGACAAACACACAAACACACCGGACTTCATAGGGAATTCACAAAAACAGCGCCGTTGTCTCGCCACCACCAATATTGACTCTGGTCGGTTTATTCGCAGGTACAAGCCTGAAGAAAAGTATTTTAAGAAATCTTTTTTTTTATATATCTACGGGCCTATTGCCTACATTTTCTAAAATAAACTAAAACAATACACATATATACAGCAAAGACCAAAATAAATATGTCTTTATTATTATTCAAATCTAAATTGATTTATCCACTTAACTGGAAACCGTAAAGTAAATAACTCGGTACTTTGAGGCAATATCTTTTAGAAGAGTTTCGGGCGAAATATTTTCAAAGTGTTCAAGAAAGTGTTATCATAGGTAGAAAACTATCTAACCCGATAGAAAACGATTAGCGCACGAGAAGTTTGTGTCCTTTTGCTGCTGATACCTTACTTACCAGAGGCGGTTTGTCGGCACACAAAAAAAATTATTGACCCTATTTTAAAATAACGCTGAGTCCAACAAAGTGTACAAAAACTATGTTCAGGGTATTGTAATGGTTAGTATAAGTAAATTCTTAACATAAGACATAGGTACTACTATAATTAAATTAAATTAAACGCTTTCACACGCTGGGTGCCGGAAACATTCACATCACACATGCAATCACAACCAGAACCACAAACACAAATTTTCCTAGGTGAGAAAAATTGTGTTCCCGCCAGGTATTGAACCTGATAGACCTTAGAAGGCGAACGCTCACCCAACTGAGTCAACAGGCATTAAAATATTTTTTTAGACACCTACATATTTTCGTATTATACAGGTATAATATTATTTAGTAATAGATTATAAATGAGTATAAATAAATTTGTACATGACTGTACTTCTCAAACGTTTTTCTCTATGCAATATGCCAAAGGGATCCGTGACTACATATCACGTTTCTTGATATTTCGTTGTGTTGTGACTGCAGGCCTTTAAAATACATATACTTCAACTTTTAACCAAGTATTTTATCACAGTTAGCTTAGTGAGCTGGTCTTTGCTATATACGCAGCGAGTCTTGGGTTCGAAGCCCAACAAGAGCACAATTCTTTTCAAGGAACATTCGTGCTTCTCACCCGACTGCGCGACGCAAAGGAGGGTAATGTGTTTATCAGCCTAAGTATTTATATACATATGTTTGTTCCTTTGTGGCTCTAGAAACGAAACGGGTGGGCTGATTTTGATGATTCTTATGTCAATCGATTTGTCGTCTTGCTGATGTCACTAAAGACACCCTATAATTTAGGATCTATAACGATTTAAAGTTAGTATGCAACCATTGTCACTTAAATTTTTAATAAAGCTGTAAGATGTAAGATAAATTTAAGACAAAATGATTTTATAATATATGTCTCGTCTGTTTGGTCTTAGTAACGAAAAGGTGTAAAATAAAAAGCTCACTTTTTTGCAGTCGGGATTTTTGGTAATGACTAGTTGAATGTGTTGTAAAATATGTTTTCGGTACTCGCGAAACAATTTTTTATATATATATTTATTACACAATGTGTACTTTATATATCCATGACCGACGTAGGTAAGTCAGCCTTATCTTTTGTCTGTTAATTAATTTGCCGTGTAATGTATAGGGTATCTCAAATTTGATATTATTTGGACGCTTTTGTCTCTATCGCGGCATCTGTATGGCCGAATTATAGGCGCAATCGAAATGCGCCGCGGCGCAATCGAAATGCGCCGCGGTGTTAACGTCAAGTAATTTTCAAACACAAAAAAAACTTCTATGTTACATTAGTATTCACTGGGTCGCTTAAAAAGGTATTTTCTTCTGCCACCTCGAGAATGTATAAACTGTTGAAGTCCCATGCTTAAGCATAGTTCGCACATGGCCGCTAACTCTTCGGGGAACGCACATGTTTGTCCACGGCGACACGCTTGCTATTTGCTTACCCCATATTGGTCATGTATTTTGTAACTGAGCTTTTGGAGGCTGGGTAGTATATAATATAACTGATGCAAAGACAAGTCAATGTACTAAAAATTCAAAGAATCTGACTGCGAAAAATGTGAACCTACTTTTATGTTATTTTACACAATCCCATTTTAATTTCTTTCATTTTGAAACCCTCGAGGTTGGTTATTTTTTTGTAAAGTCTTACTATTTTGCGCCAAAAGTCTGCCAATTTTTTTTCAGACACGTATTTAAGGACATTTGGGTTGTTTTAAGACGCATATAACAATATCTTTACTGTCAAAATCCATCCATCTTGATCAGATTTAAATGGGACCAATTGGAAAGCAACATCTATCAAACAAAAAATAATTTTCAAAATCAGTTCACGTGGAACGAATTAATGAGGTAACAAACATAAAAAAAAATACAGTCGTCTAGAGTACCTCCACCATTTTGTGAAGTCGGTAAACAAAGAATAATAGGAGGTACAAGTATATAAACGATCTCCAACTTACGTCAAGCTACCTCTCTAGGCATTCTTTCAGTCTACTGGCCAACAAAGCCGGTCTAATAGACCGGTACACTGCTTTGACGCGAAAGCCGCAGTTAATACAAGCTTCATCAAAGGTCTGCACAAACAGGGGACATAATCCTAGTACCTATTTGGCTCCAGAGTGGCTAGTGGCCGGAGACCTAGGGCTGCGACTAAAAATTTAAGAAAGATTCGTCAAATTTAACAAACCAAATGACTTATATAGCTGTGCCCCGCGGCTTCGCCCGCTATTTCAAGTTAAAAAGTAGCCTATGTCCTAGGTATAGGCTATGTATATTCCAAATTTCATCCAAATCCGTTAAGCCGTTAAAGCGTGAAGAGGGAACAAATATACTTACACACAAACTTTCAGATTTATAATATTATGTACGCCGTCTTGAACGACTTTGCACTCTGGCCTAGGCTATATGAATTTTAGTTGTTCTGCACGCTTGTAATGAATTAATTAATCTTTTTTTCGGGTCTCTGCGAAGTACCAGCTTGAGGCACTTGAGACTATTGAACGCAGAGCTAAGAGACTAATAAACTGCAAAGAACTGACGGATGCGAAGCTCAACGCCTAGAACATCGTCGCAGGGTCGACGATGTGGTTTAACCTTATAGGCAAGCATTTAGAGGTTAAATATATAGGTCATATGCTTGCCTATCGAGAATTAAAAAAATAAACATATTAAGACATCAAAATAAGAATTTATTAAGAAGAATATATAAAGAAATACTTATTAAAATAAGAAATTCTTATATATGTCACTTTTCTTCAAAAACATTGAAGTACGCGAGCGAGAAAAGCGGATCCAAATCTGTTATTAGCAAATATTTTGTACCTACAGCCGTTAGGTTTGTTTCCTATCTCGATGGTTATTAGTTACTAGTAGTAGTCGACGGTAGTAGTTGAATGCAACCCTATCCGTACCCTGATTCTTCTCCGCCACAGTTGCACGCTGCAGATTTGAGAGAATTGAACCATCTAATATTCCCTGTGTCGCCGTATCACGCGTCTTGGCGCCTATTCTGCGAGCACTCGCGAAAATGTCGACGGACAATTTCGAATTGGTTTTACGGACTGTTTTTTATTTCCAGGTTCGGTAAGATAAGTTAACGATTCGTTGGTTTATTCACCGCTAGTCTTAATTGTCACTCACCTTTGTAATTACGTTTGATTTTGCAGCCGCAGCAAAGGTTCGAGCTAACATCGCCAAATAGAAATAGTTGTATCTACTACTGTATCTACCCATTTTTTTAAGTAAGTACATATAATTCTTCTGTCGCGTGTATGTGACTGGACTCCACTGAACAGCTGACCGATTTTGATGTTTTTTTGTGTTCAGGTGGATTTAAGTATGGTTAAGATTCACAATTACATCCAATAAATAATGTTTTATTAACTTACGCGGACGAAGCGAACTAGTTTATGTATAAAATACAAATTTGTATTTTATTTTAATGCCCGTTTGCTTATTGGTAAATTTTCACGACGAATTTTTACAAACATCTTCGATGGATTGATGAGGAAAAGGAGCAGTGTTGAATAGAAACTTTTTACTCTGATTAATCAGAGTAAAAAGTTTCTATTAATTTAACGCCGACGAAATTCGAAACGTTTTCACCAAAAACTGCTTATTATATTTCAAAGAAGTCTCTATCAAAGCTCAGTCATATTTCAGAGAAATTACAGCCTTCATTACACACATTCACTTCCCTTCCAAGAATCCCAACCTTCCCAGGGTCATACGCCCAAAAACGGTACTAAGTTAGAGTAAACAAATTAACCCAGACGTGTGCTTTGATAATAACCGCTGTGCTCGGACTGGCGGTGTCTTTGATCTCCTCCCCCTATGGCTGTGAACCTCTCCCACTTAACGAAAATTAAAATAACATGAGCTTTATGGAGGTAGTCATAGAAGTAATTATGCCTGTACATATACAAGGAAGTTACGAATATATAGAGAAGTTTAAGTGAGCACTGAAAAGTTGGTGAATTTCATTAAAATGTATGTTATACGTGATTCTTTAGAGTAGTTATATATTCCCCCAATTACTGATAGCCCCAAAAATATTACTATTTCATGTTATAGGTGCCAGCTTAGACTTGGACGAGAAAAGAAAGGAGCAGTCGAGTTGAAAGTGTTTTAAAATAAACTATCTACAACGATGTCCCCTCTTAGAACAATAATTGGTATGCTGAAAAACTATTTGACCACTTTTTCACCTAATAGAAAGTGATGATGCTGCGGAAGATGGAATAAGCTTGTTTAGAAGATATTCACTCTCTTGAGTTGAAGACACCCAGGTTGTTAACACCCAGTTAAGTTTGTATTTAATGACAAGGATGAATGGAGGCAAACTGCACAGGCTCTTTCTAGCGAATACCATAATAACACCTAGGTTAAGAAAATTATGTATTAGAAATTAAGAATATTAAAAAAAAAAAATGAATGAAAAAAAGAATGCGCCGCCGAGTTTCTTGCCAGGTTCTTCTCGAGATGGCTGTAATTTTGCGAATCTGGCAATAGATTCATTAACTTTCATGAGTGCCTCTTTGGGGTCCATGTGAATAAACGATTTTGATTTTTGATTGATTTAGATATTAAGTATTATTTATTTATTTGAATGAGAAACTAGGCGAGCAAGCTGCTCACCTGATGGCAAGCGTCACGCTTGCTCATTACAGTGCGTGCCACCCAGAGTTGAATTTCGATTGAAAATCCAGAGCGACAAAGCATAACATATTTGCGATATTAAATCTCCTTAAGCCCTTGTAGTTTCACTGAAAACATTGTGTATATAAAAATAATAAATAACGTTTTCGCAGTCCCACACTAAGTTCGATGACTTGTGTCGTGTGTGCCGGAAACATTCACATCACACAACCGCAACCAGAACCAGGAACAAAAATTTTCTTCGGGGACAAAACTTGTTGTTTCGAACCCGATACCCCTTAGAAGGTAAACGCCACCCAACTAAACCGACGAGCAGTTATTAGCTTCTATATACACATATTATTCATATAAAGGAATCTTTTCTAGGTTATTTCACCACTCGTTAGCCACTTCTATTATGAAACGGCAAACACTAGAATCAATGGAAAGCATCGATAAAGTGGAGAGTCAGATAGGACTACCTTGATACTAAACTTGCGGTTCGATGCCCGATAGGGTAACGGTTATAGTGACACTGAAAGTATGTCTGTATCTATCGGATGAATTGGTTTATTTATATAGATAGTATTTAATCTATTACCGGTTTTATTTCAGACTATCAGTACCGTATGCGTTGCAATTTCACGTAAAACGATGGCTAGTGCAAAGTGTTTTATATGACTTAAAATATTTTTTTAATCACAATAAATCTTCAACGGTAATTTTTGACATTAAACATTAATATAACTTAGTGTATGAAACAATAGTATATGAAACAATTTAAAATTCTAACTTTAAATTATTAGATTATACATTTTGACATTCATTAAAATTTTATACTTGACATCATATGAATTCGACATTTTATTATAATTATTGTATTATCTCCTCAATTTGAATGTAAAATTGTTTCAATAAAATATTGCTGTGTCTATATACCTATTGAATGCCCGATGTGGGTAAACTGATGTCATATAATTTCACTGACAACTTGCATACCGTTATAATTTGTCAGTTCACAATAAATTATTCTTGATTCTTAATGAAAAAAGCGTTAATTGTTTTATCGGGTTCGTTTCCCGGCAGGAACTCAAGTTTTCTCCGTAAAGAAAATTGGTGTTTCTGGTTTGTGATTGTTTGTGCGATGTGAATGTTTCCGGAACCCACGACTCAAGACATCGAACTTAGTACATAGCCCCACTATGAATGTGATAGCGTAAAATCTATGTAGGTATACATTTTATAATAAAACTAGCTGTACCAGGCATGCGTTGCAATGCCACGTATAGAAAGTGTTTCACCTCTTCCACGTTTATGGTTGCCTAGTAGGTAACTGAGAGCCTGCGTATTCCAGGTCTAGTGTGTTTACCAGCTTCGATTACATCGTCACTTACCATCAGGCGAGATAGTGGTCAAACACTAGCCTGTCACAAATAATAAAAAAAAAAAACTTTTTTATTTTTAATAGCACAACAATAACTTGGTTATTGTTCAAACAAAAATACTAAAATCACGATTTAAAAATAAGGGGGTGTGGGTAGGAGGGTGAAAAATACTTTACGACCTTAAAATAGTTTACCAAATATACAAATAAAAATCATTAAAATTGGTCGAGCCGTTTCGGAGGAGTGCGACCACAAACACTGTAATATTTATATACTAGTCGTTCGCTCCGAACTGAGATCTCGCGCCCACATTTTGTCTCATAGAGAAAAACTTTTGAGGTTACTTGCTTTAAACTTTTTTTCTATATAATAATAGTTTGATTTCTATATTTGTTGTTCAAGTACAGGATATAAAAGCTTATTATACGTAAGTTGCAGCGTTCAGTGTGAAGCCGTTTTTGAGATAGACCCCGGGACAAAATAGGTCTAAAAACAGTGACTTTGGTGGCCTACCATATCGTTATTTTCCAACATAGATTTTTTATAAAACCGATTTCATACTCTATTTATCAAGCCCTTTTCAACGATACCCCACAAAAGTACATAAAAAAAATAAAAATATTTTGCTCCCCACTTACCTATGGGAGCCCCCGTAATTTTTTTAATTCTATATAATTTTAAATGTCATTTCTAGCTTTGGGCCGTAGTTTTACATATTCAATGAGAATTTAGAGTCATTTGCTTATATGGCTTAGACGCTAGATGCCTCTGACAGATGGACGGACGGACGAAGTGCTGAACGACCCAAGTCAACCTAGAGATCTATCTAACTACAATTAGAAGATATGTTTTTAATATTTTCCAAAAGTACTTTTTTTATACTGACTAAGGTACTTTTGTTATTGCAAATTACATAATGCATTTCAACAAGCAAATAGCATTAAATTTAAATCCACGTTTCTACAAAATGGCCATATTCTGTATTATATTTTACGTTTTCCTTGAAGCTCACACTTGTCGTTTGTTTGTACAACTGAGTTGGAGGGAAAAAACGAATGCGCTTCGTGGACGATTTCGAAAATATTTTGTGTGATAAGCAAGGTACTGGTGGCAAAAACGTTTTGATAATTGCCGTTTTCCTCGTAATACACTTTGGAGTTTTTGCCGCGAAAGTGAAAAAATGGCGTTGTTGATTGACTTTGTATAATTTTCCAAAACCTGTGATTTTTCGAGATTAGTAAACGTGCATAAGTGTAGGCAAATACAAAGTCAAAAAACGTGATTTTCGCTTTCGCTTCAAAACTCCAATAGAAGTTCGAGTAAAGTTTCTACCACTTTACTAGGGCATGACTTGACTAAGACTGGACATTGACTCTTCTTCTTCACTGTGACTGTGACATGTGATCAGGACTTTTAATGATAAATACACCTTGAAATATTTTTATTACTCGACACTGGTTATATGCACTCTATATGTATATCTCTTTCGCTCAAGAGATTTGCGTTTTTCACTAAAGTGTGTCTAGGAAAACATCTCACACGTGTCATATTGAATGTCCCTTTATATATATATATATATATATATATATATATATATATATATATATATATATATATATAAATACATATGTTATTTATTTATTTTATATAATTGATTTATGTATTATAGATTAAGTTAATTAGGTATTCCATACAGCAATTTATTATACCCCGTCTATTACATTCTATAGCTCTCTCCATCCGAAGGTTGCCTGGTAGAGATGCTAGTGAGTAGTAGAGCTATTAGTGATAAGGCCGCCTGTTGTTACGTATAAGTTTGTTTGTTACCTTTGTTTTATCTCATCTTATAAAGTGGATCAATAAAGTATTATCTATCAGTATTTTATATGTTTTTTAAGTATCTCCGCTATGTTGAAAAAAATCCAAATACTGAATCGACAAAAAAAATACATATAACAGGCAGACATCCGGATATACCAAAGCATTTTTGCCCAAGCTGAAACGGAGACGCTTTGCTTTACTTCTGTGTGTCAGAGAGCTAGACAGAGATAGAACATGTTTAACAACCGCAATTCTTTTTCTCTTTGATAGGCTAGTGTGATTTTGGTAGTTGACCCACGGATTCATATAACAAGTTGTTGCTTATTTTATAAATCCGTGGTTTGACCCAACTGTTTTGTACTGGGAATTTCCAACTCAAATCTTTGGTCTGACCACTATCAATCTTGGTTTGACCACTATCTCATTTGTTGGTAAGTGATGATGTGGTTGAGGTTGGTGGGAATGTAGTTACTTTCCAACAAAATCCTCGAAAGGATAACTGCCGGAACACAACATAGAGCTTGAGGACAGATTTTTCTAAATATCCTTAATTTTTCGACTGTATTTCTTCAATTAAAAGTCTGCTAGAAGATAAATAAAAATCTATAAAAAATGCTACAGCTAATATTATGATTTTGTTTTGTTTCCAGCTGTACGTATCTCGTCAACGCCAAGATGGCGGCGAAGGTGCGACGGCGCGGAACGGTTCACGTCGACCGACTGTGCTGAAGTATTTCCTACAAGCAAATAAACACGAGAAAAGCAAAAAGCGTTTATTATTATTGTATGATTTTCCTATTTTTAACCGTCTTAAAAAAAGGAGTTTCTTAATTTGTCGATATCTTTTTGTTTTTACATAAAAATATGTTACGTCAGAACTCCGTCGTTTATTAACCGATTTGAAAAAATATTATTTTCGTTCTAGTTGGCCCCCTATAATTTATTCAAGATCTGATGAAGAGTTTCGTAGATACCTGTTATATTAATGTAATATTATATTTGAACAACAAATATAGAAATCAAACAATTATTATATAGAAAAAAAGTTAAAAGCAAGTAACCTCAAAAGTTTATCTGTGAGGCCAAATGTAGGCGCGAGATCTCAGTTCGGCGCAAACGATTTAAATCGCTTTTTTTTTCAACTCCTATGTTATTAATGTTGCCAACTTGTAATATAATTAATAATTAACGTTATGAGGTATCTACAAAATACTTAGGTACCTAATAATTATAAGATAAATTGTATGTTAATGTTGTTTTAAAATACAACCGTTTTGTCTGAGTAACGATATGAATAAATTTTATCAAATTTTAACATCCATTTTAATTCCTATTTAAATAATAGGAATAAAATGGATAATGGTAATAATAAGAATATATGGCAATGTTGCCAGCATTTTGGGTACTATGCCTACTGGTAGCAGTATATTAGATTAAGATTTGTACATATTTATATCTAGTTTTAGTTTTTTTCTTGGTTAATTTTAATTTAATTTTATTTTAATGTAGTATAAAATGTATTTAAGTTTTAAAGAATCAATAAATTATTCCTATTTAAAACTAGGAATAATAATATTTAAGAATCATCTGCATGAAGATTCTTCTAATCTTGCTTTTTTTTCTTTTCTACTATTGTTAAGTTCCAAAATAGGTCAAGTTCTATAGTTCTAAAATTTGTCCTAATCATCAGTACATAGTCAAGTCATGGCTTAGAAAAGTAGTAGAAACTATACTAGAACTTCTTCTGGAGTTTTTGAGTGAAAGTGAAATCACGTTTTTTAACTTTATATGATTTGCCTACTCTAATGCATGATCACAACAAATTATTAACGGTTAATAATTTACTACTTATTACATATTATTACTCAAAAAACTGACAACTTTTGTAAAATAATAATACAGAACCATAACAACGCATTTTTTTTTCATTTTCACGCCAAAGCTCTAATCTGAATTTTCTGAAATAGGAAAAAATATTTTCATGGTTGAATAATAATAATATTATTATTTTGAATCCATAAAATTCTTTATATATATCTGAGATGTCAACCTTTTTTATTATGTTAGATTAGATCACGTAGCCTTCAAAAAATAGTACCTACTGTACACAATCAATTTGATAAAGCACAGGCAATAGAAATAAAACGATTTTTTTCATTCCCGCCAAAACGCCCGTCACATTAAGATGGCGTTCAACTTTGGCGGGAAAATCGAAACATTAAAGTTTTTTACTTTGTAGCTAGGATTGGAAATGTTGTACATGATTTTAAAATTTTCGATAAGTATTAAAAAATATGTTTTATGTTATATTTTAGAAATGTTTTACATTAATGCATACTTTAGGCCTAACACTGTCTTAAACTTTAGGTACATGTTACTTTTTACCAACAGGTAACCATGGATTTCATCATGATGTTACCTTCACCGGAAGCTAAGCCCGTCGAAGGATTCGAAATCGATCGACCATCGATTAGAAGGCGGGCTACCGACGACGGCGCCATCACGGCTTTACAAATACAAAAAAAGGTTAAAAACCAATTGTAAAATTTGTTAATTTATTAAGTTACTTATTACATATAAGGTAAAAACATAAAACTATCTATACTAAAATATAATTAATTATTTATTATTGTAACTTGCTTGTCGTACTAGAGCATGGGCAGTCATAGTGTCAGAATTTTTCAGGCCGCCTGACTGCATCCGACATGGTTTAACGACTGTTGTCTTACGACAAACAACAGGGATCGACAAACTAAGCATGCCTTTCGAAACACGGTATTGTTGTAACGAATTTTTATAAACGCTTTCTCACTCACAGCTCTTCACTAAGATCGTTGACTTGTGTCGTGGGTGCCGACAACACACACACAGACAGAACCAGAAACAAAAAAGTTGCCTTGGGGAAAAAACCTGCGTTCCCGCCGGGAATCGAACCCGATACCCCTGCTAAGAAGGAAATTATTGTAACCGATCGTAAAGTTTATTGGATTTCCCGCCAAAGAACGCCATCACCTTAAGAATGTGTGACTACCTGTCAAAGTGTCCTAATAACAGAATGATATTCAGATAACGGTGTTTGCTCCGAGGTTCCGGGATGTCGCGTCCTTATCACTGATAGTCCTGCACAAGGGGGCTTGTTGCAGACACTCACGTACCCTGTGCGTGATAACTTAAGAATAATTGTGTTGCCATGATTCAGGAAGTTTATACTTAAATAACCAAAATGGTGGTTTGTATTTTGCTCAGAAATTAAGTCTCGCTGTGCAACATATCCTGCTAATATTATAAATCCGAAAGTTTGTGTGTAAGTGTGTGTGTAAGTATGTTTGTGCCCTCTTCACGCTTAAACGGCTGAACGGATTTGGATAAAATTTGGAGTGTACATAGATTATACCTAGGATTAACACATAGGCTACTTTTGAACTTGATAACTGCGGGGCACGGCTAGTTTAAGCATAGTTAATACGATTTATTAACGAAAAAGTGTTAATATATTTAAAATTAAATGTCTAGTCATCCTTACTAATATTATAAATGCAGAAGAAACTTTGCCTGTCTGTCAGTCGCGCTTTCACGCCAAAACTACTGAACCGAATAAAATTTGAAAATAAACTAGTTTAACTAAAAAACCTTTATCCAACTCCGTTATTTATAAAAAGTAATTATAGAATCCGTTATTTATAAAAAGTAATGAAGAAACGGTTGATAAACCTTCTTTAACAATTTTTTTTTATGTCTTATATTAAAAGAAAAACGAGTGCGAATTTTGGGGTTTATTTTTCGTGGAGCGGAGTGGCATAACCCAAAGAGAAAGCGTAAGTGTAAGCTTGTAAGTGTCAGGACACTTCTAATAAATATTAGTAATCCTACTTATCCTACTAATATCCTTTCCTACTTCCTAATAATATTATAAATCCGAAAGTGTGTAATTATGTTTGTTCCCTCTTCACGCTTTAACGGCTGAACGGATTTGGATGAATTTTGGAATGTACGTAGCTTATAGATAGGATACACATACACACATAGGCTACATTTAAACTTGATAATAGCAGGCGAAGCCGCGGGGCACGGCTAGTCAAATATAAATCAGTAGATATTAACTCCTACCTTTCTAACTACTTTTTTTGTTGTCATTCCTCCTCATTCCTTGAAAGGTAAAAAAACAAATGATAACCTAAAAAAATACAACCGTTGAGTAGCTTTCTACTCACTGAAGCGAAATAAAATATCGAAATTAAAAAGCCTAATCCAATCAGAAGTTTTAACAATTCAATCGAATCAAGAAGTCAGAATAAACATAAGGCCACTCCATTAGCGGACATCGAAGGAAAAATTTAAAAGATTTTCAACAAATTACCGGTCTTTGAACAGACTGATTTTAAATAAAGAATATTTTTAAACTCAGCCTTAATTGTTACCTGGCAAGGTGTGGACGGGAGTGCGTCAAGAAATACAATAAAATGAAGGGTACTTTCCATCAGATGAGATCAGCCCCCCAATTACCTATCTTTGTTGCAGGCGGTTTCAATTAAAATTAAGCAAAAATGAACCTTATATCTTAGGAGTTTTGTCAATTTAGTATTGAAACCGTTTGCAACAAAGATAGGTAATCGGGGGGCAGGTCAAATGCTTGCCTATCGAACATAAAAAAAGGATTCCTGATATCGAATTACTTTTTTTATTTATCAAGGTATATAATCTACGAATTTGTAATATAATAAAAATTCTCTTAAAAAAAATATGGCGTCAACATCGTTGATGCAGGAGTCAAGTTTTTGCTTTGTACGACGCTGGTTCTGGGTATGATTCGTGACATAAACACAATTTTCCTTCGTATAAAACATTAGTGTTTCGGGTTTTAAGCGTGATTGTGTGTGTAATATAAATGTTTCCGTCTTGCACGAAACAAGTTTTCATTTATGGGATGTGAATATATTTGTGGGGTGTAACTATTTCTGCAAAGAAATAGGTACACAAAGTACCTAAAATAGAAATGTGTTAATTATTATAGATTTAATATTAGAAAAATAATTAGAATCTTACCTAATTGCAGGAAACAGAATAGTTTTATATAGCATTGGTCTTTTTCGTAGCAAACATGCATCGTTTACCTAAGTTTGAAATTAATACCAAAGATTTATTTCAGACATGAATAAAAATTACAGAATATTTATTCACATCTGAAATAAAGACGTTCTACTTAAACACGGTTGATGCAAAAATCTGACAATGATCCAACTTTGTATAGGTTAGGTTAGAAAGTTAAGATGGGTTAGAAACTAGCAAAGCAAAGAAACAAAGCTCCTGTATTTAGTTGTATTCTAAAACAAGGTGTTACTGAATTTCGGCTATAACCTGTGATCATCCAGTTTATTAAATAGTAAAACGTGCTTAAAACCTACTTGATTATTAGATGTAAATCATATATCATGATGTTCATTTTCTGTTTAGTAAAAACAAATTAAAAACGAGATAAACACATCCATCTGTACCAGGATAATTTATTTTATTCCGAGAAATAATTCATAATGTCGGAAATGTTTGCTTTTTGTTTCATTTTCCTGAGAACGGGACGTAGGTGTTTTATGTATTTGCTAGCAAATGTTTGTCCTTTATTTTGCTGTTTCATATTTGTAATGAATACTTATATAAGATCATTTATTTCGTGATGTTATAGTGATATATAACGGGTCAAACAATCTTAGAAGTTCATTGTATATTGTTATATAGCTTATGTATTGAAGATTTGAAAAAGAATAAGACAAGACGTAGCTATTTTTACTTTGTTATTATTAATAAAAAAAAAGATCACACGAGCTATATACGTAGAAACTTTTTTATCTTTTCTCTCCCTATAACATTCCAACATTTGAGAAAAAGCAAACATTAGACACTAATACACACAAACTTTGTCATTTGACCTGGCCATTTGGCTTAGTGGGTGGATGCCTTCTAATCAGCGGATATAGGGTTCGATTCCCGGGAACACAAGGAACATTTATTTCTGGTTCTGGTGATGTGTGTTATTTGAATATTTCCAGCACATGACACAAGTACAACGTATTTAGAGTGGGGCTGTGAGCGTGAAAGTGTTTATGTTATTTATAACACTAGCTGCGCTCCGCGGTTTTACCCGCGCAAGTCCTTGGTCAGCGGGAATTCCAGGATAAAAGTAACATATATGTCAGCTACACCTAACTAAATTTCATCAAAATTGGTCCAGCCGTTTGAGCGTGAAGAAGTAAGAACATAAAAACACACTCACAAATTTTCGGCTTTATAATATTAGTGTGATAGTGTGAATACTAACCACCATGTACAAAAAAAACAAACAAACGCATTCACTCAGCCCCACACTAAGCATAAAGACTTGTATCGTGGGTGCCGGAAACATTCACATCACACACACCTTACACCCAGAACCAGAAGCACAAACATCCCTTGGGAAGGAATTTGTGCTCCTGCCAGGAATCGAATCCAAGACCCATGGCGCAGAGAGCAGACACCTGTCCACTGCGCCAACTGGATCGTCAAATCAATAAGGAAAGATATAAAATAATCAATAATAAAAGAAGAATATTCTGCATGACGTTTAGCATCAATTGCATAACGCCGTCCAACTCGTGCCGTGATTAGTCCGGCCCGGTGTTTCCGATCAATTGAACTTATGAAAGTCCCGGACCGACGACGACGACGTCCCGGTCGTCGCGTCGTTAATCACTGTTTGATCTTATTATACAACTCTGCTTGTTATCAAATTGTACAATTCGTAAATTGACGAAAAATTTTATGTTTTTTAAACGTCTTAAATACTATCTTTCAGTCTTCTGAATGCACTTGAAACATTTTAACTCGAAAATAAGAATCGGGGAACATACAAGAGGTATTTTCAGATACCCCCGGAGGTGAGGCATTCTTTTTTTTTTTGGACGTCATAGTTTGGACCGCCCAATATATAATTCTTTTGAGTGTGTATAACAGAACTCCTCCTAAACCACTGGACCGATTTTGATGTGGTTTTTGTGTGTTTTCAGGTGGATTCAAAAATTATTTAGACTCAAACAGAAAACAAAACACGATAAAAACACAATTAAGCTAAAAAACATTTTTCTCATTGACAGGAATACATCACTAGGATTTGGTGAAGTACCAGGCAAACATAAACTTAAAGGAGGTAATAATTTAGTCAGTACGTTTTTAGTATAGTATTAAAATACAAGGCAACTATAAACGTGAAAGAGGTAGAATGCTTTTTTCTTTACATAGCATTGCAACTCATACTTTTGAACTGCCCATTGGCTTAGTATTCTAAGCACGAGTATGGGGTTTGATTCCCGGCGGGAACACACGTTTTCTCCCCAAGGAAGTTTTGTGTTTCTGGTTCTGGTTGTAAATGTTTTCGGCAGCTGCGACATAAGTCATCCAACTTAGTGCGGGCTGTGAGTGTGAAATTGTAAGAAAAAAGAGCCACTAACAACTATTCGTATTTAGTATAGCAAGTTATCTAATAGAATTCATAAATGTAACAGATAAACGCCAACATAAAGCCCGAGTTTAGCTCGGACGTCGTGCAACAATAATGAGCCAACAGACGTGTTGGCTCAGCGACGTCCTTAGCTAAGTTTACACGGCTCAAGTGTTTTAAAAGTATAAAAACACGGGAAAAATGCGACGGACTTTAATGAAAAATTTTGACGCTATACCAGCTTCCTGCAGCAGATTTTAGTGATTTAGTCGAAAAAGGACCTAGATGGTGTTAGAAGCCACTGGCTCCAGAAAAAAATTTTTTACTAGTTCAGGAGCCTATGGATTCAACATTAACGATGTACTTACTAATTATGTCAATAAAGTTATTTGTATTTGTTTGTTTGGTAATTACGACGGCTTAAATTCTAAGTACCTATGTTTAGAAAAGACATTTTTATAATTTTACAACATAACGAAATAACTAATTTTGTTACAGAGGTAATCTTAAAAACAAAAGTAAAAGCGGACTTATCGCTAAGATTGATCTCTTCCAGTCAACCTGTGGATGGAGAGACGTTTAATTTTAAATAATGTGGTCGGTGGTGTAACAACAGTTTTACTGTAAACATTCACATCACACACACAATCACAACCAGAACCAGAAACACAAGATTTCCAAGAGGTGAAAACTTTTGTTCCCGCCGGGAACCGAACTAGTTACCCCAGCTTAGAAAGCGAACACGCACGTTTTTACAAGCTTTTATTTAGCTTGCACTGTATGTATGTATGTTTGTTCGGGTGGGATCTTGCAACTCAATTTTGAAGCAGATATCTTCAACCGATTGAGCTGAAATTTTGTATTCACGTTTAGTTTGGATGACAAAGCATGGTTAGTTGTGTGACGTCATTCTAAGTCCAACATGGCGGAACACACAAAATGGCGGACAAGTCATTTTTAATGCACTACTACAATATGGGTATCAAATGAAAGGGCTTGTTGAGAATAACTAAAAAATAAAGTGACGCCTCTTTAAATCCAATATGGCGGACTTCTAAAAGCTTGTCTTTAAAAACTTTTTAACAAGTAACTTATTTAAACTAAATTTCACTCCTAAATGACGCAGTCCGAAACTCTCATATACCAAGTATATTAATTGACGACAAGAAAATGTCCCGGGTGATGTTTTTACTGTTATCTATCTGTAAATGCTTTAAGCTATACACGAAGCAAAGTGTTTATGAAACCGTCTAATTATCTACTCAATCACGAGATAGTGATGTGAAAAGAGTAAAACAGGGATCTTGTCTTATACGATAGGAACCTTGTTTGACAACCCGATAGGAATGTTGTTTGACAATCCAGTTTGCGAAGTGAGCAGTTTTCCGCCCTCTGTGCCTTGGGTCCTGGGTTCGATTCCCGGCAGGAGCGCAAATCCCTTCCCAAGGGACATTTGTGCTTCTAGTCCTACATGTAATCGTGTGTGTGATGTAAATGTTTCCGGCACCCAATATACAAGTCTTTGAACATAGTGTACAGCCGTGAGTGTAATTGCATTTATTTCATTTGTTTTTCACACGAGCGAGATTCAAATTAGTGTTTTATTTGTTTTCTTGACTTCTAGCATTGGTCTTTGCGATCAAGCAAGCCGATTTAAACCCAAAACATAGCTTATTTTTATCGAAATAAAAAAAATGTAGATGTTTCTCAATTCGTCGGAATCTAATTTTAAACCGACTTCAAAGAACTGATGAATTGAGAACCTCCTCCTTCCTCAAGTCGGTTAATAAGGGCGGAGGTTCACAATTCTAGGTCTTTTTTATGTGTGTTACCTTAACCTACTTTCTAGGTGAATCGATTTTGATGATTGTCTGATTCTTTTTTTATTTGAAAGCTGGTGCTTCCCATGGTGCCCCATTTAAATATTATCTGACCATTAGTTTTCGACTTATCCTCAATAACGCATATTTAATTAATAAATCTGATCAAGGGTTACGAAGATAAAGCGGTGAAGTCGGTTTTTTTAAGCTCAAGAATCATCAAAATCAGTTCACCAGAAAAAAATCTGATGTAAGGTCTATAGGTATATAAAAAAACAGTTGAATTGAGAACCTCCTCCTTTTTAAGAAGTCAGTTAAAACGCAAAATCTCTTTGTAAAATGACAAACAACCTATAGCATTATCGATGCCGTGAATGCACCTCACTATCACCACTTGAAGCGAACGTTCTGTCTGCAATATGGCGATCAAGTGCATTGACCCCGCGGCCATCTTGGACATCTAATTATTGCATCACAGTATCAGACTTCAGAGTTCTGTGCTAATCACGCCCAGACTATTTAATAGTACTAAGTACTCGGTATCATTGAGAACGCACGGGCAAATATTGGACGTCGCAAGGGCATCGGGGCAAATGGAACCGGTCAAGTGTGAGACTGATTCAAGAACAGAAGGTTCAGTACTACCAACCCGATTCACGCTTGGCCAATTTTTATTATTGTTGTTATACACATATAAACTCTATTTATAAAATCTATCAGAGCGCCTGGTTGAGGCGACGCGTGATCAAAATGATGTTACTTTGGCTCAACGTATTAGCATTGCAATTCATAGGCAGTGCCGCCAACACGATGGAATTACTACCCACTGGTAGTGGGCTTAAGCACTTGAGTTGCCTATAAGCTCGATGCCTTTTAGGTAAATAAAGTGTGTTATAATAGGTTGTATATAGTTTAGTTTTAAAATATAGGCAGTTACAATACAAATGCTTTTAACTGCACACCAGTTAAGAGTTAAAACTTATAATAAAAATATGTTGACGCTGCAAAACAATTCTTTTTTCTATTTTATTTTTCATTTACAGCCGTAGTGAAAAATTAGAAAGTAAAAATGTTTATTTTGCAGCGTCAATATATTTATTATTACTATAACTTTTAAATCTTAACTTTTGTGCAGTTAAGATCATTTGTATTGTATTGTCGGTGAGCATTGGTTAACAACAACGGTAAAACAAAATTATCTACATCTTTGTTTAATTTTATATCCTGTTTGTTCCGTTAGCAGTATTAAGAAGATATCTGAATGTGAAAAACCCGTTAAAACATAGCATCTTAGGAAATACAGTATAGATTGAAGGTGTGACTTATATATGGTTTCGTTTGCACCCTTTGAGTACGGAACCATGAAAACAGAGTCATGTGACTCGAATGAAAAATAAATGCACTGTTGAAGCTTATGCAGCATTACGTAGGTTAGAATAAAAATAATAACTCTATAGTTATTATTTTTATTAATATTTATTAATAATTAGGTAAGTATATCAGTGACGCTCCGATTGTCGCAACTTGAAAAAGTCAATATTATACTAAATGTAAAAAAATCAACTGCGTAAAAACTAAACTAACCTTTTTTATAATTATTTTTTTCGTTAGAAAGACTACAGTTCGCTAGAAGCGTTTCGCTTTTACGTTTACCATCCGTACTGCGAAGGAGTGAAACTCATTGCCGGCGTTTTTATTCCTTGAACGGTATAATCTGGGAGTCTTCGAATCAAGGGTGAATAAGTGGCAAATCGGTGCCTAGAACATACCTATGTTCTAGGCAAGTACGCTACAACTTCAGCGGCATCATCGCTTTTCACCAGGTGAGATAATGGTCAAATACTTGTCTATCGAGCATAAACAAAATTGTACATCTATATATATAAAAGAAAGTCGTGTTAGTTACACTATTTATAACTCAAGAACGGCTGAACCGATTTGGCTGAAAATTGTTGGGGAGGTAGCTTAGAACCAGGAGACGGACATAGGATACTTTTTAGGTACGTCAACTTTTTTGGGGGTTTTGATGATATTTTGAAACTTAACGCAGGCGAAGCCCCGGGGAACAACTAGTACATTTATATAAGTACCTAATGTATCACAGCTGCATTATAGTTGTTCGTCAAGAAAGTGTTTTTAATTTTTTTTATTTGAGTTTTGAGCAGGTTTATTTGAGTGAGAATGGTTGCTAACTTTAAATCTTTATACTGAGTTCCTAAATGGTCATTCGAAATGAAATAAAACTAAAGATGATTTTCAAGTACCTATTCAATAATGACGCAGCTTGTCAACAATTTTTTTTTTTTTGGCAATATGGCGTCTGATGATCTTTATATGGAATTTTGATTGTCTAATACTGTCATAATATCGTTAATTACACTTGCAAGAATTAGACAAACTTGAGTCAATCGATTTGATGCAATTTGCGTGAGTTAGAAAATCAAATAAGTACCAGTACAATTTTCGGTAATTTGAATCTTACTTTTTTTTACTTTTTTTTTAATTTTGGCTTCGTAATCTTATGCATTTAGCCAGTGTCAAGTAATGATATATATCAAGAGTATTTCATATTAAAAGTCCTAGTCAGAAGTTACAGTCCAAAGCAAGTATAAGAGACAAGGTCCAGTCATAGTCAAGTCAAGCCCTATTAAAGTGGTAGAAACTTTACTAGAACTTCTATGGGAGTTTTGAAGGCGAAAAACACGTTTTTCAACTTTGCATGATTTGCCAACACTTATGCACGTTTACTAAATATTAACGGTTAATAATACACCATTATTACACATTAGCATTCGAAGAATCACATATTTTGGAAAACTTTACAAAATAAACTACGCCATTTTTCACTTTCGCGGCAAAACTCCTTTGTTTTATTTTGTTAATCAGTGATTTGAACATTACATCCGAAAAGAGATGAATTAATATTTATTACACACACTTAGTAGAAGTGTACTTAGATACCTAGTTTCCAAGTACCTTGTAAAGTCTATAAATCACACGTTATCGAAAATAACGTTTAAGAACTTCCACATTTCCGACACAAGTCAATGTTTAAAAACCAATATTTGTACTTTTGATTAGTGCTGATTAAACACTATTACACTACTCAAACTGTAGCGAATCATCAAAACAAAGATCGAATCGATTGGCGGTTAAACATCGAAATTTAAATCGATAACGAGCTCAAATAAATCGTGATAACTTATTGACAGTCACTGTGATGGTATGCATCACGCCTCTTTCCAGGAATGGCGGGAAAATTATCTATGGAGGTTTATCTCTACGGTTACGGTTGACTCATGATTTATAGATGTTGGAAAAACGTGTTAGGTAGGTACAAGTTTTATCTATGGAAGCTTTGGCGGGGAAAAAAATAGTGTATGTTTGCTTCTCTGAAGTTAGGAATTCAGTGTTATACCAATAAAAACGTGCGCTAACAAATGAGGCCAACAATTTGCTACTGAGTAGCCATTTGTACAAACTTAAGAGGAATTTAAACAACTTGCTGTTTCATAGTTTTAGTGTACTGGGAGGTATACCTCCCATGTCTTTTTCTGTGTGCAAGAGTAAGTATTTAGATAAGTAGGTAATGGGAATTTATATATGGATTGACAAGAGAGACCTATTCAATATCATTATTGCAAAATTAACCTACTCTTCAATATTCACAGTAAGGTATGTTCACTTAAAGATAATATTTTTTTATCTATACAAAGACGTTTTACCATGTGTAATATCAAAGTATTATAATAAGGTAAATTGTCGTATAGATTTCATCAAATCATCTACCGTTTTAGCCAGACATTCTGATAAAACATAACAAATAAAAGGTTTATAATGTTCAGTTGAACCTTGCCTAGCTATCGCGATATTTACCGAGTCGTTATCAGGGACGGGTCACGGTATCGATTCCACCGTTATCGAATAGTCGATATTACTCGATATATTTGTTTGCACAGCCCCATCAATGAGAGCTTCGAGTATCTTGCGTATTTGACCAATAACTTGTTTGATAATGCTTTACAGTACTTTCAATACGATTAGTTTCGCCTCTTTAGATTACTTTTTGTTTTATTCAATAAAAAGTGGAATATATTTTAAACAATAAAATCTATTGTCAACAATAAAATATTTATGAGATTGGTTAGGTAGTTTTATTAATGAGTATAAAAGGCCGAAACCAAAATAACAGTTTTATTACAAAATGATGAAGGCACACCGCAAATCCAACCTCCGTTTATCCCATACGATCCGTCCTAATCGAGCCGCAATACAGAGAAATCCGAAACAAGCGGTCCCCTATCACGCGGTCGGGGAGGCACTTAAGACCGCATTTGGGCTCTCTATGTAATAAAATACTAACCTACGGCGATGTAATATAAAAGCCGATCGCATTAGCTAAAGGAGCCATTATTAAAAAGTATCGAGTTTCCGAACGCACCGCGGCTGCGCCGTGCCCAATCGCATTCTCCCGCCAACGCGGCGGCCAATCAGCGGCCGCTCTGTTTTCTTTTTTATTGTAAATCGACCTAATGGATTGTTCTTCATTTTGATTTGTGTGTTGTTTCTGTTTTTGTTCCAGTGTTTTTTCTGTGGGAAAATAAATGATAGAATATTTTTGTTTTATTACAAAAACTTTTGTTATGTAACTATTTCAGTGTAGATAATTAAATATTTATAATAAGATGTATGCTTTAACTAAAAAAATATAGTTCTAATGTAAAGTCGACCGCATCATCACTTTCTATCAGGTGAGATAGTGGTCAAATGCTTGCCTATTTAGCATTATAAAAAAAGTCCTACAAGAAAGCTATTATAGAGCAAGAAATTAACTGTCAAATATGTATCTATAATACCTATGCGGGACGAATAGAATAAGAATTGCAGCACAGTAGTTTGGCAACGGTTCTCATATGTATTCTGCTCAAAAAAGTATTTTTAAAATTTGTCTATGGTCATCACCAACTTATCATTCGAATTTGAACGGATTGTTCAATAGTAATGTTTCAGGCACCCCCGACGCTAACTCACCAAACTACGTGTGGAGCTGTGAGTGTGAAAGCGTTTATGTTGAGTATTTCTTGCATTATCGTAATTTATCATAATAAAAACGTCATACTAAACGTATTTATTTATATTCAAAAAGGATGAATAACACGACAAATATTTTCATTTATGTAAAGCAGTCGCCAGTTTCGAGTTTTGTTGTTAATTCCTAACCCAGTTAGTATTTTCGTGTGCGAGTGACGCCATTGAAAAAGCTTTCCTGGATGTTCCATTAGAGTGTCACTGAAAATGTATTTTATGTGCTGTTTTTTTTTCTTTTAATTTTGGTTTTACAATTTTGTGCATTTAGCAGTGTCAAGTAATAATATATTTCAAGTGTACTTCATATTTAAAGTCATAGTCACAAGTCACAGCCAAAGTCTAGTAAAAGATTCAAGGTCCAGTCATAGTCAAGTCATGCCCTAGTAAAGTGGTAGAAACTTTACTAGAACTTAGAGTTTTGGATTATAGACGAAAATCACGTTTTTCGACTTTGTATTATTTGCCTACACGTATGCACGTTAACTAAGTATTAACGGTTAATAATACACTATTATTACACATTAACACTCGAAGAATCACAGGCTTTGGAAAAAAACAAAATCAACAACGCAATTTTTTCACATTCGCGGCAAAACTCCTTGAATTTGACAAGCTGTTTTTTTGTATGTATATTACGCGACCATTCCGTCAATTATTATTAATCGATTTGATAGTTTTTTTTTTGCTTGGTAGGTGGATCTAGATAGGTGGTCCCATCATACATTTTATCGAAATTGATTTAGCTATTTGAGAAAATCAACAAGAAACAAAATATAAGCGGTGAAGTCGGTTTTTTTAAACTTTCCTTGCGTTTTAATTATATTTATCCTTGTCGTATCCAGGGGTTTTATTTCCCCGCGCCTGCGCACCAACCTCGGTCAATACCGTGCGTGCCGGTACGCTCGGCTCACGCTTGTATTTGCACCGTTCGAATAATTGGCCGAATTCTATTTCAGGATGTCGTTGTTTATTTTGCGATATTCATGATTTTAATTAGTTATTAGAGTAAATAGCCTCGAACGAAGATATCGAAAGATGTGTAATGTATTTACCCGACTATGCGACTTAAATGTAGTTAATTTATTTATCAGCCTATATGTTCTTTAGTGGCGTTCTAGAGACTAAACCAGCAGATTTTGTTTTCTTACGTCAATCGTTTTGTCTTAATCTTGCATCATTAAAACAAGACAGTACCTAATTGAAATTCAATATGGCGACAAATAGACGCCATATTATAAAAATAAGAAAATTAATTTCGACCTTGTCAATGATTATTGAATACATTTCTTTATTTTACCATTTTAAAAGACCATTTAGGATCTGAAACAATAATTAAAATTGGTTCTTAACTATTCTCACTTAAATGTTAATGTACATGTTCATTATAATGTTTGTTCTAATGATCTTCATCGGGATCTTAAAGTGTAACTCATCGCTAGTGTTATAAAAAGACTCACCGAAGCTCATGAACAAAGACTTCATCACCGTGTGAACGTTGAGGCAATCCAGCTCCTCGACAACACAGACTTAGTGAGAAAAGTCAAGAGAACTAAACCTTTTGAGTTAATGTAGTGATGTGACAGTGTATAGTAAATTCTATTTACAAAGAACACAAGAACAAAGTGTCTTCCCTTTAATAGAGACAGTAAGAAAAGTGTTATTGGACACATTCTTAGTTTACTACTCTACTTAGCAGTTTAGGTCAAAATTAAATTACTTATTAGTCTTAAGGCTAGAACGTCATTATAAAAAAAAACATAAAATATTCAAATCTTTTCAATAAAGCTTTGATAAAATTCTTATCGCATAGTAGGTTGGTCGGAAAACGTGGTTTTCCTCCAAACTCCAATAGGTAGAAGTATTAGTAAAGTTTCTACTACTCTACTAGGGCATGACTTTTCTATGACTACTTGACTGTGACTATGAAATGTGACTAGGTATCAGATGAATAAAAAACGTTTTTTTTTATTACATGCATCAACATCACTGACTATACGATAAGATAGAGGCAAACACTAGCCTATAAAAGATAAAATAAAACCAATCTCTTTAATAATAATTATACGCAAGCAAAGCTTAGAAAAAACCGACTTCACCGCTTTATCTTCGGAACCTTGATCAAATTCAATGTATTAAACACGCATTATTGACGATATTACAAGAACTACTGATCAGATCTTGATCAAATTTAAATGGGACCAATTGGAAAGCAACATCTTTCAAACAAAAAAAAAATTCAAAATCGGTTGACATGGAACAAAGTTATGAGATAACACGCCTATAAAAAAAAAGTCAGTCGACTTGAGTACCTCCTCCTTTTTTGTGAAGTCGGTAGAAAATATACATAGGTTTAAACCAAAGAAGCTTTTTATAATGTTAAAATATACGAGTATAACCTTTTTACAATGGTAAAACTTTTTCAAAATCATCCATCTTCTGGACACCGATACCAAACCATTGATGTCATAAATCATGGACTATCCGTCGCACCTTGAACTGTCTAAAAAGTATCTACATAGAGTTGGGTTAGACTTGTGTTGGATAAAAAACTTATTTGGTAATTTTCAAATCGGCTACCTTTTTTACAGTTAGGTTAGTTTCCAAATATAATTATTTTTATCTATACTAATATTATAAAGAGGTAAAGTTTGTTTGTTTGTTTGTTTGTTTGTTTGTTTGTATGTAAAAGGTAATCTCTGAAACTACTGATCCGATTCCGAAAATTCTTTCACTGATAGATAGCTACACTATCACTGAGTGTCATAGGCTATGTTTTATTGGGATAGAAGTTAGTTATCAGTTCGAAATAATAATATTCGTAAGACAAGTCGGAGAAAAATTTGCTAACTTTCCGCTTTATCGGCGTACGCTGACTAAACAGTTAGACATAGGTGAATACAATGTACAGCAAAAATGTTGGCCTTTATGAGTTTTACAAAAAAGTCCGCGACAGCATATATCTAAAATGTATGTATAGCTCAGAAAAAATACTTTTCTTTGTTAAAAATCTGAAAAAAAGCGGCCTATGTTTAGTTGGCTTTTTGAGACAATGGTGCCGATTCTGTTGTCCAGAATTAGACTAAACTAGCCTAAAATTAGTTTTAGTCCTGCTTTAGTCCAAAACCTATTCAGAAAATGCAAGATTAGACTAAAATTAAGTTTGACAGGACTAAGTTAGTTTAGTTACTCTATTTAGTGAAAATGACCAAATTCTTATTCTGATGTACATGTTTTACGTCAAATTAAGACTAAAAATAGAAATTTTAAACTCAAATTAGTCTGTATGAAAAAGGTCTGGATTATTTTAAATGTGATATCATACTTGAAAGAATAACACGTGCAATTAATAAAGCAAATACTGACCTACAAAATCTATTATGGAGGAATATGTGATTTAAATTAAGTTCAACGTAAAATCAGAATAGCGTCTTTGACTAAAATTCGTTTATTTTTAGTTTAGTTTAGGTTAGTTCGGTGCTCAACAGAATTAGTACCTTTGACTAAAATTATGCAATTTGCTCTTCACTGCATATAATTTGGACTTATAGTCTAGGAGAAATCGTTAAGTTTATTTGAGGGTGAAAACGGTGGATCACAGAATGTAACAGTTACTGCGTAATCCAGCATACTTCTATGTTTTGAACCGACTTACATAAGAAGGAGGATAAAAATTCGACTGTTTTTTTTTTAATCGGTTATAACTTATCATTGAACTTTGAACTGCCCGCTGGAGTAGCTGGGAAATCACCTGGGTTTGATTCCCGGTGGGAACACAGGTGATTTCCCACGGGAATTTGTGTTTCTGGTTTTGAGTATTTTGTCAATGTTGTGTGAATCTTGGATGTTTACAGCCCCACGATACAAGTCATTGAACTTAGTGTGGGGTTTTGAATGTGAAATCGTTTATGGGTATGTTTTTAATATTTACTACCCGGCCGACGCCGGGCGGGTCGTTCCTGAACTTTGAACTGCTCGCTGACGTAGATGGGTGCGCGTTCGCCTTCAAAGCAGCGGGTTCGATTCCCGGTGGTAATTTACCTAGAAGATTTATCTCCACGGGAAATTTGTGTTCCTGGTTTTGAGTATGTTGTGAATGCTTTCTGAATCTTGGATGTTTACGGCCCCCCGATACAAGTTATTTAACTTAGTGTGGAGCTGTGAATGTGGAAGTGTTTATGTGTAGATTTTTTAACCGGGCGACGACGCAAGGTGGGGAATCTTTGAACTTTGAACTGCCCACTGGGTATTGGTACTGGTATTGGTAAGATGAGTGCGCGTTCGTCTTCAAAGCAGCGGATTCGAATCTCGGTGGGAACACAATAACAATTTTTTTTCCCCACGGGAAGTTTATGTTTCTGGTTCTGGGTATGACGTGAATGTTGTGTGTGTGGTGTTAATTGTTTACGGCCCCACGACACAACTTATAGTACTTTTAGAGTGGGGCTGTGAGTGTGAAAGCGTTTATGTGTAAGCTTTTGTTTACCCGGGCGACGCCGGGCGGGTCAGCTAGTTATTTATATTAAATTAAATTATTTAGTTTTCCATTAATAATATTTTTTTAATACAATTCTATAATCATACTATAATGTCATTTTTGTATTGTATAATTGAATTATTTATATTTATTTTGAAATATTAAATATTTTTTTATACTTATGTTTCAATATAATAATGTAATAATTTCCCATACAATGCTGTTAAGGAATAAATAAAATCAAATTTGCTATGACGATATCAAGATATAAAATTCACCTAAGCGTGTTTTTAACAAAATTTGTGTAGTTTATAACAGAAAAAAATTTACCTATGGATTTTTTAATAATATTTGCACGAACACTTTCACTGAAAATTTCATAACATAAACTCGAATGAAAGGAATGAAACTCCTTGCCCGAATCTGTATTTCCTGGTTGCAAACGTGCTTCATCGTTTACCATCTGGTAAGGTACCTAGGGGTCAAACGTTTGCCTATATTAAAATACCACTCACAGCTCAAAATTAGGTTCTATTTGTGTCACAGGTGCCGGAAACTTTCACATGACATACAAATCACACCCAAAAAATACACATTATCGGTTGGTAGAAATCTTGTGTTATACCTACCCATATAATATACTATATATTGTACCATAAAAAAGTCACTTATCATAACAAACATTTTGAATGACAAATATTGAAACGAAAGCAAAGCTTGGAAAAACCGACTTCATCGCTTATATTTCGGAACGACGATGTCGATAAATATGTATATGGGACCACCTCCGAAGTATACTCTACCAAACAAAAAAAGAATCATCAAAATCGATTCACAATTGGCGGAGATATCGCGTTACATACATTAAAAAAAACATACAGTCGAATTAAAAACCTCCTTTTTTAATGTCGGTTGAAAATGAATCTCAATTTCCCTTGGTGATCGCATCACGCGTGAACGGATGGAAGAATTTCGCTAATTCTTTTTTTTGTTTTGTTAATTATTGTCAGGAGAAGGTTTTTATGAAAGAATATGTTATCCCGGAATTCCCGCGGGTCCGGGACTTACGCGGGTAGAAGCCGCGGGGCGCAACTAGTATATATATATATATATATGTATATATTAATCCTTTTTAAATATGTATATATACCTATATATATAAGTATGTAATATCTTCTGTCATACTGTTTTAAGCTCAATTTAAAATTTTAGGCCTTCCAAATTGTACACTGTGCCGTTTAATATTGTTTCTCGTCCGTGACGTCACCTGCCGTCCCAAACGGAAGATCAGCGCTGGTTGTTTTCAGCCGGCAATACGCTGAGATGGGGTCGGTTTGTGCTTGTGTTACAATGCACATTTTGTTTCTTTTGATGTGATAACGTCTTATAAATCGATGAACACCGGCTGCACGCACGAAAAAGTGTCACGTTCCGCCTGAGCCTGAGCGTGCAAGCTAGAGCGCTGAACAAGCGATAGAGGCACGATCGGCCTAAGCGTTCGTCTTATGACGTTATTACGCACAATTATCGTCCGTAAACCGACTTTACAGACAACCAATTTTTTTTACCACAAATAAAGATATCTATGTATATGTTTAACATTACTAAAATAAAAATAGCCTATGCTAAAACTGCTTTGTTCTCTTCATTAAACACATGGTACCGGAATTATCTGATGTCAGCTCATATTTGAAATCCCACTAATTTTGAAAGCGTCTAGTCATTCGAGACATTACTCATATGCATTGACCAATTCCATTTAAGTATTAAAAATAATTTCACATACTTTCTCTCCCCATAAACCGGGCGTATCAGGTTAAGCCAGCGTCCGGTCATACGGCAATACGACTAAGTGCCGGCGCATGATCGATGGTGTTTGCCCAGCAAATAGTTTTCAATTTTATGCCCGCGACGTGCCCGGAGGTTCCGTTAACGAAATGTGGGGGATGGGACGGTATTATGTTCCGGATTTCATCCAAATCGGTTGGGTAGATTTAACGCGATTGAGTGATTCAAACGTACCTACAAACCTTTGGTTTCCACGTGTAGAGCGAGGAAAACATCATATATATAATTTTGCATTTTTTTTGCGTAACTTAAAGACGAGACGGTCATTACGTAATTTATTGGTATACTAGTGGAATTAGATAGACATTTATTTTTACCCGACTACGGCGAAGCAGGGTTATGTTTTTATATGTATGTATGTTCATCTGTACCCTCATAACTTCTAAACAAGCGATGTCATTGGGAGCGTCTTCTGTGTCCGCTGGTTACAGGACATTTACAGGATATGTGACGTCTTATTAAATTGCTCTTGCTGGGAATCGAACCAATGAGCCAAAAAATACAAAGACTAGTCTACTGCGCCAACTGGGTCGTATATTAGTAGATAGGTTCGAATTGAAATCCAATGATTCTAGTAAAATTAGGGAGCATAATTAAAGAGATATAACATTTTACCATCAAGCGAGCGTCTTATTCATCTCTCGCCAGCAAAAAACCCACCTAAATAGGTATAAGGTAAGGTTAATAAGACTTCACACCTAGATCTTGTAAAAACTTGTTACCTTGACTATGACGGTATATCCAAATTGGGCAGTGAGTAATCAGACGACCCGCATATGTTATACACGCTTGATAATGGAGAGCGATGACGTCATTCATCTGTCACCGTGATAAGGATCATTTTGGTGTAATTCCAAATTTAACTACGTAGGTATATGTATAAATACAGAGTGGCTATGGTTCATGGATTTATACACAAAAAGAGACAACATAAACGGGGTTATGCCGCGAAAGTGAAAAAATGGCGTTGTTGATTTTGTATAATTTTCCAAAACCTGTGATTCTTTGAGTGTTTATGTGTAATAATGGTGGATTATTAACCGTTTATACTTAGTAAATGTGCATAAGTGTAGGCAAATCATTCAAAGTTGAAAAACGTGATTTTCGCCTTTGCTCCAAAACTCCAATAGAAGTTCTAGTACAGTTTCTACTTACCACTTTACTAGGGCATGACTATGACTGGACCTTGATTCTTTTACTAAAATTTGACTGTGACTTGTAACTACGACTTTTAATATAAAAAAAATATTATTACTTGACACTGGCTAAATGCACAAGATTGCGAAGCCAACATTAAAAAAAACATAACACAAACATTTTTACACTCATAGCTCCACACTAAGATCGATGACTTGTGTTCGTGGATGCTGGACATATTCACATCACCAGAACCAGAAACACACATCTACTTTCGAATGTAAACTTTAGTGTGATTGTGCTATAAAATGAGATGATTGTTACTTCCCAAAAATAATAATAGAAAAATCTTAAAAGAAATAAGAAATCAATGTTCTTTTCTCTAAACGATTGCATTAATCAATCATCATGTAAAATATAGAAATATAGTACTCCAATATGGGAGATGTAAACTACCAAATTTTGACAATTCATATTGGCAGTTACGTCACCCAAATTCTGTGAAATTGTCATCAACATGCGGTTTGCTTCATAACGAGTCCAAGGCCTCAGACATTAAGAAACTGTGACCTAAATTACGCCTCCTGCCTCAAAATGAAACCCAAATCAGGCCACCAAGAGCCTCCCGTTACTTACAAAGGAAACATTCAATTTAAACCTTTTTTTCATTTCACACAAAGATCGCCACAAGACCTCGCTGACATAATATCACGGGTATTCAAATAAAAATGTTGTAACAAAACCGAAGAAAAAACAGAATCTCAAGTGATTCACTATAAATCAAACCTTTGCACTTGAATAGTGATGCACTTGGATATGTCTTGGCCGGATACACGCCTTAAAATAATCGATGCAACTAGTCAGTACTGGTTGTATAGAGTATGTAAAGTCATGTGATTCTAAATTTAAAGCTCTATAGTATTATAGACTGCTTTAATTTCCGAAACTTTTAAATTTAGAATCAATGGATATACGATCAAGAGTTTTTAGGCACCAAAGTGAAAAAAACTGTCGTTGTTGATTTTGTATTATTTTCCAAAACTTGTGATTCTTCGAGTGTTATTGGCCTCGATTCTGATGTACACTCACTAAATTCAATTTAAACTATTACTGTGTTTTACAAAATAGGAACACAAGACAGAGATAGCATACTGCTGTGCTGTCAAGTTAGTCAGAACTTAGATGTCTATGCAAGCTTACTCGAGTATGTGTTGTATTGGTGTTGACTAAAAACAAGCGCCTTTCTGCTTCTGCTGTTCATATTTTAATTGTTAAACTAGCGTGACAGCATTAAAATGCATGCTATCTCTGTCTTGTGTTTTATTTTGTAAGAGACAGGGATAGCTTAAATTTAATTTAGTGAGTGTACATCAGAATCGAGGCCATTGTGTCTTATAATGGTGGATTTATTAACAGTGCATGAGTGTAGGCAAATCATACAAATCTAAAAACCCAAATTTACGCTTTCATTTCAAAACTCCAATCGAACGTGTATGGACGCTCTACGCGCGTACTCGACTGATGATGATTGCTTCGTAACTAGTCTCGCAACAATCCAAGAAAACAACAGACAGTGACATCGTTAAATCCTAAATTAATCGAATGCCTACAAATCTTTAGGTTTATCTTATAGGTTGTCTGGAAGAGATCGCTCTTAGCGATAAGATCGCCCATTGTACCTATATTTTATAAGTTTCTCTGTAAGCTGTATTTATCTTTTGGTGTCAAAAAAGAGTTATTGTAATGTATCCTTTAATTCAACATTTTATATGTTATTCAGATACACGAGTAAATTACATTGAATTAATTATATTCAGCATCATAAAAATCACCACATCACTAATCCACTACATTTGACATTTCCAACATTGGGCTTTATCAAAACGTCATAAAGTTTACTTTAATGATGACAGGTTGATATGTAGATGATTTCCAAGACTCGAGTGTTTAGGTGGCTCGAAGCCCGGTAGCTAGAACTCAACGAGCAGAATGGAATGACACACAAAATCAATAAATAAACGAGTAAATAAAAAGGAATCGCCCACACAGGGATAGGAAGGGATCGTTTCCATTTCGTTTCCTTGGTTAAAGGGGAACTTATAAATATGCAACCGATAGAAAAGTTCTTTTTTTTTTATTTGTGACAGGCTAGTGTTTGACCACTAACTCACCTGATGGTAAGTGACGATGTGATCGAAGCTGGTAAACACACTAGACTTGGAATACGTTTTACGTTTTTTTATAGTTTTAATTAATTATAAACATAAACGCTTTCACAATCACAGTTCCACACTTAGTTCAAGGACTTGTATCGTGGGTGCCGGAAATATTCACATCACACACATAATCTCACCCATAGCCAGATAAATTTCCCTTGGGGAGAAAACTTGTGTTTCCATCGGAAATCGAACCCGATACCACTTAAAAGGCGGATGCACAGCTAACTAAACCAACGGGCAGTTCAATTATCGTACATTACAAGACGTTTATAATTAAAATATTCAAGTTCGTACAAATAAGATTTACTATCTCTTCGTTCGTACAACCTACGCTTTTTTTTTTTAAACAAACTTAACCAAAATGAAGGATAAATAAGCTTGTTCTACCCATCAGGTTCATATTCTAGCGTTCGTAGTACGTCTATAAATAGTCTATGTATAGTATAACATATACTTATACTTTTACTATTAGTCATTTAAGATTGATGGAAAAAATGCGCCGCCGTGTTTCTTGCCCGGTTCTTCCCAGGATGGCTGCAATTTTCATGTCATGCTAGCCCATTAAAATTAGAGCCATCTAGAGTTTTGAACTTATATAATTCGAACTCCTGGCAATGCACTGTGCTCGTCACCCTGTGATATTAGATGTTACATATCTTTAAGCCCTGTAATTTCACTGGAAACATTGCATTTCAATCTGAAATACAGTAATGTTTGCACTCTATTGCTTGGCGGTTGAATGTCTGGCAATCATGTGGTACTGCCCAGGCGGACTCTGCAAAAGAGTTCCAAAATTATTTAAAAAAAAACCAAGAAAAAACCATTTCTTGGTTATTAAACCTTGGTTATTCAGATACTCTTTGCTTTTTTCTGTAGTGGTACAGAAAAAAGCAAAGAGTATCTGAATAACCAAGGTTTAATAACCAAGAAATGGTTTTTTCTTGGTTTTTTTTTAAATAATTTTGGTTAAGAATAACGACGTGTATCTTAATAGATATTATCTTAATATGGATATTATCTTAATAACCAAGAAAAAACCATTTCTTGGTTTAATAACCAAGAAATGGTTTTTTCTTGGTTTATTTGGTTGGTTTATTTTGTGTATCTTAATAGATACACATAGTTATTCTTAACCAAAATTATTTTTAAATTCACTTAAAGCCGTGCCGTCCAACAATGGATCCTTCATAGAAAACGACAGTGGGATGCAGCGAGTGGTTAATTTTATGACCACAATATACCACCCGCCGAGTGAAGCCGGGGCGGGCGCTAAGTGTAAAAAATGAATGGATTCACTAATTGCACATTCAAATATGATTAAGTTTGTGAATGAAGTGCGTGGAGGTTGTAGAGATTTTTTATAAACATTTGTATTTGTTTTAAACTCTTAATAAGTTAGTATTATTATTTATTATGCAAACATTCTGTCGCAGAAACATTTGGTTTAAGCTAATTCTATAGAATATTTTTTTATTGTCTAGAAGATACTTTCACTCGCGACTTAAATACTCCCATATATTATAGTTTATCAACTGACGTACACTTCGAAATATCGTAAAAAATTTGTAATATAGTTTTTATACTGTCTATATTTTTTTTCGTCCATATAGGAAATTACCACAAAGAGAAGAATGAGGTTTGACTACTCTTACTTATCGATCTGTGATGGTGAAATTAACGTTATAACAACTTAACTATGACAGTATATTTTCAGAAATATGGTTTTAATAAAATCAAAAACCAAACGATATATCCTTTTACAAGAGCAAAAAGTTTTTGAGAGACTGTTCTCTCAAAAACTTTTTTTAAAAACTTGTTATTCTGTAATAACAAAATTTGTAGTTAAATTAGAAATAAATTTGTTCTATAGATTATAAGTTACAGTTATTTTAATGTTTGCAACGATTTCCAATTTTAGACATCTATACTAAACCTAAAGTTAATTTATTTGTACCCTATGTATGTTAGTAATACACTTAATAACGTTGGTACAGAAAAAAATATAAAATCACTCGAAGTGCCCAGTGGCTTCGCCTGCGTAAAAAAACATTGTTTATCGAATCAAATTGTGAATCTGAACCATTCTTGAATCCACTTGAACACACACAAAAATATTTGTCAAAATCGGTGCAGCTATTTAGAAGGAGTTCAGTAAAATACACGTACAAAAAATTATACCTATATAAAGATGGTAACAGTATTTTAAAAACAAATGATGCATCAGAGTAAATTATGATCCACATACCCGTGCGTGCAACATTGTCATTCCAACATCGATACCAACACTTCTCAATGGACATATCGCCGATTTCTTAAACAAATTAACACCACAAATCCACGTGTTAACCCTTTTGTGTACTTTTATAGTTTTATTGAAGGCTTTGTGGCCGATAACCTGTCGGCCAAGATAACTTGCGCAAGCGCACAAAAGAAAAAAGTGAAAATATCCGGCAGTAAAAGTTGCAAAGGTATTGATAACTTTTTGTTAGTTTATGTGTATTTTGTTCTTTATATTGTTTTACTTTCAAGCGCCGGGTAGGCCTATTATTTGGGTGGTAAGGGTTAAAATGTTTAACAATGGTTTTGTTCAAATTCAATAACTTTTACAACCCGGCTTTGTTAAGGAACTGGGTCACTTCCAAAGAGCATTAATTTTAATATTTAGCGAAATATAAAATGAAGCTGATCTTAGTGTGAGCAAAGTTTAAGAAATAAACATACGCTTTCACAGACACAGTTCCACAATAATTTTAAAGACTTAACGTAGGTGAAGGAAATATTCACTTCACAGATCACACATAAAAACACAAATTACCCGTAAGGGGATAACTTGTGTTCTCTTTAGGAATCGAACCAGATATCCGCTGCTTAGAAGGCAGAAGCGCAACCAACTACGCCCATGATCACCGACTAGGGTAGGGCGGGGCTAGTTGCACCATAACCGTGCTCATAATTATACCTCACCTATATACGTAAGTGAAGAAAGTCAGATATGCTCAATATCTGACTTTCTTCACTTAAACGGCTGAAACTCTTAAATGCGATTTGTTAGAAATAAATTGTTGGGGACATTTGGGGAAAGGGATCAAATACTTATCCACCAGTAGGCATAGCAAGCCATTAAAACTTATATTTTATTAACTATTACCGATCAAGTGTAAAATTGCCCAACTATTCTACGCCAACGGGCAATTTCAAATATAGTGTCTATTTTTACTTATAAAATAAAATAAGTTCTTACTAGAAATGTCACTGTAATATATTGGAAATCTGTAGTGATAGTTATGAACTACATAAAAAGTCACAAATACTTAATTTGTATCACATTTCCGTTGCAGAAAACATAACCAATACAAGAGAAAAAGTAACATTCAGCTATTTTGTTTTGTAGAAAATTACTTTACTAAATTCATCTTGTAATTTTATTAATTTCAAATTTTTTTAACATTCTGAAGTAGACGTTCATATGTTTACTTAATAAATAAAACAATAGTTTTTTTTTTGTAAATACTTAATTTTATTAATTCTGAAACTAACAGATGATATAAGTAGCCTATCTATTCGAGTAATATGACAAAAATGTATATTTATATACAAGTATTAATTCAGCAGTAACAATCAAGTTATATACAACTAAACCGACAATATATCTGGCAAGCGTGTAATGTAAAATTGTAAATATATTTGACAAATAAATACATACATATTGTAATTGTTTGAGAGAAAACATTAAAAGCTATATATTTTGTAGCAACCAAATGCAATAGAAATATCGTAAGATTGCTTTGTAAATGTAAGAAAAATCTTTATTAAAAATCAAATGTAAATTTAATACTTACGAATCTTTCAATCACATTCTATTTAAATTCAAATTCAATATTGTTTATTCACATGGGCCCCAAAGAGGCACTCATGAAAGTAAATGACTCTACTTTCAGATTCACAAAATAACAGCCTATTATTTATTATTAACTAGATTAACGGGATATCTCAAATCACAACTACATATTTTAAAAAGAAACTCAATTTCCTTTTTTTTTGCCAAATTAATGCACTCAAACCGAACCTTGTTCCAACTTTTTGGAGTAGCACTTTAGGTCTTCCGTTATTTGAACATTCCCGTGATATCAAGTCTTACTCCCAATAGCACAGCGGGGATTTTATTTCCGTGCTACTTATAATATATATTTTTTTACTTTCGCGAACTGCATTTACGTTTTTATAAGAAAATCGGGTCTTTTCGCGCTTTTATTATCAAAGTCATATTATTTTTGCACCGACCGTAGTTTTCCCATTAAAACATGAATGCAATTTACGAAGTTAAAAATAAATCTATTATAAGTAGCACGGATAGAGAATTCCCGTCCTGCTACTAGTAGTAAGACTTAACAGTAGCACGGAAAATAAAAATAATGTTGAAATACAATAACGCGCTTAACAATAGATCATTAAGCTTTCTAAACACATCACTTAACTTCATCTTGCAACTCCGATATTGTACTTAGCTCTAAAAACTGCCAAGTTTAAGTAAACTGTTATTGACAAGTTATGTAAAGGTTAACTTGTATTCAAGGTTTATCAGTATAAGTACGGTGCTCAAGGCAAACTCCATTACTTGTCCCTTACTAAACAAATTTACTAATCGTTATCTGGCCATGTGTGTACGAATTTATAATAAAGTACCTGAATATGTAAAAATACTTAATTACAATTTATTTTAAAGAAGTCACTTAACATCACGTGAGATAGTAGTCAAATGTTTGCCTATCACAGTTAAAAAAAAAAGTTATTTGTGTATATACCTAAATGAAATTATTTTTTATGACGTTAAGGAATTTTTTGACGAGAAGTTTTGATAATAATTATTTAAGTCTTTTTTAGTAGCCAAATATATTAATATGACATGATTGCACTTAAATTAATAAGAATTATTTAATATCTTTTAATATGTAATGAAATAGAATATAATTAAATACAATAGAAATTGAAATGATAAATATGTACCTATATACATGCTAGATATTAATCAGCTTAAAATGTGGCCCATCTCAAATGTAAAATCCTTAAACCGTGTTAAAAGCAAATAAATGATTATGATTAGTTTCTATTACTATCCGAATCAATTCTTTTTTTAGTACCTCTATGTAATTTATTTACATACCAAATGCTGATTACCTGATGTTTATCACTGGAATCAGATTTGGACCAAATACATATTACCCCTTTAAAAAAAGAAATCAAATTCGCCCGTTTTGGTGTTAGCAATACTCGTAAAAAGCAATTATTTATTTTTCCACATATTTAACACACATTTATAGGCTTTGGCTACACAGCGAGTGTGTCAGAAGCGATTAGATATTAAAATTCACGTATAAAATATTAGTTTAAAGCTATCAGTGTGTAAGAATTATAATAAGCTGCTATCTTCTTCTAACGTTAAAATTCACATGAACTTCACATCCCGAGCAGCCAACACGTTACAAAATGTGTCTGATTAAACGCTCTTCACGTTTGAACTGTAGCTACGTTGATTTCAGGTAAGATATTCTGATATGGTACAAAGAGTCTTCATGCTTGGACTGCAGATATGTTTTATAACGCGTTTAATCTACGCTCGGGCATGAAACAAGTTACAAGAAACGTTGATTCCACATTTGAGCAGTAGATACGTTACAAAGCGCGATGAATTTTTCACTTGAGTGGCTGATAGGTTTACAAAAATGATTGATTCTATTCCTGGCCAAAAGATACGTTACAAAACGCGTTGATTTCACGATTTCAAGCAGCAGAGACATTACAAAGCGCGTTTGTTTTCTAGATTGTGCAGCTGATACGTTTACAAATAGCGTTGATTCTACGTTTAGGCACGAGATACATAACAAAACGGGTTTATTCTTCCGTGGGGACCGGGAGCTCATTCTATTTTCAAAAATTTATCAGAGATCCTGGTTGAAACGACGCGAAATCAATATGCTGGCACTTATTTGGCTCATCGTATTAGCATTACAATTCAGAGAGGCAAAGCCGCCAGCATGATGAGAACACTACCCACTTGTAGTTGGCTTGAGCACTTGAGTTACCTATAAGCTGTAGATAACTTAAGTCTTATAGTTTTAGTTCAGTTTTAGGAAATTGGCCCGAAGTTTGACTACGCTTGGGCACAAGATACGTTAAAGCAGCAAATACGTTACAAGACTCGTTGATTTTATGCTTGGAAAAATACCCGTTACCAAACGGGTTATTTTCATACTTGAAAACGTTTCAAAACGCATTAATTTTACTCTGGCATGCGACACATTCAAACGCTTTGATTCCAAGCTTGGAATCAGAGAAATTAAAAAACGCGTAGATTCGTTACAAAGCGCGTTTGATTTCTCACTTGAGCAGCCGATCCGTTTACAAAAAAGCGTTGAAACTATTATCGGACACGAAATATGTTGCAAAATAACGTTGATTTCAGGTTTGGGAGCTAACACGTTACAAAACGCCATATTCTAATGCTAACTCAGCAGATACGTTTCAAAACGCATAGTTCTCCGCTTGGGTAAGAAGCGTTGATTCTTCGCTAGAGTAAAAACCACGTAGATTCCACGTTTGAGCAGCAGATTAGTTACAAAACGCGGTTGATTGTACGCTTAAGCAGCAAATACTTAAGAAAGCATTATCGATGTTAGACAGCAACAAAAACGCCTAATTTCTGCGACAAGAAAAGAAACGCTTGCAAGAACGAGATAGTATAGGTTCTGTGATTTGAGATATTTTTATTAATTAATGTAATTATGAGAATATAAATTGTTAATGTCTTATATTTCTTTTATTATAACTACTATTAAATATTTTCATTCATTTGATGCATAGAACATTTTGTAAGAATTGATTAAATTTTCCGAGGATGTATATAATTAAAAAAAAGCTAACAATTTATGTTTTATAATATTATCCAGTTGAACGAAGTTTCTTAGAGCAAGGAATAGTTTAAAACTAAAATAAAATATAAAGAATAGTGTATTAACTATACGTATTTATTTTTCCTTAATTATAAAAATATACAGTGTCTAAATGTAATACTCGTGATACACCTTTTAATTTGTATAGGCGTATCATTAGGCGAGACATAAAATGTATTAACATATAATTAAATAAATAGCTGAAATATTTATATTTTTTTACTTTACACGCTTGCCATGTTGCTAAATTGACACTTGCATGTAAATATATATTTAAATGGAATGTGCGAAAGCCGAGATAGGTACCTTACACCAAAACACCTTTATTTAGAAGTCATTATATATATTCAACTTATAACTATATATACAAATACTTATTTACTCCTAAATGCGATGGTCGATGATCAACTTAAATTCCATTTTACCTATCTATTTAATAATAATTATATTTATTTTATACACTTTTGATACACATAGGACATTGCACAGTTCGATAGTTCGCGATATGACGTCACTCGGCAATAATTTGTATACCAATTAATATATAATTTAATCTCTATATCTTTGCGCTCAAGATCTATTATTATTTATAATTAAAAATAAACATAAGTACCTCTTTCTTATATTCGTATTAAACCATTCAACGTACATATAACAATTTTATTAAAGAATATGAGTGTAAATTTACGAAAAGACACATGTTTTATTCGAAAAAATTAAAAATGATGTATTATTTTTACAAAAAATTAATAATATCAATAGAGTTAGAATGATCAAATGAAACATTGTTTACATTTCCAAACAAAAGACATCAACGCGCTCGAACAAACAAACGCTCGATATTTGTTTATCTAATACCTATAGATAAAAAAGTTCCAATCGATAACTTATCGTATCGATCGTTATTATGTCACGATTGTTGTTTTAGGCGGGAAAAGTTTATTTTACTTACGCTTATGTAATTTTCAACTGTTGAATGTCAGCGACAAGTATAAGGGTTAATGTGAATGTGAATAGAAATGTTAAAAATGATTTAAATTCATTAATAAGATGATTAAGTTGCATTGGTATACAAACAAGAGCCTATAATAATGACTACAAAGGACACTTTCTCCGAAGTTCCATTAACAATTTAGGCCTACCGTATGGTCGAGCCGCCGCCGCCCGCCCGTCCTCCGTGCACTAAACATCTACCTACTAATAAACGCACACAAAACGGACTCGCTGAAAAATTATATACACATGTACAAGCGTCCCGGGGCGGGCGCGTATAATATCACCAGAACACGATTCGCTCACTCGGGAGTCCAATATCAAGATGAGATTTAACAGGTTGACTTGAGAGTCAGGCGAGGTCCTGAGGCACGCACCAAGCGGGCGCGCGCCGCGGCGCCTACGCCAGCGGATACTGTCACAAGGGCGGCTGCGCGTGCGCGTGGTGATGGTGGTACAGCGGAGACTGGTAGTAGTTCTCCGCCGGCGAGTGCCCATACCCGTAGTTCACGTCGTACATCTTCAGGTCCGCCTTGGTGTCGGCGCCGGGGAGCAGGCGCGTGATGCTGAACGGATGCTGCGCCGGCGCGTACCCCGGCGGCTCTTGTTTCAGCTGCGCGTAGTGCTCCAGCGCCAAAGGCGTGTGCTCGGGCAGGCAGAGCTCTGGCGCCGCGTGCAGCTGCGCCAAAAGTTCATCGCGCATGTCTTTCTCTTCGGGCGCCCCGCCCGGAGTCTTATCGTGCCCATGCTCGCGTTTATCGTGAGAGCCACCATGGTGCCCGTGCGGATTATGCGCCTTCTGCGCTTGCCGAATAGTCTCTTTCTTCTCATCCTTAAAACGCTTCTGCCGCCGGAGGAAACACCCATTTTCGAACATATTTCCGCTATCCGGATGCAGCGTCCAGAAGCTACCTTTCCCCGGCTTGTCGGGCGTCCGCGGCACCTTCACAAAACAGTCGTTGAACGACAGCGAGTGTCGGATTGAGTTCTGCCACCGCTGCTGGTTCTGTCGGTAGAACGGGAACAGGTCCATGATGAACTGGTAGATCTCGGAGAGCGTGAGCATGCGCGTCGGATTATTCTGGATCGCCATCGTGATGAGGGAAATGTAGGAGTACGGAGGCTTCGCGTGCGTGTAGGAGCGGCGGTATGTCTTGTCGTTGCGGGCTCGTTGGAGCGCCGACGTGGGCGATGCGGCTTCCTGGTCACGCGGAAGAGACCCGTAGACGCCGCCGCCGCCGCCCATGCAGGACGCCATGGTGCTGGGCGGCGAGTAGCCCACGCCGGGGGAGCCCATGCACGAGCCGCCCGCCACCATGTTGTTGGAGTAGAGGTTCGGGTAGGGCTGCGCCGGCATGCAGCCCATGCCGTTGACGTAGGGCGGCGCGAGGCCCGGTGACAGCGAGGACAGCGACGCGGACGTCGGCACGTCGCCGTACGACAGCTTCTGCGAGATCATGGCTAGCGCATCACCCGCGCGTGCACGCCGGCCAGGGGCAAACACTCGCACTGATTGAAAGAGTAAATAGAGGCCGGGGGCTCGCGCGCCCCTCCACCGCCCGCCGGATTGGCGCTGCGAGGGGCGGAGCGCCCGAGACTCCGCCCTGCGCGCGCACTGGCGCCCCCCGCGCCTCACCGGCTCCGGGCGACTCGGATCCCGTCGCTAATAATACCGCAGCTCCAACGATAAAAACATGGAATTATCATAAGTGCTTTAAAGGAATGTGTACTTGTATGGGGTATTAGGTTTCAGTTTGATATTCTTTTGTCATAAAATCCTCATACGCTTTTGTAGCCATGGGTGTATTTTGTTTTTGGAATTATTTTAGGAGAGTGCCGTATGGTTTTGAAATGTGATGAGCTTGTCTACTACGTACTCGTAGATGAATGTAGGCGTCCATTGTTAAAGTGAAGGTCAGTACATACGCAGGACGGAATATATGTAGAGTTCGGGACTTAATAAAAACAATATTGATGACATTTTTTAATTATAACATAAAATAAACAATTTAAATAAATATTGTATGTATCTATCTATTTTCCAATTAATTTTAGTGACCTTTTAAGAGATTTTAAGATTCTCTATATAGATTTAAAACTAGATCACCGTATCAATCACAATTGTATTACAAAATATAGGTGACTGCTCTATAAAATATAAGACACTCATAGTTCACGCAAACTCTACATTAACAAGTTAATATGTGCCTCTAAAAATCCTTGATCTTCAAAATAAGAATTTAAATGTAGGTGCTATAAATTAAAAAATACCTTTATCATTTGTTACTCATACTCGTATGTACTATTGTTTCCTGTGCCTTATCGTGACTTCACTTCATTATTTTGTAAGCTATAACAATAAAAGTGCTTTTCTTATACTCTATGATACAGTATGATACTTCAAGAAGCGATGTGTAGATAACAACATCGCTATTATCATTATTATCATCGTCGTAATATATTTATATCGCTAGTCAAGCTCTACACTTTAGTAAAAGCTACAACTTAAAATAGTAGTTTATATTATCTACCGACTACACAAAAAAGGAGAAGGTACTCAGGTCGACTGTAGTTCTTTTTTTTGTGTGTTTTACCTCATAACTTCGTTCCACGTGATCCGACTTTGACATTTTTTTTTGTTTGAAAGATGTTGGTTTCCAATAAGTTCCATTTAAATTTGATGAAGATCCGACCAGTAGTTCTTGAAATATCGCCAATAATGCGTGTTTAGTACATCTAATCTGATAAGTTCCAAAGATAAAGCGGTGAAGTCGGTTTTTTAAGCTTTGCTTGCGTTTATTTAATTTACCGACTAATATCTTTTTAATGTGTGTTACTATATATCTTCTTTCCACGTAAACCAATTTTAAAGATTTTTTTGCTTGATAGCTGGTGCTTTCCCATTGGTCCCATTTAAATTTGGTCAAGATCTGATCAGTAGTTTTTGATTTATCGTCAGTAATGCGTGTTTAATACATTGAATTTGATCAAGGTTCCGAAGATAAAGCGGTGAAGTCGGATTTGTTAAAGTTTTGCTTGGATTTAATTATTGAAATAAAATATAATTATTGAAATAAAACTAGTTGTTTGTAATAGGTAGTAGCCGGGTTTTAGTTATAATTTCTCGTTTTATATAATATCAATATACTTTTATTTACTTATTATTATTTTTACTATCTAGTACATCTTATATCATTTGATTTTATTTATATAGCATTAGCCATGCTAGGCAGAACTATAGTGATAAATTTAGAAATTATTACTGGTAATTATTCTTACGTCCCCGTAAGACGTTAATAATAAGGAAAGGTTAATTTCGTCGCTTCAGGCGGGGCTTGAGTAGCTCAGCGGTTAGAGCAATAGGGCATGAGACCCTATGGCCGCGGGTTCAAATCCCGCCTCAAGCGATAATTTTTCCTTTCTAAATTTATCACTATCTTATATCATTTTATACATTAGATAGTTTATGTTTGTGTACGTGCGTGTGTGTTTTAGTAAGTATGAAACGCTGTATAGGCTATGTAAAGGCTGGCTACTACCGAGGTTTTCAAATTTTCTCCGTTTGCGCTGTTCTGCCGAAGATGCCGCGGTGCCAGCCTCATCCAGTTTCAGGAAGATGTGAAGGAGTTAAAGTGTCGACATAAATTGTATTGCATATTAAAGGCCGTAATTCTGTCGGGTCTTTTATCGTCGTCACGCATCAGACCATTAGGTTTGAGAATAGCTGGAATGATAGTGGTGGTAAAAGCTTGGCGGATGATATCGTAGAAGCTGGCGTGGTGGGAAATTTGGTTAGAAGAGCTGGTTTTTATTTGGAATTATTATTGAGGGCCTGAGTTATTTGCCTTACTTTAATTAATTGATTTTATTTATATAGCATTAGCCATGCTAGGCAGAACTATAGTGATAAATTTAGAAAGGAAAAATTACACACCATACACCCTATGGCCGCGGGTTCAAATCCCGCCTCAAGCGATAATTTTTCCTTTATTACTTTGATTAAATACTGTGCTTCTGGATCTGGGTGTCTCGATAATTTGTGTTGTGGTTACTGGAAACAATCACGCTTACAATCACACCCAGAAGCAGACACAGAAATGTCTCCTGTTGTGTTCCTAGCGGGAATCGAACCCGATACCGGCTGATAAGATTTCGGACGTGTACCAAATTAAGCCAATAGGTAGTTCCATTAACGCTTAACAAAACTTTCCAAATTGAAATATCGTGCCTGCCTCTGTAGGATTCATTAGAAAATCAAATCAAATCAAAAATGAGTTTATTTCTCTTCACAAAGGTACAAATAGTAAAACTAGGCATGTTTAAGTTGTGTAAGAAAAGTTCTAGATATGATCCAAACTAAAAATATTGCTTATAAGTACGTAGCTGACTTAGTAACAAATTAACTGACGTCACGTTCAAATAACAAACGCATTCGCACACACAGCCCCTCACTAAGTTAATGACTTGTATCGTGGTTTGGAAACATACACATCACACACACAATCATACCTTAAACCAGAATCGCTATCGAATTAACTTTAAATATAATATTAGACATTTTAACTGCTAGGTACAGATGGCTATTAGTGATAAGGCCGCCTGTTGTGATACTTTACTTATAAGCTTGTTTTTGTTTGTTATCTTTGTTATATCTCATTTTAAAAAGTAGTTCAATAAATAATTATCTATCTATCTACCTTTCACTTATATCTAGGTATTTTTTCAAATATTTTGAATCTAAAGCTGTTATTACTCAATCGTAGTTAGTAGTAGGCTTAAGCTTCCCGAAAATGTTGCATTGTTATGAAATCCATGGTGGTAAGTAAGCTTTTCATGCTCGTCTGGCTTACTACCCTGTACAGAAATACAATCGTAGTTTATCACATATTAAGTAGAGATTCTGTCGCCAAGCACTCAATGATGTTCCGTCAGTTATTCTAGAGACCTGTTATATTCTAGGCCTAGCTTGGTTACTAACCTCCATCACAATATAACTTACCAACAAGATAGTGATCTAACGCTACGCCATCAAAAATAATAAAATTAGTTCCATCACAATAATATTATAATTGGAGTCCTCACATGTAGCACCTGTCTTCGGACTTTCACAGCTAAAATTGGTTATATCAGTCATGAGGACGCATCAGTAACACTTCTATAATAGAAATGGTCGCCGTTGCCAAAATCGGCATGGAATACATCATCATCATCATCATCACTTACGTATAATATTGGAATGTATGTATCATATGATCTGTTGTATGTATGTTTATGTATTGAATTCTAAAAGTTTTTGCATAATAATATACATGTTTTATATTAAGTTTATGTATTATATTTTCATATACACATATATATATTCATAAAATTAAGTTTAGATTTCTGAACCTTTTCTTTATTGTATAGCTTCATTTATTGCACGCCGATATATCTCCTGAAATAGCAGGATGACTGGCAGAAAATGCTGTAGCATTAAGTCCTCCTATGTACATAGTATTTGTGAATGAAGTTTTTAAATAAATAAATAAATCATTATAAACCCGAAAGTTTGAGTGTAAGTATGTTTGTTTTCCCTTCGCGATGTAACGGATTTAGATGAAACTTGGAATATACATAGCTTATACCTAGGATTCACTCATAGGCTACTTTTGAACATGATAAACGCGGGTAAAGCCGCGGGGCACGGCTAGTAGTAACATAATTTGTACTATTGAAAAAACTCCGGTATTTAGCTAATGAGCATGTAGTTAGTTAATTTGTTTACTTCTCTATCTAAATTAACCGTTACTTGTTAATGAGTATAAAATAAGATTAACACAACTAAGTAATTAGGAGCATTTGTTTCATTTTTTTCACTAAACAATTTATCTCTAGCGTTATAAACAACAACCACATTAAGGAAGCTTTGATAATTGAATTGACAGCTGGCGTAGTGGTTAAATGTCAGCATACTATGCTGCGGGGGCCGGGTTCAATTCCCGATGGTAAAAAATATACAAGGAAATTTTGTTACTGGTTCTGATTGTAATTGTGCGTGTCGTGAATGATTCCATCCTCAAGTCATCGAACTTTGTGTGGGGCTATGAGTATAAAACGTTTATGTTAAGGTTTATCGCAATCAAACTTATATTATAAATTCGAAAGTTAGTGTATAAATGTGTAAGTATGTGTGTTGTCTCTTCACGTTATAACGGCTGAACGGATTAATATGAAATTTAGAATGTACTTACTTATACTTGGGATTTACACATCGGGGGCGAAACCGCGGGGCACGGCACGGCAAGTTTATCAACCGACTTCAAAAAAGGAAGTTCTCAATTCAACTGTATGTTTATTTTTTGTGTATTTTACGCGATGTCACCGCCAATTATGAGTCGATTTTGATGGTTCTTTTTTTGTTTGGTAGAGAGGTGATCCCATATAATTTTTATCGAAATCGGTCAAGCCAAAACCGAAATATAAGCGATGAAATAGGTTTTTTAAGCCGTGCTTGCGTTTCAAATATGTGTAATTTTTTTTCGTGTTTATATTTGTTCTGTTCGAATCTAAACCGTTCTTGAATCCACCATGAACACACACACACAACAATTTCATTAAAATCGGTCCAGCCGTTTAGAAGGAGTTTAGTCACATACACACGCGTAGAAGCATCATATATAAATATATGCAGTAGGGACATATATGTTATTCCAAGCAAACTAATAGGAAACAAAGTCCATGTTTCCACGGCACCATGTCTAATGTGTTTGTGCAAGGTTTATGGCGAACAGTAAACGCGAGAACTCATTAAACGTCCGCCTTGTTATAATTTATGGCGTTAATTATGAGGTCGACTCGTAAAATGGTTACCTACATTTTTTTTACCGACTTTACAAAAAAGGAGGAGGTACTCAAGTCGACTGTATTTTTTTTTCTTTTTTATATGTGTGTTACCTCATAACTTCTTTCTACGTGAACCGATTTCGTTTTTTTTTTTATTTGAAAGATGTTGCTTTCCATTTGGTCCCATTTAAATTTGATCAAGATCTGAAATATTGTCAATCGTAAATTCTGTGGACTACATTGATGATGTTATCGTTTTTAACCGACTTAAAAGTTACCTCATAACTTCTTTCGTTGTGAGCCGATTTTGATGATTATCTTTTTATTTGAAAGCTGGTGCTTTTCATGTGGTCCTATTGAAATTTGATTAAGCTTTGATTTTTAGTTTTTGAGTTATCGTCAATAATGCGTGTTTAATACATTAAATCTGATCAAGGTTCCGAAGATAAAGCGGTGAAGTCGGTTTTTTTAAGCTTTGCTTGCGTTTAATTATTTTAAATGAAATGTAATCAAATTTTGTACTGCCTGTTGCCTTAATTGGGTGCGTGTTCGCCTTCTATCGGGTTCGATCCCCGGCGGTAACACAGGTTTTCTCCCCAAGGAAAATTTGTGTTACTAGTTTTGGTTGTCTGTGTGATGTGAATGTGTCCAGCACCCACGAAACAAGTCATCGTGGTTAGTGTGGGGCTGTGAATGTGAAAGCGTTTATGTTTACCCTCGGCCTTTTTAAACATAACATAGCGCTAGGGTTTCGAATCCTGCGACGGGCTAGAGCTACTTGTGAAAGTAACATCGTGATAAAATCCATTGCAGTACAGTTTTTTTTTCTGTTGTCAAAATGAATAACAAGTCAATGTACTACAAATTAAAAAAACCGACTGCATATATTGTAAACCTACTTTTATGTAATCCCTTTTAATTTCCTTCATTTTGATACCCTACATATATACTAGGTTTGGTAAATTTTTTTAATGTACTATTCGCGCCAAAAATCCTCAAATTCGTTTTTTTAACACCTATCTAAGCACACTAGAGTTTTTAAGACGAATATAACGATATCTTAGCTCCATCAAAATCCGTCCAGCCGTTTGGAAGATACGAGGTAATACATACATTTACTAATATATACTTATATAGCATCACTTTTACCCTTTGCCATTGAGATAAAAATGATGTTCCGAAAGTTTTTTTTTTATTATTCTTTATTGTACACACATTGATAAAAATTTTTACAATAAGGCCATAATAAATTATGTACTTACAAAAGCGAGCTTTACCCTTCACAGAGTTTTCTTCCAACAAACCCTCTTATCTTTGACAACCTAGTGTGTCTGCCATCATCGACCACAGATAGAAGTCAACGCTAGCTATCACAGATAAAAAAAGCTGGATAATGAATAAACACCACCCACCTACGAATTAATTACGCCATTTACAAAGATATATAAAATTAATAAATAGAAAAAGATAAAGTTGCAGACATATGAACATAGGGGAGGGTTATGAGGGCAATGAACAGGGGTGTTCCACTTGGCTCTAAGTTTGATGCATCATCATCACACTATCATACTTGTATAATACATTCGAAAGATTGTTGTATATGTGTAAGTATGTTTGTGTCTCTTTACACTTTAACGGCTGAACGGATTTGGATGAAATTTGGAATGCACATAGCTTATACTTAGGATTAACACATCTTTTTATTTACTTTAAAAAACGCGCGAAGCCGCGGGGCACGCCTAGTAATATTATAAATCTGAAAACAGATTTTGTGTAATCATATGTGTGTGAGTATGTTTGTTTTCTCTTCAGGTTGTAGCGGCTGAACATGAACACGGATTTCCATGAAATTTAGGATGTAGGTATATAGGTATGTAGCTTAGCTAGTTGACTTGGCTAGTTGACAGCCAAATGCTAGACAATCACGAATTCGGGTAGAATATAGCTGGTATTATTTTCTATGACCTTCGGCCGTTGCGGTAGTGGCGTAGGCGTCATTTGTGATGTCATCTTCACAGGGATCGAGATGTCCGACACGATCACGCCTGATATTGGAATGACTTCGTAAAGGTAGCGAACATTGCAAACGTATTCTGGAACGTAGGTTTAGTAGTTATGGTTAACCAAAAGTTCTACATAATTGGATTCAACCGGTTCCAAGTGGATCGCTCCGGTGCCCGACACCGGATCTACGTTAATGGTGGAAGCGTGTCCCGAAACCTGATCTCATGTACGCACATAACTGTTCACCTCTTTCAAAATGGCGGACACGAGAGAAATTTTGTGACCACGCATATCGGAAAGGTTACGACCTATGTTAATTTGTTATATATAGTGAAAAGAGATAGGTATTTATTTAAGGACTGTTGTGGTACAATCTCTTTTACACACACAGTCCCTGAGTTTAAAAACTTGTGTCATGTGTGCCGGCAACATTCAATACAGTTACAACACATACTTAAAACCAGAAGCACAAAAACTTCTCTTGGTTGTGCTCATGCTGGGAATCGAATCCAGGATCATCAGTGTCACATACCATAGCACCTAGAACCATAAGCACAATTAACTAAATTAAATGTCTCTTGGGGTGGGAAATTGTGCTCCTGCCGGAAATCGAACCTAGAATCGTCAGCATATAAATGTTTCGACTTGCCGACTGCACCAACAACCAAAATTTAATAAATTAACACAAGAACGCGGGATGTATTTATTTATTGTAATTCTAAATTATATAGTTTGTTTTAATTTTGTCTCCGCAATCTTGTGTATTTAGCCAGTGTCAAATAAGTCATATTTTTTAAGTTTGATTGAGTGTTTCATAAATATAGCTAGCTATAAGTCATAGTCAAGTAAAAGAGTCAAGGTCCAGTCATAATCAAGTCATGCCCCAGTAAATTGGTAGAGACTTTACTAGAACTTCTAGTGGAGTTTTAAAGCAAACGCTAAAATCACGGTTTTCAACTTTGTATGATTTGCTTACACTCATGCACGTTCACGAACTATAAATAATTAATAATCTAACATTAACAATTGAAAAATCAAACACTTTTATTTAGGCCTGTTTTCAAAATTCAAAACTTTACTGTCTGTTCAAAAATTTGAAAAAATATTGTAAATAATGTAAATCCATTATTAGCTGAAAGATAAGTGAACTAAGAATATATTGTTATTTATAAGGGCTGTGGATTTTGTATAATAAATAAAAATCTAAAATTTCCGAAAATCTCCACTTTTGCGCCAAATCTCTAAATCCTACTAATATTATAAATGCGAAAATTTGTGCATATGTGAATGTTTGTTACCTCGTATCTCCGTAAGGAATAAAACAAATTTGATGAAATTTAGAATGTAAATAGTTTAGGTTCCGAAATAACACATAGGCTACTTTTTTTAACTTAATTAACGCGGGTGGATCTGCGGGGCACAGCTAGTTAATATATAGTTTATTTGATATGTTTAAAAGTCTAAGCCTAAGTAACAGGGTATATGCTCCAAAATCAACCTGACCTAGATATAAATATTATTATACATGTGTTGGTATGTATGTGTCTTATGCGAGCGTGAAAATGTTCCTCTAATTATTTTATCGATTCCTCGTTTACTTGGAACGCGTTACTAAGTAACTTCCCATATCACAAACAAACAAATCAAGAGCAAAGTTCATTAATTATAATTAATATCTCGATATGTTCGTTACAAGTATAGTCTATTTAGTTTTACTTAGTGTTTATGTTATGTGAGAAAAGTGAAGAAGATTGTTTTCTGTCTACAGGCAAATTGCCTATATTTCCTAAAACTAAACTAAATCTATGTACAGCAAAGAACTAAGTTACCTACAAGACATAGCTTATAGGTAGCTCAAGTGCTCAAGCCCAATATCAGTGGGTAGCGTTCCCATCATGCTGGCGGCATGTTTGTTTGTACATATATGTATATTTAGACTCGATTTGAAGAAACAAACAGACAGTTGTAAATTTTTTTATTTTAGATATTGAGGGACAAAAACCTGATCCAATTGGCGCAGTAAGCAACTCTAAGTGGTCAGTGAATCCTGGGTTCGATTCCCAGCAATTAAAAATCAGTAACACTCCATGTACTTATGACTAGCTATTGTAATAATAGGAACACTATTGTGTGTCAACACAGCATATTATATTATAACTTGGCTTATACAGGTGGTTCATAAATAAACTAAGCTGATCAGTAAGTAGGTATTTGTCGTGTACATGTACAATACTTTGAACTTATTGAGGGGATGTGTATGTGAATATTATTAAAAGTACGTAGTCTGTTTTTCATTAAGTGTACTATTAATTGTATTTATTACTATTAAGTAAACAAAGATTTGTATTGGGATGGAATATACATTGTTTAATTATTAATTATGCTTATTTTCTACCGACTTGACAAAAAAGGAAGTACTCAAGTCGACTGTATTTTTTTATGCGTGTTACCTCATAACTTCGTTCCACGTGAACTGATTTTGATTTTTTTTTGTTTGAAAAATGTTGCTTTCCAATTGGTCCCATTTAAATTTGATCAAGATCTGATCAGTAGTTCTTGAAATATCTTAAATAATGCGTGTTTAGTACATCTAATCTGATGAAAGTTTCGAAGACAAAGCGGTGAAGTCGGTTTTTTTTAAGCATTGCTCGCTTTTAATTATGTTAAATTAGTGTCCAGATTATTGTCCACTATCTTTAGTCACACCTGTGTCAAAAAAGGTAACAACAAAGGATTACATAAGTCAATCAGCATAACAAAAAACGGAAATAAAGGATAAAAGAACAAAAACTGCAGGATAAAGATAACAAAACCTTACAAGTCCAGTCAAAACAGACGGACGGACAAAAGGGATTACTGCATTAAATAATTGCATTGAAATTAGTATCTGCTTTTTCCATAGCATTGGTAAAATACAAGCATTGCAACACTGCAACATAATGATATTACGTATCAAACATATTATTCACACACACACGCACACATACTTTCAGATTGACCATATTCGATTTTTTTTCTTTATTTGAGATAGGCAAGCTTTTGACCTTAAGCGACGTTGTGGTCGACGAGGGAGCAAGCTTGCCTAGAAGACCTACCACTTGTGACTTGAAGACTCCCATATTGTACTCTTCAGGAAACACCGACTTAGGCAAGGAGTTCGATTCCTTTCTATTTTCCATCCACAATAAATGTGAAACCGCTTTGTCTGCATTTGTGGAATGTCTACCATATAGCGGTGTAGCTTTTCAACAGACTTCAAAAAAGGAGGTTCTCAATTCAACTCTGTTTTTTTTGTATGTATGTTACGCAATATCTCCGCGGATTATGAATCGATTTTGATGATTTTTTTTGTTTGGTAGATTATACTTCAGAAGTGGTCCCATATTAATGTTATCGAAATCGATCAAGCCAAAACCAAAACATAAGCTGTGAAGTCGGTTTTTTAAGCTTTGCTCGCGTTTAAATTATCATGTGTCGTGTCTATTTAAAGCTTCGCAAATGTTGCATAATTCGGATGACGAAGCAATAATTTGGTACCATCGAGCTGTTCTGATGATGGAACCATAGGATGTATATTATTACGATAGCAGAACTCTACAATGGTTATTAGTGAAATCCTCAAGTTTGAGCACTTTTGGTTTGATTGGCGAGTCCAAGTAACACTTGGTGACAGGTGTCTGATGATGGAGCCAGAATGTGTATAGCAAAACTCTCCAATGGCTACTAGAAATCCCTCGAGTTTGGCACATTCAGTTGTTACTTCTTAAGTATTTTAGAAATAGGCGTAATCTTAGTTATTTTAAACTGTATAGCTAACTATTTCTGAGTGATGCTGCTCCGGCAGAAACCATTAAGCAGCACAAATGTTCAAACCCTGAAAAAATATTAGGAAAATATTCATGTGCCGTTTGGGGTGAAAACACTGGGCCCACGGGGACCGTGTGTCCTAGAAATTCACAAAGATATGGCTGGACGGTTGAAGGAGTTAACTCGTGACCAGAATGCTGGTCTATATATGAGTGTGAATGCGTTTGTTTGTTTGTTCTGTATTTTGCATAGCTCATAAGTATTGCTTTACAGCCGGGCAACGCAGCCAGCATTTTAGGAACACAAATTTGGGTAAAAAAATTATATATACCTACTGGATAAAATCCTTAAAAAGTTTTTTTATATAATGTATACCTTAATAAATAAATTGTTTCTTACAAGTATGTAGAGCCATAATCTATAAGCTCTTTTCAGTGACCACCTTATGTTTGGACTCATGCTTGCTCACGTTGAAAACTCTACTGTTTCGACATAACGGAGTATGAGTATAGACTCAACTCTCTGATAATCAGACTTAGCAGCAACATGTAAATTAATAAAATAACATCAAAAGAATGCTGTTAAATAAAATATAATATCAACCTTTGTTATCCTTTCACTTGTTATCTCCCATTGACAGGTTATATTCAACTGTCTAAGTCCTATAAGTCCGGACTCCGGGCGAACATCACGTAGAATTGATCACAGCGGTCGTTTGTCATAATTGGCAAAACGTCACTGTTGTCATGAAGACTGTATTATTATGATGATGGAGCTGAAGATGACGTGAGAAATCGAAACTTGAAGGTAAAATAATATTAAAAAGATTTGTTTAGTTTTTTTTAATTTAAGCCAGGCAAATGTTACTAACCTGATGGTAAGCTTCCACCAAACATCAAAAATTCTCCTTCCAAAGAAGTTTTTAAAAAGCTAGTAAAGGCTCACTACTTAAAGGTTTCGTCACGCGCTGAGTGATTGTCCTATACTTATCCAGACAACATTTATCTATATCTAAATTATCTTTTTTTTTTCTTTTCTGTTCATTATTTCGTCGCTTATATTTTATTTTATTTGTATATTTATTTTTATTATATATAATTATTTGGTATGCATTATATATTTTATTAAATTATAAGTACCGATATATTTATATATGTATATATATGTATATAATCATTTATGTTTATTTATTATTTTAACTAATCATCTAACTTTATTTCGTCTCTCGCCCTCTCTATACCATTTTGATGCACACCTACACCCCTCTTCTCGTCTACCATATGTGGTTGACTGGTAGAGAATGCCCCTAGCATTAAGTCCACCTTCTGTACTTTTTGTGCAATAAAGAATTATATATATATATATATAAGCGACGATGCGGTTGCCGATAGGACATGTTTGCCTAGAAGATACCTATTCACTCGCGACTTAAATACTCCCTAATATATATTTTTTGTATGTCCTGCCTTTTTTCCTCCGGCAATGGTAGGAGACTTTTTTTAGCAAAACAATTTGTAAAACTGCTGCTTTGCTATTTTTATTTCTGAAGTTCGATTTATTATAATTTCGCCTTTTGTTCCACACTCTTTCCTAATGTATTAATTGTAATGGCGTCTTTACGTGATGTAAATGTTTCCCGCTCCCACGACACAAGTCATCGAACTTAGTTTGAGAATGTGAGTGTGAAAGAGTTTAATGTCTATGATTCCGCTCCTCCAAACGTACGAGTCAGACCACACAAAAACTCAGTCCACTTATCACCGCACAGAAGGTGAAATTTCCGAAAAAGGCTGCGGGCGCGAGAGAAGTTAACGCACACCCACGATGCCATTAGAGTAATGTTGACTCGGGATAGGGCTTGTGAACCTGTGAAGATTAACGACCTTCCTGAAATACCTATCAAACGTTACTAAGTCGAACCATTTTTTAACCGACTTCAAAAAAGAAGGTTCTCAATTCTTCGAAAAAATGTTAGGGTTCCGTACTCCAAGGGTAAAACGTGACCCTATTACTAAGACTTCGCCGTCCGTCCGTCTGTCACAAGACTGTATCTCATGAACCGTGATAGTTAGACAGTTGAAATTTTTACAGATGATGTATTTATTCTGTTGCCGTTATAACACATACTAAAAAAAAATTTATAAAATAAATATTTAAGAGGGCTCACATACAACAAACGTGATTATTTTGCACGTTTTTACTCGATATTGATAACGAAAACAGGTAAATATACCCAGAGTATATAGTTATATATTCACTTTAAAAATAAATAGTCTAAATAAAACAAGTGTTTAAGGGGGCTCCCATAAAACAGATATGATTTTTTGCCGTTTTTATAGATAATTGTACGGAACCCTTCGTGCGCGAGTCGGACTCGCACTTGGCCGGTTTTTTTTGTATGATACCACAGAACCACTTACTACCAGAATTGGAAAACTATTGTTTTGTTAAAAAAGGATATACGTTCTAGTTGGTCTCATTATAATTTGATTAAAATCTGATAAAGAGTTTCGGAGATATTTGCGATTGAAGTCGGTTATTCTATAATAACTTCCCATAGCAAAAATGTAAGCGTAACTGCCCCATCTCAAGCTGTCCTTGTTATGTGGTGAACTCACAGTTAAATTTTTGCTGTTTAAACAGTTAATTTGAGAGACAGTAGACTCTTTAACTAAGTGGCTGCCATCGACCATATCTCAAGTCTACAACATTCACAGTCTACTGAAACACCGGTAGAGTGTCTTTGTATATTGCTGCGACGTCTGCGCGTGTACTTAGCTATATGAGTATGTACACATACGCATGTATAGCTCTCATGTTATATGCGTAGATACTCAAATAAAGCACCACTTGGAATGTAATAATGGTAAAAAAGTATCGCAATGTATAAATTCTGCGTAAGTAAACGTTGTAAGTACCTACGTCATATCAATCGTGCTGAATAATATACTATATTCTAGGTATTATCTCGGGATTTAATCACGCTAGACAATTTTTAACCGACTTCAAAAAAGAACGTTCTCAATTCGACTGTATGTTGTTTTTTTTTTGTATGTATGTTACGCGATAATTCTACCAATTATGAATCGATTTTGATGATTTTTTTTGTTTGGTAGATTGTACTTCAGTTACTACTTGTATACATTTTATCGAAATCGATCAAGATTAAACCAAAATATAAGCGGTGAAGCGGTAAAGCTTAAGCTTTGCTTGCGTTTCGATTACATTTAAACTCAGATGATACAGTTATTTTTAGAAACGACTATCTCTTATGAATATCTTTATCAAAAAAATTATATATATATAGAATTTTATTTATGATATGTGTTTTCATATATGACATTTATTTACCACACATATATAAAAAATCACAAGGACAGTCGGTATCGTTAGTTTTCACTTCGCTTAAATACTCCCTTAATTACTGCTTTAATTGTAAAGTAATCAGGTAAGTTTAGTCGTGATGAAAACTGTTATAAAATATTAATAACTAGAACATGTTATATATATACAAATTCAACGACGAATTTCAGAGCCTATAGATGTCACTATAAGTCCTGAAAATAGACATATCCAAATTCGAATGTTTATACCAATTAATTAAGCGTCATTGTTTAATTTTTTTATGTCAATAAAAACATATAAAAAAAAATTCAAATGTCAATATATTTTTTACCGACTTCCCAAAAAAGGAGGAGGTATTCAAGTCGACAGTTTTTTTTTTTTTAGATAATTAATATTTTGTCAAAAATGTAGAATTTAAATATTTCCATGAAGTAATAAATAGCTTTTATTGATTAGAATAAGATAGAATAATAGCAGATTCAGGTCTTATATATTTTGTGCAAAACACCAACAAATAAAATCGTAGGCAAAAACTAATCAATATAGACGAAAAAGAAGATGACCTTGATGTCTTGATGTTCCTTGACATTTAGAGTCTTTGGAGGTATGGAGATGTAATAATATGTAGTTTGCAATCCTTGACAGCTTAGTGCTTAGCAATATGCATATTCATGTTTAGTCGGGCCTCTGTCAGCCGAAATATACGTTATTATCCGTGCCCCGCGGTTTCGCCCGCGTTTATTAAGTTAAAAAGTCGTCAACATCTAGCCTACATTAAGAGTAAACATGCTTTTTTTATCTTTTATGGCCTAGCGTTTGACCACGATGGTAAATTTACATTCATGAAAAGCTCGAAGTAAAAATCATCGTTAAATTTTAAGAAAGGAGATGTTTCATAATTGCACGAGCCTGGGCCAGCACCATGTACCATATTAATACATATAGGTATACAATATAGTAACCGTTTTTGAATGTTTATTTTCTTCACTTTTATTTCGTTTAATGTACATTTAAAATATCTTGGTACATCGATAGCAACACAACACAGTTACTGATAGTTAATATTGAACTGTTATTCATTGTCAATGATCATTTATTGTAAACAACATACAAATTCTAAAATATTTGGGTTTCATTATAATTATAATAGGACTATAACATTCAATATATTCTTGTCATGACTGCCGCAAAAATAGGGTTAAAATATTTAAAAACTCAATGAATAATAATTTGAGGGTACAGCTGTAATCTTCTGCAGATTATTTTTTTTGCATTTAAAAAAAAAGCGATATTTTTTCCCTATTTTTTCTTTGTATGGTACACAGTGCTGGCCCAAAATGAAACATCTCCTTTCCTTCTTCAAAATAATAAAAAACTTAAATAAAAAGATGAATGATAAATCAGTAAAGTCGTTCTCAATTTATGGCGCGACCAAGGTAAATAGAGTAATTTTTTGTATATGTTGATTATTGGTATTTTTTTTACCTACAGAAAAAATACATATATTTTTGCTCGGTAACATCACCTACTTGACGGGAGCTCCGAATTATATATATATAATTAACATTGAACGATATTATTGCATATAGAAATCACTGTTCGCCGTTAGAAATGTTTTTTTCATATTCAAACGCTACACCTAGCCAAATCCCTTTCCTTAAAGTCGAGTCAGTTAGCATATCTCTGATGATTTTATTATAAGTGTTGAGGGCTCTACGCCATGGGTGGTCCGCATCACACCACTTAGCGTGTCACATAAAAAACAACTACCAAAAATATGAAAATATCAAACGCATAGCGTCGGCTTAGGGTGGACATGTCAAGAAAGGAACGCGTCTAATTGCCTAACAAACACGTTCCTTTCTTTGCATATGTATACCTATACCTTCGAATGAGATTTATTTAGGTTAAGTATTATTATTCTGAATCTTTATAGCTATAGAATTACACGTATAAAATTATTTCCTTATTTAAATGCTTTTCAATTCATTGTAATGTATAAAAAGTGTTAAAAACGCATGGAAAATTCAAAATAGCAAAACGCACGCCAGGCTGATTGTGTCTAGATTATTGATGTCACTGATTTATCAACTCTCCTTTAAAGCAGCCAAGATTGGATCGTGGACCTCAAAGAAAGATCGTAAAATGGCCGCGCTTAAATTACATAAACGTGATTGCATTTTCAGATATTTATTTTGGTATTAAATGTTTTTTTTATGTCGGACATGTATTAGATCTGAAATATATATGATGTTTTTACCTTATGATATGATGTATACCTGCAAATAAACCAGTTATTATATGCGAAACCTCATTCTAGACCTTAAACAGTGAGATAACATTACTCTGGAAGGTACGTCACAACCTCTTTTGTCTCCCTCACATCCGGTTCTGCCCCACTTGCGAAGTCCTAGCTCTGCATAACAGCAGGGCATCACAGACACAACGACAACAAATAATTGATATTAAAAAACAAAATTGCAATTAACATGCAATTTTGCATGGTAGGTAGGTAGTATGTAGCTGAACTGCTACATGAATTAATGTGTACTGTACTGCAGGTCTAGGTAGGTAGTATGTAGCTGAACTGCTACATAAATTATTCCTAAAAATCGATGAATGAAGGTCGCAATTTATGGTACCACAGCAATACCTGCTTTGCGGCGACACCTATAGAAGTTTTTAGATAACTAGCAATTTTTAGAACAATTCTTTGATAAACAAAAAAGTATAAACGCTATATACCTTAAAATAATAGTAATTATATTAGAAAGAAAAGAAAGAAAAATAATTTATTTCGACACGTAGCAAAAAAACAACAATAACAGTGAAACACTTATTAACTAATAATTAATTAATTATATAATATTTATATATTATGCATGCCGATATGAATATTATTCAACAATAATACAATTACTTTAATATAAATTGAGAAAATTCACATGTGATATCCATACTATCGCACCGCCATGTTTGTTTTCCTAGGTCAGGTACGGTGCGCCGGCGCAGGTATCGTCATCCCCTCACCTTAAGGGCTTGTTTCCTTCGCCCAGTGCTGGGACGTGTCCGTGAGTTCCTTTTCAAAGGACTCGTGGAAAAACATACAGGTTTTGTGCTGTAAATGTGCATAGAATTCATTAGAGAGGGTACATTTAGAAGATGCTTTCGCTGCATGATTTTAACGTCTTTTGAATGGGACCATTGTTCTGTGGATTGTACTTTATTATTTGTATCCGAATACCTAGTTGGCGTAGCGGGCAAGTCTATGCCCTGTACGCCGTAGGTCCTGGATTCGATTCCTGGCAGGAGCACAATTTTCCTTCCCAAGGGATATTTGCGCTTCTTTGTGATCTTTCTTTGTTCGTGTGAGATGTATTTTTTTTTATATCTATCACCCTTAATACAAGTCTTTGAACTAAGTGTGGGGATGTGATTGCGTTTGTTTGTTTTACGTGTCCCGTTTGTGTAAACGTGTCCCGACGCAAAAAGAGGGGCGTTGTAAGTTTGACCGCTATGTGCATGTGTGTGTGTGTTAGCCCGTCTGTGGCACCGTAGCTCTTAAACGGGTGAACCGATTTAGTTGCGGTAAAGGCTATTTTATTCGTATGGTGACTTGAGAATGTTCTTATCTATGTTTGGTGAAAATCGGTGCAGCCGTTTTCCAGATAGATCGTGATGGATATTTTCAATATTTTGATTTTGCCACTTGCTTACTGTATCTTCTTACATCTGCAGATCCATCAACTTTGTACTACAAACTAAAACAGCGACTACCCGATTAGTGGCCGCTTTCAAAACGAATGCACTACCATTGTCTAGGATTTCCACTCGTCTAGGTAAGCATGCTTAATCTTCGGCCGCATCATCACTTTCCATCAAGTAAGCTAGTAGCTAAATGCTCAAAAATTATCTGTTTTTTATTTAATATGCCTGAGTGAAAGATCACAACAGTTTGAGATCCATAGAAAATACAAACGCTTAATGACTTTCAAACTCTCCCCATCCCTCACAAACCAATTTATCCCATTCTTTACCCGAAAACAATTAAAATCCCTCAACCACTACAACTTTTAATATACTACAGATTAGCCGGCGGGTTTGCCTCAAATTAATTCCTTGTTACGGCTGGTAGGGCAATCTGTCCGTATCTAAGCACCCTAGCACATACCTAGAGATTAGATACGGGGTAATAAAGTTCCCAGGAAACCCCCGGGGCGGCCACTTGTCCCGGATTATGGGCACGGATTACGCCGCGAGCGGTTTCCCGGGATTCGCGATTAGGGATGCTGGGTTTACATGGTGTTGAAGAGTTTTCTTTTCGTTTTATTCGTGAAAAAAAATAGCAATAGAATTGAACATTAAGCAAAAACCACTATAAGTACTTAAGTGATTTGTCACGATATTTTTATAAATGAAAATATTAAGAACGCACCAATACACGGAAGAGAGGAGCAAAAATATTTTTTAATAATTTTTAGGGCTTTTATTATTTTTGGGTATATGGCGTGAATTAAACTTTGCAAGTAGATTAAACATTGTACAAAGCTGTTTTTTTATATATGTTGGAAAATAACAATTTGTTGAGACATCAAGTCACTGATTTTAGACGGTAGGTAGTTTTTTTTTTTTTTTTTTTTTTTTTTTTTCGGGCGGGTAGTTACAAGCTAAACACGTTTTTTAAGTAATCCTATTTGTTTATTGATTTAAAATAAATAATCTAAAATATATAAACTAAATTCTATGGATTATTGAAGCCTAGCTCACAATACCTGCCGGGGAGTGTTATCCTTTCTGCAGCACTTCACATTCTTTTAATTTTAATAACCCTAAAGAAGCACTTTTTCATCACTGCACACTATGGACACCTTTGAAGGTTCTTTGGCTCAACTACAAGAAATGTTTATGCAAAGAATGGATAAATTCCAAGGTGACCTCCAAGCTGCCTCACCATCAGTGACTGTCAACAATCTGTCGGCTGAATTTACTGCTTTCCGGACATTTATGATGACGGCACTCCAGAGCCTACAGGAGCAAGTGGGTCTACTAGCGCACCAGGTCGATGGAATGGAAATGAGGAGCCGCCGCAAAATGCTTCTGCTCCATGGCTTGCCAGAAGAGAAGAGTGAAGACATTTCTTCTGAGATTGTAAAGCTGATGGTGAGCCAATTCCAACTGTCAGGTTTCTCCGTTGGTGACATTTGTCGTTGTCATCGGATGGGCCGTTCAATCAATAATAAGGTCAGGCCAGTCTTGCTCAAGGTACGAGACCTGGATCTTAGAAACAAGATTTGGTCAAATAAGTCTTGTCTCAAAGGGTCTGGCATTACTTTGTCAGAATTTTTGACCAAATCTCGTCATGACACTTTCATGCTGGCACGTCAAAAATTCGGCATTAGCAATTCTTGGACACAAGGCGGCGTCATTTATGTTTTGGGAGCCGGTGGCGTTCGACACCGCCTGACTTCGACTGCAGAGTTGGAGAAAATTGTCGTCCTTTCAGTGGCGAAGCCACCCAAAGATACTGCACCCAAGACTGCAGCGGCCAAGGATGCAGCGGCGACATCGAAGGTGAAAAGGACCGGCAGGAAGTAAATTCAGTGCAAAACGTAGGTGTCTTTGTGATTTGCTGTAAATGCATAGTTTTGGCCGCCGTTGTTGCGTTAGGTATTCCTCGCATAACCGCGTATATATTGTACATTACACTTTTTGTTGTTAAGTAGGTATTTTTATGTTTACCCTTTAATTTTGTGTTTTTTCGTAAGAAACCTTTTTTTTTTAGCTAGTACTAAATTCTAAACATTCAACTTCAGCTTCTTTTTTTCCTATGTGAAATTTGACACTGACTAGACAGTGGCAGATGAATAATTGCCGTTTTGACAGTTCTAAATAGTACATTCCTGTTCTCGCAACATGAAATGCATTTAAAAATATTGATATAAAAATAATACCTGCTTTACTTGATAAAATTGTATGATATTTATAATTTGATTACGTTAAGAATGTAGTGCTTACTTTTGTATAGGTTTTTTGCTAGTTGCATCTGATTGTTTGTTTATGCAATTTGCAGCCTTTTATTAAATGATTGTGTAATTTCATCTCAAAATCACACGTAACCGGCAGGTGGAGTATATGTGGTTTTGTATAACCACTAGCCCTAACAATAATCATTAATTATTTATTTTTATATATTATTATATTTATAAATATACATATATAATATATTAATTATTATATTAGTTTAGATAAAACTTATAATGCTTAAATTGTTAAATATTGACAGCAGTGAGAGCGATGATTATCTTTCCTTGTCTTCCGAGTCCAATAGCAGTGACGAGAGCTTCCATAGTCTCCCATCGCTGTCTGATGATCTCAACGCTCAATTCTCTGATGTTCCAAAAAACTTTAATGTAATTCACATCAATGCGCAAAGTGTTCCTGCTCACTATCCCGATATGCTGGCGTCGTTTGATCATAAAAACCTTCATGCTATCTTAGTCTCCGAGTCATGGCTGAAACCGTGCTTACCTTCCACCTCCTATGCTCTGTCTGGCTTTCACCTTATCCGCAATGATCGTACTGGCTGTGGCGGCGGTGGTGTTGCTATTTATCTTCGCTCACATATTCCTTTCACAGTAATAAGCACCTCATCGCAGCCACCTTCTCCTAATGCTGGCGAGCACTTGTTGGTGGAGGTGATTCTCTCGCACACGAAAGTTCTGCTCGGAGTCTATTATAGCCCTTCTCTACGCATAAATTTTTTCTCCTCATTTGAACAGATCTTAGAAGATCTTGTACCTTTATATAAGCATACCATTATAATGGGTGATTTTAACACATGTCTCTTGAAGTTAGATAACCGTGCTTCTTCTTTCCAGTCTGTTGTCAAGTCAAATAACATGCATATTCTTCCACTTAATGCCACTCATCACTTCCCTAATTCTTCTCCTTCACTTCTTGATTTAATCATAGTATCTTCACTGCAACATGTTGCAAAACATGGTCAATACTCCGCAGATGCGTTTTCTTACCATGATTTAATCTTCATGTCCTATAAAATTCGTCCTCCTAAGCCTAAGCCTAAAATTATTCTTCAGCGCAATTTTAGTGGTATGGATAGGGACGCTTTTCTCAATGATGCTAGTAAGCTTGATTGGTCGCCCGTTGTCAATGCTGTACTGATTGATGATCAAGTAGCGATTTTTAATTCTATTATTACGCAGTTGTACGACAAACACGCTCCCTTACGGACTATTAAAATTAAACATCAGCCGGCACCTTGGCTCACGGACGACATTAAACTTTTGATGCGTAAAAAAGTTGCTACTAAAAGCAAATATAAGAGTCACCCTAGCGATCATAACAAGTCCAAATATGTGAAGGCTCGTAACCGCTGCAATACAGTGTGTAGGGATGCTTTACGCCGCCATGTCCATGAATCCGTTGAAAACGAGGCTGATCCAGCTAAAGTCTGGAAATTCCTCAGGTCACTTGGAATCGGTAAACAACGCCAAGAGTCTATTCCTAACGATCTTAACATAGATTCTCTTAATCTCCATTTCTCTTCTTCATCTGATATTAGTGATTCAGTTAAAAGTAATACACTTCATAACCTCTATGCATTACCGGTTCCTGACTACTCCCCATTCGTCTTTAATCAATTATCCGATTGTGATGTTAAGAAGAGCATTCTGTCTATCACCTCTAATGCAGTAGGTGGTGATGGTATAAGTCGCAACATGATAGTACCTATCTTAGATATTATCCTTCCTATCCTCTGTGTCCTCTTTAACAATTCCATGTCAACAGGAACATTTCCGTCAATTTGGAAAGACGCTCAAGTTATTCCCTTACCCAAAAAACCTAACCCAAAATCTTTCTCCGAATATCATCCTATTTCCATCCTGCCTTTCCTATCTAAGGTTCTTGAACGCCTAGTCCATGACCAAATTACAAAATTCCTAACCTATAATAATCTTCTCAATCCCTATCAATCTGGTTTCCGTCCTGGCCATAGCACAGTTACTACACTCCTTAAAATCACAGAAGACATTCGCTTCGGAATGGAAAATGGTGAGTTAACTGTGCTTACATTGTTAGACTTTAGTAATGCCTTCAACACGGTAAATTTTGACATTTTATTAGCAATACTTGGCTCTCTTAATATATCTCCAACGGTAATTGATTGGTTTCGCAGTTATTTGCACGGGCGTAGGCAGCGTGTTCGACTTGATGAGAATTTCTCTTCATGGTGCAATACGTCTGCTGGCGTTCCCCAAGGTGGCGTGCTTTCTCCTCTACTTTTCGCAATATTCATAAATTCAATTTCACATAACCTTTCTTCTTCCTACCACTTGTACGCGGACGATCTCCAGATATATACTCAGGCTCCTCTTAATGAGCTAACCGAAGCCATCCATACTACAAATGTAGACCTGGTTCGAATCGAAGAATGGAGTAGAGCCTTTGGTTTAAAAGTTAACCCAACTAAGACTCAGGTCATGATAACAGGCAGTTCTCGGTTAATTAATAAGATTGACTGGAACACGCTTCCTCAAGTATGTTTTAGTGGAATCATAATACCATACAGTATGCACGTTAAAAATCTAGGCCTAACTATAGATCGTTCTATGACTTGGGAAAAACAAATGCAAGCCACCAGTCGTAAGTTGTACGCTTCTGCTGCATCTATGAGAAGATTGCGCAATTTCTTACCCACTACTACTAAAATTGCACTAGCTCAGTCTCTTCTACTTCCTATCCTTGACTATGCCGACGCCAGCTATCTCGATCTCACAGAAGAACAACTTAACAAGCTTGAGCGTCTTCAAAACTTTTGTATACGATTTATATTTGGCTTGCGCAAGTATGATCACGTTTCCCAATTTCGTCGTAAGCTCAAGTGGCTCCCTACACGTCGTCGCCGAAATACACACATACTCACCCTCCTTTTCAATATTTTGTTTAATCCGAAATCCCCACGCTATCTCAAGGAACGTTTTAAGTTTATGCACTGTGATACCTCGCAAACTTTACGGTCATCAGAGAATTTAATGCTTAGTTTCCCTCCACATAGCAGCACTTTTTATGACCGGGCTTTTACAGTGCAAGCAGTCCGTCTGTGGAATTCCTTACCTGTTCCTATAAGACGATCTCCTACTTTGAACACTTTCAAAGATCGGGTCAGAAAATTATACCTCTCCGAAACATAGGTAATGTATTATTATTATTTTTTTTTTTTTATTTCTCTCGTCTTTCGCTCAAGAGATTTGCGTTTTTCACTAAAGTGTGTCTAGGAAAACATCTCAAATGTGTCATATTGAATGTCCCTTTTTATATATATATATATATTATTTATTTATTTTATATTATTATTTTATGTATTATATAATAATATATTACTTGTTTATGTATATTCATACTGTATTTATGCCATAGTATAAGTAATGATATTTTTAAGTTAATTAAGTATTCCATACAGCCATTTGTTGTACCCCGTCTATTACATTCTGTAGTTCTCTCCATCCGAAGGTTGCCTGGTAGAGATCGCTATTAGTGATAAGGCCGCCTGTTGTGATACTTTACGTATAAGCTTGTTTGTTGCCTTTGTTTTATCTCATCTTGTAAAGTGGATCAATAAAGTATTATCTATCTATCTATCTATCTAGGTCTAAAATCAGTGACTTTGATGTCCTGTGAACCTGTCATATCTTTGTATGTTATTAGTAGCATGTAGGAAATACAGAAGATAAGATAAATTTAACAAACAATAAATATGTTAACAAATTTAATTTACGCAACAAAGACAGATTGTGCAAGCCAAGAGTAAGATTGACTGAAGTAAAAAAACAGCGGCATATTCAATTAAATATCTATGTACAGTAAACTACCTATTACACTAACTGATCTGAATACAAGATTTCAAACTTGTAAACTCTAAAAACAACTTTTCGTTGATTTTGACATGTACCCACATTTTGTCTAATAAATAGTCTCGCAAGTAAGATAGTACATATTAGTTTTGTTTTTATTGTTAAATATATATAATAACTATCGTACACTCTGTAGTAAGTTATCTTGTATTTCTCTTGCAAGCGAATTGTATTCTTTTAGATAAATAAATATCTTAATCCGTAATCAGTTGTTTGAAAATAATCCTTTTTATCCGTTGAATGAATTTATAAACATAATTTTATCAGAAATTGTCTTTAAGACGACTTTACACTATATTTTATTATAGTGTAAAGTCGTCTTATAGACATTTTTGATTTTGTTTCTATGCTTATAATTGACATTCTATTTTTATTTATGACATTTAATTCTTTTTGAAATATTGTATTCCACATTAAATTAATAATATGATTGTATCTACATATATAAAATCAAACAAACACTTTATAATTTTTTTTATAAGCAAAACATTTCCCTATTAGGGAAAATGTATGCGAGATCTTAGTTCGGAGCGATCGACTGACTAGTTGCCTAGTCAATAGTAGAACTAAGACAAAAGTAAAATTACTAATTTTTCTTAGTCAGGTAAATTTTCTCACTCAGATACTTGGACAAAATTCATTTTCTCTTTTGTGTTGTGTCAAAAGAAATTATTCCTTGTTTCCTCTCACCATATAAACCCATCACGGTTTTGTGGCATAACTTTAATTGTTTTTCAAGTGCACGCACGCCCTATTCATGCGGCCATGGTCCCACGAAGGGCACTACAATGTGTATGGCCCTTAACGTACCTAGTGCCATAAGTGGCAACTGCATTCAAACACAAACAGCTATGAAATTTGAAGATGTTACATCGATATAATGACTCTATTAAACGTATGAAGGTGATACAAAGTTTGATAAACGTTTTGATGACGTTGATAGAGACAGTGTTTTGAGATTATGATTGCTTATGTTTTGAACTGCCCTTTGGCTTAGTGAGGCGTTCGCCTTCTAAACAGGGGTACCGGGTTCGATTCCCGGCGGGAACACAAGTTTTCTCCCCAAGGAAAATGTGTGTTTCTGGTTCTGGTTGTGATTGTGTGTGTGTGATGTGAATGTTTCCGGCACCCACGACACAAGTCATCGAACTTAGTGTGGGGCTGTGAGTGTGAAAGCGTTATGTTTATGCCTTTCAGTGAGAATAGGAAATTATAAATTTAAATTATTATAAAATTTTAAATTAAATTAAGTCTAAATTTAAAATTATATTAAGTACATCATTTACATTATCATAAAATGTAGGTCACGTATTTGAAGTTGTTATTATTTTCAACCGACTTCAAGAAAGGAGGTTCTCAATTCGACTGTACGTTTTCTTTGTGTGTATGTTACGCGATATCTCCGCCAATTATGAATCGATTTTGATGATTTTTTTTGTTTGGTAGATTATACTCCAGAGGTACCATATAAATTTTATCAAAATCGATCAAGCCTAAACCAAAATATAAGCGGTGAAGTCGGTTTTTTAAGCTTTGCTTGCGTTTAATCAATCTTTTGTCAATTAAACAAGAATTCGATGTAATAGCTTATACCTAGGATTAACACATAGGCTACTTTTTAACTTGATAATAGCGTGCGAAGCCGCGGGGCACGGTTAGTTATTAATAAAGATTTAAGCAATTAACCTCAAAAGGTATTCTCTATTAGACCCGTAAATAAATATCTTTAACCTGGCCCAATAACTAAGTAACTTATAGTCATCTACCGACTTCCCAAAAAAGGAGGAGGTACTCAAATTGTCTGAATTTTTTTTTAATGTGTTTTATCTCATAACTTCTTGCCACGTGATCGAATTTCGTTTTTTTTTTCTTTTAGTTAGATAGTTCTTGGAATATCGTCAATAATGCGTATTTAGTACATCTAATCTGATCAAAGTTCCGAAGATAAAGCGGTGAAGTCGGTTTTTTTAAGCTCTGCTTGCGTTTAATTATTTTATATATATATTCGAGATCTATATTTGGGTTTTAAGGGTTTTTTTTATTAGAACCTTTTTTATAATAGGCTTGACTTGGATAATTCAACCACTACATCACTGTTGTAAATGATGTTGTAATCGAGGGTGGTAAGCACGCTAGGTCTAGAATAGGACTGGCTCTCAAGAATAGCTGCCGGAATATTTTTTGTTTATTTACAGCATAACACTCGTCCAAGAGCTTAATTTTCTAATATTCTTATATATGGGACTAACTAGTTAACGCTACGATTTTGCATTATTTTTCAGACGAACACATTGCCACTACTGGGGACACACTGCCACTAAGGGATGATGTAGTCGAGGGCGGTAAGCACTATCAAGGATAGCTTCCGGTTTTTTATTTATTTACATCGTAACACTCGTTAAAGAGCTTAATTTTCTAGGATTCTTTTATATGGGACTAACTAATTAACTAAGACTTTGCATTATTTTTTCAGACGAAAACCTAGATTAAGAAAATTATGTATTAGAAATTAAGAATGTTTTTAAAAAAAAATTAATGCAAAAAAGCCGCCGAATTTCTTGCCAGGTTCTTCTCGAGATGGCTGTAATTTTGCGAATCTGGCAATAGATTAATTAACTTTCATGAGTGCCTCTTTGGGGCCCATGTGAATAAACGATTTTGATGTTGATTTTTGAAACATTGGTTCCTAGGTACACATTATTAAGCTGAGCGAGCTAAACTTACACCCAGCGATTAGAATAGACAAGTGGGTGTTTGCGGAGGCTCCCGGTTCCCAGGCGAGTCCGGGAGGCGAGCTAGTAGTGCTCGAGCACGGGTGGTCTGTATGGACGCAGGCGGTACTCGAACGACAGTTGATGTGAAATATCTGACTGTTAGGAAATTCTTCAGTTTTTTTAAACTGCCCATTGGCTTTATTAAGTGAGCATTGGCCTTCTAAGCAAGGGGTATCGGGTTCGATTCCCGGCGGGAAAACAAATATTCTTCTTAAGAAAAATTTGTGACATCGAACTTTGTATGAGGCTGTGAGTTTGAAAGCGTTTATATTTATGTTTTTATGTTTATGGCATGATATAAATGGTACATGAACTGGTACATAGGCAAACTTAATGCTAATTAGCAGTTTCTTCCAGCTATCTATTTTGGAGAGATTAGGTGGTAGTGCTATGCGTTATTTCTGTGTTTAATGTTATGAGTTTCTTAGTAGGAAGATTCAAAATGTTATTAATAATATTACTATCCCAGGTGGACTCTGCATAAGAATCCAAACCATAAGTGGTAAAATCAACATATTAATTAAATTAATCCGACGCTCTGTCTGAAAAACGCTTACACCGATTTTCACCAAACAGCTAAAAACAAGGCTTGTGTTTAAACACCGCCCAAGAAAGTACCTATTTTACTGCCAAAAAAATTGTAAACGGTTACCAAAATGGATAAATGGTCACCAAATTACGTTTCCTAAAATATTATGAAATAAATAAATTTTTTCGTATTATAAATATTTTTGTATTAATTGTTTTAAAAAAATAACCTTAACCTACTGTTATCCGATTCGGTTCTGTCACAGGAAATTTTATTTTAGGAAACGTAATTTGGTAACCATTTATCCATTTTGGTAACCGTTTAGAATTTTTGATGGCCGTCTAAATTATACCCAAAACTAAATCAAAATCGGTCCTGCACAGACAGACACTGTGTTTCAATGTTATATTGACTTAAAACACGAAAATTTCGACTTACTTTGTAGTTGACTAGTTTCGGACAACTAAGTTGTTGTAATGTATGTAAAGCACATAAAAACCAATCAAATTGAGAATCTCCTAGATAGATAGATAACGCTTATTGTCACACCTTACATAAATCACTCAAAATAACTTAAAAAAATATATATTATTGTGTACAATCGGCGGTCGTATCACTAAAAGCGATAAGACCGCAAATTTTACACTATAATATTTTTTTTAGGTTAACAACCAGATCCTACTTCTTTTTAAGATCGGTTAAAAACTAGCAACGATTGAATGGACCGAGCTTCAGAGCCTCGATCCACAATATCCTGCGCCGATACCGGTTATGGCCAAGACACAAGTTTATGATGGTTTTACTGCAAGTGCCACTTAACGCCACGGCTACCGTGTATCCCCCCTCCCCTAGCCCCACCCCACACCTCCCTTTAATTAGATGCACCCCCTCACAAGTGTTTTTATTTCAGCGTGATAACAAGGTGTTTAGATGCGTGGGCTTATGTTTATAGTTGTTACAAAGATAAACCCTTAGATTGTAGAAGGGATGTTTTTATGCTGACCGGTATTTAAGTAGTTATCATATTTAACGGTCTTTTAATAATTGAAACGCAAGCAAAGCTTAAAAAAACAGGCTTCATTTATATTTCGGTTTTGGTTTGACCGATCTTGATAAAATGTATATGGACCAAGTCTGAAGTATACTCTACCAAACAAAAAAAATCATCAAAATCGATTAATAATTGACGGAGATATCAGGTAATATACATAAAAAAGAAATCATACAGTAGAATTGAGAAACTCCTTTTTTGAAGTCGGATGAAAAGGAGTCAGCTCCACTGAATGTGCGACGCAAAAGAGGGTAATGTGTTTATCGGCCTATGTATCTATGTTCCTTTGTAGCGTTCTAGAAACCAAACGCGTGGGCTGATTTAGTGATTATAACGTCAATCAAGTTATCTCTATCCTGCGAATGTCACTATAGACATGACAGTAATATAATTTCAATATGGCGACAACCATACCCCATATTATGAAAATTATAAAAAAGAAAATACTTTATATAAATGAAACGGCTTGACTCACAATTTAAGGTCGACTCTTGCGACCTAGGTTTCAGGGATGTCCGATCCCCGTCATCAGGTGAGTTCACGACGGAAGGTCACGGCGCTCACTGCGGACGCGAGCACGCTCGGTAGGTATATAGGTAGTATAATGTGTCAAACTCACGAAAACTTTAATAGTAAAATAAAAATACAAGGGCCCCAAAGAGGCACTCATGACATTTAATGACTATTCGCAAATTTATGCCAGATTCGCAAAATTACAGCCTATTTATATTTATATATGTTTTTAAAGATATATAAGTACCTGCTCAGTGACTTTTAGTCCATTGATTAAAATGTATATATTTTTTAACTTAATGTGTTACTGAAACTAACCTTTCGGTAATTCGGTTTCGATTGTCTCATTAAAATATAGGTAACGTTAACATCGAAACACCGCAACTATGAGATTTAAGAGAGATCAAATCCTTCTCTCTTATACTCCCTATAAAAACACGTTTGTAATCAAAACTAGTTTCAATATAAACAAAATATCAGTTCAATTACGTTAAGTGTGTGACCCTCTCGCGGCTATTTTTCTCCACAATCATTTTATTGTGTCGATTAAAAAAGTTATTAGAACCTCGCCCTTATTTCTCGACGAACAATACTGGCTGGTTGTAAAACTGTAGGGTGAAAAAAAAATGCGCGGGAAAACGCGCGGGTTTCGTTCGGAAATCGGTCATCCGTGTCCGCTGAAGTGGGCGCGTGGTATCAGACACGCGTTATGTTATTTGCTTTTAATTTAATTAATTGAAGTTGTGACGAATCAGTTATCTATAGGAGCGGATAATTATTATTTGCGCAATTATATTTTATCCCATGCCATTGTGGATCATTGTTATTTTGGCATTTGTAAATACAGATTTGAGTTGGTGACGCGCAGTAATAAAATCAATCACTATAACTTCAGTGATTTAAATTTGACCTAAAATGCTAAGTAGAGTAATATATACTAAAAATGTATCTAATAACACTTTTTTTATACCGTCTCTATTAACGGGCAGACAATTACTTCTTGCGTTTTTTGTTAATAGCACTCACGTAATGATTATACTGTCACATCACTACACTAACTCAAAATATTAGTTCTCTTCAGTCATCTCACTAAGATGATGAAGTTTTTGTTTATGAGCTTCGGCGAGTACAACTAATGAAATAATTGTTATTATTTATATGACAAAATTTCCAATTACTGTTTACAAATGGAGCAAAATAAGAGCATATATTTTTTCAAGGCACTCAGACCTATCTATGCGGACCTCAAATAGCTATCAGAAATAAAAAAAAACAGTACGTGACCATCACCTTAACCTGTCTTTTCCCAAAAAAAGTCACACTGTTCAAAAACGCGAAGTCATGTGATTTTCGTCGTCTAGCGGCCAGTGTAGACCACCCACAGATTATTTACTCTATGCCCTCGTTTAATTGTCTATGCTAACATTGCTTATAAGCATTTTCTGTTCGCGGCCGATGTTAGGGCAGGTCTTTATAAGAGTAATTAAAATGACTTGTGATCTTTATTGTTTTGTTTACGGAGTGTTTTATGATGTGTGGTTATCGGTACTTTTTTCTTTTCTACCGACTTCAAAAAAGAGGAGTTTTGCCGCGAAAGTGAAAAAATGGCGTTGTTGAGTTTGTATAATTTTGCAAAGCCTGTGATTCTCTGAGAGTAAATGTATAATGGTGGATTATTGAACGTTAATACTTGGTAAACGTGCATAAGTGTAGGCAAATCATAAGCTCCAAAACTCCAATAGAAGTTCTAATAAAGTTTCTTCTAGTTTACTAGGGCATGATTTGACTGTGACTGGACCTTGACTCTTTTGCTTGACTTTGACTGTGACTTGTTACTAGGACTTAATGAAGACTATTATTAAATACACATGAAATATATTATTACTTGACACTGGCTAAATGCACAAGATAGGGAATCAAAAATTGAAAAAAAAAGGAGGTACTCAATTCGGCTGTATTTTTTTGTGTGTTACTTGTTACCTCATATCTTCTTTCCACGTGAACCGATTTTGAAGATTTTTTTTGTTTGAATGCTGGTGCTTTTTTTTTGGTCCCACTTAGATGTGGTCAAGATCTGATCAGTAGTTTTTGAGTTATCGTCAATAATGCGTGTTTAATACCTACATTAAATTTGATGAAGGTTCCGAAGATAAAGCGGTAAAGTCTGTTTTTTATAAGCTTTGCTTGCGTTTAATTACTTGGTATCTACAGCGTAATAATCAATGGCGATAAGATCTTTGCAGAATTAATATAGGTAACTTTCACCTAATCAATAAGTATCAAGAAGTCCGAGCCATAATTGTAGAATTCAGAACGTTCTAAGACAGTATGATTGTTTTACATTTATATTCGAAATAATTAAACTCCATTTGATGGTTGTCTTTTCGAAGTTAAACGGCTGTTAGAAGTTTATTATTAATTAATTCTATCTAAGTAATCCTTAGAATTAATAATTAATTCTAAGGATTACTTAGATAATTTCTCTAAGTAATCCTTAGAATTAATTATTTAAAATAAGTAAAATAGAAGCTCCCTAAGTTTTACTAGGTACGTACCTACTACGCAACTACACCACGGACGTATAATACACGGACTTAATGCCGCATCTATAACAAATGAAGCACCCTAGGTCTTACACATTTCGCACAGATCCACCAAAGGTCGGACAATCGGCGCCAATACACCTAGCGAGTAGCGACTATTAGTTGTACCTATGTGACAGTTTGTAGCGAGATGCACGCCCACATGGACATTTGCATGCTTCACACATGGTTTAATAAGCACATTCGTATCATTTAATTATGGCATTACGATAGTACTTTTTCGATCCCTTTTTAACAGCTTAATCTTTGTAACATTTCGGAAATCGCGTGCATTCATCATTCATCGCATCATTATCGCCTCGTTATCCGTAACTGATAAAAATCGCAAAGGACCTCTTTTGTAAGAGCCACAAAGTCAAACCACCTGGCGACGTAAATCATTCGCAATAAGCACATTACAGAGCTCATCCCTTCACAACCGCCCTCAAATACCTGGATTCACCCTCTACCCTTCACTCCCACGGCTACCCTTGCATTAAAATACTTGTAATAACAATTATAATCATATGCGCACGTCCGAACTTCCGTTACCATCTTTTTGGAGGGAACGATAACTGTCACTTTGACAGCGCGCGCTTTTTTAGTGTTGCCCATACTTAATATGTAATTTGTCGGGATGGGTATCACGATAAGGGACGGAGGGTGTTTGATTGATTAAATAAGCGTGCACAATGCAGATAGGTGGTGGTTAAACGCGTCTGAATGATAAGGGTGGTGCGTGGTGAAAATAAACGATGATATAATCTTAATCTGCGTCTACTATCAAATACCTATTTAAATACTTAGGTAAACTAAACAGTGTGGTATTTGATTAGTGTTGGTTTCAACCAAAACTAAGGCGTTATTTCTAAATGGAAGCAGGTATCCTTATTTAAGTATAGATACGTACCTTACTTAAGACTAATTGAGTCGGCACGTTACGGAAATGCTGGGTTGTATTTGAGGCAGAGGATGAGCCCTTAACTTTTTCTTTTTAATTTACAAGCTTTTATTCAACTTGCAATGTATGTACCTATGTAAGTATGTATGTAAGTATATATGTATGTAACTATGTTTGTTCGGGTGGAATCATGCAACAAAATTTTTAAGCAGATATATTTTGCCGATTGAGTTGAAATGTTGTATTCACGTTTAGTTTGGATGGAAATGCATGAGCCGTGCTGTGTGACGTCATTCTAAATCCAACATGGTGGACAAGTTATATTTAATGCATTCCTACAATATAGGTATAAAATGAAAGGCTTGCTGAGAGTAACTCGAAAAATTAAGTAATGTCACTCTAAATTCAACTTGGAGGACTTCTTAAAGCTTGTTTTTAAAAAAGTTTTTAACTAGTAGCTTATTTCTAGCATATTCAGAACTTTTCAGATTTGGTACAAACTAGTCACTTTGCCAATAGCTAACAATTCTTATTTGAATTTCCTTTAAATTTCAATCCCTCCGCAACAATAACGACAGGTGTGCTTACCGTGCCACGCGCCATGTTGCGTGGTTGGCACAAACTGCTGTCTCACCTCTGATCGGCATTACTGCATTAAATCCATCTGTGACCGCTCAATAACGTTATAGTTGAGGTATTGTTACATTTTAGGAGTAATTTAATTATTGCCAAGCTTCGTTTAGCACGCGCATGTAATTTGAAAGCGTTAGGTTGTAGCAAATTAATGAGGTTAAAATTATTGTAATTTTGTTGTTCGTTTGTGATCACATCGCGACAACTACTAGTCAATAGCAACGTCGCTATGTTGCACGTGGTTGAAATAAGCAAATATATTATAATACCTATACGTTTTGTGAAGGAAATGTTTTGAACAGAAGTAAAGAGCGAGCATCACAATAATAATTGTTATTATTTTTTTAAACACTCACACAAACCCTTGCTATGTTCGATGAATTGTGTCGTGAGTGCATGAAACACAAATATTCCTTAGGGAAAAACCTTGTGTTCCCACCTTGAATCGAACCCGATATCCCATGTTTAGAAGGCGACCGCGCACTCAGCTAAACCAACGGGCAGTTCATAATAATTATTACATACATTAAATAATATCAAATTATTGATTATTATATTACAACAATATAAACAGGGGGTCTATTCCGGGCATCAATTATCTTTACATCGACGTCGAAATCGAACGATTTTCTTTTCTTATGAACCATCGAATGGACTGAACTTTCAACCGATCAACTGTCGTATCGACATCGCATCAATTCGAACAATCGTAGTTTGACGACCAGGGGGTCTATTCCGGGCATAGACATAGACCAGAATAGACCTACAGTAGGTCTATTCTGTAGGTCTATTCTGGTCGGCAAAATATGATTGTTCGAATTGATGCGACGTCGAAACGACAAGTACAAGTCGATTGGTTGAAATTTCAGTTGATTCGATATTCACAACAAAAGAAAATCGTTACTATTCGACGTCGATGTAAAGATAATCTATGCCCGGAATAGACCCCCTGGATAGATTCGATGTACCTATTTGTTCATTGAATTTACCAGCTATTGCCGAATTTATCACATTTATCCATAATTCCTGCGCTGCGGTGACCCCGTAGCATCGCGTCGACTGTGCGTCGACACAGGTGGAGCGTAATCAAATTATACAAATTGCAACATACAATATTCATCGACATAAGGACGTAATAGGAATCTATAATTGTATCGATATCGATGATAAAAAGGTAAACTATCTATAATGTTTAGTGTTAACAAAAAGAATTAAAACTATTACGAAAACTTTGGTAAGTAGGTAAATCCTACCATAGCATATCACGATTACACGTTAACTCCCGAACACCCGAATAATCAAATATTTTAAAAAAATTAAAAATATATTTCCTAATTAATATATGTCTGAAATGTATGAATGTATTGTCTTAAAAGGCATTTTTACAATGTTATTTTGGAGCATAGAAGCATATATAAGACTGGTATATTACTGGTCAAAATCATCGATAGCCAATTCCACTACATTGCGTGCAAAAACCTAATTCAGCTGTCAAATAATGATCATCTTAAAAAGTGTATCGATAAAAACGTTAACATGTCAATAGTTTCCCATCACTAGTCCATCGACAAATGTGATTAATTCATACTCCGTAATGAGGTCGAGCTTTTTAGCGGTGGCCATACCTACCAGTCGGTTACCTACCTACACACTTACCTGTAGATGTACCTGTACACTGTACAGCCGATTGATTCACGTTCGTGGCCAATTTGTCGCTCTGCGGTCTAATGAATATTGCATTAACATGTCTGCGCAACCTGCGTTGGAATATTAAATATAATAGCTGAATGGTAGGAAATTGTGGGAGAAAGTGGTTTTAGTAAACGGTGAGAAATTAAGAAAATTGAAGCCGATGTCTTCAATAGGTATAAGTCATGAATAAAACATGACTATATTTAAGGCACGGCCAGAAGCTTTTTGTTGTACCTACGTTACATACTTACCTTAATGTTTTAGAAAATACTACCTTTCACAAATTTACTTCTTACGAGCATCGAAATAATAATACCATTACGAGTCTATCTAATAATATTTATTTTTATTTATCTATTCAAGTTTTTACATTATGTAGTTTTTTTTTCTAGACTAGCTGTGCCCTGCGCCTTCGCACGTGTTAAAAAAGTAGCCTATGTGTTATTCCGGAACCTAAAACGTTAACGTTGCGAGTTTGGAGTTACATGGTAACAAACATTCACACACACAAACTTTCGAATTTATAATATTGTAGGATCTGATAGGCTACCTTTTGACCACCATCTTACCTAATGGTACCTAATCAACGAATATATTTATACATTTGACAATCACTAGCATAACATAATCGAGGAGAGAGGCTCGCTATAATAGTAAGATCTATACCAATATAAAAAACCTAAACAGTAGGTACGTAAAACCCGTGTCAATAAAAAATCTAGACCCATTCTTTATATTGATGATATATTGGATCTCGCTTCCACAAGTGGTACAGGGTACAGTGTGAGTGAAACAACATATCATCGTCAATCCCAGTTCCAATATACCTAAGTTACATTTAGATTAAACGATCCCACGGTATGACACATTTTACATCACAAGTACCTCGCACCTTACCTCATTATAACTAACGACCATCGAATGACCATCACTTTCCCGTGTGCCCAGTGACGTATCGGGAAGTTCCCAGTGTGGTAGATGCCGCCACGTGCGCGCCACGCGACCAGTGTTGTCATTACAAAAAATAAAAAACTTACCAAAACAAGGGAAACAATGCAATGTTGTCTCTCGAATAAATTAGTTCCGGGGCTAGGGTTAAAATGCAATTGAACTGGTCATTATTAACGCGTTGAATGCCCGGGGAAGTTTCGACGAAATTAATTTTAAATCCAACAATAATTATGAAAAATATGGTATGTCGTCAAGACACACGATAGAGTGAAACTTTTGTATTACAGGAAAACAATTTTTTTATTCATCACAATGTTACAGTTTACTACTCTACCACCACTCTTCGTCACACAAAAAGGTCGCGGACCGGAATTTCAAAGCCCTTCCATAAGAAGTTTAACTTTCAAAAACCTTCCATTCCCTTTGGGAGGTTCGATTCCCGGTGGGAGCACCAATTTTCTCCACGAGGAAAACTGTTTCTGGTTCTGTTTGTGATTGTGTGTCGTGTGTTTTCGGCACCCACGCCACAAGTCATCGAACTTAGTGTGGGGTTGTCAGTGTGAAAGCGTTTATGTCAATAATATAAATTTTGGTACTACATAGTCATTTACAGCTAACAAGTTTCTTCACAAGTCTTCACTATGACTTATCGAAGTCTGTGTAGGGCTGTGAGTGTGCAAGCGTTTATATCGCTAATCATTTATAGATTTGATTTGATTTTTCTAGCGACCCACACGAACACAGGGTTATCGCACGGGTATAATTTCTTAAATTATTTATCGGATCAAATTGTGAATCTAAACCAATCTTGAATGCACCTGAACACACAAAAAATTTCATCAATATCGGTCCAGCCGTTTAGGAGAGTTCAGTCACACACGTACTGAAGAATGATATATATATATATATATATATATATATAAATATCAATTGTAAGGTCTGACAATAAAACAATTTGCTAGTCATATGTATTGATTATGCATTTATTAAATCCCTCAATTATTAACGATTATTAATATAAATAATTGTGATTGTAAAACGTGTGATTAAAACTTGCAACACAATGAGTATTTGAGTATAATATAGGCAGTTAACAAACGTTGTTCTTGGTCAGTATATTAACATTATTTAGACTTAATATTGCTTTAATGTTCTAGCTTGCTACTCTTAATATAATAACTATAATATTATTATAAGCCTTGCATTTCTCGTGACTAAGGGAATATTACCAATCAGGGCGTCAATTCTACTAACACCATTAATGATATTACATCCAATAGACGTAGCGTTTTAACCAAAATATATTTTTTTTTAAGTGGCATCGCAACGACACTCTATATTTTTCTTATATTCTTTATTGTACACACATTGATAAACAATTTTACAATAAGGCCATAACAAAAGATGTACAAAGGCGAGCTTAACCCTTCACAGAGTTTTATTCCAGCAAACCTTTTAAGTAATATATAAATATATAATTTATAGGAGCTATAAATTATATATATTCTTGTTAGTATTTCTCTATGTTCTCTAAAAATATAATTAAAACATACAAAATTTTATTTGCATAATAACTCTTTTGTTATCTAATAGCTTGTATGGCATTCGCAAAAGTATTATATAATAACGCAAAAGACTTTTGTCATACTAATGACTTTTGTCTATGAACATAAAACATCAGAAAAACCCAGAAATGTAACAACATATTGAAATATTTATATTTAATATAAAAATATACCTATCTTGTAGGTGATAATGTACAAACTTGGGGATTCATAATGAAACACTTATGTCGATTTGGGTCTACAATTTCATACTTGAGAACCGAATTTATCTGCTACGACTTAAAGTACAATCTTTTACGGCACACGTCTTCATCGTGACATCAACGCGGTCACGGAGCGACTGAGTTGAAACAAGGCAATTTTTTGCTTCAAGCCTTGTTTTTAAACTGCCATGTACAGAGCATCTATTGTTAGATCTCCTTAGTAGAATTGACGCCCTGATTGGTAGTATTCTTCGAGTCACGATAAATGTTGTAAGGCTCCTTGATGAACATTTTAACTTTAATTATTGAGTTAAATACTAGAAATTAGATATATAATGCAACTACATCGTTTTATGGCCCTGTAATGGTTTTATGGCGGCCTTTTATGTACTAAACATCCAAAAAACGAATAGCCCTCTAGTTCAATACAATAGTTTTTACTTCAATGACTCCTGAATAAAGCTTGTAGATCTAGGCTCTAATTTTGATAATTATACTAAGCAGTAGCTTACGATAAATTAAAGAACTTATTATTTAAGATGTTATTAATATCCATGACTATTTGCCGCACATGCAGAATGTTACACTTTTATAATATGTTTTTGTTAATGTTAACGATTATATTTTATAACTTTGATGTAATAAATTCTGCGTTAATTATTTTTTTATGAGATGTATATTCAGATAAGTACTTGGAATATGTGGGTTGGTAAACAAATGTTAACATTAAGAAAAGCATTATTATTTTTATTAAAATTGTTTTTCTTCAGTTTTATTAAAAGATATAACAATCAAAATTTATGTAGCTTACCGTTGTTATTAAGAAAAACGATACATTTTTGTCACAATATTTTTTTTTTTTGGACATCCTGGCATTGCTTGTAAGAAAGAGAGAGCGAATCTACAAACGTTATGCCTTACAGTCAGAAGTCCTAGCTGGTTTCATCGTTACCTAATTATTTATATATTTTCTGAAATAAATTTCTTCAGATTGAAATTATATGAGTAATTCTCGAATAAAATGTACAGAAAGGAATTTAAAAAGCATTATTTATGACATTGACACTGAGTGCGGCAACATATCTATCTTTAATTAACACTTATAAGTTTTATAGTAAGAAATCAGCTGATCGAGCCATTTAGTTAAAATTGTAAGTTTATATTTGTCAACCTTCACAAATATCAATTACTAGTGTTTAATTAAGCTACTCTGAACCCTATTTATATCGATAAGTTTACATATATTAGCAATAGGTCTATAGCACTTATTTACAGTGATGGGCGGACACGTTACATTTTAAGGCACCATTTTGTTTAAATATTTAAATAAATTGCCATTTGACGTCGATGTGTAACAAAGGACTTTTAGTTAAAAAATAAGACGGACACAAAGAATTAGCAAATTACAAAAAAAAAAGTGTGTCGTAAAGACACTCGGTTGAAGTAAAATTTTAGTATACGTTTACCTCAAATTGTCATTACACAAAAAGGTTGCGGAATCATGCCAAAATTGAAATTCTAGCATGATTCCCTACCATAACAAAATTCAGTTTAATAATTAACATTTCGTAACCATCGCTCCAAAAGCTGATAACTATAGCACAAGTTCCGAATTAGGAGCCTAACTTTATCTATTTTTATCAAATGACAATCTACCTAATTATGGAAATAATTATTGATCAAAGACAAAAATATTGCTCACCAGTGTACTTAGTTAAAACTACTATGAAAAGCTTTATCAGTTATTTAATTTACTAGTGTGCAATATTTTCAGCTATCCTCGGTATAAAGAAACCCGTTTCCGATGAAAAAAATAATTAAAAAGGTACACCGGAAGCGGGCTCCTGGTATTTAAGGTGAAACTATAGCATAATCTATTATTGCATTAGCATTATACATTATTTCTAAATTTCTATATAATCACGCAACTTTAGCAAAACATGTGTATTATATCTCAACTGTTACATTCTTATGGACCTAATTACAACCCAGATTATTTAACAATTCCAATATTAAGTACCATTTCGAACAATATGAATATGAACATATTTCTAAAGCTAAAAGTTAAATTTAGATCTAATTACTACGAACATTTAAGTTACATTTGGTATATTACTTACATGTTAAGTTAATAAATTAGTTACATCAGTCTATGCTAAAATAATGTCGGTGGTTAGTGATGGGAAATATGGATAGATGAATATTACTGGCATGAATATCAACAATATGAATATTGAAACAATATATTAGTTGTAGTAGTAGATGAAGTATATGTAATGAGAGATAATTGAATCGCTCGAATGATGAGCAATTTACACATATGATATTGATTGTAAAAATACAATGTTTTAACATTTAAATCCAATAATTAAAACAATCACCAAACAGATTTTCGTGTGTCTTTGACCTTTTAATTAAAAAGTCGAAAAGTGTTATTTTGAAAGAGGTGTACTTGTTAAATTGTTGTTACTTCTTAAGTTTGTATTTGAGTAATATTTGAAATGTAAAAAAAATATATTGAAAACATGTAACAGTTTTAATGGGGGCAGCCAACATTGCTACACAATAAACAAAATTGTCATTAATTATTGATATTTCAATCATATAAATAAAACTGTAGATAATAGATATTATATTGTTGTCCAATCAAACACATGCATAACAATAGTGATTTAAATAAAGTAAAATTAGTCACAGTTAATAAATCAAATGTTAAAGGACACACACGCTTATATAAATAACGATATTCATTTTGTTGTATCTATTATGATTAAAATATATCTAAGAGATATGTTACATGAATATTGAATTACGTTATGAAGTGATAAAAAAAAGAATTAAAAAAATACGCAAATATGTTGAATAATGTTATGTTATATTCGGCTTAAAACACGAAAATTTTGACTTGCTTTGGAGTCAAATCTACGACTGGGCCTTGATATTGATTTTACGTCGACAGAAATGAGATGAACTTAACGATAGTTTTTTGCCGGCGACTTGAGACATGAGCTACTAGGATCACGGTCCCAGTAGCCTAATAGTGTTTTTGAATCAGTCGACTGAGACCAAAAGCGTAAATTGTACTTTGTAACGGAACCAGACTAACATTAAAAACAGATACGCTTCGAGCGGTAAAACAGTAGTTGGGTAAAAATTTTAATTTGATACATTCGAACGGACAATATGACTTCTTTCGAATAGATCCATCATGAGCAAACTTTAGTGCAAAAGTGCACACAAATAGAGTCCCTATTTAACCTATGTAAATTCCTCACACCAACATGAATTTGCAAAAAAGAAACCTAAATGCGATATATAACAAAAAACCTTTTTCTATGCTTTAATAATTCTTAATATCACACAACACACGTAGCTTTGTAACAACCAATAAATTAGACATACAGTGTTAAAATATCGCAAATTCCAATACCATTATGTAATACAAACATACACAAACACACGTCTCGTTACACGACAAACATTTGGCAAACCAAATTTATTATATAAACATTTTAATATACGCATTAGAGGTGTCAAAATGTTATTAGGTTTCAATTGGTAAAGTAAATTAACTTCTGTAATAAACTTGATACACATTAAGATTTTTTATTTATAAATACAAATTTTTTCAAAACTCAAGTGAATATGGCGACTCAATGAGTTGTTATATACTTCCCCGATGTGAAGGTTAGCCGACTTTAGCGAGGATACCCAGTTTCTTAGCGGAAAAGAGATTGACGCCTGATGAAAAATTACGTTTGTAAATGTTACAGTTTTTTTGCCAAGAAAGTGCCACGTTGCTTTAGAATGCGCTCTTATCCCCGTTAATTAATATATCGCTTGTACAAGGCTTATGTTTTTTTTTATATTAATATTATCGTTTCATATCTTGACAATGACATTTGGTTCTTTGGTAAAGAGGATTTAAATAAATAATTCTCGTTCTTGCTTTGGTAGAAGTGCGCGCATCTTTAGTTTGGTAGATCGTCTATAGTCTATAACACATACAATGGGATTCCGCCAGAAAGTAGGTTAATTTTTGACGATATGAATTGAAGTGTTAATTAATTGAGTTAAGCTTGATACGACCGCAATGTCAATCCCTTATCTATATCTGCGTATCTTATTGTCTTCGTCTCATAAGTAAATAACCATAAACGTAAAATGTTACTATACATTTATATAATACATGATACAAATAATATGAGCAATAACATTCTAGCACCTGCATAAATAAATACAATAATTTTGAGACAAAAACAATCACAAACCGTTACAGATATGAGCAAACACAACCTTACACCATAATATTTTAACACATCTTTACAAGTCTTTGCAGACACATTGGCACCAAGACTCCTCAAATACATAACCACAGTATGATGAAAATGTTACCTTGGACCTACGAATAATAATAAACGTACTAAAGAAGAACTAAATAAGTATAAATCAAGCTTAAAAATCGATCAAAGCAAGACTGAGACGCGGTAAGCGTTTTAAAAAACTGAGACGGCAATGACACAATCAAGCACTTCATCCTATGACCCATTTTGGCATAATAAGCTAATTAATATTTAAACGTAACTACGTTATAATTATATTGTTGACCTGACAGTAATTCTTTCTGTTTTATAGGCAGATGATAGTTAAATTTCAACTGCGATAAAAATCAAATACATAAGAGCCTAACCAACATCAAATAAAAGCTTTGTTAACACTTAGATGTTCTTTACTGCTTACATATTTAGGGAGTCGTAGTGGGTCTAGAGCTTCAATTATACATTGTGAGCACAGAAGTCCGAAAGTTGTTACATATATTGTTGTTGTTCTATAAGTATGTAACTCCATTGTGGTTCGAAGCGATCTTCTTAGCATTATTCTCATCTACAACAAGAGCTACGAAATCGTCCGCGCCAAACCGCAGTGGAGTTGTTCATATAGCGTCTAAATTTCGTAGAGAGAATAAATGATATAGTTACAGGAAAAAAGACGGACTGACATGTCCTTCAATAGTCGATAATATATATAAAGAGAAGTATCTCGCATTCCGAAGCTAATCCTGTATAGGGCTTCTAACATTATATCACCTGATAAGTACAACATTTATAGGGATCAAAAGCAAAGCTTAAATACAGCGCCACCACCCGCATGCAATGTTTCGTGTCACATTTGATACAATATTTTTTTAAAACATATAAAATCAATTGGCCTGAGCTCAGCCTGGCGTGCACACTATCGTGAAGCTAACAACAGTCTATCTACTATTAGATATGTATATTGTTAACATAACTGTGTTTCGTTATAAAAGTATATAAAACCAACAGGGAAATTCCAACGCACTATTTTCTACAACCAAATTATCACTTTATTTATATATATTAGGCGAAACGAAGTTAAAAAAAAAAATCAATCAAGGAATATCCGTTAAAACGATTTAGACAAGGAATTTGAGGCAGTACAGAGAGTAAAAGTTTATTTAACAAACGTGCCCCATCATCGACTGCATCGTCGCTGAGCATCAGGCGAGATAGTGATCAACATTTGCCTATCTTGGATAAGAAGGTGAAAGACAAGGCAATCATCTTGTTAAATGTTATTAATTTTAAATAACGCGTTCTTTTAACTTAGGCATTTGTTATTCCTAGATTTTCAATAAACACTCAAATGTTGCGAAATTGTACTTTTACTACAGAATTAAAGAATGAACGAACACGATAGAATGAAACCTGGCGTCTATCTACATAATTTGATGTAGTCATTTATATTCCTTCAAATTCGATTACGATTATTTTTCAGGATATGTCTTTATCCATTCTATATCTTTGACGATTTAATAGAAGATTGGTTTATTGATATCAGAAATATCCGCAAGTTTTCGAAAGATCAATCGACGTTGAATACACTCAATTTGAGCTCCTATGTTTTCCGCAGGAACAATACTGTATTTTAACTACATCAACTGCAAGTGAACTGAATTTGAAAGAATATATGGTATTATATACTTCTATCTACGTCTGAAAATGTACTTAAAAGTATTTCAAATAACATTGTAAACATATATTGTGTGCTTATTTCTATCAAATCCAGCATATAATTAGTTCAAATAATATTGTGAATATAAGAGGAGGGGCAAAAGTAATGTCATAATGTGAATGTGCCATAATTTTTCCTATTGGAGTTAAATGTAATCGTGCTTTGACATTTATGTTATAGACAGACTGACAGATATATAGTTGACAACAAACAATGGAGTGATACACAGGTCGAGCAATATAGATTTTGAAACACCAATTTCTGGGACGTGTGATCTCCCGTTTCGGCGATTTGAACAGATCTGACAGCGCAAGACTTATTTCTTTGAGGCTTTTAAAAATCTCGAGTTTAACGCAACAAACAAATCTTGCATCTTGGAGTCAGATATTTCACGTGCACTAATTCAAAATGCCGTAAAACTAGAACAAATGTGCATCTCAGGACTCAGGGGTTGGTTATTTGACCAATATTATTTTTTTATTATTTGTCATCAATTGTACAACTTCGAAAACAAATATTTGTGAAAACAGAGGTCATTTTTTTAACAAAATGGCAGCTAGCTCACGTGACATTACTTTTGACCCACCTTGTACGTATAATATGCGCGCGATGAGAATGGGATGTGACGTTTTGGAACTGAGACGCGCGCGGTCCGTCGGTCAGCCGTAGCGTCGGCAAACTCACGTCGAAGCTCGCATATGCTAGTTGTGTTTTCGGTGTTCTAACGTATTGATTATGATGACACAGTTGGCTATGGATAACGAATGTAGTGATTCAGGAATTATATTGTCAAGAGATCTATTTGACGAAGTTATGGGTTTGCTCAAAAATACAACAAATAAAATATTATACCTAAACATTATTAAAAGAATTGCAAGCATAAAACATTGTTAGGCATTTTCATAACTCTATGATAGATCGTAGAAATAACTTATTTATAATTGATATTCAGTACTTTATTGCTAACGCTACTTGAGAAATATCATTTTATATTTACTTTGACAAGGTTCCATCCCATTCTCATCGCGCGCGTATTAAATGTGTGCTTATGTCTATCAAATCCAGCATATAAGTAGTTCAAATAATATTATGAATATATATATTGTGTGCTTATAGCTATCAATTCCAGCGTAACGTGTTGAGATTCGACGAAACAACTAAGTGGCATAGCAGTGCTGAAGCATATATTACACCAAATATGTCAATCTCCTAAAACAAATCAGAATATTATATTTAAAGACCATATTCAAAATGTTGTATACACAGAAATTTTGTTTTAATGAAAAAAAAATTACATTAGCTCAGCAATCGGTTAATGTTGTAAAATGGTTTTTCAAATTCAAATTAAAATGTTTATTGCAATCTCTAATAGTCAGCACATGGTTTTTAAACAATAATAGAGTCTAGATAATGTATTAGTATATCTTTCGTTCTCGATTGTATTTTATCTCTAATTTTAAAACTTAACTGTATGATTTTTAGACTTATAATTAGGTACTGCACATGAGGACTGACCCCAAAATCAAAAAAGTTGATGGTTAGAAAGTTAGATTTCAATTAAATTTTTTTTATGGATCTTAATTTAATAAAGCTTGTCCCGCCCCTAAATTCGCATAAAAGTGGCATGAGATGATATTTCTACATGCTTTATAATTCAGTTTGACTATTATCCTTACTCTACATCAATTATTATTGGTCATCTACATTGAAAAGAGTGTTCATATATCTTCTCTCCACTAACTACGCTTCGAAGTTCGATCCATAATTTTCGTTCATCAAAATGTCTTACACACGACTAATCTAGCGTTATTATTTCACCAAAAAATACAATCCAAACACCGTGCTTCACCAAACAGTTAAACACCACATGTCCTTCAGAGTTTTTTAGCAATCTTACATACAAGAGACCAGCATAGATCTGTGGCAAGAGGCCAGACGAGGTGGCGAACGATTGTTCGCTACAAATCAGTTACAGGACCGAACACCACCGTTGAGTTTGTGGATGAGTTGACGCTCGTTCGGCGAACGCGCGCGTTCGGCTCGTGTTCGGGCTCGCTCGGCAGCGAATCGGGCCCGTTCGTTAATTGGTGACCGTTGAATTTCAGCTGGGTTACTAGACGTTCGAGTCTGGAACACGAGGTTCGGTTGGTGCCGAGCTCTTTGTCTACTTTTGTTGATCAACTAATTACGGATGTAGACTAAGGATGTACTGCCGAAGAGTCAAATAACATTCAATGTATCAGGAAACGCACCAATTTAACTTCTGGCCCGAGGATGGGAACAAAACACTAATTATATTTAACTTCTGTCCCGAGTTCGTTTAAGATATGGCTTGTGGCATACAACCAGGCGCTTGCAACTTTCAAACTAAGTACTTAATCATCAAAAAACAGCATTCATGTGGACAAGACCTGTCAAGAAGCTGCTCAATACTCAAAAGTATATGTTGAAATATTTAAGTCAATGAGTCCATTCTGGCGACATGAATCTTCTTCTTGTATCATACTTTTGTTACAATTGTCTTCTCTCATTGCAAAACATCCTTAGAATCCAACAATAATATTAAAATCTGTACACAAACAACATTTAGTGAAAGAACATATAACAGTGTTACACGTTAATAGCTCTAACATGAAATGAAAAGACCCCATTAGACGTACTAAGCTGAGACCATGTAGCAGAGATTAGTAGCGCAACTTTGAAACGTTATGTGTACTTACTAATCTATTTCTCCCCCTTCGTCTCTGAAAAATTCCCAACAATGATATAATTATTTTATCGTTGATCAACAAAAGAGAAATAATAAAAGCGGACCCATTCTAGCTAATTCTATTACATCACAATGTAAACTTATTTGAAGTGTTACAGGTAGTGTTGCGCGTCTTGATTCTGTCGGGTAGTTGGCATGCAACAATGTTACGAGGATAAATCCTTTACGTGGATGTTTTTTAAATAAAATAATTGTGCAGAGCTGCCAGTTTTATGTAGGAAATACCAATAAAATTTGATACTCTGTGCAATGTTTGAACAGTAATTTGAGGCTAAGAAAGCTAAGACTACGGTCAATAAGAATACCTTATACAAGTTTACTTGATTGCATCCCCGAATAACATATTATAACAATTTGTTTTTCGTTGAAGCAAGATTCTGTACACCTTCAACTTCGATTTCGACCGAAAGATGTCGGATGCGAACTAGCTCACAGTCACTTGATACGTACTCCTCTAGGTACGTAATATTTTATGCCATAACATGTCAACCAGGATTTCATATTATTCAACTCATATATTTATTTAAAACATACGTTAGTGCAACACTTTTAATAGTCAAGTTTTGATAGTCAACTCAACAAAAAGATAGTAATTATTTTTTATCAAAATATCATGTACAATGCAACATCTTGCGCAACACATCCCGCAACATTGATACGCCGTTAAATCGAAAAACGTTATTTTAGCAACATTCCACAACCGATGTTACGCAACACGCCTCGCAAGCGCAACATTGCCACAATCGACTACCGTCATTGTTAAGTTGATACTCACTTGTGTGAATGTTCTTCGGCATTTTGCTTCGCCTTGCGCATGTCGGCGAGTTCCTTGCGCAGGCGCAGTCGTTCCGTCTCGGAGTCTTCGATGTTGCCGTTCGTCAGTTTGGTTTCGTTATACTCTAACCTGTTGGAGAAGTTATACACGGATATATAAGAAGTATACACTTAAGAAGTAGGAGATATTCATATTATTATCATATTTCTATGTACACAACAACCATCCTTTTTTTTTATAGTCTTATTGTAAATATGTTCCAGTAATGTGTGTTAAACGAAGAATATAAAAAAATCTATACAGTGCTACTTTTTAGCTGTGGCGTGATGGGGCAGGGGGCGATGAGTGTATACCTACCTAGTTTTTTTTTTCATTTTGGCTTTGCAATCTTGTGCATTTCGCCAGTGTCAAGTTATAATATATTTTAAGTATATTTCATATTAAAAGTCCTAGTGACAAGTCCTAGTCAAAGTCGAGTAAAAGAATCAAGGTAAAGTCATGCCCTAGTTAAGTGTTAGAAACTCTACTAGAACTTCTATTGGAGTTTTGGAGCGAAAGCGAAAATCACGTTTTTCAACTTTGTATGATTTGCCTACACGTATGCACGTTTACTAAGTATTACCGGTTAATAATCCACCATTATTACACATTTAACACTCAAACAATCACAAAATTATACAAAATCAACAACACCATTTTTTCACTTCCGCGGCAAAACTCCGAGTGTATAGTTTTTTTTTTATACTCGATAGGCAAGCATTTGACCACTATCTTACCAAGTTAAAGTTAAGTGTTTCCTATAATAATTCTGTGACATCGATAAAATTTTGTTGTTGTGGCACGTCTCGAGATATCACTAATCAGACAAGTCGATTGTACTAAAGAGATGGAGGATTGACAAGTTTTTTTTTAATGTAATCGAGAGACGAGACGAGCAAGTTGCTCGCCTTGCTCAGCGCATGTTCAGCGTGACGATGATAAGGAACACAAATTTTCTTTGAGGAAAAAACTTGTGTTCCCGCCGGGAATCGAACCCGATACCCCTGCTTAGAAGGCGAACGCTCATCTAACTAAGCCAATGGGCAGGTTTATGACTGCCAAGTTAAAATTTGGCAAAATGCTAAGTCATAACCCCTATTCAACACTTAAATAATAATGTACTTGTTTTTCTCTCTTTTTTATTATTAAGTATTAGAAAAAAATATGTATAAGTTATAAATAGTAAATTGTAACAAATGTGTTGAATAAAAATATTTTTCTTTCTGTTTTCTTTCTTAAGTGGTGTCAGCATAAGTTTGAGGTGGAGTGTTCTAGTATTTACCTAAATAGTTATTCATAATGGACAAAGAATCAGGCGAGAGAAAGGTCACCATGGCGTATTTTGAATTGCAAAGATTTGTATCATGTGTGTCCGATACTTTCACATCACACGCACGTTGAAATAAAACTAAATTATTATTTGCATTGCTTTATACGCAGAATCGGCGGAAACTCAAATTTCCCTTGTGGAGTAAATTGTGCTCCTGGAATCGAACCCAAGAACCGCAGCCTTGAAAGCGAGGCAAAGCAACTTTGAGTAAGTTGCTTGCGCTAACAGGGTTGTTGCATTCAGGCGTTAAAATAAGGAAATGTGTTATGTTGTTTATGGTCACGTACCCGTTGGACAACCTTAGAGCGTGCAATTCGTCTTCCAACTTGTTGATGCGATCCATCATACGACGCTTGTCAGCTTCCGAAGCACGCAGAGAACTCTGCAACAAATAATTACGTTAAGACATTGGAAAGAAGAATTCAAATGCCTTTAGACGTTGTTCAGAAATAAGGAAGGGCAAAATTAGCTTGGAACGGGTTTCGAACCACGCGTCTTTGGATCAACGGCCTTTGGACGAGCTCCTAGCGCGAAGGGATTTTCGTTTTTAATTATCTCGTAGGAGAAATCTAAGTTAGGAACTATAGCGTATTAAATAGGTACCTTCTAGGCGAGCATATCACATCTTTGATCGAATCGTCACTTTCCATCAGGTGAAATAGTAGTCAAATGCTTGCCTGTCCAGCATACAAAAAATCACACTGAAAAAAACCTATCAAATCACACTAAGATTAATTTTCCCTTGCAATGCTGAAAAAACAAATGTTTCAGGGTGATCATTTGGTCTGATTACTTAGATGGCTAAGTCCCCAGGTAGGAGAAGGCCTAAATACCTCCCGCGGACCAAAAGACCGTAGAAATAGGCTAAACAGCAAGGTGGTAGACATCTTGCGAGTCTGCTTAAGGCAGAGGCACCCCGTTGTGAAATATATTCTGCTGTTTTATAAAGGGGTGCCTCAGCCTGCGCTAGCAAAACTAGTTTCGGCTGACAGAGCGAATTACCAGTGTAATAACTGGACATAATTATGTGACGTAGTCTCAGGTAGAGGAGCGCATTACAGTCCCCACGCGGAGCTTTGTTATTCATAGAACAATTATAATTAAAAATTTTAATTTAAAATGCAGCATCAAAGATGTATTTAGACGGGTTTCTTCCCCTTCATTTAGTAAGTCCTACTAATATTATAAATCCGAAAGTTTGTGAGTAAGTGTATAAGTATGTTAGTTCCCTCTTCACGCTTTAACGGCTGAACGGAATAGAATGAAATTTGGAATATACATAGATTATACTTGGGATTAACACATAAGCTACTTTTTAACTTGATAATAGCGGGCGAAGCCGCGGGGTACGGCTAGTAGTATATAAAATCAGCGTTTATCGGAATTTTGGATTTTGGTTTCGGTTAATGTTTTCTACTTTTATGCTACTAATTCTTATCCGACAGTTCTCCAACTCTTTCCGAGTATATTTCGTCACTTACTATACTATGAGATAGTGATAAACGCTAGCATATCAATATCACACATAACGAAATATATCACGAGCAGCAAGTGTACAAAGTGCAACTCAATCAGAAACGAGACTTCATGAAATCGAGAAACCACCACTTTAAGCACACGAGGCTACACGAGCCAAGTTTCAAGTTTCTGAGACCAACTTACTCGGTACTTTAGTTAGAAAACCAGTAACTTGATACACTCGAGGACGTGGTCACTTATCATCAAGTGATTTTCCTATTAGTTGGTGTCTTGTGACATTAGCGCCGAGGGAAGATGGCGCCCGACTTATTGTAAAGGTGCTCACACACTGCGGGCTGGACGGGACTTTGGAAGCGTGAATATCTCGACCGATAGCGTCAATTTAAGTAATATTTACCAATTTTCAATTGTTGTACCCGATTTTTATAATTATGATTTCCCTGGCTTTCATTGTTTCGTTTTTCTTAATTTAATGTGGTAAACCTTAATAATAATTGTGGCGTTATAATAATATTTTTATCAAAACGAAAATCTAATTTTTATACTATAAATACTACAAAAAAATTCCATCTACGTTTTCCAACAAAAAAAATATCAAAATCGATGTACATACGCCATACATTTTGAGGTAACAAACCAAAAAAAATTAAAAAATCAGATAGAAAGAGATCCGTCTCCTTTTTCAAGAGTCCGTTAGATTTTAATTATGCAAACATTAGACTTACACCATTTTTGCTATTGATATCAACCGTGACTAGTCAACTAGTAGCCGTTTCAATAATAAACTGTGGGAATACTCATTGGTTAAACTGGTCCATCGCTGTTTAATCCCGATCTCGGATATTTTATTTAACTTGAGACATGTGCTTTTTTTTCAAATTGGAATATTGACTTAAAATTCATAAAAACGAAAATGGCATCGCGCCGTGTCGGCATATTAGCCAGGAGCATAGCAATAAGCGAGCGTATCGTGTGGATCAACTAAGTCCCCGACATCAACCAGTGTGTTAGTGGCTTTATCTACAGACGTGCTGTTCTAGTATGAGACGAGAAAGTTCCACGAAATATATTAGCAAGATAAAACATAAACATAAACGATTTCACACTCACAGCCCCACACTAAGTTCAATGACTTGTGTCGTGGGTGCCGAAAACATTCACATCACACATACAATCACAACCAGAACCAGAAACACGAATTTTCCTCGGGGAGAAAACTTGTGTTTCTGCCGGGAATCGAACCCGATACCCCTGCTTAGAAGGCGAACGCTCACCCAACTTAGCCAATGGGCAGTAAATTTTTTTATAATTAATAGTCTCATATCCTTGTAAAACACTCTTAACCATTCCCCGCTTTCTTCCGCCTTATAGGATACAACTTAGCCTATTGTAAATGTACATCTATTCCAGGGTCTTCTAATATCTACAAACTATAATTTATCATGTACACCATATTATGTCAGACAATAAATGTTTTATGTTTAAAAAAAAAAAATCATCAAATCCACCCAATCATTACAGATATCACCATTACTAGCCCATTTTGTATCCACTGCCGAGACTGGAGGCCTTCTCTCAGGGAGATAGTCTAGACCGTAATCCACCAATAGGTCCAGTGCGGGTTAGTGGATTACAATCGACACGTTTTCAAATGATGTGATTTTTTTTAAATCTTAGTTTTTAATATTGGTGTAGGGCCGAGCAGAGTTCAAACCAGAATACGTAGTTATCAAGACGTACGAGTTACCGCTGAGCTATCCTCGCTCTTACACCGGTACAGAAATACCTCATGTATACCAGTATAGAAATACCTCATGGACTCCAGTACAGGAATACCTTAATGTGAGTGTATGTTTAACACAAACACAAGCATTCCACTCACAGACATTCGGATTTTTATAAGAAAGTTATTTTAGAACTTGGACGACGTATTTATAAAAGAAACTTCCTACAGGTCTCTCTCCTTTCTCAATATCTCAGCTTACAGGAACCTCAACGGTGATGAAAAGATCGACTGAGAGTTACCAATCGTGCATCGTCATTTCGACTCAGCGCGCGTATCTTTCACAAAGGAAAACAAAACCAAAAGAACAATTATTGAATGACAAACACACCGTTTCATTTGTTACCCAAACCAACAAATTATACAACGACTGTTATCACAAGACACCCAACATCAGCCAACGTTGACAGAGCCAACAAGTGCGTAACGACGTTTTGTCGGGTAACCTTTTATCAAACACCACTGGCAACATTTACTCTGCAAATTCATCATGGGAGTACGCGACCAGTGGAACTAGACCCGTTAAATGTTCGAGGGTCGATGTGTACTAGACTGGGTATGGTCGGGGATAGCTGAAATAGATAAGTGGTTTGGACCAAGGCGTATTTTGAAATGGTCTAGGATTTTGAGAGAGGTTGTTATTAAGCTAGCTTGCATTGTTGTAATTATGTTTAATCAAGAACTGTAACTGACCGTACTAACCCATGTACATTACACATTTTAATCTTATACCTTTAAACGAGCAATTTATATATATGTGTGTAATCAGGATCTCGGAATCGGCTCCAACGATTTTCATAAAATTTTGAATGCGCGGGTTTCAGGGGCGATAAATCGATCTAGCTAGGTTTCAATTTTAGAAAATTTCGTTTTATCCGTTTTTTCAGCAGAGCAAAGCTCGGTCATCCGGGTACTTTCAAAGAATAGAAAAATTTTATTGCCAAATATTTAAAACAATCATATGGTACACAAAACAAAATACATGCAATAAATATTTGGCAATCGGAATATATTCAGCGCTAAGACTGCCCAAACTAAGGGTTAAATTAGTACATTTGCTTTTTTATTCAAAGCTTCGGTTGGCATTGGCAGTGCAGATGTGAACTTGTGAAGCATACCAAGAAGACCTGCTTGTAGCCTTTCTAAATAAGCTAAAAATATAATTTTCCGTTTGTAGTGGTATTCTTTTGCAGTGTCCGCCTGGGTACCAAGTTATTACCAGACATTCAACCGCCAAGCAGTAGTGTGTAAACATTGATGTGATTCGTATTAAAAGACTCCAGTGAAATTACAGGCCTTGAAGAGATTTAAGATCTAATATCTCAGGGTCACGAAATTAGTTATTTGCGCAGGATTTCGACCTATAAAGGCACTGAACTGTATTGGCAAGCGTGACGTTTACTATCAGTAACACTCTCAATTAAAAATAAACGTTTTTTATTTAGGTCATGCAAACACTAACCAGCAAATTTGATAACTGAATTTGATAACCACTAAAATACAACAATGTCTTTAGAAATCCCATTTTATATATATACCTATATAGCCAACCACTTTGCTTTTGAATCTTGGTCTAACAGCCTAGTGGATGAATAGTCTTCCCTTGCGTTGAAGTACTCCAAAAAGAGTTCGTTTTTAAATCAGGTTCGGTTTGCGGCGGGGAGTGACAGAGATTATCTTAGATTGGCGGCTACGGCCTGGCGATGAAGCTTTTTTGTAACGGATTAAGTTATAAGAAGGAGCGTATTATTCTGATTCTAAAAAAGAAAAGAAAAATATGCAAGTGAAATTTGATTCCCCTTTCAATCTCTAGGTGGCAGGTAGGAGAACTATCGTTGTCAGATACGACTCTCCTGGATAAAATAGCAAAAGTTTTAAAGCTAAAAAATTAAACTACATCAATTAAATTCTAAGATACTGTTATTTTATCTTAAGATATACTAAAGCTAGACTTGAACTCTTAAGCATAACATAAATACGGACAAGCGGGGCGGGGCGCGTAAAGGTGGATAAATTAACATTTTACCCGCTACCGCTACCGCGCAACAACTCAATCCACAACACAATCGCTCCCTCCTATCACTAACGCCTCAAAGCTCCGGTCGCGTTAAGTAAGATTACTCGGTTAGGTCTATATGCGCTGACAAACAGACAGACAGCCGGCGGAGGGCTAATTTGGTGTTTGTTCCGCTCATCGCGTTTAGTTTGTGTGCTGTGTATTGGATGACTACGATAGAATTTTATGGACAGATTAGCTATAAGAACTAAAGGTAGTAGTAGGACAGAGGTAGTGTTTCAGAGAAGCTTTGAAGATAGAGCCGTCAACTTTTTAAAGCTTTATGTACTATATACTTTATGTAACTACTACAAAATTCTATATTTTCTGATAGCTGAATAGTAACTAATTTGTTTTATTTAAGGTTGGCAAACGTTTGACTATCTCACCTGATGGTAAGCGACGATGTAGTTGACGATAGAGCAAGTTTATAATAAACATAAAACATAAACGCTGTCACACTCACAGTCCTACACTAGGTTCGATAACTTATGTCGTGGGTGCCGAAGCATTCACATCAAACACACAATCACATCTAGAACCAGAAACACATATTATTTCCCTTGATGAGAAAACATGTGTTCATTGTGGAAATCGAACCTGGTACCCACAGCTTAGAAGGTCATCATTTAATGAAAACTAGTTACGTATACAAACTGAATCGATTTTATAGAACTGCTCATTGGCTTAGTTGGGTGGCGTTTGCATTATGAGCAGGGTATCGGGTTCGATTCCCGACTGCAACACAAGTTTTCTCCTCAAAGAAAATTTGTGTTTGTGGTTCTGGCTGTGATTGTGTGTGATGTGAATGTTTCCGGCACCCACAACACAAATAATCGAACTTAGTGTCGGGCTGTGAGTGTGAAATCGTTTGTTATGTTGAAATTTCAATGGGACCAATCTGTAAGTATAAAAAAATTGTGTATTTATTTATTCTTTTGCACAATACATATGTACACAGAGGACTTAATGCTAGTCAGCATTTTCTGCCAGTCAACCGAGAAGGTGCAGAAAAAGTAGTTCGTGGTAGTGCAATATAAGGGCTATTTACAAATATTTATTATTTAAAATATATTTAAATGTAAAGTAGGTGAAATTTACGCTGGAAGCTCTACTACCACTAGATTTCCATCAGCCATTTGGCTCGTCACGGATTAGCGGCAGCGGTTACACATTTAGCGCTAAAGGTAACGCATTTAGCGTTAAGTAACGCATTTAAGGGGCAGGTATACGTCAATGCGACCACCTTTTTTAACCACAGCCAATTATCCCCCATATCCCGAGTCGGTGTTTCCTGATGAGTACAATAAGTCACGAGTGAATAGGTATCTTCTAGGCAAGCTTGCTCTATCGTCGACCACATCGTCGCTTACTATCGGGTGAGATAGTGGTCAAAAGATTGCCGATCACGAATTAAAAATAAAATAAAAAAAAATATTTTGCATATAAAGGTGTATATTGCGTAAATTACATCGTGGCGGTTACGCAAGATCACGCGTGGTCATCTTTAATTATTCATGGTTTTATTCAAATTTCGAAAAAACACGGTAGAAATAAAAAAATAAGCTGAATAAATCATTCGTCTAGTAAATATGCGTTTATGAAATATTTTTCAGTGTTTTGATATAAAATGACGGAACGAAATGGTTACAAAAATACAAATTGATGTTATTTGCATGAGATTTGATATTTTTTCCTTTATATTTATGAACGTTATGAATATACTAAGAAGAAGGCATCATTTATCGTATGACACTGATTACGATGCATATTTTATTTATCTGATTTTATGAAGTTGAAAGTCTGCCACCAAGCCAAATACGGTGTTCCGGCAGTTATCCTTGAGAGCCTGCGTATTCCAGGTCTAGTGTATTTACCAGCTTTGATCACATCGTCACTTACCATCAGGTGAGATAGTGGTCAAACACTAGTCTGTCACAAAGAAAAAAAAACAAAATGAATGCCGAGTAAAACGGTTACAAAAACACGCGTTTGGATATAGTTCTGGTATCGCCACCTTAACAGCAACGCATCAGCACTAAAGCCACCATGCAAGAGTTGTTTCGTTTTTGCACTGCAATCAACTCATTAAGAGCTAAGTGCGGCGCTCGGGCGCTAATTGGGTAAGCAAACGTGGTTTTATAACTGTACATATTGTGCCTACTGATACCTATAGGTTTGAGCTTGCGTAATGCTGGATCTTTGTGGGATGAAGCAGCGTAACAAAGGTTAGCCAAGATAGTAGGTATAATGTCTATATGCTGGGCTAAATCTATATCGATTCTAGATCGCTTCGATCACAACGTCACTTACCATCAGGTGAGATAGGGGTCAAACACTAGCATGTCACAAAAAAAAATTATTGATTAAGGTTTTTTTTTAATCTTCTATACTTATTAGGTATATACTAATCTACAAGTTGAGTGAATTCGATTTATTTAAACAATGAATAAAACTGACAAAAATCAACTGACTTCCAGAGTGTGAAAAATTTCGTTTACTTGGATATCATACTTTGTTTTTTTAATTCAAAACAAAACTACTGAATTGATTTTGATTAAATTTCCATGGGACCCATCTGAAAGTATATATGAAAAATATGTCCTTTAAATCGGCTTATAAATGTGGTAGTTCAAAACTCCACCATTTATAAAACGATTTAAAAAAAAGGAGTACCAGCATTAAAAAATCCAACAAGAATTGAGAACATCCGCCTTTTTAAAAATAGAGATCATTTAAACATAGAGATGATGACTGATTTTTTATCATAAATAGAGCCGAGGAGCCAAAGCAAAACTAAAGGAGGTTATTTAACGTTTGACGTTCTCGCCAGCTAGCTACAATGTACCGAAATCTGACGCAAAGCATTAAAATAGTGTTACAGTAGCTTCCACATCATCAGTTACTAACAGGTAAAATAGTGGTCAAACGATAGCTCAAGTCAAACTATAGGTACATACACAGAGATAAAAAACAACATTTAAATGAAAATTATATATAAATCATAATTTAATGAAAACTGCTTCCTAGAATCAAGATAGTATATTCCGTATAAACATTACCTGAGCATATTCAACCAACTTTACATTACTTACACGCGCATTTCCCGGAATCCCTTCATAATGTCACATTTAAATTCATAACAAAATTACAACTCACCAAATTGCAATGAAATATTAAGTGAGCGAGAATCGAACCCCCGCGTGACGTCACGGGGCCCGCGGGAGGGGCGGCTGCAGGCATCCACTCACATCTGCCAATATTTACCTAGCCCCCCTACCCCGCCTCACCCCCTCGAGGCCCCTTCCCCGCACGCACCCGTTCATATTTCAAATGCGATGTGGGGAGACACTAAAGACTACAAAATACAAAGTTAGCGGTGTGGCTATTACATAGAAGCGTAATGTTCGAAACGAATGTGTAAGGGAATGTGTCCTTCGTAAACGAGCACTTAAACGCCGAGAAATTTAGGTTTAAAGAAAAATATACTTTTCGGGGACAAGTAAGATCTGTCCATTTAATTAATTCCTATTTATAATGTGTTGAAAGTTTGAAAGAGTGAGAAAATAATTTGAAATGAAGTCTTTCTTAAGGGGCTAAGTGATTTTCTATGTTTATATATTTTGGGATAGAACACAAACAAAACTATTTACCTAAGTGAGCGAATCCGCGGGCTATAGCTATGTTATGCATAATTTGTTTACAAATTTAGAGCCAGCCAGTTGCATCTACTTCATTATAATCGTAATAATAAACCATAAAAAAAAATGACAACAAAAAGAAACAGAAAACATAATATTTCTAAAAATATGAGCCTTATTGAAGAATCGATTATCCCTCAAAATATTCTTTTGGAAAGAAAGTTCCTTATCGCGCGTTGCGAAAGGGAGCTAGACGGAAAAAATTAAGACCAAAAGTTGTAACGACACTTTTTGCTATAGCTGTAAGCCATACCACGTTCTCGTCCGATCACCGAAGTTAAGCAACGTCGGGCGCGGTCAGTACTTGGATGGGTGACCGCCTGGGAACACCGCGTGATGTTGGTTTTTGCATGTTTCTTTTAATTTTGGAACGAAAGTTCCTTATCACGCGTTGCAAAAGGGGGCTAGACGGAAATTAAACTTCGTTCCATCCGGGTGTCCCTTGATACCTCTCAAGTTTTTTATTTTAAAATCTGTACACCATTTACTTGCTTATCGTGTAGGCAATATTTGTGCCTTGAGTTTCTTAATGATATGAGAACAAGATGTAAATAGTAAGGAATAAAGATAGAATTTAAACTTTGAAAGAGTACACTCCACACACCAATGGTACTCTTGAAAAGCCCGTTGCCTTAGATGCGCGCAGCGGGTATCGGGTTCGATTTCCAGTGGAAACACAAGTTTACTACCCACGGGAAATTTATGTTTCTGTCATGTGAATGTTTTCGGCACCCACGACTCAAGTAATAAACTTAGTATGGTGCTATAAGTGTAAAAATGTTTAAAAAGTGTTTTTTTTTAGGTTTTTTTAGTTACAGTACGGTGTAAGCGTCAGCCCGCATCAGACATCGTATGTGCGAATGCCCCGCGTTAAGTTAAATCGATGCGTTCCATTCTATTCAGACACACGGCGATTTTATAATCCCCCTGTACGTGAGCGAGCGCGAAAATTGTTATTCTTTATGTTCTAGCGTTTTAACATCCCCCTGTATAAGAGGAGAGAGCGCGAAAATTGTTATCCTTTATGTGCTGGTATTTTGTATTGTGTGATTGTAATGTGACGGAGGGAGGTCGGGATTCGTAGTGTAAAGGTTCTATCCTTTACACATCTAGTTTTTAAGGATAGAGATAAACGACGATAAGATGGTACGCCCCTCTAAATGCACGTTTGAAAGTATTTGTGAAGGTATTATTATTATTATTTTTTATATATATATACCACATTTATAAAGATTGTCATATATAGATCTCAAATGTGATCAAAAATGCTAACGACAGTTTTATGTATTTCATTGATGGGAGAAGCCACTGGCTCCTGAAACACAGTTTGACTAGTTTGGGAGCCTATGGATACAATAAATAATTGTACCTACAAAAATTACAATAAAGCAAATTTGTTGTTTTTTGAAGGTATTTACAAAGCGCCACTCAGTTCGGCCTGGTACTAAACACGAAAACTTACTAATACATACAAACGCTTTCCTAAGGATGTGACTACACACATTGAAACAATAATTTGGAGAGATGTGCCATGTTATCGTATTTATCTCTACGTAAGAGCACTTCGTTGTCCGTCTGTCTGTCTAGTTCGTAGTGACGACCCAGGTGACGCAGCGATCCGGTCTCTGCTTTCTGCGCCGTGGGTCCTCGGTTCGATTCCGAGCACTATTTTCTTTCTCAAGGAACATTTGAACTTCTGATTCTGAGTGTGATTGTGTGTGATGTGATTGTTTTCCGGCACCCACGACACGTGTCAAACATTCACATCAAACACAGCCAGAAACACAAATTTATCCTTGGGATGAAAACTTAAGTTCCCGCTGGGAATTGAACTCGGGGTATCGAAGCTTAGAAGGCGAACGCGCACCCAATTAAGCCAACGGGTAGTTCAGTTTTGTAAATTTTACACATATTACAGCTATTTTCTTAAACAATTCTACAACAAAAGCCCTACAATCAATGCAAATCTGCACAACTAGCAAAGCAAAACACCAACTCTGCACTGTCACCACTGCTGCACTGTAGGCGTTTTGCACCAACAAATCTGATGTACAGTATAGCATGTGACAGAAGGTAAGATTAGAACAAATCTACTATGGCAAATATGCATTTAATATGCTTTTAATCTATTATTTACGTAATTAATTGCAGAAAATTAATTTTCATTCATAAAACCATATTTATATTTCATATCAAATTTTAAATGCGAGCAGGTTTGAGCAATTTTAAACAGCAATTATGAAGTTCTTTTTGTGACAACCACGCTACAGTCACGGATGCATTAAAGGAAAGTTGACCAATCATTAACATCACAAATGTGTGAACTGATGTCAGGATTGAGTTGTCATATTACCCACACATTTTAATAATTAAACTTTATATTTCATTTATTAAGCTTTTTTATCTACTAACAATGTTAATAATTATTTCTTACCTAAATAAACTTGAGTAATATATATAGTCGAATGTGGATATTTAGGATAATATTATGGCTTATCAGTTAATAGGAAAAAAAAAATGGTATTTATATGTAACATAATATTCGCAAAATAAATATCAAGTTTATTGTCTATACTTTATTTAACGTTTTTACACTCACAGCCCCACACTAAGTTCGGTTTCAAACATCCACCTCACACACACAATAACACCCAAAACCAGAATCACAAATTTTCCTTAAGGAGAAAACATGTGTTCGCACCGGGAAACAAACCCGATAGACCTGTTTGGAAGGCGAACGGCCAACTAAGCCAACAGGCAGTTCATGAAATATGCATTTTTTAAACATCATTATCTTGACATACATTTTGTGCGAAGTTAAGCTACTGCCTCAAATTATATTGTAGGTGGCAGTCAAGTGCACTTCAGCGGACCACCCAAGTCGCAAGCGCACCTCTTACAACGAATTGAGGTAAAAACATAAAAAAATATCCAACTCGTGAAATATGGAAAAAATGTTTACATAACGCGAGGGGTTAGATAAGGTTGTGTGAAAAAAGGTGCTTTGGTTTGGATGAATTTGTACTGTGGATATAGACGTAGTAAAATAATTAGGAGGTAAAGATAGCCGAGGGATGAATTTTGTTGAAGATGATTTAAACGCAAGCAAAGCTTAAAATAACCGACTTCACCGCTTTATCTACGAAACCCTTGATCAGATCAAATGAATTAAATACACATTATTGAGGATAACTCAAAAACTACTGGTCAGATCTTGATCAAATTTTAATGGAACTACATGGAAAGCACCAGCTTTCATATAAATGAAATGAATCATCAAAATCGGTTCACCTAGAAAAACATTCCAAGGTAACACACCTCTTTTTTTTAATGCCTCGGTGTATACTGTATACGATAGGTTACGGTTAGGGAAACTTTGGGAGGTAAACCTAACTATTAACTGGAGAAAATTAAAATACCTCCCGCGGACTGTAAGCCCGGAAAACTCCGTAAACAAAAAAGGTCTGGACACTATTAAACCAGTCAGTCGTAACTTATCCATGCACCATCAAACACAAACACTGCTCTTCATATCTTGAGCAACAGAGTGGTTTACAATTGAAACAGATGACCTCGATTCTGCTACTACATTAATTGGATTAAAAAAACAAACTTGACAATTGGCTGTGCGAATTAATAATTAATCTGTTAGAAGAGTTTTTTTTAAATTCAAGATTGGCTAAATTTTGATCACAATCTCACCTGGTGGTAAGCGACGATGTGGTCGACGATGGAGCAAGCAAGTGAACTATTATAACTTTCAACACTGTGTGAAATAGACATACAAACTATTTCCTACCTACTGCCCCCTAACAACTTCAATGATTTAAAAAAAAATTACTTGTATTGTGGGTGCCGCTAAAAATCACAATTCACTGTTACCCAAAACCAGATGCCCTATCCCTTGGGGATAAATTAACGAATCATATGATTTAAAAGTCTGTATGTGTCTGGCAGGAGCTAGCTGGTTTTAAATTATCTACTAATATACATATATCGGAAACGGATAACGCATTTCAAAATAAATGAGAAGAATGCAGAACCGATAAATATTGTAAATACTTTTGTTCTCAATGTAGCGAGATAAAGAATTTAATACTATTTAATGCAAAATTCAGGTCATTGTTTAAATGTTACATTAATCATTCGAAAAGCGCCATCTCTATGAACAGTCGTGAACTATATCAAACTCACGAGTCTCCGACTATGTATCACATTACACAATTGCTCCGTTTCGTCTCTTTCGATATATTTCCAACAACTGTGGATAGATGGCGCTAATCGCAGTCTCATACCTTGATCTCATCAAGAGTTTTCTCAGTCAGCTTTGCTTCTGTTGATGCCAAATTCTGCGAACAAAAATACATTTTATAATTACAAAAGAATGCAAGAAAACGAAGCTTTATACCGACGAATTCAAATTGTTGCAACAGAAACATCAATGTACATTATGAATATTTTCACTTTCTATAAACAAACATAATATTGACAAATAATCATATTAAATAATAATTATTAATATATATTAATATCATATCGACTATCTCAACAAAATCGATCAATGAAATATCCACGCCCAATATTGTGTTATTACTAACACATACACACCAGCCCCGCACTAAGCTCAAAGAATTGTATCGTTGACGCCAGAAACATTTAGATATCACACACACAATCGACAATCACATCCTAGAACAGATGGTTTACTCGCAGAACGTCCCATTCGCATTTGATCATGCAGTCGCAAAACGTCCCATTCTCAAATCGTCCCATTCGCAGAACGTCCCATTCTCAAACGGTCCCATTCGCAGTACGTCCCACTCTCATAGACAATTGCTTTTGTTCTCAGGTAATATAAAACAGTGCAAGCGGCCTAAAAATAATAAATGGTTGGCTAGCTCGCTTGGTCACTATCTCATCTGATGGTTAGTGACGATTGTATGTGGTACGTTCCGGTTGTTAGTCGTAAGACAACAGTCAAGCCACGTCGGATGCCTTCAGGCGGCCTGTTAAATTCTGACACTCGGACTGCCCACTACTCATAAGACAAGCAGCCAGCATGTAAGTATACATAAATTATATGTTCATAGAAGAAAAAGTGTCACTAAGCATCAAACCTCATCATCATCAAGCCTCATCATCACTTACCAAAAGAAGTGAATGTAGTCACTGTAATAAACATACGCTTTCACACTTTCACAAGTTCGATGACTAGTGTCGTGAGTGCCGGAAACATTCACATCTCACTCAATGACAACCAGAACCAGAAACACAAATTTTCTTTGAGAAAACTTGTGTTCCCGCCGGGAATCGAACCCGACACCCCTGCTTAGAAAGCGAACGCTCATCCAACTAAGCAAACGGGCAGTTCAATATATTTATTTATTAAATTCCAATTGCAACTATCATTACAGGAATATCCTAATGTGCAAGTCAACATCTAACTAATTATTATACATTATCAAAAACAAACACAAAATAATTACAAATACTATCATCAAAAACAGAAAAGGCTATTATTATTATTAATTTAGATTAACATTAATTATTATCCGTGCCTCGCGGCTTCGCCCGCTTTTTTCAAGTTAAAAAGTAGCCTATGTGTTAATCCTAGGTATAATCTATGTACGTTCCAAATTTCATCCAAATCAGTTAAGCCGTTAAAACGTGAAGAAGGAACAAACATACTTAGACACAAACTTTCGGATTTATAATATTAGTAGGATTACAAACAATGTCATTCATTCATATATGAGTAACATAGGAGACGATCAAATATATGACATCTTTATATGGAACAAGGATATAATTTGCATTCCATGCTTCTCAAGATATATATGGTGTGATGATATCATCTATCACTGCAACACAGGCGCTCTGCACTTGAGCCAGTTTCTTTAAATTTTTAAATGTTCGATAGGATTTTCTCCACCGGCTACGATCCTGGTACACTTCGTTCACATCAACAACATTCAGATGTAATAGATGTATGCATTCCGGCTGAAAACAACCTACTCTATTATAGGTACTTATTGACGTAGGTCTTAGTACATATATCTTATCAAATCTTATATTATATACAATCTTTTAAATGCTATCGCGATTGTACTTTCTATATAGAGCTGTGCAAAACGAACTGCCTACTCGCTTAGTTGGATACATGTCTGCCTTCTACGCTGCGGGTGCTGGGTTCGATTCCACGTGGGTACAAAAAATTTCTCCCAAAGGGATTGTTTTTTTTAATTTTAGGTAAGCAAACGTCACCAGCTTACCTGATGGTAAGTGAAAATGTGTTAGAAGAAAGAACACGCTTGTGTTTCTGGTCATCGTTAATGTGGTCAAGTTGTGTGTGTGATGTATGTTTTCGTCACCCGCTTTGTATTGCAGTTCTCCGAACTTAGTTCAGGGCTGTGAGTGTGAAAACGTTTGTTTGCAAAAATAGCATACACGCCGCGCGGCTTCACCCACGTTCATGATGATTACAATGATGATGATGATGATTCAGGATAAAAAAGGAATAAATTAATAAATAAAAAAACCCGACTTTTACCATCTGTTTTTTTTTTAATGCATAGCATGCAGGCAAGCTATTGACCACTATCTCACCTGATGGAAAGTGACGATGCGGCCGAAGATGTAACATTCTTGCTGATACCTATTCACTCTTAACTTGAAGACTCCCAGATTATACCCCTCGGGGAACAATGACGCAACAATGTTTCCTGATAAATACAATATTTTGGAGTCTTGAAGGGAGTCTTGAAGTCAAGAGTGGCCATCTTTTAGTCTAGCGTGCTCCATCGTCAACCGCATCGTCGCTTACCATCAGGTAAGATAGGGGTCAAACGTATGCCTATCAGCGTAAAGCGAGGTAGTGGAACTCATTGTCTGCGTCATTGTTCCCCGAGGGGTATAATCTGGGAGTCATCAAATCAAAAGTGATTAGGCATCTTCTAGGCAAGCATGTCACATCTTTGGCCGCATCATCACTTTCCAACAGGTTAGCTAGTGGTCAAATGCTTGTCTATTAAGCATAAAAATAATAGTGAAGCAGCCGCAACAAGAAATATATCTGTGCTAGTTGCTTCTTCTATTTTTATGTTTTAAACCCAAAAACGTTACGTTTTAAAACTCTCCCATTTTCTACCGACTTCAAAAAAGAAGGTTCTCGATTAGACTGTATGTTTTTTTTTGTATGTATGCTACTCGATAATTCCGCCAATTATAAATCGATTTTGATGATTTTTTTGTTTGGTAGATCATACCACAGGTCGTCCCATATAAATTTTATAGAAATCGATCAAGCCAAAACCTAAATTTAAGCTAGTTAAATATAAGCATTGAAGTCGTTTGTTAAGCTTTGCTTGCGTTTAATTATGAAACACATCGATGAATGTTGTACACACCTGACAAAGGTATATGTATCAGAACATATATTATAGCATGTAGTATGACATATGTTATAGCCTTAAAAATGTTACTAGTTGACCCGGCAAACGTTGTTTTGCCATATATTAGAAAATTTAAATGGCCAGTAAAAAATAGGGGTTGAGTTTAGAAAGGTGAAAAAATAGGGTCGTATGTATTTTTTAGCGCTGAATCATAAAAACAAAAAAAAATGTCCAAAAATAATAAAAAAAAATGTTAAGGCCGAACAACCCTTATCACTTAAGGGTATGAAAAATAGATAGTAGCCGATTCTCAGACCTACTGAATATACATATAAAATTTGGTAACAATCAGTAAAGCCGTTTCGGAGGAGTAAGGTAACTAACATTATGACACGAGAATTTTATATATAAGATATTAATTGTAGTATGTATGCTATTGGTGTTTCTTAAATAAATAAACACAAATTTGTGAACAGCGAAGTTCATTGTACTAAATGCTATATTCCAGTTTGGATATGAGCCAAGCTTTCTAAATGTCAGGCTGGACTGACGTTTTTAAGAATCTATTAGTGCATCCGATATTATGCTTTGTTCACCTCTTTTGACGTATTTATATATAGATAACTAGCCGTGCCTCGTGGCTTCGCCCGCTATTATCAAGTTAAAAAGTAGCCTATGTGTTAATCCTAGGTATAATCTATGTACATTCCTAATTTCATCCAAATCCGTTCAGCCGTTAAAGCGTGAAGAAGGAACAAACATACTTACACACTTACACACAAACTTTCGGATCTATAATATTAGTAGGATAGATAGATTGCTTTAGGTTATCGCAATAAGTTGGTTTAGATTCACAAATCAGCCCGGCGGGCGAAGCCGGGGCGAATCACTAGTACAGATATATAACTTCGATTCGTAATATAAAGACGTCTAGAAAATTAAGTAACGAGTTACGATGCCCCACACACACACGCACACACACACTAACAGACACGTCAAACTTATAACACCCCGTTTTTGCGTCGAGGGTTAAAAAGAAATTTGAACGAAATATTTTTTACTTAATGACTTTTTTTATGTACAGGCAAGCATATGACCGCTATAATTACCCGATGGAAAGCGACGATGCGGCCGGTGTAAATTGGCTAGCTACTCTAGCTAACCTAGCTGACACCTGTTCACTCTAGACTTGAAGACTTCGCAATTACATAATATATCATACTGTCGTGCCCCGCGGCTTCGCTCGCGTTAAGTACGTTAAAAATAGCTTATGTGTCATTCCGTAACCTAAACTATCTACATTCAAAATTTCATCATAATCGGTTTATTCGTTATGGAAATACGTGGTAACAAACATTCACACACACACACAAACTTTCACATTTATATTATAACTAGCCGTGCCCCGCGGCTTCGCCCGCTATTATCAAGGTAAAAAGTAGCCTATGTGTTAATCCTAGGTATAACCTATGTACATTTTAAATTTCATCCAAATCTGTTCAGCCGTTAAAGCGTGAAGAGGGAACAATCATACTTACACACAAACTTTCGGATTTATAATATTAGTAGGATAGTAGTATCAATAAAACAGGTGGACTACAGGAACAACTATGCCAGCATCACAGGGCAATACCCCGTTATGTAAAGGAGTTGGGATGACTCGGCTGAGAGCTGACAGGGGAAAAATGCGCAATACAGCCCAGAGCGGGACGTCAATGCAGGACTTATCGCCCCCGATAGTATTAAAATAATGCAGGTATACCTCAGTCCTCTCCAGAACCAAAGCTCGCACTCTGGTGTACAGCGCCTCTTCCCTGATCCTCGCCGCGTCACGGATCTCCCGCACCAGCTCCGAGAGGAAACCTGGACTGTACTGCCCTCCGATCAGACCTGGAAATGTCAAAAGAATACTTGTATACGCAAAACTCTTTGTCTATGCCAGTGGAACAGCTGTAGGTCCAGTGACATGAGAGTTGGGAAGATAATATCTGACTCAGGGCTCGTCTCCACCACGTCACGATGTCGTCAATGTGGAACGGTACTGTATATTTTTGTGCTCGCTTGGGTAGTTTTTTTTTATTCACGCTCGCAGCCCCGCACTACGTTCAAACACTTGTATCGTAGGTGCCGAAAACATTCATTTTTATCCCTTGGGAAGGAATTTGTGCTCCTGCCGGGAATCGAACCCAGGACCCACGGCGCAGAGGGCGGACACCTGTCCACTGCGCTAACTGGGTCGTTAAATAGCTACTGGATCTTAACACAGTCGAAGTTTACCAAATTTAAGTAGAAAATCTGCAGCTGAGTAGCGCTTACAAGAACTGTTCAGGCAGCTATCCTTGGGAGCCAGCCAGTGTTTACCTCCATTACATGACCACTTGTGAGATTGTGGTCAAATTCTACAGGGGTGCTCAGTTTTGAGGTACCCCCTTTAGCAAATTACCAATTCCTTCATTTGCTTGAATATGGGCAAGAACAATTAACTGCATGGAGGCAAACTGCACAAGCGCTTTCTGGTGACTTCATAATATAGATATACCTAAATTAATATCATTCCTGTATTATTAATTAAAGTATGTTTTTTAAATGATTGAAAAAATGCGCCGCCGAGTTTCTTGCTTCTGGAGATGACTTTAATTTTGCGAAACTGGCAGTAGAGTCATAAAGTTTTATAAGAGCCTCTTTGGAGCTCATTTGAATAAACGATTTCGAATTTTGAACTAGTGGGAGGGATAACAATAGTGCTCCATATTCCGCCATTACGGCAAAAATTTAACATTTATCGCCTCCAGTTACATCTCGTCACCAGCAGCCCCCCTATTACGTATCTTTGTTGCACGCGATTTCTATTAGAATTAAGCAAAAATGAACCTTATTTCTTAAGAGATTTGTCAATTTAGTATTGAAACCGTTTGCAACAAAGGTTAATAGGTGTTCAGATATCACATATACAATGTTAACCTATCAAAGATAAAATTATACATTTTTTTTTGCCAAAATTTAAGTATGTATCTTTGAATGCAGTAGATATAGAGATGTGTAGCGATAATCTTATCTAAACTATATTCCAAAAGATAAAAATATCAAAATGATATTACATTTCTTTGCTCCAGATAGCAGACAATGTGAATCATAAAATGTATCTGTTTAAGATATGAAAAAAGTTCAAAAACTAAAATCCCAAAACCAGTAGGAAAAGGCTTCTGATAGTTTAAAATGCAAAAACCTGTTATTATATATTTTTGAGATCGTATTTTGGAAGCTCTTTCATTTGATATCCATAGCGTACTATTTGAACTGTTCGTTGGCTCAGTTGGGTGAACGTTCGCCTTCTAAGCAGGGGTATCGAGTTCGATTCCCGGCGGGAACACAAGTTTTCTCCTTAAGGAAAATGTGTGTTTCTGGTTCTGGTTGTGATTGTGTGTGTGATGTGAATATTTCCGGCACAAGTTTTCAAACTTCTGGGGCTGTGAGTGTTAAAGCGTTTATGTTTATGTTATATTTATTTGACTAGTATAATTTTTTGTCACTACTTTATGGATAACAACGGCCGCCGTTTTGTTTTTTTATAAAAAAAAAACAAGCCTATGACATCCGTAGCATTGAGACAAATTTAACGATATCCTATACGTTACAATCGGTTTATTTGTTTGGACGCTGCACTATGAGGGAACAAACGAACATACATAGATATATACATTACACAAACAAACAAACCTTAAATAAAATATTATATACAGCATACACACCATACTTAGGTACAGTTTACATAAATATCAATTCGTTAAAAATACTTTTATCGAATATGAATGATCAAATCTTTAACGACTCAAAATGTACATAACATTAAAAATGTTTTTCTATAACAAACAAGTGTGCATGTGAAAGCACAAATACAAATTAGATATGGAGGTAAATGACACCCTGGATTAACATATAGGCTACTGTCCCGGGATTTCCCGCGGGTAAAACCGCGAGGAGTAGCCTGTCTACTGTGTAGTATGTCTACAAAAAATGTTTATAGTTAAATAATTAAACGCAAGGAAAGCTTGAAAAAACCGACTTCACCGCTTTATCATCGGAACCTTGATCTACCAGCTTTCAAATAAAAAAAGAATCATCAAAATCGGCTCACAACGAAAGAAGTTGTGAGGTAACTTTTGAAGTCGGGTTAACCAGAACATCGTCAAAGTACGCATTATTCGTCACAAAATAGACATTATTGACGATATTTCAAGAACTACTGATCAGATCTTGATCAAATTTAAATGGGACCAATTAGAAAGCAAAAAAAGCAAAAAAAAATTCGATATCGGTTCACGTGGAGAGAAATTATGAGGTAACATACATAAAAAAAAAAACATTCAACTTGAGTATCTCCTCCTTTTTTGGGAAGTCGGTAAATAAGGGCATGGACAATAACGTCTGTGGCGGGTAATTTTGAATAAAACAAAAATGAAACCCTCAACTTGTTATTTTATCTGTGGTTAGCTTAGTACTACATTTTATATACTGTGGATCTGTATTAGCAGTTAGTACAGTGTCATGCAAACTCAGTATCTTCATATTTCGAAGCAGATCATTGCCCGATTTGTATGGCTCTGACGCCAATCGATTTATTTTGGGTCTTGAAAGCGTTTAATATGGGTAACACTAATATAATGATGGAATAAACTAAATTTCCGGCGATCAAGCCGTAACGGCTAAGATATTTTTACAAACAAATAAACGCATTCACGACTCATTGAAGCATTGACGACTCAGTTGCCTCGGTGGCAGGTCTGCCTACTGCGCCATGATTTTTGAATTTCGATTTCCGATAGAAGCACTATATTCCTTACCAAAGATACAACACTTTTGTGGTTCTGGTTCTGGGTGTGTTTGTATGTGTATTTTAAGTAATATTTTCGGGCACCCACGATACAACTTAGTGTGGTGCTGTGAGTGTGAATGCGTTTGTATCGTGGGTGTCGGAAACATTCTCATCACACACACAATCACACCCTGAATCAGAAGCGTATCTTAAAGTCGCGTTAATAAGAAAATTGTGCTTCTGCCGGTGATCGAACTCAGTATCCACGGCGCAGAAGGCCGAGATTTGCCCACTTAGCCAGCCGGGTCGTCATTTATACCGAGAGACTTCCGAGGAAATACCGGTGGATTGAATAGAATACCGTAATGAAACCATCGTTTTTTTTTTTCAGTTCAAAGAGAAAGCAATCGGATTATTAGAAGGCGTTTGTTCAGTTTTTTTTTCTATTACGCCTGAAGACAATTACTAGAAGATGGTACTGTCACAGAGTAAAAGATGTTTATTTTTTTATGCTAGATAGGAACATTTGACCACTATCTCACCTGATGGAAAGTGAAGATGCGGCCGAAGATGAAATAATTAGAAATATAAATATGATTATGTTATTCATAAGAAAGGTACCATCACACTAATATTTTAATACGAAAGTTTGTGTGTAAGTATGTTTGTGTTCTCTTAACGCTGTAACGGCTGAACTGATTTCGATGAAATTTGGAATACACATAGCTTATATCTTAAATTAACACATAGCCTACTTTTTAACTTAATAAACGCGAGTGAAGCCTCGGGGCACGGCTAGTTAAAAATATGACCCAGATGACGAGTTAGCGACGTTGACGAGCCCTTGTTTTCAACGCCGTGGGTCTTGGGTTCGATTCCCAGCACAGAAGCACAATGTTTTTGCTATTTGTGCTTTTCTGGGTGTAACCGCGTGATACGAATATATTGTTTTCGGTTTTTTGTATAACACAAGTCTTTTAACTAAGATTGTATGTGTGATGTGGAAACTGGCGTTGTTGGCAGCGCAAGCTCCTTCCAGGCAGCGCAAGCTCCTTCCAGGCAGCGGGTATAGGGTTCGATTCCCGGTCGAAAAACACGTTTTCTCTTCAAAGGAAATTTGTATTTTTAGTTCTGGGTGTAATTGTGATGTTAATGTTTCCGGCACCCGCGACAGTCATCGCAACTTAGCATGGAGCTGAGAGTGTGAAAGCAGTTTGTTGACGATAAAGTAAGCAGGAAACAACTGCGTCATCAAGTTATTTAAATTTTAAGCCTGCCACATGAAATACCTTCGTTATTTAACTAATACTAATATTGTATTTTTGCAACGTTCATATAGCAACACCATTGTTGGAGCCCGCTTATTATTAAAACAATGGGATATATCGCGTTTTATAATCTGATCGCGACACGGGTTCGGTTATTTCATTGTTTTCTCTGATACGTCAGTTTAGGTAGATTTACACTTACGCATACTTGCGTGCTTTTTGTATGCACTAGTGACCAGTCCTGATGTTTATAGAAGCATTTGAACAATGCCTAATTCGTTGGAAAGCGATGCGGTCGAAGATGTAGCATGGTAATTGGCAACCGCGAGGAAAATAAAGTTATCGGTGATTAAAAAACTAACTGACTGATTACAACACGTTTTTTTATTTTAATATTAACACTTCTCTCAGATGCGAATACTTCAATAAACGCACTCACAGCCCCACACCAAGTGCAAAGACTAGTTCCGGAAACATAAATATATATCCGTTACCAATCACACTCAGAATCAGAAGCACAAATGCACCTTGGGACGAAAAATTGTGTAGCTGCCGGTAATCGAACCCAGGACCAGTTGGCTCCGCTACAACGCAGAGGGCAGAGATTGTCCACTGCGCCAACTGCGTCGTCATTAAAGATGCTGTGAGAATTTCCAGAACCTTTTTTCTATGCATAAAATTCATAATATAATTATAATGCCATAGGAACGTACGTCTTTAAACGTAACTTTCTTATGTTTATCAGCAGTTTATATAAACTGTCTGACAATGGATGGGAAGCGGGCAGACTAACGATCGTTTAAGGCGAGGTCAAACCTGGCAATTGTCGATCAAATACTAATACAAATTGTATTTATTTATTATCGTATTTAATCTATTCAGAACGAATATCACTCATAAACGAATCCCAAAACCAGTGAAATGGTATGAGATACAGCCAGTACTGGACCATATTATTTTGCGAATGGGACGATTTGCGACTGCGTGACCATTGCGAATGGGACGTTCTGCGAGTAAACCATTACAAATAGCATTTTACCTTTACGCGAGCTTTAACTTTCGCTTTTCAATTTAAATACTTTAATAATAATCATCCAATTTAATTATTTTAATAATAATTATAAAAAAATATTATTAAAATGTTAATATATTAATAATTATTATTTAATTTTATTATTTTAATAATTATTATTTAATTTTATTATTTTAATTATTATTATTTAATTTTATTATTTTAATAATTATTATTTAATTATATTATTTTAATAATTATTATATAATTTTATTATTTTAATTCTCTTTATTTATTATTTTTTCTTAAGCTAAGGTTTTTTTTTACAATATTTTTATAAAAGTAATAAACAATACAATAATACAAAATAAAGAAAACTGTAAAAAAAAACCTAAACCTAGTATGCCACCAGCAACGGGGCAGGGCCCAAGCTACCGGTAGGTCAGTGCTGTAGAGTGAGGAACCTCCTGACAATACGTGCCGTGTCCAAGAGTACTGCCTTCTGAATGATGCTGACCCTTGATCCAACCATTTAGCGAAAGCCTCTTGAGGTGTTGATCGAGACTTTTCGCTATTAGCCCATTCGCCGAGACAACTATCGGGACAATGATCGTCGAATCCACATCCCACATGGCGGTTACCTCGAAGGCCAAGTCAAGATACTTGCTTAGCTAATCCTTCTCAGCCTTCACGAGGTTTTCATAATGCGGGATAGTGACGTCAATGAGCACTGCCCGCCGTTGCGACCGATCGGTCAGAACGATATCAGGCTTATTGGCGACAATAGTTCTGTCCGTGATGACAGATCGGTCCCAATAGAGCGTAGCACGACCATTCTCGAGAACTAGCATCGGTGTGTACTTATAGTACGGCACTTCAGATTCAACAAGACCATATTGAAGAGCAAGTTGCTGATGTATGATCCTAGCTACAAGGTTATGTCTGTGCAAGTACTCGCCGTTAGCAAGATGAGAACAACCAGAAATAATATGCCTGAGTGACTCACCAGGACGACGGCATGCCCGACAAATGTCGACCGTACCGTCCTTGATGATATATTTCCGGTAGTTATTCGTCTTGATAACCTCGTCAGCAATTGCACAAACAAAGCCTTCAGTTTCCCCAAAGAGATCACCAAATCGCAGCCAGTTCACCGAACCGAGCAGATCCACATCAGACCCTGTCAAGGCCCGATAGAACCTTCCGTGTAGTTCCTTGCTCTTCCATATATCTTTGCGATCTTCTGTACTCAACACCACTGGTTTACGCCAGTTCTCGTTTGCCAAGGAGAGCGGGGTAAAGTTCCGATCAACTGCTACGACATCTCTATACAGCCCGTTTTCGGTGTTCCGGAAATAATCTCTGAGTTGGCATACCTCTCGGTTGTGTAGGTTCTTAGCATTTAAAAAGCCACGACCCCCACACTTCCGAGAGATATACAATCTCATCACAGACGAACGCGGGTGAAGTATACGATGTGAAGTGAGCATTGATCGGACCCTTCGATCCAATGTATCCAGTTCTGTCTGAGTCCACTTTAATATGCCGAAGGAGTATATTAGCAAAGGCATTACCCAAGCGTTGAAAGCGCGAGCCTTATTGCCACCTGACAAAACACTTTTCAGTACCTTTGTTAAGCGACAAAAGAAGCGTTCTTTCACCGCCTGCTTTATGTCGCCATCCTTAATACCCAAAGACTCCGACATACCAAGGTATTTATAGGTTTCGGCTTCGGAGAGAGAGCGAAGAGTCATCGTTTCAGAAAGTTGTAAACTCGCAGAATTTACAACTTTCCCCCGTTGCACATGCAAGACCGCACACTTATCTACACCGAAGTCCATTTTAATGTCACTACTGAAACTCTCAGTGATTTTCAGTAGGTCCACCAAATCTTGGGTACCCGGTGCATACAGCTTAAGGTCATCCATGTACAAAAGATGAGAAATAATATCTCCTTCTCTCCGCAATCGGTAACCTCGTCCAGAATCCTTCAACAATGTGCTGAGAGGATTCAGAGCGAGACAAAACCAAAGGGGACTAAGACTGCAGCCCTGGAAGATCCCTCGCTCTATTCTTATAAAGTCCTGCGAAACAGAAGGGCTGTCTCCACCACCTGGTTGACGAAGGACTGTGGTCCACCGTCCCATACACATGATCAAAAAAGACTTAAGAGTTGCATCAATTTTATACAACTCTAAAATTCTCCTAAGCCAGCTATGAGGCACTGAATCCTAGGCCTTTTTGTAGCCAATCCAAGCAGTCGAGAGATCTCCCTTGTTCCGCTGAACTTGTTGGCAAATGGTCGAGTTTACGAGGAGGAGCTCCTTAGTACCACGAGATCCAACCCTACATCCATTCTGAGCGGGAGCCAAAATATTGTTCGCCATAATATGCGAATTGATTTTAGTTCTCAGAATGGATGTAAGGAGCTTGTACAGCGTAGGCAAGCACGTGATGGGTCTATAGTTTTTCGCTTCCGCGGTACTACCAGATTTATGGAGCAGGAAGGTGATACCAGTTGTCATAAAAGAAGGAAGGGAACCAACCTCAAGGGCTTGTTGGAATTGTGTCGATAAACAGTCATGCGAGCATCGAATCCATTTTATCCAGAAGTTGTGCAATCCATCCGGGCCAGGACTTTTCCAATTCTGAGCTTAATAATAATTATTATTATTATTATTCTTATTTTAATAATTATTATTAAATTTTATTATTTTAATAATAATTATTAAAATTTATTATTTTAATAATAATCAATTAATTTAATATCATTCACCCCCAGTCCATAGATAATAATATATAATTATTGTAAAGGCGTGTGCAAAGTAAAACGGCATCAATTTCTAACGTAAGAGATGTCCGTCGTATGTTTGGACACGCCCGATATGTTATAGCCGGGTATTTAAGGTGATTCACCTTGCAAAATTTCAACAAAGGAAGCCGCTTCGCACAGACGTACCTAGTGGTCATCTGAGCTAATTTAGCCCTGTACCCACGTGGTACCGCTCTGCAGGGGGGCGGGGGAGGGGGTGGAAATTCGCATCTACCGCGCTGCACTATGACGTCGATATCTGCATATGTTGAGCAAATAGGTCGTGGTTGGTATCGTTTTCGTATAAACCAAGGATGAGGAATTCATTTCTGGAACAACATTTTTACTCGTTCATAGAAAAATAAAGAGTTAGGCGCAAAAATATAAAAATAAAAATATTTTTTTTTACAAAATCTATGTTTACTAGTAAACCACAAGGTAATTCTCAATAAAAAAAATAAATTTATATAGCCCTGTTTATCTAGAATATAAAAATATAAACTTTCTGGATAGATTAAACATGAAAATGTATTTCAAAAAAATAAATTGTGTCGCGCGGGAGCGCTTTGTTCGGGGATTTGGCACTTATACCGTTAGTTCATAGGCGCAACGGTATCTATGTAGATAGTAAAACAAATAATTAATCAAGCAAAGCGGGATCTCTAAGTTGACTTGAGAGGTTCAGCACTTTGTCCGTCCGTCTGTCCGTCTGTCAGAGGCATCTAGCGTCTAAACCATACAAGCGAATGACTTCAAATTCTCAGAGAATATGTAAAGCAATGGCCCAAAGCCAGAAATGGCAATTAAAATTATATAGGCAATATATTTTTAGGCTCTGGGAGCGAGTTATAGGGACGCAAATTGTCAAGTCTAACTGAAAACAAATTTGGATTAACTTCAGGAAAATCAGAAAATCTGTATGTCATCTTTATTTACCTGGAAAAAGCTTTTCTGCAGGAGGGATGCTGTAGAAAATTGGTGTGACAGTCTCTGAGAGCCTAATTCATCCAAGAGGGCTATGTCAATGTCATCCAGGATATGTACAAGGACATCACCACGCAGATAAAAAGCCCTGCTGGAATGAGTGAACCTTTTTTACCAATTAGGAGTGGGAGTTCATCAAGGGTCAGCTCTTAGCCCACTGCTATTTAATTTTTCAATGGATTACAGTACATGCAAAATCCAAGCACCAACTCTATGGTACGTGGTTCTTCTGTACGCGGATGATATTGCACTAATCACCAGAATCGACCTTGAACTGTAGGAGCCCCTCAAAACGTGAGTGGAAAAGCTCAAAGGTCGTAGTCTACGAATTAGCCGAGTAAAAACAGAGTTAATGGAATGTGATTATGGTGGAAACGAAGAATTTCTACTCTCTAGCCTAACTTTGCACCTCATGGAAAAACGACGCTCATTATCATTGCAGCCTTTCGATGATTCTAAGTCATATGGGCAGTTCAATAAACAGATCTCGAAGTCCATGCGGCACGTCATCCGCTCCTTTAATACCAAAAGTATTAGGGAGACGATAGAGCGGAATCTAGGCTCCAAAGTGTTGTCAAGAGATATGTCTATTGGGCAAAGCCGGTTGACAAAGCTGAAGAGAGAAAATGGCAGTGTAGCGTCGACCAGACCAGAGGTGTCGAGGGAGGTTGAGAGTTTCTATGGACAGCTTTACACTTCTGTCACTAAACCCGCTACCAGCTCGGCCAAAGAGCCAAGCTGACCAGACACTATACCGAAGATATCCCGGACATCAGCCTATATGAGATTAGGATGGCCCTGAAACAGCTAAAAGACATCAAGGCGCCGGGTGATGATGGAATCACATCTGATCTTTTGAGCGCGGGTGAAACACTTTTATTCCTCTTTTATTCCGCTTTACTCGGGGGTACTATGCCAGAAGCATGGAACAGAGGCGTGGTGGTGTTGTTCTTAAAGAAAGGTGATAATACTTTGCTGAAGAACTACATACCCATCACGCTTCTTAGCCATGTTTATAAGCTCTTTTCGAGGGTCATCACGAACCGTCTCAGTCGTAGGTTTGATGACTTTGAGCCTCCCGAACAAGCCGGTTTCCCAAAAGACTATAGTACCATAGACCGCATACGTACGTGCGGCAAGTTATACAGAAGACTGAGGAGTATAACTTGCCACCATGCTTAGCGTTTGTGGACTATGAGAAAGCCTTCGATTCGATCGAAACGAGGGCGGTGCTTGAGTCTCTCCAGCGATGCCATATTGACTATCGGTATATCGAAGTGCTGAACTGTGTACAATAACGCCACTATGTCGGTCCGAGTACAGGAACAGAGGTCGAGGGCGATATCATTACAAAGAGGCGTGAGCCAGGGAGACGTCATTTCTCCGAAACTGTTCACTGCCGCATTGAAAGATGCCTTCAAACTTCTGGAGTGGAAAGGGCTCGGCAATATCAACGGTGAATATCGTGGTAATAGCAGAATCGGTGGAAGATCTCAGCACAATGCTCGAAAGCCTCAATCAAATTCCCCAACAGGTGGACCTTAACATGAATATGGACAAAACGAAGATTATATCGAACGTCCATATACTCCAGTATCACTTGGGAACTCGATGCTCGAAGTTGTTGACAAGTACGTTTACCTAGGACAAACGGTCCAACTTCTAGAAAGAGGTGAAAGATGTCAATCGTCGAATCCAAAAAGGCTGGGCAGCGTTCGGGAAACTTCGAAACGTCTTTTCGTCCAATATACCTAAATGCCTCAAGACGAAAGTCTTTGACCAGTGATGATGACATATGGTACTGAAACTTGACCTCTTACTGTGGGCCTTATAAATAAGCTCAAAGTCACACAACGAGCTATGTAAAGGGCTATGCTCGGGGTTTCTCTACGAGATCGAGGAATGAGGAGATCCGTAGACGAACGAAAGTCACCGACATAGCCCGACGAGTTAGCAAGTTGAAGTGGCAATGGGCAGGGCACATAGTACGTAGAACGGATGGCCGATGGGGCCGAAAGGTTCTAGAATGGTGGCCACGGACTGGCAAGCGCAGTGTCGGAAGACCGCCTACAAGGTGGACGGACGACATAGTGAAGGTCGCAGGAAGACGTTGGATGCAGGCCGCTAACAACCGTTCTTTTTGGAGATCTTTAGGGGAAGCCTATATCCAGCAGTGGACTTCTTACGGCTGAGATGATGATGATGATCCATATAAACAACAAACCCCTACCTAAAGTGTCTCGTTTTAAATATCTTGGATCTGTACTTACAACTGACGCCCACTTACACGTAAGTAGATGAAGACGTCAGGCATCCAGTAAATACCGCATGGCTCAAATCATTAACGAGAGTACTCTGTGATCCATGAATGCCCGTAAAAACAAAAGGAAAAGTCTATAAGCCGGTAGTGAGACCAGCCCTGATGTATGGATCGGAGTGCTGGAACGTAAAAATAACACATGAACAGCAATTACACGTCGCTGAGATGAATATGTTAAGATGGGCTGGAGGGGTCACTCGATTGGACAGAATCCCAAATTAATTCACACGAGGATCGTTTAAAATGACATCAATAACGGAAAAACTTAAAGAATCAAGTCTTAGATGGTATGGACATACTACGAGGTGGGACGACAGCTATACCGTAAATAAAGTCATCAACATGCCTAGTAAGCCCAGGGGAAGAGACAGACCGCCAGCCACGTGGTGGACAAGTTTGGAGAAAGAGTTGAAGAGCCTTACCACAGATCAATGCCAACCATTGACTAACCAAGATCGCGCATCCTGGCGCTGAGTTACGAGGAGGCCCGACACCAAATGAACTGGAAAATAAGGGGCACGAAGAAGAAAATCTACCCTTGTCCCCACATATTGTTTTACATATTCTCTGAGAATTTGAAGTCATTCGCTTGTATGGTTTAGACGCTAGATGCCTCTGACAGACGGACAGACGGACGGACAAAGTGCTGAACCTCTCAAGTCAACTTAGAGATCCCGCTTTGCTTGATTAATTATTTGTTTTACTATCTACATAGATACCGTTGCGCCTATGAATTAACGGTATAAGTGCCAAATCCCCGAACAAAGCGCTCCCGCGCGACACAATTTATTTTTTTGAAATACATTTTCATGTTTAATCTATCCAGAAAGTTTATATTTTTATATTCTAGATAAACAGGGCTATATAAATTTATTTTTTTTATTGAGAATTACCTTGTGGTTTACTAGTAAACATAGATTTTGTAAAAAAAAAATATTTTTATTTTTATATTTTTGCGCCTAACTCTTTATTTTTCTATGAACGAGTAAAAATGTTGTTCCAGAAATGAATTCCTCGTCCTTGGTTTATACGAAAACGATACCAAACACGACCTATTTGCTCAACATATGCAGATATCGACGTCATAGTGCAGCGCGGTAGATGCGAATTTCCACCCCCTCCCCCGCCCCCCTGCAGAGCGGTACCACGTGGGTACAGGGCTAAATTAGCTCAGATGACCACTAGGTACGTCTGTGCGAAGCGGCTTCCTTTGTTGAAATTTTGCAAGGTTCCCATAGAACTTTTCACCTTAAATACCCGGCTATTATTATTAAAATGTAATTATACCAAAGGGCCTCTTAGCGTTGGCTACGGCTCCGCTAATGCCTTACAAAAGTCCGGGCACAGACCCGTGAGATTTAATAAATACATCAATTAATTTAAATATCTTAAATTATACCAAGGTAGATCCGATACATTTCTATCACACTCAAAATTTTTTATTGAATTTATAAGATTTCGATGTTATGATTTAATTTAAAGAGAATAAATGTTTTACTGCACACCAATTTCACAGTTTGGTTTCCTAAACTCTAAAACCAAAGCATTAAGAAAATCCATTTCGGGAAAAGGTCATTTTAGTATTTGTTCAATAAGAGATTTGTACAATATGAAAATATGTCTTGACAAAACGGAAGCATTCAATTGTCGTGGTTTATAGCGCTCTACTTCGCCTTAAGTAAGGACG